>CM055965.1:33040000-34297500 GCA_029531755.1 Holothuria leucospilota | reverse complement strand
TATTTCACAGTAGTAAAAAATAAGAGGGTTTGTGCTTGAAAATTGGGGGGGGGGGGGGGGGAGGTGATGAGTGGGTAGGAAGTATCTTTTAGCCCCCTAACATTTTTAATGGGCAAAAGTCACAATCTCTGTCTCCCCTCCTCTCAGCCCTTGGTACTACTATGCTACAGTTCGAGCACTAGTAACTTGTAGCTTAGTTGTAGGTCACAGTATTGGCATACTACAGTGTGATGTGACTATCCAACAAATGAAGTTGCTTAAGAACTTATGTACAGTTGTGTAATAGCATGAGGAAGGTCATGTGACAGGTCTGCAGTAATGTGTTGAAACAATATTCTGTTCTGTCGTCCAGTAATACTTCACATGGAAATGTTTGGGAACTGGTATTAATAGTAAAACCTCAAATGGGCTTTTGTCTTGAAGAACACATGTTGCATTTTCCTCAGGGCCAGTTCCATGAGAATTTATGTTTTAAGCTATCATAAGTATTGTGAGGTTGGTTATTCAAGGCAGTTATAGAACTAAGTAATATGACATATCTGTAGCGAGAGTCATATTTACCTTTGCTGTACCGGTATATGTGTTCAGCAAGGCTTTTATTTTTATATTGATGAATAAGTGAAAGTCAAAACCATTTCTATTTTGCTTTTTAAACAGCTTAATTTTACATTCTCACAAGTGCAGGCTCTGTCAAATGTCCCAGCTTAGGGGTGAGATTCCCAAAGGTTTATACATTTGCCAAGATCTCCTGAATTTAACAAAATTCAAAATTCCAAATAATGAAAAATAGTTGGAAAAAATAGACATGTGCTTCATGGGACATTTTTATAACTTACACATTGACAACTTCATATGCTGCATGTCTTAATGTAGAAATAACAAGTTTACAGCATCACATTTTCACATTATTTGAAGTGATGGCCGATGATATCTTCTCAAGCTTCACTGATTTTGAAGTCTAGGGATTGAAATGTCTTGCTAATTGCTATGTTTAATCAACTTAATGTGTGATTGAAAAGTGTGTAGTGAACATTTGACAAAGAACTATTTGAAAATTTTTTAGCCAGTGACTCAGATTCTGATTGGGAGGGGGAACATCAAAGATGACACCAGTACATTCTAACATCTCTGTATTCTGACAGCTCTATGGTCCAACAGCACTATATCTGGTCGGTTCCATGTTCTGACACTATTATACACATCCAGATAGGTAGCTTGGAGTGACTGATCAACAGTTTTGTTCTCATTTCACATAGACCAGGTAGTGAAATTTTCCAGGCATCAAGATAAATGGATTGTTTTATTTATCCTACCCCTGACCATGACCCAATTCAAACCCCTAAGTTCCTTACCATAACCCCAAAGGCTTCAGAACATAGAGATACATAACAAGGAGATGTCAGAACAAAGAACAGTCACCAAGGTTATCAATTGGAACAGCTCTTCCATGAATCCACAGTAAGCTGTGAAAAACATTGGGATACATAGTGAAGAGAGGGCGGGTTTTCCCCAGAATCTCTGCTTTAATACACGTGTGAATGAAGCCAGTAAGAAACATTTTGTAATGAGAGTGGTAGCCAGAATCTATGCCAAACCTCATGTGAACAGGTATGGGGACAGTTAACTCAACCAACTTTTGCAAGTGCTTTGCTGCATGCAGTATTTGCCCTGGTGGGCATTTCCTTTTCTCAGCAGGGCCATGTTTCTTGAAGAGTTATGCTCAGTCTTAAAAACTTTAGATAAGTGGATTACTCTACCAAAAAGTGCCCAGATATGTGTGAAAATGTGGTAACCTTAAACCAGTTGCATCACTTATTTATTAGTAAGGGGTTGCAACATTCCTTGGATAAATGTGATAGAAAGCAGGCTGTTCACATGGCACATACTTTCCATCAGTTTCAAAATACTTAATGCCTGTTTGCCACTTTCAAAATAGGTTACATTTTTTTTTTTTAATATTAAAATGAAACCTATACCAGGCAAGCGAATGTGTGTCAATAGCCCTAAGTAGAAAGTGTAAGGAGTTCCATTGAAAGTTTTTTTTTTTGTTCATAATCTGTTTATTTTATATTTATTGAAATAAGGGAAAAATAAAGAGAATAGACAATGCATCATATCGGGGAATAGTACTTTGTAAAATAAGATAGGAAGTGTTTGCCATTCATGAGCAGGCTTGAACTGCCACAATGATTAAAAGTACATGTGCTACACTGGAATTGTGATAAAACTTGAAAACTAAAAACTTTGTACATAGTATGTTATGTCAGATTTTGGTAGCATTATTCTGTTACCTTGTAGAAATTTCCATTGTTGTAAATATATTTTCATGACACTGCAAAAGTGATGTGTGTCTGTATTTCTGTATTGGTATTGTCAACTTTTCCCTGTCAAGGTGCTCTGTCTGGTGGAAACGAGTAAACTGAAAATTTTCAAACCTTAACGTGAACTAATTTATTAGCAATGTAATGCATGCCCATGGACCCTTTTCCAAATAGCAATTACAAAGAATTGTGGGACAGTGTTTTTGTATGCGTCGTTTTTCACCACAGTAACATGCCACTAACAAAAACGATGCATACCAAACTCTATCCCACACTCCTTTGTAATTGTTATTTGGAAAAGGGTCTATTGAAAGGGTGGGGAAATAGAGGTACTTGCCCCAATTAAGGGGATGTCCTTTAGACAAAAGGTGTACTAGACTGAAGATGCGCATGATGGAAATTTTACTTTGGATTGGAAGAAGGATTCGGGTTAGATGCATAATGATGATTAGGATAAGGATAAGCCTTGGGTAGAATAAGGGTTTGGCCAGGTTAGATTTAGGATAAAGTATTAGGTTCTTTGGTCTAGCGAACCTTCGATCTAGTGAACTGTGCCCGATGCAGGACCATGATGTAGTTGGTGTGAAAAGCCTTGGACATATCAAAAAATTTTTAGGTCATCCATTAGAGAAGACCTTGTGGCTGCATCTTTTGGTAAGGGCTTGTGTGTGTTACTCTGCAAATATAAACAAATGAAAAATAAGGAAATTTGCACTGAAAGGTGAAGCAAAAGTTATTCTGCTGAAATAAAAGAGACCATTTTCAGTTGCTTTTACTTTGTGCTGATGGGAGTTGTGTGATGATGGCAAGTGAAGACATACAAGGTAGGAGATCTGGAGAGTCAGGAGACCTCTGAGCAAAACAGTTGTGGGTTTCTGGGAAAAAAGTCTTTCAAGGCAAAATTCATGTCATTGTTGTATTGCAGTGAGGTAAAGTCTCAGGGAATGGATCTCTCACCCCTTCCCCCTTGTGAGGCCCTTCCACATCCACACCTTTCATGGCATGCACAGATTTCATCCTTAATATGGTATTCACAATTGTAATATTTAATATTCAACAGCCAGTGACATACCAAGGAAGTAGGTGGTTAGTCCACTTAAATTATTGTCTGGAATGGTATATTGTCAGAGCTAGAAGGGAGCATTGCATAACAGCAATTTCTAAATATAATCTGCCAAAAGATAGTACATTTCACATCTAAGTGACCTTACAAAAAGTTTGTTTCACCATTTAAACAGTATAAACTTCCTTACACCCAGCCATAATGAGGATTTCTATTCAGTTTGAAGCTATGCCAAACAACACCATTTTGCAGCCGAGCAACCTTATCAGCTTACCAAACATTTCTCAAAGGGGAGGGGAACCCTTCCCTCAGGACAGTGCCCACTGTATGCATAGTGAGGGTGACAAAGGATGGATCTGCCAGGGTTCCAATTATATGCTAAGTATGCCATTGCTGATAGCTGCCAAAGGAAAGAAAAAATTTAAGTGTGAAAGGAAGAGAAACATCAGAAATTGGATGAAATATGCAACTAAGGCTGTTTGGAAGGGTGCCATGCTTGACCATGCATCATGGATGATTGTCTTAATTCTTTCTGTAAGAGCACTTGATTTCCCCAAAGGCTTATGCAACCCAAAATTTCTCTGAAAGTGGTGGGCAGCCTTCCTTGACTATCATGAGGGTATGTTCCCCTGTCCCTCCACCCCTGATAATTGGTCTCATAAAACCTAGTAGAACAACACTCCCATGAAAATATGGTTGTGCACCCCTGACTATAAATGTGGGATCAGAGTGCCATATGCACATTTGAAGATGAAGGCCTACTTTATCTGTATTTGCTCAATGGTGTCAAAGCGAAATTTTGTAGATTTCACTTTGAATTTTTGCTACAACATGCCACTAATTTTGCCATTACTAATATAATGTTCCTCCTGAGAACTCAAAATCATGTTGTGTGCCTGTCTGGGCTGGTTTTCTGACTTAGTTTATTAGAGCATGAGTCATCCTCTCACACCTAGCTCTCCACTCTGCTGCACTATAAAGGTTGTGCAGTGGTGCATGCCTAATCTCAAACAATAGTCTCTTTGGTATACCTTGCTAGTCAAGTAGTTCCTACTGGTTGATGTGACAGCTGTGGTCAATAGTGCCTAGGAAGCTTGTTTGCTCAAGAGATTAAAGTACAGATAACAACTCTGGGGACATGTGGAGAGAGCTGGAGAGGTGCAACATATGGCCAATGGGTCCTCTAGCAACATGAACAATGACATTTGTTTCACCATCTAAAGCACTGGCAGTCATGTGATGTGAAATTAGGCTGCTCCCCTAAATCAAAGTGAAATGAACATAAAATTTAATTACACCAGAGACTCTTTTTCTCATTTAAATGCTGCTTTTAATTTAAAATGTACATGCAATGATATAAATGAACATGATTTTAAACAAGTTAAAAAATACAACAACCAATACCTGGTCTTTTGTGATGGATACTTAGTGGGATTCAGTGAAATTTTTAATATCTAAAAAAATAATACATATCTGCTTTCACTAATGAATGTGTAACAAACAGTACTCTCTGGATACAACCTTAGTTGATGAACTCACTGAGGCCATGCATGTATTACAATATTCCATCTGTTCATATACCTCAATTATTAAATGGAAAATACTAAGAATTGTTAGTTCCTTTTACTTGAGAATAACTTTTTGCCCCTCACCGCACCTCATCACTGATAAGTTAACATTATCACCTTGGTTGTTAGAGCTGTTCAAGTAAGTAATGCCTGCTTTTACTAGAAAAAAAAGAGGGTATGCATATTTATCACACATTCATGTACATAAAAGCATATGCAACCACTTGTTCAGTCAAAATTACTAAATACTTTAATATGTATGTGTAATTGGCAAAATTGTAGCCTTCTCTCATAGAGGTAGCACATGGCACTCCCAACACTATAATTACCACTAGTTAGAATTATCAGTAATATTACTGGCTGATATTTGTAATAGTGATCTATCATACTAGGACTGTTTACATTTACCTAGATTGTTCACTCTGTACAACCACAATCAGTACATTTATCAGTGATAAAACTACTAATATTTTACAGTATCAAACAATATAACATGATACAATGTTATTAAGACTAAGAAACATCTTCAATGAGTGGATGGCATGTACAATGGGCCACGGCATGACTCTACTAGAGTCATGGCTCCTTCCTAGGAGTCTAGTATCTAGCCGCTCCACTTCCTCTGGAATCACAACACTGCTGTCAAAAGCATCCAAAACTTTGAAAATTGCAGATTTGTAAATAAGCTATTATAAAAATGACCCTTATGATCTCTTCTTTTATTCGATCACAAATTCTCTTCAACCGAGCTCAAGGATTTCCAACATTAGCAATTTGGCACCTGGCTCAGCCATCATGAAAAGAATAAGAGTGTAATTGCACACCAGAAATCAACACTTTGTAACTACTGTGGTAGGTCTATCTCTGTTCCCCAACTTATGATGTCATTGTACCATTTGCACCTCCATTCAGGACTCCTGGGGCTGCAGGTACGAGTGACTCCAAAAACAAGTTGGAGTACAGCCACAGCGAACACTGCACAACATGAACAGAATATTATTTTCTGTATACTTTAACTAACCTGTTTCTAATCAAAGTCAGTCTGTTAAGGAAATTGAATAATCAGTTGTGGCTCAAAGCTTATCCATATTCAACATTAAGTGAAATCATTACCTCAACCCATGGTTTGACAGCATTTGTTTACCAACATCAAAGTTATTTATTGATACCATTATACCATCATCACACACTTGGTCCTATTCAAAAAGACCTCTTTAAAATATCATCTAAAGGTATGTTATTCACTTTTTTCATAATTTTCATAAAGGCACAAAAAGTACACTTTCTTCAAGCCCCAATGACCCTTCGTCCCCACACCCGAAACTAATTTGAACAACTTGAAAAATGGTGATCTTTTAGTAAAAAATCATAATCATAATTTAAAAAGATTTGCATGTATGTTTAGCCTCCTGTACATTTTATACTCCTGTGAGAATAAAAAAAAAAACAGTACAAAAGAATAATAAACAGTACAAAGTGATCCTGAAATCACCTTGAATAGCTTAATGCGACATACATATGCAGAATCATTCATTTACAATGAAATCTACACACAGCTTAAATTACAATGTATCAGGTGGATGCACAATTTTTAATGTGCAGAAGGCCTATAGAACCTCTTTGATGTGGCAGTGATAATGATGAGGGCAGAATTCATTTGCACTTGATATATCTCTTCTGTAACAATCTGCAACAAGATTTTACAATGGACAAAGTTTCTATAAAGATTGGAACTTTCTTGAAGACAACCTTAGACCTGCCAGACATAACTAAAAGGCTACAGTTACAAACTGACAAGATAACAAAGTCCTAATGGTCCCAATGAATGATGCAAGATATTCCAGATGTCAGCCTACACAGCATTCACATCTGATACTTCACTTTGCTCTTGCAAGGACAAAACTTAACATTTTATTTTTGAAATATTCAAACCCAAGGTTTTAAATAAAAACAGTTGTCCATGCACATTTAGGACCTGCTGCTGCTACTGCAAAAGCAATGTTGGTAACATTCCATTGACACTGGAAATTTACACAAGTGTAGGATGAAATAACTGTGGCCCTTGTTTTTGAAAAAGCATACATGTATGGCCATGGGCCTTGAGCCACCTGACCCCTGTTGCATTAGATTGCAATAATTGTGGCCCTTGTTCCTTTTGCCATACAAAAAGTGGCGATTACTCCTCCATTTAATTTGCTTGCTTTGCCTTTAGGTTGAGTCAAAGCCAGCAATCCCCCCCCCCCCGACCCTGCCTCCTCAGTCCCAGCCTTACCTTCCCCTGGCACTGTCCATTACAAAAATGGCATACCAACCATCACCTGCTTTATCCTTGTATGCAAGTCAATCAATAAGATCTATCTAGTGTTCTTCACCACGTATATTGATTCCATTTCGACTGTAAAACTCAGAGTTAACATGACCAATTCTGACATGCTTCCTTCCAGGTGGATCATTGAACTGCTGTAGCTTGTGACCATAAACTGTTGATGACAGTGTTGGTACCACTTTGATATTTTCCTGAAAAGCAGACAAAAAGCATAACAAGAGTAATGCACTTATCAATTGAACGACACACCCCACTAACCTCCAACATGGTCAGTCATTTCCACAACTTCGTTGCCAAAACATGAATATTGTCATGGTCAATAATTACCCACATTTGACCAACCTGGGGTAGTGGGATGCATCATTCAATTGATAAGTGCATATAGTCCTAGTGAATGTGTCTTCACTTTGTTGCTTCAAACATGTCCAGAATTACATTTCCCCAGTGCCTCTTTTGGGGAACTATTACTTTGATTTACATAAGGAGCCATGTAAAGGAATTAGTTGGCAACGTGCAAGCTAGCAGGCTGTCTTGGTTGTTCATACTCAAATTTTGTACAGTACTCTCACAACAGTGAAGGCAAATTTGCTCAGGCGATGCCAAACTATAGTGTATAGCGGGGAATATTTGTGAGGCCAATTTTGCATATTGCGTAACTACCAATGAAAGTGAACCAAATCCATGATGATGATATGTACGTCAACCCTTCTTTTGCTTTATGGCAGAGGGTCCAGCATATACTGCAGTGTAACAGAACGATTTTCCCCTTAAATTTGGTTTCAGCCCACAAGACTGAAGGTCCACGAGACCTAAGGTCCGCGAGGCTGATATTAAAACTCAGCACGCGAGACCGGAACGTTTAATACCAGAAGGGTGGTGTTGCAAGGGCAATGCACTAGTTTGCAAAAGGTAAATACTACAGGGTGCCAGCATTAACTTAAAGCGGAGCATAGCAGTACGGTGGACTGATACTTCTGTTGGTCTCGCGGACCTTTTCTCATTTTTGGTCTTGCGGACCTTTTCTCATTTGGGGTCTCGCGGACCTTCAGTCTCGTGCACCTTCGGTCTCGTGGGATGCCCCCTTAAAATTCCCCATTGGTCGCTGGAAAGCGAAAAGTGCAAAAATTAAACCCCTGCAAAAATATCCTACTTTACAGTATTTGGTGCTACTGTACAAGCAGATCTTTATGCCAAGGTTTTGCATGTTTGTGTTTAAAGTCCTTGTTACAGTCATACAACCAAACTAGGAAAACATAAAAATGATTGAACAGAAACAAAAAGCAACATATGAAAACACCACAATAAAACACATGATAAACTTCTTAACGTAGAGCACTTTATTTTCAGCTACCCACCCCTGACAGTTCATTACAAAGGTGAAACTTCATTTACTTTACCTCATCATTAACATTCAGACCTCTCAGCTTTGCATGCTCTCTGTCACACCTATGAAGTTTGTTGTTGTAACCATCAGACTGGTTGAAAAGCTGGTCATATGTTGAATGTGCTTTCTGGTTCTACCATAAAACAAACATTTATAAGTCATAAGTATATTGCATAACAAGAGAAATGCAGAACATAACCACATGCAACATTTGTGAAAATATTGAAACTAACACAATAGCCAGACCAAATCACTGAGGGAAACTGAATTAATTAGCCTAGCCTTAGTAGATACTTTATATCCCATTGAAAGCAGCTTACTGTACTTTTAAAGTATCTTTATACCACCACCTGGTTACATTTGCTGCGTGCAGTATGGCAATTAAGGTCCTGAAAACTAACTAGAGACTTTGCATATCAGTCTCTGAACAGTAGCCTACTGAGTGAGTACTGTAAGTTTGGGAATCATACACGCTTAAAACAGGCACTCGTGACAGTTTTCATCCCAGACATTTCCCATCCTGGTTAATTCCTAACCACGATAAATAGGCTAGCTTACCCCAAATTAGGAAATTTTGAATTGTCTGAGGTGGGAATTGTCCTACCTAAGGGGGCAATTGTTGGGACTGGAACTGTCCAGATGGGAGCTGTCCCAGAATCACATGGATGATGGGGCTTGACCATGTCGCTGGTGTGGGTGAGTAAAATACCTCCCAAGTCCCAAAAGGCAAAATGCAGGTCCACAAAACCTGACCGTTTGTGGAATGGCAGCCTGAGGGAGGGGTATATTTCAAAATTTTTTGAATTACAGAAGTGTCTACAAGCAATATGGTGGCACTTTTTTACCAAATTATTCAACACAACTGGCCTGAATTTTCGTATTGTAAAGCATAACACTGCATTGATAGGATATTTCTTGATGAATCCTACAAAGCAAAAGCATGATAACTGTCCAAATGCTTTTAATTTACAGGTAGTACATGTAAAAATTTAATCGCAGCACAAATACCGCTGGCAATTTCTGTACAAGTGGCTTGCTGTGAAAATATAGTGTTTTGGTGGTACAATAAATTGGTGTCAAACAGTAAGAAAACTGATACGGTAAGGTACTTTTTCTAAAATCCCCTCAACTCTCTGGTGAAGAGCCATGGAGCAAAACTAAATGTTACTCCCAAAGCAGTTCTGCTCCCTAAGAATTAAGCAACATCCCTGAAAGGATAACAGACTTTTAAAACTCACCAATCAGTAAGAAAACTGATGGTAAGGTAAAGAAAATATCTTTCTAGGGGTTGATATTCTTTAACTGAGCATGGCACTCCCTGTTCCACCCAAGGCCTTCACATAAATAAATCCTGCCATGTGCGGTGAACACGGCCACATGGGTTGCACGAATGGTGAAGAAAAATTTAGAATGCAACTCTATCATTAGTCAACCGCTACTAGGTACAGTATGACTGTTGGTGCAAGGAATATTCCAATTCAATTCAATTCAATTCATTTCTCATATGTACATTCTCATCACAAAATTACATTCAAATGAATTAGTTTACATACATATGATGGGCACTAGAAAAAACATTACTGTTCATCAAAACTAGTGACTATGAAACAAAAGAAAAAAGAAGAAAAAGAAGAGACGGTCAGAAGAATAGAAAGAAACGTAAGTAATCATGAGTCGATCAGTATCATGAGTTGATCACTGCATTCTAAACGCTAGTACAGCATGTAGGCATGATGTGATTCCAATGTAAGCATGACCTACAATGCATATTCTTCAAACAATATCAAAACAGGCATTTGCTCCATTATTTTTCATGTTCAAAGCCAAAATTTCCAAGTTTCGGCATTAGAATGAACTAGAAATTTGCAAATGTTACTAAATATGATGACCAAAATGTCTTTTATGAAGCTTTCAGTAAAAATGGTGACAGAAAAGACAACAATCTCTTTGTTTTTTAACATTGTTGTTCTTAAATATGGTAATTAATAGTATCTTGTCTGCCCTTTTTCTGAAGTGATTGACTCATGATTCCTTCATAAGCATTCTGTTGTGAACTGCCACCTACAATTCAAAATTCATTTTCCACGGATTATTCCATCCAAACAACACTAAAATATAGCACAATGAGGAAGATACATTAGAAAATACAGCTGCAAAGTTTCATTCATTTTCTTAAATGCTTTTTATCTTTTTCTGTCACAATGGTCATTAGGTGATCGACTCATGATTACCCCAGTAAACACATTTCTGGAACACATTCCAATGTCTTTGTACTTTATGGCATACTAAGCCATGAAAACAGTCAAACTAGGCTAATATAATAGATGTGCCAAATTTCGCGCAGTGCCAAATTTCGCGCACCCATAAAAATCGTTCGAAATTAGTGTAGCAATGTACCAGTAAGAGATGCTGACCATACTAGTGTAGTTCATACCTTGTGTATGACTGCACAGAGGCCTCAAAGTATGATCATTTGCTTACATTTGCCCAAATTGTGAGATTTCACGTCATTTTCCACTACTGCGGTAAATGTTCATTAATGTGGATCGTGATGCATTTCTAAATCATCATTTTAGCTTTCCACGTTATCCATCCATGATCATGTATGTTGTCATCATGTGCATAAGGTGTTGTCAGTTTTCTGTACCTTGTATGAGGCCAAGTAGAGTTTTAATACGGAATATATCATGTTAACTTACTGCGGTGCGCAAATTTTTGGCACATTTTTCAATATGTCAGTGATGAAGCTTGAGTTGACATAAAAATGCAGATTAGGTTGTTAAAACATAAGCTAAATTGATAAAAATTAACTTCCAATTCAGGCTAACATCTCCTTCAGTCTGGATATGTGAGTATTTGAGATTTTTCAAAATCAGTTACAGAAAAATTCACACTTATATTATTAAGTGTGTGAAATTTGATACATCCATGCTACAATTTGTCATTATTCATTCATGGGTTGAAGAGGCTGATACCAGCCCAGCCTCAGAGCAGGCATTTGTTTTTGTTAGTTGCATCACATGGCACAATTCTACTAGCCAAGGCCTAGGCCTAGGTTGCTTACATTGGACTATGTTAGAAAGGGTTACATATTCGATACCTTCTACGAAGGTTAGCAATGTTTCAACAGCAAGCAAGTGGGCCTAGGCCTAGGGCAATGTATTGCAGCACATGCAGCTGAATGTACTAAGATTGGTAATTCAGTGAATTTGTGTGTTGGAAGTTTGGGCTTTCTGGTTTGAGGATCCGAAGGCAGGGTTTTTTTTTTTCTTTTTCTTTTTTGTGACTAGGCCTAGGCCTAACTTATGGAGATTCGAAATGCCGGTTTTTCAAAGAGCTGGGCAGGTCTTCAGGTTTGGTTGTTCAAATGCGGGTCAACTCCATGAAATGCAGGTCACTTGGGAGAATGACCAGAATGTTGTTGGTTGTGATCACAGGCGTTCGAAAGTACATATACTGGCCTACACACTATATATATATAATAAGAGTCTTATTATATATATATAGTGTGTAGGCCAGTATATGTACTTTCGAACGCCTGTGGGTAGCCCTAACACACCCTGTAATTGAACGCTTGGCTTGCCTAGGTAGCTGGGCCAAACGTTAGGACAGTTCACTACAATAATTAGGCTACTCACAAGTTTTGTGCTATTGTATACATTTCTCTCGGGTGGCTGTTGCTCCCTCCGTGTAGGAATGTAACTGAACGCTGATTTTGCTGCCACCGGTTGACCATCATCCATCAAGCCGGGATAGTCTTCAAGGGCTTTCCTATGTAAATCTGTCTGTTCTTCCATTTCTCTTCGGTCTTCTTCTAGTATAGCCTAACTTGCCCTTGCTGTTGAAACCACTGTACTGTCACTATATATACCTAGCACTGACGTACTGTAGGCAGGGCCTAGGGAAAGAAAGCTGAACAGCCTGAACTGTCTACTCTTTCAGTGATTCAGTCTGGCTGGCAGGCTAGGCTGATATCCGATATAACATGTGTATTGTATGGTACGGTAGCCTAACTTGTGTATTATTTACACCTCAGGATCATAACGCATGCCGCGCTGTGCCGTAATCATAGAAATAAAAGTAAGGAAATTTCTATGGCCGTTGTGCATGACAGACGCCAAAATCGTTGCCATGCCGACTGCATGGGCATGGTCTAGTTATAGTTGCAGAACAATTTTGTATGCTGCCCCCTATTTCGTCTGTAGGTAATCCGGAAATGTTGATGTGCAATATGAAGAAAGCACTAGTGCACAGTACGTTGATGGGCAGTACAGTACATAAATCATAGAGTGAGTGTACGACGATTTCATCACAGCTTGCGAGAAAAAATTTGGCTCAAATATGAGGACAAACTGGCAGCTTGCCGTTACTTATGACTTGGGCCGCCTAGCAGCCTAGCCTAGCTAACTAACATTAGTACACGGTACAGTCGAAATTACCGGAACAACATAGCTGCTGTTGGTGTGAAGTGGTTTTGAATACACCGAATTGCATCTGATGATAATTTTAAGACTCATGTTCCCTCATTATATACTTATGAAGGTCAGCTTATTTTGTTGTCCTTATTCCGAGTGTAGCATAAGTTAGGGCTTAGGCTTCAGGCTAGGCTAGTCCGCAGTCTGCTGACCTAGTATTTGGGAAGCTTTGGGGCTAGTTCAGGGAACAAAGTGTACGTGAGAACTAACGTTAGGCCTAGGTACCCTAGGCTAGGCTAGGCATAACGATTAGCCTAACATTATGCCAAATCGAAGTGGCCGTCACCAAAACCGTCCACATTTCACAGTCAAATGGTTCCTAGAATAGGCCTATACAGTCCATAGGCCTTGGCCTATATTTATATTATTGTCTAGCCTTTGAGCAGTAGCCTAGGCCTAGCCTATACCATACCTGTTGAGTGTTGGTATAGCCTAGGCCTAGTGCCAGTGGGTGGCCCAGTGTGGAAAACTTGTAGCCTATGTTACACCGAAGATTTTCGGCGTGGCACACCACAGGCGTTTGAAACACTACGTACATTTACTTCACTATATATAATATATAGGCCTAATAAGACAAGGTATGACATTCCTCAGGACGAAGCACCAACCTTGGCCTATTTTTACACTTTTACTCTGTACTTACTGTAAACACGCTACGCCAAGAAGGAGTCTGGGCTCATGCCGGAGATCTTCGTGTTGTAGTGCATGGAATGCATACTGGACTGTGGCAAGGGCGCTAGCTACCATCATCTGAGTCGCTTGAAGCAGTGCTTCCACTCTTTCCGAGATTACCCGGAATTCGGGAAATCTGGATGCTCTTCTGGAAGGGATTATTTCGGGAAATCTAGAAATGCCGTATGGCATTAGGAAATGACGTATGGCTTGACAGGATGAAATCCTCGATCAGCAGTTAAGAAGCGTTTTTTTTTTAAATCTCAGGCAGGAAATAGCAAGCCGATTTCAGGTGATTTTAGATTCCATTTCAGGAAAAATGAATTTAGAGTGTGGAAGCACTGGCTGGCAGTGAAGTTCAACTGGGCCTACGTCCTGGCAATTGTTGTTCTTAGTTTAATTTTCTCACCTTTTTGTACTGTTTAGAATTTATCTTTTGCACAAAGTTGCATCCGAAGAGGTGTTGGATATTCTGCTGGAACAGATGGCATGATCGACCAAGCCTTTTGAGGTTTACAGTGAGTGAGTAAAAGAGTGTAAAAATAGGCCGAGGTTGGTGCTTCATCCTGAGGAATGTCATACCTTGTCTTGTTATATATTATATATAGTGTAGTATATGTACGTAGTGTTTCGAATGCCTGTGTGGCACGCAAGTGGTCACGCCAAATTTCTGGCGTATTTTGTCAGCCTGATTTCTGTTTGGCACACCTAGCCTACTGCAGATAGTGGCATAATTTTTATCTTGCCTTTCCTTTGGCATAAATCTTATGCAGCAAAAAAATGAACTTTCCAATATGGGGGAGTAGGCCTAGGCTAAACATAGAATATTCTGCCATGGTCGAAAACACCTTTTTGAAAACGGGGAAGCGAAGTTGCAGTGGCCACAGTCCCCCAAGATTGTTATTTTGAGAGCTAGTGAAGATATGTTTTGTGTTAATGTCTTTTGAAAAGTGCCTAAATCCTCCGAGTCTCTGATTTTTAGTGGAGGTGCAGTCGCAGTGGCCATTCATGAAAGTGAGTAATTTTGTTACAAGTTGTTGCTTTACTGTGACTGTGCATCCGGAGACAAGGTGAGGTCTTTCATTGGTGGGGTATTCTATAGTTGTACTGGGAGGGTCAAAGTTTGAAGAGATTTGTCATCATCTAGACATTGTTGGCCAAAGGCCATTTTGTCACTAGTAGTTAGTTAGCTCTCCTGTCTGCCTTGTAATCAAAATAAAACTCATTTCATTTCTAGACTCTGTCAAAGCTTGACTTAAATCAGTTTGAAGATGGTGCAGTTATGACATGTGCTGGCAGGGAGTTCCATACCATGTTACCCTGAGTAAAGAATCTCTGTCATACGTATTTATAACAACCTGGTTGAAGGATCTTTAATGGGTACCCTTAAGTACTGGAATTTACCTCCCTCTGAAAAAGTGTAGCTTTTCCTGCCATAACTCCAGTCAAATACTTAATGCATATATAAATCGTATCACCATGCAGCTTAATTAAGGCAAGGCAAATCCAATTTGCGTAACCTATCAGGATAAGGAACTTCCCTAAGTCCAGGAACCAATTTAGTTACCCATCTCTGTACAGGCTCAGTTTCATCAATATCTTTCCAAAGGAAAGGTGACCAGGCTGGAATACTGCACTCAATAGAATGATGCACCGTGGATTTATACAACAAAAGTAAAGAACTATCCAAAAAATGGAAAGTTCTTCTGATTGTACCCAAGATGCCTTTCACTTTTGCAATAGTACCAGAAATGTGATGCCAAAAAGCCAGCTCTTTATCAACAAGAACACCAAGATCCTTTTGGCATAAATTTATCTCAAGATTATGTCTAGCACCAGCATAATCCACCATGGAATAAGTGAAGGTTGAAGTAGATCTACCCAACCTTAGAATCTTGCACATATCGGGATAAAAGTGAAGCTGCCAGATCGCTGACCAGTCAAAAACCTCATCAATAGCTAATTGCAGTAACTCACAATCCTCTTTTGAACCAATTTCTTTATAAAAGTATCATCCGCAAAAATCTTATCTGGCACCCAGAGATAACATCTGGCATTAATCTGGCATTAATATAGGCCAAGAACATGGTGGGGCCCTTGAGGTACACCAGTCTTAATATCAGCCCAATGCAATAAACATCCCACAACATACACACATGGTGCTTAAGGTTGGACAGCAAAGATCTAATTCACTCAAGACATTTCCCATTGAGCATAAGCAATAACCTCTGATGGGGCACTTTGTCAAATGCCTTCATGAAATCTGTGTAAACAACATTAATTAGTCTAATGATCTTGTCCAATCCCCAAAAGTGTCAATTAGCTGGGAAACATAAGACCAACCTGCTACAAAAGCATACTGTTCTGAAGTAAATAAATTATTCCAGACCATATGCTGTACAATACTAGTATCTCTTACAAAAGGCTCACAGATCTTACACACAGTGAAGGTCAGGCTTACTGGCCGATAATTTGAAGGTTTTGAATGTTTCCCTTTCTTAAAAAGAGGGGTTACATAATCTTTAGGAAGACAAGAAGCCATAAAAGATTTCCTGAAGATTACATCCAAAGCATCGCAAATTACAAAGCGAGGATGGAGTCCATCAGGACCTGGAGATTTAGAAACTTTCAACTTGTTCACCTTCTTCAGGACATTGTCCCTGTGTATCTCAGTGTTGATCTTGGAAAGCATAACACGGCATCAAACCTACGTAGTCTCAATCAATGGTAAAGAACTCAGGTCCTCATCAGTAAAAACACTACTGAAGCACTGATTAAGGATGTTGGCCTTACCCACAGCATCATCAACAAGTTCCCCATTACTTTCACTCTCAAGAGCATGGACAGGACACCTAACTGACATTTTGTTTTTTGGGTTTGTCTTGTCTTCCCAAACAATATTACATTATGCTCGAATTTACAAACTGCTTTCCTGGTATATCATCTAGCTTGATTCCTTAAACGAGTATATCTATTGTAATCATACTGAGAGTTTGATCTGAAAAACTGCCTCCAGGCCTTTTGCTTTTCCTTAACTTCCTTTTGGACTCTCCTGTCATCTATGCTGACCTTAGCCTACATGTAGCACTGTTACCATGACAATGGGCTTTAGGAACAAAGAACTCCACAGTTTCAATGACCTTTGACTTAAAATAATTCCAAGCTTCTTCAACATCCATTTCGTGTTATCTAGAACCCCAGACTAAATGTAAAAGTAAGACATGCCCACATAGTCACCCCTATCATAAACATACTTGACTGCTGGAATGTCCTCAGGGGCACCAGCATACCTAGAACAGAAGATCAAAACGTCACCATTTCACCATTTCCTTAACCAGGGAATTGTTTAATATCAGTCAATTCCTCCTGATTTTGCAGGGCTCGAAATAAGCTTGACAAAGGGCACAGCCAAAATGAGCAAATTGGCTGTCAGTCTACGTCATTTCATAGGACATTGGCTGAGGGGCACCACGGCCATCAGTAAGGGCCCAAAAGCCATGGCTGTTGGTGCTACCAGTTATTTCAAGCCCTGATCTTGTGTTACCACAAAATCAAGCAGAGGTGACTCCTGTGATGTGTAGGACTCAACTGATGTTGAATAAGAAAATTTTCCTTTATGGAATTCAGAAAACCTTTGCATCATGATGGCGTGCAGTTAAGAGAATGCCAGTAGATGAGTTGGGAAATTGTTTTCACACAGTGCTTTATGAGATAAGTCAAAGTTGAAGTGAACCTTTCACACAGGCAAAAAAGTTGTCATGGTACAGCTGACCTTGTGACCACTGGAAGTGCTAAATTACCCCACTGGTTTATATAATATTTTTAAAATTGAAATCCCCAATCAGTATACAGTCCACATATCTAGGGTTACAAGCGTCATGCTGGACACCAGAATGACCAATATTGTCAACACCACTTGAGGGGCTTCTATAAAATACAACCGCTGCACACTGACTGCCTCTGCCCTAGGGTAATACTTACCATAATTGCTTCAGAGAAATTAGAGATGGTCTGAATAGCTGAAGATTCACATGAATATATACAAAGCTGCACCATAACCATCTTAACCTCAATTGTGATATAATACAAAGTTCGCCAATTGTAAACTACTAATCAATTCATCCTTTTTAGAAACATCCCACTGAATACTCGTGGGGATGCATTCAGTTAAAGCAATAACATTTGGTCTATGCTTGGCAACATGAAATTTGGGTTCCTCTCATTTACTGTATTAGGAAGAGAATCGCAATTTGTATATAGAAACATTTAATAGTATTAAACTTAAATCTGTAATTATCCAAGCCCACAGCCACACCAGATCTACCATAACTCAGAGTCCTACTGACTTTTTGTTGACAAAAACAACTGACTACTGCATCCTAAGATCCCTAAAGACTAAATCCTTGTCACCCCTTCAAGTCTTGCAGCTAGCTCAGGTTTTGACCTGTTATACTACTCTTGTTCCCATTTTGTTTTGTTGTGACCAATAGACAACTCTGCAACGTAGATAGATTTTGCCTTCTTATAATCAGTACATCTGCTCATTACCTCTTGCTTCTCCCACTCGCTTTTGAAAACAAGGTTAAGTGGCCGGGGTTTGCCTAAAGAGCTCTGCAGCCTTTCCTCTGTTGCCCAACCCAAATATTTGAGATGGCCTTTTTGTTTTGGTATCAAGATTTTCAAACTGCTGCATAATAGTTTCTGTATCATGAGTCATCCTAATATCAGGATCCCCACTACTGGATTCAGTCAACCCAAAGACAACAGCATTCATACGCCTTTTTTCCTTATCCAAAACATGCTGGCACACAACCTGGGAACAGTCCATGACCTTTTTACCAGCAATTTCCCCGATGGATGAGGACATATTATCAGTAAATTTACTGGCTTCAATATCATAAAGTATCATTAAGCGTGTATAAAGCATTGGCCATTCTGGAGACCATAGGCTTGATATTTCGCACATAAATTGTCTGGCTCTAAGAAGGATACAGAATTTTCATATCATCGGTTACAAATTATAGTAACAAGATATTTTTTAGTATTTTTGCCTGGAATTGTACTCTAGCCATATCAAAATAACTTGTGAAGTGTTTTGGCGTACTGCTGTAGGGTAAACTGGGGTAAAAACGCCCATGGGGTAAAAACGCCCGGAAAACTTTTTTTCTCTGCCAGTAAAAAATTACATGATGTGTGATAGAATGGAACATATTTATATTGAAAACAATGTTAATATATAGTAATGAAAGAAGAAAAAATTTTGTTAACATATTTCAGGGGTATTGAGGAACTGTTGAAAAAAATATGCCGAAAAAAGTTTTGAAAAATTCCCGTCACAGGTTTAGCCTTCATCAGTTCATATTTACCCCATATGTAAATGATGTTTATTTTTTTATCATTTTTTAGGTGATATATGTTAAGAAGGGTTACTTACAGCAGTATGCTTAATCAGTATATAAACATCTATTTCTATGTATGCTTAATACCTGAGATTTAAGTGGGCATTTTTACCCCAGGCAAAATCAACTGCCACGGGGTAAAAACGCCCAGCAACATCCTTCACATGCAACTATAACTAAATCCTCATTTATCTTCAACCATCACAATAATAGACCTTTCTACAGCTATTACTATCGCTATATTAGAGGCCAACTACATAGATTTGACAATTTAATTCTTACTTAATTTTCTCCAGGTATTATTCAGATTCAAGTTCAAGTTAATGTTACAATTTCGTAATGTCTTTTATGATGTAACTGACTTTCTTCAATCATCATGTAACCCCCCCCCCCCCCTTATTTTACTGAAGATACTGACAATAAATGAATTCCATTTTTTCAATCAATCTGATGAAAACTAATAAGTGCCATAAAATTATCTGCGGGTATTTCTAAATCTATGAGATCATAACACATAAGTGCTTTTTGAGTACAGCCAAACATTCATCGCACTGTAATGACTGTGTGTGGGAAAGTTTCTCTTCATTGCAATGCAAATGTGCTCTCACATGTACAATACATGTACAAGTTAAAGACCACAGAAGTACCACAAACAGACAAGCAAACAAACATACAACCCAAGACACATCTAAGAGACAAAATTAATATCTGAAGGATCCTCAGTTTCACTTCAGGTGTCTTCACCAAGGACTCCAGAATCAGATCATCTAAAAACATCACCTTGCAAGTAAATACTGTATGTGGGAGAGTATGTGGCAGTTACAGTATACATAATGAGGATTAATTAGTTGAACAAATGATGCTATCCCAATGTTTTAACTCATTTGACCATCTAGTACATGCATCTCCATAGTACCATTTCAGTAAGCCAGAAACAAAATGGTAACATTCAGTAGACTCAGAGATGAAGCAGAGTATCATTTCACTTTGCATTGCAAGTTGCAGTCTATCATTTTGATAGCAACACGTCAGTGGGGTTTGAAAGAGGAAGACTATGCAAAACTTGTTTTTAGCAGATGAAGATGCAGTGCCAAATAAAAAAAAAAGATTCACAAAGTCATCATGGGTATTAGTTTGCAAGGACCCAAATCCTTTGTAACCAGTTGTATCTCTGTTGAATCTCCAGAGAGACAAGCCAATGTGCGAGCCCATGCTCATTGTGCTGTACGTTAATGCTTCACTTTCACATACATTTGTGTCAGGTACGTGTACTTGAAATGACTTCATATTCATAGTCCTCCAGCTGTGATTGAGATGTTTGTGGTAGTTGAGGCTGCATTCCTCAACATTACATAAAAAAATAAAAGAAAAATAATAACTTTACCACAGGGGAACCTGTGGAATAGTCATTTGTTTTAAAGGATAGGGGTGGGCGTTTTTACCCCGAGAACCGGGTAAAAACGCCCGCCAAAATTGGTGTCGAAAACTGAGGAAAGTTCCTCCTTATCAATTTCATAACCATGATGTTATATAAGCAAATTATAAAGAAGACATGTATTGCAAAAAGCCACACTTTTGTTTCTTAAAGTCTGCAAGGAGTACAGAGATATTTACCAAAAACCTCAAAATCGGGCGTTTTTACCCCAGTTTACCCTATCTTGGAACCCCATGTATGGAGACAAAACTCCAAACCCTGTCTATCGGAACTTTTTTGTTATCTGGACTTCTTTTGGTACCAATGTATTCAGGTAAACAGGATTTTACTTTATACCATCAGTGACAATTTAAGAGTATCTCAAATGAAAGAGAAATAATTTTGATCACATGTCCTTCAACCCCACATCCATAGTTTGCTCATAACTCAAGATATTTCTGTTATAATGATAGGTTATTCAAGATTGTCAAAAATAGACCTCCATTTGCTTCAAAGTTACAAAATGTAATATAATTCCAGCAGATTGCTTCCAAAATCTTTTGTTGTGTTTTACAAGAAAGTTTACAATTTGACCTTGAAACTTGACATTTAGTGAAATATTGAATAACATTCGTTTTAGACTCGACTTAAAAGTTTTATGGGAATAGAGGTTACAACTCTAAAAAAGTGTCTGCATATTTCATTTTCATGTAGACTATAAAGAAGTACAAAAGATGTTCTATTATTCTGCCTGAGTGACATCATAGATTTCCCATAATGCAATATACTGCTGTGAATTCAGCATGTTCAATTACTCACCCAAGTCAACTTGGGTCTGGCGCGATGCGGCCCCATTAGCCTGTGAAGTCAGTATTTTCTCATACTTACACCAGGATAAAGTGAGGGGCCACTCAATTCAGTTACATAGGGAAGTATCCCATCATCCTTTGCAAAAACATAGCAGCTAAACACACAGCACACACTGATGACTTGTTTCAGAATATGCAATCTTGTGGAAGTGACTTGTGAAAGTGGTTGGTACAGGAATGGGTAAAGTCACATGGGCGTTATTCCTCAAGAATTCTCAAAGGAGCATTGTTTTAAAGCAATGAGGGTCATCGTAGTGAACATTTGTGCTACATACGAAGTCTGCTCTGCTACGGGCTCTGCCATTGGCTATTGTGTACCAACTTCTCTGGTACTTGTGGTAAAGGTATTTGTTTGTTTTACCCATATGTGCATGTCCATCATGACCCAAGGCAGAACCTTGAGTAAGCCAGGGGAAGCAAATCAAACATGCTGTTTAAAGTTGATAATTTCTAAATGCAACATGTTATAGAGATCTTGGGATGTACACCATCAAAGAGAGAAAAAGTTGCCTGATTTTATTAAACTGCTTTGTTTTGTCATCTGAATATTCCTTAAAATGGCAAGGCATGTTTAAGCTATGAAATCATGACTGTGGATGACTCTTACATACAGTATTTTAAGTAACTTTGTATTAAGGCATGGTAGTAGGTAAGTCTATGTCTGTATGTAGCCAATAAGCTTGGGTGACTTACCTGACACTGTTTCAGAGTTGCGCCCCCTGTCCAATTTCTTTGAAATCACCAGTCCTGGCGAATATTTGAATACTGTCAAAATATGCACGAAATCATATTTTGGAGTTTTCATTGTGTGCTATTTCGTAAGTGTTAATGAAATATTAAAGCACATATATGGCTAAGTTGATCTTTTCCTTTATTCAGTCAAGTTCAAAGGGGACTATGGTTCTCCAGCAATTGGTAGTTCGGCTCCCCGTAAGTTGAGGAACCAATAGTGTGTAGGCCTACTGGTGTATTAATACTTATTGGAAGGCTAGCAGTTGACTGTCCATAGCTGCTGAGATGTGAGTTCCTGTGTCGCTTATCATGACGTCATTCTAGGAGTTGCGACTCCATTCAGAGTCGTGATTAATAGGATTGTGGGTACTTGACTACAAAATATATTGCAGTCATCCAAGCCTTGTTTGACTTTTGGCTTCTCATCACACTTTTTTTTTTTGATGAAGTCATTGGGCGAGTGTGTTGCGGATGTAAAGTATGCAGGAGAGTTGATGGACAAAATTTGGTGAAAAAGATTATAATTTGAGATTGTGAGAGGTCTCTGACATTATAGGTTAGAGACATGAAAAATTTGTACACTCTGCAGTCTGCACAAGTACTGTGGTGGAGAAGTATAACACTGTTTAAGGGCTTAACTAGGCTAGGCCATAGCTCGGCTGCAAGGTGGCCTCCAGACAAAGGTAAGGAGTACTTTGCAGTACTGTAAAAGTACAGTAGCCTTAAATCTGTATTGATCCCATTGTGAATCTTGATTTAGCAGACCTTTCACTCTGCAATTTTGGCTACAAATTTCATATGATTGGAGTCTGACGTTAGCCTATGGGGTAAGATCAGAATAAGATTGAGACTATCATACCTTAATGTCAGTTCCCAGAGAATGCTGGTTTTTGGTCACTTCTCTGAGAGCTCACTGTACACAGTCCAATACTTTAATGTGTTGGATATAGCAGAGTGGATTGATGATGAATGTACAAGGATGAAGGAAGTGTTGTTAAACACCATAACAGGTTTAAGGAGTAGATTTACACCCTAAAAGCAAATAAGAATAACATTTATGAATGTATAACTCAAGCTAAAGTGACTTGAAAGCAGATTGAAACAACTAGATACAGTAAATTTATAAGAAAATGATCTTTTTAGTTATTTGAATAATGAGTGGTAAGAAATGAGTGGGGTGAAGGATGAATTTTTATGCTATTGGCAGAGATGCCAGAGGGTTCGGAATAGTATTAGCTCAATATTAACGTAAGCTCTCTTTAATAATGTTGGTTTCAGGTCTAGGTTTGTGTATGTTACCAGCTTTCTTTGTATTATGATTGGGAACATCTTTATTGCATGTAAAACATTCTTTGAAAACAGGAGGCTTCTAATTATTAATAGAACGGTATTAAGCAAAAGTGTGAACATAATGATCAGGAAATTTAAGTAAGGATATTGAGGGAAGCTACGTATAAGCTTGCCAGTGTGATCATTGAAGGAAGCAAAGGAAATGTGATGAATCGCTGCCATTTAAAGTGTCATAAGTTTTTGTGCATTAAAGTACAATGTACCAAACCAAGCAGTCACCCAGTAGGTGAGACGGGGTAAATAAGAGTAAATAATATTAGGAAGGCAGATGACATCTCAGTAAAGAATTTAACATAGAATTCCATCACCTCAAGTCTTGTTTTTCATAGAGATTGTAGTACTAATGTTAAAGGTAAATAGAAGTCTTGCATGAGTAATTCACTTAGTACAAGATATTATTTATATGATTCAAAGGTATTTTACTGTTTGGGTTCCAGCTATTCCCCCTCCCCCCCAACCCCACCCCTACAATAATCTGAGTTTAGATCTCTGAGTAAGGGCTAGCCTACTCATGATACTGTCTGTTGTGGCTACATTTACATCAGATAATTATTATCTCTGCATTATGAAGTCTTTGCAAATGTACATTCTCTTTTTGTTCTTTTAGACTGAGCATTGCATTGTGGTCAGGTGATAGTGTTTATTGCTTGCCTGAGGAAAGATTTACCCACTATGACAGGACTAAAGCATGTAATGTTGGCACCAATTTGTTGAACTGCATGAATCATTTACTCAAAACACGGAAAGTGACAGAAGAAGCTATGACGTCCTAGCTGACATTGTCTTGAAGCCATCTGCTGCATAAGGCATTAGTCCTGGATAGAAAGGGTTAGTTTTTTCCCTTTAGAGGAACAAAGCAGAAAAACTGTATATTTCAGAGAGAGAAAGAAGACCTCAAAAGTTTGTTTCACATCCATCACTTAGGATGGGGAACTCCTGTTTTGGAAAGCGTCGAAGATCGGATTCAAGTTATGGACATGGAAACCAACCGAACATTAATAGTATGGGAGGTGATAGTGCAGGGCAAACATGGAATCATGTGCCAGGATACTCAAACTTATATTCAGATAGACCACAGAATGGCATTGTCATGGTTCGAGGGAGCCAGATGTTCACTTGTGATATGAACCATATCTGGAACATGAGTGTAGAGTCATTAATCTTGTGGACACTTAAAGAGATTAGGCGACTTGTCGACAGGTAAAGTATAGTATATTTAAGTTATGTATACATTAGTGCATGTACATCAGTACATTTGAGTTGGATCAATGCATTGAAAAATGATTTTAAACGGCAGTATTGCATCAGCAAGCTTTTGAATGTGGCATGTGCAGTAGGCATCAAATTACCTTCCTCAATCATGGTGTGCTTAAGTTACATAACTGTCACCTTGTGCTGGAGATATTGTTCATTTGTATTGTGATACCTTAGAATTGACTTTGTGAATATATTATCACACTTTTCCACTAGAAAGAATGTGTGTAGGAGCACTTGTGTGCCTTAAAAGCAGGGACCTGAAGTAAGTGTAATCATAACACAGTCCCTTTAACCCACAAAATTATTTACAAGTACAGTGTGTCAGAATACCAGGTAAAAAGATCTTAGGCAGTTGGACTTCTCTGAGACTAGGAAGGAGACACAAAGAGGACTTGTTGGGTGTTGACTTGTAAAATCATGTGGTTGTGAATCTTGGCATGTCTTATCAAGAAAAAATAAAAATTTTAAAAAATATTTTTGCCAGCAGGAAAAGGTTACCCTTGCATGTATTACAAAATAGAAAGTCAATCCAACAAGTTCTTTTCTTTGAGGGTATTATGTGAAAACTCTTGTGAATATCATCACATCCAGTTGCATTGCAACGTTTTCTCTGCCTCTATCCTCAAACATTTTTAGCAAATCCTTGTACAGTAGTATTTAGTGGGACTCAGGACAGCTGCTAAACTTAAGTCATATATTGCTTCTTTCACCAATAAGTTACACATGCAATAATGCTGGTACCAATGTGTAAGTACCCGAAAATAGCAGCAGTGTATGTAAACATGCAGGGTGTAGTGGTTTTGAAGAATCTTCTCAAGCTTATGATGCAGGCACCTGTATGCACTTATATGAAGGTGACAGAATCAAGTGTAGGATGCTCATGGTAATAACAAGTAAAGACCTGTTTAACTTCAGTAGCAGTATTCATTTGATGTAAATAGCATAGATATCAATTGAACAGTTTCATATAATTTCTTATACAGTAGTTGGACTTATTAGTTAGTGTTGGTGCTAGCATTCAAGTGATGTTTGGAACACGGGCTGTTGGTTGGGGGAGGAGAGGCAGTCGTAATTTCATGGTATAAATTAAAGTCTTAATAAAATTGTGCAGTATTAATACATTCCTTTTCACAAGTGTCTGCAATAATATCTAGAAAATCTGAGAAAAGCTTAATTTCAGTTTATCATACAGCCCTCAATTGGAAAAAGTCAACCTTAGTACTGTATGATGCAACTTCCCTTCTGTTTCTCTCCAGCAACCAAGACCCTCCTCTGTCCATCATAAGACTCAATGAAATTGGAGAATCAGGTTAGTGCAGGACAAATTTGGTTTCTAAAATAGTTAATATCATTGAGAAAAGCTTGCATTTTACATTTCACAATTTTACAGCTTTTATTTTCTCACTCACATTTTGAAAGTTCAGTATTGTTGCTTATTGTTAACCGTTGTTCATGTACGTAATTGTACCCATGATTATTTGTACATGCACTCCTATTAGGCCAAGGCAACTAAAATGTTTGCTAAGTTGTGTAAGAGTGATCATGATAGTAGAGACTGAAGGATTCATGAATCTTACTGGAGCCCTTTAGAGTGGTGCCTTGAATAAAGACTCTGTGGACCCTTTCCAATAGCAATCACAAAGGATTATGGGATAAAAGTTTTGATGCGACATTTTTGGCTCCAGTAAATTGCCATTGGCAAAAAGGATGCACAGCAAACCTGTATCTCATAATCCTTTCTAATTGCTATTTGGAAAAGGTTCTATGGCTTAGGTGCCAAACTGGTGATGACAGAGAATCCTAGTAGTCAACTGAAGGCAGAACTTTTGATCAAGAATTGAAAAAGAGCAACTTTTTTTTTTCCAAATGTTACCAGAACTTGCAAAAGAAGACAATTTCAAACTTGTAAGCAGGCAAGGAGTTATTTTTAAGCATGTTTTTGGCAGAACGAAAATTTCTCGTGACCAAGGCATGTCTCCAAAGAAAGTGGGGACACAACTTGACATCTGACCAGGAGTTGCAACTCTTGGAGTATCAACTTTTGAAGTAGAGTCAGGAAAACCATCTATGTTTAACTCAGAACGAGAGACACTGCACTTGTTATTGTTTCATTGTTACTGTATACTTATGACTTCATTCTCACACAAGTCTGTTGAGAATATCTATTTTTTAGCTTCTACAGCTTGATCTCCTTCTTTAGATTTTGTTAAAACAATTACTTCATCTTTTTCAGAGTATTAAACCACTGTCGTAGCTAATTTCATGTTCTCTTTAATTACAGAGTCTGGTTGGGTTAAGGTGGTCCAGGGTATGATAAGCACAATACCATTAGATGACCCCTTGGGCCCAGCAGTTATTGCTTTACTGCTTGATGAGTGCCCTTTACCAACAGTTGTAAGTTTCTTTAAGCAACCTTCTTAGTAAACTTTCTTATTTGTGGACTGTCAACCAGACTGGTCAACAGGTTCCTGAATTGAGGGGGAGGGGGAGGGGGCTTTAGGAAGGATGTCTGAGTGGAAGGAATCCTTGTGTTTTGAAATGCAGAAAATATTAATGAATTATAATGTAATAACAGTAGGAAGAATCACTGAAAATGGTTGGAGGGTGAGGTAGGGAGGGAGGGGGGGGTGTGGGGGGCAGGCAACTGCTGTGCATGAAGGCCTGCCTAGATGTGTCTCTCTTTTGTCTGTTGGTAGGGATTGGGGGATGAACTACTTCATTTAAGAGTATTTTGTGTCATGTGTTATTTTAAAACATTTGATTTAATTAATACTGAAATTTCCACTTTTTCCAAAGATTGTTGTAACAATCATTATAAGTGTTTCTTCTCACAAGAACCAAAATTTTTCATAGTGTTTGTTTCATTTTCTCTTCTCCTATGACTTTGTCAGGAGACTGTTGAGAAGCTTTATGACATATTGAAGCCATCATCAGCACTGGCAGAAGAGGCCCTGCAATATCCTGCCAAACATCGCAACTTTACATGCATCCTGGGCTGTGTGGCGGGTATATTGGCTGGAAGTAAAAGTGTAGAACTCTTAAATGAGGATGTTTTAGAGTATTTACTTACATTATTGGTAAGTATTTTAGGGTTGCCAGATTTTATGTGAGAAAACAAACCAAAGTTGGTGTCTTAAAAGGACATAAAAGCCAACCAGGATTTTGTTGACATTGACATAAAGGCAGCATTTGCTCAGAAACTAAAATTTTGTGGAAAAATGTGCTTTATGATAAAATGTGCTCTGGTAATTGGTTGAGCATAGAACAATTTGTCTGAAGTATGAGGCATATTTAGATAAAATAAGTGATTAATATGAAACTGTTCAAATGCTGGTGGACATTGAAAACAAAATCTTGCAAGCCAAGACAATTTCAAAATGACAAATTCAATATGTTGGAGGAGTTCAAAGGTCAAGACAGTTAAAAATATCCTTCTGATGTGAAGAAAATCTACCACAGATTGATTTGATTCTAAAGATTCAGTCAGAACCTTTTCAACTGATACAGTACTCTCTGCACAAGCTGAAGTTAGCACATTATAGGGAAAGGATCCCAATTTTTTTAAACATTACTTTATGTATCCCAGACAGTTGAAGTATCTGTACATCTTTCAAGTAACTTCCATAGTTCTATGTTTTTGGAGTTAAACACTGATTTATGAGTATTGTCATACAGCTCTCTTTGTTGTAACCTTGTTGGTAAACTAACAAAAGTAAGTGGGTCTGTCTAAGTAACAATTTTGAAATCCTTTGAGATTTACTTTTGGATTTCAGTGCAGCAGTCAGATATTAAAGTTATGAATCACACATGTAATGATGCATGAAATCAAAGTAAATAGGAGAAAAATGTTATTGCACTGCAGTTTTCTTATAGTGATAATCAGTCTTGTAACTTCTTGTCTTCACAGGACCCAAGGTTTGCAAGAGAAGTTATTTTGTTTGCTCTGGTAGCCCTTGAGAAATTTTCCCAAACAGGTAAGCATACCCAATGCAAGGGTGCTGTTTTGTCCTGATTTGTGATCTAATTATTTTTCTGATAATATTGATGTTAGATGGTTTTTTATGGATTCTCTATGTAACTTGTTAGATATAATTTATAACCACATTTATTGATGTTGTTTTCCCATCTGAGCTGACCTGTCCAGTGAGAGAAACCCAAATGTTGGTCCAAATTACTGAAATAGTCAGCCACATGACGTAAAGGTGTAATTTGTGGGGCATAGCCTTCCTTCACGTTTGTGGTCACTTAACGTCATTGATTGGCCCTCAAGGCCTGAATGTGTAATGTCTTCATAAGTCATTCACTTCAAATACTGTACAGGGCAGGGAAAAATATGCTGATTGAGTCACAGTCGACACCAAAATGCATGAACCAACCGTCTTTTTGCCAGGTCAGCATCGGGCGACTCCATAGGTATTTCCTGTGGGAAACCCAAAAGGGGAAAATAATGAAAGGAAACTTAGAAATGTCTTGAGGATTCAAATCCTTCTCATTCATTAATATATTAATTAATTGTTATATTCTAGTTACGTAAGATTAGCATGTACATTGTTCTATTTCAAGGTTAGTGTGCCAGTGTGTTTTCCAATAACTGCAGAAAACTTTAAACTAAGAGCACCACCATAAAAGAAAGTTTGGTATATTAACTTTTCATTCAAATTTTTTGCCTAAGGTTCCATCCTACTAAATTTTGACCATTCAGAAGTAATGACTGCATTACCATTGGCTGAATTGTAATGGTCTTATGTTTCATTGATCTCCAAAATTGATGTAATACCCAAGATAACGCAAAGAAAAAGAAGTCTTGCTGACTAAATGTGTGTTATTATTACAGTGCCATACATGTGAGGATCTATTAATTCTTCGTCAGTTTTATGTCTGTCAGAAATGAATGTGACAGTACAGTATAAATCATATATGTTCCTCGGAATGTAATTAAATAGGTACTTGACTGTAGTGTACAAATATACTCTTCCCAATTTCTTATTTGTCAGGGACAGCTCAAAGCTATTGTGTGGGAAAGAGATATCAGGTTACAATTTGACATAAGCACATGTCTGAAAGTATTACAGTATGTATAATGGGGTGGTAATAGATACTGTAGCATTTGTGTACATAGTAATGGGCTTTGTGGCAGTGACAATCTTTATTATCTTAATAATATACTCCATTCAGTTTTGGAGGGAAGGAAGAATGTGTGTTGACATAGGTACAAAATGAGTTAATCACACATCACAGGGTGTAGAGTAGTTGTAATCTGATTTATAAGTGAATACACAAAAGGTCAATAGACCTCATGTAGTTCGGTGGGATGTTTTTGCACTGTTACACTTAATACAGTCCTCTGGACCTTGTCTTCCATGGTGGGAAGGTGGGAGATGGAGGCATGGCCACCCCATAATTGTCAAAGTTATATTTTTCAAGATGGCTCTTTCGGCATTGGTTCTTCCCCCTTTTACCCCACCCTCTCCAATATCAACCCCATGCCTGGCTTTGTCTTGAATTCTGTTTAATACAGTAATACTAATAGCTTCATGTGGATATGGAATGTCCTTTGACTTTGTTATCCTCATTAGTGCAAAAGTGGCTTTAAGAGCATTATTGGTGCAATTTTCAATGAGATTGAACTCCATCATGAACACCTGACCAGTTGCTGACAAACGACAAGGGATCCTAGCACATTTGTGTATTTATTGGAGTATGAAATTTGAAAAAGGAAGTTAGTATTGGACTGATTATTGGGATTCAATATTTCTATCGACTGATATTTGCTCTTTTTGTCTTACATTGATTTATGTAAAATTTACCTAAAATGGTGATTCTTTCTAGCAAATAGGTTTCATCCGACATTTCATAAAACTGTTAAGTTTTTGTAGTATGTTTCATTATAAGTCCCAAAATTTTACCTGAAATGACACCACTTTAATAGTGGTAGTGACCAATAGCAGTCTGTTTAGTGTACAGTATGCTTATCTTTCAAATATTGGTATCAGATCAGTAACTGCCATTACTGAAATATCAGTATCAATTATATGGGCTACCCGTAATATTGGTAAAACACTAAAAGGAAGCATGGGAAATATGACATACAGACAGTAGGACCTACTACACAGCTCTGTGTGAAGGTTTAGCCCAGTCTTTTTTTTTTTCCTCATTCTCATTCTGATCAAGGGCAATATTTTAATACTGTTTCTTTACTAGAACCTGGAAAAGGAAATATCAATTCTAATGGAAATATACTGTTGTAATATTGTAAAAATTGCAGTACTTGTCTAAAAATTAACAAAATTACAAAATTTCTCACTTGCAGGGGAGAACAAGGTCACCATATGTAAAACTAGCATACATCAAAAGTTGTTGGAACTAGAAAAATTTCGTGACAGCCATGAGACCAAATTTAGAGAAGTTGGATTTTGTGCCCAGTGGTGTTTGGATAACATATGTGAGTATTTGATGAGAAATTATATGGTTCCTGAAATCCTAAGTAATGATACCATATTTAAAGGACAACTAAACTTGGCAACTTTGGCTTGAATTTGGAGGCTTTCTATTTTAGAGCAGGCTATATTGAGTTTAGTATGATTTGCTGAGAAGTTTGGAAGTTTGATAGCTGTTACAGAGTTGTAGGGTGAATGGCAAATAAGCTTAGCTCATTGCACATGAATATTGAAAATAAGTTATTTTAGTAGTGGTATAAGGTTTAAGACAGAGGAGACCATTCACATACTATTCTAGTTGTGATTATGATCTAAGTAGCAGTCTGTTTTCCTGTTTGTGATCACCCTACAGAGGATGATTCCAAATCTTCCAAGATTGTGAAGTTTTGGCATTCGTGTTGTTAGTACAGCGAAAGAATAATTGGTTGTCTCCATCTGTTGAGGATGTGGTTATGTGTGGTCAGAACTCTGGACAGGGTGATCACAGTGTAACTATAAGCTGTTGTAATGTATGACCATGATAAGCTGTGTAAGATGCAGTGCAATCCACATTTTTTTGACCTAGGTTTTGATTCTGTTCTTTGAATGTTAGCTTCAAGCAGGCTACCAGTATATTTCCATTCTTCATTTTCCTTCCTCAGTACCACTTGAGGGGAGGACATTAACCTACGAGAGACTTTCAATGGAACAGTGCAATGTTATCTTAAACGACAATGATGTCAGTGAATACCTCAAGATTTCAGCAGATGGACTCGAGGTAAGTTGGTTATTACTAGCCATCTAAAATGGACAAACTCCGCTTATAGTAGATGTTTATGCATCTTACTTTATTGGTGGCATGAAAGATCAAAATGTAAGACCTTATAACCATGATGGGAAAAGATTCAAGTTGTTCTATTTGTTCTGTAAGCCAATGTGTTCCTGTAGGTCATCCTTTTAAAAAGTCCTAGAAATTGTTGACTAGTAATCTTTTTATCCTTTCAAGGCAAATGAATAGGCTGATGTGTGCCAGTTGCATGTGCAGGAAAAAACCTAAAGTTATGTATTAGCTACTAATGTAAGGTTATGTTGCTTGGTTTCATTTATGGCAGTGATGTCACTTGTCATATATAGGTAGCCTAAATCAGCTGTTTATTTACAAAGAAGGAAGTAATCACATTAGTGGTGATTGCAATGCCACAATTAATCAACTAAAAACTAGCACTAAAGTGAGTTCATGTCTCCCACTCATTATATTTTCATAACCTTTTCATGATTTCTTCATATCTCATTGACTGTTGTTTTGTAGGCAAGAAGTGATGCCCTCTCGTTTGAGAGTGTTCGAAGTACATTCTGTGTGGATGAAGGGACCTGGTATTATGAGGTACAAGTCCTGACTGATGGTGTTATGCAGATTGGTTGGGCAACAAAGCAGAGTAAATTTCTTAATCATGTAAGTGTGTGGTAAACCTTTTATTTTTTATTTTTATTTTTTATTTATTTATTTATTTTTTTTTTTTTTGGTATTTTCCAGAAGGTTTTTGCATGTTGTTATCTTGGTTGTCTTCAATTTGTTTTGATAAGGAGCCACATCAAATCCTCAGGCTGCAGCTGCCTCAGTAAAGCTGCCAGAGCTGCAGCATTACTTGGATAATATGCACAGTACAAGACCAGGCTCTCTTTAATTGTACAATGGTAATGGGTATCATAAGAAAGCATGGCTGCAGCTGCTACAACTTTGCTGAGGGACCTGCAGCATTGCATTTTTGCCATGGCGGCTAAAATTTGATATTTATAATTTACAATCAACAAACTTAAGTGTGTGCCTCTGTTTGCATAATTAGGTTATATTTTTCCTGCATTGTCTACCAGAATCTCACGAAGATAGTATTTGTATGCAAATTCCAAGTCTTTTGCTAGTCTAAATCAGCTGTTTATTTACAAAGAAGGAAGTGAACAAAGACAAATTGCCTCCTGTTTGAAAGATACTAGCCAAAATCTCTGTTACAGTGTAATCAACTTCATAATGCATGTACCAAAAAAATAAACATTCATGAAAAGGCTGGCTTGTTTGATATGTACGAAAGTTTATGTCATTGCAAAGGTTGAGCATTATCATCATTGTACTGTCACATAAAGAAAGTCACTTTTCAAACATGATTTGGTTTAAATTTGTTGTAATCTTGCTTTTACACAGGAGGGTGTGGGGATCGGAGACGATGAATTTTCTTTTTCTTACGATGGCTGCAGGCAGCTATACTGGTACAGTGCAACGAGTAGACCACATGACCACCCACAGTGGAAACCAGGTAAGGTTAAACAGTATTATGGAAGCTTTGAGCAGGATGTCGGTATTCAGTATCAATGTCATCGAAAATTCTGTATGATTGTGGTATCAGTGTTTAAAATGTGGACACTACCCAGCCAATATTATTGGTCCTATACTTTTTACAGAGGTAATGTTGTTTGTTGTTTGACTGTAAGTTTTGACCTATTATCCCATGTTAGTGAAACCACACCAGCAGTATGTTAAATGCCTTTCAACAGTGTGCCGTTCATATCAGTCATGTACTTTTATTCTTGACCCATATGCAGTAAATAGCATAGTGATGGCATACGTAGTGTGCAAAAGCATATATATAGTTTTGAGTACAATAAGCTCATATCCAAAATATGGGTATCTGATTGATGCTGGCCATTACTGAGAATTGGAGTATGTGATATGGGTAATATTTATTATTTGTGATATCAGTAAAATGCTATTGAAAATCAGCAAAAGTAAAAAGTCATTTCTAAGTAAAGAGAGACAAAGTTGAAGTCATTGGACCTGATTTATTGAATATATCAGCCTCTCAAGGTATAGTATTTACACAAAACTCCATCACATTTGTTTTATGTTCATTATGTATGGAATAATGACATGAATAACAATTACTGCTTCTTGTATCGTTATCTTTGCACAAATCTCCATAATATGGATAGATAAACCTACTTTAAATTACATAGTAGTTTGTCAAAGTCTTTTCTCTTCTGTTTTAGGATATATCTTGTTTCATTAGTAACCACATATTTACTAGAAATTGGTAGTCCTTTCTACTGTGAATATTGACCGTAAATGAGCACCTTGTATATTTATTCCTCTCAAATTTAATTGTGTGGTACTGTACTCATTGTAACAGTCCATATGAAAGAGTTCTTGGGAAGCCAAGTGGTTTGTACTGCTGTGTGTGCTAAAAGCACCATGTCAAACCTCAGGGTGAAGCTGCCTTAGCAAAGCTACAGGGCCTGCAGCCATGCTTTATTGCTACTCACAAAATAATAGCAGCTGCAGCTTTGCTGCTTTTCATGGTTGCTGATATCATTTACAAGTGGGCAAGATGAGAATCACAGTCACAGTGTGTGGGTGTTCTTTACCTTTTCAATCCCCCCTGTTGTGTACAGTTTCTGCTGTTAGTCACCCAAATGAACATTTTCCTTTCAGCTGTAAGTCTAATCTATAACTTTTCAACATTTTGTAGCTTTGATGTTTCTCATACAGTGTTCTGTCTCTCCATATAACAATCAGTGGAAAAAAATCTTTCAGCTGTTGTCAGTTCTGACAATGGAGGGTATATTCAAATGAGTGAAATGTACAGAAAACTTGGTCAGTGCAATGGCAGCATAAGTGTAATCCAGAGATGCCAACCCTCCCTGATTCTCAGGGAGGCTCCCTGAAAATTCATGGATATCTGTCCATTCCGACTAACAAATATGACAACCTCCCTGATTCCAGAAGGACTTTACCCTATTAAGTTGCATGTAATTCTAAAAACCTCCCTGATTTCTGTGTGAAACCTCCCTGATTTCTGGATGTAAATGTTGGCATCTCTGGTGTAATCACTGCATCTAGCAAGGATTTGAGCTTGTTGTAACTATGCAACTGCAACATTGAAAGGGTTAAGGTCCTCTGTCTTTACTACCACTTGGCCAAGGCTTGCCATCAATATTGGCAATTCAGCTAACAAAACTGGTGCTCACCAGACTGAAGTGTCTTTGGGCAGACCAGTTAATATACTGATGCTTCTTTTCTCCCTTTCTGCTACTTCTCTATCCACCATCCTCTCAGGGGACATCATTGGTTTCCTCATTGATCTAGAGAAGAAAGAGATGGTATTTTCACACAATGGTGTTGCTTTCCCACCTGTAAATGATGTTTTCCAGTCTGTCAGGTGAGTTTCTGTCATTACTTTGCAGTTTTGATGATCCTCTATTGTCAGAATGGACAGCCTACTTTTGCAAAAATGTGTCTTTCATGGTTACAGTAATTGGGATTCATCCAAGGAAAAATCAGTTTTTTGGACGGAGGCAGGGGAAGGGGGGGGGGTGTATAGCAGCTTTCCTGCCACTTGGCCTGACCTACCACCAAGGTTTGTTTCCTCGGGGAACCAAGTCAATCATGCATCAGACTGAAGCACCTTCTGCTGATGGAGCAGTAATCAAGCCGACTTTCCATTTTGTGGGACTTTTGGTTGTTTGAATCATTTTGAACTGGAGTTACAGTTTGTAGTCTGAAACACTTAAAAAAATCCATGATTTTAGTTTGTTTCTGTATGATACTGTGAACTAACAGCTTGAACAAAGTGGGATAATTTTGTTTTTATGTAAGGATCTTTAGACATACTTTATTTACAACTGATTTTGCAATCACAAAATGAGGCAAATTTATGATTTTGTCATTTTGTCCTTTTTTATCCTTGTTCTCTTTTGGAAGCCATCTTTTGGGGCAGAAGACCTGAATTTAAGCAAGACAGTTCACTTTTGTCATTTTGATGATAAACAGGCAACTGATGGAAGTTTGTTAATCACTAATACAATCCCATTATTTCACTAATAGTGTAATTGTTTTCAGTTGTTTTCACATAACATTTTTTGTCATAGGAGGAAAGTTTCATGCCTGTGCATCATTACAACTCTGCCAGTCACTGCAAACCAAGTTTTTTCTTAATTACCATAAATATATAATTTGAATTAAAAAGCAGTGTTTGTTGTCATTCTTACATGTATATGTTGTATGTCTCCCTCTGTTTTTCACAGTTCGGGTTTCTTTGCCGCAGCTAGCTTCATGTCGTTTCAACAGTGTCGTTTTAATTTTGGAATGACACCCTTTAAGTTTCCTCCTAAAGTGCCTTTCAAGAAATTCAATGATTATGCATTCCTTCCGCCAGAGAAGAAGGTCATTCTTCCAAGGTGAGAGAATTAATGACAGAAGTAAACAAGGCTGTCTTTTTGGAGTATGACATTTAGACCTAGGATAAAGGTATGCAAAAGTGCTAGTAAACATTGAAAGATGTCAGACATCTTATGTGATTTTGTGACTTTTTCAGAAAATAGATAAAATTGTAGTAGGGATGAAAGAAAGTGAAGAGAAGAGTTTCTTTGATTGTTGGAGTCAGTTCATGTTCTTTTTCACCTATTTGTTACATGTTGGAAACATTGTGTTACGTACATCCATAATGACTGCAAACCATCACAGATGTGGACTGTACAGGACACCAAGCCTCACTTTTATTACCAACAAAAAGACAGATAGTTTAAAGGAAGAGAAGACGACCTCCATACCATAGCTTACTGGTCTAAACTATGGTAGTTTTATAGGAACCAAATGTCTTGTACAGAAAAGTTGTAAGCATTGATGTGAAGAGGGCTTTATTTTTGTTGTCTTGAAGGATTTCTGGTTGTCTCATTCAAATGATGGAGGTCTTTGTCCAGTGCAGCTGTCAGGAAGTGGTTGTGAAAGAGATTCTCTTTACTTCTTCCAAAATTACCACTCTCGTAAATCATAAATGGGGATGTTTTATGGTGGTCCAGGGGACAGAATGAATGTGATGTTAATGCAGCCTGCATACCTCGCCTTCTGATGAACACTTGTAGAAAACAGTTGATTCACTGAACAGGTCCTTAGTGAACCTAACATCAGCTTCCTTAATAGCCTCCCCCCTTCCCCAAAACTGCTCAGAAGAAATTTGTTTTACTCATGATATAGTGGAGTTGTATATTGGATATTCTTGCTTACCTTTAGTTCTCTTAAAGGAGGTTCTACAAGAGAAATCAACACTTATTTTATTAGACCTAATTGGTATTTCAAAATAAGATTACACACAGCATGAAAAGATATTGTCTTTTCTCCTGATAATGCCATGTCTCCTGAATTGTCATATTTCCTATGGTTTTTCTTTGATTTAAATTTTTCAGGCTTCAAAAAATTACTGTTATGTAGTTTGAACATCAGCAAATTTTCATGTCTCCTGATATTGTCATGTCTCCTGAGATTTTCTTTGATCCTATTTTTGCAGATTTAAGAAGATGACTGTTTTATCTAGTTTGAGCATCAGTGAATCGTCATGTTCCATTTGTTGTGATACTGAAGCTAACACTAAGCTAGTACCTTGCCACCACAGGTGAGGAAACCTTCCCATTTCTAATTTTTTGTTTTCTTACCTTTTGAAATAGAGTACAGTTGTAGCAAAGTGTCTGTATTCAGTAGGTTTGTTTCCAAATAACTTTCACATGTTACAACTGTTATGTGCCTGCTGTATAGATGCAGGGTTGTAGCTGGACCAGTTTTACTGGTGGACTCCAAATTGAGTATTGATAGTTAAAGGTCTAATGCCTAAAAAGAGTGAAGTATATCATTGATTTATGGACCTGTATTGGTGTGCAGTGAGAATAAAACTTGGAAAATACAGCAAAAACAAAACTACATTTCCCTTCCAACTTTCTTCAAAATCAGTTCAAACCATCATATCTACTATAATTTATAGCGGATTTAGTACTGGATGGGCACCAGGCTTAGTGACCATGAATCCCAGGCAGTGCCACCCAGCACAGAACACAGTAGCTACAACCCTGTATGGATGAGTACCCAAGAGTTTGGGCCATTAGGAAGTACTGGTTCTAAAAGCAGTTACTTCAAGTGCTGATTGCAGAATGCATGGAGAAAAGTAAAATGATGCCATAAAAATGCCCATACATGTATGGTAGTGACTCAAGTGTGTACTGCAGTACTGTGTTGCCTGATAGTTCAAACCCACTCCCCCATGACTCTGGAGGGAAGAAAAGGCCCCATGTGACCTGTTTCTTGCAAAAATATTACAATATGACTCCTTTCACCCTGACCTGCAGTTCTCATTACAAAAATGCCCTCTTACACCTGAATCTTACACAGATTACGTTTCCCACATGGAACTTATGGAAATGAAGCCAAATACACAGAAACCTGTAATACTTAGTTGCAAAGTAGTTAAATTATTTGAGAGGTGGTGAATGGAGAACACTGTGATTTATGTTTGTTGACATAATGACATTGTACAGACTATTTCTGTTACCCAGCTCGGTACACTTGCAAAGTACTGAACTGGGTAATGGGGACCTGCACCTGGAACGTGTGTTGATATTATTTGTACATAGGGAAAGGTTTGAAAAGTGGAAAGTCTGATTTGAGAAAAATTGTGCAGATAATCTTTTATGTGAATCAGTAGATTACATGTGTAATAAAGCATGAGAGATGGCAGACTTACGAGGATATGAGGTTTGGTTGTGTGGCGCTTCTTATGGAGTATAGAGGTGTTTCACCGACGTCACGTTATCGCCTGTGTCTTTGGATGTCAAACATTTTGCTGGGCAAGCGTCCATTCTGTCACAGTAGCATCTATGGGTATGCCATGTACATGTGCTGTAAATATGCTTCCTGCATGTGTGCTGTGCCTGCCAATGCCAGGCAATCCCAATCTTGTTGATGTCACATGAAATACCTCTACAGTGTGCAATATTATAACAATGGCCTTGGACAGGTAAACAAGTGAACAAACTTATGTACACATAAGATTTATCTTAATGTTTAAGTAGAACACATAAGTGTTTCTGTATGCATCAAATGTGGACAATCAGTCCACCATCCTGTTATGTAGAGCATATCACTGACCCTGCTCTGGCTACAGCGTGTGGACTACATAGCAACACTTGGTAGAGTAAATCTGCCTAAAGTTTAAAGTATTGTGAATTATAGCCTCTGTTTAAGTAACATCTTCATAACTTTCTCAGAATTTTATTTTTCAGTAGTGGACTTTCTGTGTCCATTTAAAGAGTTGGTGAATCGACAAACCTTGGTTCATACAGCAGGCATGCATACTGTTTGCCCTCTCTATTGTGATATTCTGTTGCACAAGTTTGTTTAATTTCTCCTTTGTTTCCTATTTGTTTAAACAGTGGTTTATGTATGGAATGTGCCATGCAAATTGAACAGTGCCCTCTTTGTCGAGTGAAGATAAAGGAGCGTGTGAGTCTAATTCCAACAAATCCAGTCACTGACCAGGGTGATACTGGCTAGATCTTCAGAGTGAGGCAAGAAAACAAAATAGGAAAAGGACAAAAAAGAAAAAGAAATAATCCTGCTTATAGTGGGGGAAAGTGCCATAAAGTTCATTTGTATATACTAATTTGATTTAAAATACAGAGTTATACATACTTTATTACACAATTAAAAGCATATATAAATCATATCATGTTGCTGTTTTTCAATTCACAAATGGCAGCATGTTATGAATACAGTAAACGTTTTCAATTAGTTTTGGATGAATGTCAGTTTATTACTTTCAAGAAAGCATACATGAAGTTAAAATGTCGCGGAAATTGGTTTCATTAGAAGGTTAAAAGTGATGCTGAGATTTCTTTCACTTTTTAACTCTTCAGTTTTACTCAGCAGAATTTGTACCTTGTTATCAAAGCAAGAAAATTTACTTTTTTTGATTTTTCAACCATGAGTCACACTTGTACTTCAGAGTGGTAAAAAGCTGTGTGTTCACTCCTGATGAATTCATATTCATGTTAGGTTTTACTCATGATACAACAACTATATGTAATTAGTCAGATAAAGACAGGGTTTGATAGAAATCTTTCCTTTATCAACTCTCAGGAGTAGCTGCCAAAGTAACATGGGAGGGGGTGGGGGGATGGGGAGGGGAAGGACTATGTAGCTATTACCTGTTCCTGTAAACTTGCTGTAAAATAGTTATAGTTACAGATTGGAAGATTTTATGATGAATAGGTTGATTATAGAATAAAGCGCAAGGTAGTTTATGTTTGAGTTTCTGTACACTAAGCCAAACTGGAATTGTTAGTACTATGTGATGAGTACGAGTATAGATGACTGTCTGTGTTAGTGGGTGCGAATACAAGTGTACATCTTTTTCATGATTGCTGTTACAAACTTTTGCATTAGTAGCAATGCCTTACATTCAAAGTCTCTGAATATAAAGCCTTTCTCACAAGTATGGGCAAGTGTGCATGTAAAGTGTAAAGATAAGTGTAAACTCACTACAATTCTATAGTTAGAGGCAAACATTATCAATTTACTGCATTATCATATTGTCTTGTTCAGCTCTGTACAGAAACTCAAAAGGTAATCAAACTAACTTAGGCTTTACTTTATAATCAAGCTATAGATCATAATATTTTCTTTTTTGTAACTATGAGTCAGGAGGCTCATCTCGGACCAATGTTAAACCCTGGGTCTGTCAAATATTACATAATTTATCAACACTGGGGGATTGCGCTCTCTCTTTCCCTTCTCATCCAAACTCATCACAACTGGCAGCATTCACCCCAGCCTTGTAGTTAGAAACTGTAATAATTTTCTCATCTTCATTTTCATAAAAAAAAAACTCCTGTTGCAAAGCTCAAGTTTGCTTATGTATGTAGCTGCCTCATTTTGGTAACTTCTTAGATAAATTCGATTACAAAAATTTGTGTGATATAGCAGTCATCACCCTTAAGTCTTGTATTCCTATTAATACATAATTCTGTTACAGAGGGGTGAATTGGTATCCTCTTCAATTTTCATGATGGTATTTGGTTTTCAGTTTGTCTTCAAGAGAAGGAAAGCCTAGAGAGTGAAAATTCCTTTCAATTAGATCCTAATAAAGGATTATAATCAGACTTAAAATATTGGGTGTTTCACAACCATTTCGTGAAACCAGACACCATTCTGTGAGGATGGAAGCCTTGTCATTTGCAAGGTGTTGTTTACAAGTAGTGTGCTGTGTGTGTGTGTGTGTTATGAGTATTGAGGGAGCAATAGGGCAAGTCACAGTTGCTCCACCTACAACTCAGTCTTCCTCAGTTGGTAACTTTGAACTACATCTTTCCCCTTCCCTCCGCCTTTACCCCATGTAAAGAATGGAAGATGCCAACGATAACCACTGTATTACTTTAAACAAAACTGAAGTCATTACAAGTATCTTCCAATGTTTTTGCGAAAGCAATGTAAACTGGAAGGGTATGACTTTTATCATTACTATTATTCATCTCTGTGAAAAGCATGTCAAAGATATTATGTTTCTTTACTTTTATGTATTTATTATTTATCAGGGGTGGGGTAAGGGAGAATAGTTGTACAAGAATATTACAATACATTCTGATGAACACAAAATTTCAAGTATATCAAAAGACCTCATATGTCTTACTTACCATTTTTAGGATAATAGTTTTAAGTTTGCTTGAATGTGTATATGGTATTATCACTTGTACTTACATATAAAGTATCAAGACATATATCTAAGGTACCTCGTCTTTTATACAGGAATTGGACAATAGAAAAACTCGTACAGTGTTGTAACCAGCTTTGTTTTCAGATTAGGGTAGAAACTTGCCATACACAAACATCTGACTTGTACATGAACATTACATTATTATGTAAGTTTGTCTGTTCTGTTTAAATTGTTATGAATGTACTTAACAACACTAAAAATAATAAGAAAGAGATTTGATGAAATACTGTAGTATGTTTCTTTTTCAGATGTTTTATGTTTGTTTTAGAGGCTTTGTACCACATCTGAAAAAAAAAAAAAGAAATACTGTATAAAGGAATTTGAAAGAAAATCCCCGGCAATAGATTAAGTATATTGCTCCCCTTAAAATTCAAAAGAGGTAAATATTTTTGCTTTAGCATAGAGGAAATTTGTTTCAGTTTAACTTCCAAATGTTCTTTTAAACTGCCCATTAATTCATCTTAATGTTGAGGTGTGAATCTGCTGATGTTGCAGGTCTCGTTATGATGTCGGCAGCTGTACACTGTGTTTAATGGCTTGGTCAACTTAAAACCCTTTCTGCTGTTTGTAAAGGGTAATGTATCATCATTTGATGTGTCTAGCTTATTGAAATATCACTTCTTTTATCAGTGTAAAATGAACTTTATCCTGAATGTATTCATCAGCATGTATCACATGTCACAAATACAAATGTTTTAGTTGAATTTAGTTGATTGTAAAAAACAATATTATTCTTGTTTTATCTTCAGTTGCACTTTCTATTAGTAAATTGAAAAAGTTTTTTTTTTTTAAATTACTGTGAGCAAAACAAAAGTGCTCTGCATGGAATGGCATGAATATGCAGATACATTGGGTCAAAAGTCGCACAGTAGACAATGTCTGTGAAAACAAACATATAAAGCCTGCTCTGTGTATGAAGATTTATTTGCAGTATTATCTTCAATCTGTTTTTAGTAATGGTATGTTTTTATCAGGTTGTTCATTGTTATCAGTAATTGATCCCCTTTAACCCATAGGGGGATACAAGCCCCCCCCCCCCCCAGCAAAAATAGCCTGTACACTTATGCTCATCCCTGCCTAGACCATAATTCTATTTCATAGCAGTTCTGGGTTTCATCCACAATGCCATACAGACAGGCAGATTGTTACATTTCTTTTAATTGGACAGACAACTGTGGCCTGGAATTAAGGTGTACTTAATTACATAATCACATTTCATCATCACTTTTAATCTTAAAGTGTGAAGTCTAACCACCTTACCAGCAACGTTCAAACTCAATTTTTGTGAGTTGACCGCAAATAAGAATTGACTCTCATGTTATTAAGGTATTTTGTTTTTTGATTCTGATGCTGCATTTACTCATTATGAAGTGAGAAAATTACTTGAGAATGTTTCTTTAATATTAAATGGTTACAATGTTACAGTCATGCATAAATGTCATTTTGGAAGGTTGGAAGTTCCAAAGCAGCTTTAAGTTCTGAATGATGAAGTCAAACCTACTGTCTTAGCTGACACAGGTAATGTATACTGGTTGCATTAGGACGGAATGGTAGAGGTATATTTATCCAACTCAACTCACTCAGTCCAAGGAAACTTGTATCCAACCTGTCAGTGTTTTATGGTTTGCTAATGGGAAAGATTAGGTGGGGAGGCAGGGAAGGGAATGGGTTGGAGAGGTAGGTGAAGGGGGTGGGGAAACTGTTGGAATACAATTTTGTTGCCTCCCCCTAACTATGCCATCAAGTACATGTATATGGTAAACTGCCTTTATTGCTAATTAAGAGACATTATGTCATGACTTAATGCATAGATGTAGTATAATTCTTTTTATACTTAATACTAATATAGTCACAAAATGCTGTTGTGGAATTTATCAAGGAGCTCAATTCAACAACCCTGCAGTTGGACATGAGTTAATCAAGGGTTAGGTTCTGAATTTTAAGAAATATATATGAATGGCTGTTGTAATTAGAATGATGTCAAGGTGATTTATAACTATGAAGATTTATTGGCAACATGGGGATGTAAGTTGTAAATTATGTGGTGCAATGAAGAACATGCTTAGACTTTACATGACAAGTTTAGTCTTTCTCTGTTTTGTAGTATTTGAGTTGTCTGTCCAGTGTAGTTTCTCTTCAGTAATGCAGCATGATCCACAAACCCTGAGTGGGTGCAATGCAATTTCGTTAAAAGCACGAAAGATATTGTAAGGCAGTCTTAGTTGGCTTGTGGTGTTTTGAATTCCCCACAGAGTAAAGCTCATTGTTTTAATCTTTTTGTGATTTTATTGTGAAGATAAGTCTACTACTTATCTATTGGATCATTAACATAAACACAGACTGCCACAATCATAAAACTTTTGTATTACTAATTATGTTTAGACAAAATTAGTGTCAATGAAACACTTCAGTTATGAACTTTTTCACGAATTTAACACCACAACACAACACAAACAGTACTATGAACTAACCCCCACTCCCTCCCCACTGTTGGTATTTTCAGAAGTGCTGAAATCATAGCCATCTGCACATTTCTTCGGCTTATACTATCCCTGCACACACACCTCTTTGGAGCTGCCCGTCTATAGATTAGTCAAGCCTATGACAATACTCAGTGGACAAAAATACTAGAACATATCCCTGCACCTATTCTTTGCATGATGGTCTTTGAAAGCAACTGGCCAGGTGTTTAAGAAAAAAATATCAAAAGAACTGAAAATATGCACACCTTTTAAGCAATTTTAAGGTGGACTACATCCTATAAAGTATCTTGCTGGCCACAAATTGTCCTAATGATTTTGTCTGGGAGAGCAGCCTACAGGTCTGCATCTTTATGACTGCAGATGAACAATCTTTACATCATGCTTGTAAATGTCATTGAACCACTTCAATTGGATGTATACAATTGGCATGACTAGAAGTTTTATGGACAATTCTCCATTTCAACTTAAATGTATATGGCTTCTGTGAAATTTTACCTCTGAAAAAAAAATATATATAGTTGATTTTCTTTGGAATTTACAGTATGGGATGTTGATGTATTCAGATTAGTAACCCCTGGTTGTAGCAGGACTGCTTACCTAGCTCTCAATGATTTGCCAAAAGACTCCTGGAAATAGCCAAGATCTACCAGAGAGTAACATTTCAAAAGGAATATTGAAATTGAATATTCAAAATTTCTCTATTACTGCCAGAGAGTTGCCAGTGCAGCTCCTTTGCAACTATGTATCCTTGTGACACTAGCCTTGTAAATGCAACATACTGAAGCAAAGAACAGATCATGTTTTACATTTACTTTCAAGCAAATAGTATTGACAAATATTACATTCCAGCCTACAAGTATACAAAGTATTAAAGCATTCATAAAGTACAAAATAGTTGAAAAGATAGTAGAACATGTTAACACCAGTTAAGAAATCAGTTACCACTATGAAACATATTTCCTGTGCCTCTAACATATGACATCAACTTTTTTGCACCATTTTCTAATATACCACACCTCTTACTTTCTATAATGTCAAAAAGAAAAACAACAAAACAGAACAAAAAAACCAGTTTTTCACTTGGTTTAAAATAAATTTTACTTTCCATTTTTAACAAGAAAGGGATAATCTCTCCTAGAAACCTGATCTGCATCCCAAAATGCAGCAATAATTTTCAGCCATGGTGTCAAAGTTTCAGCCTCCTGGGTTGTAAATTAGCTAAACTGCAACTTATTACAGACAGTACAAAGTAATTAACAACTTTATCAAGAACAATAGCACATCACCTATTAGTACAACTATAAATAATCATCAGTGGTGGTCTGTTGGGGGTGGAGGCAAGGCTTTAGCCAGGATTTTAAAGTAGGGTGCCTCCCTTGTTACTGATTCACCAGGCACTATCTATCTGGCACAGGTGCAAGCACAAAGTGCAAAGTCCCCTACGGGTGGGGTCCAGGGAGAGAAGCCCCTTGAAGCAGTGGTTCTTTTTCATATAACTAGGGTACAAATCATGCTCAAAAAAATGTAAAAACACCTATGCCTCCTTGAATTTTTTTGGGCATCCAAACATCAAAAATGATGCCAAATCAAACTCAATTTGGAAGGCTAGACCAAGCCATTTAGTGGCATCTCAGAAGCCATCCTGCTCAAATTTGGCTGTCTCTCATTCAAATTTAGCCATCTCAAAGACGGCAGGATGCATCATCGGTTAAGGCTTTGGGTGGGGGATGAGGTATGGGAATTCATACTTTGTACAGAAAGCTGAGCTAAGAAGTTTGTTTACAGATGGGACCCTGATTTGAAAACTTTTGAGGGTGGTGGAAGTAGGAAGTTGCCCCCTCTTGCTCCTATGGCAAGGTACCTCTGAAAGTCATATTAAATAACTACTTGACTACTTTTAGGTAATCATACTGTACAGGAAGCTTAGAAGAGCTCATCAGCAATAAGGTGCACTCTACTTGTACAAACTAACCTCAATGTCACCCTCTGCTATAAGCTGGTGGGCAGTATTAACAAGGGACAGTGAATTCAAAGCCTCTTAAATACAACTATTGTATAATAAACTATGTATTCTTTGTTTTGAAGCACCATATAGTAGTGCATATGACCTAGTACATATAAAATGTATGTAATACATTTTTCAATACATTATTGCATGCACAGCATTATCACACAAAGCAGATTCTTCTTGAACAGTAGCATACTTGTAGCTGTAGGTTATACCGCAAGGGGGAGATACTTCATGTAAGACTACGTCAAACTGAGGTGAATAGACAACTGAAGGGACTTGAATAGGCTGAATAGCCTGAAGTGAATAGGATTAGTAGGTGTCTATTCACTTCAGTTTGAGGTTGGCTTACATGAAGTAAATACCTTGCAAGGGGTACTTGCCCCTGAGTACAGTCTTCAAAACTGGCACCTTTTCCAATGTTGTGCATAGTAAAATAAATGTCCTGCTGAGATGGCATCACATGTGCATGGTCATTCCCTTCATACTTAGAAATTAGATGTACATTGCTGTTCTTGAGTCTAAAGGTAAAACCTCTTATTCCACCATATCTACAGCACACTGATAATACCTTTGAACATAGCAATCCACCTTACACATGACGTATTACGAAAGTACATGTGTCCAGTACACTTTTGTATTACATTAACTACTTGAGACAGGCCATGTCACACTTACTGCACAGAGTGGTCCTCCATTTTAAAGATCTTACACTGTACAGTCATTGATGGTAATTACTTGACCCAATGGAAGTGTCCAGTACTTATGCTGGTGTAAAGCTGATAGATGAAAGAATATTTTGACATATTGTTACTTGCACAGTCCATTATTTTACTGTAACTCTACACAGATTTGGGTTTCATGATTTCAGAACTGGGATAGAAACGAGCCATTCCTCATCCATTACACACACAGACATAATAAACCAAGTAAAGAGTTTGAAAGAAAGGTTAGATTTTAACTAGTTTACTACTTCATTTCACGATTATTCCCAAAAATTAAAAAAAAAAACTTAAGTATAACTACGAGCTCACATACATACATATACATATATTATGAAAGGTTTTAAGCGTCTTTTAAAAATTTACAATAAATAAGTAGTACCATAGCGTCTATATACTGTCAAAACATTTAGTGCAGAAAAGAAACAAGCAAGTACTGGTTGGGTTAATTGAGTATAAAAAATTCAACAGCTAACTACAAACACATATTGGATCTGTACGGTGACACAGAAAAACTACATTCATTTACATGCTCAAAATGAAAGATTTTTTGTCTCCCCCTTCCCCTCCCCTTCCCTAGTTCAGAACAAGAAATATATTGCTCTGAACATCACTCCCGTTGCACCATGGAGCAACTGTATATTTCACCTCCCCCAACTCTTTCTCTCTTAAGAGGGCTTTTCCTCTGTGAATCCACTTCTTTGCAAGAAAGTTTTATTTTTCATCAAGTTCCTGAATGTCAATTTTAGAAATGAAACCTGATTTATCATAGTACATTCACTGCAACCTGAACATCCATGCTAACATGATGATAATCATAATGCTGTCTGATATACTTTTTATTTTGATGTGAGCTCAAAATTTCTGCAGATCAGAAACTGTTTTAAAACATTTTGCCTCTTACATTCTTCAGTTCAGCAAAAGCTCTTGAGCTGCGGTTCAGATCGTGGTAACAAATTTTCAAAGGCAGTGTTTAAGCAAATTATCTCATTGATAAGCAATTACAGCCACTCCAACATGAATTAATGGAACCCAGCCCCACAAAGTAATTACTATTTTTGGAACACCCACCTCCACCAACCCCCCCCCACGGCCCACGGAATCCCCCCACGGCCCACGGAATAATTGGTTTCCCAGATACTATTGTGGAGTGGTTCTTTGTTTACTCAGAGGCTATTCTCTAATTTATAAAGCTGTATCATCTGGAGGAGCTGAAGGGGAAGAAACTTCAAACAACGTTAACGCGCCAATATGCTTGTATTTGTGCCCTCTTACTGAAGCCACTGGCACCACTCATATGAAAAAGATGAAATAACTGAAAAGTCTAATTTCACCTTTTCAGCAGCTGCCATAGAAACTGCCCTTACATAAAACACACTTTATCAAAAGTAGCAAAGGTTTCCCCAAATTTTTTTTCACCCCCCCACTCAGACTAATAAACCACATATCCCTGCCAAAAAGATAGATGAAACCTCACACAGAATGTCACATTTTTTTCCTCAAAAGTTGTGCTCCCAATGCAGAAGTTGTGCTCTTCAACTTCCTTAAATAACTTTCACTGTAGTTTACATTTTTATTTCTATTACCGATTTCAGTAACACAGAATCAACAGTTTCCTATGTCATTTTGTCTTAGTACTATGTCAGTCACATGGTTGACTATATCAACAGAAGTTGTTTTGACAGAGTCCACTGCTGTTTTTCCTTGCATTTGGTGAGTGGGAGACTTAATTTCCAATTAGCATTTGGAGATACAGCAAATAAGGAAATATCACAAAATACAAGAACTTAAAAGTAGTATCAAACTACATACCCAACCATCTACTGTGTCATTCAGTACATATAAGTTAAAACAAGTACAACCAAGGCATCACACACACAAATTAGTCCTGTTAAATTAACCACTACCCACTTTATTGTTTATGCTTCCCAGTGTCACCAACTTACAGTACTGTTCACTAATCAATGTTGCCAAAAAAAAATAAGAACCTTTCAAATAGAGCCTCTTGACAATATTACAGTTTAAAGGTCGTGTGACATGGAAATAACATAGTTGGATATTTGATGTAAAAAAGCATTAAATATCCAGAAAAATGCTGCAATTCCCATTAAAATCCATCAAATATTGACCATTTTACAGGATGATTTCTATTTCACACTTGTATCATGAATAAACATGAGCTTAAATGCAAATATGTGACATCCAAAGATGAACATACCATACATGGCTCATGTTAGCCTTTGTTTTTTCAACCTTAATTTCAAAGACACAGTAGCATTGTTATCCCCTGAGGGGTTTATTATGAAAGTTAAAATTCTTTCCTTCAGAAACATTGATATCACTCAACAAACTGTAATCTACCTGATCAGTAATTAAGAGATAATTTATATCGGGTTAACAAAAGAAATTTTAACACTGTGCAGCACTCCACATCATTATTTTTGCATAGGCAATGAGTTTCTTCAGAAACCACGGAACTTTGAAGACGTATATTTTGAGAACGGTAAGAGATATTGAAATAATTCCAATGGATCTTTCATGGGAGGACTTAATTCTTTAACTGGCAGGTGAAACAGCTCTGTTTGGTGGCATGTCACACGACCTCTAACAACAAGAACATTGCACATTATTCCAAAATTGACATCAATTTTGGGACCATGTGAGTAAACAGTTTCAGATCTAATCAGCAAGATACCTTTAACGCAGGGATGATGTTCATGCAAAGTATTTTCTCTGTTAATCAATTTTCACTAACTTTACATCATGCATTCACAGTGCATAAAATAAAAACAAAAAATGATCTGAACTTTTCTGACATAACATGTATTGTTCCTACCTAAACTTAAACTTGCCTTCCCTAGATTTCAAAACAATGCCTTAAATACAGAAACTGCCCTTTTGTGAACTTTTGTAATTACATACAATGTACAGTAAGCGTCCCTAGTCATGCATTCTAAATAAAATAACTTGTAGAAACAATACAACAAGGTTACACAAAACGTTTACAACCACTGTTGGAACCTTTACTTCCTTGTACTTCAAATACGTTCTTACTGCACCACATTCTTCTCATGGTTTCTGTTCTAACTACTGACTGCCCTGTGTATCCTTGCTAAGTCTTAATTTTAGTAAAGACTGCCCTCTACTGCTGCAAAGGCTGTACAGCATCATCAGCTTTTTCAGCTGGAGGAGCTGACGGTGGGGACTGGGGTGGGGACTGAGGTGGAGGCATCATCGGTGCTGGTGCTTGGGCTGGACTGCTACTGTGAGGAATCCTTTCGTGACCTCCACCAAACTTGCTACGAAGAAGGGGAATTCTTTGCCTGTTCTTGCAGAGAAAGACTGCCACGCCACAGAATCCAATCAGAACGCAAGCAGGAAGTAAAACCGAGATAAGAATAATAAGAAAATTCCCAGGTTTGTAAAGAGCTGTAACAGAAGAACAGAAATATAAAACCAGAGTTACTATTGTGCTCGTCTTCCTTATTTTTTATTTGACAGCACATTACAAAACTATACAACCCTACTTCAGTTACAGTACAACCTCTGCCCAGTAAGTCAAAATGAATTCATTCTGCAGTGCTGAAAATTTAGTTTACAAAGGCACTCACATTAAGTTGCCACTTGGAATTTATTGTAACTTCTGCATCTGTTTCAGTTTTCAAAGTCCCCCCCCCCCCCCAAACATTCCAGATGAAGTCAAAGTTTTTAAGTTCAGTCTGCATAAGTTTTAAAGAGAGCTAACTCTTTCAAATACATGACCACACCACTAATCCATGGGAATTCCCTGCATTAGGTAGCAGTACCCCACAAATTTGAAACCCTACAATTTTTCAGTGGGGCACAGTACAGACCATGTTGCTGAAAAGATGTGTTCACTTTGTGATGTAGATATGGAAGAGAAAGAAATGAAGTACTTACTATGCAAAAGTAAAGAAAACCAGAATACAAAAATGCTTTGAGGTTTCGATGATAAATGTTCTATTCCAAATAATTTCATGATGTCCCATATCTTTCAGTCATTGATCAAGTGCTATCTTAACATGTTGGAAAAAGTTCAGTTTTATGTTCATATTTGATCTTCGGAATTTCTTGGAAAATTTTGCATGTTGACCTCTCATGACCCCAGATGAGGATATTGAGAATTCTTGGGAAATTCTGCTTCTTGACCCCAGTGAACCCCAGATGACCTCTGACCTCCACCATAAACAAAAGCAATCATTTTCACACCATAATATACATCCACATACTACGTATGAAATCTATCCAAGCTTCCTACCTGGAGATATCATGTCTATCCAGGCTTCCTACCTGGAAATAACATGCGGTGTTTGACCCCCCTGACCCCAGATGACCTTTGACCTCCACCATCAATGATAGGGGCTTCCTACCTGGAGATATTGTGTTAACAAGGTTTTCAAGGTTTGGCCCTGGTGACCCAAATGACCTTTGACCTCCACCAAAAATGATAGGGTTCTTCTTACCATAACGCATCTACATGCTAAGTATGAAATCTATCCACGCTTCCTTCCTCAAGATATCGTGCTGCTTCCTTCCTCGAGATATTGTGCTAACAAGGTTTCAGGGTTTGACCCCTGGTGACCCCAGATGACCTTTGACCCCCACCAAAAACAATAGAGTTTTTCCTCTTCCCATAACACATCTTTATACTAAGTATGAAATTTATCCAAGATTCCTACCTCGAGACATTGTGTTAAGGTTTTCTGGGTTTGACCCCCAGTAACCCCAGATGACCTTTGACCTCCACCAAAAACTATAGGGTTCTTCCTCTCAACATGGGGCATCTATGTACCAATTTTGAGAACTGTCAAAGTTTCCCTTCTTGAGATATCATGTTTATGAGCTAAGCATCACAAACACACACGTACAACACATACATACATACATACACACACCATCATGAATGCATTGGTTTCTCTTATCATCGAAACCAATAAAAGGTATTTCAAGCACTTTTTTTGCAAGTAATATTCCATGATGCAAAATGGCATTTTGGAAGAAGTGAAAAAGGCAGGAACCACACCACCCTACTACACAAGCTCTCTTTACCTCAAAATATCAACGGTCATGGCACGCAAATCTGAAAACAGTATGAAAGGCCTGTGTGGCTGTGTGCTTGAGAAGGGGAAGCTTGTACCCACTGAAAACTTCTACAAGGGTCCAGAGGCCAGGAAAAAAATTAGTGTGTAGTAAGTCAATGGAGGAATCAGTGGTGTTCTGGGACAGACAAAACATTTTGGGGTAAACAAGGCAAATTACAATTTTGAATAAGGAATTCATATTTCATCATTTTCATATTCCCCTGGGGAACTGCCTTGCAAGATAAATATGTCTCTCAAACCTTAAAGGCAGTAGGCAGTCGCCCCAAAATTTTCTTTGAAAAATGAGCAAACTCCTGCAAATCTCCTCTTATTGCATTACAAGCACCTCTGACAATGTTTTAAACATAACTATTACAAACAATATGGAAAGCAAGGAGAAATTCTCCTTGAATTTCACAATTCACTAACAAAAATATTGTCACATGATCAAAATAGGCCAATCATGAACAAGAGTAACAGGGCACACTCACTCTGTTTGGGGTGACTGCCTACTGCCTTTAATCTACTACCAATCAATTGTACAATGACGCTGGACTGTACAGCATGCTGCTACAATTTACATCCATGTACTTCTGCTTATACTTTGCACATTCAGAGGCTGTTTATGCTGCTGTGTAGATCTTCATTACTGTATGACTTCACCATAGTAATTACATTATGAAGTTCATATGTTATCTTTAACTTCTCTCTCCTTTTCCGTGATTACTGTAAGTATTGTATGACTCTTACTTGCTTTCCTTTTCTTTGTACTCTTAATTTTGTTGTTGTAAATTATTTGTAACTTTTGTTGAGATAAAATGGAAATAAACTGAGCAAACAATTAAACAGTAAGTACTACTTAATACAGTAGGCTACAGTGCAGAATTCTCCTAATGTACCTACTTACAGATGTTCATTTGTTTCTATTCATAATAACATGCGTTCTGTAAAACAATTAGTTTTGAATAAGAAATGAAAACATCAAAGTACATGTAAAGGTTTGCACTAAAAAAAAAGAGCCTAATTGCTAGATATTCTGTACTTCTACTGTATGTCAATTTTGCTGTCACTGAATCCTCCATCAAGCAAAATTTGATTTGGTTTAATTTGACCTTATATGAAAAGTTGAAAATGGCCCCTTTGCTTGAAGAATTGTTTATTAACAAAAGAGCTGCCTTCCCTCTCTACTGAAATAACGAAGTTCACTTAAAGACTGCTTAATAAAAAGATCATACAAATTTGATGGACAAATGCAAAAGGCCTTCACATGGGATGCATCAATTTGCAGTTAGGCTCTTAGACAACTTGCTAAAATAGATGCCGAAGAGGTGAATTTTATGTTGTTTCTCACATGGGAATGATCGATTCCTTAGCAACATACTGTTTTTGTGCTACAGCACAAACAAACAATCATTCACATGGACATTTAATGTGTTCAAAATATCAATGTCAATAAAATCCTTAAAGGGCAACTTTCCTCACCCCAGACAGTTCTAATTCTCCCAGCTAAGTTACTTCTATCCTATCTGAAAGTTACTACCTGTTTTGACCACAAAGCAGTTTAAATCTGGAAAAACTACACTTAAACCAGTCAACACTCAGAAAACATACTTGCAAACATGGTCAGTACACACATGTTCATACTGCAGAACAAAGCATGGGTTGTTGGTGTGACTTTTAAAGAATAGCAAGTGCACAAAAATGTATGAACTGAACATTACTTGCTGCTTGCTGTTCTCCATATCGATATCTTTTCTGATATTATCATATCCTAACAACCCTATTGACTATGAAGACAACTCAGAGTCGATGTAAGGAGCAGCTACTTCAATTACTGCTACGAAATCAACCCAAAAGTTGTCACGAGGACAAGTAAAATTCTTTCAATAAAATGTTTGTTTGTAGTCTATGCACACCTGCTCTCAGTGCCAATGACAGATAAAAAGGAAAGGAACTCCTGTTACACAATCGCTTGTAAAGACAAAATTGTTGGCAGGGCCGGGGACCAAAGTTATCTTAGTGGAAAGACTTTTGAAGGTTTTTCCTTCAAGAGATGATAAGACACTCACGTTTTAGCTCTAAGAGAGCAAGGTTACTTTTATTTCGAGAGGTGCACCCAAGATTTCTGTTTTTTGGCAAAGTTTAAATACTATGTTTGAAACGAGGTAGACCAGTCGTTGCTAAGAACGTACTGTTAGAGTTAAACTCAGTGCATTTTTGCAACCCCTTGTTCCCTGTGCACGTATGCTGTGGTACTACTGGCAGGAGACCTGTAGGAAAGGGGTGCATTTTTGTGTGATGTTTATATTCCTACTGATGTTTAGCTGTTGGAGCGAAGCCTCGGACTGGTAACCACACCTACCTATTACTAGTTTGTGCGTTGGTTTATTCATGCTGTGTGCCACCAAAGATGGTAAGCCATATTTCTATTCTTGTAAGGTAATTCTTTAATTTACTGTTCAAGCGAATGGTGGGTTAAATGATGTAGTTTTGTATTATGCATTCCAGAAAGTTATTCACATTAACTGTAAAAATTGGCATGTTTCAATGTGTAAAATGGAGGTTTTCATCTACTAAAGATGAGTTACTATCCGTGTGCCTGTCGGGGTGGTAGCTTGGTTGAGGATACAATGCACTGATATCTAAAACTGGGACGAATGAGGATAAGAAGATATGGGAAGCAGAAGCCTAAAGTATCTATGCACTTTTTACATCAGGTGTATGGATTTGTTTGTCCATATACAGGCTTCTGGGGATGGCTGGACTTGCCATTCGATTACATAACATTAGACGGCATCGCAACTCTGTTTGAGATGTTCTATTTTCCAGTCTGAGCCTCGTGCTGTCCGACGCACTACCTGCTGAAGACCCGTGACTGCTGAAAGACCCCTTCTGATTAATCTACTCAGCATCAGACCACGTGACTTAATTCATAGTTTATTTGTGTGCCTACTCGCACTGAACTGATTTGGTGGGTGGAAATTTTGATATACAGAGTATAGCAGCAAGGTCTTACCTATACTATAGCCTATGGGAAGTGTGCTTATTGAACTTGAAGTTATTTAAAGTAATTGAAAGCAAAGTACAACCTTACATACCTCAGTCAAGTATTGTACAGTGGGATGAGGCAGTTTTGTAGTTTCATAATTTAGTTTAGTGTAACCTAGTTTGATCCCAGAATAGGTGTTTACTCTAAGAGAGTGCTTGTCTGTTTGTAAAAGAGACTGCAGTCAATTTGGTTTGCCTATATTAATCCAATATATAATTTTTTTAAATGAACTTAAAACCATACGAGTTTGTACTTTTTGGTGTCGTTGATTTATCTGAATTACTTTAAGTGAAACTGAACCTGGGGTATGTCAGCTGTCCTGAGGGAGTTTTTTTTTTCCTGATGGATTTTGTGACACCTACAGTAGCCTATTGGCCTTCTTCAGAACTGATGGTTTGGATGTCCTGTTTTTTTCTTTATGAAGGATAATGCATAAGATTTATCGTACCATGTTGCTTTCAAATACACTTAAAGAGAAAATGCATACCCCCACCAGAAACAGTATACCCATCAGCCTAATTCATGAATGGCATTGTTTATCATGTGACAATATTTTTCTAACTGAATTGTTAAATCAATGGACAATAACACCTTTTTGTAATAATTATGTTCAAAAACATCTTCAGAGGTACTTGTAAGGCAATTAAGAAGAGATTTGCAAGTGTTTGCTGGTTTCAAAGCATTTTTGGGCAACTGCCTATTGCCAAATAAACCCTAAGCCCTACAGCACATTTCAACTAGAAATCAGTTACTACAAATTCTAAAAAATATGTTCTCCAGTGCTGCATTTTGTCCTATACTTCACTTCCTTGGTTCTCAAGTGGTGACCTGGGAGCCATGTTCAGCCAACAATGTGCAAGTGAATGGCCCACAGAATTTGCACAAATTATTGAACTGAATTCTGGCTATTACAGCTAAATATTATAAAGAAGTCAGGTAAACTTAAGTTGGCTCCTGCTCCAAAACACTTGAGAACCCTTGTTATAGTTCCTCAAATTTTTACAACCTTGTGCTGGTGCCTTTGTTGAATTTTGCGACTTACTGTAATTGCCATGATTGTCTTTCAAACCTTAAAACTTGCTTTGAGGCCCAGCTCTTTTTATGAAAAACCAAAGAAATTTCTGCCTTCCCTCCCCCTCCCCCCAAAAAATTGCCATTTCCCAGGCCCTGACTGTACTCAATGACTGCTCTCTGTTCTGACATCTCTTATACAGTGGGATGGTTTCAGTTTTAATGCATAAGAATGGAAGTGCCTCAATTTTATAAAATTCCTTTACCAGTTAAAATTGAAAATGTGACAACTTTAACTTCTAATATCTTGAGAACCACACATCAGATTTCAATGCAAATTTCACCAGAATGCTTAGGATTTTCCTTTCCAGTAAATTAACATTGTAGTATTTGCTCAAATGCGAGTTCATTTCACAGAGAAAATTAACTGCTTCATATTTCTTGATAAACAGGCTGTTACTTGGCTTTGACTGGTGAATAAACAGGCATTTGTTGAGGTCTTCAAACTTAAAACCTGTCTGAACTTTGAACCATCCACTAGACTATACACCTGTAATGATGGCACCTTACTAGGCCACATTCAAATTTTTTGCATCATGAACATAGTGTACTGTGTTTGCTAAGCTAGTGATATGACTGCAGACAATGATGCTGGTTGTTTACGGACAGGTGCCATACATATGGGACAAAACTAAACAAGGCCATGCTCATCCGCAATGCATAAGTGGCATTAGTAATAGGTTCCCTGCTTAATATCAGCTTAATTTGCCTAGACTTAAAGAAGTTTATCTCAATATTTAAATTACATAAGTTAGGCTACGTTTCCATGTCTGGACCCCATATTGCGACAAGTCCAGGCTGAACTTGCATGAACTTGAAAGAAGGTTAGGGTGAAAGGATATTACCACGAGAATGAAAGTCATAAATTTGTGTCCGGGAATGGTGGAAACACATGCAGTTATTTTTCATTATCATGAATCATTATTTGTCAATGGTCATTATTTACACATGTGGTAAACAGCTCATGCACATGCGCAGACTTTTACTTCCCTTCCGAATTCACTGTGCAAGTGTGTAGTAAATCTGATGGAAGTGCATGGTGGAAAGCCACATGTAAACTGGACATGTACACACTGTGAATTGAACAAGTGTTAATGTTAGTAAAGAACATGAGTATAAACATGATCAATGGCTCACTAATAAGGTTCAGATGGAAATTTATTTTACATCATGGTTTTGCTGAGATTTGGAAATTTAATTTGTTTGGTAAATATGCATTTTTGGAATAATGAATTTTTTCCAAATAATGACTATTTGGGGCGGTAGCTTTCCAAACATGCAGGCGGTGGATGCAAATCTATGACTTTCATTCCCTTGGGCTAAGAGTAGCATTTTATGTGCAGGATAGGCTTATATTAGCCCTTAACAGGAACAAGCATTATGTTCCTATGCTATACACTCCATTTCTGGGCCCTTACCACACAAAATTTCAACTCATTTGCATTTGCAGATCGATCTCCACAGAGATCAACATCTCACATCCTCAAAAAGTTACCTTTTCTCACTAATGTTTACACAGATGATCTCTAGCACCACATTTACCCACTTAAGTATCTTCCCAAAGGAATTCCAAAAAGTGGTGAACTTTTGCTTGATAATTCTTCTTGTAACATAAAGTCAATGGCGAGTACTTTCAAAATCCTCTGATAAGTCGACTAAACACATGATCTTATTTTGGAGCAGAGGTCAAACAGCACTGCAGGAGTTGCCTACTCCAGGATGCCTTGGACATTGCATACATTTCAGTGCACTTATGTTACCCTTGCCAACAGTCTGCTTTTTCTGGTCATGTGCAAAAGTCACATTTAGGCAAGATAGAAAACTTCAAAATTTAAGGTAATGTGTTTATTTGCTATGACATTGGTCATTTTAAACACTTAAGAAGGTAACTATAACCTTAGTATTTCAAAGAAGAGTCCAGGCTCAAATCAAGTTTTGATATGTTAGACGGGTACTTATTCTAAGCATTCTGGTGAAATTTGCATTGTAATTCAATGTGTGGTTACCAAGACATTAGCAGTTAAAGTTGTTATACTGTATTCTCAACCCACAGTGAACTTGATGTAAGCACCCATGACATCACACCATCAAATAATGAACACTCTTGTTTTTCTTTAAAATTTACATCCAATTTTCTCCTCCATAATCCCACGTTATTGGAATGTGAATGCATGAGAGGCGTGAGAATTTTTCAAATTTTGAATTCTCCATAGGGAGATCCTGTCCCTGTTAACTTCATGGTCAACACAACTTACTGCAAAAACAAAGCATTGCTCATCAATGTCCAAATGGAATGAAAGTTTCACCAAACTGCTTACATCTAGTTCCTCTTAATTTTTTGCTTAAACCCTTCCTTTAAGAAGGATTGGAAGCATTGTGTGCCAGTATAATTGTCAAAGGAATCACATAATTGCATTTTAGAGACCATTTTGTTGATTTGGCTTGAATGGTTGATATTTTGTTCATAAGGGGCAGAGAACATACAGTAGTAAGGAGTGACAAATTTAGAACTGAAGGAGCAGATCACAGTATACAGTCACATTCAGTGAATAGGCCTAGGCCTGCCTAGGGACTGGGTGCAAAGATTAAAGATAGACAGTCATCACCCCTAAGTACATTTTTGGTGTGGGGGTATCAAAATTCTCAGTTGGTTACTGCTCATGATTGACATCAAGATAAGATAAATTTATTTCATCCACAATCAGGTGGAAATTTGTCCCTCTACAGCAAAGCATACAAAAATTTAAAAATGATATAAAAATTTAGTAAAAAGTACAAAAATACACATGCATACAAAGAAACACGAAAATACAACCACAAAAGCAAAACACAATAAAAAGCAATAAAAGTATAAAATCACCAGCTAACGAACAACCTTCAAGTTAAAATGGGAGACAGAGTTAGCCTAGGTATAAAGGATCAAACCTGTTACTTTTAGAACTGAGCATACAAAGCCTTTTGCCTGAAGAAGGAAACATAATTTGGGAACAGAGCGTGAGTAATGTCTTTTAATAATTTGGCTGTTTTCTGGTGTTTGAACATTCAAACGACGAATTAAAAAAGGCTAATGTTACCCCAATTCCTAAGAAAGGTTCTAAAGCTGATGTCAAAACTTATCATCCAATTTCTTTAACAAGCATTCTCAGTAAATGCCTTGAACACATCGTGGTCAGCAATTTCATGAGTCATCTTGAATCCAATAGCATTCTCACCCCTTACCAACATCGGTTTCGTAAGCACAGATTGTCTGTTACTCAACTTACTCAACTTTTGCTTACATGTAATGATTTTGCGACCTCCCTTGATAATTGTTCCCAGGTTGACGGCATCCTGTTGGACTTTTCAAAAGCCTTTGATAAGGTATCTCACAAGCATATTTTTGACAAACTGAGTTTGCATGGATTAAGAGGAAATTACTTAAATTGGGTTAAATCCTATCCCCAAAATCATACTCAGTGTACTTTAATTGATGGGCAAACTTCCAACGATAGCCTGGTCACCTCTGGAGTCCCCCAGGGTACTGTCCTTGGACCCTTGTTCTTTTTATGCTTCATAAATGATCTCCCGGACGTTGTTGTCTCTCAAATCAGGCTTTTTGCTGATGATGCCCTTCTTTATCGGCAGATCGATTCTCCAATCGACCAAAACATCCTGCAATCTGACCTTGACTCTCTATATAAGTGGTCAAACAACCAGTGTATGGAATTTAATCCTAATAAATGTTACAGTATGTTCTTACTACTACCTTGAAAAAAAACCCCTTCAAACATACTTATAAATAGGCAGGACATAATGTTGAATCTGTAAAATCATCCTTCTACCTTGGTGTTACTCTGTAGGGTTGTTGCGATATGAAATTTTCGATATCGATATCTCAAAAACTTTCCTTCAATTCCCAAACAATATCGCGATATCGTGTAATCCAGCTTGTGTTTACTAAGCCACCATGTCAAATGTTTTTGGTTCCGGCCACTGCATAGTGGCTGTGATAGTGCTGCGAACCTCAGCATGGATGCCGAAAAATTTGTGACCAAATGACTGCCCTACGTAGCAGCGGGGGTACGGTACCATAAGAAATTTTCCCAAACGCTGTGTACCGTTATTTTCTGCTGCGACTTGCAAACGAAGCCAAAAATACTGAATACGAAAAAAGATGAGAGCCTACCATACATTAGTGGTGAACAGATCACCGGTTTGGGCCTGTGATCTGCCGTTCGGCGTCAGAAATAAGCGCCAAGTCTAACTGGTAATTTGAACCCAAAGACCCTCAGTTTAGGCTAGATCGTATTTAGAGAGGCTTGGCATTTGGAATATGTCCAGAAAAAATCGTTTTGTTTCATTTCTAAACAAAAATTACTGATAAACGAAACAAATATTACTAAAAAATACCAATCAAAGAAATTTAATACTTCACAGGGTCCCAGCTGTAACTTTCCCAGATTGTTTTAGGGACATCTTCTAGCACGTTAATTTCGACCAATCGCAAGCCAAAACAGCTCGAGGTCCTTTTGCAACTATCTATTTTAAGAGTTTGGAAGCTTCCCTTATCGTGCACGTGTTACAGTAAATGTTGCGGAACTTCCCTTGAAATGCCACGTGTATTGTGTACTGGTACATGCATGTGTTTACAGCAAGCATGTCACTAGAACTAAAGCAGCATCTCCCTGCATGCAGAGCCAAGAATAAACGGCTCGGTCTGATCTTAGTACACTCATCGGGCAGATATTTTGACTCAGTCGGCGAGCGGAAAATTGGACAGTTATATTAGGTCTGAGTCGGGCAAAAATCACCGCCCTCCCTGAGAAAAACAGTCCCGTACGGCCATGCTAATACTGACAAGCATGGGGAGTCGATAGACTGCAAACGTAATTTCATGAATACTATAAACTGTTGGTGTTTTTTTTCTCTTCTCTCTGAAGGGGGGGGGGGAATGCGATACGGAAAATTCCATGTTTTATGAAACATTTGAACAATTTAACTGGTTGAAATTTTGGTTAACGGAAACTTGGATATTTGGGGTAGTTAATTAAGGTAGTCCCAGGCGGCTGGTTTTCGGCAGTTTTCTCGAACCATTTAGGCTATTGAACAGCCAATAGCTGACCAGAATCTTTGTCATCAAGCTTCTACGTAACGATGACCTTGCGATGTTTTTCACGGACAGTGAGCACAAATGATTCGCTTGGGAAGTGGATTCTAAGCTCAGTTTATATAGCCTACTGAACAATAAGTGTAGTAACAAGACCGGATTATTTTATTCACTTTTTGAAGTTGGGATTTAATAGAAAAGAACAATGAAGAAGTCATTAATTGGGGATGATTTTTTTTTTTTTGAGCAACGTTTTTAAGGAGTGGGGATGTAAATTTGGAAATGGGTTATAGAATTCGCCGAGAGCGTTGGTTAGTCGGTTACCTGTGCAACACTTCACTCGGTCCCTCCACTCGTAACTCACGATATACAGTAGGTACATACTGTACAAACATTTTACACAAACTATGCAATGCAGCGAACTGGTGTTTGTGTAGGAACACTCGACATGCTTGCTCTTTTGGGTCACTTTATCTGGCGTGCGATCTTGCAGGTTTATTAACTGAATCTTCTGCATTAATATCGCTCTTTTTTATGCTCATGTTAAAAAAGTAAAACCAAGCTTAATTTGACAACCTGTCATTATTCTACGCCGCACTTGAAGTTTATGGGGGTGTTTCATGTATGGATTTTCACGATATCGTTTAGGCGTTGTCATAAACGATATCGCGAGCAAGATCCCATATTGATATTTTTTGCCGATATCGCCATATCGTAACAACCCTATTACTCTGGACTCCAAGCTTTCTTGGTCCCCTCACATTAACATAGCTGCCAAAGCAACTAGGTCTTTAAATTTTCAACCCCATAACTTACATGGTTGTCCTTCCCATGTTAAAGAAAAGGCTTTTCTTATCTATGTGCATTCCCAACTTGAGTATGCTTCCCAAGTTTGGTCTCCTCAAACTACCACTGGCAAAAAGAAACTTGAGAATATTCAGTCTAGGTCCAGTAGGTTTGTCACTGGACACTTCAAGAGAACTGAAAGTATTACCAACATGTCATCCTTGAATTGGCCCACCCTTGAATGCAGACGTAATGTTATCGATCTTTTTACTTGTCATAAAATTTTACATAACAAATTTGCAATCCCTACTCAAAATATCTTTGTTCCCCACACTAGTCAAACTAGAACAAACTCACTGTCTTTCAAAAATATTACTTGTAATGTTGGCGCGTTTGGCAATTCATACTTCCCAAGAACGAACCATTTCCAGTTGGAACAAGCTGCCCCCGGACATAGCCCAACTGGATAATGAGCCCACTTTCAAAATGGCAATAACTAACTGGTTTCAGTCTCAATAATTTCAGTAGCACACCAACTTTCCTCCATCAAATGCCTTGCTGGGGCACACTGGAGTATTCTTAAGAAGAAAACTGATGGAGATCTAATTCACATTCCACACAATTCTGAGAGAGTGTTTTGATAATAGATAACACATTATTGCCTCATATGAACATGGCCTGGAGTAGGCCTAATAAAATTGGTTTGTGTCTGCACAAGGGGGAGATTTATATAGTTATGGGAGGTGCTACAAGTTGCTTAGCTGGGAGAACTGGAATAGTCTAGGGATGACAAGAATTGCCCTTTAATTTCACGTGTTGGTATTACTATTAGGCCTAGGCTATACAATAGACGAGTTGGGAAATGTTTCCACGCAATGCAATATGGGAATGGGTCAGAGGTGAAGTGTACCACGCTTACAGTGTCCCAGCGCGTGTGCTGCATGCTGAGTATGCAGAGCTAAACACGTTGCCCTTTGTCATGGTACACTTGACCTTGTGACCCGACCGGAAGTACCGAATTTCCCAACTCGTCTATTTACAGTCATAAGACTAACGTTAGGCCTATGTTCTAACTTTTAGTAATTACTGTTAACCTAGTACTGCCTAGCATTCTAATTAACGTTAATTAGTCCTTCATAGCCCATACTACTTACTAGCCTAGAGTAGCTCGGCCTAGTTCTCACGTACACCTTGGTCCCCCTGAAGCCCAGCGACCCAAATACTACTACTAGGTCAGCAGATATGGACTAGGCCCATACTGCCATACATATGTATGCACTAGGCCTAAATAACTTAGAACTGCCTGTGAAGTATGATTGTTTATAATATAATGCTTGACAGTTGATTAACACTCTTAACGCTACACATCATGTCTTCATGATTATGGAATGCACAGCTAGCTAATTACCTTCGGCAGAGGAAACTGCCAAAGTCAGAAACAGAAGTGTCTGCAAGATTTTAATCTCCATATTGTGCGATTCTAGACTCAGTCAGAGAGGCTCAGCTTCACCGCAATTCCGATCGCAGGCGGGTGTGACAGGAATGCGAATGTGTGAAGGGGTGTTTCCACAATTCCAAAAAAATTGACGCAATAGCGGGGATTAATTTCCTGATTTTCAGGAATTTTTTCCAAACGTTTACTAATTTTATATTTTTTGGATCTAGTAACAGAATTTTATTAATGATCAAAATATAGCTTTGAAGCTATTTTTGCTTTTATAGAAGCTTTTAATCATCTGAAATTTGGAAAATATTTTTAAAAATGGAAATGTTGGTCATAGGAGTGTTTTCATGTGACGTCAGTGAATCAGGTGCAAAGTCAAAAGTCGGTCACGGTCGAGGGCAGGATATGGTCACGGTAAATGGAACTTTGATCGAAACACCGTCACCTAACTTACCACCATTTGAAGATGAGCGCTTCGGAAAAATATCAAATTTCGCCAATTGACGTGGGGCGGCGATTATGGGAGGACATGGTCAGGGGCGTCACTACAACCACCCCTAGAAATTTTCAGAGTGCCGTCAGTCGGAAAAATTTTCAGTTGCAGTCCACGTCTAGACTATTACCACTTTCTCTTTGCATTTAGTTTACTTTGTCAGAATAAACATCTTTTACTTGGAGCTACAGAATTAAAGAAATGCCGGTAAATTTTATGATCACAACGTTTTTTTTAAGTGAATTATTGTCGGGTGGCAATATTGCTTTGGATACATTTAACCAGGGAGGCGGATATCACCTCCCTGATTTAGCCAAGACCTCCCAGATATTACTGTATTGGGAAACTAGTCTATTTGTCAGGAAATGATTATATATTGTTAAGAATGTTATCACAAATTGAGGGTCCTGTGTACTAGTACACTATTCGGGAAGTCATTGTTAAGTTTTGATACCAGGCTGTCGGGAAAATAGTAGCACGGCGCATTGCGTAATCAGACACCATGTCCGACATTGTGAAATAAAAGCCTTTTGGAATGTAATGCAACTCATCCTCACTGCTCGTGTGGGATAAGTTTAGTACGTATTCGTGGTAAGTTATTATCTCATCGCTCCGTGAGGAGGATGAGATATTGTAGTCACTTGACCTGTTGAGCTATATTCGGCAATGCCAGCAGAAATAACAACTGTTGCCATGGTAACAGTTAATTTTCACAAGTTACTAGTCTAAAGTCCTAACCCGTGGTGGGGTACCCCAGGGTGACCAAAAGTCCATAACAGAGGGAGGGGTCAAAACGTGTCCGTGTGTGTGTGTGTGTGTGTGTGGGTGAGTGTGTGTGTGAGTGAGTGAGTGAGTGAGTGAGTGAGTGTGTGTGTGTGTGTGTCCAATTTTGTTTTCTTAATATCTCCAAAACGGTAAAGCCGATTTTCTTCAAATTTGGTGGGAAGGTGCCCTAGGTAGAACCCCAAGTCTACATCGACTCCCGGAAGTAAAGGTCAAAGGTCAGAGGTCAAAGGTCAAATTATGTGAAAATCACTCTTTTTATAATAACTCCAAGAAAAAACATCCCATGAACCTGAAACTTCACACATATAATAATAGTGTCTGGCACTACAAAAATATATGGTTGCCATGGCAACCAAGGTCAAAAGTCACGTGATATTAACATTTTAAGCGAAAAAATGTGAAAAAAGTGTTCCATGAACTCCTCCTTGTGGGCTAGACCGATTCTTTTGAAATTTGGTGGGTAGGTACCCCAGAGTGTAAACTTGTGTCTCCGTGACTTTCGGCAGAAAAGGTCAAAGGTCAGAGGTCAAATTCAATTTTTGGGAAAATTCAGGGTTTTTAGTATTTTTAGTATAATTCCAGAAGGAAACGTTCCACGTACATGAAACTTTGCACATATGATGAAAGTGTCTAATGCTACCAAATTATATGGTTGCCATGGCAACCAAGATCAAAGATCAATTTTTGTGAGAAATCACACTTTTTTAGTATTTTAAGTATAATTCCGGAAGGAAACATTCCACATGCATGAAACTTTGCACATATGATGAAAGTGTATAATGCTACCAAAATATATGGTTGCCATGGCAACCAAGGTCAAAGATCAATTTTTGTGAAAAATCACATTTTTTTAGTATTTTTAGTATAATTCCAGAAGGAAACATTCCACATACATGAATCTTTGCACATATGATGAACGTGTCTAATGCTACCAAAATATATGGTTGCCATGGCAACCAAGGTCAAAGATCAATTTTTGTGAGAAATCACATTTTTTTAGTATTTTTAGTATAATTCCAGAAGGAAACATTCCACATACACAAAACTTCACACATATGATGAACGTGTCTAATTCTACCAAAATACATGGTTGCCATGGCAACCAAGGTCAAAGGTCAATTTTTGTGAGAAATCACATTTTTTTAGTATTTTAAGTATAATTCCAGAAGGAAATATTCCACATACATGAAATTTCGCACATTTGATGAATGTGCTTAACAGTACCAAAATATGTGATTACCATGCTAACCAAAGTCAAAGGTCACGTGACAAGAAGTCAAAGGTCAATTTTGGTAAAAATCACATTTTTTAGTATATTTAATATCATTCCAGAAGGAAACATTACACATACATGAAACTTAATTCACACATATGATGAACGTGTCTAATGCTACCAAAATATATGGTTGCCACGGCAACCAAGCTCGAAGATCAATTTTTGTGAGAAATGACATTTTTTTAGCGTTTCGGTACACAAAGACTTAACATTGATGATAGCAACGTAAATCAACAGTACACAGTGTAGACGCGCTTGTTTCTAGTACTGACCAAAGATATTATAAGCATAGATTCCAAACTACTATACCTACACTGTTACGCTCAGTGACTCCTCGTGTAGACGCAAATATTGAAGTGTGAATTTGACATGCGCGCCGTTCTTTTCGGCGATCTGCGTAGCCAGGAAATAACAACGCGTACGTTACAGAAATTTCATTGTTAAAAGAGGTTAGCGTGCGTGTCTTTTTACAACGCGTTCTATACGTGCGGAATACATTTTTTTCTCTGTATTATCCGAAATACTTGACACACACTTCTGCGCTCTTGGGAAGCAAACGTGCTAGTTGATTTCCCGTTGTGAGGGCGTAAGAAATTAAACGCGCATATAAAAGTGCGTTACTGAAAGATATAGAGGGATTTCATGTGACGTCACGCGCAATGAATTTCCAGGCACTGAAGGGCAAAACATAGACGCAGTAAGCGTATTTACAGCACACGCGCACGGCATAACCAGAGATACTACTGTGACACAAAGGACGAGTGCCCGTCAAAATAAAAAAGACGCGCGATCTTGCCCTTCAAAATTGCGTCTAGTTGGTTAAAGTCACGTGACTGAAATCCCTCTATAGGAACTGACTAATGAATGTAGGCGAATAAGTGCAGAACTTTAGACCAGTCATTGTGCGCTCATGTTCAAGTGTACTTATTTGTAATGCTGTCAGGAAGAATTAAACTTCTTGTAAGTAGAATTTAGTATTGAGGAATGAATACTTCTTACATTACAATGTTCCGAAATAGTATTAATACTTTTGTAAGACATTAATTTCCCTGTAGCCTGTGTTTTTTAAAACTGCTGAACAGTGATCACCACTTCTGCCCCATATTTTGGGCTCCATGGGGAGTCAACACGCCATTCTTAATTTGGAATCTATGCTTGTAATGTTTTTGGTACTGACTGTCCATTCCAATGATGTGCATGCTAACACGAGCAAGCATGCACATCGTATTATGTGCACATATTTTCTGTATAGCGCACTGAAGGCGTTCTTTTTGCACAACAACAAAAGGGCGCATGAAGGGAAACTAGTACGCGTGCAGACGCCTCAAACACGGTCACACTGATCTTTTTATGTATGTTGATCCTACAAATAGATCAGTGCGCCAAGGGGGCGGTCGCCCTCCCCCCTCCAACAAAGCCTCCGAAGGCCTCTGTCGGAAATTTTACCACCTTAATTAAAAATTCTTACAACGGAAAATAGTTGCTCAAATTATATTCTTGGGGGTTTACTTACAACACTAATTGAGTTTTTAAGCAGAATAACACATCAAAATGGTTACTGACAAGTCCTGGAAATGTCATTTAAGGCAATCTCGGAGATATTTAAATCTAATTTTTTCCGCGCGCTACACGCCAGAAGATGGTGGCGCTACGCTTAGATAGTACCAAAGATACTATAAGCATAGATTCCACACTCCTATACCTACACTTATACGGAAATTGACTCCTCATGGTAAGGCAAATATCGGGGCGGAAGTGTGGAATTGACAAGTGCGCCGTTCTATTCGACGATCTGCGTACGAAAAAAACAACTCGTTACGGAAAACGCCATTGTTATAAAAAGGTTGACCCACGTGCGCTTTGACAGCGCGTTTCATACGCGCAATATACCTTTCTCTGTGCATTTATCTAAATGCACAGAGAAACTCACTACCGCGCACTTAAAAAAAGAACACGCTAATTTCGTTTCCGTTAAATGCTTGTAAGAAATCGACGCACATTTTTAACAGCGTTTTTGACGAGACCATGGTAACTGACCTATTTATAGATTGCGGACTTCAAAACAGTCATTGTGCGTTCATGACAGAGTGTTTGCTTGACATGGCACGGGGAAGAAGCATAACTTGTCAGTGAATGGAATATATTGAGTGATTATTTCTCAGATTTAAGAATGTTCCGAATTAACATGTTGTTACACTTGCGCAAGAATTTAATCTCTCTAACTGTTTTCAAAATGACTGAACAGTGATCAGCACTTCGGCCCTGATATTTTGGCCTCCATGAAGAGTCAGCGCCCCATTTTAAGTTTGGAATGTATGCTTCTAACATCTTTGGATAGTACATCATTACTTCAAGAAACTAATCTGTAGGAATATTTTTTTTGCCCCCCTTCCCCACAAAAACATCTAGCTACGCCACTGCAGTGCACCACCCGCGATCGGCGCATTGTGTGTTATCTTTTCAAAGATATAGACCTTATGCATATGATGTCACAAAGTAGATGGTGCTCCCTCGTTTGGAGGAAAATGGAGGAAAAGCACGTATCATTGCAAGTTACACCAATAAATGCAGACAGCTGATTTGCAACCAATCGTACACGCGCGTAAGTCTACTACACGTGCGGCGAAATCTACGCCGTGAGTGCACGTTTCAGACGTGTGCTTCATTATTTTCACCCAAGATGACGTCAGTGTGATGTCAATGCATAAGGTCTATTATAAGTATAGATGCCAAAGTCCTATACCTACACTGTTACGGAGATTGAATCCTCATGGAGACGCAAATATGGGAGTGGAAGTGTGGATTTGACATACCCGCTTTTTATTCGGTGATGTGCGTATAATAATAGGTACGCACAGGAAATTTCATTCCTAAAATAGCGTGGCTTGCGTGAGCGTTGTGTACGAGCAGGATAACGTTCTCTGTGTTTTATCCGGAACACTTGACTTGACACTTTTGCGCGCTCCGGAAACAACGCGCTAGTTGATTTCCCGTTGTGAGTGCATAAAATATTAAAGGTTCATTTAAAAGTGTGTTACCTGAAGATTCAATAAAAACTGACCAATAAATAAGCCCATGCCCTCAGACATATGGCGGTTGCTAACCTCTAGCTGTGACGTACTGAGGACTATCTATATTCCACACATAGAGCAGGATATATATTGCTCTGTGATTCCTCCAAAGATATTACAAGCATAGATTCCAAACTTAAAATGGCACGTTGACTCCCCACGGAACCCAATATATCGGGGAGGAAGTGCCGATCACTGCTCAGTCGTTTTGAAAACAAACAGGCAAATGAACGTCTTACAAAAGTATTAATACTTGTTATTTCGGAATGTTGTTGACTGAAGAAGTACTACGCCTCAATAGATAGTTCTCACGTGACGTCATAAGAGCTTTTCACGTGTATTATTTCAGCCATGTCTGAGGGCAACCCCGGCATGTGTGCACAGGCTTGCCCTCAGACATGGCGGTTGCTAACCCCTAGCTGTGACGTCACTGAGAACTATCTGTAAATTCCACTTGAACAAGAATAACTTATTTCTTCAACGCGGCATTCCACGTATTTACACTTGAACATGAACGCACAATGACTGGTTTTGCAAGTTCATGGACATTCATTGGTCAGTTTCTATGGTATCTCCAAGTGACGCAATTTTATATGCGCGTTCAACTACTTACACGCTCACAACGGGAAAGCAACTAGCGCGTTTGTTTCAAGAGTGCCCAGAACTGTGCGTCAAGTATTCCGGATAATACACAGAGAAATGTATTCTGGGCGTATAGAACGCGTTGTAAAAGTGCACGCACGCTAACCTCTTTTAACGATGAAATTTTCTGTGACGCGTTCTTATTTTTGTACGCAAATCACGGAATAGAACGGCGCGCATGTCAAATAAACACTTCCGCCCCGATATTAGCGTCTCCATGAGGAGTCACTGAGCGTAAGTCTAGGTATAGAGCTTATGCACGTGACGTCATCGCGTTTCAATTTGGCTTACTGGATGGAACTGCCATACGTAGTAGGTGTGTTAAAGATACGCGCTCACGATAGTACCTTAGTAACAATTGTTGCACAGTGTACGCTTGGATGGAAAAATAGAGAAACGTGACGTAGATGCATAAGCTCTATAGGAGTTTGGAATCTATGTTTATATCTTAGGATTCCATATTGATGTGCGTCCTCTAGTTATTCGGCTCAGCACAGTGCCTGTGCTGCGATGAGATAAGCAACTCCGTGGATTGCCCTCTTGTTTCGGGTTGCAGTCGGGTTGTAGGCCTAGGTTCATTAACCAAGCAGCACATTGTCTGAGTTGATGTCAGTCTATCTAGGCCTATACTGTTCATCATGATCACATGCATGAGGGTTAGCACACTGACTTTCTGCAACCATTGGCGGCTTGGACAATCCCTTCCAGGGCCGTAGCCTGGGCAAAATTTTCTGGGGGCAGTTTATGACACTATATCTAAGCGGAGCACCAAATGTAGGCCTATGCAGATAGTTAACACACAGGCGGACCCTTCCTTTTTCACATGTTCTAGGTACCATCGGGAAGAGGAATGAACGGAGGGGCAAATGTAAAGCCTGGCTTAGGTTCAAGCTATTGTTGGCAGGGCTTTGAACTGATCATATTTTTACAAATTGTCATTATTTAGTGATATTCTTCATATTTTGTGGCTGTGCCGCGGCGAAGGCAGGAGGTGATGTCTAAGAGGAGGGGGACGACGTCCTATACTCTTTGAGAAATTTTTGTCAATGTGAGGTGTTTTGGATGCTAAAATGTGCTATCTTTCTAAAGCTTCGTAAACCGTTGAATTCATTACATGTTTAGAAATCCTTATTATTTCGTGATTTTTTTCTATTCCGCTAGGGTGTAATTGAAGGGGATATTGCCTAAGGGGAGGGATTACACCTCTGTTCTTCGTTCAGCTGTGGTACTTAGTGGGATACTGGGGGAGCCACCCTCAGTTGGTGCGTAGCCATGACGTAGGCCTTTCAAGAAAACGGGGGAAATGGCACATTTTAGACCTCAAAAGTTGCATCCTAGCATTTTTTCACTTTTAAATTTCATGCTTTAGAATCAAATTTAGATTTAAAGAAGGAAAGTTAGATTTCATGTAAAGGGGAAATGCAGTCACCCTAATCTGAATTAGTGTACCCGAGCAGCCTTTTTCATAAACGGCTCTTTAAATCATGTTACAATATGTTTCTCACTGCATCATTTGAGTATTTTACGTATAGTAACTCCTTGGTTTTCTTCAATATGCAATATTAATGTTCTAACATATCGTGAAAGTTACTTGAAGTCATATTTGTGAGATTTAGCTGTTGTTCAAAGTAAGTTTGCGGCGACTGCTTATACCCTTTAAGTTACTTTATAAGTTCATTGATTTTAGCTAATAATTAAAGGTACGGTAATCATTGGCTATTTTATCTTTAGCCAGTGTATATGGTGGTGTATTCAAGCGGTGTTTCTTGCAGGAGGAAGATGGTTTATTCGTCAGGCAGGGAAACCCACATAAAACGCGTCTATGGCGGGGATTAGGGATCTCCCGGGAAAATTTTGGGAAAAAGAACCCTTAAATGCGATTTTCCATGATTTTTAGGCCTTGAAATCCTAATTTTGACAGTGAAATTTTCGGCATTTCTGTATAGCCTAGTTTCTCAAGTTAGTCAACTTTCATTTACGGTTTGGAAATCTCAGGGGGCAGTAGCCCCCTGCCCCCCGTCCCCCAGACCAGTGGAGAAATTGACCGGCGGTTAGTCGTAATCATAGACACAATAGGATTTTATGGTCTTTTATTAGTGCGTATCAATACCATTGAAGACAGAAAAGGCTTTATTCTAGTGCCCACAATCGTGTAAATGCTTAAGAGCTCCAGAAGGTTTCACCCCTGGACCCCCACAGCAAGGCTGGTGCCAGCGAGGAAGGGGAAGGGAGACTATGCCCCCCCCCCTCCGTCGAGGAAATTTTCCAATTTCGTCGGGAGCCTTAATCCATACGATAAAATATGTAATCCCAATGACCTTCAGTCGCCCAAACGATTTTCTTGATTTTGCTCATAAGCAAAGAAAACAAACAAAGAAACAAAATTTTTCAATTTTCCTTAAAAACCCCAGATTTCTCAAATTTTGTTCCACAAAAATCCAAATTTTTCAAAATTTCTTCAATAAAACTCCCAAATTTTCAAATTTTTGTAAAAAAGCCAAATTTTTTTCGGCTCTCTTCGCGCGCCGAACATTTTGTGTTCTTCATCCTTTTGTCAACTCATCGCCTTTGTCGAGGCTTTGGGTTGCTGCCCCCTCCCCCCCCCCCCCGGGGGGAGCTTGGTCCGGCCCTGTCGGGCAAATCCTGGTGCCACCCCTGACCCAGAGGGACATTACTGAAATGGGCCCTAAGACGCGCAACTGAGCCCCATGCCAAAGACGATCTCAGGCTTTAACCATGGAAGTACTACCTCGAAGCTAGTACTTCCATGACCAAATCGACCTTGCTGTTGCAGCAGACAACTGAAAATGGGCCGTCAAGGTCAGGGTTTTTTTTTTTTTTTTGCTTATCTTGTCCTTTCGTTACAGGCCTACTTAAATTTTCCATCTTGTACTTTTTGCGAAGATTCCCTTCAAGCGAGGGTTATGGGTTACTCGTTCTTGATACATATTTTCCTGGAATGAACCCCATTTTTTGTCGGGACAAGGTCCACTCCACTCATCGATGTTTAGGGACGCCCTTGGACATAGTTCAACAATAAGTTGCTTGGAGACGGAACTTCCTTTCACCAGATTGTAAAGGGGCCTAACCGCGAGACAACCTTGGATCTGTATTTAACGATTAGTGCTGTCTAGTTTGACGGCATGTACAGTTAGCAACCATGACATGCCATTGGTCATCGTCATTGGCGTAGGAGGCGGGGCTGGGGGATGCAGCCCCCAACCAACTATATTAAGTGAAAATTCGGGCAATATGTTGAGAATTTTTCGGGCACCTACTGAAAGAAAAATAATGCAATGGTGTAGCTGATGGTAATCAATAGTTTAAAAACTTAATTCCTTGGTAATTAAAATAAAAGTTCTGTTTTGAATTGCACCAGCACCTATATATTCGGTACTAATTCACCAGTGTATTTTTTAATGGTTAAACGTATATTATGATTATCAATGATGTATTTAGGGGGCCATTGGGCCCATGCCCCCCCCCCTCACTTATGCCCTTTTGTTTAGTACCTAAAATAGGTAAATTTTTTAACACAAATTTTATTTCAAAGGTAGCATATTTGGCACCAGATTGCATGTAAGGACACCTAATTTTTCAAAAATTTTCATCAAAGGGGAGGGGGACACCCCCTCCCTTAGACCCTCCCCTAGGCTGACGATCAGAACAGAACCCTTCGGTACACCACTTGTGACTTCTTTCTAAGAAAAAATGCCATTAACAACAACTCTCTGAGATCTACCATGGAGCCACGAATTTAAGGATAAGAGCATACCATAGCAGCAGGATATGTAGGAACACACCAGATAAGCTTAGCTTCAGTCGCTTTTCTTACCCATACGGGACCAGTTCTTTAAAACTTGATATTAGCTTTAGGAAACACTAGGCTCTTCAATAAGGTTAAGAAAATTGGGATACCATGCGACAGAGCTGAATTCATTTGGGAAAATCGCGGAGGAGTATGGACAGAAAAATTACCGAAATCTTACAAGACTTAAATCAGTGATGTAATTGCCATTGGTGTAGTAAATCTGGCAATACCAAACCATTCTGGAACTTTATTAAATCTAAAAGGAAGGAATCAATTAGCGCCTCACCACTTCAAGTTGGAGGAATCTGCATAACTATCAAATTACTGTCAAGGCAAGCAAGACTTTAGAATTGCTGAAGTAGAATCCAGGACCGTAGCCTGGGCGAAATCCCTAGGAGGGTAGTTCATGACACTAGCAAGGAGGAGCACTAAGTGGCGTGTCTACAGATAGTTGACACCGGGGAAGATCCTTCCTTTTTCACCATATGCATGAGTGTCATTCTGTGGGAGAGTGCTGGCGGGAGGGGTACATTTAAAGCCTGGCTTAAGTGCAAATTATGATATCGTTTGCATAGCCTTGAACTGTGTTATGTCTTTACAAATTGTCATTATTTAGTTATATTCTTCCCATTTTAGGCTGGGGGTAAGTCAAGAGGTTCTATCTAAGAGAAGAACACGGAACACTGTTACTCTGAGGTGGCTTGGATTAAAAAATGTGCTATCTTTGGTAAAGCTTCGTAAAGGGTTGAATTTATCACATATCTAGGAATCCTCATTATTTAGTGTTTATTTTTTATATTTTGGTATGGTTTTATTGCAGGGAATGTTACCTCAAGTGGAGTGATGACACCTCTGCTCTCTGAGACATTTTTCTTGTTCTAAGTTTTCCTAGATCTACAGTGGTGTTATCTTTGGTAAAGATGTGGACTGATAACATGACCTGAAATTTTAATTATTTACTGAATTTTTCGGCTGTGGAATGGCATTCCTACAAGGCTGGTGCCCGTGCGGGCTTCGCCCTAGCGCACTTACTACGCCACTGGGGGAACCAACATCGATTGGTAGTCCCGTAGCGTAGGCCTACAAGAAAATGTCCGGTCGAAAAGTCTTCCAGATGGGGGGCTTAACACATTTTAGATCTTAAAGTTGCATCTAAACATTCTTTACTTTTAGACTTCATGCTTCAGAAACAAATTTAGATTTGAAGAAGAAAAGCTAGATTTGATTTAAAGGCAAAATGCAGTCACCCCAATTTGAATGAGTGCTACCCGGGCATCCTATTTCATGAATGGCTTTTGAGGATCATGTTACGATATGTTTCTGAGTTGTGAAATTCTAGTATAGGGTACTGTAACTCCTTGGCTTACCTTGTATATGCATATGTACTAATATATCAAGAAAGAAACTTGAAGTCAAATAAGAGGACACTTTTGAAATTTAGCTTTTGTTTCAAACAAGTTTGCGGTGACTGCTTGTGCCCTTTAAGTTTCTATAACAGCTCATGGAATTTAACTAATAATTATAGTTAATCATTGGCTACTTTATATTCAGGCAGCGTATAGGCTGGTGTATTCAAGCAGCGTATCTCGTAAGAGGAAGATATTTCATTCGTCAGGAGAAACCTGCATAAGAACGCATCCCCGGCGGGGGTCCGGGACCTCCCCGGGGAAAATAGATATTAAGAGCCATACGATATTTTTCCATCTTCACAAAAGTGGTATAGTCGGGTGCCTTTGACTTCCAAAGTTTTACTATATGAATTACCAAGGCACTCGACTACCCACTCCATGCAGATGATAGTAACATATTGTATGTGTAACCTTGTCCTCTGCAGTTTCTATACAACTCCACACGGTATCTACGTCTTTGCAATATGCACTGTATAGTGTAGATTATATTCTTAAAATTCCTAGGGTAAAAACGTAGCCTACATGGGGGTCCTTAATTATTTTCACTGGTGGCCCACATGTTTAATCGGGAAAATCTCATGGGCCACAGCCAGACGCGTATCCATGATTTGCCTATCGGCCTCATTTTGAAATGGTTAGCGTTCCACCTGCAGAACATGTGGTGTCCAGGGGCGGGTCCGTCGAAGCGGCGCCGGGTTCAGAGCAGCACCGAATGGAATAAAAAGGGCGTAGCCCCGGAAGCTCTGAGGGTATTTACATAATAGTGGACATAAATCTGAACAGTTCAACGCTACCTGTAAATGACATTGAATGTGCACTTAATTGATGATCACAAGCAGGGGCGTCAATCCGTATTCAAATGTGTGTGTGTGGGGGGGGAGGGGGGGGGGGACGGGGGACATACATGACTTAGCACAAACCAATCCCTTTGGTTTTGAAGAGAGGGTGTCTTCCTATAGGCCCTTTCCTCCTCCCCCCCCCCCCCCTTATGATGACTGACGCCCTATTCTAATAAGAATTATCATTTCAAAGTTAACATGACCATCATAGATGATCTGCCAGGTGAAATACACGGAGTCCACAGAATTACTCCAAGATGTTATTTTCAACATGTCCCAAAATAGCTGAAACAACGCATCATTGTTGGAGATCATGGACCCGATCAGGCCCATTGCTAGGGTGATATGTTTGGGGGTGTGAAGGTCCCAAATTCCCACCGGCTAGATGTTTTTTTCCAACTGAGTGGAGGCGTGTAAATTTGCACTTTGTTTATGCGCTCTGCGTTTTGTATACAACAGTGGGGATCCTTTCTTTGTCACTACATAAATGTGTCGTCCTTGGAAGGGGTCTAAGGGGAGGGGCGTCCCCCTCCCCATTGAGAAATTTTTGTTAATTCAAGGCTGCTTACGTGCAAAACGGTGCTATCTTTGGAATATTTCTTGGAGCTGATCGTATACGGCTGGAAAATGTCCATAATTTAGTTAATTCTAATTTTTCCGACTGGCTGGATGTTTTACTAACTGCAGTGGCGGCCCGTAAATTGTACCTTTTTTATGCACTCTGCGTTTGTATACAGCAGTGGGGATCCTTCCTTTGTCACTACATAAATGTGTCGTCCTGGGGAGGGGTCTTTTTTTTTTAATTTAATTTTTTTTTTAATTTTTGTTAATTTAAGGTTGCCTAGATGCAAAACGGTGCTATCTTTGGGATATTTTTGGAGCTGATCGTAGTATAGCAAAGCTGTGAAGGACTAGCAAGGGCGTTTCAGAATGCTTTTTAGTCGTAAGTGTATTAACAATCACCATCTATACCGATAATGGCTTCGGCGAAGCTGTCGGTAAAAATTTTTGAAAAATGTTTATCGGTAACAACGTACTTTAATTCAACCTTCCACATCATGCTACAAATTAGACTGAATGCAGTGGTGTAACCAGGATTTCTCTCAAGGGGGGGGGGGGGCATGCAGTATGTTGTGTGATCGCCGGCCTAGGGGAGGGGTGTCCCCCTCCCCTTTAAAATTTTTTGAAAAATAAGATGTCCTTACATGCAATCTGGTGTCACATATGTTACCTTTTGAAGCCAAAGTTTGTGATAAAAAATTTACGTTTTTAGAAACTAAAAAATAGGCATTAGTGAGAGGGCATGGCCTAATGGAGTGTCCCCCTCCCCTTTGAAAATTTTGGAAAAATTTGGTGTCCTTACATGGAATCTGGTGCCAAATATGCTACCTTTTGAATTAAATTTGTGTTAAAGATTAACGTATTTTTAGGAACTAAAACAAAGGCATCAGTGAGGGGAATGGCCGAATGGGGTGTCCCCCTCCCCTTTGAAAAGTTTTGAAAAATTTGGTGTCCTTACATGCAATCTGGTGCCAAATATGCTACCTTTTGAAGTAAATTTGTGTTAAATTGCCACTCAAAAAGCCAGTCAAATAGAGCCACGACACTACTCTTTTACGCAAATGTGGGGGGGGGGCATCTGATATTGTGTCCCCCACCCATCAATCCCCCAGGATTGACGCCCATAATCACAAGTGTTTCAATTTGACCGTTAGGCCCAATCTAGGCTTGGAAGAGCGGGTAACAAACCAGAAAACCCAGAGGCTTAGCGATTCCTTGCCGAAATGGGGTGCTTTGTTACACCGCGGTTCATCCATCAAATTTATACTTCACTATTATATCATTTTTATGATGTGTTCACAACTTGACCCCTACTCACGTCAGCTCACGTCACATGATCTTTGAATCCCATCAAAACTTGAATGCCCCCCCAAAAAATGAAAAAAAAATAATAAAACATGTATTAAAAGGTATCTGTCTGAATTTCCTCCCTTGTAATGTCATTTTTAAAAAGTTTTAGTTTTTGACCTCTGGTGACCTCAAATGGCTTGTGACCTCCACCAAAAACAATAGGGTTTCGTCTTTGCCTTACAATAACATATCTAAATACTAAGTATGAAATTTATCAAAGCTTCCTACCTCGAGATATCGTGTTAACAAGGTTTGCAGGGTTTGACTCCAGGTGACCCCAAATGGCCTTTGACGTCCACCAAAATCAATAGGGGTTTCCCCTCACCATAAAGCATCTACATACTAAATATGAAATTTATCCAAGCTTTCTACCTCAAGATACCGTGTTAACAAGGTTTTCATGATTTGACCCAAGTGACGCCAAATGACCTTTGACGTCCACCAAAATCAATAGGGGTTTCCCCTCACCATAAAGCATCTATATACTAAGTATGAAATTTATTCAAGCTTCCTACCTTGAGATATGGTGTTAACAAGGTTTTTCAGACTTTGACCATTGGTGACCCCATATGACCTTTGACCTCCACCAAAAACAAAAGGATTATTCTTCTCACCATAACACATCCATATACTAAGTAATCTATCTAAGCTTCCTACCTTGAGATACCGTGTAAACAAGAGTTTCAGACTTTGACCCCTGGTAGCCCCAGATGACCGTTGACCTCCACCAAAAACAATGGGGTTCTTTCTTTAACCATAACACATCAAAATACTTAGTATGAAATCTATCCATGCTCCCTGCCTTGAAATGTCGTGTAAACAAGGTTTTAAGACTTTGACCCCTGGTGACCCCAGATGACCTTTAACCTCCACCAAAAAGAATAGGGATCATTTACTTAATATGGGCAATCTACATGCCAAGTATGAGATCCCTCGGAGTTACCCTTCTTGAGATAACAAGCAAAGTATGTGACGCTTTGCCTGTTTACACACACACACACTCAGTTGTGTTTTGCATTCAGTTTGAGGACCTCATTGTTTTCTCTTTTGTGTTTGCTTCCTTCACCCTAACTTTAACAATACACTCTCTATTTTGAAACTTCTGAGGACATGAGAAATCTATTGTATTTCCTTCTAAGGACCTGAAATCCATTGTTTAGGTTCTCAATCTGAATGCAAAGTTTGTGCACACACACACACACACACACACACACACCCACTCACTCGACATCACCATCGTATAGATTTCTTGCTTGCCTTCGGCAAGGAATCAATAAAATCATGTCAGATTAAGTGACGCAAATCTTTTTTGAAAATTGCTTGGTTGGGGAGAAGGTTGTTTTGGCGTAACTTTGTCTGAGAGGAGCGTTACTATGTATTGGCTCATATAGCGTAACAAGAATACTTTTTGCCAAAGTCTCCTAGATTGCCTTGAGTGGCAAGTTACCAGGCTGCTAAAGTTGTAGCTCGATGCCGTATTCTTTCTCCTGAAATATCATTATTTAGAAATGCACACTTCAAATAAGAAAATAAAAATAAGAGGAAAGAAAATATTCGGTCCATATACGTTTCTATCAAAGGACATATGGTCTCTTAAAGATTTCGCAAGTTTATTTCAACCAGCCAACCTAACTCCCCTCACAGGATTACCAGGGAGGTGTTAGGAAGGAGACACAACAACCAAACCTCTCAGACAATATGTACTTGGAAATGATTTAATCCCATTTTGGTATCAAACTTTTATTGACAGGTCTCTTTGTTCCTATTGTTAGCCTTGTTGACTTCCCCCTTCTTAAAGATCATGATCTGCCCCCTTCACACCGAAGTAATCCTGAAACAATTGCCTTTGTTAAAACATGCTTTGATAAGGTTTGTTACCGACGGGGTACAAGCTTCAATCAAGATTTTTAGCGAAACGACTGTCAATGAAAGTTTAACTAATGTACTTCCTTTGTGTCCCTACAAATTTGATGGTTCAAGCTTACATCACTTTACTCAATTTTAGTAAATTTCCTCGTCACTTAGAAACATTCTCGACCTGTTAGCTGTGTGAAAAGTCTTTTAACAGAAATGCCTTTTTTTTTGCGATCAACGACGACAAAAGTGTAAAATTTTATGTTTATGTGACGACTGGCAACGAAAAGGTAACCGGTCAGTGCAAGGAGTAGACCTATTCACTGTCATTCCAACAATAGGTCACTAAATTCTAGTTGACTCTGGTCATTCTCATAGGCATTTTGAAGCTGTTGAAGAGAAAAGCAAGATTACCATTGGAAACAAACATTGATTCAAAGTGTTTTACAGTGTTGGGTCTCCTTCCTAACACCTCCCTGGGATTACATACGTCAAACTATATGGCCCGTCGATTTGACTGCAGTGAGTATGTGAGTGGGTGGGTTGGGAATTATTGGATTATGACACGGTCTGCACACTTGGGATGTAGCGAAGGGATTGGTGATGGTATGTAAGAGCTGAAATTCAAGGTGGGTTGAAGTCAAAGAATTCCAGATGCCGTATTCCATACAGGTCAGTCTATATACTCCAATTTAACAAAGATGCAGCCAAACAGCTCATTTCTAGCACACCCTTTTTGCTTCCAAAACTGATGTGTTGTCAGGTTGTGGGCAGAATTGTTTTCTTGGAAAATTTGTATACCAAAAGCGCCCTCTTAACCAGCATTCAGCACCCCCTTTGGAGTGGAAACAGTTGCAGAAATGAGGCACATTAGAAAGGAAGACGCTCTCACGTAAAGAGTACCAAAATGTATCGTCGGGTACAGGGTCCGTTGGATCAGGAACATTTACCAAAAAAAAAAATGCGTCGATATGTTCCGATTTAAATTTAATGAGAAGAGCATTGAAAGCAAGAAAATTTTGAAAATTTGCAACAATTTTTAACAGAAAATATTAAAAGATCGATCTCTTAAAAATGACAACCACCTTACCTCGAGACAGACCTTTCCCGCCTACACCGTTTGCCCAACAGACCTATTCATCAGTTCCTGCCTTTCCGTCAATACGAAGTAAGAAAGGAAACAAAAGCAGTACCATGTTCAGCATACAGTGTATCACATGACCGATAAAATAAGAACAATCGCGCACTGCCATTCAGAACCAGGGCCTACATCATAAAACACAACAACATTGTATAAAAGGCAGAGTAGAAATAGATCGTTTGTAAGTTCCTGTTCTTAGTGTACACTTTTCCATAGGGGGACTCGGACTCGGACACCGGCGGAACTTGTGACTCGGACTCGGTCTTAAACGCGAATGCCCGTGACTCGGTCTCCGACTCGGCAGGTGATAACTCGGACTCGGGAGGTGGAGGACTCGACTACAGCACTGCTGAAGCTGAAGAGAGGCATACATCAGCCTTACTCAACCAGTGGGCCGTAGCCCATGGGAGTGGGGAGGAGCACCGTCTGATGGGCCGAAAATTTGGCAGAAAAAAAATCAGTAATTTTTTGTTATTATCATTATTTTCATGTATCTAAATCATCCGACACAGATGAATCTTTAGTAGAATACTTTACTTAGTACTAAAATTTGTCTCGTATTGGCTGAGTTATAAAAACAATTCGAATTTCACTTTTCCTTTAATGTTAGAGGTGGTTCTCTGGTAATTTCAACAATCAAAAGTGGGCCTCGAGTTGTAAAAGGTCAAGAAACCATCTTGTGAATAAACTGTCTATACAAGTTCAAATAATAAATTCGCTACACAATTCGTAAAATAGGCCTATTTGAGATATCATGGGCAGTGAACTTCCATATGCAAAAATAACCTTCCGTAATAAACAGAAGCAACCTATATTTGTACAGTATATCGAGATGCAAAATATCGGGAACGAATTGATAACAGGCTCTTAAAAATTTTCACCCAGTCTTCATTTAGCGTCACCATATCTGAGGGAGCAGTTCAGCTAGGTTCGGGCAAAACGCCCTTTTCAAGCAAACTTCCTTGTCACTTGAGCACCCTCCCCCACCCTGTCTATTTCCACCTTATTATACCCACCTTGACTGGAAATACAGACTATCCTTACGGAAGTCGGTTACAGGGGTTGCTCGTAATGAAAAACACGAACAAAGAACTAACCAAAATTTGCCCTACTACAAACCTGTTATAGTCCCAAAATGTAAACACCCGATACAAATTTTCCACTCCCTCACAAATTTCCACAGGAAAATATCCTCTTGGTGTTCCAACGTAGAGGACAGGGACATGACACTCCCGTCGGGGAATACTTCCTCCGCAAGGCCACCTCGATAATTTACCTGTGTTTGCTTTCTATGCAGATTTTGCAATATGATACCAAATTTTCGTTGCACTTCACAGGTTTCAGAGTTGTATTGTTATTTTTTCGTTGTTAGATTTTCGTATAGTTAGTAATACATTTTTGGCATCCACGCAGCCGAGAGGGAAGAGAGAAGGGAACAGGTTACAAATCATTGGTCACGGTGTAACTTAAGTTAGGGTCCCGGAAAATAAATGAAAGCGAAATATTTATATCCTATATTGGAAAATATGGAAAAAAAATTGAAAATCACAGCAACACAAAGTGATGGTTTCACATATTTGTGATATGGCCGATCAGTACATCATGTTTAGAAAGTATTCATTGTTTATTCAAGCAATCACCAACCCTGTCAGTGAATAGTCTACACGATGTCTATATATGGGATAGTAGTGTTGGAGATAGCGTGACAAGGACGGAAAGACGAGGGGCGGGTTACCGGAGGAAGAGTGCCCCTTCCCTGGATTGCCATAAATTACTAGGTAAATAAAGGCACTGAGTGAAGGTAAAGAGAAGCGAAAGGGAGAAGAGAAGTTTTACATAATGGATAACATGTACACTCGGCAAAAGGAAGTAAAATATTTTCACTGTAAAAATGGTTAACACTTTTTTGTAACAGATAATAAACGCGTCTTGGCGTTTATGTAACCGAAAACACAATAAAATACATAAGCAAATTAAACGTCTAAAACGCCAACTTTAACACATTGACTCCACTTTAACGCCATCTCGTAAACGCGTTTATGCGTTTAGTTCATGATAACTGTAAATACCGAGTTGTTTTTAATAAAGAAAAATTAACATATATAAAACATATAAACATGTTTGCGGAGTGCACTTTAATTGATGCCATTATCTTTGTCATGTGTTAATATTCGTTCAGTCATTTACTGTGCTTATCCATTTTTTGTTCGTTTTCTAATTCTTAAACGCCATGATGTGTTAAAAAAAATGAAGACGTCTCTTTTACAGTGTTAAATGTATTATTTCTCTCATTTTCTCTTGCGCATCCCGCGCAAGCATCGTTGATAATTGCAGCCACTTTTTCTTCCTGGTTAAGTGAAATTATTTCAAATCCTATCATATGGTGGCTCCCATAGGAGGTGGGGATAGGGGTAGGGCCATATACTTCGACACCGAGTGCTGGCTTACTGCAATAGTTTCCCAGTTTCGTAAGAGAATAAGATTGAGTGTATGAATTCCAAAGGGCAATCAGTCACCTCAACGCAGATTTGTTTGCAATAAGTTTTGCTTTCAAAGACTGCAGTTTTGTTAATACAATCCGAAATTTTCGTCGTGCTTCGCGCGGCAGATTTCCGTGACTTTCCATACATTGTTTAGTTTGATATGACCAAGTAAGAAATCCCGCCCACCCCCTTTCCATATAATTTAGATAAATATTGTCAATTTATCAAATGGTTTTCTGTAAGTCAGTTTTCCTGAAAATCACAACTGTCACCAGGCCAAATCTGCAGAAATAATTGGCTCAAATATTGTGTACTATGTGCCATACGTAAAATGTTTAGAGGGCAGTGTGTATAAAAAAACTTATTCCCATTCCACAGTCCAAATTAACCCCCGTCGCTCTCATCGAATATGTCGGTTCTTCTCATTCTCTTCTAAATCTTTGTTCCCCATGCCCTTGTCGAGGCCTCTAGTTGTTGCTCATTGTCGGGAAAACTTGGCACCATTTGATCCCCTCCTCCGTTCCTTTAACAATATATTTGTTGGGCTTAAGTTGAAATTCCCCAGTCTATAGCGAACCCCCTTTGGAAAATTCTGGTTACGCACATGATTCAGTTCATTTCGTAGCATTATCTAGTGAAATATTTGACACGATTCCGGTCCTTGCCTCTTTTGATAACATTTCTTCAACTTTAATTGGGACGTTTAAAGATAAATGCTTTTCCCCAGGAAAAACCTCTCACTGACTATCGTGGCTATTGTGATGAGACACATTTACATATCCCCACGTTTACTAATCCCTTTAATTGATTCAATAGGTTTTTCACGATGTATTTTCCTTGGTGAGCTTCGTACGCAACTACGTCAACAGGCGGGATGGGGGCATTTTCCCCAGTTTTGAAAGTGGAGGGGATTAATTCCCCTCCCCCACTTTTCCAGAATCCTAAAGAACATAGTATATGCACATGTTTGAATTCAAAGCTGGCAGGATAGCTGATTCGATGAAATTAAACTCGAAATTGGCGGAAACAGCCTTTTAATGGATTAAACTCATGGGAAAATGCCTCATATTACAACAAATCATCTAACTTCAAAATTTTTCCAGGGACCTTATATAAGTGAGCCCCGTATCCCTCAGTTCCAGGGTTTCGTTGCATGTTCGTGCTTGAACTGAGTTCTAAATAAGGCCATGCCCCCTCCCACTTTTGAGGAGCTGTTGATGATCTTGATCAATGCTTGGGTATATGATGGGGGGTTACTAAATGACCATATGGAGTGGCGAATCCAGGAATTCGTGAAGGGGTGATTTTTGATCTGGGGGGTGTAAACGATAGGGATGAATACGCCTCACACACGAGGGAAGTCCCCCCTCCCCTTTGGAAAATTTTTATCAATAATGGAGAGGTAGGTGCACTCTGATGTGATAGGTTACACCAAAAGCTATCAAATTTTGTCATTTCAGGTCCTGAAACAGTACCAAACACTGGACAATTAGCAAAAATTGATGACATCGGGTGCTCAGGTGCAAAATTGAGCAACAATATGAAAACTTTAAAAAACATGTCATATTTTTGGCCCTGAAGTACGGTAGAGCTCATGGGACATTTATACGAAACTTTTCAAAATAAACTTTAAATTTCCGTCCTCTTTTGTGGAAATTTTGTTTTACGTACCCAAGGACTTGGTGGTTTCTCGAAGCAGTTTCCATCAAGTGACCTAATCATTCGACGAATGTGCAAATCAATCTTTGTGAATGGAACAAGTTTGTGCGTTCAAGGCGATTATAGGCCATGGGCCAAAGGCACTTTATGGGCACACCCCTACCCAGCCCCCACAACTCTCTGACCCAATATTTGGAAACCTTATGGTCCCCTGAACATGAAATCAAACTGTAAATATTTGGGGGTCTCACTTTTAAAATGGCGGGAAAAGTATGAATATTTTGTATTAACTAATGAAAGAAATAACCTTAAAGAAAGACTCAGACACATCTGAGTCATATGTTATGAACAACTCCATCATCCAACATCATTCACCATCAACCAAAATGAGTGAGCGCGAAGCGAGCCGAACTGTACTGAAAAATGCAAAATACGTACTTCCGATCTTTCACATCATGCTACCGTTATCTTACTTTTTCATGATACTATACTAAGTATACTGACATGGATTGCTCTATGATCTTCCGGCCCCCTCTTGATGTGCAGATCCTACAGAGACTGGAGGCTGGAGGTGAACTTTTAATTTTCCGAATGTTTTCATATTTTGCTCTAGTAATAGTAATATGATATCATGCATCATGAGATTGGGCTGTGTGGGAACTTACTATGATGTTCATAGGCAAACATAGAAGGTAAACCACCGCCAACAAAAACACTGACAATCATGGAAACTTGAACTCAGTGTATCTGCATAGTCGATCGTCTGATTAGCTATACAGCGTACTTATGTTTCTACGTGTTTTACGAAACGAGTCGCCTCGCGGTTCAGTCATAACTCTCACATAACTAATTAAAGAGCATTACATAAAGTGCAAGCCTAACGATAGTCGTTTCCAGAAGCACATGCATCTACATGTGGAGAGGACATGGCATGCAGTGAGTGTACGTAAATGAACGCTCTTCAGTTCAGTCTGTCGTACGCGTAAATAGTCAAATACAATCTAGTGCAGGATCCTTTTTGAACTTGCCCATACTCAAACACATGTACAGTATGTAAGCATTCGTACACGTACATATTTAGTGTGTGGTATATTGTGTATGCACTATATATATTGCTGGGACGTACCGTAACTGGATACGGAATTGTGCGGTGCGTACTCCTGCCAGGGAATTTAGAGGTCGAAAATATAACCGTTTCGAACCTTCTAAATTCCTCCGTTTTGTTGCCGAAGAAAGAGATTGATGGATCGCAGACTTGGTTGGCATCAGCCGGAACAGCTTGGAAGAGCAACTCATCTGTGGACGGAAATACTCAACCAAGCCAGGGATGGTTTGAGAAAACTGCAAATGTCCGAACATAACATGACTTCTAAACCTAACGTTAATCGCAACCAAGATTACATTCCTTTAACTACTGAATACCCACCAAATGGAAGCATTTATGAAGACAAGTCAGTGAATGCAACCTTCACAAAACGTAAAGACAATTTAGCGAGCACATACGACTGGAATTCTAGTGGCAAACTGAAGAGTGGGGGAACACCTTGGAGGATTCCAGGGAAAGTTTATTCGGAGGGAGTGGTTGGGTAAGATAGCCTAGCCTGTGCTTTAGCGTACAATAAGTCTAAGTTAGGCTAGGCCTAAGCTAAGTTATGCCCAATGTAGGCCTAATGTTTAGGCTAACTGGGATCATATGGATTAACACTGCAGTTAGGCCTATGGCGTACCGCCAAACCAGGCATTTGCTAGCAACTCTCTGAGTCTTCCCAAATGCTTCATGCCCATACATATTTAGGAAAAGCCCAAGAATTCTAAATACAGTTGGTAATAGCACTTTGACATTCATTCAAACAGTATACTTTCAATCAGGTTGGTCAACAGTGTTAGGCTAATGGAATGAGTGAATCAATTGTACGTTATGCGTGTTTGACAATATTGCCTCAAGCAACTTAAACTGTTTTATAATTTTTTAAGAAATTATATTCTTTGTTTACGTCTGGTTGTTTAGGAGATCATCGTAACATTGTGGTCGTGAAATTAGCTGATGATACCACGTTACTGGTCTTAGGCCTAGGCCTAGGCCTATATCACATAAGAACGAGTCTAATTACCGCGCTCAAATTGAGTCCGTTGTAAACTGGTGTGATGAGAAAATTAATTCTGAATGTAGCGAAAACAAAGGAAATTGTGATTGACTTCAGAAGGATCAAGTCTCCCATGCCCCCACTTTCAGTTAATGGTACAGATGTGCCAAGAAGTAACTAGTTGAAATTCTTCGCGAAATAATCTGTTAAGCCTCTTTGGCCGTACAGACAACATTGCATGGGATTACCCACAGACACTCTATTTTCCATTCCTGGCAACTGATATCGATACCCCTGTGGTTTTCTAGTAACAAAAGAAGGCATATACAGGGTTGAAATTTAGCACTCGTCCGATCGTACGTGACAGGTAAAACTTGCATCGGACAACCACTTTCTCTCTTTGAACTTGTCCGATGGACAAGTAGATTTTATTTGTAACTGAATAGTTCCCTACATCAGCAGGAAAGTATGTCATAAAAATCCCCTTAAGAAGTGGCATTGGGCCATTGAGACAATGGTATTGACTACCATTCATCATTGTACCATGCTCATAAATATGGAAAAATACAGAATTTAAAGTAAATGTTTGTTTTCTATGGCAAAGACAGGAAATAGAATTGTTCATCTCTTGTATGTCACTTTCATTCGGACAGCCAAAAACTATTTCCGACAACCTAAATTTAGCTTCAGGTTGTCCTATGGGCAACCTGAAAATTTCCGGTGCGAATGGAGAATCCGTGACCGGAAGTTGCGTAAATTATAACTTAAAACTTACAAAAGATCAGTGACAAGTTAAGTTCTAAAAGAACCAACAGTAACGTGACAAGACAAGCTGTTCAACAGAAAGCAACAGTGGGATTTGAACGCGGAATATTGCAAGAATACGAACGCGGTATAAATCTCAGTATAGCGATCCTATGCCCTAACCGATAGCGCTGCGAGCCGAGCTGCCGGCAAACGGTTTTAAATATTATAAGTACTTACAGATGTATACGTAGGCTATAATTATACATGTATACGTATTCTATACGTATATCCTTACGGGTATAACCCTAACCTTATCTCTATGCGTACCATATGTTAACCCTATCCCTATCCGTATGCTATCTGTATGCCTACTATGTATGTAACCCTATCCCTATGCGTATGCGTACCCTATCCGTATGCCTACTAACGTATATAACCCTAACCCTATACCTAACCCTAACCCTATACCTAACCCTAACCCTATACATATGCGTATCACGGACGTCACTTCCGGGCACGGATTCTCCATTCGAGCCAAAATTCCTTAAAAATCAGGCCTGATATAGGTGTGCATGCAGAGTTCTTTTTCAAAATTTTTTCATGTACACAATGCCCAAAACAAACAGTGCTGGACATCATTGTATTTGTATCTTTAACTGAAAAAAAGTTGAGTTGCTTGAGAATTGTCATAAAAACAAACATTAAGAGATTAAGAACTCCCATGAGTGAAAGACATTACAATGCAACACTTACTGTACACAGCAGTTTTACTGTACTAAAGTATGTGGTGAAGAGAAGGTCAAGTGTGACGTCATGCTGTTGCCATTTGTAACATGTTCTACTCAGGGGTCGAAATTCCCACTGTTCCGCTGTTCCGAGAACAGTGCTTTTAGTGCCGGAACAGTAACTTTTCAAAAGCCACTGTTCCGTGGAACAGTGTTTTTCCACAAGAAGCAAAGTGCATATAAATATACGCACATTCTAATCTCTGATAAAGTAATGACGCTGTGAATATAAAAATCCCCGTATAAATTTTAGGCTTAAGTGTGAAATGCAATCTCGTTCCACCGTTATCAATTAAAGTCAGTTACTTGCACGTGTTATTCCCTATGCTGCATGGTACAGTACTGTGTAAACGCACATACTGAAGTTTTACTACCAAACACATAAAAACTATTAGTACAGTATGTCATTTATTGCCCTACAAGCGAAGGTCATCTTGCATCACCCCTTATCTTGCGTGGTATGTTCCAAATGGCCTCTTAACTATTCATTGATATTCCCTACACTTTATTGTGTTTTTAGGGGGTTTTGTATTAATATTCCCTCCAAGCTAGCAACTAAACACCCAAACTTGAAATGACTAAAAGCAATTCTGACTGCTGATATCTCGCAACCAAAGTCAATGGGTCCTAAGTGTTTGTTTTTCCCATTGACTTACTGTGTGGAATGATACTTGAATCAAGGTTACGACTAGAACGATTTCACGTAATTGGCTGCGAGAAAATAACAACAGTATGTGCACTCATATGTTGGAGAACACACTCATTGCTTTGTCAGTTTGCTATAGCAATAAACGGCAATGCAAAGGATGAATCAAGCAAAAATATTCCAACCGTGGAACTTTTATGCTCTCACTTAAATCCCACTTGCCTTGCTTGCTGTGCCATCTGCATCAATTTTGAGTGTATTTCATCCTACAGTAGGTTGTGGGGACACTGTAATGTTAGGTCTCAAGACAATGCAAAATTATTGGCGATAACTTTGTGCTTAAAAAATAAGAACCAAAAGAACATCAGGATATCCCACTGGCTAATCCCCGCTGCAGGCAAAAATTCACCTCCCCACGTTACGGTCAAGTCGTGCAGTCATACCACTCGAATGCAGTAGACAGCAATGCAGTTTGCACCTTTGCAGTTTGCACGCGTGCAACGAACTGTACGTATGCCGAGATACTGTGATCCGGAACAGTAAAATCTGATCCGGAACAGTAATTTTGGAAAAAGCGCTGTTCCGTGGAACAGCAGCAAAAAAATTAAATTTCGACCCCTGCTACTTTAGTGGCATAGCGAGACATCACATTGAATGTTTTCTATTCATGTCTGTCCGATCTGGGAATTTTCACAGTGCAAGGAGAGAGTTATTACATGGTAAAATTTGAGAACAGGTCCACATGAAAATGTTTTCATTCAGGGAAAAGTGGTAACATTAAACTGTGGCACATCCTGGATTTTCTAACTTCGGGCACCAGGGCAAGTGCGTCCACATGACACACCCCCCAACCCCCCCCCAAAAAAATTAAGAAAAGTGCAATGTATAACCTCCAATTCATAGTACTTTACTTGTGATGTCACCCGTTTTTTTTTTCTTCATTAAAACGAGCGCTCCAGTAAATAATCTGCTAAAATCTTGCAAAGAATTTTACTAGCATGCAATGATTTACTGAAGTTACAACATCCATGGACTTGAAATCAACACCCCCCCCCCTCCTGTTCCACCGGAAAATGGCGGGAATGGCACTTGTGTGGCCTATATACTTAAGACTTGACAATATGTTTCTAATTGAGATTTCTTACCGTAGGGACTACGGAGGTGATCCATCGGTTTTCGGAACTCCTGTAATCCAAATAAATTCCGTAGAAATTTTGCATTAATCCAAGTACAAATTCCCAGTGGCACTTAGGGCCAATTTGCCACATTTTAGGCGGTAAAATGTCTGTGTATGTCTTTGGTATATGCAGCCATTCATTTGGCATAGTTTTGAAGAAAAGTAGCTCACTTTTTTGTCAAAACTTTACATGTATTTTGAGCCTGATAATTTTTGCTAAATTCCATAAAATTCCGTGCAGAAAAGTAAATTCCGGTTTTTTTCCGCGTTTTTCCGCGATCGCGGAAAATCATTGGCCCTAGGCACTCTCCGCCCTAGAACGTGTGCTGTGGGAATTTTGACAATTTTTAATGTTTAATGTGACTCGGGCCCATAGTAACAACCATGGCCCCATTGTATGTTTACCAAAGATAACAGCAACCGAAGCATGTCTCCAGAACAGGGAAAGTTTAAAGACTGTTCTAAAACAAAAATCAATTTGCCTGCAGTACATCTTTCAAATTCTTGTCGGCCTAGGTTTCATTTTTATTAAAACTACGCATGCACTCCCTCTGTCCCGTTAAATCCAGTTTGCGTGAATACATTGTATAATTCCCCAATGAATGCACAGGCCTGCCGTTCACTAATAACACATATGTATATGTACCGCGCAGTTGTGTATTAGCTACAGTAAGGGCTGTTGGCCCTTCCACGTGTAGTAATTTTGAAACGTTGTTGTGTGCTATGATGACCATAATTTCACGGAAGATGGAAAATTCCTGCATAACACACCCCGAAATGTACAATTTTCATTGGCTTTTGGACAGTGACCTTTTAAGTACAAAGGTTAACGGCTGTTTTACACGATCTGCGTGACCTGACTCTGATGCTTTGTAACGCAGTGCTTTCTTTTTTTTGTCGATCTAAATCAAGAATTCCTGAAGCAGTTCTGTCAGTCACAAGTTGGATGCGGGAATAAACGTTTAGGTACTGACAGTATCAATTTTGCGAAGTAAACTACACGTATTCTGGAAAGAAAAATCTAAAGTGCCGAATTACCAAACTTAAGGGCAGTTGGACCATGGAGTTACGGAGGTATTATCTGCATGGTTGTACAGTCAAAGCATGGAAAAATGAGTTTGGCTTGTGGAAGTGCTTAACTCTAAAACATGTTGGTTCATGCCGCGGCCCTTTGCACATAGACTTAGTTCTTCGTGAATGGACGTGGCTACAGTGAAATTCTCAGGTACCTTCCTCGCACATAGATTTGGTATGTGAAATCAAAATACTTCTCTGCAACGTTAACATTGCGAGGATCTTGAGAGGCTCGGTATAGCTCGAAAGTTTGAACTACGTGTACTGTTTCCTGTAGCATTCCTGTGCAGTTTTTACTTCCGGACAATGGTTTAGCCTACTTAGAACAAACTAGCAAAACAACCGACTTGGCCTGTGGTTGGCCTACTTAGAAATAAAAAATTTGCGACACCAAATTTAGAAGAATAGGCCTATGTGTGCAGACTATAGAGGACTGCATATATCATGTTCCAATGAGAGGCTGCCGGGGGGAAAGAGATTAAGGGGAAAGGGAGTAAGGGGAAGAGATCGCAGAAAAGAAGGGGCTGGTAGTAGAGGGGAGTTAAAGAATCAGTTGACGGGAAAATGCAGTCACGGTCACCCCACTTTGGCCAAGTGTACCCAGGTATCCTATTTCATGAATGGCTGGTGAAAACCATGTAACAATATTTTCTCACTGAACTGTGAAAATCATGCAAATTAACTCATTGGTTTACATTGAATATGCAATATTTACATTCTGAAAGATACCTGACAGGAAATTTTAAGAGGGTAGTTTTGAGATTTAGCTGCTGTTTCAAAAGAAGTTTGGACAATTATACCTCACTTTCCATCCGTCTTCAATGGATTATTACACTGGATTATTGTACTGGATTACATTATGCCACTTTGTGGATTCACTGATTTCTTCAATGTTTCATAAAATGGTAAGCTCTAATTTTATTTTTGTTGGTGTTACAGGCAAGGTGCAGCAGCCTCCCAACATTGCTCAGCCTGTAGACTTAACGCATCTTTGCGATTTTTTTTTTTGTTCTTGAATTGCTCTTTCTTTTGAAAGAAATCCTCAAGGCAAAACACAGGTGTTTGAGCCCGGTGGGGGAAGGGGGATGCACCCTCTCCTAGAAGAAAATATAACTGCTTAGGCCGATGTAAGAAAACTGGTACACATTGTCTGAGGGAGAAAGATTTCTTTCTGGCAAGCACCGCTGGCCCCCCCCCACTCCACATGCCGTCCGTGGAAAAAAAGCAAGGAAGCTTTTAATTACCGGTAAGACGACCTACCGCATACGGGGACAACAGGATGGGGAAACTCAAGCACAGGATGAATGATGATGATTGGGGTTGCATTGGGCTTTAGAACAAGAATTTCACATACGCTGTTTTATTGGTAGTAGGCCAATTAGACAGCATGTATCTGCGAAGTGTGCGCTCGTAGTTAGGCCCGTTTCTGTTCAGTTGAATAATGATGGATCCCTGAAGACATTAGTACTAGTGCAAAAGCTTACACCAGTTTCCTATAGTCCTTTTCATGTGATGTGTATGGAGTTCTTATGCACCTGTGGTGAGTGTGTGCAGAGCGCCCCGGAAAAAGGAATTTTTGAGACATTTCAGAATTTAGTAGTGGAACTGAACAATTTCTTAAATGAAGGATTAAGAAATGTTGGGCCCTTTTTCTATTGAGTTGAATAAGAGTGGACCCCTGATGCCACAGACTGGGTGATGTACAAAGTCAGCATCTTTTGAGAAAGCTTGGGGTCTTGGTCTGAGAAGGGAGTCAAGGGAATGGTTGCCTCCCCCACGAGTTACGACACTGTGGGGGAGACAATTGTATTTTTGCGTTGGCCCTTAATTCTATACTGCAAATTACAAAAACACTCATGGTCGGGAAGCAACGTGAACGGGGCCTGCAGGTCCTCCTCCATGGAAAATTTTGAAAGTAAAAATTGTTAGATGCATTTTTTGGCATTGAGCTTTGGTTGTATTGAAAACTGCATGAGTCGATGCAGTTTCAGAATATGGATATTGTTACGATCTTATCTCAGGACAGAACTTGGTACACTGTAGATAATGAGGAAGAGGATGCATGTGACTGCAGTGACGAAATGAAGTGATATTTTGTAACTTACATTAACCAGGGAGTTGCTATGTCAAATAGCAACTCCCTGCATTAACACACTGAATAGGAAATACAGGAGGTTTCCTTGGCAGGGAAATGGAGTATTAGTCCTCAGAATGTAAATTATAAACCTGCAAGTGCCGACTTTGGAAACTTTATACACATACTAAACTACAATCTAATAACATTTTATCTTTGTTTTCCTGACTGTAGTGACTGAAACTCAAATTCAGCCTCTTTCCTCGCCTCTAAAGTTCAGCGATCCTCAAAATAAATGTACTTTCCGTCCACTGTGGCTATTTGTAACAAGGAAGTAACAGGACAAAAATGTAATGCTGTTATAGTTACTTTTGCAATGAATTGTAACTAGTTACTTGCTCCATTACATGATTTCAAATGTAACTTGTTTAGTGACTTTGTTACACCAAAAGTAACTCATTACAGTAACGGCATTACTTGTAACTAGTTACTTTCCAACCCTGGTTAGCAATAACATTAGACCTACTATAAATCTATCTTGACTCACTTTATAGAGTCAAAAGAAGAGCTTTTTAGGTAGATTGAATAATAATGAATGTCCCTGGGTCACCATGGTTACACACATGTGTCTACATATGAAATTTTGTAGGATAAAAAGTTTTAAGTTCTGTTGTTGGCCTAGAGTTACCAAAAGTTTGGACTGTCTTGAAAAATGTCTGGATTCCTTTTGCTGGTTTAATGTATCATTTGGAGTTGTTGATTCTGGTGTGGTATTCTGTTAAAGATTGCCGGTGAAGGGCGCGTTTGAGTATTCAGACACCTTAGTAATGAATTTTTTAAGCTACGCTGGATTTTCCCAGGCCTTGCATTTGCAGGATTTTATGAAATGCCTTGGTACAAGTCACTGCCTCTGTGTAATCATTGCTACACCTCTGGCCCACCATTTAAGTTTTGGTGACTCTTTGCCTAAGAAATAATCTGAAGTTCAAGAAAAGAGACATGGCTCAGGAAAATTAAACTTTGATTGCTCAATTTTCCATTGTTGTTCAGACTTCAAGTGCACCAAAGACCTGTGGTAAGCCCGTGGAAACGTGAGTGATTGCAAGCAATCAGTTCCCATACTGTTAACAATTTAATTCGCAAAGAAGGTAAAACTTTGAACACTCATTTGCATTATAAGCTAATTTTTTGAGCATTTTCTTACAGCAGGCAGCCCAAATTTATTTCTTACTACTTGGCCTTTTCGGCCAACTTTTATGAAAATAGAATAGAGGAATATTAAATGTCCAGCACAGGGTGAATCTGAATGGAGGACATCATGCTCAAAGGCCGGATTTTCCGGTGAAAAACCGGACAAGTGGCCACCCTAGTCTCGCTACTTTACAGTATAATACATCTGGCCCTTGCTAGTGATAATGCAAACCAGTGTTTTGGGCCTTTAAATCTCACTCTCATATGTGACCATCATGTAATTGCCATGGCCAGTATGTGGGAAGCAGGCCATAAGTTTTAGGAAACAAGGTGAGCTGTTACAGTAAATGCATTTCTGGAAAAATAAGTACGGTACTGTACTAACTCTCCCTGTCATTTGCATTCTTTCAATTAGCTCTCCTGTGGGTGATTGGGAGAGCAAGTTGCTCTCTTGGACTTTAGAGCAAGTTGCTCTCTTGGACTTTATGTTACCTCTCACTGTTATTGTTTCTAGTGTCATCATCCTCAAAGAGACTGAGTGTGATACATACTTCAACTTTATCATATTATGGTACTAAGTCAGGTAGCAGACCTCTGTGAACCATTAATGAAGGTGTAACAAGTCTGCAAATTTTCCACACATGTTTGGGGGAGTGGTTTTGTTTTGGAGGATGGACTCAAGCAATGCAGGATTTAGGCAGAGTGGTGTACTACTCCTTAGACAATTTATAAAATTAAGGAGAGGGATACTTTTGCACCTGCTCTCCTTTGAAGTGAAGGTCCACAGAGGGGAAAAAGTGGGAACAGTTTCCTGTGAATCTTTTACATAATCTCTCAGTTAAACACCATGCAGTGGTGTTTGATGTCTTGGTCCATTACACTAACCCTGTGCAATTAGCCATTTTCCACAGAGGTCTCCAATTCATTGTCAGTAGATCAAGCATAAGTTGCCATGAATGTCTAATATTTACACAAGACTGTTTCTTTCAATCCGTGAACAGTAATTATACCATCTGCATATTTTCTTGTTTTTCTTAACTTGCAGACTTCATGAAGAAATTAAGGATTTTTATAGATTTATGTACCCAAGACCAGAGGAACATGTCATGCGCCAAGAGGTTGTCCGTAGGGTTGAGACCATCATTACAGGCATCTGGCCTGAAGCTAGGGTGAGTGTTACGGTTTTTAAACACCTGTGACAAACCTTATGATATTCCAGCAGACCAGTTTCAGGACTTAGTCTGTTATTGTAGTTTTGTCACCTGTACAGCAGTTTGAACAAAATTATGAATCAGTTGCATAATACTACTGCATTCCAGAAGGCTGCTCAGCTACATTTTAATTGAATTCAACAGAGGCTGGCCTTCCAGATCATGTGTGTTGTTAAACTTGGTGTAAACTCAGGCTTTGTTTACTACCAAAGCTGCTGTATAAGTGTGTGGTAAAAAGGGCACAGTTTATGGGAATATGAACTTCTGATACCTGTTCAAAAATTAATTCTCACCCAGAATGTTCCAGTAACATCTTTTTAGAATAACCTCATTGCCATTAATATTTAAGTAGATGAGTAGAAAGGAAACTAAGTCTAAACACTTGACAGTGAAATATCTGTAGTGGTGGTTACTTTCTAAACTGGGATAAGTTTTTTCAGGCCTTAGTGTACAGTATAATGAAAGGGAATTGTAAGGGGTGAACCTGTGCGGTCTTGACAAGAAAGGATACCAGAAAACTGGAGAATTTTTGGAAGACACCATTTTTCGCATCATGCAGCAAGATTGCACGATTCCAGCAATTTTTTCAGTTATCCTTCGTGTTAAAATCGTGTGCGGGAATATCCCGCACGTGCTGGGAAAATTGGGTGGGAAAGCTGACTTTTTCTGTTGTAGCTTATTGAGATCCCCCCACCCTCTGAAGGAAAGTCCTACCCAAAATATTTTGGAGGGGAATTCTCCCACCCCCCACGGTCCAAAATCTGGGACCTAGTGCCAACACTGGAAGGTACCATATTAGATACAGTAGTAAACAGTAGGCACAGTATTAAATGTGGATATAGAATGTGAAGAACTGAGGACGAATTCATACTTAAGGTCGTGCAGAGGTACAGTAATTTGTTTTAATGGTAATTAAAGTTTTTAATTAAATTCAATATCAAACCCAGCACTTCAAAGTTGATTTTTCAATGAATCATTAGAATTATGGAGAAAATAGTTGAAGTGCTCAGTTTCATGTTACAAAGGAAATGTTAAACATTTACTTGATGTCCTGAAAATGTACACTTGTAAATGCCTTTCCTTTATTACTTTCTTGAAATTATATTCTATTTATATGTGGTTCTTGCTGGCATTTTGGAAATCAAAGTATGGAAAAAATATTGATCAATGCTTCCACTGTACATAAGCAGTATTTGTGTTTGCAGGGTTGTATAGGAATAGTGCTGTGTGAGTGTGTACCGCATACAGTAGCACAGCGTTTGAAGACAAGCAATTTTAGCTGTTGGGAAATCCCTCTTCCTAAAATGGGCTCTGTCACAGTGACAGTTATAATATATTCCCCACTATTTGCTCAGTTGTTCAAAATCAAACCATGCAATATTTACTCAACATCATGCATACAATCAGTTATCAGGGATGTCAATATTTTAAAATGAAGTAGGATAACCATGGCAAAAATGTGGAGTAAAGGGATGTTTTGTTGAGACTTGTAAACAGTGTTTAAGTTGTATTATCACATTTATTATCAAAATGTGACAGGTGCAGATATTGCCCTGAAGGTTAGTTTATACAAGGTTACAAAGCTTTGATTATTTTTATCAAGACTTGAAGGATGAACTGTAGTTGTACTGTTATCAGTATGACAAGTAGTGCATTTGTTATGGGGCACAGTACAAGTATAGTACAGTACTCATCTCTTTCGTGATAACTTGTGCAAATTTTGCATAATTAGCATATAAGTTCTTAACTTTTCAAACTGGGCACAGAGTACAAGTACCGTAGAAATTTGTTTTCATTATTCTGGCAAATATTTCAGAAGCATGAGTGTATTACCACAACATGAAGTCATTGTACAGTACTGTGAATAAAGGCACTGTGACCACTGTCATAGGCATATGGGATATTTTTTAGTGAGGGCGGTGGAGGGTGGCTGAGCTGTTTGGCCTTAGAAAATTGCCCTCCTTGTCCAAAATTGTCATGAGAAAATAGGGGTTTTCCTGAATTCCATGGAGCTGCAGACCTGACCCTATCCCCAGCTCCCTGGCTCATAACCCTATGTGAACTGCTGTCAGGTAAATTTTATGGACTCGAGTCTATTAATCTTGCAAACTGATCTCAGCATGGATAGCATGTCGATTTTTCTTTAATTGGCCAGGGCCTAAATGTTATCAGACTTTTTCAGCCTCAAATGGTCAGTAACCTTAGAGTTCTAGCAGACTTTCAGATTTTGCAGTAAACCACCAGTAGTGACTAATATTCTAACGCTTTTTGATTCCTTGCCGAAGGCAGGCAAGGAATCTATGCATTCATGATGGTGTGTTTGTGTGTGTGTGTGTGTTTGAGACACTGCTCGTTAAAACGTTATCTGTAGAAGGGAAACTGACAGTTATCATACTTGGTACATAGAGGCTTCATATTGAGAGGAAGTACCAGATTCTTTTTGGTGGGGGTTAAAAAACATCTGGGGTTACCAGGGGTCAATCTGAAAAACATGTTAACGCAATATCTCGAGGTAGGAAGCTTGAATAAACTTCATACTTAGTATGTAGATGCATTATGGTGAGGGGAAGAACTGTTTTGGTGGAGTTCAAAGGTCATCTGGGGTCACCAGGGGTCAAATCCTGAAAACGTTAACACGATATCTTGAGAAAGGAAGCTTGGATCATCTGGGGTCATTCAGAGTCGAACTCTGAAAACTTTGTTAATGAGGGTGATTGCTTAGGTGTTGACCAAGAGGCCAAACTTTTTTTTAGGATAAAATGTTAAAATTTCTGCCAAACTTGTGATAGATATGACTCCTTACTGGAATAAATAGAGAAAATATGTGACAATGTCCGCATGTCTTGGAAAATACCATTTTATGTATGGGGTTTTAAAATACATGTCGAGGATGGACATTACCGACTGATCAAATTCATTTAAAGTAATTTTTTAAGTCATGCACTGTTATAAGTCTTGTGTGATTCTGTTTAGAGATAGGACATTATCCCATTGTTAAAATGAATTTTTAAGGAAAACTTTAAAAGCATTTCACATGGTTGCTTATCTTTGATGCAACAATGTCCGTTCATGACACAAAAAAGATAGAATTTTTTTTTCTTTCCCTGTGGTAAATATTTTTTGAAAACAATCTGATGAGTTATCAATACAGAGTATGTCCTCTACTGTGTAGCCATTAGCAGTGCTGTAGTACTCGAGACCAGTCTTGGACTCGAGTCTCGGTTTCAAGGACTGGGACTCGTGACTCGGACTCGGAGGGCAAGGACTCTGACTCGGTCTCATAGTCTGGACTTGTGACTCGGCTCTAAATTTCCCGAGACCGGTACAATTTGGGATTCACTTTTATGCAATTCAGTCATCGTCACATAGCATTTACCTTGTCCTCTGCTGTTTCTGTACAACTCAGCACGGTATCTATGTGTACATTGCAGTATGTGCTGTATTGTGTGGATGTTATTTGTAAAAGTTAGTAAAATTGTTTAATTGTTTTTATGGGGGCCCTTAATTATTTTCGCTGTTGGCCCACATTTTTAATCAGGAAGACCTTACGGGCCACAGCCAGATGCATACCCATGATTTTGCTTTTGGCCCTAATTTGAAATGGTTAGCTTTCCACCTGAATGCGTGATGTCTAAGGGTTCAGAGCAGAGCAGTGCAGGATGGATTAAAAAGGGCATAATCCGGAAGCTCTGGGGTATTTACAAAATAGTGGACATAAAAGTGCTCTAGGGCGTGTGCGTGATAAATTTTTCCAGGAAAAAGTAATGTTAGGTTTTCTGTCACACGTGCAATCTATGTTAGTGAAACTTTGGATCCGGGTAGCAATTTCAGAACCAGGTCCTGACATCGTCGGTCGGGTACCCGGTGCAAACACTAACTCCCAAGGTCAAGTATGAACACAGAACTATTTTTCCAGCAAAGTAAGATAGCATTGACGAGTGACTGAAAGAAATGGGACATCTTGGCATCATTTGGAATGAAAAATGTGTCATCGAAACCACAATGCATTTTTGCATTGTGGTTAATGTTGAAAGAAATGTTTCAAGCTTTCCACGTGCCTGTATTTGATAATGCATACTTCAAAATGACAATAGTCTTGATGCAGAAAAATCAAGGGTTTATCTCTCCTTTAATGAACATTCCATACTCCTGGTTGCCATTGCCACCTGGAAACAGCTGTGAATGAAAGCATTGATCAGTGATTGAATTGATTGATTGAATTTATTTGGCAAAAATCTATACATGTATGTGGTACAAACATAATATTAAAAGATCACGTAGGATAACTCAAAAATCTATAGCACTTAGGGCCACCGATTTTCCGTGAAAAAAAGAGTCAATTTCCGTTACAGCAATTTCAAATTCTGTGAAAATCCGTGCAAGCAATTTGCCAAATCCGTGACTTTCTGTTTTGCATTGATTAGTGTGTTAGGTCAGTGCAGCCTAACCAGACTAAAATCCATTCACCAGCCTAACGTCTACACATATACGTAATGGACAAAAGAAAAACCCCCAAACAACTTGACTTACGATTGTTTGAGTGTGGGTAAAAGATCAGTATAAAATTATATCCAAATGATATGCAGGTACTAAATCCGATAATTATTCCACAATTGAAAGTGTAACTTGTCAGTCAGAACGTTATGATCGTTCGATCATGAACGTAACAACAGAGCAAAGCATGAAACTTGAGTCATGTGCGCAACACTTTGTTATGACGCACTCATGCATAGTATACCATACATACAGTACATGATACAGTATAAACAAGAATCAGCTACAGGCAACGGGGTCACGGGAAAACTTTGCAAGACTGAGCAACATTAGACCTACCGAAGGCTAGTAAATGCGCAACTCGCACCTGGTCCCACATACAAGAAGCATCAGAGGGTGAATTTCAACAGTTTCCTATCAGATTGTAGTTTGCTAGAGCCATCCAGTGTTACATACAGATTTTTAAACTTTTTTTTTTCATTTTGCCCTCTTGATTGCAGACTTCTTTAGCATACTGAGAGTTTTTTGATTTTCCGTGAAAAAATTAAAATTCCGCGATTCCGTGACAATTTCCGTGATCGCGGAAAATCGGTGGCCCTAAGCACTTAATTTCAATGTGGTCCTACAAATAAATAGAATACAACAGATGAACAGACATGAAGTATTACGTTGCTAGTGAGGATGTGCATTATATTGTCATTATTTATTTAGTTTATGAAGGAAACCATTCACTTCCTGCATGGTTTAATTTTAATCTGCCATGTAAAATACAGAAGCCTTGTTGTTGTAGTTCCAGCAGACTTGGAGACATAATTACATACTTTCATTGCTGTGTTGAGTACAGTATTGGCATGTGCTGAACAACAGTGCAGGCACTATGATTATTACAATGTTTGAAGTTATTTTTGTTATTTATATGAGCTGAAAGAATTAAAATTAGATTTTTTATTGAATAGAGTTGGTGACAATTGACCTGACTACATCAGCAAAAGCAATAAATAAATAAAGGAAAAAAAAAGCTGGTTAGCTGCTTTAAGGTTGTCTGCAGGGAAGACCCTATGATTGCGTCCTTCATTTGTGCGTAGTGTCATAGACGTAACAAGGACATGTCTCTGAACACATGACAATGGGGTGAAGGGCTTCATATCAGGGATTCTGCCAGAAATTTGAAAAAGGGGGGGGGGGGAATTTATTACTGCTAAGCCTCGAGTCCAAATTGATGCAGTCCTTAACCAAAGTTACAAGTGGGTAAAGGGGGGGGGGGCGGCAAATGCTGGCTTTAAGGCCCCTTTAAGGTGCAATGTGAAGGGTTATAAAGGTCATTTATAAATGTAAGTTCAAGCATTGCTGCAAAAATGACCTCTTCAATAAGTAAGAAACTAAAATGGTGAATTTTTTTCTATATTTTAATGGAAATGAAGGGGGGGGGGGGGATTTTACCTACCTTCTTCTGGAAAGATGGGGACAAATCTCCTTTTTCCCACTCTAGCAGATACCCTGCATATCAAAGCCAAGACTTGGATGAGATGAAGTTCTAACATAGCCTAGAAATGTGTTTAATATCGGTCTCCATTGAAGTTGCATTGCAACCAACATGGATACCTTCGTGTGATAGCGAGGTAAAATTAACACATAGGTCACAGGTACAGGAAGAATGAAGTAAATGGGAAAAGTGGTCAGAAAGTATAATATTTTTTCACAGTGGACAAGTTGGAAGGCTCTGAATTGCTCCTAATGTGGATCGTGTATTCATCTAAAGTACCTTCATATCCTGTAGAAAAAGGTCACATACTGTACCAAGATGAAAGGTGTTTTATTCTAGTAACATACCTGTAATCAACAGTTCATACATCATTGCTCAAGGTGACTCTCTTCACCTATTCATTACATTCTTATTGTTCAGACAACCCGGCCTCGTCCACTGCCCTAATTTTCATAAAATTAATTACATTTTGGTTGCATGAATGTAATCATAAATAATGTAATAAATTTTGTTATAGCTCAAAGTCAGCTAAGCTGCTCAGAGTGCTTTACAATAAAATGAATACAATTAAAATAGTGAAAACTTTGATTAAACACCATAAACTTGAATTTTAAATGAATCAAAAGATTATTAAAATACAAGAACAAGAAAGGAATTCAATTAAAGCGTTAAACTTTCAAGTACAAGTGACAATTGTGAGCCCCCCCCCCCCCCAAAAAAAAAAAAGAAAAGCTTTAAAAATGACTAACAAACATTGAAAAAAACCTAATCAAACATTAAAAGCAAGTTTAAAATAATAGTTCTTCAAAGCAGTTTTAAAACTAGAAAGTGAATTGGAGACAAGCATTCCAATTTTGGAGCACACACTGAAAGTGCTCTATCACCAACCTTGCATTTTGTACTAGTTTCATTGAGTAGTCCCTGACAAGCAAGGGATTAACTTAAAAATTAGCAGTGCAATAGTGACCCTGCATAATTTAGAAAGTAAAGTATAATTTTTAAGGCTTTTCATACTTATTCATTTACAGGAATTCATGACTTACTGTATGGTTTCTTGCCAAAGGTAGAAAGAATCTATTATGATGGTGATGTCGTGTGCGTGTGTATAATAGTATACTGTATGTAGGTGACACGTTACTTGTTAACACGATATCTCAAGAAGGGTAACTTTGAGGGATCTCATACATGACAAGTGGGTATCCCATTTTAAGTAGATGATCAGTGCTGTTTTTGGTGGAGGTCAAAGGTCTTCCAGGGTCTGTCATGAGAGGTCAAAAGGGAGAAACCTTGTAAACACCATATCTCAAGAAGGGTAACTGTGAAGGATCTCGTACTTAGCGTCTGGATGGCCTATGATAAGTAGATGGTCCCTAGTATTTTTGTTGATGGTCTAAGGTCATTGGGATCAACAGAGGTCAAACAGTAAAAACTTGAAAACTGCTAGTAAACATGATATCTCAAGAAGGGTAAGTGTAAGCAGGGTTTTCACTCATCATTTTTTTCAGGAGTCACAGACCCTTCAAAATAAATTTACAAGAGTCAGATTTAAAAGAGAAGGGGTCAAAATAAATTTGAGTTTAATACAATAAACTTTACTCATGTCTTTTGTTTATTTTCTATATTTGTGATGCTTTTCCACTATCTTTTTCTTGTAAGACATGATATTCAATCTGTCGATATTCAATATGGGAACTGGAAAGACTGAAAGTGCTACATTTTGTGAATTAATTTGCACAATGAATGTATTGGCAAAATTACGTTATCATTACTGATTCTTGGCGTGAAATAGCTGTGCGTCAGTTTGACCATAGAGGTTTTGTGTCTGTGCGTCAAAATGAAAAGTTGTGCGTCGTTGACCCGGGTGCCGGAGTCAGTGAAATCACTGTGTAAGGGATGATGTGGTTAAGATGTGGATGGCCCATATTTAGTTCATGGTCCCTATTGTTTTGGTGGATTTCAAAGGTCATTTGGGGTCATCTGGGATCAATATGGGAAAACCTTGTAAACATGGTATCTCAAGAATGGAAAATTGTTTTGATGTCAACATGGCAGTTAAGTGCCCCACATCTATGATCATCTGTGTCAGTTTTAATGGTGGCCAAAGGTCATTTGAGGTGACTAGAGGTCAGACTGTGAGAACATTGTAAACATGATAATCTTATGGAAGGAAACTATGAATTTCACACTTGGCATTTAGGTGCCTGATATTGATAGCATAACCACTAGTGTCTCTGGTATTGGTAAAAGCTTACTTGAGGTCACCAGTGGTCGAACTCTGAAAACCTGATACAGTAGAATCTTATAAAGAAATAGATGTATGAATCTCGTACTTGGGTCCCTATACTAGTGATATTATCTTTATTATGTGGTGGTGGTAGGGCCACCGATTTTCCGCGATCACGGAAATTGTCACGGAATCGCGGAATTTTAGTTTTTTCACGGAAAATCACTGAACTTCAAAAATCTCTCAGAATGCTAAAGAAGTCTGCAATCAAGAGGACAAAATGAAAAAAAAAGTTTAAAAATCTGTATGTAACACTGGATGGCTCTAGCAGACTACAATCTGATAGAAAACTTGAAATTCACCCCCTCCGATGCTTACTGCATTGGGACCAGGTACGAGTTGCGCATTTACCAGCCTTCGGTAGGTCTAATGTTGCTCAGTCTTGCAAAGTTTTCCCGCGATCCCGTTGCCTGTAGCTGATTCTTGTTTATACTGTATCATGTACTGTAGGTATGGTATACTATACATGAGTGCGTCATAACAAACTGTTGCGCACATTACTACTCAAGTTTCATGTTTTGCTCTGTTGTTACGTTCATGATCGAACGATCATAACGTTCTGACTGACAAGTTACACTTTCAATTGTGGAATAATTATCGGATTTAGTACCTGCTTATCATTTGGATATAATTTTATACGGATCTTTTACTACTGTATGTAAGAAGAAGAAGGGACCCACACTCAAACAATCGTAAGTCAAGTTGTTTTGGTTTTTTTTTTTTTTTTGTCCATTACGTATATGTGTAGACGTTAGGCTGGTGAATGGATTTTAGTCTGGTTAGGCTGCACTGGCCTAACACACTAATCATTGCAAAACAGAAAGTCACGGATTTGGCAAATTGCTTGTACGGATTTTCACGGAATTTGAAATTGCTGTAACGGAAATTGACTCTTTTTTTCACAGAAAATCGGTGGCCCTATGGTGGTCCTAGAGTAGTTGAGGTTACCAGCAGTGTTGTAAGGACTCGCTCAATTTTGCAGTCAAGTGGTTTACTACTTTCAATGTGACTTGAGTCGAGTCAGTGACTCAAGTCATTGCATTATTTCTATGGTGAAAATTATGGTACAATTGTTCGAGTCATTTTCCTTTTGAAAATGAGTGACTCGTGTCATGACTCGTTGCAACACTGGTTACCAGACAACAATCTATGAAAGGTCCTGAACATGATTTGTCAAGTTTATACACGAAACTTCTTTGGATCTTATATCTGGCATGTAATGCCCAAAATTTAAACCAAGAAGCTGATGTATGACCATGGTAATACTGTATGAAGCTGTTTGATCTTTACCCATGGAATTTTAACATTTTATACCTAAATTTAAGCACAGTGATTTCACATTGAGACTGTGTCAACTAGAAACTGCAGTACTACTACAATAAATCCCCATGGCAAGGACCCACTAAGCTTTTTGGCTTTCTGGTTTGTGTATGCATTTGATGAATTTTCAGTTCTTGTAGCAAGTTAAGACAGAAGATCCAGTTCCCTTTAAGATTACATGATGTACAAAGTCACAGTTTACTTGCAGCACACACTACACCGACCGGACTGGGACCTGACATACTTCACCCAACTACTCATCAATGCTGAGTCAGAGGCAGTCGTGGCCAACTGGTCATGCATGAAGTAGTCAGGTCCCAGTCAAATCGTTAAGTTTGCCACACACTGCATAGACCTGACTCCGACCAACCTGATTCATTCCCTTTGGTTTCCACAACCATATGGGGGGGGGGGGGTGGTTGCCTTTTGACTTTCAACACTTGTCACCTGATTTCACCACGCTTCTTTTATATTGGCTATCCAAAAGAATCAGGTTGGAGTCAGGTTGTTGACAGCTACACACTGCTACAAGCCTACAACCCAACCCAATTGTGATGCAACTGTCCCTAACTTCAGGGGCAAATATCAAACATGTTTAATATGTCCTATTTTGTCATAATGAGGACCATCTGTCAGATTGTAGTTGGTTCAGAGGTGGAATGTGGGACACACTGTACCCACCTGAATGGAACCTGACTAGTTTTCAGTTCATTGACCATCGGGATTGGTGCAGTATGCACCAGCCTTCACAAAACTTCTTTAATAGCCTACATAGACTGTACAGTGGGAGTCACCTAATAGATTTGTCTATTTGTATCGTTTACATATTCGTGTATTATTGACCAAATACATGAACCATGCCAATTTGTCACAATTCACAAAACTTTTAAAACACCTTTCATTACTACCCTCACACAAAGTTTTTGCATAGTCATTAAATTGTGGAGTTACGTGGAAAATGGAAGCAATTACCTGCTTCATTGTGAGTAATTGATGGTAATGTGTGGTTTTACTTTGAATTTTGGACTCTGTGTAAGCTACACAAAGCTTCGTGCGAATGGCCAGGACAGCAATCCATACCCTTTATACATCCTTTCTTTTTAAGTTATTCATGTTACAGTCACATGTACAATTTCTTACTTTCCAACCTACCATTCACTATTTTGCTTTATTTCACAGGTTGAAATCTATGGCAGTTGCAAAACATGGTTATATCTTCCTACAAGGTGAGCACTGACATTTTTCATGGGTGGTGGTGAAATATATAATTACATATGTACCTGAGGGACTCAAGGCTTCCAGAAATTACTTTAACAGTTTTATATTGGTTCTAGTTGAAAGGGTTTTTCTGTGACAAGTTCATGTTGTTATGGATGGAATTTGACTGCACATAGTAAGCCTCAGTTCAAAAAGTGTATGACAAACATATATGACAACATGCAGTAAGTTGTCAGCCCAATCATAATTTGAAACATACCTAACTCTTCCAAAAATCACTTGCTGTTTCTCCTGCAGGTATCTTTCACTATGTTTGAAAACATGACTATTGCACTCCTGTGAAAGGTAAAGCAGGGGAGGGGATGATTTGGCATGAATTTACTAATTTAGTAATCCAGTTGACAAAAATTCTATGCTTGATAAGAAAGAAAATGATGGTATGTGAACAAGGAAGGGGTTTGATTAGTTACATTGGCTGCATTTCTTCTTTAGGGAGGGGAATTTGAAGGACAATGTCAAGGTGTTTCTAGCATATATGAACACCAGGCTGTCCCTGTATGTTTAACATCATGTTTCTTTTCAATAGAAGTTCATTGACTTTTGCTGGACCATTTCTACAGTATTGTTAAGAGTTTGGCACCCCCCCCGTCTCCCGTATATCATCATAATCATATTATCATAGGCTGTCATCATATCTAATTATGTCTTTGTATGCCCATCCCCCCCCCCCCCCCCACTCCAGCCATATTACTTTCATAGTGTTTATACTCCTAGAATAGCTGAAACTGACAATGCAGCCCCATGTGTCATTACTCCTCCTGGATTCCAGTTATAATATCACAACTCTAAAGATAGTGCTATTTTATCGTCCATGTGAAGTTTGATTTGAAGAAAGGTGGGAATGTGCCCCTGATTTTAAAGTACCTGGCACATGTATGGATTGCCATCCTGGAGGATGGATATGTTAGAGGTTTGCCTGCAGTTATCATTAACTTTAGGTTTTACCTGGAGAAGTTATTTACAGTAATGATAATTTTAGCCATCTCTATATCTAGATAAATAAGTGCACCCTATTCCTTTAATGATACGTACAGGATTAGATGGACTGGTGGTTGTAGCTTAGTGGAGATGTCAGGAACCCACTATGAAGGTGGCTTGACGATTTGCTCTGTTAGTAATGCTTTTTCTCTTGGTCAGTTTCAATTGACTTAAATGATGTCTCATGAATTTCCAGTTTAAAAGAATGTGTGACAGGTGAATCATTGAATTACTATACCTCGAGTACCTCCAAGGTTGAATCATGTACAGCAACTGTGTACTTTTTAGCAAGGAGAAGTAATGCTTCAGGGAAGATATGACCCTGCTGTGATAAACATTCAGGTGTCAGACTCCAAGGTGATAGTGTTTGACCATCAAAGATTTGGTGGTACTTTCATTTTATGATGGCAAGTCTTGTGCTTCATTAGAATTAGAAGGACTCATGAGTGTGAAGAGACACGTTACAATACCAGCTGAATCTATTTTCGGAAACATACAAGGAGTAAAGATTGGTTATTTAGTTGTTGTGGCTGATATTGCCTCTAATCATGTTGCTAACTGAGCAACAAGTACACCCCTCATCCAGCCACAGAAGTATTAGACCAAACTTCCATGGTCTAGCTCTTGCTCAACAGGTTTACACTAATACTGTACTTGGTTATGAAAATTCAAGAACATATAAGCTTGCACTATTATAGTGGGTAAAGTATAATGCTCATATGTGCATGGCCTGTTGTAGCACTGCTACTGTAACTCCCAATAGTCTTGTGTGTACATCTGTCCCCTCAATCCAGTAATTGCAGTGTGTGGGTATGACCCTGGAGGTTGAACCAGGGAAGTTAACAACTCCCTGGTTGAACCTAGAGGCTATTTGGCTGATTAGAAGCACATCACCTGTTTCTATGACTTGAGTGGTTGCTGCATAGGTCTGTTCTTGACAAGGAGACAGGGTTATTGTACCTGCAGACCAATGTGAGCTATAATTGGGGAGACCCTGGATAAAAATTCCCAGGTCCCAGTCTGGGTGCACTGTGATAAAAAGTTTTGTAGCTCATATAATGACAATCTTTGAAATTTAAAAGAATGCATGCTTTGAAAGTTTTAAGTGACTTGTTTCTAATAGGCATACTTGTTTAGGTTTTTTTTTTCTTTTGTTCATTGCATCAAGAAGTGTAAACACATACCTGTACTTGTTTAGTCTTTTTTTTGTTTTGTTCATTGCATCAAGAAGTGTAAACACCTTAGTTGTCCTGACACCTTTGCCTGTAGGTTTATACCAGCATTTATTGTGTCAGACCTACAGTAACAATGGATCATGCTTCTTTTTAGGCATTACAGTAGTCCACGTTAGCAAAGCTAAAGCACAGTCAGCTGGTCTGTCCAAGGGTGCTTCTGTCTGGCATACAACTGATTTTTGAGGGGAGGGTAACCTATTTTGATATGCCAAGTTGAAGGATAGAGTACCTGGAGAAAACTCAATGTGCCTCAAGCAGGAATCAAACCCATGCACGTACTTGTAAAACAGATCAGTGCAAGACAGTATAAACCATGCTTCCACTCGAGTTATCTAGCAATCAGGGAGTTATGTCCTTCACATGTTACTTCTTTTGCTCACTACACATTTGCCCATTTCAGCAGTGCATTGGAGCAGGCAAATCAAGTGGAAATTTTTTTGATGAGTTATCAACCAATATCAACTGGCATCTTTGCAAATTGTACATCAGTTAATCAGGTGCAAACATGAACTTGTGAAACCTTCAAAACAATTTGCATTTAATTTTATACATATGCATATATATGTACCTTTGAAGTCTCTTAAGTGTCTTTTAGTAGAGGATGATTTTTACCCAAATGGTTCATTAAGCATTCAAATAAACAAAAATACTTAAATTAAACTGGATATACAGGAAGCAAAGACACCATAAAATGACATTTATTGGTACATACAGTGACAAACCCAGGCTTGTGTTCACTGATTTCATATCTAGCAGGCAGGGGTATATTTCTTGATCAGTCACATTTGCTCTGGAAAACTTCAACGAGAGGCTGATAAAAGAGAGCTGGCTCTGTAGAGTATAGTGAGCTGCAAACGTGTTGTTTGCACAACTTGCATATCTTCCTGTAGTGTTGTAGTTTCTGTTTGGTATAAAGTAGCAACAAAATGAGCACATGGATAGAAAAGAATAATTTTAAATATTATACTTTATGGACAGTTGACAGCCTTTGTCAGCATTCTTACAACTTCCATAGCTAGTGTACTCGGAATCGGCTCCCAGCTCATTCACATTTAACTTTTACATAGGAAGCATAGCACCAGACTGTACTAGTGTCTAGTGTCTGAATAGTGTGAAGGATTTCGTCCATGCTTTATTTTCATTTGAAGGGAGGTAGGGGTGGAGAAAGAAGTGTGTTGCCAAAACTCATAAATCACTTAAGTTTTGAGGGACAATCTCCTGCCTCACTCCTCATCCCTACATCTCTGCCTCCCATTTCCCCTTTTAAATCAATCACCAAGCATTCCTCTTCATTGGGTCACTGAGTCAAGCTGCTTGGGATTTCCTCTTTGTAGTTTCTATTAGAGTCACCTGGTCAGGGACTGGACAGTGCATTCAGTATCTGTATACTATGCTTTGTTGACCACTATATGACAGAGTACTGTATGAACAGCGGTCAGGCCACTACTGTTACTTAATGGAAGACTTTAGAATTAAAATTTTGTGCCATTGAAATGCTTTTTTTCTTTTCCCCATTATGAAAGATTTAGACTTGAGTATTTCAGTTCCAAAGGAAATTGAACATGGAAATATATTGTGGATATTATATGGGGCAGTGCACCATATGGCTTTATGTAGCCTATGTATCAGAGTATGAAATGTTTAGCTGGAATGGAGAAAAGGGGGTTTGCTGTTACCTGGACGGTAAGGAGGTGAAAGTTCAAGTGTATGGGATATTGGCTTACTGGTAAAAGTGCTGTAAAAATTCATCTTAGAAACTTTAAGCAAAATCTAGGAAAGTGCTCTGTAGTCAAGATGTTTGAAGGTACTTTTCCCCAGAGAAGTGAGAAACTGCATGTGCCATACTCTCATATTGTAGTGCATGGAGGGATCTGCAGAGGAAGATAAGGTTTTTGTTCCTGATCCAGGCTACGATAGTTTAAAAGGAGAAATCAGTTGCCCAAGTTTATTTTAAAAAAATCTGCTAAATTTTACAGGTGTCCTCTTATTTTGCTCACAAGTTATCTTTCATTATGTTTTTGTGTAGAAACATTGAATATTGAAGGTAAACCAAGGAGTTATTGTAAATGATTTTAACGTATAAGTGACAAAAATATTGTCACATGGTTGATAGGAGCCATTCACAAGTTATAATGACAGGATACACTAACTAAAATTGGGGGGGGGGGGGCGGGGGGAGGGAACTGCATTTTTCCTTGAAAGGAATCTTCACTACCCTTCCTAAGAGTTTTGGTGAGCTACCATAGAAGTGTCACATACAAACTTCCTAAATGAGGTGCCATAAAATTGTGTTCTTCCAGCGTGAGTTTTTACTCATGAATTGACATACAGCTTTAAGACTGTAGTTACAGTTTAGGCCTATGTCTCCATCAAGCCAGGTCTATAGTGAAGAAATCTGTAGCACTCAGAGAAAAAGCCAGGAACCTTTCGCAGGGCTCATACTCCTGTGAAAGACATATTTCATAAAAGTACACACCACTTTTCCACCCAAGGACCCATAAAATAATAAGTGACTACAAATTTGTAGAAAGTGTGCTGGCAACATGTGATTTGCAGTTTCACAGCAGGTAGTCAACCATCAGTGCAGTGCAGACCAAATTTTGGTTCTTTCACCATGAAGACTGATTGAAATCCTTGGACAAACTTTCTGTGATGAAATACCCTTTTGCGATGGTGATTTTGATGTGGGTAGAATTGGAACAGTGGACAGCATCTTTATAATTATGTGAATATGACCTAGAGTTACAATACAAGTAGAATGTACAGTAAAGCCCCTATCACATTAAGCACAAAGCGATTTGGCACAGTAAAAAAGTTAAAAACAATGTTTTTAGTAGACCCTTTCACACTAGGTTGGGATACAGTGCGATACGGTAAGATGTGATAAAATTGAGTGGAAACAATTTCAACTTACAACCACTTGTCACCGAGCAAATCTTTTGTGTGACCAGTGATGAGATACAGTTGCTGTCCTGTTTGATCACATGACTAATCAGTCATTGGAATATTGCTGAGAGATTAAGAAAAAGTTGCCTGTATTGTGAAAGGGTTGGCGACCTATGTATCATGCGGTATCGTATCACGCTGTATCGTATGGCGTGCAGTGGGAAAAGGTTGTTCTCCCAGGTGTATGTCATGTTCTATAAATTCATGCACACATGAACTGCAACAGATGTTTTTATGCTCACACAGATGGTATTTTGTTTAACTACCTGTTTGTGTGTGTGTGTTTTCCTCTTTAGTTTGTTCATTTTCTTTTCCACTGCAGTTTTTAACTACTCATGATTTATTAAGACCCAAATGCAGACACTACCTTGTGTAGAGCTTAAAATTTCAAGCACCCTGGTTGCAAGTCTGAGAAATTCTGAACTCTATGGAATGTGGGAACATGCCCCCATTTAAAGCTTTGAGAGCTATATAGCTTTTGAAGTAGCATTCTTCTGCTCCTTAAAAAGATAAATGCAAGCACATTCTTAAATGACCTGCAGTGTTGGAAAAGATAAACATCGATAAAGCTGTAAATTCTACTCGAAATTGAGCAGAACATTAGATGGCTATAAAGTTTGGGAGAAATTTGGAAAATCTCACCTGGTTGGGAGACGAAGTGATTGGATACACTTTACTCTCTGTTAAAGTTCAAGACTTCAGCTGATATGTAATATCTTACAATATCTTACAGGTTTGTACTGTTCACAGGTATGTTGCCCGATCTGTATGAACATGTCTTTTTCATGCAAAAAAGGACAATATTTTGCTTTCAGAGTGATGCTGGTTTTCAGTATCTGTGAGTATGAGTACAAATCCATTCTCATGATTAATACTACATTGAAATGTTCCAAACCATGAGTATAAATGCATACTTCAAGTTTGTTAGTTATACAAGTAAGGAGGACATAGGAGTTTTCAGCCATTCTGATATAAAAAGCCAATAAATTACTGCTTTTATTTTCAGCTACTTTTGTGAAGTTGTGGTGTCTTTCATTGTAATTTTGTAATGATTGTACAGTAACCAGCAAGTTGTGGAACAGTATTAATAAAACTTGTCTGCAAAATTAATTCACAGTGAAGCCATTATCCACTTACAATGCTGTTGTGCCTTGCATCAAGTACCATTGTGTGAACATTTGAGCACACAGCAACAGTATTACCATCATGTTTCTATCTTCACTATTAGGGCATGGTACTGTTACAAGATGGTGTGTAATGCTGGTATTCATTGCAGTGTAGAATGTCTAATGTAGAAGACATGGTCAGTTTGTCAGTTTCTGAGTTGTTGAAAGAATTCCTATGATACTGTAGAATTCATCAGCAGAATTACTGTAGCAAAAGTGGGCCAAATGGTCATGTTGGTTTAGTAGTTTTGTTGCAGGTTACAAGTGGATACAAGTACATACTAAGTCTTTTTCTCTCTTACTACGTAAATGTATTATTTGCCCACTGACAGACTTGTGTGAACACTCCACCCCTGCATTATGCTGGCTGTAGCCACCATCATGGCCAGAAGCTAGCCGTCATTCCTTGGTCTAAAATCCACTAAAGAGCCAGTTCAGCTTTTTGAGTTAATAGTTGCTTTCAGTCGTCACTCAGCATCTCATTCCTGAATTTCATGGATCTTAAGCTAGCCGCACATTACATGACTTTGCACACTGCAACTCAATTCGATCATGGGGTCTCCAACAGTTGTGTAGTGTGCGTGAGTTTAAGAGTGCAACTGGCAGTTTTAAGACCAGTTTTAAGTCACGTTGCCTACAATCAGGAAGAACGAACATGTTGGTTCCTCCCGACTGAAGGTGACATGACTTATAACTGTTCTTAAAATTGCCAGTCACGGTCATAAGCTCACACACACTACACGATTGTTGGAGACCAGACGATTGAGTTGAGTTGCAGTGTGCAAAGTCGTGTAGTGTGCAGCTAGCTTAAATGCAGAAAACTTGATTTGTGATATGGCCAATGTTATTTGTTTCATGCAGTTGTATTGTACTTGAAGTGAATACTGTACTTCCATTCCTCTTATACAAGTTACAGCACAAGAAACTAATCAAGGCAAACTGTAGGTGTTACTATAGGACCTGCTAGATGTAGTCATACCAGAGTAAAATCCACAAAAGCGTCTGTCCTCAGATGTCCTCCTACCACATCCGAAGTACAGCACCCTCTATCCATATTTGACAAATTTTTGTGTGTGTTTGTGAATGTGTGTGTTTGTGTGTGTGTGTGTGTTTTTTTTTAAGACATTATATCTTGGGCTGTAATCAAAAGTGGAAATGTGAGCCTATTCTAAATGGCCTTGTGTGCTTTTAAGGCCTTATAGGGAAACAGTATGGTTGCAGTGGACCACCATGGCATACGGCAAAAGTACCTATAATCATTTTAAACCATTCTGTCTCACCAATAAATTCGAGCAAAATATGTAATTCATTACAAGAGTTATGGATGTGGCATCATAAATCTTGAGTTTGGGCCAAAAAATTATTCTTGAGGTACAAACAACTGAATTCCTTTCTCAGAGTACCTTACCTTATTTCTAAAAAAGTATTTCTAAAAAGTAAAGCTACCATGCTGCCCCATTCTGAATTACCTATCATTTTGTATCCATAAATCATGGGCTTATGAAAAAATTTTGTACAACAAATGCAATCCCTTATATCCCTTTCACTTTTTTATGTCCATTTTATTGAGTGTAACGTCATATACTGTTAGGCCATTAAAATATGAGTGTGTTCTGTAAGTTATTGGACATAAAGCCCTTGTGTCGACCAAAAACTTGCTCATTTCAGAAAAAAAAATTGTAGGTACAAATAACCTTATGCTTTAACTTTGGATTAAAAATTACATTTGGAGGATGCTCTTTCGCTACATTTGCTGTGTAATGTCAGAAAAGAGCATACATTCCTCATTTTAGTAGTATTTTTCATCTTTTAGAACTACCTGGAAGTTATAATTGGAAGTTCATATGTTGGTTGAAACATTTATATCTTCATTTAATCAAAACTGAGTTCCATTCTTGGACACAAGATACTGAAGATGTGGTTTGACAGTGGTATTCTTGTGACCTTGTAAAGTGTGTTTCTTTTTTTTTTTTTGAATCTTGGAAACCAAGGAAACGTTGGTGCATGTGAGATAAGATTTTAAGCAATATGTATTGGCACTGTGTAATATAAACCTGGTACCTTGGATGTGCCCAAGCCTTGTGGCACGAGGCGACCCTTCCCAGCATAGAAAATTCCAACCGCAAGTTGCTAATTCAGTGTTCAAGAATCCTACAGTGCATTATATTGTGACAAAGCTAAATCCCTTTTGTATTCCCTCCCCTAAAGCCTGGGTCACACTGCCATGACTACCTGTGACTCTCTATCGTAGACAATTTGCATAAATCGTAGACATTCTGGTGCAACGACTGCATCTAACTACAACTGAACCTGTTCAATTGGGCAGAACGGCTTACAACAGGATGGAAACCTAGTTGTGGAACCGGCCACACCACCACGACCACAGCCGACGTGGTGGGTGGTCACCCTCGTGTTGTGGGTTGTTGTGGCAGTGTGACCTGGGCTTTAGACCTCGGTGTGCTAGACACTGAAAATCATGGTCACATTGCTGGTGTTACTTACTACATGATCTAGGCCAGGCCGCCAGGGGCTCTCCAGTGTTCAGGCTGAGGGCCTCCGTTACTTGAGTTTTTGCTTTAACTTTTCTTTTATGAAGTAGGTCAATTAGCAGCATGTTTCCTCAAGAAAATTTTGGACTCTTATCTTTCCCGGGGCATTTTAGTGCATGTCGCGGCCACATTTGGTTCATGGGCCACCACTTGAGAACCTAGGATGTAGGCCAGTAAAGTTCCTATGAAGTTCCTTAAAGTGGACCTAAAGTCTAAAAATTCAAAAATATATATTCTAGAGGTTACAAAATTAATCTTATTGGTCCAACTCCCATTGTCATAGCTTATTCCATTGCTGAGATATTAAATGTTAAAATTTATTCACTTAAATCCAAACAGTTCATTGCGCAATAATTTTTGACATTCTTGTTGTACAACTCATATTAAATGCTTTGTTTTCTTTTAAAATTAAAAATGTTTATATGACCTTGACTGCTTCCTGTTTTCTTGCATGACATGCTGTACAGAGAGGGCTTATATAGTCAAGTCACCCCAAAGCAGTAAGAACGCGATCACATTTTGGCACAAGGTGCGGTGGTTTTCAGAAAAACAAAGAAATACAAAGATTGTAATTTGAGTAGTACAACAATGACATCACAAATTATTGCGCAATCTACCTTTTTAAATCGAATGAATAAACTTCAACATTTTATATCTCAGCTTAAGAAAGTCCTGTGAAGATGGGAATTGGACCATTGGAATTCAGTTTTCATGCTCTGTAATATATATTTTTGAATTTTCAGACTTTAGGAAGCTGCTTCAATATTATCCTATCCTGCACAAGCAGATGCATGCAACTTTGAACAAATTTTGTGAGTGGTGTTCTGTGTTTGTGAATGCATTATAACTAAAGCAGATAAAGTTGTGTTTTTTCAGCTGATATCTGTACCTTTAATCTACATAAGCACCCTTGAAGGCTGTACACAGTGACTAGTCAAATCAGGTGTGTAGTACAGGATGTTTTGCACATATAGGTAATATGTATGGTTTCATTGACAGTAGTTATGTGTGGATTGAAAGTGGAACTTTCCCCCATACCAGACAGCTAATGCATCAGTTTACAAATGCAGGGTAATTTATACTAACATGCTGTATGTATTGAATTCCCACGCATACATACTCAGTACTGTCAAAGATAAATTCCATACAGGTCAATAGCGCACAGCTGATATTAGTTATAGACATGTATGCAAGAAGGATGTGCAGCTAAATGACTTCATTGTAGACAGCTGTACTATTACCCATATGCTCAGCATTTTGTATATATGCTGCATATATAGGGGTACAGTATTTGTCAGTGTGTGTGTAATACTTATGTGGTTATGCATGCGGGTCTTTGAGAATCCTCACAAGACTTAATTGTGTACAGTGTATAGATTTATGTATAGCACTGCACCAAAATTTTACATGTATTATATACTGCACTGTCAACTGTCAAGTGCTGTATGGTATGATATTGTACTGTACAGTAGCCCATAGTGTCCATTTAAACAACTGTGTCACAGTGTAGTATTGTTTTATGGCTGTGCATTATTTTGGTCTTCCATACCTTGACTATGAATGGTATTAGCCAGGATTGTACAGGTTGCATTATGTAGCAAAATAAAATGTGTTCATTTCAAAGAAAATATGTTTCCCAGGTATTTATGATCAATATCCCTACTGAAGTAAATCGGTTAGTATCAGTCATTGTTACAACAGAGAGACAGTGCTCCGACTAAAAGTCAAACCAGCAGTGATCAGGTGAAAAGTCAAACCATCAGAGTCAAATTTATGTAGATGTAAACTTCTGAAGAAATAATAGAAGAGTACACCTGTGAGAAAACAGTGTTATTGGTATACCAAGTACTTTGTGGAAGGGAAGAGGGAGGAATATGGTCGCTCCATTTTGGACAATTGCAGCTGTCCAAAGTTGAATTAGTGAGTGGACCAGTTCATTAATTAGAGAGGAGATTCATAACCACCTTGATGAAATTTAGTGATCATAAAGTTGTAACATTTAGATGTTGCAACTTGCAACTCAGTTGCTTGTCTCTGATATTCGAAGTGAATCATCTGTGTCATATTCATATTCTGGGGTATTAATTATGAGGGGAACTTGCAGAGAAAATTAAAAAAGTTTTAATAATTGGTCTTTAAAGGGATACATTCCAGCCTTATTACCAGATAACACATCTTTTAATTTGGCCAGTTGATGCCCTTTGTGATGCATCAATATATGCCCTTAAAGCTACTATGGAAGTGACCTTTCTCAGTAGTGTTTTGGTTTGATATGACAAAGGTATATATTGCATAGCCTACATGTGAAACAATGAAGTCATTTGTATCTATACCAGTTAAATAGATGATTCTATGTCATTCAAGAGAATCAATCGAGCGAGAGCTGGCAGGGTTTCTTCCAGTGGTTGAATTTTTGAAAAACTGTTGGAAGATAATGGTTGTACCACATATGCAGTGCTGTATTTTGTGTATATATGCAGTAAAATGGGGTGTGGTACTATACTAATCTTTCAGCTAGGGTATTGAAGTTGTGTGTTACAGTCATGGGTTTTTTGCTTGAATGCACTACCCCTTTAACTGTTTGCAAGCTACGTAGAAGTTTTAATGATTGCTAGCTAGTTTGAGATGAAGCAATGTTACACAACAAACTTTATGTAAATCATAGAAGATGTGCTAGGATTTGCCCTACAAGGGTAAGCTCCCTGACGGGGCCAGCAACCTCATGCCCTGACAAAGGCGATGAGTTGCCAAAAGGACAACAAACGTAAAATTTTTGTGCTTCATTTGCCGAAAAATTTTGACCTTTGCTTGCAAAAAAATTGAAAAGTTTGGGTGTCATTGAAGAAAATTTGGGTTTTTTCTCAAGGAAAAGTTGAAAATTTGGGGTCTCCATTGAAGAATCTGCCCTTTATATGAGCATAATTAAGCAGGTCATCGGGGCAACTCAAGGTCGTTGGGATTACATATTGCATCTTGTACAGATTAAGCTCCACAACGAAAATGGAAATTTCCCTGATGGGGAGGGGGCATGTCCTGCCCCCTGCTGGTGTCACCCCTGAGCAGATGTGAGAGAGGGAGAATTATAGTAGGCTTGGGTGACTCGAAAGTTAGGTACCCATGACCCTATTAGTTGTGACCCTGAAGGGAGTGAAGACTCCAACAATGACATAACTGATGGAGGAACATGCCTCATCAACAAAAGTTTCCTGTCGATTAGTAGCTTACCATTTAGTAATACACCAGTAGGCTTACACTACAGGCCTCTCAACAGCTGAAATGCCCGCATCAGAGAATAGTAGTGGCCAACTGAAGAGAAACGTGCTATTGAATAAAGAAAAGGACCAAAAAGTCAGTTGTTTTCCAATAATAGGACAAAATACATACTGTATGTTACTAACTCCACAATATGACTTTTGTGCATATTTTTGACTGTATTGAAAATTTCGCTGAGTCACAATTCCATGGAAAGTGGTGTTGCTTCTGGACTCCCACCCAGGAGTCGCAACGGTACGGTGAAGAAGAATCGGTAACTCGCTCAAGCCTTTTGTACAGTACAGGGTGAGCAGCAGTTATGAAGTTACAGTATATCTAGTATGAGTAGCTCACTATTACCATATCAGACTGTACTCTTCTTGTATTTCTGCTCTCCAAAATTGAGCCAAATTCCCTTTAAACATAACCCTAGCTTTATGTTCCATAAATTTGGTAAAATCCAAACAAACTGTATGGGTTATCCTACATTACAGTAATACTAGCCTGAGCTTCAAGGGGATGATTCAATTAAACCTTCATATAATCATATTGTGAAGTAGTTTGGTGCAAGGCTTTGCATTTGGGTCCACGTTTTCAGTATGAAATGGGAGGGAATATGAAGAGGGAATACTCTGTATGACAGTCTGAGAGATTTTCCCCTTATCTGGAGAAAAATGTGATCACAAATTTGAAATTTATGTGCAGTGCCACATAGTCTGGACAATACAAAATAAAGGGTCAGTCTTTCAAACCATTCTGGAAAATTTATGTGTGTGTAGGAAAATTTGAAACTGGCATATTCATGTAGCTGGTTACACTGCCTACAACTTTTCCACTTGGTGATTGGTAGTCCTCCAGGCTGTGCACAGTTTGTAAAAGTCTGGAAAAACAGTTTGACCTTGTGGCTTGTGACAACTTCATTAATACAGTACAATTTTGTACAGTTACCTATCACTGCATATGCAGTTCTTGTGCATAGTGACAACTGAATGTACATGCATTATGCAGCGCAGAGACTTGTTGGCCTATGAACATTTGCCTCGCGTGTGTTAATAGAAGTACAAGCGTTGCAGGTTTACAGCTCTAAGCCAATGCAGAGGAACTATGCAATTTATTTTCAAATGAGGACACAAGAGCTAGCATTCAACAATTGATGTAGGATAGCTGTTTCCCAGTGTCAAACACTACCAGTGCTGCTTTTTGTAAAAATCCAGCACACAGGCCATACACAGCCATGCATGTTCATTCTAGCTACACTGCATCACGACACTCCGCATGTGTGTATGTGAACCGGCTGTTATGAAAGCAAGCCATTTGTTTATTCATGATGCATCATGAATATGTTTTCTCTCTGTTGGGAGAAAATGAAATGGAGAATTTCCCAGACTGTATGATGTCTTGTACTTTTCATTTTTGCCTACCAGCTAATTTTCTGGAGCACATGTGTATGTAGAAAGATACCTTACAAATAAACCTTCTGGTACAATTGTCAGACCGGACAAGAAGTTGACAGTTTGTTGCTAGTTTTAGCTTTAAATTCTTTAAATATTATTGTGTTTAGTTAGTCTTCCTCTGTATGTGCCTCAGTACTTGAAACTGATAGATATGATCAGGCTGTTTAATCAAGAACTCTTTTACCAAGGGCCAACTATAATCTTTTGTTAACTTTAGTTGGATTCCTGTGGCCCTTTCAAGCTAAACCAATAGTAACAATATTCAGCAGTCTTTCTCAAACGTCAACTCAAAGTGCGCTTTTGACTGTTGAAATAACCTGAGGACCATCTGTCACTAAGTAAAAAATGAATGAAAATAAGTTTCACTTAAAAGAAATGTTAAAAATATAGAGGTATTTCACCGATGTCATGTAATGACGCATCTCTTTGGTTGTTACTGTAGGCATTTTGCCTGTCAAGTGTCCGTTGTGTCACAACAGCATCTATGGTTGCGCAAGGGCGGCGCGTGTGCTGTAAATACACTTACTGCACATGTGCTGTGCCCGGCAATGCCAGGCAATCCCAGTCACATGACGTCACATGATATACCTCTATAAACTTCCAGCTTTATCTTTCTGCCCAACATGGCTGCCCACTGGACTGCACAATATTTTTTACCTGTATTCACCATGGAAATATTACCCTGACCATCTAGTGGCTGTTGATGTTTATGGTAGAGAGCAAAACACTACCCCATAGAAGTGTTGTGAATGATGGACTGGTAATACACTGACAGAGATGACATTCATTAAGTGATTGTAAAATTATGAGAAATAGTGGTTGCTGAGGGGGAAAATTATTATCCTCAATCAGGTGACTGCTAAAACTTTCTGCAACAATATGAACTTTCAGTACATGTCTTTCACACATTCTGGAAGCAGTTATGAGGTGCAAAGAGGAGGGGGCTTTTGGGCAGAATATATTGGAGGAAAAATTGTACTAAAATTTTTGGTAATGGGATAGACTATATGCTATTTTTTGGTGACATTTGTGACACCTTTGCTTGTAAATTTTCTTCAAGTGCTCCTCCAGTAGGTGTGTAGTACAGTTATATATATCCACATATTTATTGATAGCAGAAATTGAAATTTAGGGAAAGAAGGAATGTTCAGTTGATACTTGTGGAAGTGTTTCTGTCAGTGAAAAAGGAAAGGTGGAATCTGGATAAGAGAAACATTTTGTGAGGTTTTTATACTGTACCTGCATGTTGTATTGGCAAAGAGGAAGTTTAGATATTATAAAAGGGCTTTTACAATATCATAGAAAAGAGACTCCTATAAATCAAACCCTTATAACTGAAGTACAGTTATAGCCCTACTTTTTTTTTTTTTCAACACTATAAAACACCAGTTGCTTGATGACTTAGGATGTACATGTGTTCATGATCAATCAAGAAGGTAATAGGCTTACATAGAATTAAAGGATGAGACCTAGTCATATGTTTTCTCATTTTAATAATTTTTTTTTTCAATTTGTTAATGTGTTTTCAGTTTTTTTCATTATGTTGTATATTTCCTCTGATTTTTTACAAAGTATTTAGCTTCTAACAATTTTTTCAATTTTTTGAGTTTATGTGGAGAAGTAGTTATATGTGCTGTAGTCAAACCTGGTAGAAACCAGTATCCAAAAAGTATTAGTATCAGGGTTTCCATCAAGGGTGGGAAAGGGGGATTTGCCCCCCCTCCCTTTCCTGAAGGAGGGTAAAATCCCCCTTTACATTTCTATAAAAATATAAAAAAAATGTCAATATCTTGGTCTCTTAACCAGTTAGCTGCTGAATTAATATATTGTAACTTTCATCCCACTGCGGAATTAATTTTCGCAAAAATGCCACTTTTCGTTTATTTCACTATCTGACTCGATATTGGAATCAAATATAAGCTGCAAAGCTTCTTCGGTAGGTAATTGCTTGTTTGATGTAGACACAGCCATTGTAACAGTGAAATCCGGAACGAAAATACACCCACGCGGTCCCACACTTGTAGCGGTAGCGTAGCGGTAGCCTGTGAGAAATTGTAAACAGCGCAGCACGTGCAAGAACACTTCTGGGTTCCACATGCTTGATCAGCGTCTCAGTTAGAAGACGGATATATTCGTCCTACGCATTGGTGAACAGACAGACAGGCCAGAACGTTTGCTGTGCACAGCTAACGATCTTTCCACGGTGTATCCGTATCGTTGATTGGCTGGGTGTTATATGACGTATTTCGGTGCATATATTACAAGACGGATATATCCGTCATACGCAGTAGCATGAAGTTACGCCATGACAGATATATCCGTCATACGCAGTTAACTGGTTAAGAAGAGGACACTTGCAGCAATGTTTGAACTTAGATAAATAAATGATCTTTAAAACCCTTCAAATTGCACCTTGTAGGGGCCTTGAAGCAAGCTTTTGCCCCCCCCCCCCCCTCCGAACCCACTTGTAACTTTGGCCGAGGACAGCATCAATTTGGACTCAGGGTTTAGCAGTAATAAATCTCCCCCTTGAGTTTCTCCTGAGTATTATAACTGTTACAGTATATGTGAAAGCTTACTGGGGTTAGTCATGATATGTACAAACTTTATGATGCACATTGACACCATATCTACTATTATACCTCAGTCAAAATATGACATTGGATGTGTTTACAGTTTCACAGATTCGATAACACTTAAAAGTTGTTGTGAAGTGGTTATTTCTTTTGCTCCCATGAAGCTTTATGGTGACATAAACAATTTTGATGATCTGTATTGAAAGGTGATGGTATATAATCAGACTGTTAAACTTGCTTATGTTTTGCAGTGACATAGATCTTGTGGTCTTTGGAGAATTGGGAGAGAATCCATGTTGCCGTCTTGGAGAAGAACTGAAGAATAGTGACCTTCCAGAACCAGGGAGCATTAAGGTTCTGGATAAAGCTACGGTAAGAATACAGAAAAAATAAAATGTTATAGGTTCACTATCTCATATCGGCTCTTACGTATTTATTCATTTCAGTGGATAAACTACTATTTCTAAAGAAATTTGACAAGTTCCCATGTACAGTGTTTTTAAATTTTGCACTGAGAATCATGTATGCAACCCGTAGGGGACAGAAAAGTTCAAAAAAAAAAAAAAAAAGCCAGAGAGGAAAAGAAGTAATTAGACACAAAGGGCTTGAATTTCCAGGGTAGACTTGCTACTAGGTACATTGTTTTGAAGCATGCAGTTACAGTGTAGGATAATGGAGTTGGTTTCAACACATGTTCATACAAATTTGCCTTTGAAGAAATTTATAGTTGTAATCTCTTTTACCTTTGTGGGTTTATGTATTGGTAGTAACTGATAACATTTCAGAGAGAGAGGCCATGCTTAATTTTCCAAAATACCACACTCTACAACTTTGTTACTAAGAGCTAGTAGTACACATACAGTTTGTATGCCCCACAGTCATCTCAAGTAAATGTGCAGTGTGCTCCTTTTGTATTAGAAATTGCTCCATTGCAGTATTTTCTACTCCAAACATTTTTATTTGCAAAAGTTTTCTCATCAGCATTTTAGGTATATCCTATTATCATTTTTTTCCAGCTAAATACACAGAAAGGGATTAAGAAGCACAAGTTTGTACATGTATGTCATTTACTGACATATTAGTTTCATGCTCAAGCCTAGGAACAAGATTAAACCTTGCAAAGGTTGTGTTACCTGTGGAGACTAGGGGTGCATTTACACTAGATCCGGATCTGATCGCCCTATCTTATCAGTAGATCGAATTACACGTGTGGCTTGATCCTGGAGCATTTACACTTGTCTCGTACTCTGATCCTCCTCCGTGCTTCAGCAGAAGTGGCCTCCAAGTGAATTACGAAATAGAAGCACACACGAGTGCGCACCAAAATGTATAAACAAAGAAATAAGAAAATACATGTGTGAGGTCACCGTTGATCTCAGGTCACCGTTGATCCTAGAGCATTTACACTACAAGTTTTGATCGCCTGCGCGGGGTCTGATCCTCCCTTCTTACCAGGATCAAAATAGGGCGATCAGATCCGGATCTGATCTGCGTTTACACTACAAATTTGATCTCGAGCAGTGGATCTGACCCCGCGCAGGCGATCAGATCCGGATCTAGTGTAAATGCACCCTAGAAGTACAGTAGATATTAAAGGGCATATGTCATGCACCATGGCAGATCAGGCATTACTTAGGCATGTAGTAAGTTGAACTGTGGCCTCTGTGACTCACATGCCCTTTAACTGAAGAAAATTTGTTGACATTGCTTTAACTGCAGAGACTTCAGTATACATACAGCCCAAAATAGTATACTGTATGCTACAGATTTGTTTACAGCATACAAATCTTTGCCCTACTTAGCATGTGTGTACTGAGTTGCAGTATTTACCATGTATGAGAATTGTCTCTTAGAGTAAACAAATGGTAATGATTTTGTGGATATTCAGGGTATGATTGAGTGTACTGTGTACAGTTATTTGTAGCCACTAGTCTGTACAAACAATATTGTGCAAAGTCATGCAGACTCCGTAGCTCATCTAGATGGCATAGCAGTGATTAGTTTGCTTACCCTTTGTGATCCCACTTATTCAGTGAGAGACCTTATGGCTAACTTTGCAGGCTCATTGTGTTGACCAATCATCAAGGCACCAGAATCAATTATTAAAGATTGTACCTTTCCCTTGTACAGTATATATGCTTTTGAAACATTTATACTTTGCAAGGTACCCTCCTTGAGACACTACTGAAGATTTTAAAAACATTTCAAGTTTTTTTTTCTCATTTGTATATTTCCTCCAGGTCCCAATTGTTAAGTTAACTGATGTATTGACTAAAGTGAGAGTGGACATAAGTTTTAACATGAACAGCACTACTGGCTGTGCCAAGCTGATAGAGGTAGGTATAATTGATATGAAATTATACTAAGTCCTGCTACATGCATACACACTGGTTGTCATTGATCTTTAGTATTTGAGGAGTAAGGCAGTCCACAAACGATCACTTTTTCACTCCTCACTACACCTAATTCTGTTTGCCTTGGTTCTTAATTATTGTTGAATTTAAATTTGGATAAACTGAAAGATTGATGAATAAGTTTGTCGGTGTCACTTTGATCGGTATGCATAGTAAAGCATTTTATGAGTCACCAGGATACAGGACAACCTGACAGTACCTGAAAATGCAGTAAATTTGAATGTTATCACCACATCAGACTAAACTATTCTGTACTGTATACTTATAGTTTAAACTATGAGTTAGTTGGTGTAAAGTGAATCTACTTCACCCCTCCTTGCCTCCTATTTACATTTTGTAATCCCCACTTACAGTTAGTCCCTGGCAAGCTTTTAATAGCACAGTGGCTCCAGGTGACCTCTGGGAGAGGTCACCTGGAGAGGTCCTCCTTGCGCTGTCCAAAAAGACTGCTGCAGTTTGTACCAGGGAGTTTTGGGAAAACTCCAACCACTCTATCATCAATAAAAAATCATTAAAAAAAAGCTCTGCCAATGACTTAGTATCTAGTGCCATGTTCAGTTTTCCTCAGTTTTTTCAGTAGTAATGACAGGTGCACATGCCCCCCAGATCACCTGAAGTCATATGCCATAGTTCCTTCCATTGAGAGACCTGTTTCACCTTCATATGTTTTATGAACTGATGAATATTTCAAGTAACAGTCTCACATCTAGAGGTTAACTTGACTCTAATGTGTACTAGTTGCTGTTTCCACATGCTATTTTGAGAGCAGGGATGTCACTACGCTGGGCGGCGTTAGGCGGCCCATCCCGGGACTAGTGAATTGTGCCCGCCACTCATTAAAATAAAAACGTTCCACCCAGCAGTTTTTCCCAATAATGGTACTATAATTTTATGATTTTTGAAAGAAATGTGGATGTAACATTAATCTGAGAATGAGACGGCCAATTGGAGCATTAATTTAGAGTGCACACCTTCTCCAAATCTGAGGACGGTCATCACCAAAGGGTCACAGTCAAGAATTACCCGGCCTGGTGACAACCCTGCTCGAGAGGAAAAACAATGGAACTACTCTGCCTAGAATTCAAATACTTAAGTTGATAATAACTGTAAGATACGCTTAATGTAAAAGATAGTAAGAAGAAAATATGATGTTTGTGTCATATGCATCACCTTAGCTGGTGCTTGTTCAGAATTTGTCTTTTTGTGTTGGTGGGTGCCAAAATGAGTACCCCATGCTACATCTTATATGCACTATTCCCTGAGCAAAGTCCATGACAACAGTTCAGTGAGTCAGAGGACAGACTTCTGATCACATTTGCAGGACAGGGCTAAAACGATCATGCCTTGCTTCACTTAGGAAATAATGTATACTAGATGTAATAAGGGGTAAGTATATTGGTTGGTGAACATGGCACTAGTTTGTGGAAATTTTAAGTACTTTTCAGTGCTTCTTGAAACAAACTGTACAAAAAAATATCAGTTTAATTTTAATTTTGTAGTTTTGAAGTTTGTGACGTGATGTGAATATTTAGGTTTATAAGTGGCTACAGTATTATAATGCTCTCCTTCATCAAAAGTAAGCGAAATATTCATTTAAATGTTACATGAAATTTTATTTAGTATCATTGCCATGTTTTTCCTAGATCTGTCTTGATTCTGAGGAGCCAAAGAGTCACCTTGCTGTTTGTGTTCTAAATTTTTGCTTCTCAACTTGTTTTGTAGACAGATGTTAAAGATGGCTAGGTGACTGTGTACACAGTCTTGATATATTTTCTGTTGCTGAATATTTCCCTATATAACTGAGTACTGTTATCAGAATAGTAAACACAGCCTGTATTTACATGTAATCTTTTCATCTTCAGCAGGGCTGTCTTTTTATAAAGCTACAAACATTTCACAACAGTCTGGAGTCACATTTACAATCAGATAGTCTGCAGGGATCCTTGCACAGAATGTTAACGTAAACACCAGATATAGTAATATTGTGAAAAGTGTGTGCTTGTTACCATTAGCAAAATAATGTGAATTCATGTACTTCTTATCAGATTGATAGTATAAGTATCAGTTTACTCAGTACCTTGACAGTTCTTGGAGTATGAGTTAGTGCAGGGATTCAGCCAGATCAGTTCTCCAGTGGGACATACTGAATGTATGTCGAGGGGGGGTAGAAGGGGAAGGAAGCTTTTCATTTTAGAGATGCCTAGATGGCAAACGGGGTGAGAAGTTTAATTTGTTGTCCCTGATTCTTTGCAAAACTGAATCAACTTGATTTCTTTGAAATAACCCCTACTGAGAAATTGCTCTTCAATTTTCATATCTATCGGTAAAATGACATTTTTCAAACAGGTACACAAACACTAAACCACACATCTGACAACAGTGCTAGTCATGTTCCAGTAGACCTTAATTGTTAAAAACCATGGCCATTTGTGTAACCAGCAGGATGAAGGGGTCGCAGCCCATCACCAGTTAGACCTAATCCTGTTTCCCAAAGTGACGTTGGTAGACAAACTAGGAGGCATTTTTTTACATGGAAAGTGTTGAGATTTACCCTACCAGACTCTATCTTCCCCTCATCTGTTCTCAACCCAGTGGTAAAAAAAGTATAATGTACAATGCAGGACAACTTTCAAATCTCCTTTTTTTTTTATATGAAAATGCCAAAGTTTGCTATTTTGAAGGTTGGCAGGTCTAGAGTTTTATCAAGCTCATTATCTTGTCAACTCCAGTGGAAGTGGTCAGCATCTCAAGGTCTTATTGTAAGTGTAGAGACATTGCCTCTTGAGTTGTTAATCATGAGCGAACCATCTAATCAAAATTAGAGAGATAGACATCTCAAGGTCTAGGTGTATTCTTACTAAGAGCTTCATTTCTAGCTGATAATTATATCATACTGTAAACATTGATTTTGCTGAGGATAAAGCGATTTCTTTCTTCATGTATCATGTTGCCTTTATGTTTTTACAGAAATTCATCTCCCAGTTCCCTAACCTTCCACATATGGTATTTGTCCTGAAGCAGTTTCTCCTCCAGCGAGACTTGAATGAAGTGTGGACCGGCGGTATCAGCTCCTACAGCCTTATTTTGATGATCGTTAGCTTTCTGCAGGTACTGCGCCTCTTGTGCATATTGCTTCCTGCAAAATGATTGGCACTCTCTTGGGGAAGGGAGATAAGTATTCCTAAAAAGTGAAATGCAGTTGTGGAAAAAATTTTGAGTTGTAGAAAGCTTTGAGATGGATAGGATTTAAGGTTTAGATGCAAGAATTTATAACTAGGGATCAGAGTTTGTCAGAGAGTTGTTAAGACTTGACATGCTGGTTAGGTAAATGCTGTTGTTTTGAAGACCTACGTGGACTTGTTTCTCTATAAAATGTGTAGAATTTGAATTTGGCAACTTTGTTATCACTATACATTGATCTTCCACAAGATCTCAGTTTTGCATTTGTGATTAAAAACACTTATGAGACAGTCAAGAATTAGAGTATTTATTCCTCATTTTCGGTGCACTACTGTGGCACATGGACGTTAATCTTTACTCAAATGTGGTGGGGGTGGGGGGGGGGGGGGGGGGGACATGGCCACTTCTGTCAAAAATTTACTGTGTAAAAATCTTAAGTCAGTGGGTGTATTTCCAAAATGTGGGGGGGTGTGCCCCCAGTCCCCCCCCCCCCCCAGGATTGACACCCATGCTGTGGCACTGTCCCCATCTCAACACCAAGAGATGACATGCTTTCTTACTTTGGATAAGTTCTGCTAAGTTACTTTGATTTAATATATCTAAGTCAAGATGGCCATGGCCATATCTAAGGCTCAACTTTTTAAAAAAGATCCCCCCTGTGCAAATTATGAGGGTTATAATGCTGACTTGTAGAAAGCACACTAAAGATGGGTTTGTATGTCTATGATCAACTGTAGCAGTATAATTCTCCATATTAGAAGAATTAAACATGAGGGCAGCAGTGCATGGAGACATACAGTCCGTTGGGCAATTCTCCACCTTTACCCCTCTCCAAGGATGCCAGGTCTTGTTAACTGTTAATCTTTTGTTTTGGATTCAACACAGAACTTGAAATATCCTGTTAGTTCTTTGAGCATATGATAATTAGAAATCTTCCAATCCTATCCTGTAATACAATTAAAAGATTAAAAAACAGTGTTTTTCTAAAAATCCTTGAAATCGAATTTTACCTTATTTTCATACTGAATTTTATTTGGGTTTTCATTTTAGCTCCATGTTCCTCCAGAACCTTCCAACCTTGGCGTTCTTCTTATAGAGTTCTTTGAATTATATGGTATCAACTTCAACTACTTCAAAACAGGCATTAGTGTGGAGAATGGAGGCACTTACTTCCCAAAGGATGATGCCTCTAACATGACAGACAGGCATCGATTCAGCTTGTTATGTATAGAAGATCCATTAAATCCTGGTAAGTAAAAATGTCATCATGAAGGCAGCATATGAAATTTTATTCAGGCCTGGAAGGCAGGTGTTCCAATGATACTTTGTGACTAAAATATGGCAGAAACACAGCAGGGTTATGAAACAAACCTTTCTGTGAGGTAGCTCAGGAAAGGAGTTTTAGTCCATGTGTGGATTCTTTTTGATTCGGAAGATTTCATGTGGAAAAGCTGTAAGTGTGCTTAGATAGGTCATGTGACCAGTAGTAATAATGCCAATAGTAATAAGAATAATAGAGATTTACAAGGTTTATGGCCTACCAAAACCATGCTCAAGGCACCAAACAACAATTGATGAATGCAGGCATAATCAGGGAAAATAAAGATCCCAAGAAAAGAAGATTCCAGATGTTAACTGATAACTGTTAACTGATTTTTTTCGTGACGTCACACCGATAGACAGCTTTTATCGGACACGCGTAGTCCGATTAAAGCTGTCTGTCGATGTGATGTCACGAAATAATTCGTATATATTTAATTTTCATAGTCCTGCGATAAAAATCATATAATTACACAGGTTGGCAAATTTTGGGTTCATTCCGACCCGAAATGGAGGAGATTTTAATAAAAACTCAAAAATCGGATTGGAATCCGATCCGAATTCGGTGTAGTGTGACCGCGGCTTAATACATGCTTTAAACACTGCACAGGCTAGGGTAAGGCTTTGGTAACTAACAGTGTCTTCAGGCTTCACATGTGTTCATTTTAAATATTTCATAGCATGCATTTTGCAATTGGCCTTTGCAATAACTCCTTTCAAAACATTGGAAATAAGTATGCATTCAACAGTGCTTTAAGCATGTACCATTTACATGTTTCACTTGGGTAACCCTAATTCACATGAACCATGACTTTTCCTCCTTATGGGCTTGATTAACCTCTTATCTCATTTAAATGGATTTTCTCAAGTAGCCATTTCTTTATCATACAGTTTACTGTAAGTTTCAAAAGTGACGCACTAAGTTCCTTTTGTGCTCGTCACAGTTGCGTCCATTTACATTGTATTTGTACAGCTCTTTGCTCAGAATTTTGTGTACTGACTCTTCTAAAGATACAGTAAAACCCTGTTTATCCCAACACATCGGGACCGAAGGTAGGTTGGATAACGATAAAATTTGTATAAACGTGGTTCCAAGTTTTTGTCTCAAGTGCGGTACACTGGGTCCATAAGAAAGAGTGTCAACACATTTCCAAAATTATTCCGAAAGGCTTGCAAAATTGCAGACAAAATCCCCCCAAAATATTTGGATACTGTTTTTGTGATCAATGATATGACAAAGAAATTTTAGGACTCAAAAGAGATTTCATTTCTTAAATGCAAGCCTTCGCTCTTCAGAATGACCAATGCTTTCTACACACTAAATGAGGGCTGAAGAGAATCTGTAGTGACCTGGAGAGGTATCTAGAGTGTAACTTCAGCATAAATTTCCATAAATGTTAGAGACACATGTGTATGAGACTCTCAGACAGCAATTCGCAATGTTTTTGAAAGGTCTACTCTCGTTATCTTTAGGTATGAAGCTCACTACAATACTAATGTTTCGGATTTAGTGAAATGAGGACTTACGCTAGCCTAACATATTTTATATATGCCTAACATATATCTTCCCAACAAGAATTTCAAAACAAATACGTACAATTTATCTTCCAAATTTGACAAAGAGATAACAGATTGTTTTCTTAGCCCACATGTCGGCTGTTTTAGCCATCTTTAGACATCTTTCCATGACTTTTAAAGTCCCCAGAAAACTTTGTGCATTTTTGCAAAATTTATGGTGAAGTTTGCCTTGCAAAGCACTGAAAACCTGGTGGATGGTACCGTAATTGTGTTGAATACAGCCAGTGAGTATAAACAGGGTTTTGGATAAACGGGGTTCGGATAAACAGGGTTGTACTGTATGTTAATTGTGTGTGTGGTATGGGTAACTTGCAACCCATCAGAAAGTGTTTACAAAACTATTTGCACAGTCCTCATTACCATCAAAATTGTCCTTCTAGGACTTGATAGTAATCACAGTTTTTTTTTTCAGAAAAGCTAATCCAAGTAACTGTTCAAACGTAATGTTGAGTTTGTATTTTAAGCTTCTTCTTAAATGCTGCTTTTATCCAAAGTTGCACATGGTAAATGACTTTTGTAGGGTGCTATGGAGTTTGAGGTCAAAGGCCATGAAAGAATTGTCTTAGAACAGCTTGTTGTGTCAAAGCCAACCCCCCATTAGTGGTGTTTTAATTCTTAAACTCATAAACAAGGTAGGAAACAATGTTTGTATTCCTAATACCATTGCATAAAAGTTCTTTCTTTTCCTTGAATTAATATTATCCTCTCTCTTTCACACTTAGGGCTAGATCTTGGCAGAAATTCATTTGGTTTTATGGAAGTGAGAAAAGCATTCCATTATGCCAGCAGGGTACTCACTCAGGCTGTGTTGCCTCATCTTGATCAAGACAGTAATGGCCACAGGTAATATACTTAAAAGAGTGTAAGCAAATGCTACATTTAGTTGGAAACATCTGCTGAATAAGTCAAATATCAGTTGTTTTCATTGAAGTATCTTAACATTTCAGAACATAAATATTGCATGTTTAATGAAGGAGTTTCTTTGCATAAATTAAATTATCACCCAACAAAAACATGGTCACATGATTGAAGGCAAAATGGACATGAATTTGCATTGGGGGAAATGTAAAGTTTAACTGAGGTGACTGCATAATTTGCCTTTTAATCCATGAGATTCATCAGGGATGATAGGCACAGTGTAAATGATAGAATGTGTAGCTGATTTCTTTGGCTTTTGCCACAGGGGCTATCTGCCCCTCCCAGCATGTTAGCAATGGTCTTAAAGATCCCCATAACAGAGCCCAAAGGATGTTGTACCTGGTATGAATGAACTCTGTTGCAACAATATTCTTTGGTGAAACAATAAGTAACAGTTTTGTTCTGTGTGTTGGCATAACCCTACTTCATATTGATGTACTTTGTGTGATCATTAATGACTCTTAATTCACAATATAACTCTGTAATACTCACAGACTCACAGTACTTAATCTTCTAAACAAAATGCAGTGCTTTTGTTACTCCATAGCAATAGCTTGAATCTAATACTGCTATACAATTGGGCTTTACAAATTGCTTCACCAGTAACCAGCATTTGCTGCTTGCCAGTGGGTGTGGGCTCACACATAAAAATTATGACATAAACATGTTACTGCACAATGACATGCTCAGTTTCATGAGCCCCATGACAGACTACCAAGACATTAATTCAACAAGTTGTCTGCAAAAACAAATCACAAGGTTATTATTAAGTAGTACCTTGTTGACAAGTTTTTGATCAGCTATTGGCTAAAACATTTTCAGTCCATGAAAATAGTGAAGCCAAAAAACAGATAATAACAGCCAAAATAGTTGTGTTTGTGTTGCCCAAAACTGTAAATCAGTTTAAGAGCCATGAACTGCCCAAGCCTATCATTGTGGTCTTTTGCTTTGAGTGCAGCTTTTCAACATGAAGCAAAAGGCAGTTGCACCAGGTTTAGCTTCATGTGAAATGTGAATGATTTTTTTATGTTTCTCCATTGCATTCCACACAGCATTCTCGGCCGCATCATTCGTGTCACTGATGAAGTGGTGAATCAGAGGATATGGGTGCAGCAGACTTGGGCACAGAAAGCGGCTGCCATGTACGCCCCACCTTTTGCCCCACCTTTTCCTTATTGGTACAACATAACTCAACCACATGCATTTATTATACCACAAGAAGACACTGCCTTGAGGATAGCCCAGCCAATGTGTCCTGTAGATGCCACTATCGTCATCACCAACAACCCCCCATCTGAGAGTAACAGAGAGGCGGAGACTTGCCATGATGCAAAAAATGAAAGTGCAATGACCCATACTACTGCCATCAAAGTGCCCAACTCTGATGTTGCTACAACTCAGGTTCCATCTCCTTCTTCTTCATCATCTGGAGAAATCCCGTCAAGTTCAAGTGACTCTGTAAGTTGTTCATTGAACTTTTATCCCTGAGGGTAGAACCCAAATAATTCTTGAAGGATTTAACCAGTTAACCCAGCATTTGCTTACAGCACTAGCCTTAAATGACGAATTCGCTCCCATTTCGCTAACAAGGGTTACACACGACATTTGAGTTAGATGAGGTTTAACATCCCAGTTTCCAACCAATTGGTTCAAGTCGAGACGCCCACAGCCTTTTTTCCATGACATTTGAGAACCTAAATATTGCATGCATTAAGATATACTCAGTGGTAATCTTACATAAATATGTAGCAATTATGTAAATTGAATATTGTCACATAATTGAAAAGGTTTTCATAAATTTTGGATTAGCAGTTATAATTACTCAAATTTATAGTGAAATTATTTTCCCTTTAGGCATATTTTTTATGTTTAAGTTTTGACATTGAAATAACTTAAGGCTCCTTTAAAAAATACTGCCAAGGGTGAGTGCAGGTCTAAGTTGAATTAATGCACCCATTGTCTCCATGAAGTTGGTAAGTGGGATAATAGATAAATACCTCTTGTCTTTTAAGTATGGTTCAGTTCATCTCAGGGACAGTGGAAAGAAAATCATGCAGAGAAAGTAGTGGGATTTTAATACACTCACTGGTGATGTTGGGGCAAAGAGTTTGCATGTATTTTGGACGTTACAACTAATGCCTGTGTGATAGCACAAATACATGTTACATTTTGGAACTATACTTTCTTTGATGGGTTCAGATTAGTGTCTTTGTCTGCACATGTACATCCATGCCTCGCTTAATTCCCCCAAAATGCGGCTTTTTTGAATTGCTGTAAGAAACATGCTGTAGATGAAATGGGTCTGTTTGTGCAGCTCCCGGTGGTATCACAAATTATGTTGACAGCAACTGCATTTGCCCATGAAGATGGGCTGCATGTTCATGTAATGCAAGCGAAAATGTCATGACTTTGTTCAAAGTGTGTATCAGATGTCAGCATCATTCTTCTGTGGGATGAAGTTTCATCTCATCCATATCAAATCAGAGGCATCTTTTAATGAAAGCAGTGATAGATACAGGGTTCCTCTTTATAGTTAGGGGAAACGTGGCAAAGTTTAGACATTTTGAAACTGTAATTTCTAGGCCAGGGTGGAGCAAGGATTTTTTTTTCCAAAATAAAAAATTCATTGAGACTATGTGAACTTTGCAGACATGGGGAATTAAACCCCTTACAACAGGGCTGGTAGATTCAGCCCAAGTTATGGCAACTTAAACTTGTTTATTGCCCTTCTTTTCATCTGGAAATGCACCAAATTTAGTGAATTGGCTGAATTAATTGCATTTTGTCACATTTCTGGCAACAAGATCTTTTAAGGTTTTGAACTTATCATTACAACTGAGGGAAAATTTGATAAAAGTTAATCAAGAATACACTGGAAACCTTTTGTATGAACCATGATAGTCAACAGTTCATGACAGAAATGGTATTAATATGGATGTTCCTTATTCTTATTCTTATTTAGAGGGAATGTCGTTGGTTGCCAGCTGGCCTTGAGCGGCTTGTGCTAACCTTTGGTCATCATTCAATGCAGTTGAACATATTACATTACTGGCATGTACAATAATTGAGCACATGATACATTTCATCAAAACTGATGGGAAGAAGTACTTGCCTGATTAATTTTTCCCCATGGCTTTACTGTGAAATCAAGTCTCTCTGTCTTGATTATTTTGAAATCAAATCATTAAACAATTCTCATACAAGAAAATTGTCACAGAAACCTTAGTTTCCTGAAGCGACAGTAAAATATTTCTATGATATAAATTTGCTAGTAAATGGTACTGTATTTCCGAAAGAAAGAAAATGAACAAACAAAAATACTACTGATGTTTCGTTCCAGGAATCAGAGATGTCATCTCAAACTTCTGGGTCATCTAAAGAAATAACTGAGACTGCCCAAGGACCCAGCAAAGCGATCACCATTGCCACTGCTGGCAGAGATTCCTCCTGTACTGACAAAGCCTTGAAGTCACAACAGGAAAAGTCAGTGCCGCATCAGTCATCTCAAATGTGTCACAAACCTCCTGGTGCTAACGGAACAACTTCTAAAGGGTGCAATGAAACTCCTCCTTCAACTCCGAGGAGTGCAGTCACTTCTGGTGGCTCACCACACAAACAGCATGTCAAAGATAGGACTAGTGTAACACCTCATATTGAGGTAACCGTTTCGTCCAACAACAAGTCTGAAATTCAGACGGCGGCTGTACCGTCAACTAAAAATAGCCCCAAGAGTTCCTCAGGGGGTAGCAATATGTCATTACAGCCAGTGGTCACAAAAACATTCAGAAACAGAAGCTACTCCCATCAACACTGTAACCATGGCAAGTACCGCCACAATAGTGGTGGTGTCTCTAACCATAGTGGGAGTGGCAGTAGTGGGGGCGATAACAATAACAACAACAGTGGCAGTCAGACCAGCAGTTCTTCATTCAAGCGGTTAAAAAAGAAGCACAAAAAAGACAATGCCAAGAGGGGAGCAAAGAATTGAGATCTGTGCCTTGGGCTAGGATTTGAAACATGTCATTGTGCTTTGTGTTCTTGAAGCCAGTGCCCAAAAAGGAATTGCAAGAAAACTGCAGTCTTGTGTAGTAAATGCTGTGTGTTCAGATATATTCATTCAAGAAGGTGAAACAGGAAGTCAACAAACTAAAGAATTACAGACAAATAAAGAGAGAAAAAGAAAGGGGAATGAAGGAGAAGAGTTACAAGAGAGATGTGTCTTCATCAGTTTCAAGGGCAAAGTGTTGCTTGTCAAAAGTGAAATGTCGCCTAAATTTAAAGGTTTAGGACAATAAATGCGGAAGTGATCGAACTCAGTTTGTTCGCAGGCTGTGCTGATATGGAGTACCATGTTCAACATTCATCGTAGTCAATGCTGTATGTAGACTTCCCCGTGAGTGTTGCAGATGTGTGTGTACAGTTTTGTGAGTTTAAGTACAATGGCTTTTGTTGTGTGAGTAAAAGACTACATGCCCTTATGTCATGAGCATAAATGCAAAGTTTTACTGTTTTGTCTATACTTAACTTTCAAAATCTTTGAGGGTGAATACAGAAGCATTCTAACAAGTACAAGGCCAGGTAAATAATGCCAAAAAGAGTTATGTGAAGTGGTTGTTACCCATAAATATCTATATGGTTACATCCTTGTGTTTCCTGAGCACAAGTACAACATGTGGTGTTTGTGTCAATGCTCAACCTTTGGGTATGAGTGTAAAGTCTTACAAGTACAGACATGCCACCATGTTGGTATTAGCACACACCTAAGCTGTAGTGTGAGTACAGTGTCATGAGTATGAGTGTAGGTGTATTGGTTCTGGTTTTGAGTATGAGTACATCTTTTACATGATTAGAGTGCAAGTTTTTGTATTGGCAACAATGCCTAACTTGCAAAATCTGTGAGTACTAGTACAATCCATCCTCACATATATGTGTGTAGGCAAGTTTGTGATAGTACAAGTATGAGAACATACTCACCAATGGTCTGGGTATTTGTAGTTAACTGAAGATGTACTGAATACATATTTTTCTTCAAACTCACATTTTTTGGCAGCAGCAGTGTGCATGTTGCATGCTTTGTGGGTTCTTTACTTTGATGAGTCCAACTTAAAGTGAAAGCAGCACACAAACTGTTTTCAAGCACATTAAGAGTTTGAAAGGTAAAAAGCATTTTTACATTAAAGACATAATGTTACATAATTAAAAGTATCACATCCAGGTAATGACTTCCCCTTTCCTTTGAAGTGTGTGGGTGTTATGCAGAGCAAGCTGTACACTGCAAAGTTTGGTTTTTTTTTTTTTTTGTTTCTTTTTTTGAGAAAAAGGAAAAGTCAAATACTGAAAGAGACTGAACGTTTCAATTCTGTCACCCTTTCAGATATTTTTAGTGTAGTTAAATACAGCGGCACCTTGTATCAAAGAGATTATTAATGGTGACTTAATATTTAGACTGGAGTAAGATGTAACCTAGAGTTACTCAAGGAACATTATTTGATAACAGTGTGTGATTTGTTTAGCATTACTAAATCCCTTCTTTTTAAGTAAGCATGCAAACAAAAAAGAAAAGGGTTTTTGAGTTAATCCTACTTTGGTAAGTTTCGTGACACTTATAACTTCTACATCTTCCGATTTTCATGTGATCCATTTAAAGTGGATGAGAAAAAAAATCATAAAAAGAAGTCATATTAAGATTGAGAAGAGGTATAGCTATGCAGCAGCGATGGTACATAGGAACAATAATTTGTTGTGCGAGGAAAGCTAAGACATTGATGTTTGAAAGATAAAAAGTTTATTCTGCTAGTTTATTTTTCGTAATAATTTTTGAGTATGTAAAAAATTTATTTTTGGTAAAAAAAAAAAGATTGTGAGTGGAAAGTATGCTGGGTGTTGCATCGTTGATGGTACCCTGTTTTCTTTATTCAAAAGTGTGTTTGTTGGCTGGTGATGTTAATGGCAAGGAGTTGGATCAGTCCATATAAGAGTTATGTTGCTTTCTGTGAGAGATATCCTAAGTAAGGTTTGTATACATGGATCAAGAAGAAGAAGACGTTGATGGTATAATGGATGAATTTGTTGTAAACAGGGTTGTTCACAAGTTATGGTTTAGTTTTGGACAAGGAGCTTCAATGGGAGATAAGTAGAGTGGACAGAGGTATCATAAATCTCAAGTGGTCTCCCAGGGGCCGCTGTGACTACTGGATGGCACTGGTCATCACATTTGATGGTCAGATTGTCTGCACCTCTCGATTTTCAGTTAAATAAAACCTTGTTCTTTATAAGAAAAAAACAGAGTTAGTTCTCCTTGAAAGGCAAAAATCTTGCCATCCTATTTATTCAGTTACTTCAAGCAATAATGTTTAGCTGGTACTCTGTTCTCTTGTAAACTAAAGAGCAGTGAATAGTTTTGTAATATTGTCTCTTTTGCCCTCTAAAAATTATACTGACCAATTCTTTCAAACTCTTCCAAGGCACTTTTTCTTTGGTTATTGTATGATAGTGTTATGTAAATTTTATTGTCTTGTGCACATTATATCTGCAGCTCTCATTCAGGCTTAAATTTTTGCTTTCGTGGTTATTTTCATTTCTTTTCATGTTTTCTTTTATTCTTGACCTTGGAGCAGTAAGCATTATAGATTTAAAAGCTTAATCCATGGATTATGATGAAAACATTACACTGTTTTCAAATTAGTTAAAAGAGATATGCTACGTATGAACCTTTTTCAGTAAGAATTAGAGAAAGCTTTTGAAAGGTTTATTTCATCTGCAGCAGGAGATAAGGTGTAAAGAAAATATTAAATGTAATATTTAGTAGGGGAGGGCTTGGGAAACCATGCATGGACCGAAATGACAAAATGATCCTTTTATAGCTTAAGGCAGTGAAGGTTTTCACAAGCTTATTGTCGGGTTATAAGGCTCTACTGTTATTTTCTAAAAGTCCCGAAAAGCAGAGGTTGATACCTTTTTACAGAGGTTGAAAAGCAGAGTTAGGGTGGCCATATATGCGACTTTTTACATGATTGTCTGGCTTTTGGGCAGCCTGTCCTATGTTACTTGATGCCAGATGTCGATTTGTCTGCCCTTTCGAAGGTCTGTGAGATCACAGTGAAAATCCGTATAAATTACGAATTAAAATAGAAATAAATAAATCATGAATAAATTCATTCCTTTCATATATGATATAAACTTGAGAAAAAAACCCTGCGGGCATATCTCAAAATTTAGTTGCTACTCATCAACCATGTTCGCAGTTGACCACATTATCATCCCCAACATGCAGTCTGTATGAACAGCAAATGTTTATGATAAGTAGCCTTGTGGTTTGTGTCACAGTCACCTTTGTTCACTGATGTGTGGCAGGGAGCCTGACATAGTTGAAGATGTTCATGTCCTCCTTTTTGGGAATTTGGAAATGATCACCCCAAGCAGAGGTCATGTCCCTTGTACGAAAACCATAACGCATTGTATGAAATCTGGTGAAAAATTGAGGATTACCTGAATGCAGTGTTGAGGGTTCATAATATGTGCTCTGTTGCTGATACAAAAACGTTACCTTTGTATGAACACACTTGGTACAAAAAGTAGTGCTTGTTAGGAGACTGCAATTATCACTGCCATGTAGAGAGAGTTATTGCCGAACTAGACAAATAACATCATAAAAAATTCATTCAGATTTTGCCAAAGAGTAAGCACTATACTGTATCAGGAAAGGCAATTTTATTCTCAGTGAAATTCTGAAGAGACTGGAATTTTTTTTATAGGTTTAATGACCCACCAGTGAGAGGAATCACCATGTCTACTGTGATGGGACAAAATACCAGTGAAACTTTGGGATCCTGCTTGCATATATCTATTAATTTTGTCTAATTTTCCTGCTTTATTCTTCAGAGAGATTAAGATGACTGACATTCCCTGTTTTTAAGATGAATATTATACTATTGTTAGGGATACCACTTAGGTAATTAGGTCATGAGTCCTGAATGACCATGGTATATGGTGTGACCTTGTTCCCATTCAAAACCAAGTGCTGTAAGGAAAGAGTTAACTCCTCAACATATGATTGGGTATCAAATTTAACTTTTCAAATGTAATTCTAGGATTTAATACCATATGGATAGGCAACCCTTAATTGAAACAAAAGTTTCATTCGCTGTTTAATCCTTTAGTCACTTTCTATACTGAATAACCTAACTAATTTTTAAGTAGCCCTCATCTGTATTGTTGCCTTTCTGCTTTTCTCTCCTTTCTTTGGAGGTGGAATGGGCGGGGGGAGGATAAGACAAGGAGGAATCGGATTGCATCCACCTTTGGCTCTTGTAAATAGTACTTCTGTTCTGAGGTGTCTTAAAAAAGTATTAAGGGTACAATGCGACTTATCGCTATTAAATGACCAACATGTTTGCAATAGTTTTGAGTGGAAAATATTTTTTACAAGTGGCAGTTTGCTGGTTTATGAAAGTGTCCTTTTGAGATAAATGTTGATGTTAGGGAGAAGTGTTGTTAATACTGTCGGCCCATACATTGCATAGGAGCACTCTCTGAGGCTTGAAATACTGCTGTGCTGGTGGCTTTTGTTCGGTCATCCTCATTGCACCTATGTGTTTCTTTCATCTACACTTCAGACATCGTTAAACATGATATTGTATCTGTCTACTATAGGAATTTGTTGAAGATAATGGTAGAAAATAAAGACCATAAATAAAGAACCTTAGTGAAAGTATGATTAAGTATGTATTCATAAGTATGTCCTTTTTCTATCTGGGAGTGTGGCAGGGATATGGGGGGGGGGGCAGATGGGGTGGGATGGGTACAAGAAATAAAATTACAGTAACTCTAAGATTTGCACCTTTTACAGAGATGATACTGTTGAAATTTTTTCAGGCAGAAAACAGCTTTTAAGAGAAGTAGAAAGTAGCTCTTAAGATTAAGACTCCTGTAGAGGTTAAAGTGACATATTTTGCTCATTCAATATATGGTGTCTTTTATAACCCAAAAGAATGTCAGTACTTGTCATGAACTTGTGTATGATATTGAGGATGGGAGGGGGAGGGGGGAGATGGTGTAAGAAATGGAAAAAGTTATACCTGGGTAATACAGCTTGTGTGACATTACATCGTGTGGGAATGAATGTTCCTGATAAAATATGTACTACCACAAAACTTACTCAGATTGTGTCAGATATTCAGGACTTAAGCTTCAAGTGCGAAGTATGTTTATCATGAGCAGACATCATGTTCTGGCTTTTTGTTGTTGTTCATAATAAAATATGCAGAGTTCTTGTATTTAGGGTGTTTAAGTATTTTTGGGGAGAGGGGCTGTCAATTTATTGTAACCTCTTGAGGGCAGAAAAAAGTGGTAAAATTACTATTAATACAATTAGTGTAAATTCATTTGCTCTCTTTAGTAAAAGTTTTCATAAGTTAAAAATGCCCAGCCAAATATTTTACAACATTCAGCAGTAAAGAACAAACAGTGGCATTTTTAGATTACATATATGTAAGCACTTTGCAGTTGCTATGGTGCATACTAAATCATGCTGTCAGTATAAATCTTCTCTATGTAACTTTGGCAGGCTCTAAGCATAACATCAAATTGTGAGCCAGTACTTATTGCATCCATTAAAATGATTGCTTTAAATGTTATTTGCTGGGACAAATAACTATCATTTCAGTGTACCCAAAGTGGTCACCTTGATATAACAGCTGAAATTTATCTTAAAACTGTAAAGTGGAATTCATTTTGCCATAAGCAAAGTTTGCTGTATTTCTTTGATAAAATGTTCTTCCCATTTTATGTATTTCACTTGCATTTAATGGCCTATTGTCAGTAATATTGTTTACAGATTTATTACAAAGATAATTGAATATTTTACTTGTTTAATGTTTCACTACATCAGTCTAGAGGTGCAAAAAATTAAAATGCTTCACTGCTGTTTATGTTAATTTGAAGGAAAAGAAGTGCACAGTGCATTTATGTATTAGGATATAGTCTCCTATAAACAAATAATGGAGCAAACTTTGTTTTGGAATCTGTGGAAGATGGGAGACATGAGGTAGGGTGCTCAAAGATGCCAAGTTATCAGAAGGAAAAAGGAATGAGTCTTTAAGATTTGATGGAACCTTGAAGTAGCTGTTTGTTGAAAATTAAATTATAAAAAAATTCAAAATTGAAAATTAAAGCTGAATAGGGAGGCTATTCCTCCTCATTGGGAACACTTGGAATATCTGGGATAAGCTTAGGGGTGGAGGTGTAACATTGATACCCATTTATCAATTAAGAGGTGTGAATGCTAGTCATTTGGATAATTTCTTCACCCTTTGGCTGGATTCAGTATTTTCAAGTAGGTATTGGTTGTTTGAAGTAAAATAGTCGGTGTTTAATCCATATATGTTTGGAATTGATCCGATGGGTTTATTAACAGGATAATTAGCCCTTAAGCATGTAAATGTGAATGTAGGAGTGCCATATAATATTAAAAGCAGTTCACTTGGGAAAAGATGATTAATTATCATCCATAGTGATTGTAATTTTAGACTGAAGGAAAAAAAAAACGATTGTTTGAAGGGACAAATGCCTTTGAAGCAGAATAGAAGTTGGAGGGGGAGGGAGGGGTTGAGGAAGTGTGTGGGGGGGGGGAAGAAGAGGGCTGCCTAGAATACATTTAGGAAGAAGGGAAAATGGTGACCAGTCATAGCCCTGATTGAAGTATTGCTTTGGAAATAATAAGGGCAGCATCCCTGCCCTCAGTGTCAAGGTTTCTTGCCTATGGAACATTGAAAGTAGCAGGAAGTCATCTTAGGCTATAGAAATGATGGCTTCAACAAAACCAAGGTATTTGTAAAGAAGCAACTATGGTAGTCTTAAGTTGCAATGATGTTGTGACCAAGATTTGAATTTTGTAACCAAAAAAAAAAATTATGATCTTCCAATTTTTCAGCTGTGACTTGGGGTGAACATACTGTAGCATGTTTTCATGTCAACTGAGAGTGAATGATGAGGGAGTAACTTTCATAAGGGTAGTGTTTGGATTATTAAAATCATAAATACCAGCATATTACAATTAAAAGACAATGAAGCTTGGTATCAAAAGCAAGGACATGTTAAAGAAATAACATATATCATTTTTAAGTTTTTAAAACTAATGCATTTAACTCAATTGTAAGCAGTTATTTTTACTCTCAGGAAAGTGCACTGTAAGAGGAAAAAAAAGTTTTGAAAAATAAAAAAATTGCATAAAAACCTCAAAAGTGAATTTGCATTGTCTTTTGCATCCATGTGTTTATTCATCCCTGCTTGTTAATACAGACACTCAAAATTAAGTATCCTAGTCAACTGAATACCAAAAATAATAAGTATTCCCAAAAATGTTAAATATTTACCATCCATACAAGAATGCTCTTGTTGTGGGTTGACAACATATTTAAATGATGAGATCATTGTCAACCACTCTTAAACTTCAATTTGTCCAACATTTGACTCTTCAGTATGGAAGACAGACCTACACTTTCCCCAGAGTAGAAAATTCTCATTGGCTTGAATGTATAAATATTTCATGTTGGGTTGAGCCTTATCCAGGGACAAAACTTCTCTACAGATTTTTCGAAGCTAATTGATGCCAAAATAAAATGTCAATTTCTCTAACTCTACCTGGTACCAGATGGCACCAGGCAGTGGCAGAATGAAAGGCCTTGACAATGTACTATCAATAGTATATGAGATATATCCTATATATCGTAAGGTTTAAACAGTCTGACCTCAGGCAATATTAAATGACCTTTGACCTCCACCAAACAGTAGGATTTGTCACCTTAATGTAGGGCATCTACATGTGCAGCATGAGATCCCTCCAAGTCATTCTCTTGAGATATAATTACCAGGTTTTTTTCACCAAAATCACTGCTTTTGAAAATGTTGACCATCTACATGCTATGTGGAAGATCCCTCAAAGTTAGACATCTGAAGATAAATGTATATACTACATGCCGCTATAATTCAATAGGTTCATTTAGCCAAAGTTCCCTGGGAAAAGGCCGTTTTCCCAGGTGAAAAATAAAGAAGTATTAAGTCGCCTGATGGCTAAATCCTCCTATTGAATTCTAGCCTCATGAAGTATTAAAAGTATCCAATACTATCTTGAATGTGCACCAAAAACAATAGGCACATTACTCTTTATATGATTAATCTATTTGCATGTGTGAAAAACATCCACCATTGATATCTTGAAATAGCATGTTTACAAGAGGAGCATCACAAACACATACAGTCCCCCATGTGATTGCATAGATTCCTTTGTTTCCCCTTGGGCAAGGAATCAAAAGGTAGCTTTGGAGGTTACATGAGAGAAAGGAGCAAGTAAGAACAAACCTGTGCTTACTGAAATGAATAATAACATCAACAATTCCACACTGTCCTAATTAATTTACCACATCAGTGTAAGCACATACAGTCATAGCACAATTATTGCTGTTTTATTCCCCGAGTCCAATCTTTTTTAAGTCATTCATGACTCATAAACAGCCACCCAGTCACATCTTCTGTCACCCAGCTGGAGCGAGAAAAACTTCCCAAAATCAAACTTGGCTCCAATCTAATATTAGTGCACTGCCATTCCACTGAACAAAAGATATGCAAATATTGCAAAAGTGATCAGTGAAGGCTTGCTGAAACATAAAAAAGCCCCACCAGACCAAAACAGAAAAGGAGACGCGTGACCATACCAGGTAATGATCCCCATTAGTGTTGTACCTATGTTACAAATAACCACAGATACCAGTATCCGATATTTCAAATCTCGACACCAGCCAATGCTGATGTGATACCCATATGTTAGGGTGTTAGGGGGTGGGGGGCTAATTCAGTGAGGGCAAATTGCAAGCTATAAGCATAGAGCATACAAAGCCTAAATAGGGGGTGGAGGGAGGGAGGTTCTGGGAAAAATTTAAATTTGACACTGTTAAATGGTATTTCCTGGCATCTAGCAATCATAATTAGTATACATAAGCTTTGTAGTGTAGCTTTGGTACTGTCTGGGGGGGGGGATGCTGAAGCCAGAAAATGCCTCTGGATCTGCCCCTCAGGCTGTGTATGTTACTGAACACTAGATCATAGCCAAAGTGTTATTTCATTTACATGAGGTAAAATATTAGGACTTACACTCAGATATAAGAAACTTTAACATTTTTATTATATTATTTTTTATAAATATCGGTTGGTCCATATCTGCAGTTACAATTTCATAGTATACAAGTAATAAATGTTTATGAGTGTGATAGTATGAATTATTTCATGAGTTGAAAGACTGAACGTTCTATTAAAGGGAAATATTGCATTTGTCTGGCTTTTTATTGAATCTATCCTCGTTTCCTTGAGGTCCCGTTCGATGAAAGAGAGGTAACGAAGAAAAACTTTCTACCCTCCGAGCACTAATTAACGAGTAATTAACCTTTCTGTAACAACTAATAGATTTGTTCACCCAAACAATTATGCATGCAAAACCACACCTTCATCACCCCTGATTTGAAATCCACCAATCAAATCATTTCTATCACATTACGTCAGACAATAACAAACGCCTTCTACAGCATGTACAAAAAGTTCGGAAAATCCGAACCAAGTACAGTACAGTACATTAGTGGGAATTATTACTACATTATGTCTGTATTACTGAACCAGGGAGTTTCTATTTGACAACCTAACGGAACTACCGTTATATTACAGTAGGTGGTCTTATCACCTCCCTAGTATACTATACTCAAAGCTACAGTTATTCCGTACTTCAGATTGCAGCCCTTGGGCCTTAGTAGGTTTGATTTACTTTCGAAACAACCGGATGTAAAAGAGACTGCTGGTGCTTCGACAATGGTACAAAATGAAAATTTTATGAACCTGTGATGCCAGTGCTTGCCACTTATCCAAAACAAAAGAAATATGTAGGGCCTACAAGTCTTTCGCAGACAAATTAACACGTTTGTAGTGACTCTCCTGTAACGACTAATAACGCACACTGACGGTGAACCAGGGACTCAGGGAGATGACGCTGCATCTCCATGTATGAGTTTTTAATTCCAATATCCTGTATAGCACAGGGTGGTACAGAAACTGTGGTGGTAGTGTGGTGTGAGCAGGGTGGTTGGAATTACGGTAAGCAAGGTCAACACGTATTGCATAATGGGTGCATATATGTCCTGACATGACCACTCTTCCTAAATGAATATGCAGCAGTACGAACGTTGCATAGTGTGGGCGAGGCTTATCGTTCTATAATGAGCCCGATAGATACATAAATTGCTGCTTCTTTCTTTCCATATTTCGTGAGATTAGTGTTGATCTGCTGCAAGTTATTTGTGTTCCATGTTTGGAAAGGGTAAAAGACCACAATGGGATTAAATTAGAGTCACGTTGTGGTATTTTTTCAAACACAATATTTCCCTTTAAACGAGGTGAAGCCGAGTTGAATAGAACGTTAAATCTTTCAACGAATGAAATTATTCATACTATCGCAAGAATGAAAAACATTATTTGTTTCATATAACACCTTATAACTTTGATCTAGAAGTTGGTTCAGTAAATTTGTGTTTTGCTGTCACTATGGTTTGTGTTTGTCCGTGTGGTAGCTCCATGGTTTGTCGTTTGCTAGCTAGCTACACGTTTATGTACCTATTACTTACGTACGATATGCAATGTGCAATCCCCAAAGCTGCATTGATTTATTGAGTTGCGGCATAGTTTGTACGTACCGCAGTGATAGCTGACATCACCGCCGTGTGTTATACTAGTATAACACACAACCGTGTGTTATACTGGACTATTGCACAATGGATAACACACGACCCGTGATGATAGTGCTGAATCACCCATGGCATGTGACAACCAATCCTCCAATCAAATGTAGAGAAACTAAATAAGGTGTTATATAAATCCTGATACAGAATGAAACTGAGGAATAATTGGCCAGTACTGATATTGAATAAAGAGACTGTCCAACACTAGGCCTCAAGTTCATGTACTGTGCAGTAATGTCACTGCTCCATGCAGAGCAGGCTTGGGCAGGTGACCCTATTCTTCTTCAGAGCCACAACTCCTGGCTTGGAGTTGAGTAGTGACTCTATTTTCATTGGAAACATGACTCCCAGTCATTTTCAATAATGTCAAAAAATATTCACAAAAATTGTGCAAACCAGCATCCCTTATGGCCACCATTATCAATCAGCAAATGTCATTTGCGAGTAGCTCCAAGGGTTTCCGCTTCAGTGAACCAAGAAGGGAAAAACTGGCTCAGTGGCTCATGCTTCCCCATTTTGTTTTTCTACTATACACAACAGTCTAACTCACTTTGGTGTATTGTTCATAGGCTTTTAAATTAATCCTCTGCAAAATTGTACCAAGCTGTTTGCCAGGTCCAACTTCATAGGTCTTCGGGAAGGCTACTCCCTTCTTCCTCTCAAAAATTTCATGCATTGTCTGCTCCCATTTGACAGGCATTGTCAACTGTTTCTTCAACTTTTCTTTAATCTGCTTTGGATTTTGATAAACCCTACCATCAACATTAGAGTGTACATTAATTAAGGGAGCTTGAAAAGTCACTTTATCTAATGCCTTGTTGAATCTCTCTTGAGCAGATTCCATGAAGGGGGTATGGAAGGCTCCGCTTACTGGAAGTCTCCGTGCTAATCTCAAGTGAAATTCTTTGGCTCTCTCCTGAATAAAGTCCAAAGCCTGAAAGAATAAACAAGGTTTTCAAAACTAAAAATCTCATCTTCTAATTGAACTACATAATACATCTCCTCAATAATCCAAAATCAAAATTAGGAGAGTTTTCCCAGAAATCTCAGCTACGGACAGTAAGTCACACTTATGTCTTTTTTCCACTGAGAATAATGTCAATAACTACTATGAAACCATCATACTCAGTTCAAGGCAGGCATGGCCATATTTAGACCTTTAGGGTCCAAGGCACTTCAGGCTCAGTGGGCCCCTTTTGAAGCATAGTTGCACGGATACCATTTGGGGGAGGGGGCAATTTTATGGCACTATCTAAGCAAAGCCCCACATCAACTGGCCAGAGCATACCCATCTTTGGGCAAAATTGCCTCCCTTATTGTCTGATGGCACTTAACTGGATTTGCAACTTGCCCCCACATCTTCCTAGTATGCACACTGACATCTTTCTCAAATACTAGGAGGTTTTTATCTTAATAAAAGAAACTAAGGTTATAACTTTAATAGATGTTCAAAGGGAGGCCCTTTGAAAAGGGTATCTGAGGCAATTGCCCCAAAAAATAGCCTAGAACCAAAACCTGCTGAAATGAAGGTATACTCCTTTGAGTAGATGGTCTAGTATTACTATGCTGAACAAAAAGAAGTGAGAGACTGGATGCTTGAACAATATGCTGTGGATTGAATTTGTCAGCCTTCATTCACTGTGTATGGATGATGGTGACTTTTCCTTACCATAGCCCCTAATAACACTTTGAACTTCACCTTGCTACTGCCAGCAATAGGCCTTTTCACACACACACAAAAAAAAACTGGGGATAAACAAACAACATATGTGCCAAGAAACTGTTCTTTATTTTAAAAGGTATTCAAATCATCCCTTCCCAGATCAGCCCAAAGTGTAAGAAGTGTTCTTACCTGTGGCTTTGTGTTTACCAACAAAAACATCCTCTTCTTGGCCTTAAAAACTGTCCTATAATCTGTCCCAAATTATGTGTATTTTGCATACTGTATATGGCAATTGCAATTGTGGTTTATCTCCCTTGCATCCCACAATTCTGAAAAGGCATATTAGCAAAGAATATTGGACAGTGTGACCCTGTGGGTTTAAAGAAAGGTTCTGCAAACTACAATGTTTTGATCCACCACCTTGAGCCAGTTCCAGCCTTTGAAAGGTATGCAATGCCTATTTGTAGTTTATTCTGTAGTATCTGTAGTTTATTGGTTCAGACTTGGTGCCCCACTCCAATAAATAAGGTCGGGTATAAACTTGACTTTCCAATCAATTTGTCAGAAATATCTATTCAGCAGTTGAAGGTCTTACGGTGGCAGAGTGACTTACAGCATGCTGCTGTGAACAACTTAACTTTCACAAGTTGGTGGTTTTGAATCCCACTTGAGGTATGTGGATTTTATCTTCTGATACTTCAGTTTTCATCCAACTTTCCTCTGACTTGGAACAGTTTGACACCAAAATCAGTTGCCCAGTGCAACAAAATCAGTTGTGTGCCAGACTAAAAAGTGTCCTCAGGTGGACTAGTTGATGAGATGAGTCAGATGACTCATTTTCTTTTTCAGCAGTTAACTGGCATATAAAGATATCAGATGTTACAGACACCCTCTTAAGACAACTGCCAGGGCCAGTGGTGTTATCTTTGGGGAGAGGGGGTGAAATGGCAAATGATAACAGCATGAAAGCTGGTTTTTACTTCCAAATTTTCACTTGAACCATATATGGTCATCCCTTGCTCTTCCAGGTCAATCACCAACATATATAGGTCAGAGTTAGACAGTGTTCAACTTTCATAGCTTTATAGCACTGTACTGAAGTATGAATCATCCTTAACACTTACAGTTTCACCCTGGCTTATTACAACCATAAACAGTTTTAATCCATCCTTTCATATTATAATGCAACCAAATTAAAAGTCAATTTTGTTAATTACCATGTGAAAAAAATCTTTAACTTTCCTTTCCTTTCCAGAATTTTGGCAAAATGTCACTAAGGTATCTTAACAGCCGACTGAAGTAGCTTTAATCATGTTAACACCAAAGTTGAAATCATGGAAAAGCATGGAAAAAGTGCATTTTCAGTATTTCATAATAATAACTTCCTTGTGTAATATGCACAACATATGCACAAAAAACATTTTTTTGGCAATTTTCCACATTTTTCTCCTTTAACAAAAGACAAATATGACATGTTCATGTCCTCATTTCACTAAAGCCATTTGAAATCTGACCAGACTCTATGGCCAGACCACATTTTTCACCTTCTCAGAGAAGACGTGTAACTGTATCATAGTCAACTGGGAGTGGGGCTATAGAGGAGAGGTGGTGTTTTGACTTTGTTATGTTCCTAAGTCTGCAAATTAGTGTGATTTTGTAGCGTCTGATATAGTCCACAAACTCAATCAAAAGAGTAGCACTTTTTAATGTCCTGACAAACAAAAATCCATTCCATTATCACAGTTAGAGTACTGCTAATGTTCTTTAAAAGAATCTTTGACGTCAGCATTCTTCATTTTTGATGTACATATTCTAAGATTTGAAATGAAAGTTGTCTCACTCACAACAATGGACTTCAAAATATGCATGCAATGTGAAATGAGCTGTGAAGACCTATAAGCCTTAAACAGTCTCTTACTAAATGCAATTTAAAAAAACATATCAGACTTCTGGAAAGATATAACACATGGTCAAGAAACTAGTTATCACGTAATGAGGTAATTATGGCCAGTCCAAAAATCCAGTTGGATTTCTTTCAAGATTTGGTAGGAACAGAAACAGTCAGTATTCTAGCTAGGAAAAATGTCAAACTGGGTGGGAGTTAATCAACATTGCATCATTCTCACGTGATGTTGGCCATATCTCAAGAACTATATGGCATTGTCTGTGGTCAGTTGCATGATTTTTGGTTGTTTCCAAAACAATATTCAATTGAATGAAGTTTTGTGTCTGATAATGTACATATTTACAGTTAAGAGTGTGATAAAATTTCAAACTTGGTAGTGAGATTCAAACTGGGTGGTAAAACTTCAAACTGGGTGCTGAGTTGAAAAAGTAAATTCAAACTCCCCACCCAGTTTGACATTTTTCCTAGCTAGAATACTGAAACTGCGTATTCCTACACCTTACAACAGAGTAGTCCAGTCAAATCAGATATTCACTGCTTCCTTAACTATGACACTGTAGATAAAACCATTGGTACCTACTTTGGTACGTGTTCATTTACCCAGTACTTTTGTTTTGTCACTAAGTTTCAGTGATGAGTGACAATATAAATACTATCCCACTGGAGTCATCTAGCATCTCACAGCACTTTTTGGTAAGAGTACTTATTTCAGCATTGTTATTGACACTTTCCAGTGTTTACATACAGTACTAATATTACTCAATTTTTGCACCAACTGGTAACAGTATAATTTGCACTTAGTGATCATCTGCCTGCAGGCTCAAGTGCCTGTCCAAACATCCATAGCCACATGCTGTGATATGAAAAACATACCTTCTTCTCTTTCCCTTTCCATGGCAAAATGCCCAGGGGTGTCACCAGAGCATTTATCATGGGGGTGGGGGGTGTGGTGCCGTATTTGCCAACTGAGAAGAAACAAATGCCAACTGAAAGTGTTGATAAGAGATGCAGATAGAGCTGAGAACGGTTAGTCCAACCAGTAGTGGTCCAGGTCCAGCAGGGGTGGCACCAGGATTTGCCCAATGGGGGGGGGCAACGACCCGAAGCCTCGATAGCCTCGATGCCGTCGAGGGAGTGGTGAGGGGAGATTTGAAAAAAACCTGTGTACTATACCATCCCGTTGCGGGGCATATATTGCATAAAATTTTGTATATACTAGAGGAGAATAGTTCCGCTTGTTTTAAGGTTTTTCCTGGAATCTAAACTGTAAAATTGCAAAGGGCGCGAAATTTTTGGGTAAGCTTACACTAAAATGAATCTGTACTTATTTAAAGCTTATATAGGTCAACCGGTGGTGTACCCAGGATTTCTCTCAAGGGGGGCATGCAATATGTTGTGTGATTGCTGGCCAGGTGTAATGGGAGGGGGCCCCCTCCCCTTTGAAATTTTTGAAATATTAGGTGTCCGAAACATGCAATCTAGTGCCACATATGCCACCTTTGGAAGTACAATTTATGTTAAAATATTTACGTTTTTTTAGGACCTGAAAAAAAAATTGGCAATCATGAGGGGGACATGGCCCAGTGACCTCCCCCCTGTGTACGCCACTGAGGTCAATTGTCAAGGCAGTTGGTCCCTATCGGGCACAACTTACATTGTACTTCCCTCTTTGAGTCACTAGCTGTATCGAAAGACAGACTCAAGAGAACATTAACTTAGTTTAGCGAAATGAGATGAGATTCCTGGCATTTACATAGAACGATAAATTCTACTTAAGTTACGTGAAAAGATGAAAAGGGTTTGTTCTATATTTAGCTATTAGTAACGAAACCCAGGAAGAGTGGGCAAAGCATACCAAAAATTTGGGGTGTTATTGCAAAAATGACCCTTTTGAAAGCTAAAATAAGTAAACCGGCCATGGGTGGCGACAGAATTTTCCCGACATGGGGCCAGGCCATGCCAGCGACCCCAAGTTCCTACAGCATGTTGAGGGGGGGTGAGAAAGGGATATGAAGGAGCCTAACTATCCCATGCCATTGCTGAGTACCGTATATTTAGCATTGTACCACTTCATATGTCAAGAGCCTAGTTACGCACTGATACTGTTCTTTTGAGTCTGAATTGTGAAATTGCAGTTGTTATCATTAAGAACAAAAAGAAAAACATAAAATTGTAAGGGTTGTAGACTGTATCGGGGATAACATACATTGTGTTGAAACCACCTGGACTACCTGAAATAGCCCAACTTTGCTCTGTGAGTCGCTCACCAACTGACCGTACCGCATGACAAACACTAGAGAATGGGAACTAGGCTATGCGATATGGGATGAAATTTACGACCTCTACATAACCTTTGTACCCTGCCTACATGTTACTTGGTAAGCTACGTGGAATGGAACTACTGAAGAAACTGGAGTAACATTACAGTGCGCGTAGTGTGTCAAAAATTTTGGGTTCTGATTACAGAAATTGTCCTCCTTCTTTCACTTCTTTTCCTCTTTCTTTTCCTCATTTTTCCTTCATTTTGCCGACTGGTGCAGAATTTACTGACTCAATGCCAGAAACTACATGAACGATGAACTCCTTTAGTATACAATGATACTGAAAAGCCCTATGTAGCTTTTTTGCCGACAGAATATGTTTTAAGTTTCAAAAAGTGTTGCTTACGGGCTTTGAAAATATTGTAATAAACGTTGTCTACAAATGCATTTGAATCTCCTGTCTTCCGTCTGCACCAGCCCCTTTCTCTTGCCCTGCTATTTCCCTCCCTCTCCTGTTCTTTTCTCTGTTCGCTCGGTCTTTCTCTCTCCCTCTCCTCTCTCCTCTTTTTTCTATTTTTTTCCTTTTTCTCCTTCCCTCTAACTTTCCTTCGTTTGCACTTCCCTCTTTCCTTCATTTTGCTGACTAGTGCAGGATTTTGCCGACTACGTGGATCATGGGGGGTGTCACACCCCCACACCCCCTAGCGTCATCCCTGAAAATGCCCTAGTATCACTGTTTTAATAATTACCAGCACAGCACGTACACATTGTAGTGTGTCACTATTCATCTCTGAATCATTTGAGGACAATCAGAATATTTACACCACATCCAGTTTCTTTTCTCCCTATAAGAATAATCAAGCCCTTGAGAAACCCAAGTACATGACAGTAAGATCAAACAAACAGAAAACAAATATGTAAACAAAATGAACCAACCTCTACATTTCCCGCAAGGACCCTGGCATCTGGATAGAGGTAGTTTGCTACCCTACAGAGGGCGTCGTTCACACCATTGTTTTGACAGTATGTAGCTGCCTCCTTACACATGTAATTATAACGGGCTTTGTTCCTTCCTACAACTGACAGCATGCCTGTCTTAACATTTTCAGATGCTCTTTGCATGGCTTCTGCCCGTACCTGTATCAGATAAAGAGCTGTCAAAGAGAAATGAACAGTTTCTATCAGTCATAAAATGGCTAAATCGACTAAAATTAAAGAAGCTAAACAACATTACCTAGCCTTTTCACTTGTGATAGAACGTTTCTATGGAAACACTGTTTAAGTCAAACTTTCACGTAATACTGAAAAGCCCAATCTAAGGCCCTAGTCTCAAATATTGACTATTCAATAAGCACCACTCTGAGCAGAAACATTAGCAATGCTTAAGAATTATTCATACCAACTTTGTATAATGTAAGAGCACTCTAGCCATCAATGACAAATGAAGGGATGTTTTGAGATCATGCATATGAAAACAGTGAACTTTCATATCTCATTTAAGGGAAATCAATTATGTTTAATTTGAGAAGTTCGTCAACATATGTATTACTCACAAGGTCAATTGGTGGGAAGACTAGTCTACATATATAATTGCAAACTTAGACCAACAAATGCAGACAGCTGATTTGTGTACCCAGTCAGATACGTGCGTAAGTCTATGTCATGCGTGCAGTGCGCTTCACTGTTTACCATCCAAAATGACATCGCGTGACCTCAGTGCATAGGGTCTATATATTTGTGTGTCTGCACGTTTGAGACTGCCATGGTTGTGGTCTGTACTAGAGTTCAGAGGCCCTTAGAAGTTTTTACAGAAGTTTATCAACATATATGATGCTCACTTGTAGAATGGCGAACCTCAGGTTAAGTTTTTTCAAGAGTCTGGGACAACTACTATTACAACAAGGCTTTGGAATTATATTCTTACAAAATCTCACTTCAAAATCAGTAACTGGCAAGAACAGGATCTTATCTGTACATAACATTTAGAGTATAAACAAATCATTTTTGTGCTCCTCTAATTTGCAATCAATTCAAAATTTGCCACACACTGTAAAACCAACCCACAACAGCGGCCCACACATTATTCATACTATCATGTTTACAGTTTATGTGTCAACAAGGCCATTCACAGCCCTTATGTGTCCCCTAGGAAATTAAAAGTCATTACCCAACTTTTCCCACAAAAGACACTTTAAATGCAAGGTAATGACAGGCTACATACCAAAACTCACCCCTCCCCCCTCCCCCCACCTCCTGTTCAGCAATACTGCACCCTTCTTTTTCTAACCATGGTGAGAACCTGCAAGGCTGACTCTAGCCTTGACCTTTATCACAACAAAGGTCAAGCAGTATCTGCACCTAGACCATGAATAAAACAGACAGTTCTGAAGTCAAATCTCACCTAAGACTTACCCTCCTCAAAGGCCAAGGAGCCTGCAAAAACGAGAGCAGCAAACTCTCCAACACTGAACCCAGCAGCTGTTACACAATTCTCAATTGCCTGTAAAGATATCAGATCAAGACAAAATGTCAAATTGGAAACAGCAATGGCAGTGAGCTCACTAAAATCTAGTAAATTGTAAAGTGTAGCACCTGGCCTACATTGTTGGACTTATAAATGCAACTATATCCTTTAAATACTGTGCAATGTACATTTAACCTATTGTATTGTACCATTGTTGTATTGTTGCTCTACCTTCATCAGTCTTGAGAATACATGAACCAGTAAAGTACGATTCAGTATTCTTCTCTGAAACCTACCAAAAATATTTTAACTTCTTCTTCTGGTTACACATCTATGTTCTGATACTTAATACATACATGCAGACACATGGCTTAAGTGACATATCCACATTTTTATTTCAGAGAGACAATGAGATAAATGGCTTCTCTTTTCAGCCTCATCCTCAACCATGACCCGAACTAAACCTGTAACCCTAACCTCCTTAATATCCCTACCCCACAACATTTTGAAACACACTCTAGTGGCATTGGACCACAGACAATTAAGCACACAGAGGTGGCATCTTCTTCTACATGATCCCATAAAAGACTGAAATTCAAATCTCTCTGTAAGTACCAGTTCAAAAGGTGTGCAGTCGCAAAAGCTCAATGGCTTTGTGTTAGAAACTGCTCTAAATAGAGGAAAAGGAACATCAAAACAAAAGGCAGGTGACAGTCTAAGGGAGAAGTGGCTTGAGAGTTAAAATGCCCATTCCTAAGAGCCAACAAAAAATTCAGTTAGTACCAGTTTAAGCTTCCCTGCAAATCTTTGGGATACACCTCAGATTAATTAATACCTTGTGATATTCCATAAGCCTAGATGTTTCAAAATAACTTCAAAACTTCTGTGAATTTTGCTATCATCATTTTTAGATTTTGTTTACTGTAAATTGCCATTGAGGCTTTCTGAAGACGTCCAAGCTATATACTATTTTGGTAAGCAGTTTGGATGTTGCTAACAGTGTAATACCCTTAAATAAAAACAAGTTAATTAGCAATGGAATACATCTCTTACAGCACATTGCAAAAAAAAAAAAAAAAAAAAACAACAACAACAACAACAATAGTATGCCCCTAGTCAATTGCCTCCACTAGATATATACAATCCATGGTCTGAGGAACATTGAGAAATCTATCAAAAATAATGGTGGTCTGTCAAAAACTGTGGACCTTGCAAGAGTGGTCCCTAGGACCAATACATGAATACAACTTGTTCACACATGAAAAACCACAATAATCATGAAACTCTAGTATTTCAATCTGGCAGGACAGAGAAAGGCTAATGGGTTGGTACTCCAAATGCAACCTGAGTGTTTTTCTTGTCTAGGCAAAGGTGCATACCTGTGGATTTTCTGCCTTTAACTTCTCCACTGCTGCTAGTGATGTCACAAACACAGCCGGCTGGCAATACATGGTTTGATCCAGGTCACCTTTAGGTCCATTAACACAAAGCCCTTTCAGGTCATACCTCAAAAGATCAGAGGCCACCTCAAACATGTCTGACACATTGGGATACTTGAGGAAATCATTGCACATACCAACAAACTGGCTGCCCTGTCCTGGAAAGAGTAGCACAGAGGTATCTTGTGGATTAACTTTTGGTAGCATGGGTTTGTCATCACTTGTCAAAGCTGATTTTTCAATTTCAGAGAGTCCCACAAAGTCCATTTCTTCTAACTGAGCTGTCACTGAGGATTCCTTAGCTTCTTCCACAATAGACTGAATTGTGGGGGACCCTTCTGTGTGGTTTGGTACACTGCCACTGTTACCTTCCCTACTTTCTGTTGAGTCATGAAGTGCTAAATTAAGTTTGTGAAAACTAGTCTGTTTACTTATGAGTGCACTGTCCGAATTTCGGTGGCTTAGTGAGTTGTAATTGGCAAAGGAAAATTTCTCAACACAGAGATAACAAGGTGTTAAAAATCTCTTCCATCCAACCTGGATGAAGGAATTTCTTATGATGAAAGGTGTGGCCATTGTGTCTGTAAAAGGAAAAACAAGAGGCTTTTTTAACAATCATCAAAGTTGAAAGCCTTTCCCATGCTTAGAGAAGGTACAGGCCTGTACGAGTTGTCCTAACATATCAGTTAGGGAGCCATTAAATTCAATTCTTGTCCTTACTTTTATACAGGGCCCTGCTGCATAATAAAGCTTTGAGCCACTTTCTGAAATGTAAACAAAAAATACAAAGTAAATTTTGAACAATGCTGCTTCAAGTTAGCTTTTTTTCAGAAAATTCAAAATCTGAGGACTTGCTTCTCCTTTAACCTAGCCTAGATTTAGAAACTTCTCATGAGCAAGGGATGGTGATACAGGATACAAAGATTAGTCCTTCTCAAATAACACTTTGAACCAGTGTTTACACTACCACCAAAATCGGGGGTGGGGGATTTCCCCCTTTCTTAATTTTTGGTGGGGATTTTAAAAATATGGGGAGGGGGGACAGTTAAAATGTTGAAATATTTCAAAGTTTACGTGTCCTTTCATATATTGTTAAGATATTATTAACGATATTATTATTACTTCGATACAAATCAGATATCGGAATGAAGTAATTTCTGAATGAAATTTTGTTCTGTTTTTACTGTTTACCTTAAAATGTTTGCAATATTTCTGGTATTAATTAAAATGTTCCAAGTGCTGCTTTAAAGTTTTTCATTTCTTTGTATCAAACATACTGCAGGAATTTCCCCACAATGAATTATTTTTTAGTACGAGTCTCAATTTTTTTGCAGGAATCCTGCAATCCCGCGCTCTAGTATAAACACTACTTTGAACTGCTTATCCTGTGGTCTGTTTAGTTTTAAGTGATCCCTGAAAGGACTTGACTCTTCTACACACCATACTGGAAAGAACTGAGGTTATGTCCAATATCTTCAACAAGTCAAAGTTCACAAACTTTGCTACAGTCCTGAAATGCTAATTTGTCTTTAAAGTGTATTTGAGTCATTACGAAGGGGTGTTTAGATTAATTTTACAGATATATGCTAGACCATTTTTCCAAAATGAATAGAAAGAGGCAGAACTCAAAGAAGATTTGGGAACTCTTGAAATCCATACAAGTGTAAAATTTCTATGAATGTTTTAGGGTTTACACTTTCAGGCTTCTAGTCTGGGGATATGGTCCTAAGAAAGAGCATGGACACCCTGCCACACCCTTGGTAGTGACAACCATCCCACTATTTCTTTAACTATCCTCAGCTGAACAGAGAGAGCCAAGGAGTTCCTTTTTCTCATCACCAAGGATACAATCCACCTGGAGATATATACTGTAAAGGTGCTGAATTAAACTCATTTTTTAATGTACTGAGAACTTTTACAGTACTTAAAGACAGACAGTCATCACCCCAAAGTATATTTTTAGTGTGGGGGTATCAAAATTCCCAGTTGGTGACTGCTCTTTGATTGACATCACAGTTTGAAAATTTGAAATACGCAGAGTAGCTCACATTCCACACAAGGCTGAGAGAGTGCTTTTATTACATTTTATAGCCTTGTATGCTCACCAGGACATGGCCTTCAGCAATAAAACAGGTTTATTCCTGCACAAGGAAGAGCTTCATACAGTTATGGGAGGAGCTAGAAGTTGCATAGTTGGGAGAATTGGAACTGTCTGGGATCATGAAAATTCCCTTTTAATTTTCAAGTGAACCACAGGGGTCATTAGACTGAATTATTTCCAAGTTGCAATGTGTTAAAGACTTTTACAATAATCTGAGCGTGCACTGCAAATATGAGTACAGCAAACTAAGTACTGCATGTTGGGACTGTAATAATGTGAGAACCAAAAGAGAAAAGAATTTATTTTTACACACAAGTTATAGTAGCAAAGAGAGGTAATTTGTATTTAAATGTGTTAAACAGCTATAAGCATTTGTATATTCTGAGGTCAGAGTAGTCCCATTTCAGAAATGTTCTTCATTAATTACCTCATGTCGACTTGTAATTTTTTGCATGTTATGCATAAAAGTACCCTAGTACCTGTACCATGGATATGTAAAGTATCTCATTAAACCAACTGTGGTAAGACTTCAGGTGGCATTTATCACCAGGTGCTGATGTTTCCCAATCATACTGTTTTTTGGCCAAGAAATTTCACTTTCTTAATGATATTCATGATCTGAATGAAGTATGAAGCCTCTTGACTGGAAACTTCATATGATACATTCATGTGTAATTGCAAGGGGCAAAATTCAGGAAAAAATGTAAAAAATAGATTGCTTGTGAATTTGCTAAGACTCCTACAGTGATGCCATAACTGAAGCAAGAACATACCTCTGCAGCTGCATTCTGTCAAATACTAGCCTACATTTAACTATTAGTACACCGGTAGCTAGTTCTGCACTACACACTTCTTAGTGGCCTACTGTGCCGAACTGTCAATGGTGGACAAATGTAGTAATCAACTGAAGAGAAAACTTGTGAATGAATAAAGAAAAAGATTAAAAGAGCCAGTTTTGTTACAATACTCCATTAAAACCTGCAAAATAGCACAAATACAATCTGACAACATGATTTTTGTGCACATTTTTGACAGTATACTGTAGGTAGTTCACCAGGAGTGACTTTAAGTTAAAAGTGACTTTGGTAACGTGGTACCTCTGGAACTGGGTCACAAGGTCAGCTGTACTGTATCTTGACAATGAGCAAAAACCTCTCACCTGTGTGTGAGTAATACACTTCACCTTTAACCCATTCCCATGATGCACTGTGCACCAACATTTCTAAACATCTATTAATTTCCAGGTTAAGTGGAGTTGCTCCTGTGCTCCTCAACTCACAGCCGGGTAGCCAGTAGACTGTGACTGTCCAGTACAACTGCTGTATAAAACATCCCTGTAAAATATACTGTGACTCTGGAGGCCCAGTCACATTCACTGCGACTGCACCTCCAATAAAAAGATACCAAGATGCTTACCAGTTAAAACGTCCCTTTACCAAAACATCCTTGTACCAAAATGTTCCTGCTATTGGTCAAAATGTCCCCATGCCAAAAAGCCCATGTATCAAAATGTCCGAGGATTAAATTGTTGTTTGCTTTATGACAATTTTTTCAACTATTTGCAAATGTTTTTATTAACATTAGAAGGCTATTTTCTGTTTCTTCAAGGAAAATAAAACACTAATGGCAATTTACTTTACAAGTTACTGCCACAATACTTGACATACTTTACGTGTTGTGCATTGCCTACATGCAGGTATTGCAGTGAGAATGTAAGTGACAGTGGGTAGCTACTGTTAGCATGGTGCTAACTAAGTACTTTTTTCATGTTGTGATATTATTGCTCCAAACCAAAAAACTATAAATGTTTCCCAAGTCCCTGTAGTAAATTAAGGGCAATTAAACCTTATTGTTAAAGTTCGAGGTTTTATCTAGTCCTCAGTTAAGGACTGCGGTTGTTCGCCTACAGCTCACTGTACACAGTCCTTACACCTACCATTGGAAATAGCAGGGGGATCAGCCGTCTGTGTAATGGTTGAAATCGTCTCTCTTCTCACAGCAAATTTTGAAAGAAAAACCCTAATTTACTACCAGGACTTTTCTTCTCCAGATCTTACAGGTGTATTGCAGCTGTTTTTGATCACTGAGAATTTTTGCCAAAAATGTGAAATGAAATCAGCAACTTTTTACTGCCGTAAAATTTACTGTGCGACTATGGAACGTTGTTTACATCAGTATGCTAATGAGCTATATCGTTACGTCAGTATAGAATGTTTACAGAAGCAATTGCCCTGTGTACGGATAAGGACTACTATAATCAAAATGTTGTGCGTGATGTCACATTGTTATGCACACGGTATTCTGATGTCAACAACAATTTCGAATGCTACAGTAAACTTTTACAAAGTGGCAAAGCTGGTGATTTTATTTTAAATTTTCAGAACTTTTCAGATGTTAAAAGTGATAAAAACAACTGCAATATAAGTGGAAGATTTACATGTAGAAAGGAATGGTAGTAAATTTTGACTTTTGGCCCTAGCTTTGCAATACAAAGAAACTTAATTTCGACCAGCACTGTGCTGGTCGAAGACCCCGGTTTTCAATGAGTCAGTGTAAGGACCGTGTATGCTATCAGCGACCGGCTATACAAGTGCCTTTACTGGGGACTAGCTAGGTTTTATCATACGTATCATTCATAGGCGGGGATGTTTTTGTGTTACACATGTGATAACACGGGGACATTTTGGTAAAAGGCAGGGGCATTTAGGTAGCTAAAAAGCGGGGACGTTTTGACTGGATACCCACAAGATACATGATGACTCGTTCTCCAGAAGTTTCCCCAGTCTACCAGGACTGTGACTGCCACTGCGCCTCCAACAAAAACATGGAAGGCGCAGTGCATGGGAGAGTGAGTTCACTGGGTCTGCAACTGCAACTGTGCCTCCACCAAAATGGTGGAAGAGTCTGCATACATGTGCACAAGAGAGTGAGTTCATTGGGATAGGGCTGCGCCTCCACTGAGAAGATCTGGAAGGCTCAGTGCAAGGGAGAGTGCGCTTACAATTACATGCACTGCTACTGCACCTCCACCGAAAAGATGGAGGGCTATGACATTCACCACCTATGACACATAACTCCAGAAAATTGTTGTTTCTGCGAAGAGGAATGTTTTAATGCAATTTCCTTATAAGAGTGGCCTTGTTATAACTTACGGTTCACCTTTAATTGCATAATTAATGTTATGACTGCTATTCCTGCCGTCGGTCGCAAAGTATTTCGCGAATTTGGCCCCTACGATTAACTTAAACACATCATTAACATTGAATACAGATTCAGCGTTGGTGCTCAAATGTGACACCAAAAAAGCTTAAAAAGTTTTTGGAAAAGGACCGTTTAAGAAAATATCTGATGATCTCCGTATTTTACACAATTCATAATTATTTATTGCATTTTACATTGAAATCTAACCTTTGTAACGGCTATTGCAACCTGCATGCGACGAATAAAGTGCAGCTGTAACTGTCAACATAGTAGTACTGTACTGCAGGTACGTAAGGTAGCTGACCAATTCAACTTTTACTCCGCGGAAAAATATTGCCTGACAAATTTAATCCCTTTAAACTTTTGAGGAGCTCGTCTTTGACTGTCTTACTTACTGCATATAATAATTTTACTGTTATAGGAAATGAGTTGCAATACAGAGTGTGCAAAATTAAAGCCAATTAGTGCCATTTTTTTTTATTACTCCACTCTCTGAAGTGCAGTAGTGATCATCAGGGCTGGAAATAAGCACCTATTATTCAAGCCCTCTAGCTCAAAATTTCAATAGCCATGGTACACAAATTTGAACGTAGCATAAGAGGTGGCAAGTCCAGGTTGAGAAATTCTATAAGAAACTAGGAGTCCCGGGAGGACTGACTTGATTTAGTGTGTAAGTCAATGGGGCAATAATTAGTGGTTCGCCACCTAAAACCTTGTAGAAGTTTCAGCCAGTTACAGGCTATTCCTGATAAGCTGACATGTAAGTTTGCCATTCATGGCAATTTCAGTTTACTATACCATGACTATGAAGATTTTTTGCTCGAGGAGCTCAAAGTTTCCGTACCCTTACCGTACCCAGAGCCCCATACTTTCTTCAAAAGTGAAGTTCAACTAATTCATAGCCGGATTTATCCAATGATCGAGGCAACCTGTAGGTTACGGGTCCCCCGATATTTTGACTTTTAGGGGGGCTCCGAAAATGTCCATGAATGAGTCACTTTATTCGCTTAGCTCTCATATCTGCTTCTGAGCAAAACAGAATTCCAGCCTTACCTTTCTCCCTACCAAAGTATAAAATCTTCCGTGTCTTGACTTCTAATCTATGACGTTACGTGAGAGGAAATTTCGTGAATTAAGTTAAATTACTGGTATCTATAGTATTACCAACTAAGGAGGCTGGAATGGGGCATGTAATGTTCCGTTGAGTAAGCCGACGGAATAATTGCTAATAATTATTTATTATTTGTTAAAGTTATTCCTTTAGTCAAGGGACTAGTACCCTATTCCCTGGCACGGTATCCGTTCAACGGTTAGGTTAGGTTAGATGAGGTTTAACGTCCCAGTTTCCAACCATTGGTTCAAGTCGAGACGACCACGGCCTTTTTTTCCAGTTATGGCTCACTGGCTTGTTTTCCCTACTCCATTGGCATGCTGAGCACCAAGCACAAAGGCAGTAGGTTCCATTTTTAAAGTCTTTGGTATGACCCGGCCAGGATCAACGGAGTATTCCATTGAAGGATTTATTAATATTTTCCTTGGATTAATACATACAGTGGGCGTAGCTAGACATTTTTGTCGGGGGGCAAAAGCAAAAAACTTCGGACAGATTATTACCTTGAAGTAACGGTACCATCATCTGGCAGTTGTACGATTCGAAATTCTGGAGACTTTTTTTTTTTTGCTTTTTTGCCTTTCGGGCAATTTGAGACCGACTTTTGATTTTCACGTGGACATATCGACGTGTAATTCTATTCAAAAACGTAAGAAGTGTTGTAAGTGTTTCAAATGGATTGTTTTTATTTATTTCCGACAGAGACTAGAAATTTCCGACAGAGGCCTTTGGAGGCTTTGTGGGGGGGGGGGGCGACCGCCCCCTCCCCTCTAGCTACTCCACTGAATACATAATCTATTTCGTTTGAATCGTGTTCATAACAAAGGAAGATTCCGTTCAAAGGAATGTCTTTACGCACTTTAAGCAGCCCGGGCCGTTTTAAAGCTATCATCTATCAGGTCCACGACCAAGGAAAGGGTAGCTTCTATCTTTCCTACTCTTTTTGTAATTAAGGGCGCTTTCAAATGTTAAAAACCGCCACAATACTAACACACTTCATTTTGTATTAACATTACTACAGGTAATGTTCCTGCGTTGAAATTTGAACTTCTCGGTATCGATTTTCTTAAGCATGCTGCGGCTACCATCAGAATGCCCAAACTCACATTTCTATGTGGTTATTGATGTAACGATTATTGTACTACCTGCCTCTCTTGTTGCTATTAACACGAAATGGGACGTTCAAAAACCACTTTTCATGGATTTCTGTACCGATGACATCATGCATACAAGCACCCTCGATTTCCTGTGTAACACATAAAAATGAATACAGCAGAGGTTATATGTCAAGTTCTACTTCTCCTGCAAAATAATTTAACCGAATAAAATGTGTACCCCCATTCTCAAGAGGGCAACTCAAACTTTGAGTTGCCCTCTTGAGAGTGGGGGGTTAAAATTCTATATCATGAGAGCCTGTAGAAGTCTTATGCAAATTGAAAGGCCTGGGAAGTGGCATTTCGAGCAATCTGCCAGCATCGTCTCTTTTGCCAAAATTTCTTTTTTAGGCTACACGCCAATGGTGGAAGCGCTCCGCTTAGGTAGTTCACGTATAAGTCCCACCCCACAGATAATGTCACCACAAATGATACTAAAAGTGGGCCCCTCGTATGATAGGTTACGGGCCTCCTGAAGGTAAATCCGTCTATGGACCAAAGAAACTGTAAGAGAATTTTTAATAGCCTATTATGATTAAATTTTGCAATGTTAAATGAAGGAAAGCATTAATATCAAATGCCATAAAAATGCTAGTAAGGATTTTCTCTGGGCGCTTCGCGCTCACTGACTCCCAGAGAAAACGGACAAATACAATTGAAAATTTTATCCGGCACAGTAACATTTCTTTCAAAACATGCTTCTACGAGCCACACTATTTTGACTTGAAGCTCTGAAATAAGGGCTACTTACAGGGGCGTCAATCCGTATTCAAATGTGTGGGGGGGGGGCGGGGAACGGGGACATGCATGACTTAGCACAAACCAATCCCTTTGATTTTGAAGAGGTGTCTTCCTATAAGCCCTTTCCTCCACCCCCATATGATGACTGACGTTGTCCTATTCTAATAAAAATTATCATTTCAAAGTTAACATGACCACCATAGATGATCTGCCTGGTGAAATACACGGAGTCCACGGAATAACTTCAAGATTTACGTATTTTTACGAACTGAAAAAAAAATAAAAAATAGGCATCAGTGAGGGGGCATGGCTCAATGGTGTGTCCCCTCTGCGTACGTCACTGATTGAATGATCCCATATTGATGCGAGGCCCCTACAGAATTTTGGAGATGTATGTCTGTTTTCGGAAAGTGTTGTGATCAGAATAGTTCCATGTATAATTACCTTTTTAATGGTCATGAGAAGGAGTGCAAACCGTGACGCATGTGCGCGAAGCGCGCCGAAATTTTGTCATGAAATAAGATTTCCCTGACGAAATCTGTATTCAGAATCTGCATCGAGACCCTTAACAATTGCCAAACAAACCTACATGCAACTCAAAAAGCCAGTCAAATAGAGCCACGACACGACTCTTTTACGCAAATGTGGGGGGGGGGCATTTGATATTGTGTCCCCCACCCATCGAAATGTGGGGGACTTGCCCCCCCCCCCCCCCCAGGATTGATGCCCATGGCTACTTATAGTACTAATGCACGTCATTAAATCTACCGTATGGTCCTTGCAAACAAAATCCCAATCCTACCCATGTATAGGGAAGGAATGGCAATCTTCGATAAATTTTTTGGCGTGCTTCGCATGAGCCTAACATAAAGTAATGCCTCATAGTACTACTATGCTGCTATACGTTGGAAAACTTTGGTGGAATCATAGTAATAAAAGTTATGGAGAACGCTGACACACTGCGTCCATGCATGTTTAACCGGTGAAGCCCACCACGAAAATTATAAGGGCGCTTTCGTTGTACGGCAAAAGACCGGTTGATTGGTGTGTCTCCGTACGTACAGTGTGCATTCTGCTGCAGAAGTTATAGCTTATTTTATCCGTTTTCCGAAAGATTAGGAGTAATTTCCACAACAGAAATAAGTCTTGGTGCCTTAAGTATTTTGTTTTATACTCCTAACTTGAAAACTTGTAGTTTCTTTGCCAGTACTTGGGGCAAAAGCAATGACGGTGATATTTGTATTACACGCCGGTGCTCTGTTGCGGTACAACCTAGCCCAATGGTTCTCAAAGTGGTCCCTACCGCCCTCCGGAGGGCGTTGGGAAGTTTCAGGTAGGCGCTACAGAGTACACGGAGAATACGGGGCCCTGGCACTGATTTAAGGGGTCCCTGACCATTACGACACATCACTGCAGCGATTTAGGGTACAATAAGGCATCCAGGGGATTTCTTCCCCTCTGCTACTTCCCCTCCGCTTCTCACTAAAATGGAACCAGACATTCGTAATCTCGCAGGTTACATCAAGCTCACACTGACTGAACTACATCTGGGCTCTCTACACCAGTTTCACAGTATGCCTGACTTCTGTTGGTTTTTGTTGTTCTTGCAAATTGAAAAAGTTAACTGAGAAAAAATATTGTTGAGCGACCGAATATGAATGGCAGGATGGAGGGAGGGGGTAGGGATAAGGGGGCATTGGGACATTTAAAGATGGTGGAAGGGCCGGTAGTCTCCAAAATTTTGAGAACCACTGGCCTAGCCAAATCAATGACTTCAGTCCAGATCGGCAGACGTCATTCTCCCTTACTTTTATTTCTATGGGTGGAATGGCCGTTTTATTACTTCCTGTAGGACAGCTTGAGTAAATTACTATTTCCAAAACCCTCTCTACACCTCTTTCCTCACCAATACCACAATCCTCAGCAAATTAACTGACGTTCACTATCTTAAATTTGCGATCATCATAAGAAATATATTTTATTAACATTCCAAATTGCATCTGAGAAGGCGGGATTTTCTCAAGAAATGGCCCAGAATGACCGCAAAAGTCGTCATATTTAAGAAAAATTACTCGGGGAGAACCCTCAGTCCCCACGGCCTCCAGCATCGAGCCTTCGACGCTAGTAGTTATAAAGGCTTTGCCGGCCACGTATAGTTTTCCCAGGATGAATGAGAGACAATTTCATTTTTTTACCTTAACCCTAACCTTAATCCTTACCTGAGCATCATGTTTCATGATTTCGACGGAAATTCCGAAAATAGCCCCTATTCATCCTGGGAAAAAAAATTCCGCTCCCCGGCCACAGCTTCCCAAGATGCAACCTCCAATGAAAATTGCTTCCCTGGCAAATGAACTGCCCTTGGCCGTGTCCATATAGAAACTACCCATAAAACATTTCATTGATTTTTTGAAGTAGGCTATCATTACTCTATAACCTTCAAAATCGCCACCACCTTATTTTTTCACAGAAATAAAAATTGTTGACGGGGACTTTTCCCAGACCATCCACAAAAATAAAATATGCTAGAAAGAACGATAGAGCAGGATATAGGCTTCTATATGCTCTATGAAAAGAAGAAAAGCACCTGGGAAAAGTAGGAAAATTGTTTATGAAGTAAACAATATTGCATTTAAAACCAAAGAAAACCAATAGGCAACGATTAAATGTCTCAAACGCTGTTTCAACGCTGTTTTCTTCGGTGCACTTCAAGCGCACCCGTTTTAAATATTATTTCGGACACGAGGTTACTTCCTGTAGAACACTCTCGCTTGTCAAAGCTTCGTACAAACTCTTCCATTATCATCGAAACCACCAATACCCCATGACAGTACCTAACCGGAAGTCCCCCGTCCCTCATCAGAAATTGTCAAAGGCAAACTTTTTATAACCATCGATCTCAGGTGTATTTACCGACTTTAAAGATTGTTTGCCCCTGGAACCCACCAGGGCATCTGCCCCTGGACGCCACTCCACTATAGGGGGAGCACTTGGCGCTCCCACGTCGCCTTAGGCGCTGTTTGGTAGTCCATCCGGGTTTGTGCCCCCTGGCACTTCCAGACATCAGATCCTTCCCCTGATTCCACTCATTGACAATTCTAGCCAAGATTGTTTGAGCAGGGGGCACGGGGGGCAACGAACCTTTTCTAGGGGGACACAATTTCTGAATTCTCTCCCTCTCTATAGGGGTTATATACAAAACTGTGCATTCCAAATTTTTCCACGGGGGCACCTGGGGTGGCACGGTTTTGTCGTGGGGGGAGCATGCCCCCTCATGCCGGGTATAATTATAGCTACGTCCAGGGCCGTCGCGACCGGAGGGTGTGTGGGGTGTCTCACCCCCCCCCCCAAAAGTTCGTCAGAGCGACAATAGTCGGAAAATCTGAAATGCCAGTTGGAATTTCTGATATCTCAGTCTAGCATATTTTTCCGACTGAGCCTATGTCAAGTTTGTATATATTTTCCAACTAGACCAAGTGAGAATAATACCAAACGTTATTTTCCTCACGTAAAATCAAATCAAAGCTGTCCTTTTTTCGCAAATTCTTCTCAAACTCTCAAAATTTTCGCGCGCTCCGCTCGCTTCAAACCTTACCTCATTGTTGTTCTTATTATCAATATCTTCCGATAGCAACTTTCGGAGAAGCTCAACAGCAGAAGTTGAAAGCTGTTTACAAATTACCAGGTAAAAGACTGGCTTTTTGAGTGGCATGTTGGTTTGTTGGGCAATTGAAAGTATCTCGATGTAGATTCTGAATGCAGGTTTTATTATGGAAATCTTATTCAATGAAAATTTGGGCGCGCTTCGCGCGCATGCGTCACGATTTACAATCAGTCTCATGAACATTATTAAGGTAATTATACCAGACACAGTGCTATGGGAGCTAGGGCGCTTTAGTCCCCCTCCCCAAATTTTTTCCGAGCCCCACAAAATTGCGCAAAATTTTGTATAGACAAATATTGGTGAAGACATAGATATACTCAGAAAATATTCCAAACGTCTATTTATCAGGCCCGTAGCCAGTAAGTTCTGTAACGATTCTTTCTATAACTTCAAAAATTTTCGCGCGCTACGCGCTCTTTCATCTATAGTTCTATCTAGTGATAACACCCCATTTTCAAACATATTGGATTTCACCGTTCCCACAAATGTTCTTCTTCCGTGTAGGCGTGATTTTAGAGAAACACGAAAATGCATCGTTGCGAAATTCTTTCCTCTTTTTCCTAACTTTTGGAAGATTCTTTCTTCAGCCTCGCCATTGTAGCAAACATATTTTGTAACAAAAAGATCTTTCAGTTTCGTAGAAGATCCTTTATGGGTTAGATGAAGAATGTAATCCCCGACGACAACCATGCAGTCACCCGAAAAAAATTCTTGGTTTTGTCCAGATTCTTCAATAAAAGCCCAAACTTTTTCAACTTTCCTTAACGAAAATTCAATATAACCCCAAATTTTTCGGCGCTCCGCGCGCCTTATATTTTGAGTTCGGCAACCCATTGCATCTGTCGGGACTTAGAGTAGCTGGCCCCCAGTCAGGGCGCTTCCCCCCTTGTCGGCAAATCAATGCACCACCCCTGGCTGAGCCTGCGTGCAGGATTTTCATTTTGGCATTAAAGTATACCCCCGAATTTCAGCGCGCTTCGCGCACAATCCTCATCCACGTTGTATCACTTATGAATATTATAAGCACAACGTAGCAATGAACTTTTATAGCATAAACTAGGTGTACATTCTGAAAACGAGCTTGTTAGTCCTAATCCCCTTTTGCTGTACCTGTATGGGAGGTCTAGTATCATTTTTCTGCACCTATACTCTCCCTCCCGCCCATTCCTCATTGCTGGGAGCTGTTAGTCTGGATTCTCGTTCAAAATTAGTAAAAATACGATAGATGTAAAGTGCTTGGCGTCATACTCTATATTATTATTTAGATGCCAGGTAATAAGCATTATGTCGTTGCCTCATTTTATATAATTGATCCAGAGCTTCCAAGGGCCTATACAGGTATATGCTAGCATTAGATGCCAGAATAGAAGGCATTAAAGTAGTCAAAAGGGGGGGGGGGCGGGGCTTCAGGAGGTTTGTTGACAACATATTCTTCTCTTAGACAACATACTTTCTACTTTCACCTAACCAAATCTTAGTATTCACTAAATTATGGACATTTTCCAGTCATGTATGATCAGTTCCAAAAGTATCCCAAGACAGCACCATTTTGCATATAAGCAACCTTACCTTAACAAAAATTTCTCAAAAGGGAGGGGACCCCTTCCCTTAGGCCCCTCCCCCAGGACGGCACCTTTATGAAGTGACAAAGGAAGGATCCCCACTGCTGTATCATACAAAAGTAACGCCCATAAAAACGAAAATGCAATTTACGGGCCGCCACTCATTTGGAGAAAGAATCAAACCAGTCGGAAAAATTAGAATTCATTTAATTATGGACATTTCCTAACCATATATGATCAGCTCCAAAAATATCCCAAAGATAGCTCCATTTTGCATCTAAGCAACCTTACCTTAACAAAAATTTCTCAAAGGGGAGGGGTCAACCCCTCCCTTAGACCCCTCCCCCACGACGGCACCTTTATGTAGCGACAAAGGAAGGATCCCCACTGCTGTATGTAAACGCAGGGCGCATAAAAAATGGTGTAATTTACGCGCCACCATTCAGTTGGAAAAAAATCCATCCAGTCGGAATTTGGGACCTTCACACCCCCCCCAAACATATGACCCTAGCTACGGCCCTGGCTACGTCACTGGTAAGGTGGTCCAGGCTATGGTGTATTTTACCCTTCGCATGCCCAAAGCCGTATCAGAGAATGTCGAATAATGAACTGGGCTCATTTGGTGTTGTTTGGTTGTTTGTTTTCAGTTAAGTTTATGGACTTCAGGGCATCTTATGGGGCCTTATCCTCCTTTGCCCTTCAACCTGTTATGTCATGTTTACACAGGTATTCTCTGTGCTTGTTTTCGTACCCGCGAATGAATGAGGAACGAGGAATGAGAGAACTACCAAACTTCGAAAATCGGGCAAAGGATAAGCCTGCCACTCACTTTTCCTATAATTCGGGGTTCATGTGTTTACAATGTTCCCGTAGAAGGAAATGGTTGCGGCAAATCTCAGGTAATATGCAGAAACCTCTTTCTGAGTTATTATTTTACTCAATCAAAACATAACATCAGTTGGCTCTCCTTTTCTCCTTATCTTCTCGTGTGCAGTAAGAGTTCTAGAGAAAGTTTTTGTATCTTACGTCAGGAATTTTTGACTGAGTTATGGAAATGCAGTCGTCCCTACTTTCGGTGTGTGTACACAGCAGCAGCGCTACACCTAGCCTGTACCTACGCTTAACGCAGTGCACATGCACAGTGTGAGCTCAAGTCTGTGTAAATGGCGGAAAGTTTAAACCGAAGAATAAGAAAGTCGTCAAGCAGAATCCGACAAGAGCTACATATTTTCAGATACCACAGATAAAATATGTATTTAATGTGACTTTTGAGTCCCCGAGCAAGGCACGATTGTCGTACTCTGGTTACACTGCAAGGAGGGAACCAGAAAGTAACTGTGTTAGGGAATGTTAGGCTTTGTCGTTTGTACTTGTAGCCAAGCAGTAGCTAGCCTAGCACTTTTAGCGCAGCCTAGGCTATAAAATATATTGTTACTGTACAGTGTACACTGCACTGACTGACGTAGCCAAGCCCTGAATAGCCTTAACCGTAATTTCTGCAGCGCTAGACCTGGACTTGGTAGGCCTATAATGCTTTCTTTGTGTGTCAAGGACAACATACAATACCATTGCATTGCCATCAAACAGTAGTCGAGTCCAAATTGAGTTAATTAGAACTGAACATTAGCCTGAGCCTAGGCCAATACTAATAATACTAGTACTAGCCTAGGTGAAGGTCCGTGACAGTTCATGTGATCAGTACTCACAAGGGATAACTGCACCATCATGAATGGTGTTGGAGAATTAGTTGATGCCCTACCACCACCAGTTACAGAATCAAGTGGCATGTCTGGCCTGAAAAATTGCTCAGTTCATGTTGAAGTTTGTCAGAGCACGTATAGGTAGGTTTTCATTAGTCTATATTTTTTTTTAACTGTATGTTCCAGTGTTAAACTTATTATGCCGGTAACTTTCACTAAGTTAGGGTCTTTGCTGTATTAAAGTATTTACTTAGGCTAGGCTATACTGGGTATGATATGACATGCATTTTCAATGCCTACACAATTTAGTCAAATTGCTAAATTCAGGTTATACAATCCTACCTGTACAGAACTGTACATGATTCAATCAGGCAGAGTACAGGTATATTTTACTTCTTACCAATGTTTATTTTTGATCTTTCAACAGCACTGTGACAGCTAGTGAAATACAAGATCATGTTCGGGAGATGTTATACAAAATAAAGACATTATATGGAGATGTTTCTATAACAGAATTTGAAGATCCTTTCCTCACTGAGCATGTGCAGTATGTTGCAATGACTGACACAGAATTGAGCAGTGGAAGAAAGCAGGTGTGTACTACAGTATGAATAACAACTCATTTAAACATATGTGTGTTCATTAGGCTTGCATGGGCAGGGTACCTGACTCTACTTCAGTGTCATGACTCCTGGCAGGGAGTCAAGAAGCAGCTCCTTTCCTTGAAATAGCAAATCCGGGGTAAACATTAAAATGGAATACTGTCACAAATATGAACAAAAACCATATTTTGGAGTTATAGGTTTGTGTTCCATCACAGGCTTTAACAAAGTACAGTACTGTAATGCAACTGAATTTTGGTCCTTATCTGTATTCAGTAGTCACAAGTCATTTCCAACATTGGAAGTTTAGCACCACAGTAATTGAATCTCCTGTAGTAGAGGCTTACCAGTAGACTGAATGTCAACAATAGTGCTGTGGAGCATGCTCCTGCATCAGTTATGATGTGACTGTAGGTGTCCTGACTCCATTCAGAGTAGTTACTTATAGGACTGCAGGTACCCAACTCCAGCCTAGCATCTGTATACAGTAGACTGATAATTACAGCTCTGGCAGTTCTTTTACCTGTCAAATGATGAACAAGAAACAAAAGTTACCATAGCTTGTTGTTTCTTGAACCCAGATTTAGGTGATAAAATGAAAAAAACGTGCAGTAAAGGTGATAGCACTTGAAAATTACATTACATTGACACTACTTTACATTCTTTGCATGGCAGGAAGCACTCTTAAGAAAGTAAAATTGTCTTTGAAAGACTTTTGTTCATCCTGAAATCGTTGCATAATGCATAGTAAGTGAACTTCCAGAAAACAGGAGAACCATGTACTTGACGGAAGGGAGTAGTCACAGTAAGAGATATAAGATGATTTATGTCATAGTATAAAAGGAGCTTGCCTTTAAACTATGAAAAGTTGTGTGTGTCAAGTTTTGCATCCTTTCTCAAAAAATGTACGGTATTGCGCCATCCTCAAATCCTCAGTGCATCCCATTTTATTGGCCCTTCATAAATAATTGCATCGCAAGCTTCAGGTTTTGTTCTTCATGTTTCTTTTACTTATATTGCAGGCCATTGATCTATGCAGTACTCAATTATGGATCCATGTCTTTACTCTCAGTGAGGATGGCCCAGCTTGTGAAGAGTTAGATGGGGAAGAGATGTCAGCCGCCAATCATTGGCTTCTTCCAGCAGGTAGGACTTTCCACAAAATTTCAATCATGTCATTCATTATGGAGTTAAGAATTGTTTTTGTTCCTTTTTATGGTTACAGAACTTTAATTTGCCCTCCTAAAATCTTGATGCTTTTTTTTTAATTGATGTGAGAGTTAACTGAGAAACATGATATGAATGACAAATTGTTATTCAGATGGACTGTAACACACCAACAGAAAGTTGTAGCTTGATAACAACTTCTAAATCAATTTACATTAAAGGTATGAGGACATGCAACCAGAATGAGTTATTTATACTCACCACATACAGATAACAATTCCCCAATGAAACATGTGTTGGAATTATTTTCATATCTGTGACCATTCTCAAGACGTACCTCTGCAAAGTTTGATCATTTCAGAGATTATCAACTCTACAAAAATAAAGATGTGGAGTGTTGAACAGTGTCAGAGTGTTTCTTTTGTTCATCCCAGTTCATCCCATACTACTTTTTGTTATTTGTCAGCTAGTTTTTGCAGTGGTTTGGTGTTTCTGACATTTTACAATAAGACAAGCTCACTTCAAACAATAAACCCCTCAGAGCACACACACATCAAATCTATCAACATTACAACCGTCTTTCTAAAAAATAGTCAAATAAGAATATGATAACACTAGAATAGACAAGTTGGTAAATGTTGTCACAGAATGCACCATGGGAGGGGTCAAAGCAAAAGTGAACCACTAACCCCGCAGCAGTTGTCAGTTATGTATAACTCTTTCGGACATGCACATGTCATTGGAATTACAAGCACAGGCAATGCAGTGCAGGTGTAATGCATGCCTACAGGACAGGCAAATACAGGCGTAATACATGCCTGCAGGAATTAACCACTGACAGTAAGTTTCTTCATGAGATTATACAAATAAGGTGCAGTAATCCTGCCATCCAGCTCCTTACTGCAACCACTGATTTCGCATCCACAATGTTCCACTTCTGTAACAACTGTATATTATTGAAATGAGTATTAAAGGTATACTCTCAGGTATACTGTCTTTAAAGTACTGTTTATGTCCAAAGAAACAATTGTTGGAACTGTTTTTGATTAGTTCTGTTTCTAACTGTTCATCGTTTCAGCTGACATGCAAGGCTTGTGGGATAACTTAATATTTGATGGTCCAATTAAATCCAATTTATTACATTATGCCATGACAACACTGCTCTTCTCTGACCGGAAGGTGGATCCCAGTGTTATATCTTGGAACAGAGTTGTCCTCCTTCATGGTAAGAATTCTTCCTGCAAAGGCACACTGGAATTGGGCAATAATTTGTGATGTCACTACTCACTTTTGTGCTACTCAGAATGCATTCAATTTTTTCCCTGAAGATACTGCATCTTTTGCCAAAATGTGGTAACTGACTTTTAAGAGTTTCTTGACTATGCATGCAAGTCTTCTCCTCACAACATTCCATGCAAGTAGTTTGTCCAAGGTCATGAAGCATATTAATCACAAAAGGAAACAAAAGCTAGTAATGTGAGTTGTACAAGAGGAAAGCACAATAAGATTGCACAATTATTTTTTTTTATGTAAATTAAGTGAATAAGTTACTGTACAACATTTTATATCTCAGCAATGGAATAAGCTCTGAAGGTGAGAGTGGTATGATTGAGATTCATTTTAAACCTTAGAGACATATTCTTGACATTTGAGACTTTAGGCACACTTTAAAGAGATAGCACAGTTTACTTTGATTTCCTTTCTTGTGATGTTTCTCAGTTTTACTGATTTTTGGTTCCTTGCATTAGCAAAAGGAACCTATGTAGTCAGCTTGGCGTGTGTGTGTATGTGTGTGTGTGTGTGCGTGTGTGTGTGTGACACTTGCTTCGGTACGCTGTAACTCAACAAGGGAAAGTTGGACTAAACTGAAACTTGGTATATGGATCTGTCATAGTGAGAAGGTGTGCCCTATTGTTTTTGGTGGAGGTCAAAGGTCATGTGGGGTCACCAGGGGTCAAAGACCGAAAACCTTGTTTGCACGATATGTCAAGGTAGGAAGCTTGGATAAATATCATACTTGGTATGTAGATGCATTATGGAGAGAAGATGAATACTGTAGCTTTTGGTGGAGGTCAAAGCATGTGGGGTCACCAGCAGTCAAACACTGAAAACTTGTTGTTAAAACAATATCTCAAGGTAGGAAGCTTGGATAGATTTCATACTTGGTATGTGGATGACTTATGGTGAGAAGATGAATCCTGTCATTTTTGGTGGAGGTCAAAGGTCATTTGGGGTCACTGAGAGTCAAATACTGAAAACCTTGTTAACGCAATATCTCAAGGAAAAAATCTTGGATAGATTTCATACTTGGTATATAGATCCACCATAGTGAGAAGCTGTGCCATACAGTTTTGGGTGGAGGTCAAAGGTTATCTGGGGTCACCAAGGGTCAAAAACTGATAACCTTGTTGTTAGCACAATATCTCAAGGTAGGAAGCTTGGATAAATTTCATACTTAGTGGATGCCTTATGGTGGGGAAAAATTTTTGGTGGAGACCAAAGGTCATCTGGGGTCACTGGAGGTCAAACTCTGCAAACCTTTTCAACTCTATATCTCAGTGTAGGAGGCTTGAATAGATTTTTGCTTTGAGGTGTTGCATTAAATCTAGCAGAAAACCCATATGAGATTTGTTGGATGTCAGAGTTGAAATCACCAGATGCCAAAAAGCAAATTCCCAAGAATTCCTAAAGTCAAAAAATATAAGCACAAAACTGTATCATTCCAGCACATTAAAGGCAGTCACTTGTCACCCCAAACTACAATTTCACCCTATGTACATCAAAAATCTCAACAGGTACAGCTCTTTGATTGACATCAAATTCAAAAAATGCAGAGTATCTCATATTACACAGCATGCACTGAGAGTGCTCTGATTACACATTAAGGACTTGTATGCTCACTAGTATGCCCTGAAGCAATAAACTAGGATGGTGTCTGGATAAAGATGAGTTTTACTTAGATGTGGGAGGGGCTAGAAGTAAGTAGGTTGGGAGAATTGGAACTGTCTGGGGTGATGAAAATCTGCCTTTAAGATCACATTCACCCAATGACTGAAAGATGTGGGATATCTTTCAGAGATGCCAAGTATCTCAATTTTAATTGAAATTATAGTATTATGATTTTAATCCATAATCCTGCCATTATGAAAACATGCATCAAGTACTACTTTTTAATATTGCAGAATATTCTCTGCCCACAAAGCAGAGGACTGTTGTGAAAGTTCACTAGACAGACAACATTTGTCCTTAGATTAGGACATGTGAGCTTGCAGGAATTGGAAATTAGAATTGATTAATCAAATGCTACTATGGGTTGTTAGTTTTATAAAGAGAACCAAGTTACTGATCATTTGGATCAGATACCATTGAGCGTGCATGAATTGTGATTGCTTAATTGAATAAAACAAATTGTAACTGTATACTGTCTGTGTTGATATCCCCTGAAGTGCCTGTAGGCTGTATTTCTTCAGAACAATTTATTTATGCTTGAATGTGTTAACACAAGAGGTGCATTGTCTACAGAGCAGATTTTGTGAATCAACAGAAATACTGGTTCATTCAGTAGTTGGCTCAGTTTCATTACATTCAGCAAGGAACCACAGTGCCCATTGGGCTCTTGTTGTTGTAAGGGGCAACAAGTGGTAACCCATGTAGTTTGTAGAATTACATCTTAAGGTCAGAGTATTACATAAAATAGTACCAGTCATTAATTGAAAATGATTCTTTTTTTATTTGCATGGTGAAAATAGCAAAAGCTCCAAAATAGCATTGAATCTTGGTCCATTTCACTTTTTCCTATGAATTTCTAATAATCATTGGATAGTACCTAAAGAATTTTTTTTCAAATAACTACCTAAAATCAGGTTTTTTTTTTTTTTTTTTTTTTTTTTTTTTTTTTTTTTTTTTCAGGACCTCCAGGTACAGGAAAGACATCTCTATGTAAAGCATTAGCACAGAAGCTTACAATTAGACTTTCAGGGAGGTAAGAAGAAGGGATTAATTTTCTTCATGGGATCATGATAAGTTTGCATTTTTATTTGCCCATTATTCATAGAGTTGATGTGAAAAAAGGTTTTTGTTCTGTAGGATATAGTGATACAAAGCTTCTATTTATCACTTACTATTTTGAAGGTTTAAAGTATCACTATGCTCTGTCACTTGATCACGTACTGTGCCCTGTTGCTGGATTTCATTTCTGTGAATGTAACTTCATTTGCATATCAGTTGAAGCATTCAACCAATCATAACCTTGTAGAGGGTACCGTCTTCCCCCTACCTGTTACTTTTTAGCATGCTGATTTTATCATTCAATAGCCCATTTCCCATGCACCCCAACTGCATTGTCAAGTGGTTTGAGCATCAGACTTGCAGCCAGAAGGTCTGGGGTTTGACTCCTGGCTGGGGCATACCAAAGACTTTAAAAATGGAACCTACTGCCATTGTGCTTGGTGCTCAGCATAAGCAGTGGAGTAGGGAAAACAAGCCAGTGAGCCACAACTGGAAAAAATGCCATGGCCAGCCCGACTTAAACCAAGTGGTTAGAAACTGAGCCGTAAAACCTCATCTAACTCTATCTCTAACCCATGCACCCCATGTTAGTTTGATGGCATGTATGTAGATGCTGTGTATAGTATGAACTTCTAATTTATTATTTGATACACCTGCTTAAGACTGTTGTTCTTTTCAGATACTCATATGGACAGTTCATTGAAATCAACAGCCACAGTCTCTTTTCAAAGTGGTTTTCAGAGGTGAGTTGTACTGCTGGTAGTAAAAATCATCTGAAATTTCTCATCAGACCACCTTTTTTTAATAAATCTTTACTGACCTCATTGAAAGGCTCAATACAAAATGTCTACTTCAGGACATGACAGAAGCTGTCATGAGGAACTGTCTATGTATGCTTGTTCTGTAAACCGATTTAAAGGGCTCATCTAGTCACCATGTTTGATTTAACATTTTCAGTTATGATAAATGGTTTGTGGTGTTTTTAAGTATGTGGCAATTTGTCACCAATGAATTGTTAAATATATTACCGTTAAGTTTTCTAGTAATATGAAATATTTGTTTTCGGAAACATCATGAAGGATAATTATGGGGGAAACTAGAGGAGGTTTGAAAAAAGGGTTTGGGCTTAGATTGGGGTACGTAAAGCTGGGTTTCAACAGGTCATGGAAAATCTGGAAAGTCATGGAATTTTACTTTTGTGTTATCCAGGCCTTGAATGTTATGGAGAAGAGTCAACTTGCTTTAAAAGGCATGGAATGTCATGGAATTTGAAAATATTTGCAAAATGCAAGAAATGATCCACTTAAGGTAGTTGTAGTTTTGTCTTTATAAATATCAGAAAGTACATGATATGCCTGGAGATGTCATGTAAAAGTCATGGAATGCTTGTTGTAGAGGTCATGGAATGTTTTGGAATAATAAATGGAAGAAAGTGTTAGAAGCCTGTGAAGCATTTTGGATGAATTTGCATACAATTCCTGTTTGTAGTTCTCGAGGTATTAGCAGGTGAAGCTTTTAAATTTTCTACCCATATTGAACTTGAAACAAACACAGGTGACATCATAAGCTCATACTAATCAACTGTTTTTTGTATTTGTTTCTGTAAACTTTAAAACCAGTATTCTCCTCCATAATGTTATGACTCTATTATGTGAATGCAGGAGAGGCATGGAAGTTTTGCAGACTTAAAATTCCCCCATGGGAAAACTCATGCCTCTGTCTACTTCAAGGTCAAAACAATAGATTGAAATAGAAAGAGAGGAAAGCATTGCTCATCAGTGTGAGGAGATGACATCATTCTTGGTTGCTTTAAGTTCATTCTAGATTACAAATGAAAGTAGAAATGAAGTAGTTACTTTAAAGTGCACTCGAAAAGCTAAAATTATGCATTAAAGAATTGGTAACTTGTCCATTTGTAAACCAGAACATGTACACGGTAAGGTGAATGTTTCTATAAATTGCACTTCTTATCATTATCTTTTACTTTGCCTTTACCTGCTACTCTCAGTATATAACTGGATTCTCCAACCACAGTGATACCATTGCACAATTGTAGTAGTATGCTGAGTAATCCATTAATGTTGGAGGTTCAGTTGTTTCCATCATCTTTGAATAAATTTCAAATGGAGAGAATATTAGACAACAAACTAATATAAACAAGGATGAGATACCAGCCAGGAACTGTTTAGCTGCATTACCTGCCAAATGACTCTTGTGAGCACCCCAAAAGAACATGAAAAGGAGGCTGCCAATTCTTTTGCCTTCAGTATCTGCTGGCACGATCTTGCAATTTCCTTAGTATTAAAGAGAAAATGCAGTTACCCCCAATTTGAATTAATATAGTCCCCGGTATCCTAATTCAAGAATGGCTCCTTTCAGTCACATGACAATACTTTTGTTCTTATTTGTTAAGATCAAGCAGAGTAACTCCTTGGTTTACCTTTAATATTCAATATTTTTATTCAGAAATAAAATGAAAGATTACTTGTTAGGGAAATAAGAGAAGGTTTGTAATATTAAGCTTATGTTTGAAAGTACACTTGGGGTGACGGATTATTCCCTTTAAGTGCAGTATTTTAAATGGTTACTATTCCTGTTTAACGTTACGCAACTCCTGGTTCAGAAGACCATACCTTTACTCTGAAATTACAATGTCTGTGAGAATTTAATGTTCTTATTACTCTAGAGTGGAAAACTGGTGATGAAGATGTTTCAGAAGATTCAGGAGTTAATTGATGACCCAGATGCCATTGTCTTTGTTTTAATAGATGAGGTAGGTACTATCACACCATAGTAATCACCAGTGTTCATCTTAGAAAATGAAATCATAGCGAGACCTCCTTTTGAGATATGTTTGTGCAGTATTTTTTACATTCTGCAGAATTTATTACATTTTAGATGTTTCTGTTGTATAACTGGCTGATTTAGGCAGCGAAATAGGTGCAAGAATTTTTCACAGATAATTATTTTCTTTGCAGGATTATTTCAACACTGGTGAAGGGATCCTATAAATCAGGCACCTAAACATGAACACTGATACCCAGTTCTCATGTTATAAGGATATGCACTCTAACATTGTCCCAGTTTAGTGTTCAAAATGCTGATTACTGTATTAATTATTATTGTATAGTGTTGTGATTACACTGACATTTGGTTCATTTGCAGTTGTGATTGTTATCCATGTGTGTCTCCTTTGAGGTGCTATTTTATTGTATTTGTCTATCTCTGGAGTTCAATTCTGTTGAGGTTTTATACTTTTCTGTTCTTGCTGGTAATATCCAGGATTGTGAACTTATGAGAGGACTGTGCCTTATGATTTTCCACCATTTTGCTGTCTTCTCAATTTTCCAGTTGTACATTAATGTACATGCAGCTTATCAGTGCTACATTCTATTACCTTTAAAGCTCATTAAAATCTTTGACTTCTCTCTGAAAATTTCTGAATGATGTGGAAGAGGAATAATTAATAGGAAGAAGAGTACATGACAGAAGGATCCACATGTGCTCCTACTTGTGCTCAAACAGTGAAAGCTTACCTGCCAGGAAGATGTAATTTGTCATTTAGGAGAGTTAGCGCTGCATCCGCCTGAAGGGATCATATATGGGACAGTTCATTATTTATCAGGGGTAATAAGTGTGCTGCCTTTGATTAAAATTACATGGCAATTGGTGCATTGTAAATGCAAAATACAAGCTTTTGAGTGACTCCTACTTACCCTACTTTCTCCTTTTTAAACCATCCTACTGCAACTTTTTTTCTTGAAAAATCTTACATTATTCTGCTTTTGCTTCTTTATCCTACTGTTTCACTTAAATACATACAGTGGCATATAAAATGGTTCAAAAAAGTCATTGTGAAGACTATAGGCATTATGATACTGTCAAGATGAGAGCAGAGACTGAAATCCTGCAAGAGCCACCTACCTTTGTCCCCCCCCCCCTCCCCTTAATTTTGTCCCTTTTTTTAGTCGGCAAATACTTATGTCCTGTTAATGGAGAATTTTGATCATACTTTTTCATCTGAGTGCATTAGAAAACCTTAACAACATTAAAATCTTAAATGATATATAATTTAAACGTATTTGTATGCTCTCTTGTCATTTAGGTTGAAAGTCTAACAGCAGCTAGACAAAGTGCCATGAGTGGATCTGATCCATCGGATGCAATAAGGGTGGTCAATGCTCTACTGACACAGATTGATCAAATTAAAAAGTAGGTTGTTGGAGGAAGCTCTCACATAATGGCTGTTTACCTGATAATAATCTCAGTTCCAGTAAGCTTCATTAATTGTAGATATACAAGAAACTTAAAGATGTTTGTTTATACCATTGGAAATGAACAGCACAATTTACATGCATACATATTAATGCCATGAAGAATTGATTGTAGCTGAAAACAATAGGCACTAAGAGTTAAAGGAAAGTTAAACTAAATTTTTATTTGTAAAATGTGAAATAGGAAGTAAGTTAGGCATTTTGGTAAGATTTCCATTATACTTCTCTATGTGGTTCTCCAGATATAAGGAAAAAGGTACTGTGCTACATTTGTAACTGAGGGTGAACTTGAAGCAGGCAGAGTGATGTCATCTCCTCACTTTGAGGAGCTATGCTTTGTGTTCTTTGTTCTTCAATGTGTTGTTTTAAACTTGAAATAGATAAAGATGTGGGGTTGCCACAGGGAATATAAAGATTGTAATATTCCCATGCATGTTGAGAATGTGAGATTGTGGAGGAGAAAATTATTTGTCAAGTTTAAAGAAAAACAGTGTTGATTAAAGTGAGGGTGCTTCAAGTTCACTTTGGAGTTAGATGTGATAAGTTCATGTCCTAATATCTTGAGAACCCACAAATAGGGAAAAATGCATATTTTGCAGGAATGCTAAGATTAAGTACCCATTTAACATATCAAAACCAAATAATGTCCAAACCATTCTTTTAAGCAAGTGAATAAAGTTGAAAAGTTTAAGGTCTGGATAGTTTGATTATTGTGATGACAACCAGAGGTGAGGTGGAGTAGTGAGGAAGGAAAAGTTATTCCACACCATTTATCAAGCTTCACTATATGAAATGATTTTGTTTTATGTGTCAGTAAATACCTTTTGGACAAGTTTTATAGTTAATGTGCTCCCTTTCATTTTCCTAGGAATTCTAATGTCCTTATTTTGACAACATCCAATGTAACTGGGGCCATTGACCTTGCCTTTGTAGACCGAGCTGACATCAAACAATACATTGGACCCCCATCTGCTGCAGCCATTTTTAAAATTTACCACTCCTGTATCAATGAATTGATGAAGGTTAGTCTTTTTATACAATTATTGTTTTTATAGTAAATAATTCACTTGTAACTGTGTGCCCCTCCCCCTCCAATACCCAGTCTGAGCTGAAACTGTAGTGGGGATGTAATTTGTGGAAGCATAACCAGCATGTTTCATTCCCTGCTAAATTTGAAATTAAGCCAGAGTAGAGCAAGGCATCATTTGTCTGAATGTTTCCGCTAATGTCTGTGCAAAGTTGTGGCATACTTTGAAAGCATGTGTATAATCCCCTCCAAATACTGGTAATTTTCCTTGTCTGTTCATTACAGTGCAGATCCTGGCTAAAAGGACCATCAGATTCCTGTATAGTGGGAACCATATAAATCACACATCCTTGAAAAAGTGTTGCAACAGCTCTGCTATCTGCCAGTAAGGGGATGGTTTAATTGACTAGTATATATGTCTTAGGAATAATTCAGAATCATAGATTTAGATAGTCTAGATATTACAATAAATCATTTCCCTTCTTTTTAAGACTGGTATTATCAGCCCTCCACAGCAAATTTTGGATTTACGAGCTCTAGAGGTTGTGAGGTTTATGGAGAATGATGCTACCAAACACAGCCTGAAACTGAGAGAAGTTGCTCAGTAAGTGGATCTGGTTCTACCTTGTGTTTTCTTGTATTATACTTTTTTGTTGGGGCAGGGGGTTCTTGAAATTAAGGTTAATGAACTGAATCACTCTTTAAAGGAATGGTTTGAGCAAAAAAATGTTGATATGTGAAAGTGGAACTCAGTCTAGGTAGTCTGGTGAATTTTTCATTTGACTCCTATGTGTGGTTCTCTAGATATTAGCAGATAATGTGATTACATTTGTAATGTAAAGTCAAAATGAAGCAAGCAGAAGTGATGTCATCTCCTCACAAGGATAAGCAGTGTTTTGTTTTCTGTTTTTCAGTCTAGTGTTTTGATTGTGATAAAGGTGTGGATATGAGTTTCCCATTGGGAAATGTGAAGTTGTAAAATTCCCATGCCTGTCATACATTTACATTATGGGTGTATGGTATAATGGAAAAGAAAATTGCTTCTTAAGTTAAAATGAAAAATAGTGTTGATTGGTGTGAGGTTATGATGTTATGTCATGTGTGCTTGCTTCAAGTTCACTTTGGGTTGAAAATGTGATGACTGAATTCATCTGCTGATACCTTGAGAACCACAAATAGTAATCCAGGCTTCGACAAATCCCCCGCCCGACAGTCCGGGACAAGTAAAAACTTGCTCGGGCAAGGGCATTGTTCAATATCATAGCCCACCGGGCAAGTACCCTTTCAGAGCCTCCTCCACAATGGAATTCAAGATAAAGGCATATTAAAAGTGGACAAGTAGATATTCATGTGGACAAGTAGACTAAGAGAACAGCTAGCCCTATGGACAAGTATTGAAAAAAGAATTTGTCAAAGCCTGAATAATCAAGTGCAAATTTTACTAGAATGCTTAGATAAAGTACTCTTCTAATCTATCAGAAGTAAGTTTTAGCTTGTACCCTTTTTTTAATGATGTGGAAAATGTGAGTAGCATTGTGCCTTGGAATGTCCTCAGGGACAGTGATGAGCCAACTGTATAACTGTGTGCAGTATAAATGTCCCCTTTGCCTGCATTGGGTCAGTCATCTAGAGTGTTGGCCACTCTGTGGCCTTTGTTGACATTTTAGCAAGCTTTCATGTGAATCATTCATGATTGTTATGCAATGCATGTATGTAACCAAGACTTACATTAAGCATTCTTGGACCAAGCACCAGTCCATTCAGTGTTGTGGCTCCTAGATTTTGGCAGAACCAACCTGTTCATATATTTCTGAAGCGAGCCAGGCGCTGTATCCGGTGTACCATGGAGTTAAATGGCCTGAAGCCTTTATGTAAGGCTTGCATGTCACTGTATAATTCTCATACGCCTATGTGCAAACACGGATTAAAATTGTGTCAAAATTGTGCTACATTTACAAAAGAACATTTTTGTTTGCCTCAGAGTGAACATTATAGTTCATGTACACTTCAGGGGTATGCCAACTGAAAAAAACATTAAAAAACTCTGACACTTTTGTATGATCATAATCACGCCTGCAAAAAGCTGGACGCAAACATGCATTGCGTCAGCGAAAATCATGCTGCAGCTAGAAATTTTCATCTTAGTCCCAAATTAAGTAGACCAGGTGAGCTAGAAATTTTGGTTTTCAAAGTATGTGCGCCCGTGAAGTTTTGCGAGTTTTGCAGCCATGATCATAATTGTAGATGCACCTCACTGTCATGGACAAAAGTATGTGTGACAAATCTTTGCAACCTTCTTCAAGGTTGTTGTGCAAGCAAACTGTGGCTTAGCACAGAAGAACTAGCATGCACTACCCTTTCCCAACATGGGGTAGAATGGAGAGGGCAAGATATCTAGAAAATCCTGTGTGCTTTTCTAGTTGTCCAGTAACATTGTTCAATAAAAGCTCATTTGATAAAGAGCTGGGATTAATAGGCCCACTAAAGTTTTTTTTCTTTGTTTTTGTTTTTCTGATAGGAAGAGTTACAGCCTTAGTGGAAGAACTTTGAGGAAGCTACCCTTTTTAGCTCATGCATTGTTTATCCAGGTAAAGGCTTTTGTTTTTATATATGTATAGTTGCACTGTTGCAGAATATAAAATTTTAAAGTTGACCCTTAGACTTGTTTGTAGGTTGTGCAATATTCATCCACAAATTCATAATTTTCAGCTAAACATATATCAATTTCAACAAAATATTTTCTACTTTCCAAACTGAATGTTAGGTTAGTTTCATTTACATGATGAAGGCCAAATGTGGTCACTGGCCCTAATTTGAATGGACTTCTATTTTTTCCAGGACAGCCCATAAAGGCCTCTCGTATTTTGTCCTGTTAATTTTTTGGGTGGTCTTTATACTTTTCTGCTTATACTTTTTGTGGTTCTCCTGAAGTTAATCAGGAAGGTGCAGAATTTAGACATTTTCCTATTTATCACTGGACTTACATTCAATAATAAACTTGGAGTTCACAGTCAAGTGTCAGTAAACTTGAATTTGTATATATTATTTGGCACACAGGTGGAGGACTTTTATTTGCTTTGGTAGCAGGTATCATATCTCATGTTTTATAAAAGAGAAATCAGGTTGCTATGGCAGATTAGCCAAAGATGGTAGCATTTTAGGCCACAGATGGGAAAATTTTGGGTTTAATTTCTGGCTAAGAAATTGTGAAGGGCACTTTTTTCATCCACAGTAGTCTATGGTTTTCTGTCTATCTTCAGTAAAGAGCATCCTCAATTTGAACTTCAATCTATTTTTTGACCCACACTGTCTCATCCCACATTTTTTATTTCTCAATAAATGAAACAATCAATCATTGGTATAGTAATGATGACTGTCCAGTGATGTTACTGTAAACTAACATCTAAATTCCATCCAATCAATCACTGTAACAAATTTAGTGGACACATGAATAGACCACAGCTTGGTATTTTTCCTGTCCATACCCTCTTTTTTTCATTTCTAACATGATCGTATTTTTGTTAAATGTCCTATACCTCTCTAAGGGCCAAAAATTAATAATGCTAGTAATCTTTCCTCCATCTTTAGAAACCAACTGTGACTCTGGAAGTGTTTTTGGAAGCACTTGAAAGAGCAGTACAACAACAGTTTGAGGAGAGAAGAGGCCTGGACAGCAAGCAGCCTCCCACTCTTTATAAAGAAAATGGAACTGCAGACTGAAGACCATGTTATGAGGCATACATTGTGATGGCATGAATTGTTTGTCAATGGGCCCAGTTACTATCATAGTTAGCAGGGTGACAGCTTTTCCACTTGAAACTTTTTTTTGGGGGGGGGGGGGGAAGGGAAAATTGTTCTTCCAAGCAACTGGAAATTTGGGATTCTCCGATCTTGTAGACCGGATACTGTATTCTGGTATGCATTGAACCAAGGTTAATAAATTTGAAGTTTTTACATCTTTGTGAACTATGAAACCATAAATCCCTGGACAGCAAATATCTCTTCCACTATGCAAAAAAGAAAACAGAACAGAAGACTATGATATCAGACATTATGTTGATGGGATCATAATAGATTGCATTTCCATGGACCAGTGTTTTATGATACTGATCAGCAGGGTGGCAGCTTTTTTACTGAATCCTTAAGCAGTATGAGGAGAACACTTTGAGAGGGATAAATTGTTTGTAATGAGACTGGAAATATGGGGTGTACCAATCATCCGATGGCTGACTGTAGAAATTTCTTCTCAGTGCACTTTAATTTGGCTGGAAAGTTTGGAACAAGAAAGTCTTCTTTTTCTCCAGTGTGCCTTTAATACATTTCAATTGCATCAACAGTCCTGTAGGAAGAATTTTCATGCTGTATACAGAGTGATGAAGAAGAACTAGTGATGACCTATTTTATTTAGAACAATAAAAGGATTTAAATCATCCTCCTCTCCCTGCTCTTCTTCTTCTTTGTCTGACTTGATCTTTTTTCCCTTCTTTGGGAAAGTGAAGGGAAAATGTATCATTTCCTTTCAAATTAGCTATTTGTCTTCTTAAACAATAGATATCATTTTAATTTGAATGTACTTCTTCCATCATTGACATAAAAGTATTTACAGGTAGGAGAAAAAAGTACAAACATGAAACAATAATAAAAACCTGTTCAGGAAAACAAAATGTATAAAATACATAAACATTGGTTTTAAGATTTTCAATTTATTATTATTTGCAGCCTTTCAGGCAATAGACAAAGAAATTCTTAAAATAAATATTTCTTCTTTATTGGCAATATATTTTGATTTCTTAGCCTTCTGGTTGATTGCCCACCCAGAAAATGTGTATTATGCCCACACCAGTTTGTTGCATTTGCTGTATAACATTGGGGAAGTTTTGCAGGGATTCCAGGTCAATGTGTGCACAGCTTGTAAACACTATTAAAATTTATATATGCAAATACGAAAAAAGAACAAAGTCATAAATATTCAAATATGTATAAACAAATTTTAGTCATTATACAGTACAACTTCTTGCACCAAAGTCAATGGGCTGATAGTGTTTGATTTTCCATACATACAGTGAGCTTTAAGGTTGTGTGACATGAAAATAACATGGTTGGATATTTGATGTAAAAATCATTAAATATCCAGAAAACAGCCGCAATTCCCCGTAAAATCCATCAAATATTGACCATTTTACAGGGTCATTTCTATTTCATACTTGTATCATGAATAAACATGAGCTAAATATGCAAATATGTGACATCAAAAGATGGACATACCATATATGGCTCATGTAATCCTTTGTTTCTTCAACCTTAATTTCAAGGACACTGGTAGCATTGTTATCCCCTGAGGGGTTTATTATGAAAGTTAAAATTCTTTCCTTTGGAAACATTGATATCACTTAACAAACTGTAATCTATCTGATGAGTAATTAAGAGATAATTTATACAGGGTAAACAAAAGAAATTTTAACACTGTGCAACACTCCACATCATTACTTTTGATAGGCAATTAGTTCCTTCAGAAACCATCGAACTGTGAAGACGTATATTTTGAGAACGGTGAAAGGTGTTGAGATAATTTCAATGGATCTTTCATTGGAGGACTTAATTCTTTAACTGACAAGTGAAACAGCTCTGTTTGGTGGCATGTCACACGACCTTTAACAGAAAAGTCCCAGTCACTGTCTATGATCAGTGTTTTTGTGAAGGGCCAGAGGAGAACACATTTTAGCTCTGCATAATTTTATCCTGCAAATATGTATATTCGTGTATTAGAACCAGCCCACGGTTGAGAAATAAGATTTGTGAATATATTGACATTTGAGTATGATTTATGAAATAAATCTTTGTATGTGTCATCATATGGTACATATCCACTGTTGCTACTAAGGTTATCTGTTAAGTTGACTCGATTTTATCAATGGACAGATGGCTTCTCCGCCTGTTGACTAAGATCATGTGTAGTATTGGTTCTTTAAGCCAGTGTAGAATGGCACCAAACATGATAGATCCATGATGTATAGGTCTGAAGGATTAGAGGTTGGTCATGTTAAGTCTGGTATCAAATCAAAGCATATAGCTCCTATGGGGAGCAGAACACCGTCAGAGACAACAGTTGGTTTCCGCCCTCTAGCATCCAGCCAAAATGACTTAAAGAAGGATAGAGTATAGTATACAGTCAACCCACCTGTGGCACACAAACGTTCATCTGTGAAATTTATGAATACCATTAATTCAGCTTTACTTGCCTTTCCCATGTAGAAGCTCCTCAGGCCAGGGAATAAACCAAGATGCATTTAGAGATGGCGATAGATTTTTTGGTTCCAATGATAATAGAAACATATGCATTCATGATGGCATGTGTTTGTATGTGTGTATGTGAGTGTGAGCGTGTCTGTGTGTGCATGTGTGTTTGTGACGCATAGCTCTTTAACACGATATCTCAAGAAAGAAAACTGCCCCATATTGAGAGAAAGAAAACTGCCCCATATTGAGAGAAAGAACCCTATTCCGGGTTCGTAGTATCTGGAAAAGTCTGTGAAAGTCTGTGAATTTTTTCAGGTCTTTGAAAGTCTTTGAATAGTCTGTGAATTTCAGCAAGTAGCTGAGCAGTCTTTGAAAAGTCTTTGAATTTTGGTCATTCTTACTTAAGGTCACAGATTCTGCTTTACAGTCACAAAATTACATTATTAACTTTCAAAATTCCATTTAAAAAACAGACAAATTCCGGGATTTTCAGTTTTAAGCCTACTGAAGATTTGTGACCTATCCTAACACACTCTTGCATAGGCAAAATTGGAGCCTATACCGATAACGTTTTGCCGATTTTCGATAAGTTGCTTCTCAATTTGGGATCGTAACTTTGAAGGAATTTGATAATTTAATAGGTTAATTGCCATTAATATAGCTGGTAAAATGTCTCTTTGATAATTGTAGGCATTCATTTGAAATACCTTTGAACTCAAGTGTTTGATTAAACATGACATCTTTTTGAGCTGGGTAATTTTTAGAGCTCATACTGACCAGTATTCTGGTGTGAGCCACTGTGACCATACAGCAGATCTCCCTACCTGCAGACAATTGTTCAGATCTTCCTCTCAAATCATGCTTTCTATTGATTTGTTTGAAATGTGGACACAATGTTCCCTGTGTGATGGCCCATTTGGTGTTCAGAGATTTGTGGTCCAATATCCCATGTAGGCCCTTTGGCCTATTTTATAAAATTCTGCAAAATGCTTCTCCTACAGATTCTCTTGTATGATGTTGATGGTTTGACATAGTGATACTCAGTTTGTGGTACCTTCAGGTGTCACAGAATTTTGGATCCAAGGTCCAAGATGGGCCCTTGAATCCATTTTGTGAAATATTGCAAAAATTGTTTTACCCCTTCTCTCCAATTTCTGTTTAAAGAGTTGATGGCCTGAAGTAATGATAGCCTACTTGGTTGGTTATCGCTTTAGAGTATTGTGAAAGTTTTGGTCCAATGTCCCATGTGGGCTCTATATGGCCCATTTTATAAAATTCTTCTAAATGCTTATCACCCTACAAATTTTCTTGTACAATGTTGGTGGCTTGTCATGAAGATACTCAGTTTGTGGTGCCTTCAAGGTGTACATAAATTTCGGGTCCAAGGCCCAAGATGTGCCCTGGGGTCCAAATTGTGAAATATTGCAAAGTGGTTCTTTCCTCCTCCGTTAAATGTTAAACAGAGTTGCCTGCCTGTCATAGTAATGCTTGGTTGGTGGTCCCTTCAGGGTGTTCAGGAATTTGGGGCTCAATGCCCAAGACGGGCCTTAGGTTCCATTTAAATATTGCAAACTATTTAACTTCTTCTCTGTTACAAGTTTGACAGAGTTGATTATATGTCACAATGAATCTTGGTTAGTGATCTGTTTATGGTACCCTGTGATTTTGGCCAAGGTCCCATATGGGCCCTAGCGCCCATTTTATGAATTACGATTACTACTTTTCCTACATATTCTCTTGCACAATATTAATAAATTGCAATGACACTCAGTGGTCCTTTGAGGTTGTTCAGGAATTTTGGTTCCAAAGCCCCAGATTGGACCTAAGGTCTATTTTGTGAAATAAAGTAAAAGGATTAACCCCTCTTCCAGTTAATCTTTAACAAAGTTGACAAGCTGCCATAGTGATGCTTGATTTGTGATCTGTTTATGGTATTCTGGACACATTGGTCCACGGTCCTACTAGAGCGCATAAACCATCATAATAAAACCATATAAAGGCAGGTGTCAACCTCTACTACTGCAGATGTCAAGATTGCTGTTGTGTTAATTTTAATGCTATTGCGACTATTTAATAAACATAACGTGTTGTTCATGTAAAGATGGATTTTTATTACATTGAAAACGTTTTTATTCCAGACAATATTATGAAGTCTTAGGTTGCGTATGCCTGGTTTGCGTAATGTAGAGTTGGTCATGGAATTTTACCAAAGAGTCTGTGAAAAGTCTGTGAATTCACTAGACCATTTTTGCTACGAACCCTGCTATTGATTTTGGTGGAGGTCAAAGGTCATTTGGGGTCAGGGTGTGGTGTGGTGGTGTCTAAGTGGAGGGTTTGAAACTCCTCCCCTTATGAAATTTTCGTTTAGGTGAGATGGCTTAGTTGCAAAATGGTACTATCTTTGGCAAAGCAATCATGCCGCTAGAATTCAATAGGCTCGTTAAGCCAAAGTTCCCCGGGAAAAGGCTATTTTTCTGGGTGAAAAATATAGACGTCTTACGTCGCCTGATGGCTGAATCTTCCTATTGAATTCTAGCCTCATGGAACTGATTTCACGTTAAGAAATTGGTACTACTTAGTGGTATTTTAACTGTGGCATAGCACACCTCTAGTAGTGGTACCATGAGAACCGCACAGGGCCTCCTTGAACCTCTGGGGTAATTACAAAATGCGGACGAAGGTATGATGCTTTTAACTGAAATCCAAATGACTCTTTAGGAGACCACACAAAAAAGTAGTTTCACAAATTTCGAACGAGAGTGCAAATGTACAACTTCCAATGGGGAATGACAATGGTCATCATGCATGGAGTGAAAACTGGTAATTGCGTGCAAAGCCCGCCTAAATTTTACACAGGAATTGTTATAAACTTACTCGTAAACGTACCTTTGAACAAATACGTTTGGAATGGTATTAAAAAAATAGCATTTGACGGTTAGAGCACGCGAAGTGCCCAAATTTTGATAGTTTTGGAAGGATTTTTGATAGAAAATTGATTAAAATTGATCCATCATTCAGTCGAAAACTCACCCTCATCCTACCCCCTACAGAAAGTTATAGCTTAAATGCCTTTTGGTTCATTTAAAAAAGCGTGCCGGGGCCACCGCCCCTGTTCCTTATACAACTCCATCCCTAATCCCAAACGTACATTGCATAAAATTGCATTCTAGTGAAACGCAATTTGTCACCGCGGTTCATTTTTTACCAGCACGCACGGGAAGCCTGCGGGATTGTAGCAAGTCATGACTCGAGTTGCTATCTCTCACAGTTCAGATATTTACCGTATGTAGGGCCCTTTCTTAGGATTCAATGACTTGACTCGAGTTCAAATGGGGAGTCCAAACAATTCTAGACGCCAGTATGGTAGAAAGGGGTGCCTAAATCCCTGCCCCCTCAAACCATGCGCGTCTCCCACTCTATTCATTTTGTCATCGTTGTTTGCCGTGAATAACTGTTGGCATCTCTAAGAAGCTTGTAAGTTGTACTGTTGTAGTGCAGTTCCACCGGACGAATATGCTTATGTTTCATGTGTTTTGACGGGGTTTCTCAAATACAACGACATGAGTTTTCTACAGCCTACACACTTTCCAACTTTCCTCCCTGAGCCCCCGCCCTTCCCCGCTTTTTCATTCGTTTTCCCGCCTTTTTTCGTCTTTTTTCTCTTTTCCCGCTCTCCTGTTCTTTCCTTTTCCTTCAACTTCCCTCTTTCTTTTCCTTTCTTTCTCTTCCTCTCTCATAATTCCCTCTTAGCCCACTCCCCCTTTCCTTCATTTTGACGACTGGTGCCGAATTTTGCCGACTGGATCCGTGAATGGGGGATGTTTTACCCCCTCTACAACGGCCTGCTCGCACATGTGGCGCCACTGATTGACTTTGGCTGATTTACTCTTTGAATACGTAGGCTGCGCCTTATTTCCCCATCATGGGGGCTTTTTGCGTTGCCATAAGAAAGAAATGTGGCGCTGCATGGTGAAATGGGTCTATAGCCTTTGAATCATCTGCAGGCGAACTACAAGGGTTGTTCATTGGTTGGCACCACAGAGAATGCCATAAACCCACCCCAGATTGCTCCATCAGCAGAAAACGTGCATATGCGCAGGAAACATGATAAAAATGTCGTTCTTCCTAGTGGCACATCCCCTCTAGAGGCTTAGGAAGCATGTCCTTTTTTATTCCTTGACGAACCCAGGCAAGGAATCTATGCGATGTTGAGTGTCGTTTGTGTGTGTATATGTGACGCCCAGCTTGTAAACATGTGATATTTCAAGATAGCAATGACTGACACTTTTCATATTTTTCATTATTTTTGGTATATAGATTTGTCATGTTGAGAGCGAAAACAGAAAACTTTGTAAACACGATATCTCAAGTTAGCAATGACCGACACTTTTCATATTTAGTATACGGATTTGTCATGTCAAGAGAAAGGACCCTATTGTTTTTGGTAGAGGTCAAAGGTCATCTGAGGTCACCAGAGGTTAAACTGCAAAAACCTCGTAAACGGCTTGTAAACACGATATCTCGAGATAGCAAACACTGAAACTTTTCATATGTGGTAGGCCCCTATATAGATTTGTCATGTTAAGAGGAAGAACCCTATTGTTTTTGGTGAAAGTCAAAGGTTATTTGGGGTCACTGGAGGTAAAAAACCGAGAAGCTCGAAATCATGATATCTCAAGGTAGGAATGACCGACACTTTTCATATTTGGTATATAGATTTGTCATGTTGAGAGAAAGAACCCTTTTGTTTTTGGTGGAGGTCAAAGTTCATTTGAGGTCACCAGAGGTCAAAGACCGAAAACCTTGAAATCGCGATATGTCAAGATAGGCATGGCCAATATTGATTTGTCATGTTGAGAGAAAGAATACTTTTGTTTTTGGTAGAGGCCAAAGGTCATCAGAGGTTAAACTGCGAAAACATTGTAAAGGCTTGTAATCCCTATATCTCAAGATAACAATTAATGACAGACACTTTTTATATGTGGTATATAGATTTGTCATTTTGAGAGGAAGAACCCTATAGTTTTTGGTGAAAGTCAAAGGTCATTTGGGGTCACTTGAGCTAAAAACCCAATAGCTTGTAACCACAATATCTCAAGATAGGAATGAAGGACCCCTTTTAATCGAAGTTTTAAAATACGTTCTCCTCGCTTCCTTGTATTATCTTTCAGCATCTACCGATAGTGGATGCCGGCTGGATGCAAGCCAGTGGAGCAAAAAATACTTTTTTTTTTAAAGAATGTATAACAAGAAATTTATATTTGAATTTTTTTAATTCATGCTAAGAGCGTTACCGTTCTCTTGTTGTTTGATTGGTACATGTTGCCTTCTTAATGCCCGGAGTCTACGGGGATTAAAGATTTACCTTTAAGTTTTCTGGAAAGTTTTCCAGAGAATTGTTCCATATTATTGCCTAAGATGCGGACGGTGCACACCGTGACGAGAGAGCGCGAAACGGGCCCATAATTTAATTTAAAATTACCATTTTTCATTATAAAAGTTGCATCCAGACTGCACGGAGACTTTCAATTTCCAACCAAAATATATATGTAAATCACGAGAAAGTAATGCCGAATTAATCCTCGAAATCTTTCGATTTTTATGAAATGAGTCTTCCCAAAAGTACAACGCTGTGTTCCTCCTCAATCACGTATAAACCCAAAAACAATCGGCGTAAGTTTGACACCCAATTTCCATCGAATGATGCAAATACGTTTTAGACGGTAACAGTATTTGGTTAGGCATAGCCATGAGGTTGTTAGCGCTTCACGGTGGAATTTTTGATAGTGTTCGAAGCATTTGCAAAAGTTATGGTAGTTCTGATTTGATAAAATCCACACTCATAAGAAGGAAAATTCGACTGTCGGGGCAGCTGACCTACACTCTAAAAATGTCCTAGTCAAATTTGAATATAGAATCTAATCAATAGAGGCACGAGCCGGAATCTTGTCAAATCTTTGACTAGATTCGGCTCATAAATGAAACAAATAATTTCATTTTTGAACCATTTCTAGTCAATTTTGAAACAAGTCTTGTCAAATATTTGACAAGATTCCGGTTCGCACCCCAATTGACTATGTTTTTTTAGAGTGTATCAGGAATGACATGCACTGTATCCTAGCTGACCCGTCTACGGCCAAGGAATGGTCACGTATCCCAACTCGTAACGTGGGGCAGGTACGATAACAACGGCGATTGAGGGTTGCGTATAGTATGGATGAGACTTGCTCTGTAATATTTAGCCAAAATATGAGGATGAAGTAAGAAAGCCATACAATTAGGGGTTCCTGTTGAAGAAACGGAACCCTTAAAGGCAATTACAGGTAAACTGTTGGGAAGACACTACACCGAATCAGTAAGGGGGTCACACACTTTATTCAATCATGCGTGACTATGGTTTGAGCTAATGCTATAAAATGGAAACGCCCTAGACTTCAGAATAACTTACACTCTAAAAATGTCCTAGTCAAACTTGAATAGAATCTAATCAATAGGGGCACGAACCGGAATCTTGTCAAATGTTTGATTAGATTCGGCTCATAAATGAAACAAATAGTTTCATTTTTGAACCATTTCTAGTCAATTTTGAAACAAATCTTGTCAAATATTTGACAAGATTCCGGTTCGTGCCCCAATTGACTACATGTTTTTAGAGTGTATTCTTAAGCACAAACGTTTAATAGTAAATTTTCGTCTATGATTCATCGGTCGCAAGTGTGAGATACATTTAGCATTCTACATGGTCATTAATTAGAGCAAATCACACTCTTGAATACTGCCTTTGTCACCAGAGTTTCTCGTCTACCATACATGAGTTCCCCGAGTGTTACAGAAATTGCCCCCGCCCCCCGTGATCGCGCGCCGGCCATGTGGGTGTGCAAAAGTAAATGGAGGTATTGGAATAATGATGTAATTATGCTTGTTCAAATGGAAATGTGTTTAATTTGTAACAGTCTCAGTTTCTGCATTGCAAGAGGGAGAAAGGAGCCATAAGAAATGACGAATCACCCCTAGTTCACAAAGAGAGTTTGATATAAAAGGGGGTTCGATTTCAAAAACGAACCCATTAACGAACCAATCCAACACCCCGCCCACGGACCTGGTAAACTCCCATTAAAAAATCCTGTTGGATACACTACTACAAGCTCTCACAATGTTAACAGTGCCAACCAACCAACCCTATACCACCCACTCCACCCCTCAAAAAACTGTGGCTCCATTTTCTTCAAAATCAAAGAACCAGTGTTGTAACGAGTCATGACTCGAGTCGCTAATTTTCAGAAGGGAAATGACTCGAGCAATTGTATCATAATTTTCCTCATAGAAATAATACAGCGACTCGACTCGAGTCGAATTAAAAGTAGTAAATGACTTGACTCGACTGCAAAATTGAGTGACTCGTTACAACACTGCAAAGAACCCGCTGTATAAAACTGGAGGATACTCAATATAAGCGCAGAAAGATGTGATCACAATGGGGAGGCGGCATTGGTAATACTTTCGGCGTTCCATATCGTGTTACAAGTAATGAATGAAAAAAGCAAATCTGAGCTAGCTACAACTGAGCTAGCCTGCTGCAAGCAGGCTATTGTAGGGTTTTATCAGCAACGAGCAAATTACAGTATACGGACGAAGTTTCACTACAATACAATACAATGTATAAAGGGGTGTATTATGATTTCTGAGAGAACGCCATCTTCCAGAAAGCTTGTACAGAGTCTGCATCGCAGGCTACTACTGAGCTGGTGTGGCGTGATTCTGAAGCGACCCGTGAAATCTTTACCACTTTTCTACGGAAGCCTAGAATAAACATATAACCGCTCACGTAAAAATTTGGAAGTTTTTTTTTTGTTTGTTTCGATGAAGACAAACCTATGCATCCATGGTGGCGTGTGTATGTATGTGTGTATGTGCGTGTGTGTCTGGCTTCTCTGTGTGTGTATGTGTGTTTTTATGGCACTTTGCTCGTTAACACGATATCTCAAAAAGTGTTTTCGTGGAGGTCAAAGGTCATCTGGGGTCACCAGGGGTCAAATCCTGAAAAGGTCATATGGAGCCACTGGTCAAACCCTGAAAACCTTGTTAACACGATATCTCGATGTAGGAAGCTTGGATAAATTTCATACATTAAATAGGTTATGGTAAGACAAAGACTGCTATTGTTTATGGTGGAGGTGGTAAAGATTTCACGCTAACAACTAAATTACACAGGTCTCAATTTCGCCCCTTTTTAACCAATTCAATAAACATTACGAACATTCCCATGGAACGGGTACAGAGGTCATAAGTTAGTCTTGGATATTAAAAGTAAATAATTTACATATAATACTTTCTAGGTGTTTAAATTTACCATTTAGTGTATGGTGGTAACGATTTCACGTATAGTATCAATGCTCAGGGTCGTGATTACTTCAGTTACGTAACATATTTAATTAATGTTATTTGCAATGACAAAAGGTTGTTCATGAAGGACTTTGATAATACTTGCGGATCACTGAAATGAATCAGTTGAAAGGAATGCTTTCAAAGTTTGTAAATTTATTTTGAAGTGAAGAGTGGTAAAGATTTCACGCATGGAATAGAACATCACAGTTTGATTGCCCGGAGCTCTTTAACATGTTAATTAAGCATAAAATCACATCCAATGATTTCAAAGTAATCATAACAGAGATAATGCTACAATATGTAATAAAACAACCGACAATTGGTCCTTGAAACATGCAAAAAATCGTCTTTAATGAGAGGTGGTAAAGATTTCACGCATGCAATAGAACATAGCCGTTTGGTACCACGGACCTCTTTAATATGTTCATTAAACACAAAAACCACATTCAATGATTCCAAAGTAAAATATAAGATATAATCCTACAATATGTGATAAAACAACCGACAAGTGGTCCTTAAAACATGCAAAAAATAGTCTTTAGTGAGAGGTGGTAAAGATTTCACGCAAACAACTAAATTACAGAGTTCTCTCTTACGCCCCTCTTTAACCTATTCAATAAACATTACGAACTTTCCCAGGGGCCTGGTACACAGATCATGAGTTGACCCTGAATAATAGAAGTATATAATTTACATGTCCTACTCTCTAGGTGGTTAAATTGCCCTTTATTGTATGGTGGTAAAGATTTTACGACACTTGTCGAAAGAAACAACAAAGTTACTGTGTCCCCCTTAAAGGGCTTAGTGATTTAAAATGAATAGTTTAAAGATTCTGACGTAATGAACACATTAAGTACTAAAATATTTGTCAGTATTAATTAGTAGTCAGTATATCCCTTTCAGTAAAGTGGTAACCACTTCACGTTTTTTATCAATGCTTAGGGTCGTTATTCCTCCCCTCCAGGAACCTATTCAATTAACGTTATTTAAAATGGTAAAAGTCGTTCATAAATAACTTTGATAATAATCGAACACTGAAACGAAACAGTTAAAAAATCCTTTCACAGTTTCTATTTTTTTTTAAAAAAAAGAATGGTAAAGATTTCTCACATGCAATGGAACATAACAGTTTGGTTGCATGGACCTCTTTAACATGTTAATTAAACATAATATCACATCCAATAGTTGTAAGGTAAAATAGGAAATATAATACTACAACATGTGATAAAATTATCGACACTTGGTCCTTAAAACATGCCAGATATAGTCTTTAGCGAGAGGCAGTAAAGATTTCACGCAAACCACTATATTACAGAAGTCTCTCTCACGCCCCTCTTTATCCTATTTATTAAAAATTACGAACTATCCTAGGGACCTGGCACAGAGATCATAACTTAATCTTGAATATTAGAAGTATATAATTTACATGTAGGTTTGGTCCCAATAATCAGATTTCCATGTCATGCATTTTAAGGCTGGAAATTGAACTACATAACCTACATCGTTTTCAAAACGGCTATTTTAAATATCCAACATGACACATGATTGGGCTTTGGGGTGAGGTTTAATCTATTAATTTGGGTCCTTCAAACCATAGGTTAAGACTCCAAAATCAAATTTTTAGGAAAATATAAGAGGCAGAGATATGGAGGAAATCTGGTGCACCGCAGCCACTTTAAAAATCCGAAATGGCGGCCAATAAGAAGCTTGCGCAAATGGCCGGATTGATTTCCTGGCTTAGTACTGCATGATGTTCCCAAAAATACATAATTTGCCCAATAAACCAAACCTGCTGACAGAGCCCTAATTTTGAACATACGAATCCGGGTATTGTCTTAAAGATTGAACAGGAGGTGAAGAAAAAAGTCTGAAATTTTGTGAGTTTGTTTTCAGTGCTTTGCATACTCGCTTGATGTCGTTACCCAAGGGAAGGGGCAGTATAAAATGGTAGACATACGTGTATATATATATATATATATATATATATATATATATATATATATATATATATATATATATATATATATATATATATATATATATATATATATATATATACCTGTACTATCCAAAGTTCGGTTTATACCGAACCCACCTATTGTCACACCTACCTATATTCCAACAGCTACCACCCCCTTCATGGTAAAAAATCTGTCGTCTTCAGTAAGTTTCTGCGCTACAAACGTATCTGTTCTGAACCACAACACTTTCATGATCAGACTGTCACTTTGTTTAATCAGTTTTTGAATTGTAACCCCCCCCCCGTATATTTTTATCAAGAAAACTTTAGAGAAAGTTTCCTCCAACCGTAGGGATCGTCTTCTCAGACACAATCCCACCAAAATTCAGAGCGTATTCCTTTTTGAACTAGCTCATAACGCTCAGCTTGATCCTTTTTTAAAACTAATTAGGAAGGAATGGCCTATTTTGAGTTTAGACAAGGATATCAACGAAATTTTTGTCGACCCCCTGTTACTGCCAGAAGACAACCCCCAATCTGCACCAACTCCTCGTCGTAAGTATATTGAAAACCAGCACCCCGACCCAGGGAAACATAAAGTGCGACAAGACACGGTGTAGGGTCTGTGATCAAATGATTTCTGAGTCCATCATTCCCATAAGCCCCTCTAGTTACATCCTCAGGCCAGGTCGCCCCATTTTTTTTTTCTCACGAGGTTATGGGCAAATTTGACTTTCAAATTTTTTTTTTTAAATATATTTCAAAATCATGCTTAGGGTTATTTGTAGGGTTAGGGTTTTCACTTTTCACTTTTCACTTCAAAATAAATTTACAAACTTTGAAAGCATTCCTTTCAACTGATTCATTTCAGTGATCAAGTATTATCAAAGTCCTTTCTGAACAACCCATTGTCATTTTGAATAACATTAATTAAATATGTTACATAACTGAAGTAATCACGATCCTGAGCATTGATACTATACGTGAAATCGTTACCACTTTACTTCAAGACACACATTGTACACCTTGGAAACAAACATTTGATAAAAAATAACGACAAATATTTTACTTCTTGATGTGTTCATTACGTCAGAATCTTTAAATTATTCATTTATTATCATGAGCCTTTTAAAGGGGGAGACAGTAACTTGGTTGTTTCTTTCGACAAGAGTCGTGAAATCTTTACCACCATGCACTAAATGGTAAATTTAACCACCTAGAAAGTATTATATGTAAATTATTTACTTTTAATATTCAAGATTAACTCATGATCTCTGTACCTGATCCCTGGGAATGTTCGTAATGTTAATTGAATAGGTTAAAGAGGGGCGTAAGAGAGAACTCTGTAATTTAGTTGTTTGCGTGAAATCTTTACCACCTCTCATTCAAGACTATGTTTTGCATGTTGTAAGGACCACTTGTCGGTTGTTTTATTACATATTGTAGTATTATCTCTGTTATTTTACTTTGAAATCATTGGATGTGATTTTATGCTTAATTAACATGTTAAAGAGCTCCGGGCAATCAAACTGTGATGTTCTATTGCATGCGTGAAATCTTTACCACTTTTCACTTCAAAATAAATTTACAAACTTTGAAAGCATTCCTTTCAACTGATTCATTTCAGTGATCAAGTATTATCAAAGTCCTTTCTGAACAACCCATTGTCATTTTGAATAACATTAATTAAATATGTTACATAACTGAAGTAATCACGATCCTGAGCATTGATAGTATACGTGAAATCGTTACCACTTTACTTCAAGACACACACTGTACACCTTGGAAACAAACATTTGATAAAAAATTAGGACAAATATTTTACTTCTTGATGTGTTCATTACGTCAGAATCTTTAAATTATTCATTTATTATCATGAGCCTTTTAAAGGGGGAGACAGTAACTTGGTTGTTTCTTTCGACAAGAGTCGTGAAATCTTTACCACCATGCACGAAATGGTAAATTTAAACACCTACAAAGTATTATATGTAAATTGTCTACTTTTAATATTCAAGATTAACTCATGATCTCTGTCCCTCATCCCTGGGAATGTTCGTAATGTTAATTGAATAGGTTAAAGAGGGGCGTAAGAGAGAACTCTGTAATTTAGTTGTTTGCGTGAAATCTTTACCACCTCTCATTAAAGACTATGTTTTGCATGTTGTAATGACCACTTGTCGGTTGTTTCATTACATATTGTAGTATTATCTCTGTTATTTTATTTTGAAATCATTGGATGTGATTTTATGCTTAATTAACGTGTTAAAGAGCTCCGGGCAATCAAACTGTGATGTTCTATTCCATGCGTGAAATCTTTACCACTTTTCACTTCAAAATAAATTTACAAACTTTGAAAGCATTCCTTTCAACTGATTCATTTCAGTGATCAAGTATTATCAAAGTCCTTTCTGAACAACCCATTGTCATTTTGAATAACATTAATTAAATATGTTACATAACTGAAGTAATCACGATCCTGAGCATTGATACTATACGTGAAATCGTTACCACTTTACTTCAAGACACACATTGTACTTCTTGGAAACAAACATTTGATAAAAAATTAGGACAAATATTTTACTTCTTGATGTGTTCATTACGTCAGAATCTTTAAATTATTCATTTATTATCATGAGCCTTTTAAAGGGGGAGACAGTAACTTGGTTGTTTCTTTCGACAAGAGTCGTGAAATCTTTACCACCATGCACTAAATGGTAAATTTAACCACCTAGAAAGTATTATATGTAAATTATTTACTTTTAATATTCAAGATTAACTCATGATCTCTGTACCTGATCCCTGGGAATGTTCGTAATGTTAATTGAATAGGTTAATTTATTTAATTAAATTATTTACTTTGAAAATTATCACATGTTATAGGATTATATCTGCTATTTTACGTTACAATCTTTGTATGTCGATGAAACTGACTTTTTCCGTTGTTTGACTTTCCACAACATTGGGGAATCCCCTATCACGGTGCACTGCAGCACAAAGTCTGTTTAGCTTTCCTTTTTACCTAAAACGTTCTTTTTATTGTGTTTTGATTACCCCGCAAATTCTGACGGGAGGCCTGATTGTCCAAAATTAATATTTGTTTGAAATATTTGTTTTGTCTTTTATGATTTTAATGGCATAGCCGTTCTCAACCATGCGCGGTTTATTTTCTGTGCTGCACTACTGCCACTAGTTGCTGCATTTATATAGCTTAGTTTATCTTTTTATCCTTATATGGCGTTTCAACGCTTCCGTAGTAACTTGTCCAGGCAAAAGTAGGCGCGGCGATGATATGCGCGATCGCAGTTAAGTCAATTTCCGGAAGTGGTAAAAATTTAACGGTGGTAGCGATTTCACGTTTCACTTGTCTGGCAACAATCACGCGACACCACTAGCGTTGCGCAGCTAGCTTTTGTATGTTCACATGATCATCACGATGAATGTTGATCAGCTAGCAGCACTCAGTCTAACGTTACGATAGTTCGTTCTCACGTTCGTTACATTGTGGCAGCGCAGGTGCATAAACTAAGGTCAAGTTCGTTGGAGCGGCAGACAGAATACCATATTTTTAATCCAGATCTTATTATTTGGGCCGAAATTTGACATTGGTTGTTACACGAGTATTTTGTCACCGTTTTGAAGATAAATTGAGAATGTCGTTAGTTTATCACCAACGATTTGCAACCGCTGTTTTATTCATTTTCTGCATTGTGATTCCTGACCTTTCCAACAGTTTGGACTTGAGAAATTTTGACTCGAAGAAATCGAAAGTATTCGACTGGCATCAATTTAACTATAGCTTTGCCAAAACGGAAAAGCATTTGCCTCTTTCAAGAACCAAGGAAAGGTTTCTGTATTCTAAAGATGAAGGATTTCCTGTAGTACTGGGTGAGCTATTTACACTACGCATTGTCCACGTAAGTAAGCCTAACTTGCTAGGCCAAGCTGAGGCCATTGATGCAAATAAGAGCAGGCTATTAGCCCACTTCGGGTAGGCCTTATAACTTAGGTGCTATTGATTGTTTCATTGTGTGATTATGGGTGTGTAACAGGCGTGTGACCCAAATAGCCAATCGTAGCCCCCATTCGGTACAACCACGTGTCCAGTAATAACACTAGGCCTACGCCCCTAGTCTAGGTTTCAAGAACGACGGTAACATGGTGGGAATTATCCAACAAGGCTGTTGCCTTATTTTGTGCCTCAGTTCCTGTAGCCTAATTTTCCTGTTTGTAAGTAGGCCTAGGCCTAAGCATCTGGCTGCTCAGTTTTGTCACAAGCATATCAACCATAAGTGGCCTACTGTGACTAATCATCCTGCCTATGAAGGCCTAGATGGGGGTCCTTGCCATTCCGCCATTGAAAATGTGTTCATTCTGCCATAGAAGACATGTCTTTCTGCCATGGCAGTAAAGTGTTAATTATATCAATGAATGATGAAAGTGAATGATGCGTCGTTCTCAAAGTAACCCTTTGGAAATATTTTGCAAGGAAAAAAAGTCCTCTTGTTTCTCAGATTTTAAGAAAGTGTCTTTCTGCCATAGGTTTCGCACCTTTCTGCCATGTTTTTGCACCTTTCTGCCATGGCGGAAAGGTGCAAAACCCATGTTGGAATGTAATATGGGGGAAAGTACCAATGGCTGAAAGACACTAGGTTCCGTAGATGGATACTCAGTCAATTTAACTATATAGGCTAGGCCTAGCATGATGTGATTTCTACTGAGACTTAATATCAATGCCAGATGGATGCTCAGTGGATTCAGCTAGACTCACTGCATGCTAGCTAGGCCTTCAGGTCATACAGGCCTAGCCACAGTGTCGTTCTCAAATAGCCTGTTTGCAAGAGAGCTTCAATGCACCGAGACTCCACATCCAAGATTTTTAAAAGTAGTTATTTTGTGTTGCAGGGTATTCTAAAGTTACCCCCCTCCGGGCTGATTCGCACTGTAACCATGGCTGCAAAACTTGCAAAACATTGCGGCGCATATACTTCGAAAACCAAATTTTCTAGCTTACCTGGTCTACTTAATTTGAGACTAAGATTGAAAATTTCTAGCTGCAGCATGATTTTCGCAGATGCAATGTGTGTTTGCGTCCAGCTTTTTGCAGGCATGACTGTAACTGCCCCCCCCCCCCCCATTCTACACATTGTAGAGTAGACTGGACCTTGACTCATGTTTTACATCTAGGTCTAACACAAACAAAACAAGTTAAAGGGCAAAGGAGGGCTAAGGGCCTAAGGCCCCATACATTAAGATGCTCTTAAGTCCAAACCCTTTTATTCTAAATAATCCAACCAAACCAACACCAATTGTGCCCATTGTAGTAGGCTACAATTATCTTGAAATCAGTTTCTTTCCTCACATGAAAGTTCTAAGTAATTCTGATAGGCCCTGAAACCGTCTAACATAGTGAGTTGCATATCATACATCATAGCCGACAATAAGGCCAAGTAAGAAAAATAAAGCCTGTGGAGGCCCCCTTCCCCCCCCCCCAAAAAAAAAAAAAAAGAACTGAGTTGATCTTCCAGACTTGAAAAGGAAGAAGGAGGCCCATTTTATTTTTAATTTTATTCAAAATGACCTTCAAGCAAATTCTTGGTCAAACAGCTCTGAACAGCTTAGTCTGTTGAGTATATACCTTGGTCTACATACTGTACTGTAACTACAATTATTTTGAAGCCATCAGTTTTTTTTACCTCACGTGAAAATTCTAAGTAATTCTGATAGGCCCTGAAACCCTCTAACATAGTGAGTCAATATTTGTGTAGCCTACAGCCTAGATGCAATCAGTTTTACTATGCATATCATGCAAACAACCATTGGGAGTTTGACCAAATAAACCAAATTTCACACAAACCCCCATTCTATAAAGTGAACCCCCTTATTCCAAAATTAGCAAACAGGTGTTACCAAAAGGGAACAACAGCCTCCCAGGAAAGTCAGTGGGGCTTACTGTACTCACCTAAAATTAACCTGAAGTTTTCACAAGTTAAAATAATGAGGTTGACGACTTGAGTGATACTGTACAGTAGGCCTATCTGTGGTAACATGGGCAATAAACTAAAAACAATGTTAACTACCATAATGTGCAAAAAGAACATACTGAAATGCAAAATAATGAGTTCAAATTGATGACAGTCCCTTATAAATCTTCAGCAAGATAGCTACAAAACCCCAGTCCAGACTTAAAGCAGGTACAAGTGTCAGATGGGGAGTTCAGGGTTTAGGTACAGTAAACAGCCCTGTTCCATAGCCCTGTTTCCATAGAGGAAGGTCAGTTAAGAGGGGGAGGTGAAGTAACCATTGCAGGGGCGGATTTAGGGGGGCCAGGGGGCCTGGGCCCCCCTTCCAAAAATTTTTGAAAGTTTTTTTCAACTTCATAAAACAAAGGACAAGGCCCTATTCCAATGAAATAGGCCTATGAGATGTGTCAGAGTGAAACTCAAACTTTTTTATTATTTTCTACCTCAGAAAATAAGTGTTATGTTCTTAATTTTGCTACTGACTTTCAACTGATAACATTTTGGCTTATATTGGCCTCAGTAACTTTCTCTGGGCATTGCAAGGAGTTACTCATGAGCGAGCTGTATTATGGATTGCTAACTTCAGTCTATTACCGACCAGGCCCATAGCATTGGGAGCGCTGCTTCTACTTTCAAGGGAATTTCAGAATTCTTTAATATTTAGAGGAATATTTTCGACAACATCAGGTACTTGCTGCAATATTACCCTGTAGTGTTGTATTTAAGCCTTGTAATTTATTTTAAAGAAATGCACTGTGAATTTAGGGTAAAATTTAAAATTCACTAAATTATGAACATTTTCCAGCGATATATGATCAGTTCAAAAATATACTAAAGGCATCACCATTTTGCATCTAAGCAATCTTAAATTAACAAAAATTTCTCAAAGGGAAGGGGACACCCCTCCCTGACCCCTCCCCCAGAAAAGCATCTTTCACCCAAACAAAAATTAAAATCACTGAATTATGAACGCTTTCCAACCATATATGATCAGTTCAAAAAATACACCACAGACATCACCATTTTGCATCTGAGCAACCTTAAATTAACAAAAATTTCTCAAAGGGGAGGGCGACACCCCCTCCCTCCCCTTAGACTCCTCCCCAGAAAAGCATCTTTCACCCAACCAAAAACTAAAATTCACTGAATTAGGAATGCTTTCCAGCCATATAAGATCAGTTCAAAAATACAGCACAGACATCACCATTTTGCATCTGAGCAGCCTTAAAGTGTACCTAAAGTCTAGAATTTTGAAAATATATATTTTAGAGGTTGCAGAATGAATCTTATTGATCTAATTTCCATTGTCAAAGCTTGCTCCATTGCTGAGATATTAAATGTTAAAATTTATTCACTTAAATCCAAATAGTCCATTGCGCAATAATTTGTGTCCTTCTTGTGGTACAACTCACATTAAATGCATTTTTGCCTTTAAAAATTAAAAGTGTTTATATGACTTGAACACTTCCTGTTTTGTTGCATGACATGCTGTACAGGGAGGGCTTGTATAGTCAAGTCACCTGAAAGTCGTAAGGATTTGATCACATTTTGGCACGAGTTGTAGTAACTTTCAGAAAAACAAAGAAATACAAAGGTTGTAATTTGAGTAGTACAACAATGACATCACAAATTATTGCGCAATCTACCTTTTTAAATTGAGTGAATAAACTTCAACATTTTATATCTCAGCTTAGGAATGTCCTGTGAAGATGGGATTTGGACCACTGGAATTCAGATTTCATGCTCTGTAATATATATTTTGGAATGTTCAGACTTTAGGTACACTTTAAATTAACAAAAATTTCTCAAAGGGAAAGGGGACACCCTCCTTAGACCCCTCTTCCAGATCAGACTTATACAAACCACTATGACCTGGGCCCCCCCCCCCTTTTGCCAAATGCTGGATCCGCCACTGCATTGGGGCAGGGACATGGTACCTCTGTCTGGAAACCCTTTCCAAATAGCCAGATCGATAGTCTACCTTTCTTTGAATGCCTTCTACTTCTAGGCAGTGAAATGTTCCAGTATGATCCCAAATTTTACATGTGCTTTGCACCTTATGGAGAAACTTATGCATTATGATCTTTCATACTGTAGTTCAGTTGGGTTTTTTGTTTAGCTAAATATGGTTTCTATATGGTCTCAGAGAGAGTGGGGAAGAGGGGTAAATGAGAAAATTACCTGGGTCCACACTTATTTTGGATCTGAAAAATTAATATTAAATATGGTAGAACTTTGAAATCACAGCAACACAAATTTGGTATGACTTCCCATATTCTGTGGCTTGGCTGATTTTGGAATTTGGTAGGTTTTCATCGTTCAGTCATGCAATTGGCAACGTTGTTAAGTGACTGTTCTACAGTACATCATGTCATTACAGTGACCAGTTTAGCCTGAAAAATTTGTGTTGGGGCCCACACCATTTCATTGAGGAGTTTGAAAAGTGGAATCATGTATTTCATTGATGGATTTTCCAGTGGGTGGCTTCTGGGGAGCAGGAGACCTGTGTGGGCTTTTGCCCCCCACCCCAGCTTTGCTACTCTGTCTGTGTGATGGTGTTGTTGGTGGTAGCATAACTACTGGGGGGGGGCAAGGAAGAGAGTGCCCCTCTCCACGATGGCTTTAACCAGAAAGACTATAGGTTAGTCTAGCTCAGTCTAGCATTCAGTGATCTCAGCAGTTTGCAATGACTTATATGCTTCAAAAAGAGTGGATTTTCTAATGCACTCCCAAAATTTTTAGCTTGCTTCACACATGGCAGTCTAGTTTTTTTGCTTTTCATACATTGTGTTGTTTCATAGGTATAGCCAAGTGTAACAATTCCGGTATTATATCCCACCTTCCCTTTTTTAAATTATTTGGACAAATGTAGATACACTCCTCAGTCAAGGCCAGTGTGTTCATCCTTGATTGTATTGGAATTTTTCTTCTTTTGTGTCTGTTGTCAGTGTGGTAAACAATTCTGGGGTTTGACTGGCAGGTGAGGCGATCAATCAATACCTTGAGTAGATCAGCAAATTATGGTCATGGCATGTACCTTCAATGGTGCTTCAAATGTGTAGCACCACCTAGAACCTGCATTGCATGCTCTTCCGGCAGTTTCAAGACCTAGCATTTGTTACATTCATCCTTCCTTTTCAAGGGAAGAATTTGTTATGCAACCATGTTTCCAAATTTCAGCACTTTAACTACAGTAGTCATCATTTTTGTAGAAAGATCCTGAAAAGAGTGATAAATCTTTCTGCATGAGCTGTAATGATCAGATTAACAATGTACTTTGAAACTTGGGGCTAAGCCAGAGGCAAAGTTGTTTACAATTTTATTTTTGTTTGCTCTTTATCAACTTGATAAAGAAATGCCTGAATGATTTGTGAGGTAGCAAATAATCCATCACCACCTGAGTAATGCAGACATTGGGATCTTAAACGACTCTTTTCTATGGATGTCTTAAATACTAACAAAACTCTAATTTGTCGCTGAAAATTATTTCATGCAGTTTCATTTAACGGTGGTACAATACTTGGAATGTAATTAATACTTAAGTGTTTTATTTTTAGTTCCAGGTGATGGTGGCAATCAACTGAGGGCTTCACTGAATCTAAGTAAGGCATCTCATATATACTGTACCAAGCATTCTCAAGAATTTACATTATGGCTGGACTTAGAAGAACTCTTGCCTTTTTTAATAGAATGTTTTACAGAGAATATCAGGTATGAACTGTTGTGTCGTCCTGGAACATCTAATGATATGCCAGATTATAAAAACAAAGGAGAGAAGTTGGTTTCATTAAGCTAAATAGAACTACACTTGTTTGTAAAGGAAAGCAAGTATGTTATAATAAAAATGTGACTGAAATTAGTGACAGTTGTGCCCAGTAGGCCTTTGATCATCTGAGAAAACTTATCAACTTGTTTCAAACTTGATGTTACTGAACTGTCACAAACCAGTGTGGGTCAGAATTAAAAAGAGCCGTGGGCCATATGTGGCTAAGAAAGATCCTTTGCAAATGTCTGTGTGAGGGCTATTAATGTACAGCAGGGGTCTCCAAACTTCTTTGCTTGGTAGCCCCAACTTTCTACTCCAGAATCTTGGTGGCCCTCAAGTTGACAGGTCAGTGAGAGGAGTTTGATTTGACTTGGTTATGCAGTGTTAATAAAGCAGATCACTGGTTCTTAGATTAGAATCACTCCCATTGCTTATTTTTTAATGAGAAATTTGGCAATTATTTTTTGCTCCGGAATCCTTTTGGCGACCCTCTGAAATATTTTCGCTACCCTCAAAAGGGTCGCGACCCCTAGTTTGCCGACCCCTGATGTACAGTATGTATTGTTACTTCACTTATTGAGCACATGAGTTTACTCACAGGAAACAGTGGCCACTAATTCAAGCAAAATATTCCATTGATGATAATTTTGTTCATTTATGTGTTTACTCTGTGATTTTGTTTTATTTTCTATGTTGCTTAGCCTACAGTAGTTGTGCCTTAGATACCCAAGCTTTCTGTGGCATTGCATTGAATCACATGTAAAGATACTTTTGTTATTTGTAGGTTAATATATGATGCCAAAACAAAAGATTCCTACAGTCCTGAAGGTGTCAACATTACAGTGCCTGGATTTGGGGATACAGAATCAGTAGAATGGCTAGATCCCAGTCATCTTCCATTTGGTAAGAACTGATGTATTTTGACATATGAAACTGGGAAGTGCAGTGTATAATCCACATCCCTGAACCTCTTAATCCTTTTTACAGATTCTGCATAAAATGTTGTCACAACAAGTGTATGTTTACCAGTCAGTGCCAGTTTTGAGCATTATATAGAAGCCATCACTTACAGGTACAGTACTGTTTAAACATATGTAGCACAATTCCTTCATATGCCTTGTATACAAATTTTGCATGTTAAGTCAGTAAATTTTTGATTGCCATGCTGGCTGTCTGTAGCTTATGCACAGAAGGTGTGTTTTAATATAAGGTTACCCATGCAACCCTGGATCTACACAGTTGTTGAGCACTATAAAATACCTGGCCAACAGACAGACACATGATGCAGTGAAGTCAGTGAAAAACCTCTACAGTATATGACTTTTGCCTCTTTGGTAGTATACTGGAATGATACTCTGTAGGCAGTGCATCTTTCTCAATATCACCAGCATATTGTGAAAGTAGGCCTATGTAGGTCCATACCCTGTACCCCACATCAGCAAAATATGTTTGTTTGTTCACATGGAATATGTGTCCCCAACCAGGCCTAACAAAGATGGATCAGTATATGATATCCTTTGAACCCATGCCTTATTGAAGTCGGCAAGTTGATTGAAAAGTGACTGAGTTGCAGGTCTAAAATTTACAGCTCTGATTATCGTATTCTTCTGTCACAACTTGGCCTTGGCACAGCTTTCATAACCTACAGGTACCTGCTATCAAGCTTTGCTGATAAAAGTAGATCTTCAGATATGGTGTGTTTGTACCCTTCTCAAATACTTTATGTGTGATCACCTTTTCACCATATCTGGTCCATAAGTCCATGGGTCATTGGATAGGACTTGTATTGTTTAGACTTATTGGTTACTTGCTAACTTAGCTCATGTGATTTAAATTTTTAACACTGAGAAAGAGTTTTAATGTAAACTATTCAACTCTCCGAACTTTGTCTCTTAAAACTGTGAGGACAGAAATTTTAGCACTGCTTTTTTATTGCAGGAGTAAATTTAACTTATTTTCTAAGGTTTCTAAGGTAGCTACAGGGTAAGACAGGTCGTCCAAAGTGTGTGGAGTGTATAAAATGAGTTCATAGGTCATTTGGGGATATTAAACAATATGAAAGAAGAGCACTTTAGCCCCATTGTAAAAGCTGTTTGCAATTCTGTGAAACTCCCTGTGTTGTTATACTAAACACTTTGTGCGTATTACTGCTCTATTACTATTACCCAAAATACTTTGATAGCTTCATACTGAAACTCATCCTTGAACTGTGCCTCAAAATTGCCCTATTGGTATGACTTGCAGTAAAACTTTTAAGATACTCCATATCCTCCCATATTCTCTAAATTCTTAAGTCAGCATGTCATTATTTGTAAATTTTTTCTCTAGTTTATGTGATTAGACTTTACAGTTACTTATTAACGAGAAATGACAAAGCAACAAATAAAAAGCCATGTTTTTTTTCCTTTTCTATTGTCAAAACCATCCAGGGAGGTATTTTGTTGACTTGGTTGATGCTATGGTAGAAAGGGGCTACAGGCGTGGAGTATCCGTTAGAGGAGCACCATATGATTTCAGAAAAGCACCAAGTAAGTTCTTCATAGAAAATCTTCATAGGGATGCCAGTAAAAGTCGGTAAAAGCCAACACGCTTGTTTTTCCTGACTTTCTGTAAAGGGATGTTGCCAATAGTTGTGTAGCGTGCGTTGGTCTACAGCTGTGACTGGCAGTTTTCAGATCAGTTTCAAGTCAGGTTGCCTTCAGTTGGGAAAAACAAACATGTGCATTTTCACAACTGGAGTCTGTGACAGTTTGTAAGGGTGAAGCAATTTGACCAATCAGCTACCAGCAGTCTGCACAGGTGTCAAATACCACACTGCAACTTCTTCAAATGGGCTAGCAATTGGTGTAGTGTGCATTGTCAGTTTTACAAATGAGAGTTGTGCCAACTGTAAGAAATTAGTCACGACAGTTGAGTTGGGTCACGCAAACTTGTGTAGTGTACAGCTAGCTTAAAACTTGCTAGGACTGGTCTTAAAACTACCAGTCACAGTCTTGGACCAACACACACTAGACATTGGCAATGTGACGATTGAGTTGAGTTGCAACGTTAAGAGTCGTATAGTGTGCAGCTTGCTTAAAGGTTATACCTACAAGAATGTATGTAATGCACATTCTGTTATGATTGTCACTGTTCCGAATCCAATCTTCATAGCTATTACATGATGAGATATAAAATGTCAAAGTTTATTCACTTAATTTGAAATGTTCGATTGCCAAGTAGGTTTTGACATCCTTATTGTACAACTAGAACTGAATGTCTTCTCTTCCTTTAAATGTTTAAATGGCCTTGAAAAACTACTACTTTTGCAGAACGTGGTGTTAAAAAAATATAGTCAAGTCATTCTCTTTAACTGTGGAAAAGTAATCACATTTTGCTTCAATGCGCAGCTACATTTAAAAAAAAAACATAAAGATAAGCAAAGATTGTAATTGGAATACTAGAGTGACATCACAAATTATTGCATGCTTCAACATTTTCAGTTAAGTGAATAAACTTGCACATTTTATGTCTTGGCCCATCAAAGGCTTGTCAACATGGGAGTTTGACAAATGGGCAAAATTTTCCTATCCTTGTACCATATAGTTGTGTAATTTGAGACTTACAGTACATGTGAAGTAATTCATGTCCAATTGTGATTTCAAGTTGGATTCTGATTTTTCATATTTCTGTGCCATTTGTCCAGATACTGAAAATGTTTTTTTCACCAAGTTAAAGAAGTTGATAGAAGATACATTCACTCTGAATAACAACCGGAAGGTTGTCATCATCACCCACAGCCTGGGTGGACTGTACGGCTTGTACTTCTTAAACCACATGGAGCAGTCCTGGAAGGATAAGTATATACAGTCGTTTGCTCCAATCTCATCACCATTTGCTGGTGCTGCCAAGATAATGAGATTGTTTGCATCAGGTTAGATTAGTAGAACAGATCTTTTTAACATTGGAAGTAGGTAAAGAATAAACAGGAGCATAGTCAGTGGGCGGGGGGGGGGGGGGAATGGGGAGATGTAATGGAACCCATCTTCCAACTCTTACAGTGTATTAACTTACTGGATTAGTGAAGCATTGAGTTTCTTTTTTGGTTTCGATGATAAGAGAAACCTATGCATTCATGATGGCGTGTATGTATGTGTGTATGTGCGTGTGTATGTGTGTGTGCGTGTGCGTGTGTGTGTGTGTTTGTGACACTTCTTGTTAACACGATATCTCCAGAAGGGAAAGTCAGGCAGTTCTCAAACTTGGTACATACATGCCCCATATTGAGAGGAAGAACCCTATTGTTTTTGGAGGGGGTCAAAGCTCACCTGGGGTCACCGGGGGTCAAACTCTGAAAACCTTGTTAACACAATATCTCAAGGTAGGAAGCTTGGATGAATTTCATACCTTGTATGTAGGTGCGTTATGGTAAGGGAAAGAACCCTATTATTTTTGGTGGAGGTGAAAGGTCATCTGGGGTCACCGGGGGTCAGAACCTGAAAACTTCGTTAACACGATATCTCAAGAAGGGAAGCTCTGACAGTTCTCAAACTTGATACATAGATGCCCCATATTGAGAGGAAGAACCCTATTGTTTTTAGTAGGGGTCAAAGCTCACCTGGGGTCACCGGGGGTCAAACTCTGAAAACCTTGTTAACACAATATCTCAAGGTAGGAAGCTTGGATGAATTTCATACTTTGTATGTAGATGCATTATGGTAAGAGAAAGAACCCTATCATTTTTGGTGGAGGTGAAAGGTCGTCTGGGGTCACCGGGGGTCAGACCCTGAAAACTTCGTTAACATGATATCTCAAGAAGGGAAGCTCTGACAGTTCTCAAACTTGATACATAGATGCCCCATATTGAGAGGAAAAACCCTATTGTTTTTGGTAGGGGTCAAAGCTCACCTGGGGTCACCGGGGGTCAAACTCTGAAAACCTTGTTAACACAATATCTCGAGGTAGGAAGCTTGGATGAATTTCATACTTTGTATGTAGATGCGTTATGGTAAGGGAAAGAACCCTATCATTTTTGGTGGAGGTGAAAGGTCATCTGGGGTCACCGGGGGTCAGACCCTGAAAACCTTGTTAACACGATGCCTCGATGTAGAAAGCTTGGATAAATTTCATACTTTGTATGTAGATGCCTTATAGTAAGAGGAAGAATCCTATCATTTTTGGTGGGGTTCAAAGGTCATCTGGGGTCACTGGGGTTCAAACCAGCCCTCAAAACCTTGTTAACACAATATCTCGATGTAGGAAGCTTGGATAAATTTGATACTTTGTATGTAGATGCCTTATATTAAGAGGAAGAATCTCATCATTTTTGGTGGAGGTCAAAGGTCATTGGGGTCACTGGGGGTTAAGCTCTGAAAATCTTGTTAACACGATATCTCCACGTACGAAGCTTGGATAGATTTCATACATGGTAAATTGATGTGTTATAGTGAGAAGCTGTACCCCACTGTTTTTGGTGGAGTTCAAAGGTCATCTGGGGTGGCTGAGGGTCAAACACTGAAAACCTTGTTAACACAATATCTCAAGGGAGAAAGCTTGGATAGATTTTATACGTAGTATGTGGATGCATTGTGGTGAGAATATGAACGCAATCAGTTTTGGTGGAGGTCAAAGGTCATCTTGGGTCATCGTGGGCCAAACACTGAAAAGCTTGTTAACACGTATCTCCAGGTAGGAAGCTGGGATAGATTTCATACTTACAGTACTATGTGGATGTGTTATGTTGAAAAGATGGACCCTATTGTTTTTGGTGGAGGTCAAAGGTCATCTGGGGTCACCAGAGGTAAAAAGCAAAATTTCCCAAGAATTCCCAAGAGTTTTATATGGGTTCAGCAGAGGTCAAAGAGCAAAATTTTCCAAGAATTCCCAAAATTAAATAGGAACACAAAACTGTATTTTTCCAACATGTTAAGATAGCATTTGACCATTGACTGAAAGATATGGGACATCATGGCATTATTTGGAATAGAACATATATCATCGAAACCTCAATGCATTTTTGCATTCTGGTTAGAGGCATTAAATGTTCCATATTGCAGGATTTGAACACGTTTTAGAAATCTTACCTGTGCCTCATACATTAGGAGTCATAAAGGCCGAACTGCATTTAAGTTTTACAAAGTTATCCAGTTTGCAGCTGTTGTAAAATGATTGTGGCTTCACTCCCTTAAGGAGTACCTGAAGTCTAAAATTAATTAGGATGTTAAAAACCTTGAAAAAAGGAATGCCAATGGTCCAACTGTCACCTTAACAGTATTTGAGATATAAAATGTTAAAGAAAATTCACCCATGCAAAAGAAATAGTTTGCACAATTATGTGTGATGTCGCTCTCATACTACTTGGCTTACTTTGCTGCAGTTCTTCGATATTCCTAAACCCACTGAACCTTTTGCCAAAATGTGAGCACTTTCTCATGCTTGTACAATAATTTGCCTGTGCACAGTATGCTATGCAAGAAAACAGTTATTTTCAAAGGCCTTATAAAAGTTTGTTGTAAAGGAAACAGAAGCAGGCATTGTGAGTTGTACAAGAACAACATCACAAATTATTGTACAATCATCTTGTCCAAATTAAGTGAATAAATGTCACCATTTTATATCTCAGCAACAGTATAAGCTACTGTACAATGATGGGAGTTGAATGAATGAATGACATTTATTTTCCAATCTCGAATATATGTTCTTGGGATTTTAGACTTTAGGTACACTTAAGACAGAATTGCTGTGCAAAGGAGTCTGGGACTCTTTGTATGAAGAAGAGTTAGATGGAATTTAACGACACCAACACGAATGTGTTAGATAGTGTCAGCTAGATAGATAAAAAGGTTAAGTTCAAAAACAGTTTCAAACACGGTTCAAGTTCAAGTTCGGTTTCCAATACAATTCAAATAGGGTTCAAGTCCTCCCCTTTAGTCACCTCTTACGACAGGCGGGGAATACCGTGGGCATATTCTTCAACCCCCAGCCCACAGGGGGTGGGACTCTGTGTATGGATTCTACCATGTTTGTATTGAGTTGAAGTACATGCACTGAAGACTTTTGAAGTAGCAGGAAGGTTTTATCAGTATATTTTCAGTTTAATAAAATTAAAGATGTAAGAGGAGCTTCCATGAAGTCCATTCTTTTAAAGGAAAATTATTTCCTCTCTTAGAGTTACATGTTCAGTAATCTTGGTTTCCCCTATAGCTCAGTGAAATTTGCCAGCTTTTCATGACTTTGTTATTCAATATTTTACACTCACATCCAATCAACTGTTTAATTTGTTTTAAACATAGGTTAAGTTCAGCATCTATCTTAATCTTTTTCAGGAGACAACCTTGATGAAAGAGTTATCAACCCTTTAAGTGTACGACCTGCCCAGAGAACATATCCAAGCAGTGCTTTCTTAATGCCTTCAGACAAATACTGGTCAGCTGATGAAATTCTTGTTCAAACTCCAAAAAAGAACTACACTGTCAAAAACTATGATGAATTCTTTACTGATCTTGGACTAGAAACCGCAAAATTGCTGAGGAAAGATACCAAGGATTTAGTCTACAATATAACTGCACCAGGTGGGAAATATTATGCTTTTGTCTGTATTATGGCCATCTGGAAAGAGTGGTCCCACTCTAGGGTTTGAGTAGGATTAAGTGTCCCAAACTGTCCTTTAAACTGTATTCAAAGGCTAAAGGTTTCAGCAATTTGTTGCAAAGGATGTGTGAAGAAAGGTTTTATGGACAACTGTCCTCAGGATGATTCCCTCTATCCACCCACCCCCACCCCATCTGGGAAAACTCCATGTGAGATGACTACTCCAGACAATTACCAGCCAGACAACTCCTACCCTGGTCAATTCTAAATTTTCTGATGGGGAAAGTTGTCCAAGGGTTGTTGTCATAGTTGGGTCAGGGTGGAGGTAGGGGGACTTGTCTGTCTGTTTACAGTAGCAAAGTTACTCAGTACTCTATCTTCACAACCTTTTTTGTTTTGAGATCATAAATATGTAAATGAATTGACTTAAATGATGTTGGTAACCATTTATGCATCAGAAAGATAAAAATTGAAGGTATGAACAAGATTGTCAGAACATCAAACCAAATTTTACTTCAATTTTGAGACATCACTTTTTAGAAACAAGTTTCAAAAGACTTGGAGCCCTTCGTCAGTGTCATGGTAGAATCAGAATGCTCTGTTGCAGTTTGGATGTCACTCATTGGTCACTGGTACTCCTGTGGTGACTGGTTCATGCTACTTAGAACTTAACTATTGCTCTGCTAGAATTTTCTATCATTTCAGTTACACTAAATAAGTCTTTCATGAAGCTGCTATACTGTACAACCCCAGTGTGGGACAAGTAATTATGAACCCATCAATTGAGCAGCTCTGTGTAACTACCAGTCATTGTGCTAGAATATGAAATAAGGGTTCCCTTTTGAAAGACATGTTGGAGGGAATTTGTTTAAATTGATAGTTTGTCTGCGTTTTTTTTATTTTTTTCCCCTTTTACACAATATTCTGATTGGCCTGGTTAAGTTGTCGAGGGAAATTTAAGGTGAATAAAGTCTGTTTCAGATTCTGGTAGAAGTTGTGGTGATCCTACAATTGTACATCTTATTGACATCTGTTACTTTTTCAAATCTCCAATTAATGCATTATACATAATATTTCTTATGTGGTTCTTGTCTAGGTGTTCCTGTCTTTCATGTGCATGGTAAAGACATGCCCACTCCAGCAAAATTTGTCTATGATGATATTTTCCAGTTCCCTGATGATCAGCCACATGTTGTTACTGGTCCAGGAGATGGGACTGTAAACATGAGATCTTTGAAAGCCTTCTTAAAGTAAGTCATGTTGTCTCAAACTTCATATTTTGTCAATTCTGTAAAAAAAAACTTCCAGAAGAAAAGTGGTGATTAGAGATAGGTTCTCCAAGGACTGCTGTTTGCTGAGTGGGGCTATATGGACCAAAGCAAAGCAAATTCTGCTAGTTGATTGGTCTGCTTATGGGCAATTCAGTCTGACTTGCAACCAACTCTCTTCAGCTGGGCAACCAGTTTGATTCATTTGAAGTGATGAAGCTTAGCAGCCGGGAGGTTTGGGATTGGATTCCTAGCCGTGTGACAGTAAGTTGGGATTTTTCATCCAAAAGCAATCTCCAACTTTTTCATCTGAACCAATGTTTCAAAAGAAAACAGATTTGGTATTAATTGTCAAACTTCTCAGCCACCCTGTGAAGTTGTAAGCTATAACCCATGGGCTTCTTCCACATCTGCATTAGATTTGCATCTTAAAACAACTGTCCTTCAAGGCCTGAAGCGCAAATTAAAGAGGTTGTGATTGAAGATTTGCTGGTAGTGTCATATGAGCAATACAGAAAGAGTAATAAGAGTAATATTTTGGCATGGTCTTGTGGAATTTGCTTAGTATACAAGGAGTTAAGGACACGTAATCTTGAGTGATGCATTAATGTTACCTTTTCCATGTGGGAAGAAATTTTGCCATTCCCAAATAAAAGTAGTGATAACACAGGCCTTGACATGAGCATGAAAAGGGCACAGCAAAACTGACTTTAGGGAAGGCTACTAACAGTGGCAACAACTTAAACTATTTCCATGTCTTTCTTAGGAGGACTACAGCACAATCAAATGCACCACAGCTCCTTTTCATTGATGCTGTTGGTTTTTATCAAGAAATGGTGGGAATTTGTGCTGGATATCAAGTGTATACAGAGGAAAAAGGAAACAAAGATATACTTCATGTGTCCTTGTTCAGCTTTGGCATTTTAAAAAGTGTCATTTTTTATCTCCACACAGATGGAAAAATGAACAGAAACAACCTGTAGAGGAATATGAGATTGAATATGGGGAACACCTTGCCATTCTTGCAATGGATGAGCTTCACCAGTACTTATTGAAGAATGTTCTCTTTCCACATTGACGAAAAACCTTAAGTGGAAGGGGATTCCACAAGACTTATCTTTCTGCCAGACAAAGATTCTTTAATTCCAGCAGTTCAACTTTGTATGCTTCCACTTCCAGTTATTCGGAGTATTACCTCACCACTTCAAGGTTGTTCATATTTAGCTGTAATACCTCAGGCTGAGTACTTGCTTGTGCTCAGGCAGTTATTTAAATTACACTAAGCATTCTCTGGTTTTACTAACACAGTCATTTGAAATTGTCAAATTGCTTTAATAAACTTGTCCAATTTTCAAGGAAAGAAGAGTGGGATGTGAGACATGCCTTTGTGAAAAATAAATGCCAAATTTCTGACACTTAAACAAATCTTGCCTACCCGGTGATTTTTTTTTTTTTTTAAATGCTGATTCTGCTCCCATATGAAACTTTATGAGACACATATTCATTACAGGATTTGTGATTGTACTGTGTAGTCTTCTATGGATATTGCAAATAATCAATATGACAGATGCCCTATATTTCAGTTCTAAATATCGGCAGATACTGACTTTAGAGAAAGTGCACATTTAACTATGGGCTAGTGTGCACTACCACTAAGGGTTGTTCCATTTACATGAGGTAAAATACTGTATAAAGTGTAGGCTTGGAAATGTCAGTTGGGTATGTATCTGCATTTTAGGTAAATGTTTTTGTTCCCTGACAGTTCCCATCTGGATAATTCCCACACAGACATTTTCCACTCAGAACAATTTCCACCCTGTGCAGTTCCCATCCCAGACAATTTTTAAGTTTCTTGTAGGGGAAAGGTGTCAGAGGGGTAATTATCATGGATGGGAATTGTGTTGGGGGGAGATGTTTGGGTGGGAATTGTTGAGGGGGGTGTCCTTTATCAAATTTTCTGATATACAGGATGAAAATGAGGAACATGGGTCGATATCGATAGTGCATACCAATAATGGGTCCAACACCAGTGCTGTAAAGCAATAAACATCAGTGCAGGTGGAAAATCATTGTATTAGTCTTCAATATATTACTGATGGTCATTGTTTTACAGTTATTACACTTCCTACAATGTAAAAGTTTTTTTACCTTTTACTAATGGAAATAGATTTGGATAGATCTTGGAAGTTGCTTTATGATACAGAGTAGTGGATCCCTGAGATATGTTAATATCCATGGCTTTGAATGTTGGAAACTGTGGAGGGATAACTGGTAGAATTATAATAGTGAAGAGATTCATAATAAATAGGCCAGAACCTTTTACACATTTTAAGACTGTAACATACTTAACTATAGGATACACTTGTACTGATTTATATGCTGACAAGCATTCTTAGTGTCACCATGGTTGGCATTGCTAATGATGTTACTGGATAGTTAAATTAACAAAGTATTACTTTCTGTCAGCAGACATTGAATTTCATTGTAACAGTGTGATTGTTTTCATGATGAGAAGTTTAATCTTGTATGACACATACAGTAATGCTCTGTTGTTAGAAGTGGTGAAATATCAGATAAATACTTGAATATCCTGTAACTTCATTTTAGGTGGTGTAATGTAAAATCTGTTTTAGTAATATTTAAAACCAATTAATTGAGTGCAGCTGTATTTTTCACCTATTGCCATGCAAGAGGGTCTGATGTCATTCACAGCATATGTGTCTTTGGTTTGGGTGATAGGTTGCTCTCAGTGGCAGAGATTTGCATGAAAAAGGAGGGGGATATGCAAGTATGTCTCCAGATTTCTGCCTTCTGGTTACTTTACTGCAATCAGCTTTCAGCTTTGATTTTATTATGTGATGTGTAATATGTAAAAAAGTTGTAACTACAAATTTTTCCCCCAAATATTCTGAAACAGAAGGGGTATTCTTTAGAAGGTATTAGATTACCATGTACATGTATGATTGTGTATTCTGTGTGAGTAAAAAATAAGTGCAAGGTCTTGGAAATGGTCAGTCAGGTTTAGTATATTCTTTATTGACTTATTCATCTTTCAAAGAAAGCTGATAAAACCTAGTTATGTAACAGAATTAAGCAGTATGTATTTAACAGAACAGCAGTTACAGCTCACAGTTTTGCTATCGATTTGTTTAAATAGGCGGACTGAATAGATGAAGTTTGACAGGAAGTGGTCAGCAGATCGTAAGATACACATGTGGTGGCAGCTGGAGTATATACCACCCTCTGTCCTCCTTTAAGTGTTAAAAAACTTTAAGCTCATTGTCAAGTAAAGCCTTGTGGTATGCAGTCAGTCCTGCAAGGTGATGAGATGTATCTTAGATGCTGCATACCAATGCTGAGAGATGGTATGTTTCAGTGTTATAAATCACAAGTCATTGTTGCACTGTAGGCCAATTAACTTGCATTTCATTTAATATGTTTCAAACATCTAATTTTTGGTTTTGATGAAAAAGGAAATCTATGCAGTCACGATGATGTATTTGTTTTGATGTTCATGTGTATGTTTGTTACTCTTAGCTTGTGAAAAATATTCTAACTTGGTATGTGGATGTTACTTATTGAATTGATGAACCCTATTGTTTTTGGTGGAGGTCAGAGGTCATCTGGGCTCTCCAGTGGTCAGACTGAAAACTGTAAGCATGATATTTTCAGGAAAGTAAGCTTGCATAGTCTTCATACTTAGTATGTGGTATGTCACAGGGGTCGAATTTCAGGCTGTTCCGCTGTTCCGAGAACAGTACTTTTAGTACTGGAACAGTAACTTTTCAAAACCCACTGTTCCGAGAAACAGTGTTTTTAAAATTCCACAAAAAGCACATTGAATATACATATATCCTAATCCCTGATAAAGTATGTGTAATCATGCCGTGAATATCAAATATTCCAGTAAATTTTGGCTTTAGTATAAAGTGCAATCTGATCCCAACTGGGATCAGTTGAAGTCTGCTTAGACTTGCATGTATTTCCCTTTGCTGAATGGTAAACCTCTACTATGTAAACACACATACTCTCAGTTTTACTACCTATTTCCTCCACGTGGAAGTAAGACGTGGAAGGCAAATACTGTACAGTACTTGTGTTTAGGGGGTTTTGTATTAATATTCCCTCCAAGCTAGCAACTAAGCATCAAAACTTAAAAATGACTAAATGCAAGTCCGACTTCTGACATCTCGTGACCAAAGTCAGTGGGCCTCAAGTGTTTGTTTTTTCTTGTTTACAGTGCATGATTGTTCCATTGACTTACTGTGTGAAATGATTGTTGCGGCAATGTTGCAGTGAAGGACAAGACTAGAGGGATTTCAAGTAAATTTGCAATGAGAAAATAAGTATCAGTATGTGCACACATATGTTGGAGAATTGACTCATTTCATAAAAGAACTTGCTCTTTTACCATATACTGTATGAAATCCTTGGAACAGTAAAAATTTAATCCGGAACAGTAGTTTTGGAGAAAGCACTGTTCCGTGGAACAGCAGCATTAAAATTAAATTTCGACCCCTGTGTCATATGGAGTAGATGAAGCCTGCTGTTTTTAGTTGAGGTTAAAGGTCATCTGGGTTCAGATGCACCATTGCTGCTCTTCATTTTTAGTATATGGATATGCCACAGTGAGTAGATGAATGGTATTGTTTTGTTGGAATTCAAAGGTCATCTAGGATCAGTAGATGTCAAACTTAGCAAACCTTGTAAATGGTTATCTTGATCAAGTGTGTATACTCTTCATACTTGCTATGTAGATGTGTTATATTGGGAAGATCAACTTATTGTATATTGGAGCTTCTTTTGTGAAAATTCAGACTATCTTGTGTAAAGAGATGATCGTCATCAAACCACACTGTATGTTTGCATTCTGGTTGAGTTTTAGGACACACCCATGCTCACTTCAGACGATACATTAAACATCAGCTTTCATGATCTGGCTGGTATGATATTACACCAGAGCATGTATTGCTAGTTATCCCTATCATCAGCAGCAGAGGTGTTGCTTGCCTTCAATACAAAATGGTTTCTTTTTCAAATAAGCAGTTGTATTTTGTAAATAAAGAGAAAATTGATACCACATCCATTTTCTCTTTGTGGACAACTACATCTGATTAATCAGATCTGCCTCTGTGTCTTTCTCAACTGTATTAAAATGAAGGGATGTCTTGCAGCATCAGCTAGTATGACTGTAGGCTCATACTGTGTGTCTGTCTATCGAGTGTGATGATTTATTCTACAATCTACATACTATGCAATTAAAGCTGATCTGGTGTTAGAAATTATGGCATTCACATGTGATGTGAATGTTGCTTTTTTTTAGGTGTGAAGGTTTGCTAGCTGTGAGGTAATTTTAATATAGTTCAGTGATTTAAACATATGATTTTAATTACAGTTTTCTCAGCTGAATGGCTTTTGCCAAATTTTTCATGGTAGTGAATCTTTTCAAGATTTGGTTCTCATTTCTTTTAAAGCATTCATGATGACTTGTTTGAAATATAAAAATTTTGAAAGTGCATTTTCTTTATACAGTGTTGTGTATTTCTTTTTGAAATATATTTTCACTATTTAACAAACTGTTCGGTGGTAAGTTTTCATTTTAGACAATTTTTTGTATAACATGCTTTACATTACACACATAAATTCATAGTTTTTCTTTTTGAGGTTTGACTTAGTATCTGTAAAATTTTCTCATCTTTAACAATTGCAGTGATTGCATTTCAGTTGGATTTCGTTCAGTCTCTATAATTTAGAATAAGATGCCTGTTGTATCATTAAAAAAGAAAAAAAAAAGGTCTGTAAAGGGAAGAAAACACTCTGAGCAACTCATGGAGCTGTAGATTTTAAAAGTTGAATCACTATTAAGATATTGGCAGGTATTGTAAAGGATAATTTTAGCCAGGACTTAGCATAATAGGAAGACGGAAAAATAAACATTAAATTGTGATATTGAAACTATGACACATGCCTTGACAAATGTTAAGACACTACGCATGTTCATTTTTCACAGCCCTTTATTTTGCCAAAATCAGAAAAAACAGAAATGAAAGCTGCATGGTTATGAAGGGTTTCGAGAATAATCCCTCCTCTTCAGCTGTTACCATTGACTTACTAGAATTGCTAGCGTTTCAGCTACGAAAATTGACAAATGAATGGTTCCACCAGCATGATTGATGGAGACAACAAAATGAAGGAAACCAAATGCGACAAATTGAAATACAAGTGAGACAATATGGAGACAAACCAAATGAGACGTCAAAATGAAACAAAAAGAAATGAAAGAAGACAAAAATGAGTCAGTATATAGAAGGAAGGAGTTAAATGAGACAGCAAAATGGAAAGAGAATGCCAATTGAGACAACACACTGTGGGGCAAATGGAAGTAAACCGGAAAAGTCCATTGCCTCGCCATTCGTTCAGCTTTGGGTACATTCAAACTCTCGATACTTGGGTCTAAAGTCAAGCACTTTACCAATTGATATGGTGCTTTTAGTCTCCCATACTACACAGGGAACTTGCAACTTGAGGGAAGTGATGCATCCACTGGTATGGATACAGTAGGGGCCTACATATTATCCATGATAGATGGCAACTGCCCCATCTGTGGAAACCATAATGTATAGACTCTTCCATCTGTGCCTAACAAATCTTGAATACTACTTCCCAAAATGCGACCTTAAAAATTTTCGGTGCCCTTTGCATGCTGTAAAGTTACATTATTTCTCAGTTTGGCTTCATAGCCTGATAAATATACACACTGTGAACCAGGTGGCTTAACTAGATATACATTACAGTACCAAACTGGGAGATGGGCCGGGTGTGTTGGAAAGTCTCCTCCTCTGGTGTTCTACAATTTTGAGAGCAAATTTGAAGACAAAGGATTGTCTCTCATAACAACATTTACTGAATTCCATGTTGGTGACCTGAACCTCAAAATTAAACATACTTGCTTTTGATTATCTTTCAAAATTGATGTCACAATTGATGTCACAATTTTGACATTCGGGTCAGAATTGGGACGTGCGACAACCAAACCCGGGTTCTTAGTCACACTGCCATAATAGACTCAGACGGAACATAAGTTTCTTTTAATCATGATGACTTTTTGCGAGTTAATTTTCAGAGGTTACTCACAGAAGAGACCATACAGTAAAACTAGAGAAAAGGAGGTGTAACTTGGAGGTTAGGAAACACTTTTTCACCCAGAGGGTTGAAAATGAGTGGAATAGACTGCCTAAGTGTGTTGTCTTAACACATACAGTGTCAAAGGGATTTAAAAATGCATTAGACATGCATTTCAATGTCAGCAATAGGAGTTAGGTTTTTCTTTTCCAGAGGGGTGGGTGAATAAGTCCGGTTTGCAGAACACAGGGACCGTGATGAGGATTTTTTATCTTGTCTGATCCTTATCTTACTAAACTACTAATAAACTTAACAATACCGTGTAAGCAATGGGTCTCGGCATTATTGCTGTAGATGGGAGGAAGGTGCCTACAGGCCAATAATAGTGACCCTTTTTGCGTTCCATGCACATGATGTTTGAGCCGCATGCGCAATTTTTTTCCTACGGGCAAATATTGCCAGTGGACCAATCAGCTTCTTTGAAATAGGCCACACCGCTAATTCAAAAATGACAGCTTTTTGAACCTTTTCTGTAATTCCGACACCGGATTATGAAAGAACAGGCCAAGTAACCTTAGTTCCCGTAACTTTAACCCTAAAAATAACCCTAACCCATGATGTTGAAATATTTTGAAAATCAAATTTGCCCATAACCTCGTGGGAAAAAAAAATTAGGCGAGCCGCATGTCAGCTGAGAAGTGGAGAAGAGAGCTCGTAGTACTGTTTTTCTGCAGCCATGTCTTCGTCTCAGAGTCAAAAGTCGCATCTCTCCAAAAATCTGAAACAGATGAAAGTAAGCAAATTGCATGTCTTTCCAAACTGTATGTTTGAGATCTGAATTGTCACTTCCATACCTGTTATCTAGTTTGTGCTGTGGTGGACAAAATTCTGCAGACATCGCGGAACTAGGCTTAACGTGAGACCTACCGCAGTTGGGCTAAACCGTATAGTTAACTGTTTAACAACAGCAATGAATGAACCATGCCTAAGTGTGGGTGCGGTGGTGGGGTTTGGTTTGGGGAGGGGATTAGACCACACTCTTTTGACTCAGTGTTATGCACAGGCAGTCCTAGTCAGGCCTACTTCATATCAATCTTATATATAGTGACCTGACCTAATAAGGCCACTGTCGAATGTCATGCATCGATACTGTCAACAAAGCACGTCAAAACTGCTGTCACAATCAGTGCGTCAATTTTTGATGCAGCACGCGCATATAGCAAACTCCCTTGCTAATGCGCGTGAACCTGTTTTTCAAGCACTTGCATGCTAAGATATGCAGCTCAAATTGAACGCACAAACTGCCTACACTGAACCTGAGCATACAGCTGTGTACAAAAATTGTAAACAGCACCCGCTGGCCTTATTAGGTTACTTCTGATTTTAGGCTTGAGCTGGAAATGCTGAACTTGTCGTAATGGTATCTCTTGAAAGGAAAAATCTGTGGTAAAGTTTTATAGCTCTCCAATAAGGTCAAGTCCGCCAAAACTTTTTCAGGTACAAACAGATTCACCTTCCTTTGTCTTGTTTTTAAAAACGAAAACTTTCTTAGAGTGGCCTTGTTAGGTTGTGCCATCATACAGGCTAGCCTACACTTTGTTCGATGAACTAATGTTGGGACAGGCCCATAGCTAGCCCTCAATCAGGGTCTAGTATACTACGCTCCGTAAGACTACACTCCCAATACACTACTACACGGAGCAAAGTGCCAATGGAGCGTAGTGTGAAGGGCCTGATTGAGGACTAGCCCATAGCCAGATACTAGCCTAGCCCACAGGCGCCCCTTAACATTGTATAGTATACCATATACTATGTATTATATAGACGGAAAGGTATGTCACAAATCTCCTAACTCCAACAAACAACTTACGTTTCTGGCACAATTACCGCACTTTTCTCACCAAATTTGTCTGTGTCGAGACTTTTAATCATAAGGTACCTCAAGGCAGCTCTTTTTCCGGAATAATTTCACTTGGCATTGTATGAAGGATGAAATTTCGATGGAGTAACAGTTTGAGGATGGTAGCTGCTGATACAGAGCATTCAGCACTTCCACACTGTACAATAAAATACTCCTAAAATATTCCCTAAAGTTCTCTTAACTTTCTGAATTTCTTCCAAAATTTGTCGATTATGTTTTGCTTTGATTATTACAAATCTTACAGATACATATTAGCATTAATATGCAAGATTTTTGAACATAGAAATTCATAAAATTTGAAAACCTTTTGAAAAGTGGAAGGGCTTGCATTTACTAAGAGTTGAAGACTGTTAAAACAGTTACAGTTCAACTGTCACAAGTGCTTGTAGAAAATGCTAGCCCTTCCACTATTTCAAAAGGTTTTCAAATTTTATGCCACAGTCGAATCCAAAGGTGGTAAAAAAATATTTCTTTGTCAAAAAACCGGAAGGCGGTCGAGCAAAAAATTTGTCCGATATGTATGTCACCTTCAAGATGCAAGTAAGCTTTTAATTCGTTGTGTTGGGGATCCTGTGGCATCTGAGGAATATCCACACAGGAACCAAAAGCAAAACAGGGATAGAAGGAAGTTTTCTATATGAAGCCTAGTTCTTTGAAAGGCTGGGCAGAACAGTGTGAAATGGAAAACCCAAACAAAATTTATAATCAGGAAGTTGCAAAAGAAAATGAAGTAACTGAAAAAACCAAGAGACCCTGAAACAAGTACAAAATGCCGACATAACTCTCCATCATAGCAAAGAGTATTCCGTGATGGGCTTTACAACTTGCTTGAGATTCTGTATGTATTCATGAGATCAGATCTTATTGTGGTATGTGGAAACTATAAGTTAATGAAAGAATTTGGAAAGGTCATTAGCCTTGACAGCAAGGAACAACTTTTGAGCTATGATACCACGTTTCAGCATGGAAACTTCAACGTGTCTGTCCTATACCAGTCATTGCTGACAGAGAGGCTGGTATCATAAAGGCCATAACAACAGGCCTACCAAGTCACAGGTGGACCTTCCTTATTGGAACCACCTTTTTCAAGACATCAAATGTTGGCTAATTGATCATGGTACTGAAAGAAAAGAGAGAAATGTCTACAAGGATATGGCAATCGAAATACTTAGCTGCACGACTGCCCAAGAATGCCAACAAAGTACCATTCATTGTCAGTTCTGTGGAGTGAAGCATTTCTCCACTATTTCAACAGGTCAGTGTGGGATAAACAAGAAAGCATTGGTAGGTTCACTATAGAAAGATACACTTCACTTAATCCCTATAGTGGGGTGACAGAAAATTAAAGCTAATCCTTTAATTTTGTTCTAAAAACCCTTCAGAACTGGTAGGAAGTTCCTGTTGATCTGATTAGTGCTCTCTTTTTAAGGACTTCAGCTCTACTTTGTAAATGAAATATCACATTGCATGGCAGAAATGGGGCAGTGGACACTAAAGTGGGAGTATTACCATGGAAGTACTACCTCGAAGGTACTACTCTGCACAAGTAGGGGTTGATGAAATTGAAGTCAATCAGGCTGCAGAGCCATCATCTATAGTAGAAGACATTAAACAGAATACATTTACCCATTTGAACCCAAAGACACTTCAGTAAATTGTGTACTGTTCTGGACAGAATATCTTATCAAGTCGGACCAAAACTGGGGACATTCCCCATCCTGGGAGAGGATAAATCACCATACTGTGTGACGCTACTTCCAAAACAATATGTTCCTGTGGATATCTCAACTGTTATCACATCCTTGCCTGCAAAAAATGCTTGGGGATGAATGTTTCACTAGAAAAATGAGTGAACTTAAACAACTTTAAGGTATAATAAAGGAAAGAAGCAAGGAAAACCAGGCTGTAAAAGGCCAAGACTTGGCAATGGTGGCAGTGTCCCAACACCTGATGCTAAAACCACCAAGGAAGGAGACAGAAGAGCTGAGTGGTATCGGACTGCCATCCTAGGGAAGGGGGTTTCTCCCTCCCCTTTGGAAAGTTTTTGAGGAATTGAGGGTCCGTAGATGCAATTTAGCGCAACATATTGGGCAAACTTGGGAAAATTACTGCAAAGTTTTGACAACTCTTAAAAGAGGGAACAAGTAAGGGTTTTTGCCCTTTAATTGAGTGGGGCAGAAGCATGCTTCTGCCCTCCACATTTTTGGCTGAGGGAAAGCCCCACAACCCCCCCCCCCCCCCCAACTTCCTTTGCCTCTGGAATTGCACATTTTGTCCACTTTTTGTAAAAGTAATGATGACATACCACCTTAGAGCTTTTTGGGGGTTTTCCAGAGGAAGTACCCATGTGACCACCCAGTGCTGACCTGGCAAAATGACATACTGTAGGTTTGTACATTTTAATGTGAACTGTAATTCTGACCAATACTCATTCCCCTGCCCTGCACAGTACTTGAAGCCAATGGCACTTTTTTGCAGATTTTTCTGCAAGTCTGTGACTCTGATTAGTGGCTCTCAGTGGCTTTTGCTTTTCAGGTCTCTTGCTCATAGTCTTTTCAAAGCAACAAGCTGAACAAAAGGCTTTGATGGTTCGTTCTGCATGTGAGAGGTCATTCATCAGTCCACATTAGCCTCTGTGCTTTGCTGTTTTGCTTGTGGTGTCCGATTTCAGAAAGTGCTAAGTTGTTACATATCACTCTTCAAACAGGATCTTAGTAGATAAGGAAGCTGAAAAGTATGGTGGTATGGGACAGAGGCATACTTTACTTACAACCCAAATGTTGACAGTTTGGGAAAACAGTCTTTCCCACAGGTAGTTGGGGAGACTTGCTTATTTTGTTTAGAAGAATTGTGCATGAAAGCTGGAATGACCATCACCATACACTAAAGGCAGCGCACATGAAGACACTCTCACAAAACACCATAACTGAGTAAAGTTGTTAAACTAAGATTAAACTCTACACTCAGGCATCTTTTAACTCGTATTGTTCATTTTATTGATCAGGGAATTCCGCTAGACAGAAGGTTTACTAGATCAAAAGTTCACTGGACTGAATATCTGCTTATCTGAAAACCTGTATACCATATGGTTAGAGCTAGGGGTAAGATGAGGGTTAGATAGGATCAAAGGATTAGTCAAAGTTATGTATGATTAGTGTTGGGTTAGGGTTAAAGATACTGTATGTGGACATGTAACCAAACAACTTGTTTTAGTCAGCAATGTTACAGTAGATTAAAGGGGAATTTTCATCATCCCAGACAGTTCCAATTCTCCCAACTATGCAACTTCTAGCTCCTCCCATAAATGTATGAAGCTACTCCTTGTGCAGGAATAAACCTGTTTTATTGCTTAAGGCCATGTCCTGGTGAGCATACAAGGCTATAAAATGTAATAAAAGCACTCTCTCTGCCTTGTGTGGAATGTGAGCTACTCTGCATCTTTCAAATTTTCAAACTTTGATGTCAATCAAAGAGCAGTCACCAACTGAGAATTTTCATACCCCTACACTGAAAATATACTCTGGGGTGATGACTGTCTGTCTTTAAGGTCCCTTGATGTAAAATCCATGTTCAAAGTTTGACCATTTGTGAGATTTCTCATTAGCTACACAAAAATTATGATGTGGAGTGTTTCACAGTGTCTGCATTTCTTTTATCTGCTAAAGTAAGTACAAGCTAGCTCTTAGTTATGAGTTTGATGTGGATATTATCAGTGTCGTAAATAGCTTGTTACATAATAAACTACTAGGGGCTTGCTGACATACAGATGTACTTGAAGTGAATGCTAAACAAACAAAGGATAGCATAAACTCTACAGTATCTCATGAGTCCCTCTCTCCATGTCACAGTCTTGCTTGCAAGTACAGTAGCTCATGTTTATTTATGATGTTAAGTCGAAAAAAGAATTGTCTTGTAAAGTGGTCAGTATTTGATGGATTTTGATGGAATTGCAGCTATTTTTGGTTTCGATGATAAGAGAAACCAATGCATTCGTGATGGCGTATGTGTGTATGTATGTGTGTATGTGCGTGTGTGTGTATGTGTGTGTGTATGTGTGTTTGTGACACTTTGCTCGTTAACACGATATCTCAAGAAGGGAAGCTCTGACAGTTCTCAAACTTGGTACATAGATGCCCCATATTGAGAGGAAGAACCCTATTGTTTTTGGCGGGGTCAAAGGTCATCTGGGGTCACCGGGGGTCAAACTCCGAAAACCTTGTTAACACGATATCTCGAGATACGAAGCTTGGATAAGTTTCATACTTAGTATGTAGATGCATTATGGTAAGAGAAAGAACCCTATCGTTTTTGATGGGGGTCAAAGGTCATCTGGGGTCACCGGGGGTCAAACTCCGAAAACCTTGTTAACACGATATCTCAAGATAGGAAGCTTGGATAAGTTTCATACTTAGTATGTAGATGCGTTATGGTAAGAGAAAGAACCCTATCGTTTTTTATGGAGGTCAAAGGTCGTCTGGGGTCAACGGGGGTCAAACTCCGAAAACCTTGTTAACACGATATCTCGAGATAGGAAGCTTGGATAAATTTCATACTTAGTATGTAGATGCGTTATGGTAAGAGGAAGTACCCTATCGTTTGTGGTGGAGGTCAAAGGTCATCTGGGGTCACCGGAGGTCAAACTCTGAAAACCTTGTTAACACGATATCTCAAGGTAGGAAGCTTGGATAAATTTCATACTTAGTATGTAGATGCGTTATGGTAAGAGGAAGGACCCAATCATTTTTGATGGAGGTCAAAGGTCATCTGGGGTCACCGGGGTCGAATGCTGAAAACCTTGGTAACACAATATCTCAAGTTAGGAAGCTTGGATAAATTTCATACGTAGTATGTAGATGCGTTATGGTAAGAGGAAGAACCCTGTCATTTGTGCTGGAGGTCAAAGGTCATGTGGGGTCACCGGAGGTCAAACTCTGAAAACCTTGTTAACACGATATCTCAAGGTAGGAAGCTTGGATAAATTTCATACTTAGTATGTAGATGCGTTATGCTAAGAGAAAGGACCCTATCATTTTTGGTGGAGGTCAAAGGTCATCTGGGGTTACCGGGGGTCGAATGCTGAAAAACTTATTAACCCTCTTTGTGCTTTGTTGCCATATGGCTACACTCACAAAGTTCATTGACCCTATCCCATTACGTTGTACACTCAACTTATTTTGTTCCTTTGATGAACACTGTTGCCATTTGTCTACACATCAACACCAAAAATATTTCAGAATGCTGCCATCTTTTCTCCATGAAACAATCTCAAAATGGCTGCCCCCATGAACATTTCAAGTTGCAGATAGTGGTCAAATACTTTTTGCAATAAATCAGGCTAAACATCTACCATTGAAGTAAAATTTTGGAATCTTACACATAAAACAGCATAGATCATAGTGACCATAAACGTTAAGCATAAATTTGAGGCATAAAATTATTATTTGAGTAATAAAACACATGTAGCCAAATGGCAACTGGTAGCATGATGGGCTGTGCCATATGGCAACTTTGTCCCTTTGTGGCTTGTCAGTTGGAAAGTAACAATAGTACTATGTGGATGTGAGTGGTTGGTGTTTTGCTCATTTTGTAAGGGTGAATCAGTATGTGGCCTGTTGGCAATTGGATGCTATGAGAATAGCAGATAGGCATGTAATTTGGCTGGAGTAATACAGTACAATGACCTTTCTAAGTTTTAGAAGTCTATGATATGGCGTGGTGTAGTAGCCTATTTATATTGTCCCATTGCTATGATATCAGTGGTTGTACTCAGTTGACCACGGCTGTACAATTATCATAGGCCTGCAACTTTTATATTTGTATTATATTGTAGTTGTATATATTGTAGGCCTATCACAGTAAAATAGTATTATTCTTGTTGTTATTCTATACAATGTACCATTACAAGCAGGAGAATGGCCCTTTATTTTTTTGTAAAACATACCAGTTTCATTGAAATGTTTGCGTTTACCACTGGTGTTTGACTTTACTCATTATCATTACTCATTATCATCTGAGATATTGTAAAGTTTTGTATAATCAACAGGTTTACCTTGGGTACATAGCTACATAGCTACATAGTACATAGCTACTTCCCTGACTCTCATCAGTCATTCTGCTCACTTACATCTAGTTCATGTACAAATAACACACCTATTTATCAATGCAAGAAATAACATAGTGTTATGAATGTGAAAATGACTCACACCTGAGTCACTTTAGTGACCGATATGTCAAGGGAAGTGACGCAAGAGTGGGTCACATTTTATGTGACTTATTGGCATGGACTAGTATTGATGCTCCATGTGGGGGTTAGTCTGGGGTTACACAATAATTGACAAGTACATAACATGATAAAGCTTAAAGAATAAAACATGTACAAGCATGTGCAAAGACAGTAAAAAGTTAAAATATGTGTACTTTTTGAGACTTTTCAGAGCAATGTTGCCATATGGTTACAACTGGTATTTTGTAAACAATGAGGTCCACATGAAAAAAAATCCTCAAAATGTGTTTAGTGGACCCTAGTCAACTTACAGTTACAAGGAAATAATTATTTCATCACTACTTCTGGGTGTGGTCCAAAAAGGGTTAACATGATATCTCAAGTTAGGAAGCTTGGATAAATTTCTTACTTAGTATGTAGATAGGTTATGGTAAGAGGAAGAACTCTATCGTTTTTGATGGAGGTCAAAGGTCATCTGCGGTCACCAGGGGTCGAATGCTGAAAACCTTGGTAACACAATATCTCAAGTTAGGAAGCTTGGATAAATTTCATACGTAGTATGTAGATGCATTATGGTAAGAGGAAGAGCCCTGTCATTTGTGCTGGAGGTCAAAGGTCATCTGGGGTCACCGGAGGTCAAACTCTGAAAACCTTGTTAACACGATGTCTCAAGATAGGAAGCTTGGATAAATTTCATACTTAGTATGTAGATGCGTTATGCTAAGAGAAAGGGCCCTGTCATTTTTGGTGGAGGTCAAAGGTCATCTGGGGTCACCGGGGGTCGAATGCTGAAAAACTTATTAACATGATATCTCAAGTTAGGAAGCTTGGATAAATTTCATACGTAGTATGTAGATGTGTTATGGTAAGAGGAAGAACTCTATTGTTTTTGGTGGAGGTCAAAGGTCATCTGGGGTCACCAGGGGTCAAACTCTGAAAATCTTGTTAACATGATGTCTCAAGATAGGAAGCTTGGATAAATTTCATACTTAGTATGTAGATAGTATGTAGATAGGTTATGGTAAGAGGAAGAACTCTATCATTTTTGATGGAGGTCAAAGGTCATCTGGGGTCACCAGGGATCGAATGCTGAAAACCTTGTTAACACGATATCTCAAGGTAGGAAGCTTGGATAAATTTCATACTTAGTATGTAGATGCGTTATGATAAGAGGAAGAACCCTATTTTTTTTGGTGGCGGTCAAAGGTCATCTGGGGTCACCGGAGGTCAAACTCTGAAAACCTTGTTAACACAATATCTCAAGATAGGAAGCTTGGATAAATTTCATACTTAGTATGCAGATGCGTTATGGTAAGAGGAAGAGCCTTATTGTTTTTGGTGGAGGTCAAAGGTCATCTGCGGTCACCGGGGGTCGAATGCTGAAAACCTTGTTAACACAATATCTCAAGTTAGGAAGCTTGGATAAATTTCATACGTAGTATGTAGATGTGTTATGGTAAGAGGAAGAACCCAATCATTTTTGGTGGCGGTCAAAGGTCATCTGGGGTCATCGGAGGTCAAACTCTGAAAACCATGTTGACACGATATCTCAAGATAGGAAGCTTGGATAGATTTCTTAGGTAGTATGTGGATGTGTTATGGTGGGAAGATGAATGCTATCATGTTTGGTGGAGGTCAAAGGTCATGTAGGGTCACCGGGGGTCAAATACTGAAAATGTTTTTAACATGATATCTCAAGATAGGAAGCTTGAATAAATTTCTTACTTAGTATGTACATGCATTATGGTAAGAGGAAGAACCCTATCGTTTTTGATGGAGGTCAAAGGTCATCTGGGGTCAAAAAGCAAAATTTTAAGAATTCCCAAGATCGTCTCATGAGTTCACCAGAAGGCAAAAAGCAAATTTTCCCAAGAATTCCCAAGATCATCATCTTGAGTCATCAGATGTCAAAATGCAAAATTTTCCAGGAATTCCCAAGATCAAATATGAACCTGAAATTAATTTTTCCAACATGTTAAGATAGCACTTGACCAGTGACTAAAAGACATGGGACATCATGGCATTATTTGGAATAGAACATATATCATCGAAACCTCAATGCATTTTTGCATTCTGGTTAACATTTTTAATCCTTTGTGCATCAGTAGTCAGGTATTACATTTATATGTCCACAGACCTTAAAGGTTGGTGTTACAGAACAGTTAGGATCTTTAGTTTAATGAACCTTTGATGTAGTGGATCTTCCACCTTGTGGACCCATGCTCCTATTGATAAATAACATTCGCTTCCTAAGGCAATATGAAATTCTTACTTCGCAACTTTTTAAAGAAAGATTCTCGGATTTCCATTTAACCTAAAATCCAGGAGTGTGAAATTTAAAATGATCTTATTATTTCACCGTACATAGATGGGTTTCCAAGTTGCCAATGACCAACAGTAATGAATCTTGTCTTGTACGGTGTAATTGGGCATGAATAGCTGACTTATCAATAACCACACCCCACCTCCCTCCCTCCCTTCTTCAATAACTCTGGTGCTGTGTATGCCCATTCACAATTATTCACAGGGAATGTCTGATTTCAGTGTCCCCCCAAACTGGATGTTACTCACACACCCTTAAAAAAAAAAATCTGTCTGCATGTCTGTTTGAAACTTCATGGAATTATTACAACATAGCTTTACTGGTGTATGGAACTGCAGTAGGACTATCTACAGAAATTCAAGCATTTTTAAGTGAGGGTTGAATACTTCTCCTTTTCTACCGTAATAGTAGGTGACGTTAATGTTTTTCACTCTCATGCCTTCAGTTTATGCAAAAAAAGTATGGAGCCGAAAATGCAGCCGAAGAAGAAGAGGCCTTACGATCAAAGGTTGATGAAGATCATTGGGTTCTTGATTTGCCAGAGTTAGCTGCTAACGAGTAAGTGCTCATTGCGATGGAGTTCTCATGGTCCATTTACTTTACAGCTTACATGGAATATTGCCCATTTTGTGTGATTTATTGCAGGTACCTCCAGTATGTCAACTCACCATTCATATTATTAGCTCAACAAGTTGAGCTATTGTCATGGTAGTCTGTCTGTCTGTCTGTCTGTCTGTCTGTCCGTCTGTCTGTCCGTCAACATTGGAAAAAAGGCTGCTGTCTGCAGGTGCTTTGACCGTTCCTCTTCAAAGTTGGTGTGGCTATAACACATATCAAAGGCTTGATAATTATGGTAACGGGAAGTAGGTCAAAGGTCATTGGGGGTCGTGAGAGGTCAAAGAGTGAAATCACGCAAAAGCCTTCAACTCCTTGTGGTTTTGTTGGAATCTTTTCAAATTTAACAGGAATATTCAGTAAATGATTGGTCATCAAAGTTGTTCTTTTGAAGTAGATCAAAGGTCATTTGGGGTCAAAGAGAGGTCAAGCAAAAGGAGGTCAAACAGTGTAATCACGCAAAAGCCTTCAACTCCTATGGGTTATGTCTGAATTTTATCAAATTTGGCAAGAGTGTTAAGAAGATAATGGGTCATCAATGTTGTACTTTTGAAGGAAGTCAAAGGTCATTTGGGGTCATGCAGGGGTTAAACAGTGAAACCACTCAAAAGCCTTCAACTCCTTGGGGTTATATCCAGATGTTATCATAATTGGTCAGGGTGTTTAGTAGATAACAGGTCATCAAAGTTGTACTTTTAAAGTTGGTCAAAGGTCATCTGGGGTCAAGCAGGGGTCAAACAGTGAAATCAATCAAAAGCCTTCACCTCCTAAGGGTTATATCCAAATCTTATTAAAGTTAGCCAGAGCATTCAGTAGATGACAAGCTGTTAAAGTTGTACTTTTGAAGTAGGTCAAAGGTCATTTGGGGTCAAAGAAAGGTCAAACAGTGAAATGTTGTAAATGTCTTCAATTCTTAAGGGTTGTATCCAAATCTTATCAAAGTTAGCCAGAGGGTTCAATTGATGATAGGTCATCAGAGTCGTACTTATGAAGTAGGTCAAAGGTCATCTGGGGTCAGAGAGGTCAAACAGTGAAATCACTCAAAACCCTTCAACCACTAGGGGTTATATCCAAATCTTATCAAAGTTGGCCAGAGTGTGCAGTAGATGACAGGTCTTCAAAGTTGTACTTTTGAAGTAGGTCAAAGGTCATTTGGGGTCAAGGAGAGGTCAAACACTGGAATTGTGCAAATGCCTTCAGCTCCTAGGGGTTGTGTCTGACTTTTATCAAAGTTGACAAGAGTGTGCAGTAGATGAATTGATGGGTCATCAGAGTTTTACTTTTGAAGAAGTTTAAAGTTGTTTGGGGTCAAAGAGCTAGGGCAAACAGTAGAATCAAGCAAAAGCCTTGAAATACTCATGGTTGTGTCGGAATCTTATCAAAGTTGGCCAGAGTGTTCAGTGGATGATGCATAGGTGTACTTTGTGTTGATGTTAATTGCCATTTGGGGTCACAAAACATCATATGGTGAAATCCATGCTAGTGCTTCTCCATAAGGGTTTATGTTTTGTATGATGTATACTATAGGAATCATTTTTTGACAGACCTGACAAATTGGGGTATAAGTAGCTTAATTTTTGTCAGCAGAATTGTCTACAGTATTGTGCCCACAAACACTTAACAAAAAGTCGCAAGACGGACAACTCTAGCAGATATACCACTGCTGTGACCATTTACATCTATAGCACTGAAGTTGCTAGATCATGACAGTCTGCGACTCCTTGATTTGGATCCCTAGTGAAACTACATAACAGTAACTGTGTGAGAGAAATTGTAGTTGAGCTACAGCATCATTGATGCTCTTGTTAATAAAGTTACAACCAGGAGAATTTTCAGTTTGTCCTCTTTAATTTGACATGAAGAATGCATCAGTTGGATAGAAATGGAGGAAGTAATAATCAATTGAAAATAGGCTCTTTAGGAAAGATTTTCTTTTATATTTTCCCTAATTCTGCGCACCCCAGATTTTAGTGAGGGCATACTTTGGCAATGTTACTTCAGAGGCTAATTCATTGAGGTAACCATGCACAATTATGTTAGTAAATAGACTACAAAACTGACAAGTGCTGACAACTTTGCCCAAGAAAATTGTGGATTTCTGACACCAGTCTCACACTTAACCCCAATAAGTATTGCAGCATTTGTGAATCCATCAGGTATAATCCCCATGTGACCACAGTATGCCACCCCTCCCTCATTGACTGTCTTGTGTCCTTCATCATTGTGTAAGAAAGAGTGACAGGCATTTGTATCTCAAGCGTAAGTCTAACTGAAAACTGTGCAGTTCTCTCATTACTATGGTTGGTAAAGATTTACCTTCAGCAAAATCTTTCTCAGGAGTGGGAAATCTGAAAATTATTTCCTCTTTGGTTGATTTTAGAAGCACTTTTCTGACACAATTGGTTCAGTGGAATGGCAGCTGGACTGATTTTCCAAAGATATGGGAAGGTCATATGTGTAAAAGCATAGAGTGTGCAGAGTCAGCATGAACCCTGAAACTCATAGCAGTGTGGTCTTGAGGGCAGCCTAATACTCCTTGATTTGGGTATAGTTTTACACAGTGATGATTATTATTACCATTGAAAATATTTGTCTGAGGACAAGGACCTCCCAAAATTTATTGCAGTACTGTACAGGGATATCCACTAGATCTAAGGTTCACTAGATCAACGGTTCTCTAGACCGAAGATCTGCTTAACCAAAAACTTCCTTGAGTTGCAGTACAGGTTAGTATTCAGGTTGAATACAGAATGAGGTTTAGGATTAGGCTAAGGAATACCCTCAGGTAGGATTAGGGCTTGGTTTAGGATTATGGTAGGGTTAGGATTAAGTTTGGAATTAGGATCTTCGGTCTAGAGAACCTTCGATTTAGTGAACCTTCGATGTAGTGAACCCTGCAGTGCCCTTTTATGGGATTTTTTCTTTCTTTTTGATGCATGATTACAGAAAGAAGTGGTGTATGCATGTGTGGATACGAAATGTGTGTGTCAAACATCAAATGCAGGTAACTTAAAAGAGTCTTCAAGAACTTTTAGAGGAATATTAAACATGTCATTTACACCTATTTTAAAATGTGTAAAAACTCTCTTTTGTACATTTTTCTTACAGAAGCAAATATGAGCTAGAAACAAGCTTTGTTCCGTTTGAGGATTTACAGTTTGGAAGATTCTCTTTTAAAGGGATGAATCCAGCCATAGAGGTGAGGATATATTTTAAAGAACATTTTAATGTTTGCATCATGATCGGAAAAAGTTAAAAGTTGAATTTTCTCATTTACTCAGTATTTAAAAGGGACCATAATGACCACTATAGATTCCATGCTCTCCATCATTGACTGAAAGTATTAATGACACTTGAAACACTTTTTCATTTCTTGTATAGTGAGTGTACCTTGAGTGGGTCACTGCGAACAAAATGTGTGGAACATACTGTATACTGCATACAAAAATTTTTAAGTCATCGACTCCTAGTATCACCATGCTACCCCACAAGATACATATACTATACTGTATGTGTAGGGATATTTGGTTTGTCCTAGCCTCAAGTGTTTTAGGCAGAGGGCCCCTTTTGCCTAAGTTTTTACTTTAATTCTAATACAGTAGGCAGGACATCATCAAGCAGCTTGCTTCTGTGATAAATTTGGGGCTCCACGAAATGTTCTGTGGGCCGTTACATGTCACAGGTCCCCACTAGGGCTCTTAGGGTCTAACACTTTTGAATAAAGCTTGCTAATCAGTAGAGTTACTGAAAATTATCCTCAAACTTCTCTCAATTCGTTTTTGGTATTGATTTTTGAAAACAAAGACAAAAAAGATTTTATATCATCCAGGCTACTCATTGCAATCTATTCTTTATATACGGTTTTGTGCAATTGGTTGGCAATAATGACAGGGTTTAAGGAGGTTCTCTATGTGAACAAAGCAACAATTTTAATTTACTTTGGTGAAGATTGTAGTGACTTTTCCATGCTTGTCACCAGGTATTTATTTATGAGACAAGTATAGAATGAAAGAAAGATGTGTATCACTACATTCTCTCCTTTTCATTTCTTGTCTTTCTCTTAGAAACTAACAGCAAACCTCCAAGCGAAGAAAGAAAATGAAGAAAGTGAAGCAAGAGAGAAGGAATTAGAGGTAACTGATGAGGAAATGGCATCAAGGTAAGTACCAGAGATGAAAAGAGAAAATATTTTTAAATACCAAAAATTAAAAGAAATTGTTTTTTCTTCAATGGACAAAATACTATGATAGGTACCATACTTGCAAACAACATTAACAAAGAAAAATACTTTGAAAGGAAACTGAATTCAGCAAATTAGGAATTCATTTTACATGGGAATCATAGTGTGAACCACTATACTGAACCTTTTCTTTCAGGGTGGCCACTCATTTCAGATGTAAGTTTTCACCAACCTCAAAACAGGTTACCTTGATTAACAATCACCAGTCATTTGTTTATAAAAATTTATAATATTATGAATGCCTTCAATTGAAGTAGAAAAAGAGTTAAAAGGCAACAGCATTTCATGACACTAACAGGAAAGTGGCTGCCCTGCTTGTCTTCTGATGTGTGTGTTGGGTGTGTTTATGGGGTTAGTTGGGGTGGGGTAGGGGAGCTGAAGACAAAAGTCATACCCTGGCATACCCACCCCCTTATTTTAATTTTACACCCACACATTATTGACCATGCTGTTAGACATGTACGTAATCCATATATAATCAAGCCAAATTGATGGAGTGTCTCCATATTCTCTCAACATGGATTTGGTGTCCTTAAAGTAAAATATTTCTCAATGTTGCAGTTACAACTCAGGCATTGAAACCTCTTCCATTGACTTCTGTATTCAGATATGCTTCCCTGGTTGGCACCATTGGTAAGAAGTTCAACACCAAACGAAACAGAACAAGCACCATGGAAGAAAGTGATGCCAAAAAGAGAAAATTCCTGAAGCCATCAGATGAATCATGAAGGAATGATGAAAGATCTGTTTGGATGCAGATAACGTTGCAATGCTGCAAGAGGTCTTCAAGACAGTGGTATATTGCAAGGTTTCAAAGAGTCTTCAAGACACAGTGCTGCTGCTCCTCCTAACCTGGCTGCCTTAATCATTTGATATCTGATCAGCAGGAGAAAACTGTCTGAAGCTGAGCAAATGGATTGTGGAGTGTTTCGTGCAACTCGTCTGTACAACTGATGAATTGAGGTTACTCAGTAGCTTCTTAGGATTTGGACTGAATGAGAATGCATGTCTAAAGTTACATATTTCAAGTATGATGTCTGGCAATGTTGGGGAGCTATTTATTGGAACTGAATGCTATGTCCATTCCACCTTTTGAGGAAGCCACCATCTGAGCCTGTCAAGTTAAAGGTCAGAAGCAGTCGTCCCAAACTTATTTGGAAACAATAGCTAAAAGTCACAAATTTCTTCTTATTTCGCATCCAAGTATCTTTCATGATATTTTAGAACATAAATATTGCATATTCAAGGTAAATCAAGCAGTTGCTCCTTGTAAATTTTACAATTAAGTGAGAAAAATACTATCACATAATTCTCAAGAGCCATTCAGGAAGTAGGATAGTCTATTATACAATTCTTTATTGGGGTGACTGCATTCTCCCTTTAACAAAATGCTGTTGATCTCCAGTTACAATACATTTGAAGAATATATTGAGATTACCAAGGATAAAACTTGGTGTTGTGGTACATATTAACTACTTTCAAAATTTTAGGTGGTTGTATAGGAGTTGATATATATATATATATATATATATATATATATATATATATATATATATATATATATATATATATATATATTATATATATATATATATATATATATATATATATATAATATATATATAATATATATATATATATATATAATATATATATATATATATATATATATATATATATATATATCTATATATATATATATATATATATATATATATATATATATATATATGTATTTCTCACAGATGAGCAAAACAGTATTATCTGATGAGTAGGCAAGTGTCAAGAAGAGTAGATCCTAACAGAGCTCCCAGTGTTCTTATTTTTCCTATATATTCCTATAATTGAAAAATTGAATACATTTTCCTACAAAATATGAAATATTCGTGTATTTTGCATTTCAGAAGTTTGTTACTTGAAGTTCTGTGATGTTTACTCAAAGAAATGGGAAAAAAAATTATGTCAAACATACTGCTGTGCTTTTCTGTTGTTTTAGAGTAGTACCTGTAGTTAAAGAAGCTGAAGTAATGATGAATTTGACGACAAACCCTGTGTGTGTGTCAGTTTAGGAGCTCAACATCAAATGCCTTTGTTGCTACTGTAGAAACTACAGGGCTGTGTCTAAAGCATAGTGTTACTTGGTACGTTCACAAAGATTCAACATTTGGAAAGAATATCAGCCCTCTCCCCCCTAATTTGATTTTACTCCTTCACTCTCATGCCTCCCTCCTACTCACAAGCTGTACAATTGTGATTTTGTGCAATACTTGGTATGCACCCAGTGTCACTTGGAAATCAGGTAAAAGCTGCATGCTAGTGTTACCACTTTGCAGCTACTGCACAACTTCCAGGGACCTCACCTCCTGAACCTTCCCTAGGGCATTGCTTAGGTCCCCACTGGGGCCCAAAATTTGGCCCCTGGAACCTTTTGTCCTGGTATCATCATTACAAACTGTGGAGTTATGAGTAGAGACAAGAGTTTTCTCATTTCTACTTTCAGAAAGCAGAAAACAGCACTTTTCATGTGTACAAAATGAATGGGAAAAGCCTGCAGAAAGTAGAATTTGACATTTAGAAAGCAGAAAATTCTTGTCTATACTTATGAGAGACATAGGTGGTAAGCTTTAGGGAGGGTGAAATTGTTGATGTAGGAAGGAAGAAAATATGTTTGTGCACTTTGCATCCATATTTGCTCTTGCTCACAAAAATGACAATACTTTTCAGACTGGGTCATTGTGATCCTTTTAAGAGTTGCCAAAATATTGTGGAGAGCAGCCAAACAGATGACAAAGAATGATTGGTGGAAACATTAAAGATACTACTTCTAGCCATGTGGCAGAGCTGTTTGGCCAAAATCTTGTAGGTAAGCCAAGTGCCCATATGTGTCACCAACTGGGGAGTGGGAGATGGGATATTACTGGCCTGTCAGTTTTGGCCAAAACATGGATTAAAATGGTAGTAAAGTGCATCAGATTAGAACACAGAACAACTAGAATCCAAACTTTTTTGGGCTTTGTTGCCAGCCCTTGGGTTCAGGCATCTAGAACTTTTTGCTTACATTAGGGCTGGTCTACAGTATGTCATGCCCCCCCCCCCCCCCCGCATGTGAGATGTTGTTCGTGCCCTAATATGTACTAACCAATCGTGGACATCAAAAGTAGTGGTTCATATTGATAGCCACCCAGTGGAGATGACTGTTAGGTAGAAAGAGGAGCCACTAGGCTGGAATGCCCAGTCTACCAATTTTAGCCAGTGGGTTCCTTGGCATCATCCTTTTCAGTTTCCTCAGTAACCAACCCTCACAGATCCTACATATCTCTATATTTGAGAAAAATTTCATATGTATTCCTATATTTTGCTGAAAAAATTCCATTATTTATAATGCTCCATGTTGGGAGTCCTGTCCTTAAAGATCAATTTGCATGAAAAAACAGGTGCTGGTGCTACAAAGTTAGTGAACTCTAGGCTGTAAATGTCAAGATCTGAGAAACAGGCAAAAATGAAAATGTTTTTCTCTCTTCCCATTTGCATGGGCGTCAATCTTTACTCGAATGTGGGGGGGACATGGCCACTTCTGTCAAAAATTTACTGTGTAAAAATCTTAAGTCAATGGGCGTTTTTCCAAAATGTGGGGGGGACGTGTCCCCCTGTCCCCCCCAGGATTGACGCCCATGCCCATTTGCATTCATTTCAAACAATTTTACTGTGCTGCAGGGTGTTAATTGTAATTTTTCTGAGGCTTTCTTGTCAAAACTTTTGGAAAAAAGTGCCCTCTTAAAATGTATTGGGGTGTTGTGTTGGGTTCACAGCTGTTCTTTTGTTTTGTTTGTAATTGTTTAGGAGACAAGAAGGGCAATTTTTGATTTCGTGCCAAAAGCAGGCAAGGAATCTATGCGATGGTGATGTTGTGTGTGTGTGTGTGTGTATGTGATGCTTTGCTTGTTTACACATTATCTTAAGAAGGGTAACTCCAAGAGACCTCATACTTGGCATGTATATTGCCCATATTGAGTAGATGATCCCTATTGTTTTTGATGCAGGTCAAAGGTCACTGGGGTCAAAGTCTGAGAACCTTGTGTACTCAATATCTCAAGATAGGAAGCTAAGATTTCATACGTGGTATGTGAATGCGTTATGGTAAGAAAAAGAAACCCATTGTTTTTGGTGGAGGTCAAGTTCATCTGGGGTCACCGGGGGTCAAACTCTGGAAACCTTGTTTACACGATATCTCAAGGTAGGAAGCTTGGATAACTTTCATACTTGGTATGTGGATGCATTATAGTGAGAATCTATTGTTTTTGGTGGAGGTCAAAGGGCATCTGGGGTCACCAGGGGGTCAAATCTGAAAACCATGTTTACACAATATCTCAAGGTAGGAAGCTTGGAGAGATTTCATACTTAGTATGAAGATGCGATACGGTACTTGGTATGTGGATGCATTATAGTGAGAACCCTATTGTGTTTGGTGGAGGTCACAGGTCATCTGGGGTCACCGGGGGTCAATCACTGAAAACCTTGTTAACACAATATCTCGAACTTGGATAAATTTCGTACTTAGTATATAGATGCTTTATGGTGAGGGGAAGAACTCAGTTGTTTTTGGTGGAGGTCAAAGGTCATCTGGGGTTACCAGGGGTCAAACCCTGCAAACTTTGTTATCAGGATATCTCAAAGAAGGAAGCTTGAATAAATTTACACTGAATGTGTAGATGCCATACGGTGAGGGGAAGAACCCTATTGTTTTTTGTGTGGGTCAAAGGTCATCTGGTTTCACCGGATTAAACCCTGAAAACAGTTAACATAATATCTTCAGATAGGAAGCTTGGATAAATGACACTTTTCATTCTTTGTATATAAATTATTGATGTCATGAGAGGAGAAACCCTATTGTTTTTTGGTGGAGGTCACTAAGTCATTTGAGGTCACCAGAGGTCAAAAACAAACTCTGCAAATATGACATAACAAGGAAAAAAGTACAGACAAATCCCTTCAAATATGTTTTTTTTTTCACTTATTTGTTATTCAAGTTTTGGTGGGGTTCAAAGGTCATATGAGGTCAGCAGGGGTGAAATTGTTACCACATCATAGAAAAAGATGTAGTAGAGATAGTAGTAATTTGAGGGATGAACCTCGGTGTAACAAAGCACCCCCCTTTTGACAAGAAATCACTAAGCCTTTTGGCTTTCTGGTTGTAGCATATTTCTTTTTTCTCAGGGGGTGACTGCTTGGGGTCAAATTAGTTACCCATCACATCTGTACAACTATGATGAGATGTAATGCTCAGTGTATTTAAATAAAGTTTCATATTCTGTATGCTCATATTGACCAAAGGAATGCAAAGGACTTTGCATGTTGTAATATGACAAAGATTCTTGAGGAGAATCTAAAAACATTTTTACATTGTAACTAGATGTATTGTAGGTAGGCAGGGAAAGAAAACAGAGTATTGATGTAGATTGCCAGGTACTAGGCCCTCTCATACCTTAGGATAATAGTAGGGGACCCTGGGCCATGGCCCCATTTATTTTCAATGCACCAGTTGCCTCACTCACCATCACTGCTTATTACATACTCTCTCACCTCAAATCTGTGTTTGAGGCCTCACATGTTTCAGTGACACTGTGATTTATGCTTTTTATGCTTTCTAATCACACATGGAGAAATAAAAAGAATGGCTTACAGAGATATCTTCCCTTCATGTTTAATTCATCTTTACTAGTGAAGCACATGATTAAAGAAAATATATATTAGTTATCTACTGTCTTTCTACACCATGACAGAATTAAAAATTAAAAAGAGTACTGCACAATGTAGGGAAGTTAATACAATAAAGCACATTAGCTTTTATTAAATGAATGCAAACAGTACACTCCTTTAGACATTTTACTCAATACAAAACATGCATACTTTGAAAAGATGCTCAAAACATTTTATTTTGGACATAAATTTTATTTTATATTGTACTCTTTTAAGTTAAAGCTGTCAGAGTAAGGCAATTAATGAGAACATTCAAATACCATTTGCATGCACAGCAAGTTAACAAGGAAGTTACAGTTAATGCTGAAAGGATTTTAAATAGTTCAGTCACCTTTACTTTTTGACCTGAATCAGATCAGTAGACCCACAACACTGTGGTAATGAGTCATAAAACATGCAATAATATGCAGAGTCACATGAGTTTAAGATGGGCTTCTTGACTAAGAAATGTACTTAACATTATTGGACCTTTCAGATACAATTTACCCAATTTCTTGCTAGGTTAGACATAAGCCACTCATAAGACATAGCATTACTGCATATAAATTAAACTTATCAAAATTAACAAATGGCTGTTCCTGCTCCTGCAAAAAAGTTTTGTTAAGAACAATTTGCAACAGTCATTTCCATTTCTTAAATTTATTATAATTCTTCCAGGTCAGTACATTGATAACATTATCCAATGCTTTAAATGTGTTTTATAAGAATATTAACTTTAATTTAAGCCATGCTTTTAATTTATTCCTTAACAATGACCAGCAGTGTAAAGGTTAATTACCACATGAGATTGTAAACAATTTCAAATATCGCATTCACTTCTTAGGCATTTTCTATATTATCGTGCAAGGTTGTAAGTTTCAAGTATACAAAGGATCTGACTTTCATCATAACCAGTCCTTGCTAGGTACTTTTACCTAATTGCATCTATTACTCATCAGTCTATAAAATCTTCAAAAGCTGGAGCTTGTGTAATAAGCTTCCCTGTATAAGTCAGCATGTCTGTAATAGTGAGACACTGCTGCTTTCATTCAGTTGTTCCTCGCCTGAGAGAAATCAGATGAGGTGTATTTCTCTGTATTTATGTGGTAAATCGTATTTGGCAGACTGTTGTTGTTGAACAAACCTTCGAGACTCCAAATTTGGCAAAATAAGAGACAAGGTGAAACCGAACCACTTATTTTGCCAAATTTGAAGTCGAGATGGTTTATGAGACAATAATAGACTGATAAATGAGGTTTATTCCTACTCTACTGCCGAAAATGTGTGAAAAACTTCATTTTTATCAGTGTTTACATTTACTGACTGTGTGATGTGGAATAACAGGTTGGTGTTTAACCAATCAGAATGCAGGATTCTCAATAACATATGGCTAGAGGTGGTAGAATTTTGTTTCTTCCTTTGATCTACTAACATTAACAGTGATATTTGTTGATATAAATAGCAAAGGATGGATCAAACACAGTGGGTAGAGTAGGTAGTCTTTCTTCCATGTCAACAAATGAACAAGTAATGTATTAACAGGCTGTCAAAATTTTGGAAGTACCCAACAAATGATGAATAAGACTGATTTTCAAACATGGTTAGAATGTCATGATCAACCATCCATTCTGTGTCACGAGTTAACAGGCAACTATCAGATATTTTGTAACAAGATATTACTACCCAAGTCTTAAACAGTTCCACTTCCAAGCAAAATCGTTACTCATGATCATTTAAACTTGTATGTTTAACAGTTGAGAGAAGTGAATATATGAGCACTCACTTCAGTCAACTTAATGCCAGATAAGAATGCGCTTGTTTGAATCAAGTCTTCATCTAGCATATGGTGGTGGGTAGATCCTGAAAGGCCTAAAAAAGTTTAATAATTATAATTTATATACTACACTGTCCAGAATCCATACATCTGATAAATATCTAAGGAGTGCTGACATTGCAGTATGAATAAATCTTTTGTTCAAGGAATCCCCCCCCCCCCCACCCACCAAAAAAAGTACAAATAAAACCTCACAGGAAACCACCTTCCAAAAGTTACCCATCGTTCTATTAATCACCACTTGGAAATATTTTTTTCATGAGGAATGAGATGTAATGCTTAATGAAAAGATACACAAATACAAACCAGACATTTATCAATGGATCCTTCTTCACGTAGCAGTTCAAGAAACCCAATAGAATTCATCTTCACAAATAAAATTGTGGTGTTATATTTCATTGTATTGCACTAGTTCTGTTAGCATGTTCATGTCTCCAGGATGGCAATGAAGTTCAGTATTGATGCAAAATAAATGTAAAGTACAAATGCAGCAAGGTAAATTGATACCTAACTCGACCTGTTGACTGTGTTGCATGAATAACAGAAATGATTAGAATACAGTACTATTTTCCATTATCAAGGAGGCAATTTCTAATCAAAATATAAATCTAGCAGAAATTTCTCCTATTCATAGACCAAAGACAGTACTTATGATACCTTACATTCATTCCAGTATTTTGGCTGACTCACCTCTATGTGAGTTGTTTTTCTTTCACTTCAAATGGACATACTGGTTTCTCCAGTGTTTAAAATGTCCTTACTGATGCATAACATCCTTTCCTACTTGAAATACTTCTCTCCCACTTACCTCTTGAGTGTTTGTCTTGAGTTGCACCCTTTCCTTACTACATTATAAATGTATTATTGTTCCTTATGTTCCCTTATGCTGTGCTCATGATATTTGTATTCTGAATTCAAAATAAATACTTTCTAGCAAATCACTAATTATTCATCTCATCCCTGAGATCACATTTTCCAGCATAAACATTTATCTTAAAAATAAATACACCCCTATACTTTCTTATAGACAAGATTTATTCTAAACAAAAACGCTTTAAGAATAACGTGTGACTATTTTGCAAACTTCAGGTGGACATATGAAACCTGATGGAGAACCTGACGACAAATTTCCATCCTAAAGCAAGGTGATGAGAGACAAGCTGATCATACTTTCACTGCTCCTAAATGTTCTTCATCATCATCTCCCCTTTGGAGTACCTTTCTTTGAAGGGGTAAGTTTGGTTCTTGGTGAAGCAAAGGGACTTAGTCCACCATCCTATAATGAGGAAAAAAACAGTGAAAAACTTTACACGGCATACCTGTAGCAACTTTCAATTTAACACTGTATGAAATATGTTTAAGTTGGTATACGGAAGAGAAAAACCTTAATGAACAAGAGCCCAATGGGCACTGTGGTTCCTTGCTGAATGTAATGAAACTGAGCCAACTACTGAATGAATCAGTATTTCTGTAGATGCACAAAATCTGCTCTGTAGACAATGCACATCTTGTGTTAACACATTCAAGCATAAATAAATTGCTCTGAAGAAATACAGGCACTTCAAGGGATATGGACACAGACAGTATACAGTACAATTTGTTTTATTCAATTAAGCAATCACAATTCATGCACGCTCAATGGTATTTGATCCAAATGATCAGTAACTTAGTTCTCTTTATAAAACTAACAACCCATAGTAGCATTTAATTTATCAATTCCAATTTCCAATTTCTGCAAGCTCACATGTCCTAATTTAAGGACAAATGTCTGTCTAGTGAACTTTCACAAGTCCTCTGCTTTGTGGGCAGAGAATCTTCTGCAATATTAAAAAGCGGTACTTGATGCAGGTTTTCATAATGGCAGAATTATGGATTAAAATCATAATACTATAATTTCAACTAAAGTTGAGATACTTGGCATCTCTGAAAGATGTCCCACATCTTTCAGTCATTGGGTGAATGTGATCTTATAAATGTGCTGGAATGATACAGTTTTGTGCCTATATTTGACTTTAGGAATTCTTGGGAATTTGCTTTTTGGCATCTGGTGATTTCATCTCTGACATCTGACAAAACTCATATGGGTTTTCTGCTGGATTTAATGCAACACCTCAAAGCATAAATCTATTCAAGCTTCCTACACTGAGATATGGAGTTGAAAAGGTTTGCAGAGTTTGACCTCCAGTGACCCCAGATGACCTTTGGTCTCCACCAAAAAAATGTTTTTCCCACCATAAGGCATCCACACACTAAGTATGAAATTAATCCAAGCTTCCTACCTTGAGATATTGTGCTAACAACAAGGTTATCAGTTTTTACCCTTGGTGACCCCAGATGACCTTTGACCACCAAAAACTGTATGGCACAGCTTCTCACTATGGTGGATCTATGTACCAAGTATGAAATCTATCCAAGATTCTTTCCTTGAGATATTGTGTTAACAAGGTTTTCAGTATTTGACTCTCAGTGACCCCAAATGACCTTTGACCTCCACCAAAAATGACAGGATTTATCTTCTCACCATAAGTCATCCACATACCAAGTATGAAATCTATCCAAGCTTCCTACCTTGAGATACTGTGTTAACAACAAGTTTTCAGTTTTTGACCCCCGGTTACCCAGGAGACCTTTGACCTCCACCAAAAGCTACAGCATTCATCTTCTCACCATAATGCATCCACATACCAAGTGTGAAATTTATCCAAGCTTCCTACCTTGAGATATCGTGCACACAAGGTTTTTGGTCTTTGACCCCTGGTGACCCCACATGACCTTTGACCTCCACCAAAAACAATAGGGCACACCTTCTCACTATGACAAATCTATATACCAAGTTTCAGTTTAGTCCAACTTTCCCTTGTTGAGATACAGCGTACCGAAGCAAGTGTCACACACACACACACACACACGCCAAGCTGACTACATAGGTTCCTTTTGCTAACGCAAGGAACCAAAAAATTGACGATAACGACCACATTAAAATTGCATGTACAACACAGCATCAAAAGGAATATGAACTAGTGTCATCATACTTGAGAAGGAACAAACATAGTCATTGAAGCAAAAATTTATTGGGGTAATGAGCAGCATCTCAATCAGCATGCTTCAATCAAAACACTCACGGAACTTCAGTCCCTAGTTCGAAGCATGCATGTGACATTCTCTCACACGGTATGCTAAAACACTGCACACTTTGAAGTACTTACACAATTGTACCACTGTAACAAACTGTTGCAAAGTGTACCTCAAACCAAAATGCTGTACAGTACATGCATCCGTACACATATGGAGACAACCCCACCATTAAAATAACAATTCCCTATCAAACACTAGGGGTAGGTGGTATCATACATTTACTAACAGGTTTGTACATGCAAACCCTTGCTATGCTCTGGAAACAGTTATATGAGCAAAGTGCACTCAGAATGTCTGAGGAAAAAAAATGTGAAGGGGATATTAACTACAAAGGCAGCATTCCCTTATTCCTCACAAATACAAATTTTGAGCCAGTGTAAAATTTGTCACTAATGCATTAGAATTAATTCACCAGAGGCATTTACTCCTCTGGATGGTCGTCAAACGAGTAACTTCACAGCCCAAATTTTGTATAGATTGTACAAGCAAGGCTAGGCCTGTTTTGCCTGATAATTCAGAGGTATTGGTCACAGGGATTCACAAAATAAACTATCCCCTATCTCTGACACCAGTAGATGAGTAAGAACAAGCAACAGATTTCTTGACGGAAGGTTATAAAACAAAGAAATCGATATACAATGTGTGTTCAAGGCACCATGCATAATATTTTACCTTCCAGTTAACCAGAATCCTATCAGAAAAACAGACATAAATAGGAAATTACAGAAAATAATGTGTAAGTATATAACAAGGTTAGGACTGAAATGGAGAAAAAAGGATAATTAATCTATTTTACAAATCATGTGAGAAGGAATAAAGTGGAATGAGTCTCTCCAGAGACTTTCTGTAACCAGCTTGAAAAGGGGAACTTGATAATTAAACTGTCAAAAAGCAAAAAAATAGTTAACTTTATAAATACTTGCAGCATTACAAGGCACAAAGCTAAAGCAAATGGCCGTGAGAATTTTTTCCATACCATAGTGCAATGCACCATTAATCTGTGAGGTGTACAGTTTAGAAGGGAAGAAAAAAATTCCTGTTTCAACAAGCCCCTCCCCCATGCTGGAAAGCTCAAGAGTGAGAGCAGTATACTGCTTCTGTGAAATTTTGCCTCCTATGAAAAGTTTCCTGACTACACCACTAACTCTAGTGTTGGTCAAAAGGCAGAGCCACTGGAAGTTCAGCAAAGAATCAATATTACAGGACAAATATTTGAAGAAATTGTCACTGTATCCTCTTACTATGACACAGATCATACACAACATATACAGCACCAACTTGACGTTAATACTTTACACAAGGTGTGGATCAAATGATTGCCAACTTTATACTAAGCATTCACAGATGACCCAAACTACAGTGCCAACAACCTCCCCAAGAGCTCTCATAGATCTGCAATTATTTCCTGCCTCAAACTAGGGACAACATTTTGCTCTGGATGAATGGTGAAGGAGCTATTCTCTTTTACAAATCAATTATATTTATCACCTTACAGTGTGTCTGATTTTCATCTCTTGTAATGGAACTATCTTCTCTACTTACTAACAATCCAGCCTGTATCATCACACTTAATCTTCACCATTTTGTGTGTGCGTGTGTGTGTGTGGGTGGGGGGTGGAGGAGGGAAAGGAACGTATACTGGCTGCTTTTAAAAAAATCTTACCTGGCAAATTTTCAACCAATTTTATCCATTGTTTCATTATATAATGGAACCATATTTACAAGTCAAATAGTTATGGTTTGAGGGGGGGGGGGGGAGGGGAGAGCAGCCAGGGGGAAACAAGGGCAGGGACTAATTGCTCTTTTCTTAATTTCAGATGGGTATGACTACACTGTTTACTATCCCCCCTTTTCAAAAAGGGGGGATACCCCTCTCACAAACCCTACTGAATAGAACCCTACACTCACCTCATACTGAGATAACCTTTCCCTTAGAGCAGCAATCTCAGCTGTTTCTACTTTCTTCTTGGCAGATCCAAGTTCCACACTCCTGACCCGCTGGGCAAAACTCAGCGTACACTGCGACTCTCCAGAGTTCTTGGCCACTGGTGACACTTGTACAAACATTAAGGTCTTGCTGTCTCCCCCTATTAAAAGGAAGAAGTAAAACTGATCTGTCAAATATCACATAAACACAGTATTCAAAGTGCTACTCTAAAGGGAAAATGCACTCAACCCAATCTGGATTAGTGAGCCTGGGTATCCTATTTCATGAATGGCTCTTGAGAATCATGTGTCAATATTTTTCTCACTGAATTGTGAAATTCATGCATAGTAAAACCTTGGTTTACCTTGAACATGCAATATTTATGGTCTGAAATATCATGAAAGATACCCGAAGAGAAATAAGAGGATACTTGTGAGATTTAGCTGTTGTTTCAAAGTAAGTTTAAGGAGAACTACTTATGCCCTTTAAAGTTAAGCGACATACCACAGTCCCAATAGAGCTTGTACAAATCCTTTTAATGTAGGAATCTACTTTTGATGAAACATTCACTTTGGTACTCTGTATCCTTCTCAGAGTTAAAATCTGAAAAGAAGTTCTGTAACTCTACAACAGACTACTTAAATTTGTGAAAAAAAAAATATTTCTGAAATGTAAATTGGTTATTTCATAGCCTTCATTTCCTCTCCCTTGACAATTCTGTTTCCTTAATTTTGTGTCAAGTTTCCAAGCCTTGTTGTCCATGTACCTGCCCTTGTCCTCCTGTTAGTTTCCATTCTGCTGTTTGCGCTTATGTTGCAGATTTTTGTAAAAGGAACTACACAAATTAATTTTGTAGAAATGGGGACACAGAGGAAATAATGCAAGATGGGCACTTATTAAAGTAACTCAAACATAGACCCTTTTCTAAATAGCAATTACAAAGGATTGTGGGATAGCATTTTGGTCTGCATCATTCTTATCCACAGTAAATGCCATTGACAAAAGTAAAAGCACACAAAAACTATCCCACAATCCTTTGTGACTGCTATTTGGAAAAAGGTCTATGGATAAACTAGAATTCCATGAGCAAGGACTTATAGCACATCCATTCATTCTACCTCAAAACCAGTACCAGGATTGATAGTGCCATAGCCCCATCTCACCTAATGATTCCTGGAGAAGGTATGTGAGTTTTGAGTTCCTGTAAGGTACATGGCTTTGCTTGCCACGTAGTGCTTGGATCACATCTCCCAATGATGAAAGACTCTTATTAATACTTTGTGCCTCCTTCATCCTGTCTGCATCACCACCAGAGCCAGATTTACCCACTCTCTCAGAACCAGCAAGATCAACGAGATTCAGACGACCTAACGTAAGAAGAAGAGTTGCAAAATGTGGTTTAACTATAGTAAAATACAAACATTTAAAGCAATTTCCTGCACACATACCTTCAGGGTTTTTAATTGTTTCTAAATGATTTCCAAATTAATTTCAAAATTGTTCATTGTAACAGAGACAAAAGTGGGAACTGAAAATTATCATATGATCCTGAACTTGACGTGCAGTGAGCATATGTCCACCAGTATTGGTACACCATGATACAGCTGTCAGAAGGGGGGGGGAGGGGGGATGACAACCACTACTACTTTACAGCTCAAATGTTTCTTCCAAAATTGTTATTCACTAAGTCTCACAACAGCCAAAACTGACCTTAAAAATACCAAAAATACAGGAGTTAAACATTTCAACCCCTACCCTTTCTTAAAAACCTTCTGGCGGCTTGTGAGCTGGTGGATAAAGACTCTGAGTATAAATTGATAGCGAGGAGTACAAATATAGGCAAATATGTCAAAGTATAAACCGAGTACACACTAGCTGCAAGTACATCAAACAAATATGACACTTTCAATAACATTTAAGGAACTATGTCATAAACGATGGAGGGAGATTCAACAAAAACTCACCGATCGTCCTTGTCTTTGTGCGTTTATTGATTCCTGTGACTGTAACACATAGTAATGCATGAGACCGTGAGCTGCGTTCATTCATGTCTGTCGATGCAGTCGATCTGTTCTTGTGTCCAATTTGGAAGACCTAAACAGGGTGCAGAATACAAATATTCATTTCATTATTTCACTAAACAAAGAAATCTTGTCTCTTACTGTAGAATTTTCTGCTGTTTCTGTAAAATTCAGTGCAATAATGACATAAATTTCTTGACTCATAAATCATAGCTAGAGTGGCATAGCTCAAATGTTAGTACCTGCATCTTCCATCCATGATTTGATTCCATTTCTACAATAGTCTTTTAAATCTAATGGCTTTGTTTTAGTCTGAAAGGTAACATGGTATGGTCTGCTTGAATGAAAACCTAGAATAAATACACTACATTATGGCATGCATCATTACACCATTACACAATACAGTTTGAAATTGTCTTTGCAAAGGGAGAGTATGTAGATCCAAACCTCACACACTGTGATTTTAATCTTTCTAGATACTATGACCCAGAGTGCAGATTTGGGTATCTTTTACCAAGTTTTAAGTAGTTTGAACATTTTACACTCAATACTGGTTTAATTTTAGAAAGAGCTAAGCAAGCTACACGGTTACCCATCACAGCTGTTTGAAGCATTTGTAAGGTCAGCACTATCTTTACATGCCTGCCATTGCATCAGAGTCATTACAGATTGTCCTGTCCTTTCTTATGCAATCTGTGAAAGGACTTGGGCCTAAAATATAGGTCCCGGGATAGGGTACATCACTTGAACCCCACCACCACTGGCATATGATGGGGGAAGCTATTGGGCCTTGCCCGTACCAATGTCCTGTAAATAGAAATTTGCATGAAAATTGGGTTTGGGGAGGATGGCACTCCGACAGGCTAAATCTGGGGTATACCCCTCCCCTCATCCCTTTCCCAAATCCTGCCTATGCAACTGCCCACCACTAAGACATGGTGAAACCCAGGAAGGGTAGGGGGCCAATATCAGTTCTGGCTGACCAAATATTTTTGTACACCCTTTATTATATCTCTCACACTGACCTCATTAATATCATCAGCACTGTCAACATTGATTTCAGTGAGACCAGGAACATAGAGTCCACCCTCTGTGTTTAACTTGATGTCCAGTTTAGAGGCTGGGCTGTCACTTAGCAGGTCCCTGTCAATGAAAAGAGTATGACATGAAAGCTGAAATACATTTTGCATGCCTAAATTACATCTGAATTTGAAAACTCACTCCCTTTACTGCTATGAAATACAAAAACCTACTAATGAAGCAACATATTCAGCTACAGAAAGTATGTACTACTTACTGATGGAAGATGCTGCTTTCAACAACAAAGGTGGGGGCACATGGGGAAAGGGGTTTGAGTGGGTGTTTATGTGGGTGTTTATGTGGCTGTTTTTTAAGTAGTTTTGTAAAGTATGCCATTTCCACTTCCACACTTGCAAACATGGTAAGAGCACTGCTATGAATGTATTTTTACCCAAATTGAATGGTTTATTTCTGAGTCCCGATCAGCTATACTGTTTAAGGGATGGTCGGGTATGTTTCACTGAAGGAGCAAAGGAAGCCCCTCCCAATAGTTTAGCCACTGATTTTACTATACCTAAATTGTACTATGTTTAAATTTTCAACCCATCACCAACTCTTTTAATTGTTTTTGCAATCACTCTCAAATGAAATAGAAACATAAATATTCCAAGAAGCTCAGCTGAGCTTATTAGGCACAGTGCTGTTCATCCTAGCAGTAGTTCAGGTAGCAAAATCATTCTGACAAAAATTTGGGAGATCTTTCTGGAGGGATGTGGGGGGGGGGGGCTTCATCAGGGCTGGGAAAAATGTTTATTTCCTGGGAAGGAAGTCAAATTGTCCACAATGCATTTTGTATTTTTATGTACAAAAATGGTAAATTTCCCTCCAATTGCCAAAATTTCCCTTCAAATACCCAAATTTTCCAGGAAGGAGCCTCCTAGCTTCCCAATTTTTTGCACCCATGAGTTTCATCCCACAAGTTGTACCTTTAAGAGTGACTTACCGAAGGTTCTCATTGTATATCTCCATCACAGAGACCTTGATGGTATAATCCCACTCAGAGAACCTCTGCTCTACTTCACTGAAGAGAGTTTGAAGAGCTCGCTGGTTAATGCCTGGATTTGATACTGGACCCTGGATAAAGAGAACAAGTTCAATAAACAGTAAATTACTTATGAAAATAGAGATTATAGAGATATTCATAGTTATGTTAGCACCTTAACGTTAAGTGAATAGAAAAATCATAAAAAAATGAATGAAAATCAAGGAACTGCTACCAAAAAGCTGCTACCAAGTACCATTTTTTTGCCACACAATTTCCCAATTATAAATCTGCAAAAATAAGTTTATAAAAACAATGCTAGTAAAAGGAAAAAAAGAATTTTGTCAATGGTATTCCAGCACAACTGCACTTTTTGAAAGGTAATCTCTTCAACATAAGAGGACAAGTATTTGTAGCATTTACCTCCATGGTGAATGTCTTTCCTGAGCCAGTTTGTCCGTAAGCAAATATACAAACGTTATACCCATCTACACTAGAGATGATTAGAGGTTCCACTTCCTTGAAGACCTGTCCAAGGGAAACGAAAAGTTTCAGTGATGGATTACATCAAAGTAAATATTGAATCACAGGTGAAAATTTACCAACTAAGCATAGTACATGGATCATCCATGTTTTTCATCATTGTACAAAATTTAATCTTTCTTTGGACCACTCTGCCCCACCCCCTTGCACCACTTGTATGTTTTGTAGTTTTGTAAAAATGATAAAAATATGAATGATCCTTAAATGACTTAGGTCAGGAGGGTGTGAGGGAGGAGGAAGAGTAAAATAGCAAACCCTTGATATACCTGGAACAGGTAATACCACAAGTACAAAGCAGTCAAGAAACATTACAAGTTGAAACCAGATAAAATCTAGGTGACACTCTCCTCCTTAAAGTTTTGATTTGTTTTGAAAACATCAGGCTGTTCTCCCTAATCCAGTTATACTGAACATGTGCACAGACAAATAATAAAGAGTCACAAACAGAGCCTTAGCCTAACCAGACACTGAGCAAATCCACAGGGTGCCCCTTTGCCACAGAAGACACTGAGTGTCAGCTAATACTAACACAAATTCATCATTACAGGGTTCTTTTTTGTGGTCTTCGTCTTGAGGCTCTGTTCCCCATGTCTCTCTCTATGCATTGCTAGAGTCAAAGATAAAGCCATATTTTTATGAAATTAACTGTCATTAACTGTCATTCACACTGGTTTCATGGCAAACTTGACAGTGATCAGAAAAACTTTACATTTTCCCTTAACAACATTATGAGTGAATATTCATAATAATGATTTATACAAATAGAGACAGTTAATGAGTTACCTCTTCTTGAGTTGACGTGGCTTGAAACACCTTATCCATCTCATAAGTTGTAGTCCTGGTTTTATTTGTAAGGGAAATCAAACCATCATCATCTAGATCAAACGATACCACATTTTTTGCCAGTAAACCACTCCCATCTTCCTTTATAACTGGCCTGACCCTACAGAACACCCTTATGTTACCCTTCAAGTCTATTAACTGATTGTGGTACTTCTTTCTTAGAGCCAGCTCCTTTTGGTACTTTTGCTCCACTTCTCGACTGCGGTTTTCAACTCTCTGAAGAGCATGTTGAATCTACATAAGGTGCAAGGAAGGATTTGTAAAATACTTTACCAAGTTGATCACAAAATTTAGACATAAGAAAGCAAAGAAAAATAAATAAGCTTGATTATTACATATATTTAACGTCCAGACACAATTTATTGTAAATGTGCAACATTAAGGGGCAAACAATCTTACTCTACACAGTTAAAATTCTCCCTTGTTTAGATCTAGCCCCTCCCCCAATTTAAAAGAAAAAGGCATGTCTTGTGCACTTCCAAGACAGAGCTAAAGGTACATTGTATTGAGTTTAAATTGTTCAAGGCCATATCAACACACTATTGTGCATGAGCTGTCTGTTATGCAATTGGCTACACTACTGATCTGCATTGACCAATCAAAGTGACACTAATATTATATGCATTTATGTCAAAGTGTAGTCAACAATTTTTAATAGAGATATCCATAGATTCCTTAAAAAGTTTGGGACATGCAAAAATCCCTTTAATCAAACTTAATGAAACCTTTTACAGGAATGAATACCTGATTTTTTTTTTTAATAGTCAGCATGTAGAATGCGAGAGCCCTGAAGCAATCAAATCTGACCAGACCTGCATTACCATAAACGAATCTATCAGGTTTTTGTGAAACTACAGATATGTTAATTGTGTTGTACTCAAAGTGGCCAAAAATCTCACCAGCTTAAATATGGTGAAACTGCCACATCATATCTACTGAATGATTACCAGGATAGATTGCACAAAAGATAAAAATGAATAAGCCAGCAGGTTACTATTACTTTATTAAAACATTGTGGCAGAAATACATTAGGAATAGCAGCTTGGAGTTGACTACCTTAAATCTGAAGTATTTGCTTCTAATAATCAAATGAGCCCTCAGTCATCCTATAAAAACAGATCACATCAGCATCAAACATTCACAAATTTTTAATCTCTTTTAAGATGGCTACTTCCTTTCAACACAATATCAGACAAGGCCTAGCTTCTATCACCATTTTGGTTCATTCCTCACCTGGGTCTTGGTAGGACAGCACAGAACAAACAATATACCTTTTCTTCACTGAGCTCACTTTCCAAGTAAAATGAATCCAAATTTGATTGCAAACATGGAGTCAGTTAGCCATTAATATTGAACTTTAAAGGAAAAAACCACAAGCTTACTTCATATTTTTGGTCACTTTGAATTGTAAAACTTATTTCCAACAATGTCAGACATATATCAACATCACAGCTTATGATGACCCAATGATATGCCCTTACCTCTGTTTTAGTATCTTCAATGGCCTTATTTAGGATAGATGGAAACTGTTTGCACATTGCTCTCAGCTGTTTGTACTCCTCTCCAATCATCAGGAGTCCGGGTCGTAACTTTGTAAAACAAACCTTCAGAGCATCATACTTCTGCTGGATAATGTCCGACTGGCGTCGCATGTCTCTTTTCAGATCTAATAAAGCTTGCTCTTTGCTTGCTTTCATTTCTGCTATTTCTCTCTCTACTTCCACTTGGATTCTTTCAAGCTGATCTTCTTGTTCTGACAGCTGAGTAAGAAACACACAGTCACAGCAGGGAATGAAAAAGAATGGATTTCTGTTGGCTCTTCCTACCTATGAATCCCATGCTGCTAGTCACTTCTTACTGTAAACTGAAATTCTGGGAATGAACTGGGGAAAGCTGAGTGCTAGATCAATTGCCAAAGTTCCCGACTACTAATCTCATGAGGATTTTGATTTTCAGATCTTGCTATTTAGCTGTAAGCTATGTACCATTGTGCCCACATACTGGTAGAAGTCACTACTAAGTGACAATTGGTAACGTTTGTAATGCTGGTTGGTAAATCTGAGTGCTGATTGAGTTCTACTTCCACCACTTCCCTGGATGCCATGAAAGTCCAAAATTGCACAAGAAATTTGTCAAAGTAAGTCATACCTTACTGTCACTAAGACAGAGTTACTGCAAATTTAGACTAAAATGGGCACAGCTGATGGTTCTTCTTTTTTCATTTCACAACACTTAACTCATTAACTTGTAAATAAGCTCATAAGTAGAAAATATGAGTGCTTCTTCTAGTCTTCTTAATAATACTACTTGCAATTGTTAAAGGGATTTGCCAGTGACAAAAAAATCAATGACTTCAAAAAATGCAGAAAATTTTTCTTTTCTAGGACGTAAAAACCACATCTCAATAGCTTGTAGCATTTGGAAGATACTTATTTTCAAAGAAATGCAATTTTTTCTCAAGATAAAGTGCATTATGGGAAATCTGTGATGTCACTGAGGCACATTCATTTGACAAAGCATTGAATTTCTTTATGATATTGACACTGTTGTAGGAAATATTTAGCAACTTTGTTTGTTATGCCATACATATGGTGTAGATTTATGCTAAACCTACATGGAAGGATATTCAAACATTCCAACAGTATCAAATTTCAAGAACAGGACATTCAATTATAAAGGAAAACAAAAGAAATCTGAGGCAATGTGCCCACTTTACATAACATCCTGTGACCTTGATGAGAACTGGAGGTATTTTTTGACAAAAATAAGTAGTCTTTAATATTAGATATCTTGAGTTAGGAAAAGAGTACTGCTACTGGGTTTAGAGGGTATGAAATGAATTTTTTTTCTCTTTCACATGGGACCCTTGTAAAAAGCCACTGGAAAATGCCTAATCCTAGTCAAAGGAGCTACACATAATACATCTCTCCTCCACTCTCCCCCCCCCCCTCCCACACCTGTAACATCTTCATCTTAAAGTGTCCTTCTTACCTGTTCTTTGAGTTTAGCATTCTCCTCTTCTTTTACTTGCAGCTTACTCACTCCTTCCTCACAAAGTTTCTTCAGCCTAACAATTTGTGATTTCAGTTCCTCACACTGACTGTTGGATTTGCTGAAAGCAGCCTTCAATTCTTCGGATTCAACTTCAACAATCTTCTCCACTTCCACCAACTACAACAAATAAAACCAAGCTGTACCATTAAATCATGAACAACAAAAGTATTAAAGTATAATTACAAACCAAATTTTGTCTATTTTTTTTAGCAAGCCTTCCAAATCAGAACCTATTCACTTACCCTTTGAGGTAACCTTTCTATTGTTTATTTTTTTTTTTTTGAAAATGCCCAAAGTTAGGCCCAAACTTGTTTCCTAACATTGAAATTCAGATTACAATGCAATTCATCCATCAACACCCTTTAAAAGAATACCGCAATATTGACTTACTTCACGGCCAACAGCTAACATCACATCCCAGAAATAAATCTCATAAATAATTTAAATATCTTTACCTTGGGTGAATCTTTCAGTTTCTGAAATTCTTTCTCTACCAATGTCAACATGGCATCCTGCTCCTTCAATCTACCCTCCATCCCAGACTTTTCTGCTTTGTACTTTTCCTCTATCCTCTCTTGTTCTCTATCTGCCTCTTCCAGTGCATCTTTCAATTTTTTCTCCAAAGCTTGTATATCTTCCTGGTATTTCTTTTCCTGCTTCTGGTTTTGTCTGTTGGCATCATCCAACTGTTTCTTCATCTTTTTCATTCTTTCTTTGAGAGCAAAGCCTTCTGCTTCAAGTTTCTGTAAAAAATGTCAGTAAATACAAATAGCAAACACCTATCAGCAACAGTTACAATGCCAGTTTATATTAAGCCCCACCCACTCATTAATATGCATGAGGCTGACAACAGCAGTCACATGTAAGGGGTTTAGACTACGACAAATATTATTTTCTAGTACGTTGCCCACTTGACATTTCTTCCATGACTTCTGTAATTTTGAAAAACTTTGTCATCCTGCCCACATATTATTTATTTAGTTGACTGATGGCCAACAACTACTGCTGTGTGTTGCACCATTTCAAAACAGCTACATCTGACCATAATGAGAGATGGTATATGTTAACTAAAATCTTTCTTCTACACTTGTAAACATAACAAGCCTATGTCAGAGCAAACCTGTGTCAATTATTTTGTAATATTTCATCTCCACAGTTAATGCTGCTTTCTGTTCAGAAGCACTTCTAACATCTTTATAGTCTCCTCATATTTGAACCATTGAGTGTTACCGATGCCACAGGTTAACAGGAAATGAAAGCTATTCATCGTACACATCATCAATACCTTTGATGATTTTGCCTCTTCCATGACTCTCCTTAGTTCCTCTTCATGATTCATGTTACTCTCTTCCATTTCTTCCTGCATCTTCTCTATCTCTTTCTTCAGATGTTCAACCTCTTTCTCATTATCTGTCAATCCCTTGATTTTATGAAGCTGTGAAAGATAAAAGAAACCAAAATCAGGTCACTCTAAATTTCTGACAGAGATTTGCATGTTATCTGTTCTCTGAAATTGGACAAATATACCTTTTTGCAAAAAAGTTTAATTGTTTGATGGGTATAAGCAGTCCCCCAAAATTTACTTTGAATCATAAGCTAAATTTTCTAAGCTTTAAAAATATACAAGAACAACAAAATATACACTGTGGTTGTCTAGCTTGGTATTAAGTCTGTAGGGTAATTGTCACCAGTAGGTATTGTCCCAGGGTATTTGTCCAGGATAAGAAATGTCTCAGAGGGAACTGCCTAAGGAAACTTATTCCTAGGGAAGCTGTTCACAGGTCAAAACTGTCCTGGGGATGTTTCATTCACAGTGTTACAGATTACATAGCTGTGCCTAACTTAAAATTTACTAGTTCAAACTTGTAGTGTACACATTTCAAGCTAACAGTGCAATACACCATCTCCCTTCTTGGCAAATCCTACTGTTTTACTGTATCACACTACTGTTAAAGTTCCTTCATTCTACAATCTAATATTTTATCATATCACCACATTGCACAGTATGCTTTCTATTGAACTAAAAATACATAAATTGCACCAGTTTTGTGGCCCAGAAGATTCCACATGGATTGTGCTCCTTTACCCCATGCCCAAATTAGTGCCCCCATTCTGTTTTGAAATCCTGCCCAAAGGTCTGATTAGTACAATGTTGCAAATTAGCTTCACAGCATTACAAGCAAGATGTTAGTATAAGGCAACATAAAATACTGGCTTGAATACAATCAAGGAAATGTTTGTTTTCAATAAATATCTGGGGAGACAAAACCAGACATCCACTATTTACAAATTTCTCAGCCAGTATTTTATTCCAGATATTGAGTATACACAACCCTCTTTAAACAGACAGCCACCCTTAAAAAATCTGCCCAATATATACTACCATGTGCTTCTTCAAAGCCATGAAATATCTGACTTACAGTATCATATACACACACTGCCAAAGTATGTTAATGTGGCAAACAGATTAAGCTTTCTCTTGTCCATATTTTTAATGTCCTACTGAGGTATTAATGGAATCTGAAAAGCCGTCAGAATCCTTTTACTGCCTGCTTGAATTTCATGGATTTAAAAGCTTGTAAAATCTAAGCAAACATGACTAAGGGTATGTACTGGGGGGCACACAGAAGGTGTTGAAAGAGAAAGTACAATTGTCCAACCATAATGTTTCCAGCAATGTAACATTCAGTTGGACAAGTATTGTCTGAAGCAAACACCTGATAGGTTTGGGTGATCATATTACAAATAGCCCTCTTAGTGATGAGATTTTCTCAGGAAAATTTATAAGAATTAAAAACATTATAATCAAAATGGTGATAACAATGTAAAATGAAATTGTATTGTAATGGCCAGTATGACTTTATTTATGTGGTCTGCTGTTATTTTCTCAATTTAAATTGTTTTTTTTTTACTTGTAAAGAGAAACATTAAAATAGCATTGCAGTTATGGGAGGGGGTTGAGGTTGAGGCAGGGGAGCTAGTGATTGACTTTGAGATATGAATATAGTAGGTCAGTAAGCTGTGTGACTTTTAAGGGTCTAGACTCCAGAATATGTAGACAGAACATTCACTACAAAGGGTGACATCACTCAAAATAACATACTGCAGTTAGCCTTTTAAACAACTAATATCTATTAGATTACCAGAGTGATAGCAAATGTTAACGGTACAAGCATCTTCTGAAGAATGAGACTCACACTGTACACACTGTCAAAGAATCATTGACAGAGATTTTAAATGTATACATTATGCCATTTGCAAATGTGAGTCCTTTGGGATAACTGTGAATATGCTAACTTTGAAATTGCCTTCATTTTCATTGTTTGCTCCACTGTTTGGGGGATATATGCATAAAGGCTACTCTAAGATGACAAAATGAAAAGGTGTGTCCCTACCAATGCAACAATGAAATGAGAGCACCTAACATACAATACTTTACCTTTATTGAAAAATTTCTTACCACAGTGAAGAAAAGCAGACAGATATTGCTTCTGCAAATTTACTTAAAAGCATTTATGAAGCAACCACACTGTTTTGATGATGAAGATAATTCTGGCTAAAATATGAGGAAAATGGAGACAAATTTTGTCAAAGATCCAGCCAGAAACAGACAATTTTTCACTATCCAGACGGATAATCCAGCCAGACTGGATATCCGGAGCATCCATACTAAAAAGCCTAAATAAAAACCTGAATGGCAGTCAAGCAGCCTAATGCTACAGTCTCTATCTCCTCTGCCTCTCCAAAACATTCAAGAACCAAAATATTTCTTTCTGTAAATTATTTCCAGGAATAATTTCTTCTTAAACTAAGACAGAAAGAAACCTTACATGTGTTTGTTACTTATAGTACCTAAAAAAGCAACGAAGAGTAACAAAAGGCATTAATTCAAATTCCACACTTGTTTAAAACTTTACAACCACTGGTAGAGAAAACTAATTTTTTAGAAATTTCAGCCACAGGTAATTGCCAAACATATCTGATCCTTCATGGCCATCAAAATCTATTGCTCAAAGCCCGGTTACTCGAACCATTCTGTCCAAAACAGTGAAACACAGCAGACTTTTTCACAGCACTCCTTAAATGCACAAATTTCCTGACCTTTACCTGTTCTTCACGTAGTCTTTGGTTTGTCTTCAAAGATTCATCTAGCTTCTTCTTCAGCTGCTGTATCTCAGCCACATAAGCTGACATTTGTGAGCTGTTGTCAGAACTTGACTGAGGCACATTTTCTTTGTTTTCTTGTCTGGGGGAGTTCCCTTCCACTAGTTGCTTTTCCTTCAAAATAGCCATCTGGGCTTGAAGAGTATCCAAGGCATCTGATAAATTTCGCACTCTATCTGACAGGACTGATGGTCTTGGCTCTGTGACTGGAGAGCCTATAGTATTGATAACAATGAATATTGTCTAAGTTAAGCATTTAAGGAGGTAAATACTACATCCAGAATTGTTCAAATGGATTTAAAGTAATTTCGAGGAAAGAAAAAACAATGGTCAGGATTAAAGAAAGTTTTCAATACTAAACAAGGCAAAAGTACCACCCCAAGATAAAGTAATGACAATGGTTGCTATTAACTTAAACAGTATGGATATATCCATTCTCAAAGATGTTATTTATTTGTTCATAATTCACGTAACTAAACATTCAAAAACTGTTTTACTGGTCTCAGACTTTTCTATATCAATCATCTTGTGTGTAAAGACAGGGGTTTGCAGCAAATGTTCATTGATTTGTTATTAGCAATTCAAACTGAATTCAGACTGGCTTTACGGCATATGACTATTATGGCTAAGTAGAAAAGGCCAGTGGGGTTTGCAAATGGCTTAGCAATCAGGGGGCTGTCCAATCAGAAGCTAGGTCATAGTAGATGGGTTTTTAATCCAAGAGCAGTAAACAAAACTTTCCAACCTGAAATGACCTTCTAAAATGACATCAAAATCTGTTTCTAAAGGAAAAATTTCAGTCCCATTTCAGCACATTTTATAAACATATAAGCCACCTGTATTCAACCTGATGGATTAAGTTAATCCATAATAAATAATTCATCAAAACAAATGTCCTGTGTCAATTGACTTACCCTGAATTTGTGCTTCAAGTTCAATTATCTTGCCCTCCTGTTCCTCAATGATATCCTGCAGACTCTGCATGAGTTGTGTCTTGGCAGAGAGTTGGCTTTCATGAGTTTTCCTCAATATCTTAATTTGTTGAGATTTGCTGCTTTTTTCTTTGTTGGCAAGCTGTTGGTAATGCTCCCCTCTTTCCCTCAGTGTCTACGTAACCCAAAAGGAGAAAAGTGTAGAACTGATCAAGAAATACTGACACTTTTACCTTCACATGGAAAAGTCTCCTTCCAGAAGTGGAGAAATACTCTGCAACTAAGTAAAAAGCCAAGTTGATATTTTACATGAAACAATGTAAGATGAAAAACTACAAGTAGCATATTGTGTGAACTGGGCTGATATTTTGGCAAACAGAAGTGCTTTGCAAACAATAAATCCAATAATAAGTAACAGATAACAACATGAACAATTTTTAAAATGTGTTGATTGATGGCAAGACAGATGCCACATCATGGCAATATTTCTTAAATACCATATTTAGCTGGTATGATAAAACCATCTAAAATTAAAAAAAAATAAAAACATACAAATAAAATGAATATTCAGAAGATAAAACTTGGCAAGAAAACATGAGTCTTGAAACAAAATGATTCAATGAAGAAACTTTGATTCAAGTACCTTCATTGATGTGTATTGCAATGCACACTTATTCTTTTAAATAAAGTTCAAATTCAAAGCCAAGTAGCAATGGCTTCATCAAATTTTTTCAGAGAAACCATACCTTTACTTTCAGTAGAAGTTCATCTCTCTCAATTTTGACCTGACTCAGCTCTCTGTGGAGGAGCTTCATGTCGGATGGAAGTTCTGAAACAAATGAAAATGTTTTCCATATGAAAGCACACACACACACACAATTTCCGCTATATACTTCATGTAAGCCAACCTCAAACTGAAGTGAATAGACACCTACTAATCCTATTCACTTCAGGCTATTCAGCCTATTCATTTCCCTTCAGTTGTCTATTCACCTCAGTTTGAGGTAGTCTTACATGAAGTATCTCCCCAATTTCCTAGCATAAAAGCAAAAACAATATATCTTAATTCAGCCCATCACATAACACTGCAACTAATAACATTTCAAACAAATTTCATGTCCTTTTGTTATTTTACTATTTTGAAAAAGATCCTGATAATTTTCAACATGTGTGACCACAAAAGAATACCAGTGTACAGTAAGTCAGTCAAAAAAATATATGAAGTCCAAGCATACAACTGTTAAAAGACCAACTTTGTAGTATCTTATGTTTACTACTTTTTTGTTTATTCCTGGCTTTTTGTGGAGAAATTGTACTTGAATATCCAAGCAAACCTTCATATTCACAACTCACAAATATCTCCCACCCCCTTCCCCTTTCCATGCCAATATAAATCATGCACTGTTGCAGTGCTCTACTACACTACCAATAGTATTAGGCCTACATAATTCATCTATAGAATAATAAGTACTGTACAGAACCAATCAATAAGTGTCGTAAGCAAACATTTCACAGTGTACTTGAGGAAAAGAACCTGAGATGAATACTCCACTACCACATGCAATCTCGACTTTGAGTTTGACTGCAAAGAGCATCAGCCTACAATACCGTAACTCACAGCACAGTAATAATATCAATTTTTTACTGACACAGTATGAACTAACTTTAAACAGTTCAGACACATTTCTGCACAGAACTTCATGACTTTTCCCTTATCTCATCTGGCACAAATATAGTGATGTTACATAGCAGTTGACAACCAATGTCTCCTCATTTGACATAAATTATAAACATGTGTATCACACAAATCATGACACAAAGTCACAAATGTACAGTATCTAATGGCGGTTCTACAGCTATGGTAGGCAGTTTTGCTCATCAAAATTTGAATTATTTGAATTTTAAAGCTGCCCCCTATATGACATATGGAAAAAAGAAGGAATCAGAGATGCTTCTAGCAGGGAAATTCTGGCATCCAGATGAAAATTTTGACAATGGAATGTATTTTTCTTTTTTGATCATACGAAGGAAAAACGTGGCAAACTTTGTACAAAATTTGACTTGTTTCCTGGGGTATAAAAAAAAAACATTTCTTCCAAGCCTGCCTTTACCATATTAAAATTCAATTTCTTAACTCAAATCCAAACAGTATGAGTTAATAGAGCTTGTTCCTCAGAAAAAATATACAAAGTTGAAGTAAATTTGCAGATTTTGAGAAGTTTTCAGGATTTGAGCTTGCAAAGACATTTATCGTTTATATTTTACCTGTAATTCTCTTTCTGCCTTAATAAACTCAGACTTTATTATTTTAAAATTTCATTACTCTGTGATGATTTCTTGAGCTGCTGAGAAATGACAACTTCCTCATCACAAAATTGCAGACCTTTCCAAAACTTTGTTACTTTCCTGGATTTTTCACAACTGCCAAAACCTTACACATCCTCAGCAGAAAGCTAGAAGACTCCTATCTTCCAAGGAAATTTTGATATTTGGAGGAGAATTTGCATATGGAGAAAACTTTGGCTTTTTTTTTTTTTTTTTTGGTACACATATAAAAATGTAGAAAATATGACAGCCTTCCAAGGAAGTAAACAATTTTCAAGTCATGCAAATAAAGCCAGGTACATTATGCAGGCTTTAACGAATCCCCCGCCCGTCAGCCCAGGTCAAGCAAAAAATCACTCAGGCAAGTGTAATCCTCAATGCCATACAGCAGCCACAGGGCAAGTAGCCCGTGTCTTAAAATTAAACTTTAAAAAACAAATTTTGTTAACAAAACCTATAGTTGCAATCACAACTCCCCAATTACAATCATTTTCTTAGACTGTGCAGAAACATGGCCATTAAGATCTTTCAAAATTACCAAGTAAATTTGGATATGGCAAGTCCATATGCATGCAGGCAAGTGGGTTTAGAAAACAGCTAATCCTTCAGGCAAGTACTAAAAAAAGAATTTGTCCAAGCCTTCATTATATTTTAGCACTGTAAGTTCACGAGATCCATCACATATAAGAAAGTACTTCAGAGGTAGAGTACCAAAATTCTGTTGTATTTAATGCATAGAGTATTCAGTTCAAACTGTCAACGTTTACTATCACTTCACAACTCAATTTCACTTTTCTACATCCTTCAAATACTGTTGCTTTAAAGGCAGGCCAAAGTCTTTGCTTCAATAAACAAAATAACAACTTGTAAAGAAATAAATCTTGGTGTAAATGAGTGACGTAACAAACACATAATACACACACACACGCACAAGCACAGAAGATGCCCACATGATACATTCATTCTAGAATAATCAAAACATAAATAGTAGCTTACATCCACAGAAGATAGTACACCTTCCATATTATTCATTGTACCAAACAAACACACCAAACTCCCTTTTCACACCATGTCCATAATACCAGTAAGTACTTACACTGTACATTATTATTGCATGTATTATACATTACCTTCTAAAGAATCCATTTGAAATTTACCAACAAGGATAGTTAATTGCTCTTCACTGAAAGGTGTCATTAAAATCCATCCATTGTGACTAAAATCACCAAACACACCTCAGATGATACAAAATCCTGCACTTCTCTGGCTTCATCTCCCTCTTACACCACAATACTTCCAACGTGTCACATCATTTCATATCCTTATCTTCACAACATTTCAACCTAAAGACTGCTGCTAGCCTACAGCTGCCTATCTGTTGTGGCAACCTTCCCTCCTGCAATAACTACTTCATCTTTGAAATTAGATTCCATCATAACGGTAATTGTTCAGAGGCATATGCTTTCTCTCAGACGTTCATGTCTGTGCTCACAGAGAGTTTAATAAAAGCTTCCAATCTTCCATGGAGTGCATCTATAGGAAGTCATTGCATGCATGATAAACAGACCTTACATCTTTATGATGTACGGAAAATATGCTGACCAAATTGTAGCAGGGTAGGTTATTTAAATGAAGAGGGAGCTACTGATTAAAGATAGCTAGTGTATGGAAGATGAATGTATACATCAATACAGTATATGTGGGTATCCCTTGAGAAACATTAGTTTTGATCAATATTTTTTAATACATATTCATCTTTTATTCCACAAGATGCTTTCCACCAACTGTGCACTGTAGACTACGTGTACAGAAGAGTGAATATAAGCAGCTCTGAACGATTGTAATTTTGTTTGGTAATTAAATTAAGACTGTCTGCAAAAGTGCAAATATATTATTAAACTGTACATACAGTAGCATGGGGTAATGTTCCATACAGAAATGTATAAAACAACAGGTCTGCATAAGAATGATATATACCGTATGTATAGGTGTACTAGTACCACACAACAGAAGATGCCCTAAATACAGGCTGCATTTTGTGGATTTTTTACACAACAAGTCCATAAATGGCAACGTTTAAAGAATTTTTCATTAAGGTTTCAAGTCTACTTCAAATATACTTTGCATTCACATTTTCAGCAACAAATACCATACTTCACTTGTGCAATCATACCACCTGAGAAGAGTACACAGGAAGAGAAATCCACATATCCAGGGTTTCTCAAACTCTTTCACTTATATAGTTTTCTGATTTCCACATCTGTGTACCCAGCTTTACCCACAGAGTTTATATTTCTGCTCGTCAATGACATTGCCCCCGAAGTGCAGCATAAATCAAGATAAGTTCATTATGCCCACAGAAATACTGTATATGGCTCAATTCAGTAGACAGTGCTCAGAGTTCTTCAAGTTGCAGTCTTATTAGTAAATTACCATTCAACTGATAGATATAAAACCACTACCTGACTTCTTCTGTGTTGCACAAAAGTGCACAGATTCCCTTAAACCCTCAACTTTACAAAATATAGATTTTATCAGTAACACAACTAAAGTGGAGTCTTGGACTGAACCACCAGTGATGAAGTGAAGTGAGCTACAGACAAACAAAACCCAATGTACAGGCATTTGTACTGTAATTCATACACTGTACATATATATAAACCCTCATCATTAAAGTCACCAAACTGAAAAATTTGTTTGATGGCTGCCTATTGTTGGTGCATTCACTTACAGTAGCCTATGTTTCAGCTTCAAATACATGCTCTGGTTTTCACGGCTACCACGTAATTTTTTTCTTTCACTATAATAGTCCCCCTGTGGGCTGGGGGTTGTAGAACATGCCCACGGTATTTCCCGCCTGTCGTAAGAGGCGACTAAAGGGAAGGACTTGCACCGTATTTTAACTTTGCTTGACACTATATAACACATCTGTGTTGGAGTGTCGTTAGATTTTATCTAACTAAATTCACTATAATAGTCTTTTACAAATCCTTTCATGCAAATTTATCTTTCAAATATATCAAGAAAGTATAGTATCCATAAAATTTCAGCTTGTGTGTCTGGTTCCCTATACTACTATACATGAAGTATGCTTGCTTGATGATTTCTATGGTGTCTGTCACCAACCCTTTCAGTCTCATCAATAAACTCTGGAAATAGCTTTTCTTCCCAAAATATTATATGCATTACAAAAGCTATGAATGCTGCATGATTTGAAACCTGGAAAATTGGATGAAAAAATTATTCTTTAGTAACAAAGCACTAAATCTCTTCCTGTAAGAACCATTTTTTATTAAATTACAGGTATCCAACCACCTTACTTGGAACTGCCTATTGTGCTTCATTCATGAATCATGGTTTTGAAGATATGAAAATTTTCTGTCCCAGAAATGCAATATTACTGTTTCATCTTCCCCCTGTGTAGCATATTAAATTCAACTTCTTAGTAGGTTTTAGGAAAATCAGGGAGAGAGCAGGATACCCGTTTGCACCACTGATTTACACCCTGACCACACTCAGGTTAAATATCATGTTGAGCAGCGCTTCTCAACCATTTTTAACTCGAGGACCACTTTGACTCTCAGAATTTTTGTGAGGCCCACCTTTCAAAAAGGTTATTCTTTTTTTCTTCATTTTTTTATTTTGTATGGTGCATCTCGCGGCCCACCCGGGAGAGCTGGGGGTCCCACCAGTGGGCCGAGGCCCACCGGTTGAGAAGCGCTGATGTCGAGCATGACACCAAATTTCAAGACATACCTTTTGAGTTGTATGGATCACCATCATCAATATCTTCCCCTTCACTACCAGATGAGGAATCTAGCTGTTCAACCCCAAGATCATCTGTGAGACAAAAAATGAGAAAACAGGCCTACTGCGATAAAAGAATTTAAATATCTATGCAGGCTTTCAACTCAACTGAATACAAGGGATAAAGTAAAGAGATTAATTTGTTAAATTCAAGATTCTAATGTTTCCAAAGCACTGGTTTCATAACAAGTGGTGTCACTCCCCAAATGACCTTTGAAAACAAGGGTAGCACCACCATGCTGAGAGTCCAACAGGACCTTGCCAATCAAATGGTCTGGACATCATGCAGCAACACAGACACAGTAAAAGAAAGCTGATGGCACTTTACAATACATCACAGAGTTTAATTTTCTTTCTGTTTTCTTTGTTCCATTTAACAGCAAACATCCAGGGTAGAATATGATGACATGAATGGAATTCCATGAAAGAGGTCTTGGACTGGCAATATGCCATTAGCCTATAATTCCATGGCAGTTGGCAAGTCTACCATACCATACGGTATGTGTCATCTTCACAGAATTTCAGTGGAGATATTTTTTACTGGAAGGTACACACACACACTTAAAAAAATTTATTTGCTTGGCATTCCTACCTGACCTAAGGAATAGCCCCATCCTCAACTATTTTACTAAAGGTAAAACTGAATCTGTTCAAATTTTAAGTAAAATGGTTACCAGTTTGTCCAAAAACTGTCTGTATACTGGTTATCATACATCTGGTAGACATTTCAACACTCTGAAGTAAATCTGGGACAGATTTTCCTCAACAGTTTAACTCTATGATAAAATCATCAGATAGATAAGAATAGACCTGGACACATTTTCACTTGCAATTTCAGAATTTAAAACTGCTTAAAAGAAAAAAAAGAAGGCTCACTCCTGTCTGAGCAAAACTGAAATAAAACAATGCTAAGCAGCTAAGCAAGTAATATCTTTTACATCGCCTACAAGGGTTACTTTCTGAGAAATCTTCCATGCACCACATTTCACATCAGTTGACAAATGTCACCAAGATAAAACATGGTTGATCGGTGCTATATAGGTGTAACACATTTTGTATTCTTACTGATACAACCAGCAATAAACAGAGTGTTTGACAACATGAAAGAAGTTACATACATGATGAGGAATCCTTGACTCCAGTATGACAACAATAGATACAACTTTCAACCAACAAAACTTTTATGTCAACTAATTTTAATAATGCAATAAATGCATTTTTTACAATTTCAGATGCAGCATATACAGGGCTGGAAATAAACTAAGACCATGGAGGCCATGATCCTTCCTACTTTTGGCAATGGCCATGATGCCCTATAAAATGGCATACTTTTCAAGGCAACCCTGGCCTCAGCCTTTCCTAACAATACAACCAAAAAACCACCGCCCCCCCCCAAAAAAAAAAAAAAAACGTACCAGATACTGTAACACAAATTCTTTCGCTTGGCCTTGGTGCCCTTTGAGCTATGTGCCTTAAAAGCTTATCTGAAAATAGTCTTGCCCTCATGTCTTATTTTCAGCCCAAACAGTACATCCTGCAGAGTGTAAACTGAGGGGAACTCCTACAACTTTTTATCCACAGTTATTTCACTCAGTGTGCTACAATGAGATCAAAGTGACATTAAAGAGATAAACAAATTTAGGAACTAGGAAAATCTGGATCTGACTCTGCAATTTTCATTTGATCTCATGTAGTCTAACAACATGAGTAAAACTCAATATATACTCACCAGTTTCTATACCGAGCTCCTCTAACAGTAGTTCTGTCCTTGATGGGGTGGGAGATGGTCGGCCGCTAAAACTGCTAGGCTTGTAAGTCTTTGGGGTATGGAAAACATTTCTTGGGCTCTGTGTGAAAGAAATCAATGGCATTGTAACTGGCTTTAAGTGTACATGTAATAAATACTCAGAGCTTACACAGTCTTTCAGCATATGTTACAGTCCATGGGAATAGCATCTGGGACTCCAACACTGGCAATATTGCACATGTTTAACTTCCATCTGATGCAATATATACTTAACCCTTTTCATTACCAATATAACTGCTATTATCTACTGTAGGTAGTTTGTTCCACAACAGCTCATATTAACAAGTAACAGAAAACTTATTCTATAGTCATTTTGAACTTCACAGTAGATATCTAATGTACCCCCACACCCCTCCCCCCCAGAAAAAAATTGAGTAAAAAAATAAAAAATCCTTGGTACCATAATTCATATCCACACAACTGATTCACAAAAACAGTACTGTAGCAACTAATCTATGAGTTGGCCCACTCTCCCAAAACTCAGTGATGTGTTCACAGAAATGATATGGGGAAGTAAATGATGACAGACTTACTTTCCTAATATTGTACATGTTTCAGTAAAAAAATTTTCAGTAAAACATTTTGTGCAATGTATGAATACTACGACTTGTTGTTGATATCAGTGTTAGCACTAGACTTCAGAATTAAGGAGAGACCTCACTCCTTCAAAAGAAACTTTACGAGGGATTTTCCTTTTTAAAGCAGAGATTTTGTTAATTTGTAGTTCACATCGGCAAGTGAATGGATGCACAAATTTCCCTCACAGAAACTTAAACTTTGTGGGATTTCGGGAGCCAGGTGAGGGGATAGCGCAATCGCGCACATTAGCGCGAACACTGGTTGATATATCATATATGACTGTCCGGACAGGATAATTTTGAAAACTGTTGCAAAGTACTCAGTCATACCAGTATTGGCATTCATACAAATCATTAAAACTAGAGTCACCAGTCACCAGTCATCACAAACTTATACAGATACTGTATTTTGAAACATCAGCTGCCAACTCCTTCTAGTAAATCTGAAAATATCTGAAAATATATCCATATATCTACATGTGTACTGCAGCACAACATACTCTAATGCTTGTCATATTTAAATATATATTATTTACTGCGTACTGACATCTCCTATGCTTCCATGATACATACTGATCATGCACAAAACACAAATGGGCCAGTGGGCCACTACAGCTGCTCAGTAATGCCATACAGTACTACTGGCCATGCATTACTGTCCCATGCTGTGACAGCAGTTGATACATTCACAACATCATCACTTTTACAACTTTCCATTTAGCCTAAATGCTACAGGACTTGTATACTACACTGTACTGAAAACAACTGAAGACTTGCCATGCAAGCATTACTGCATCATCCCACACATTACAAAATCCTGACTCATATAAGCAGATTACTTGATGAGCAACCAGGCAGCTATACAAAAGGATTCAAGAAACCACAACATACTACCATCACCTTGGATGAGCATTAATTGTCCATTACTGTCAGGACTGCATTATTCAACTCAATCAGGATTATTCCACCTTACACAGGAAAGGCAACACAGGGGTATGACAACTGCAAGTGTTATCCATTTACTACAGGGAGACTATTTGTCAACTCCCTGCTGATACCAAGAGTGGACAGTAAAAGAGGAAGCTGTGAAGCAAATGTTCTTCACATACTGTAATTTAGGAGTGCTGCTATGTAGAGAATTGGTCACTATTGTGTACCACATGATATTTTCCAAATAAACTGTACATAATTGTTAAAGGCAAAAAATGATAGCAGTTTTCCTTACAGAGAAATTTAGTTGCAACATTGTTTGTAAAATTTAAAAAAAGAAAAAAAATCCATTTAAACATTTAAACACTACATAAATTCTCTGATGGATACATGTATATTAAAGTAATATCCAACTAACACTACATGTAGCTAATGAAATTCAAAACTGTGCTTCTGGGCACTGATACAAGCTTAACTGTCCTACTGGGCACTGATATATACAGTACTGCACTTACAAGCACAATTTGCAAATTAGATACCCAGCTGGCAAACAAACACTGTCTAAGATGAGAATGCTGTCATACTGAGATGAATGCTTCTTGTCTCCAACTTTTGCATTAAATGCTTGTAGCACAGAAAATGTCCACAAAACAAAAAACAAAAAAAAACCCTGCAACCCCAACCCCTCCCCCCCCCCCCCGTGGAAAAAATTGTACCCTATTGAATCTATAATAAATTTATAACAAAAACTTTCTTGTTATGAAATTGAGTAGTCCTTACCTGGCGTGACATTATTTAGATTTACCGTCTTCTTTCCTCCAGAAGCTCATTAGTTACAAAGAGCTGTTCAAATCCTGATCTTCCTACAATGGTTTGTCCTCTCTGGAAAAATGTAAGAAGGCAAACAACTTTTTGAAAACAAGTATGATCTAAACCTGCAAACCAATGACACCTCACAAGATTAATTACAGCTAAATTTTTACTACTGTATGTACAGAGCTGCAGAAGTTTCAAGTTACCATATATCAAACCACACAATGCCCTTGCTGTATATAAAATGCCATGGAAACTGCTTTATCTGACTGGAGGCACAGATCTGAAAATCAATACCAAAGGGACAAAGAACCCTCACATCAAAAATGCATTGTTCCATGGGAAGAAACCAATATTAAAGAAAAAAAAAAAATGGAGAAAAGTTATCTTTACACTTGATTTTATCTTTTGTTAAGATGATAATCTTTACGGGACCACAAGTTGCATTGATCTAAAAGACAAATTACTTTCACCTGTCTTGTCTGCTGTTTTAATATGTACACTGTCAGACTCGTATCAGTTACCTTTGAGTTCAGTGATTACACCTACAGCCCTACGCTATTCTTGGAAGAATCTGAAAAGCTTCAATAAAGTTTTTTTTCCTAGGGGCATGCTTCAGTGACATACTGTATGGCAAGATTCTTGTAACCTCCATGCTGTATAACTGTGTTCCTTCCAGCTAACAATCATGCATCAGCACTTTTCTCTTTTCTTTTTAAATTGATAAGTTTCTCAATCACCTTTCAAATTCAGTCTACAATTACACATTCAAATGACCGTCTAAAGTACACCTCATCCTTTAGAATCTATACAAAAGAAGTCAAAGTAGTGGGACAACGGGTCTACTGTAAAGGAGACATTACAAATACTTAAACCAGAAAGCAAACAACCCTCTAAAACTGGACAATATCAGATAAATATCACTGGGTTCTGTCTGATGCATTGGTAGAGGATAAACTATGCACAAATTCACAAACACTAGGTACACAATTTGATCTCTGGAGTAATGTGAGGACAGATAAGAAGAATAACTTGGGAGAGATTGAGGACATGTGTTGTTATAACAGAATAGTTGGTTTTTCAATTTGTCCTGCACCTGCATACTTGCTTTATTAATAGATAATAACTCCACAAGGCCACCAAGGTGTATAATGAGTCCTAGGTTGGCAGGCAACTCAAGAGAGAACCATCTCCAAGATAATACAGTAGTTCTCGACTTCACTAAAAAATTTTGAAACTACAGTATAGCCTAAGAAACTAGTGGAAAAATGAAGGAGACCATGAGGGACCAACATGTTACTATTAAGTGAAAAAATTTAAAGGGGCATATTGAGTTGATATCGATAACTTAACGATGTTAAGTTGAAGGGTACTACCACATGACAATGATTATTATTAACATAATTAGACACGTTTTGCATCCAATAGTTACGCATAAAGTTAAAATTTTGAATTTTTTGGTACCCTGGCTTGTAACAGTTTTGTGCATAATTTGAAAAAGTGTCTAGTCACGAATTTTTGAAAACCGAATTGAATTGCTTATTACTCACTTATGAAACAGTTATTTGTATGCAAGATGTTGGAATTGTTTAAGTTTGACCATTTGTCATTAGTATGTGAAGAAAACTTAACAGGTCTGGCAAAATCTGGTGAATTTCATGAACCAACTCAATGTGCCGCACAGAATCACTTTAAATATATTTGAACATGATATGACCATCTACAGAAAGTATTAATTGTCCATAATAGAACTCAGTCATCTTCTTTTTCCTTATATTAATGACAAGCTGTACTGTTATAGAACTCGATGTAACAAAATGCAGCAATTTTAAATGGTCTCTCGTGATATTTATTGCTAAAATACAATAAGCAAACCAAAACACATCAGGATGAAATAAACAGTTTTTTAACTCTTTGGATTGCACTCTTCTACACCAAATCAAATCTAACATTCCTTTCATATCTGTACTCTGAATTCTTTCCAATATTTTAAAGACACCAAAAAAAGTAAGGATGGGAAGGGGGAGTGGATTACTAACCCGCTACCATCTGTTACCCACCCTTTGCAAAACTACTGTACAACATGGATACTTGCAATGTTCTACAGTTCAGTACAGTTGGTAGAAAGTCATCCATTTTGTTGATGACACACCACATGTGTCTCCATGTACACCAACACAAAATTTGCAAACAAAAATTTACCTTCCACAATACTGTACATATTCAAATTGTTATAATGTTATTCAGTTAAAATCATACATATGTGGGCAAACAGTTAACTTTTTTGCAATTCTCAATATACTTCATTGCAAATTTGACCAGGACCTCACGTCATTTAAAATCCCATCTCAGTTTCCTCCAACTAGATACATTCTTTGTCTCTTTTTGTATGGACATCTATCTGCTGGGGAAGAGACCACCCTTTCACCAAACAAATGTTCCCCTATTATATGTGTGAATCAATATTTATTCAGCTTTGAAAAACTTGTGAACCAATATTTTCACATGCTCTACCTACAGGAGTATGTTTTGCTTAAAAGTATGGGGACATGTGCTGTAACCAAAACAGCTGTTTTACCCAACAGTGATAGATTAAGATACTCTGATGAAAAATCCATTGGAATTAAGTTTGGATATGTTTTACCAGCTGACCGTTCCCACAAAAATACCTCAGGCTCTTCACAGTTCTGACCATTTCTGAAATTTTCTGAGATTTGCAGGGTGTTGCACAGTGTCTGTGTTTCTTGACTTTCTTCTCCTATTCCTTCATAAATTTATCTCTCAAATAATAAACTTTCTACTTTGGTGTGTAATGTGGACATTTGCAAAGTAGTCAACAGCTACTTCCAAAACAAAACTCTCAGGACATACCAACGTTTACAACTGTATGAGTCCCTCTTTTTACATCACATCACAAATTTGCATGTATTGTAGCTCATGTTTATTCATAATCTATGCACACACAAAATTTTTTCTTGTAAATGGCCAATATTTAATGAATTTTGATTGGAATTCTGACTATTTTAATGTTTTCAATGTTTTTTACATGAAAACATTTTCATATTCACAAACCTTTAACTGGCTTTCTTCTTGACAGCTAATTTGTATGATATAGTAACTGCTTAATATCAAGATGGAGTACTGCTGATCAATTCAAACATTGATAATTGTTGTTCATAAGATTTCCACACTATGTCACCTTGCAAGGGCTATTACCCCACTATTGGTACTACCTGTCACCCACTGCCTCTGAAAGATACTAGAAATGTTGGATACTTGCAGTGTTTCCCTCTTCAGTATTTTTTCCATTTAGTGTCAAATTTATGAGAGCTACAGTAACAACAAAGACCATTCTTAACTTCTTCAAAACATATGAAGGTTAATGGGATGGCTATATGAAAAATACCTAATTTAAGGAATAAAATACACACACACACAAAACCATAAAAATTTTGAAGGTATCAGGCCACTTGAAGTCCTCATCATAAAAAAATAAGAACAGTACAACAGAAACTTCAAACTTGTACAAAATGGGTGTCAGTAGCCTACTGTGTGCAGAATATTACCTCAGGCCGATGTTTGCAGAACCAATCTCCAAGCTAACAAATCAAATTGCTTTACTTTAAATAATGTAAATAAATTGTTCTTTGGGTCTCTGTTTGGTTACAAATTGGATTTGCATACTTGACACTTGTTTAGGCTCACCATGGAGATATACACTGGTAGCTAGGGAACACAGCACGGCTTAGGTACAAAGTTTTCCTAGCAGCACTCAATGCAGATTGATAGCTAATTTATGTAGAATTGTGTAGAATGTATTAAAGACTGATTTCCAGTCAAGATTCCATAGGACTGTTATATCAAGGGGAAGGCATAAATACAGTATGCAACGCACTACTATACTATGTAGAGTTAGGGGCATGCAGGCAGTACACTGTACAGAGAGATTATACTGTGGATTGTACAGATGGCATAGGCACAGAGAAATGCCTCATGAGGAAATGATACTTGGTTTTGAAACAATGAATGTTCTGGGGTCTACTAAGTCATGCTTACTATCTGCAAGTTATTGACAAAACGTACATTTGTCTTATCCCATCATACAGCTACATAATGAAGGCTATGCCAGAAATTACTTCAAAGTAAAATACTCAGGACCTGCTATCCTCTGAAGTAAAAAAAAACATGACAATTCTATTTAGGCCTACATGGCAGATGTACCACATTTTTTATGCAGAAAACAACACAGAGTACAGACAAAATTTGCAAATGTACTCATCAGTGTTTCCTCTAAGAAATTATCCATTGGGTCAATATACTGAATTTAAGAAAATCTGGCTCACTAGAAATGGAATTTAGTGGAAGTGCACATGCATAGGGCACGTATTGTTGTTCACACTGCATCTGAAACCCTCTTTTTTCATTTTTTCCATGGATATCAGTGCGTCAAATTGACAAAAAATTGCATCAAAATCGCATCATAGCAGCTTAGCGGAAACACTGGTACCCATGTATAGTGCTGACAAAGTGACTGGGAAGTAACAGTCCAAAATGTTCAAACTTTCTTGTGTGTGCCGATTGGTATTCAAAATGCAAATGAATGCTGACCAGCATACACTGTAAATCACTCTCTTATCAACAACTTGAACCCCCAGAGCTATTGATCAATTAATGGCAGATAATTTACAGTCTCCTTACAATATTCACGGTGATTTTAAGCAATATTATTTATTGGAGAAAAAATTGGAAAAAGTAAATTTATGTTAAGCCTTGCCACAACATACTGTAAAATGGTGTATAGATGGAGCAACTTATAATCCCTAATAAGTTATTAGCAGTTATAAATGCAAATGAAAAGTTGTAAAAACATGTATGCACCTGCATGCAGAGCAGAGGAAAGTAAATTTCCAACTTTTGTCCGTGATCACGACGACGTATTCATCCAGTCTAGAATGGGACCACTGTCAGGTGGTGTCAGTTAAGTCAAAGTTTGTCCCTTGGGGACGTTGTTACTCCTTCGGGGAGCAGAACTCCTTTGGGAGTATTGTTTGGTTTTCGCCCCTGGCTCTTCGCCAGAGAGTCAGGGGACTTTTGGAAAAAAGCCAACTTTTGTGTCATGGCTTAATTATAATTGACTCATATTTGTGGTTTCTTGGGTTATAAAATTGTGATGCAAATCAATTTTGTCCCTTGAAAGAATGATATCATTCATAGAGTTTTTATTATGTTCAGTAAGTTGTAATCCTGTGCAGAGATATTCTGACATGTTTCACCTTGCTGCCTCTATTTTGAAAAAAAAATATACAACCATTCAGTGGAAAGGTAAAACCTGAACATTGGCATACATCAAGCAAAAGAATAGCTGTCCCATTCTGGCATACAAAATAAAACTGGCTCTTTCGCAAAAAGATTATCATTTCAGTATATAAGTTGCTGCCATTCTCTGAGGACTCATAACAATGCTTGACAACAAACTATTAAGGAAAAACACTTTCTGATCAAAATCAAGCCCAAGAGACAAAAATTAGATGTTTTCATGGTGTCAAAGTCGTAACCCTTACATTTTTTTCACTGTTATTTTTGTGATGAGGGCAAAAGCGTATTTTCCTATTTTTAAATAATAATGGCCCATGAATGAAAAATATCAGCATTTTCATCTTGTAGGCATGGTGACCTTTTGTAAGTTCCACTGTAATGGCAGCAACAATTTTAAAATAAAAGATAGGGTTATGCTGTGCTATGTGTTGGCAGAACTTGTTTCTGTTTCTAAACATTTGCGGTTTTCTCACTGAAATATCATACAAGGGAAAACAGGTTAATTTGTACAGAGATATGTCTTCCAAATTTTCTGTGTCTTAGTGTACATGCAAGGATGGAACATCGAGGTCTTTGTTTGATTAATTTCATCCAGTTCACTACAATTTTATCGTTCTGGCACTGTAAGCAATTTGTTGAAAGGTTGCAAACTGCACAAGTCCTTAGTGTAGGAAATGTTAACCATAATGCAAAAATGCATTGAGGTTTTGAGCTCTTAAGTACTGATTATAACAGATTTCAGCTTTTTTCCACAAATAGTTTCTACATGGTACAAGGTTTTACATTATTTGACTTCTATGCCCTCAGATGACCTTTGAATATCACTGAAATTTATAGATAGCTAGGGTTCATCTACTTAATAACCTACTGGTTAATTATGAAAAGTATATCCATGATTCCTAACTTAGACTATTGTGTAGACAAGGTTTCACACAAACTTGGCCCCTGGTGACCTCAGATGACCTGTGACCACCAGTAAAACAATAGGGCCTATCTGCTTAATATAAACAGTAAACACATCTACACCCTACTTGTAAAATATCAATGATTCCTACCTTGAGATATTGTTTTATGTCTATTACATCTTGAGACCTTACATGACCTTTGACCCCTTCCAAAAACGATAGGGTTCATCTTCTTAGTATATAACACATCAACATGCTAAGTATGAAATGTTTCCATCATTCCTGTCTTGAGGTATTCTGTAAACAAGGTCTTCTTCAGTGGGTCCCAGGTGACCTCAGATGACCTTTGACTTCCACCAAAATCGATAGGGCTCATCTATTTGATGTATTAAAATCATCCATCTGCAAAGTATGAAAAGTTTCCATGAGTCTTATCTTGAGATATCATGTAAACAAGGATTTCAGTTAGACCTCTGGTGACCTCAGGTGAACTATGAGCTCCATGCAAAACAATAGGGCAAAAAACCACTGCTGTGGCCGAGTGGATATAGGCAGTGGCATTTGAAGCAAAGAAGCTTGACAACAGGGAGGTTTGGGGTTCAATCCCCAGAGGGGTCAAAGTAAGGTGGGTTTCATCCAAGAGCAATCTGCAGTTTTAACATCTGAACAGGCTTTTCAAAAGAAACCAAATTTGATCTAAATTGTTGAGTTGATTAGACACCCAACGTGAAGTTGTAGTTAATAAGCTATATACTTCTCCCACAACTGTGGTTGCTTAGCTTCATAAAACAACTGCCCTTCAAGACCTGAATTAACAAGGTTTTTCCTCTCAATGTGATACACCTACATACCAAGTATGAGAACCTTCAAAGTAACCCCTCTTGAGATATTGTGTAAACACACTTAATGTCACAAACACACACACCATCATGGTTGCATGGGTTTCTCTAAATCATCAAAACAAAAAATACAAGTGGTGTATAAAACAGACTTAGTTTAGTGCAATTAATTTGGCAACCTTCCCCAAACATGCAGTAATTAAGGGGAGATGAAACTACTCATTTTTAAAAGTACAGTATCTTGTTATAAATCTTGAATGTTTTAACTTAAAAGGGGGCACTCTGTCTTAAAGTGGAAGCCAATTCATCTTTAAAATATGGGAGGGATTCAGAAAAAGGGAAGGATGCAAATCCTGCACGAACGTGCACAAAAGCAATAACTTAATTTTGGCAGATCTGAAGCATATTTTTTTTGACAGTACAAAAAGCTCTCCAAACCACATACAACACTTTAATGGAAAACAAAGAATCAAAGAATTGGTCACTGGCCAGAATTTTTCTAAGAACAACAAGGCATCTGCATTTTCTGTACAGAAATTTTAATTGACAATTTATCTTTCTTTAACATCCTCTAGAATTGATTCTAGATAAAAAAAAAAATGCTGAATCTTAAGATCAGGATGTTTTTCTTTTTTGACTTATCTTGGTCAAAGAGTATAGATTCCATTTAACCTACATCCAAAAACATTTCATTATCAATTAACCACTCATTCAGTTTTCAAATTCAGAGCTTAAAGTGGATTTAACAAAAATATCATTACCAGATGCAAGTAGTGCATTTTAATAATCACCAGCATAAAGAATCAATTTACAAAAAAAAAACCCAGAATACAGCATATCACTTACAAAAATTGAAAAGTTTTTTTGTAACATGCAGAGATGTTTTGGTAGAGCTCTAAAAAGTGGGCATCAGTTTTGGTAAACGGATGTTTTAACTGGCTACCATGTTCATAAACATAGAGGTACTCGTAAGGCAAATAAGATGAAATTTGCTAGAGCTTCCTGACTTTTCAAAACAAATTTGGGGCGACTACTAGTCCCTTTTTAAAGAATACTCGCATTTAATGTTAGTGTCCTAAACGTGTCCAAATGGGATGGTTTTACAAGCGATCCTGTTCTGTATTCTCAACCCTGGAAAAAGCTGCTACAGTGTAGGCCTAAAGTTTGCTAAGTAACACACAGTGTTGTTCAACTGTGACTTAGTCAAATGCTATGTGCATAGGCACTAGGTATCAGAAATTGAGGGAGGGGGGCATTCCCCCTTCCAAAATACATTTAGGGGGATTTTGGTTCAAAGGGGGAATCTTGATAAGTTGTAAAATAAAAAGTCAACTTTTTCAAAACAGGTTTTCCCAACACGTGCGGGAAATTCCCGCAATGGATTTTGAAACTTGTGGAATTGTTCAGAAAAGTGCACGAACTGCGCAATCTCACTGACTAATGCAAACAACAATCACTGCAGCAATGTTTGCTCTCGTGGTAGCTTGCAGTCAAAAACTGGATACTTTATAGCCTAGGCCTAGTTAAGAGAGCAAAGTGTATGTAAAACCTACTGTAGGCCTAGGTACCCATGGCTAGTATCAAAAATGTAGCCCCTTTTCACGTTCATACTCCAACACCTGCAAAATGCAAATAATGACAGAGATAATGCAATTTCACTGTATTCATGAGCCTGATTTGCAGACCTGCATCTCTTGACTGTTCATTAGTTTCAATAATACAGCACAAAAGAAAGCTGAAACTGTAAGGTTGCACTACAACGTTCTCACTTTTACTCAGTAACTTGTAAGTCTATGGGACTTCTTCACTGAGTGAGTTTGAAGAAAGAGAAATTACACACTACTGTAAAACCCCATTGGCTTTTTACATGTGAAATGCAAGGTAATCAGACATGTTTTTGTTGATTTTTAGTTGAATATTTACGGTTTATGTTTGTTGTGATTGTATTGAAACAGTTAATGGCTAGGGTTGTCACCATGCCAAACATAGTGCCGGGTAATTCTTGACTATGACCCTTTTATTGATCACCTTCCTGGGATGTAGGGAAGGTGTGGATATTTTTCTACACTCTAAATCCATGCTCCAATTGGCTGTCTCATTCTGAGATTAATGTTACCTCCAAATTTCTTTCAAAAAATCATAAAATTAGAGTATCATTATTGGGAAAAAGTGCTGGGCAGAATGTTTTTATTTTAACACGAGTGGCAGGCACAATTCACCAGTCCCGGGTGGGGCCTCCCAGTGCCACCGGCATAGTGACATCCCTGTTAATAGCGTACAGTTTTTATGCAGACTGACGAACAATTCTAGTGAAAGTTCGTGGACATTGGTATAACAAGTGCAGCCAATAGTACAAGTGTAGGAGTAGGCTATAAAATACACATCCTCCAGGCTGGCAAATGATTGTCAGATACAATTATAGAATATCCCACCATGAAAGTCCTCAGTGTAGCCGGCTACAGTGCATTAATATACTTAACGATGTAGCCTGTGTAACCACCGCACGGGAAAGCATTGGGCTTAGATTTATTACAACATTGGTTCATGGCCACTATAAGACCAGCTGGACTGTTACACTGTAAATCTAGGGGTGTTTCAAACTTTAATTTCACCTTTGTAAAGCAGATGAACTATTGTTCTCAAAATATCTCTTGTGAGACAACTTTTGAAAATTTAGTAATTAAGTACAACCAAGAACATTCTAATGACACTTAATAACTGCTGTTAATTACAGCAAAAGTCCAAAAACTTGTTCATCTTACAATTGGCCTGTACTTGTCAGCTGGCCTTATAGTGGCCATGATACACAATGTCTCTTAGCCTAGGAATATTGATTTTATACTCAGCCTGAATGATGTCTTCATGATGTAGCCAGGGGAGCTGGCATACAGTAGTCACTCCTGGAGAAACATTTTGGTTTAGTTTTTTGTACAATCTTTTACAGAATAATTGTTAATGTATGCTAAGCCCATATAAAAATGATGTCTTCAGGATGCAGCGGATGTAGCTAGTGAAGTCTTAAGGAGGGATAGCTTTGGACTGTGTCTATTTTTGCAAGTTCACATGTATCTTCTACACTAACTCCATCATGGTGATGTTCTCAAAATAATTCAGCATGGATTTAAGTGAAGTAGCCAATTAATTTCAGGAGTATTTTTGCATGGCATGGTATTTTCTAGTTACTCTGATTGCCATACACACCCACCACCACGCTAAACACATTCGCAGTAACTGTATATTTTGAGATGCATTACCTGCACATTTTGCCACATGGTAGTACCACATTAGATGGAAACAATTTATTTGTGGACTTGAGGTAAATTTTTTCATTAGCTATTTGGGCTTGTCTACAATAAAGGGGTATAAAAGTGTTACAAAGGTGGTGAAATTTGAAGTCCTCTAAGAATAAATTTTTGTTGTGTTATTTTGTTTGATTGGTAGTCTCAATTTTTTCCTGAGAGCAGGAAGATAGTTCTTTTCACCTATCACCACTTTTTAAGTGGTAAGTGTTACTGGTTACGTATGTAACGGGGACAGACATGGAAACTCTTTGCTCCAGAAATCTTTAAGGAGGACAATATGTATAAATAAACCCTGTATTTAATAGAATGATAAAGAACAAACACTTTTTCACTGAAACTGCATTACCATTAGTTAAACATGGACTAGTATGGAGATCAATGGTTACGTTGGTAACAAGGACGGACATGTCCGTCCTCGTTACCAACGTAACCAAACTTTGTTCGAGAAAATTAAGCACTTTAAACACTTGAATGCATTGTGACACAAGTTTTGCTCTTTCCTGAAGTGTAAACTGATGACATGTGAAACATTCATCAAAAACCAATGTCCCCATGTGCCTACGTTATACTACCGACAAGGACATGGTTACGTTGGTAACATCTGGACGGACATCGCCTTGAAGGCTCTCATACCCTTGTTGTAAGCAAAAAGATGGAGGAAAGCACACAAACCAGTGACAAATATGGCCATCTGCAAACAGATGCAGTTTTATCAAATTCTCTGGTAATTTGTGTCCTACAGGCCTGTTAATATGATAGTTACCAACGTAACCATTAGGGGACAGACATGTTACCAACGTAACCATCATGTGCTCCGCAATTGACTATGATGCATTTACTGCTGGATTATTTTATTTGTGGTACTGCACATGATCAAGGTTAAGTGTTACATCATAACCTTAGCTCTGGAAATCTTTTCTTTCAGTTAAAATATAAACTATCAAGATTTAATATCCAGATGGACGGACAAATCTCAAAATTTTACTCCAAATTGCTGATAAAATTTTGCGGTGTTTGTGCACCTAAAAATATTCATTTATCATTTACCATTTATTTTGTACATTACATTTATGAATGAAGACAAAGAACCTGCATCAGTCACATCTGCAAAGGTCCCACTCACATCATAAATTTATTCCACATCCTATGTAACACTTATAGGTGGTAAAAAAGGCCAAAATAGCCCCAAATTCTGCCCAAAACATCCTTTATATAAGTTGGACATTGATAAAATTGTCTTTATTATCTCTCTATAGTCCTCCAAGTATGGTGAACTGTAAAATCACCAAACCATTGTGACATCTTTCAAAATATCATCAAAGCAAAAAACACACACTGAATATTTTCCTTTACTGTAGACAAGCCCATTTGTAAAATTGTTCACTGTGACTTGGCAGATCTTCAAGAGGACAAATCAGCAAATGGTGGAGAGAGAACAGGCTGCCAAAAAGCCAGGCAATCCAGCAGAAAGCATCCTATGTATGACCACCCTACACACATGATATTCTGCCCTATGAACTATGAAGCTTGTGGAATAGCTTACATGTACAAAAGTGCTGTTCATTAGTTTAGTACTTACTTGAAAGACAGGGATCAGATTGTTGACATCAATGGGGTTTTCTCTGGTTGTAAATTCATTCACTGTGTAAAAAAATTGCAACTTAGGACTTACTAGGGGAAAAGGATTTAGGAATGATCTCTTCATATGTTGGAAAAGTTCAACTGTAAATGATTTGTTGCAGATGTTAGGAAACCATTGACAAGGCTTTTTGGTTTTCAGAACAGTAGTATTGCAACATGATCAAAAGTAACTCGCGCTGCTACCTGTAGAGCTATAACCTATGCTGTACTTTCTTTTCATGTTCATTTAAGAAACAAAAAATTAGACTTCTAATGAAACGATTACAATGGACTGACTAAATAGCTAAAAGACTATCATAAAAGTGCCAATAATCCTACTTGGGGAAGTTTTGGCACAGGGACATTTTGACCAATAGCAAGGATGTTTTCGTACGGGACATTTTGGTAAAGGGACGTTTTTGACTGGTAAGCTTGAACATAGGCTAAATATTACAAACAAAAGGTAAAGCATAAATTTAACAACTGAGTCACAAAGTCACATAGCCACTCATGAATTAGGAGACTGGGCTACACTAATTCTAATTGGGATGACTATATTTCTGATTCCCTTTAAATCAAGATTTCTTGAACAAATAAAGGGTCCATATGATTCAGTGAATGAGGAGTATTTGTGAATTTGAAAAACTCGAGACCAGTCAAAGTTTTGTTAGAACTTTTTGAACATTCCAAAGTAAGTACATCATTATTCGAGGCCAAACCTATCCAACAGGAGAACTGTAGGGTAAACTGGGGTAAAAACGCCCATTTTTGAGGTTTTTGGTAAATATCTCTGTACTCCTTGCACACTCTAGGAAACAAAAGTGTGGCTTTGTGCAATACATGTCTCCTTTATAATTTGCATATATAACATCATAGTTATGAAATTGATAAGGAGGAATTTTCCTCAGTTTTTGACACCAATTTTGGCGGGCGTTTTTACCCGGATCTCGGGGTAAAAACGCCCACCCCTATCTTTTAAAGAAAATGAGTATTCCACAGGCCTATAAAAGTAAAGTAAAGTTAAGTCAAGTTATTATTTTTCTTTTATTTTTTGATGTTATTTTGAGGAATGCAACCTCAACTACCACAAACATCTTAAGTGCAGCTGGAGGACTATGAATATGAAGTCGTTTACAGTACTTGACACAAATGTATGGGAAAGTGAAACGTTAACGTACAGGTACAGCACAATGAGCATGGGCTTGTGCATTGCCTTGTCACTCTGGAGGGTCAACAGAGATACAACTGGTTATAAAGGCTTTGGGTCCTTGCAAACTAACAGCCACGATGACTTTGTGAATCTTTTTTTTTTTTTGGCACTGCATTTTCATCTGCTACAAACAAGTTTTTGCATAGTCTTCCTCTTTGAAACCTCACTGATGTGTTGTTATCGGAATGATAGACTGCAACTTGCAGTGCAAAGTGAAAAGATACTCTACTGTACTTCCTCTCTGAGTCTACTGAATGTTATTATTCTGTTAGAACTGGCTAACTGAAATGGCACTATGGGGATGCATGTACTAGATGGTCAAATGAGTTAAAACATAATGGGACAGTATCATTTGTTCAATTTATTATATATTTATGTATAACTGCCACATAGTCTCCCACACAGTTATTTGCAGTGATGTTTTTAGATGAAATGATTCTGGAGTCCTTGGTGAAGCCACCTGAAGTGAAACTGAGGATCCTTCAGATATTAGTTTTGCCTTTCAAATGTTTCTTGGGTTGTATGTTTGTTTGCTTGTTTGTCTGTTTGTGGTGCATCTGTGGTCTCTAACTTGTACATGTATTGTACATGTGACAGCGCATGTATTTGCATTGCAATGAAGAGAAATTTTCCTACACACAGTCATCATTGTGTGATGAATGTTTAGCTGTACACAAAAAGCGCTTATGGGTTACAATCTTATAGATTTAGAAACACCTGCAAATAGTTTTATGGCACTTATTAGTTTTCATCACACTGATTGCCAAAAATGTAATTCATTTACTGTCAGTATCTTCAGTAAAACAAAGGAGGGGGAGGGGGTTAAATAATGATTGAAGAAAGTCAGTTACATTTAAAAAGAAATTACCAAATTGTAACGAACTTGAATCTAAATAATACCTGGAGAACATTAAGTAAGAATTAAAATGTCAAATCTATGTAGTTGGTCTCTAATAGCTAATACTAATAAGTAATAACAGCTGCAGGAAGGTCTATTATTGTGGTGGTTGAAGATAAATGAGGATTTATTTATAGCTTCATGTGAAGGATGTTGCTGGGCATTTTTACCCCATGGCAGTTGATTTTGTCTGGGGTAAAAACGCCCACTTAAATCTCGGGTACTAAGCATACATAAAAATAGATGTTTAAATACTGATTAAGCATACTGCTGTAAGTAACCCTTCTTAACATAAATCAACTAAAAAATGATAAAAAATAAACATCATTTACATATGGGGTAAATATGAACTGATGACAGCTAAACCTGTGACGGGAATTTCCAAAACTTTTTTCGTCATATTTTTTTCAACAGTTCCTCAATACCCCTGAAATATGTTAACAAAATTTTTTCTTCTATCATTACTATATATTAGCATTGTTATCAATATAAATATGTTCCATTCTATCACACATCATTTAATTTTTTACTAGCAGAGCAAAAAAGTTTTCTGGGCGTTTTTACCCCAGTTTACCCTATTCTGACAGGGAAATCCCCTTTACGTTTTTACAACGACATCACCATTAAGTTAGTTAGATAAAATTTAACGACACACCAACACAAATGTGTTATATAGTGTCAAGCAAAGTTTAAATATGGTGCAAGTCCTTCCCTTTAGTCGCCTCTTACGACAGGCGGGAAATACAGCGGGCATATTCTACAACCCCCAGCCCACAGGGGGCGACATCACCATTAAGATGATTGTTCCAACTTTGCAGGATGGACCCTGTCGCCAAAAAAAATTTCTTTTGGAGATCCTTTTGGTCCAAATGAAACAACTGATCAGACAACTATACTGGAACATCCATTTAAATTGAGAAGGGTAAAATTAATGGTTGAGGCATAAAAATAATAATAAGTTAGGCAAAGTTGGTGCTGAAAGGCTGTGAAGTGGGCTACCTTTTCTCTATTATATTAATGGCTATGTTCACCATATAACACTCTGTAGGACTGCCTGTGGGAGTGACTGGGAGTGGATTATATAGTCATGTTCAGTGACTAATTTGACTGTATGCCACTTACTAGAAAGGTAAGGCCAAGGAAATGAAAGTCATAGATTTGTGTCCACCGCCCACATGTTCTGAGAGCTACTGCCCAAAATCGTCATTGTTTTAAAAAAAAATCATTATTTGTCAAAACATGCACACATTCACCAAACAAATCAAATTTTCAAATCATTTCAATTAGCAAAAGGGTCATTCTGTGTTAAATCACCCAATTTTTAAGAGTTACTTGGCCGACTCATAAAAATTCCAAAAATATTTGTATACATGTGCACTTGAGCAGACACTCATGAAAAAAGCATATCCTGAAAATTTCAGCAAAATTCCTTAAATTTTGACTGATTTATATAATTCTTTGAAATCTTCAAATCAGTGGCAAAATGGCATTTTGGCATTTTTGTCAATTTAGAGGGCACATTTCTCAGCAAACAAATATCCCACCAGCCTGCAATAATATTAACCTAATGAGACTATCCCATAGGACAGGTTTCTGTAATATGAGCTTTTTGAATGTTGTTTTGTGGAGTTATGGCTTCCTGAAATGGCCAAAATTTGGGTTTTTTGACTATTTTCACCACACAACAGGGCAAGTTCAGGGATCAATATCTCTGCAAGTGTAGTGTAATACCCAGGGTTTCCGTCAAAGGGGGGGGAGGGGGATTTGTCCCCACCTTCCCAGAAGAAGGTAGGTAAAATCCCCCCCCCCCCGCGCGCATTTTCAATTTTCATACTGATTTTACCACGAATTTGGCGCGCAATAATTCAGTTTGGTGTGTGGCGCGCAGAGCAAGACTCCATCCCGGCATAGCGGTGGCAAAAGGGTTACAGTACCTCGGTCTGTCGCGGCGTACTGTGCAATGCAAACAAGCCTTATCCAATACACACACGGCAGCCATTCAGTTTTGTGTTGTAAAGTGCCTCCACTTAATTCCCACTGAGTACCACACAAAATATGATTATTTCCTGCCAAATAGGAAAAATGTACATAAATTTTGGCAGTAGTATGACATGTATAAGTGTAGTGTACGTACGCACAGTATACGTACATATAGTATGTAGTACACATAAATATAGTATACATATGCGTATATATGTACACATATAGTTAAATGTATTGTGTGTATTCAGTTTGTAGCGGCATTGGCGCGCAATTTCGAACTTTACAATTACATTCCGCGCGCAATTAACAAACTATGCAATCTGGGGAAAGTAGGCCTTTGGGGGCAAACTGGTCATCGCCTGGGGACAAACTGGTCTTTTAGGGCGAACTGGTTGGGGGGGCGAATGCTGAACTGGCAAGGGGGTGAAACGACCGTAAACCTTTATGTTGAAGCAATTGACTGAAGAGGAATTAACAACATTGCTAAAGTCGCGGTCATGTCTTCCCTTTTGGGATCTAGAAATGGTCACCCTACACGAATGGTCGTTTGCCATGGGCTCACTTTACACACAGTGCTTTCAGGGCCTGCCTAGTTCTGGGGACCAACTCAACTACAGTATGTACTGTACTAGTCTGCAGTCTGCTGACCTAGTATTTGGGAAGCTTTGGGGCTTCCCATACTAGGTCAGCAATATACCCATTGTCAAAATTGGGCTACCGCAACTTCAAAAATTTTGAATGGTCTCGATCTTTCTCAAATTCACGTATACTCCTACATAATTGACCTCTACGGGGCCTTATATGTTTAAGACTCTTCATTCTAAGTTTTTTTGCACTAAGCGTCCAAAAAAAGACCAAAAATTTTGATTTACACAAACGATCCTGTTTTGTTTTTTTTTAACATTCTATGAAACTGCTAAATCGTGTAACTATGACGTTCACACTATTGTGTGCTAAATAGCACGCACTGCTGTTCAATTGTGACATAGTCTATAGCTATAGTTACGTTCATACACGCGCATACGCGTATATAGCAACAATCACTGTAGCAACGCACGCAGACGATATTACTCTCACAGTAATATGCGGTCAAAAGTTTGTGTTGCAATAGCCTAGGCCTAGTTCAGGGAACAAAGTGTACGTGAGAACTAGGCCTAGGTACCCTAGGCTAGTACTGTACCAGTAGCGTGAAACCCCTTTTTAGGATTTGATTCTTCAAAACTTACCAAACTGAACATCGATTCTCTTCCATATTCAGTGAAAAGACCAAGTCTTTCATACAGCATTGAAATAACCTCGCAAGTGTTACTGAGATGATGGTGAACAATGGCACACGTTAAAGCGGCACATTGAGTTGGTTCATGAAATTCACCAAATTTTGCCAAACCTGTTAAGTTTTCTTCACATACTGATGACAAATGGTCAAACTTAGACAACCCCCACATCTTGCGTACAAATAAATGTTTCATAAGTGAGTAATAAACAATTCAATTCGGTTTTCAAAAATTCGTGACCAGACATTTTTTCGTATTATACACACAACCGTTACAAGCCAGGATACCGAAAAATTCAAAATTTTAGCTTTATGCGTAAATATTGGATGTGAAACTTGACTAATTATGCTAGTAATAGTCATTGTCATGTGGTAGTACCCTCCAACACCCTCGTTAAGTTATCGATATCAACTCAATGTGCCCCTTTAATATGTTTCACACTAATGGTAATAGCGTGAAACACATTTACTGACTGTATTTTTCTGAACTTATCAAATTGTACATTGAGTATCATCCATATTCAGTACAAAGACAGTCTTTCATACAGCATTAAAATAATCTTGCAAATTTTATTAAGATATCGGTAAAGACAGGCCTACTGTAAGCTAAATAGGTTTCACGCTAGTATTGGTACACATACTGTAGGCCTAATAAAGCTAAATGCCAAAAGCTTGGTCTATCTCATTCTGAGTAATAACAGGGGCAAACCAATTCGATGACTTTTATTTTACCTTTATGGTATGAAATATATCCACTAAATTCAAAAGTTGGTCTTTAGGTCCATGGAAAGTTGTTGTTGTTGTTTGGTATAATTCTCACTTTCAATCCTCGCGGCTAGCCTCAGCTGGTGGGATTTAAATAATACACATTCCATACATGTAATGCGGGTATATAATATTGCATACGACGTGCGATAACGATGTGTGACGTACGTAATAACATACAGCTGGCATACTGAGGTACGTTTTGCGGTTTTCGATAAAAAGAAAATTTTGGATAACGACATAGCGCCCTCGCTATTATTTCTTTAAAGTGGGCATGACACGGCCAAAATAACTTTTGTGTATAGAGGTTTTTCACGTGACGTCAGCGCGTTTCACTGGCCGTCACTGCTCATGCGCAAAAGACTGCAGGATCTTAGTTACGATTGTTATACACTGGACGCCTGGCCGTCAAAATAGAGAGACGCGCGAACGCGGTGATGTCAGTGAAAAACCTCTATTGCAAGATTGGGTACAGTATTGTAAAAGTATCATCTCAAACACAATTAAAACCGGCGCAGTTCGGCATAAATAGAATTTGAAGAAGAACGTCCAGAAATCCAATTTCGAAAAATGCAGCAACAGGTCACCTGATTTTTATGACGCAATTGGCGGCACCCCGCACTGCGCCATGTAAGGACGCGTATCTGGATGTGAAACTAATACAACGCTTTGGGAAAGTTTCATATCTTAGAAACTTCATGAAAAGGATTACATCACAATACCCGCCCAACATACAGAGCGCAAACCGCGAAACATGCTGGGGGCTTCGAAGCATATCATTGGCCAATATGTTCGCGTGCATATGCGCCCGTGTTTTAGCTTCCCTGCATACAATAAACAGCTTTGTTTTTGTACAAAAAGAACGCGGTCCGGGCGCGCTGTACAGAACAGCTATGAACATGTATGGAAAGTCCATAACAAGCGCGCCTTTACTCAGTGAGCTGTTCAGTAACGTTGCTATTGTGAATGGTAAGCAGTCACCGCGCAACGACGCATAGTTCACAATGTGGTCACTGGTCACGCGCGCAGTATTGTAAAGTATCGTAGCACAGGTGTTTGCAATGATGTACCTGCTAACACGCGTTAGCATGCACATGACTCGATGTGTAGAACGATGGGTGAGCTGCCTGGTACAGTGTTACTAACCGTGCCTCCAATGACGTCACGATCTTGAGACGCGCTCACATACTTTTTTTTCGCTTTTGGATTTCAGATGGCTGAGTCTGGCCTGTAACTGGGAATTCACAAGGTCGTATTACTGTGTTTATGGACGTAGTTTAGTCGGGAAAACATTCGCTTCATTTCAAGCTGTACCCAAAGAATATTTACTGAGAAAGATACTTTGGCCGTGTCATACCCACTTTAAAGAGGGCATGACACGGCCAAAATAACTTTTGTGTATTGCAAGATTGAATACAGTATTCTATAAGTATAATCTCACACACAGTTAAAACCGGTACCATTCGTCATTAAATGAAATTTGAAGAAAAACGTTCAAAAACCAATTTCGAAAAATGCCGCAACAGGTCACATGACTTTTATGACGCAATTGGAGGCACAAACACTGCGCTATTAAGGACGCGCATCTAGATGTGGAACTAATGTAACGCTTGGTAAAGTTATCATATCTTAGCAACTTCATGAAAAGGATTAATTACATAACAATACCAGCCCAACACACAGAGCGCAAAGCGCGGACCATGTTGGGGGCTTCGAAGCATATCATTGGCCAATATGTTCGCGTGCATATTCCCCCGTGTTTTAGCTTCCCTGCATATAATAAACAGCTTTGTTTTTGTGCAAAAAAGACGCGGTGCGGGCGCGCTGTACAGAACAGCTATGAACATGTATATGGACAGTCCATAACAAGCGCACCTTTACTCAGTGAGCTGTTCAGTAACGTTGCTATTGTGAATGGTAAGCAGTCACCGCGCAACGACGCATAGTTCCAAATGTGGTCACTGGTCACGCGCGCTGCTGTAGTATCGTAGCACAGGTATTTGCAATCATGTACCCGCTAACACGCGTTAGCATGCACATGATTCGATGTGTAGACGAGTGTAGAACGATGTGGTGAGCTGCCCCGTACAGTGTTACTAACCGTGCCCACTGAGCTATATAACTGGAGGACGCACGTCAATGCGGAATACGCGACGAAACTGAAGCCGACCTGGAGGGTCACGTGATGTAGGTTAGCTTACTCAAGTCGATTCCATTGCCCTAGAAACGCGCAGCGCTGCAAGTGAAAATAATGTAACGCAGAATCGTTGATGTACACGCTAAAGCAATTCTTTGTTATTCATTACGTCTTTAGTGCTTTTGTTGTAATTACTTAGTAGGACATTTGTAAACTAGGATTCATGGTTGTGTGAAAGATTGTTTTTTGTTTTTACAAACCTTTCTTGCTTTTAGGAGTGATCCTGCCTATTTGAGGTACAGCGTGTGTGACCGCATTTCGTTGGTGCGTCGAGACGCGATGACTGCGTAACATTCGCGATAGCACCGTCACTGAACAGTACATAGTCTTGGTCAAGACGTTAGTAAATGTACAGCACTTACTTTATCCACACTAGTTCCTATAGTGGGGGCGCTTGTCAACCAGACTGTACGTACTCTAGTATCTCTTTCATTACTAACGTCTTGGACAATTGTACAGAAAGGGGCGTGACATTATGCAAAATTTAAGATCTTTATTCATTAATTGGCGTGACTTCACGTTACGTCATTGTTGATCAACAGCTGACTCTCTGTAAAGTTGGTATATTGCAAGAAGAATTACATTCAGCATTGCGTCTCAAGTTAAAAGTGAGAAAATAAATTCGAGAATAGTGTGAATGATTATGCCATTATGGCATCGAATTCGCCAAAGAAGAGAAGATCGTGCCTAGTTTGTGCACGTGAACTTGTAACGTGCAAAACGTACTGTTCCCTACGAGGAAAACCAGAGGTGACAAAGACACTCTCTGAACTTCTTGTCGAGGACGTAGGCCTATCTCTTAACTCGGAGCATTTATGTATGATTTGCTGCCGAAAAGTCCAAAAACTGCAAGGTTGTGAATCGTTAAGAGTTGCTTTCCTGGAGACGAATCGGGCTTCAAAGAGGAGAAGGGATAAAGAAAATGTGCAGCCTGTGAATACACCAATGAAAAACCTTGAAGATAACGGAAGAATGAAAAGAATGGCTCGTTCAAGCCCGAGCTCCCCATCTCTTCATCACGTAATTACACCTTTCTTACTTATTAGCCATAATGCAGGGATGACCTTTAATTAAGTTCCATAACCCACCCCTGGCAGTCTTTGATAAAGCCCCCACAAATGGGATTTAAATTGAGGAGAAGCAAAAATAGTGGAAATTTTTGGTCTACCAATATGATGTAATTATGTGATCTAAAGGCAGTTACAAAAACTATGCAACCTTCACACTAGCAGGATACCAGTTGGGTGTTGTACAGGCACTTGTACAGACTGGCCAGTCAGCCTCTGATCATAAAGCTGTTAAAAAATTTTGGAGTTAAAACAACAATGAATCATTTTAATACCGTCATTATAATAATTTAGTAGTGAGGTGAATAAATTTATTTATTTTATTTTATATTATTTAAACCTTGTTTCAAAAGGGTGACGCAGTTAGCCAAGGCTAATCTCCCCAGAGGCCCTCAAATAAAATTCACAAAATGATAAACAAATCCAACAGGATAAAAAATCATAAGAGAAAAACTAAGAATAATTAAGAAGAAGAGTGAAACAAAGCTAAGAATTGCATAAAAGAATAAAAAGTGAGAACGATCAAAAATTTAGGGAATTCTGGGGCCCATCCAAAGAACCTTGCTGGTATTCACATGACACGTCCCATGAACAGGAAAGGAATTTCACAAGAGAAAAACCTATTACAGCTTTTTAAGTACCAATTGGGGCCATTCATGTGCTAGGTGTAAGGCTATCCTAAGCTGTCGTATTCAGTTTTAGAACTTTTTTTTTATTTATGTTGTAGCTTTATGGTTGTAGGACCAGTAGAAAGGTTTTTTTTACATATTCAACCACTACAGTTCTAAAACATAAGCTCCCAATTACCCACCCCAGCTGTCTCCTAAGAGATTTTGGCACTTGCAGGCCCACAACCAGACAAGGTACTGAAGAAGGGTGAGATAGCTTTCAGAACGGGGGGGGGGGGGTTGACTTGTAATTGGAAGCGGAACTAGTATTAAGCTGCAGCTGCCTATAGGATTGTCTTAGTCCAAATTATTGTCTAGTAGGGTTAAGTATATCTTAACACTTTGAGACAAAATGCTGCAAAGTGTAAATGTTTTGCACAAGATGATGTAGCCTACATACTGAGTTAAAGGTAACATAATTTACTTTCAAATTTACTTTAGAGGTATCCTTTTGCAGTCTAGTTTACCTGCTTAATTTCAATTTTCTGTTCTGCAGCGAGAAAAAAAGCAGCATAGATCCCAGCCAGTGAACCTCAGTGAGAGATATTCCAGAAGAGGAAATGATGACTCGGTTTATAGAGAGGTATTGTTGATGTTATTGGTTGCATAATGTCTTCATATTTTGGTATATTACCAGTATAACTGCAAGATTCCATGCAGAATTCTGAACTTCAGTTCTGAAGTTACAAAGCTTTTACATACAATAAGAAAAAGAGTCAATTAGTAATGTTGAGGAATGTGATGTTGACCACACTAAAACAAGTAAGTCACCACTTAACATGAATTCCAGAAGAGTTTCAAACATAATTGATTTCATGGAAATGAATAGTGCCACCAAAATGATGGAAAAGTATCCATGGTATTCACTAGTATCCTCCCCCTTGTATGGCTGCTCGTAAATCATGTGATGATAATTTGCCTGACAGAGATTTTGCGTCTTGCAATTACATCATAATATATCTTTATGCATTTTATTATTTGTCTTCTGAAATACTGTGGTTACACATTTGAAGGCTAAAAAGGTCGAAGTTAATTTCAATATCTGTTCAATGCAATCTCTTAGGTTTTAGCATAGTATCTCTGGGGGGAAAATTAAGTCTCACGATAGGTATGTTTGGTTCAGGAGCAGAGTGGGGGGCATCTGGGGGGCAAAGCTTCTCACTAGGGGCAAATGCCACCATTCCCCTCCCCCCCCCCCTTGGTGCCCCATGCCTGAGAGAAGAATGTTTTAACTATGATATGACTATTTTGATGGAAAATGTTCTCTCTTAGTTTGACAATATTAATTTTTCATCTACAGATTATCACAATTGCAAAGGGAAAAGAACAAGGCAGGATGAAGTTACTCCCAAAGTGGGAAGGTGTCATCTCAGCAATTATGGATGATGATGAAAATCTGGTATTCCGGGAGATGGAAAAGTTTGAGGGTTTTAAAAGTAATTCTGTTATTGCAGTAGAAAGTGCAATTATCAAAGAGTGCAGTTTCACATGTTCTCCTAGTACAAAGTCTTCTTTTAGGCAATCATCAAAAGAGGACTTTGAATCTTTCAGCTTCACAAAACAGTTAGCAGAATTGGAGAATTATGCGCCTGTTCTGCTCTCAGTTTTACGCACAGCAGCAACTGCACCCACCATTGAAAGGAACAAAAAGAAGACAAGGGCTTCCCTTGTCCCAGGTATTGTTACAGCAGCATCAGTCTTGTTTAACTGTAGATCACAGATAATGAATTCTCACCAGCTCCTTACAAGTTTCACTTTACTGGAGGGGGGGTGCACCAAAAAGGCATTTGCACGTCTCGGGATGAGGAACCTGTGCTTATCATACAATTATGTAATCCAGAAGCAAACAGAGTTTGGATTAGGGTTTGACACTGAAGTGAAAAAGTGGATAGAACAAGCTGAAAGAGAAAACAATGAAAATGCATCAGACTTAACAAATGACAGAGAGACTCCAGTCCTGTCCTTCCAATTGGCTATGGACAATGTTGATATGAGAATCAAGACAAGACATACCACTCGTCAACATCATGGTGCTGACTATCACATGGCTAACATTATTGCGGTTAAAAACAGAGTTGACTGCAGCCATTTACCAAATGAGACACCTACAGTTAATGTTGAAAATATAGACCTGGGATTGTTTCTGCCTTCACAAGAGGATGAGACAGCTCTGAAGAATGACTGGATTGTATTGATGGGTCATATTATAGCAAACCACATACCGTCTCTTAAGTGGATTGCAGATGAATTACCTAAGGTCATCCCACATGACCACATGCCAGAGGCTAAGAAAAAGTCACAAGTTGTGAGTAATGAAAATGATTTTTTGGTATCTGTATGTTTATTACAATAAATAACAAAAACTATATTTGTGCAAAATTTAAGCCTTTTCACATGAACAAAATGGGCTATGCACATATGATATCATATCAGAATTACTTAAAACACTCTCATTGCAGAGTTATCTTGACTGCACAACCCTTCATGCAATAATTCCCACCCATAATTTTTTTCATACAAAATTATTTTCATAAAAACATACCCCCAACAGTGGTTTTCTGACAGAGAAGGTTGGGGGGGGGGGTTGTATTGGGAAACAGCCAGGTAGGATTCTCAAGCTATTTTCCCAAAGGTTATATAAGGAGAAATAATCTGGTAGTAACCATATCCTTTAAAAAATGCAAGAACAACCCATCTGCATCCTTCCCCACCTCCTCCTCAGCTTGCCACATACCACAGTTATTCCCAAAATCTAACAACATTACAAAACTAAAACAAAGCATAGCTTCTTCCCACATCCGGTTCCTCACCATGCAGTTTTAACATCCTTGTGCAGTTACTACCATCAAAACTGCTCAAGTGATGTAATTTGAAATACATTAACTATTTCTCTTAACAGGTGAGTCTTGGGGTTGTCATGGAAAATGAGAACACATCCGAAGGAATTTACAACATTATGCATTACATGCACCAGTATGTACCTGGCCATCGTACTGGCACACCTACTGATATTATCAGTGCTGGAGACCTGCTCACATGTGAAAGAGAGAGTAATTGCATAGAGGAACAACAAAACTCATCCACACCCAATAAGCGTCTCGACGGACTTATCCCTGCCATTGCTGATTTCCATTCTTATGCTAACTTCCTACAGGTACAGTATGAATGCAAAACTTTTGATTTCCTTTCCCTATTTTTCGTATCAGATTACTTGATGTCACATAAGTCTCATGATTCTCATCAACATTTCAGTTTTAAAGAGAAAACACTTTAAGAGCAATCTGCTTGTAGTACATAACATTTTGAAGTCTTGAACCAACTTAAATTATTTTCTTGGCAAGACTAACTTTCTGTATAGGCAAACTGATATGGTGAGGTACGAGCTATGAACAAGGTATTGGTGTGGCTTTGAAAATCATGTGATAGGAAAATATCTTTCATTTAGTCCTCACTGTCGATGGGATATTCCTTAACTGCCTAAAGTTAATGGATGTTTTGATGAAATATTCATTTGAGAAATAACCATAGCATACACAACAGAGAAGGTTAGTAAATGTTGCATATCAGCCCTAACAACCTTTGGAAACCCCAGACATAAACATTCACAATTAGTAGTTCTGTAATTTGATTGACATGCATTCCAACAATAGCCTCAAATTTATGAACATCTTTGACAATATTCTGATATGCTACCAATTCATTCAAGAAATAGTTTCACTCTGGTTGGTGAATGATGCCTATAAAGAGGATTGGTGTATCCAATCTATGGTTCAGTTCACTTACAGTTGTAAGAAATTTTTATGCAATTTCTGGGGTGTGTATCATACCATTGGTCCATGTTTTCTTTGGTATGGCAAAGGGGCTAGAATTGCTTAGTGGTGATAATTTTTTAGTACAGGGTACTGTACACTGTAGCCTTCTCTGAGGGCAGATGCAGGCAGTGGATTTCTTTAAAGATGGAAGAGTGCATGGATACAGAAATAATTGTCTTGGAAAGAGGATACACTTTCTGGAAAAAAAGCATTGTCACTTAAAAGCCCAGACATGAGAAATTGTCCCTACTAAGTTTAATTTCTAACCCCTGCCTCCTCTCATTCAAACAAGTGCACATGTCCAGTGTACTTCCTTATCAAACTACTGCAGCATGCACTGAGTTCAAGCTGCTCAAAGCCATATCAATACCATACTGCACAAATCATCATTGACCAACCAAAGTCAAATTAATGGCAAGCAGAGTGTAGTTAGGAATTGTATTTAGACATACTGTATGATCATGTTCTATGTTTGGGGTGATCAAATAGTCACTTCAAAATGATATGACATACATATTACATGATTGACTATTGATGAATCATTCCAAGGACAATCAAAATCTTCTCCTTTCCAAATTTTAAATGCTGATAATGGACTCAATACTAGTAGCATTCATCTACAGTATATACTGTAGCTAGGTATTTACTGTAACAGTATAGTTTCCTTTTACAGTGGCATAGCCAGAGTTTTGGGGGGTAAGGCTAGTAGTGTGCTTGTCACCTGGGGTGCATCATTAATGTCAGTGGGAAATGAGGGGGTATGACATACTATATAAATATGGAATTCAATAAGTGCACTTTTGCTACTTATGAATTTTCCAGTGTTGACCTCTTAGGACTTTTGCAAAGGGTTTTCAACACCCCCTCCGTCCCAGCTATACCACTGTACTTAAATGTTTCTTTTCATATTGTGATTTTATTTAACATGTGATTTATCTCCAATATGCAGGTAGTCTGGCAAAATCTGTATGATACATCATCCAGTGCAGACAAAATCAACCTCTACAGTGCCAGAAATTTTTTGGAAGCCAGAAATGTTACAAAAGATCCTATGAAAGATGTTAATGCTGCATCAGACCTACTAGAGACATATACCAAGTCTCTTGTGGTTGCTGCTGCCATGGAATACTTTGGTGTAGATGACCCAAATGATGAGCCGTCACAAAATGCATTCAGACTGGATGTTCATCATGATAGATCCTATTATGTACGAACTGTATTAGCTGACCTTATCGACAAATGTGTCATCCCACATGTGAGTGAAATTAACTATGATGTACCACAGTTTAAATGCATCTTATGTCCAAAAGTGTACAAAACCAAAAAAGGTTTACAGAGGCATACCCTCACAAAGCACTCACTTGAAACTGCAGCCACAGCTCAGCAAACAACCTCCCAAGTAGCTGAGGGTTCTCAGAGTGATGCCATATTCAACTATGCCCGCTGTAGCCTTGGTATGTGTATGGTTGCTATGAACTTTGTGGATGCCAGAAGACTTGGAGATGGGAAAAGATTGATTCGAATGTACAAATATTTTTTGCTGCATTTCAAAGCAAGTGGTAAGCAGAAATATAGCTACCAGGTTTTACGACTTCTGGCAAAAGTACACTGCTTTCTGTCACCCCGACTGGCATATGACTTGGTATGGAACAGATTCGTAAATAAAACAGGTCGAGTTGATGGGAATATTGAGGTAGACAGAGAGGTAGAGCACCAGAATCGGGTTTTCAAGGCGCAGTGCAAATCACTACATGGTAAAATTACCGCTAAGAGTGTTAAGAGAGTCAGTCAGTTTGCACAGGAACTAGATGAATGTTTGAAACGAATAGACACTGAGGCTGGGCTGAGGCAACAATCTGGCAAACACACAAGACCGGACATAAGTGAAGATGTTAATGCCTTAGCCAAAGAAATGAACAGGGTTAACTTATTTGAGTATACTCCAGGTAGACATATGTCTTCATCAAGAAGCTTTCCTTCTTCCACACTTGGAAGTTTAAATATTGCAGATCTATACAGGTGGATGAAAACAACTTTAAATGAACTGTCTAGGAAATATGTATTCAGGCAACATTGTAGGAGAGAGTGAAGTGTGTTGGAAGAGTGCACCTCTTTAATAGCATCTGGATGACTAGCTGAAATAATAACTTGTGGTTTTACTTGTATTTTAAGTGTACCGTACCTAAAGTCTGGAATATCTAAAGTTTGTGTTACAAAGCTTGAAAAAATGAATCTAAATGATCCAACTTCCATATTCACAGGATATTTCTGACCTGAAAAATAAAATGTTGAAACTTACTAACTCACTTTTAAATGGTATGGTGCACAATAATTTGTAATGCCATTTTCTGAACTACTCAAGTTATAGTCTTTACTCTTCTGGGAGCTACTGCTGCACTTTCTGCAAAAATTTGATCACTGCACATCTGATATAGAGTGAATTGACTGTACAAGCCCTGTCAGTACAATATGCTATGCAAGAAAACATTTAATTGTCAATAGTCATTTACCCATTTTAATTTCAACAGGCAGAATGCAGTTAATATGAATAATATTGTACAAGAAGGAAATCACAGATTATTGTGCAATGGACCACTTCATAAGTTTCACTGTTTTCTGCTTCTTCAATGATCATGCTGTGACAAATTCACACATGCTAATGGCTGGTAGTCCTACTAAAGTATTTATAAATTGTAGAGACCTTTATGTTTCTGCTTTCAGGTTAAAAATGTTAAACATTTACATGTAGGCATTGAAATGCATTTTTTTTCTTCAATAAATGTATGCTGAGGAGCCCAGTCAAAAGATTTGAAACTATGGGTGGAAGGAATGCATTAGCACTGTATTATAATTCCAGTCAGCCAGTCTCAGTCACTTTCACTACTGGGTAAATGAATCTTGCAATATTCTAACTGCTCAAGAAAGTGCTCTTCATCATCAGAGTCTTCTAATTGTTCACTGCTGTCATCTAAACATTTTCCCGTTGTTTGGCTTTCAACAAGACATGGTTTCAGGTGTTTTTCACGTATAGCCCATACTTGTTGAGAAATCTCTACATTTGGAAATGTGTGCATTTGACAGAACTGAGAATAAGATAAGGATAGATGGATGTTTGCAAGGATGTGGTTGATGGTAGAGGATGGAAGGCTGTTTGTTAAATCTGTACCACTATAAACATGGTCTGATGAAAGATTGTTAACTGTCTGCAGCTGAAATTCTTTGAGCTCACTTTTAACTTTCTGGTACTGATCATCTGATACTTGGATGATAGGTATTTCACATTCAGACTGGTGAGATGCAATTTTCTGTTCCAACAGAGTAGGCTTTGCACTGCATCCAGTACCTGCACATGAGCAATGCAGTGAGCAATTGTCACAACAGTTGTGACCTAAGACAGATGGACAACTGTCTTCTGAAAAAGCCTTATATAAAATTTCACGCCTGCACCCTGATGTTTTTGTAAAATCTTTCATTTCTTTGGACACAGCTCTTCCTGTCTGGGACATCTTCAATGTAACTGAGATGCTCTGCAAGCCATCCCTACCTCCTCTACCACACAGCTGAACGTAGTCATCAATTTCACAGGGTGTACTATACATAATGACAGTGTGAACACCTTTTACATTGACCCCTAGTCCAAAAGCAATGGTACAGACCAGTACTCTTACTTTGCCATTAACATCAGCAAAGTCCTTCACAATGCCTTCTTGTATGTCATTTTCAGTATTTGTGTGGTACATGTTGAAGTGATGATGAAGAGCTTGTGGAAGTTTGCTGCAAAATAGAGAGTATAACTCACTGCAGTCCTTCCTAGACTGACAAAAAATTAGTACACGTTCTGTTTGCTCTTTTTCCCGTACAATCTCATCACACAACCAATCAAAGATTTTGGGATAGTCGTTCTGGCTCGGTGTTATGACAATGTGTTTAATATTTTGAACAATTGGATTGGAATCTATAAGAACAAAACTGTTCATTCCAAGAGCTTGCACAATTTTACTTCGTACCAATTGGGTTGCAGTTGCTGTCATTGCCACAACAGGGGTACACAGCTTCATAACACTTCTCAGCTCTGCAATCATACCGTAATACTTTCTGAATGCTTCTGTATTTCCAGATGATTGACCCCTGAAGTAGAGGAGAAAATGTGTTGTTGTGTTGTAATATTTCTAATATCTGATTTTATAAGTAATGTTTAAGCTCATGTTAGTAAAAGGGATGGTTTTTAAACAGTGACTGCATTAGATTAAGAAAAGCAATTTTTTGAGAAAACAAACTTTGAAAAATACTGGCTGAACTAAATGGAAACTATATAGATGATGTATTTTGTTTTCTGGGACTGTACAGTATGTATAGAAGTATACTTTTCATTTCATCACAGACATAGGCATACTTATTGCAAGAAAGGTAGAATAAACCAGACAAACTGATCTAGCTACAAAATATCTGTTGTGTGTACACAAAGTTGCTAGTTCAGTTCCTAATGGCTTATTTACAGTAAGTTGTACAGTATCTTTGAATGGGACCAAATTTACTGTGCCCTTAGTTCAATGTAAACATCTTTACATAGATATAGAGGGATATATTTGGTTTGTGTTGGAGAGAAGTTGTCATGTTTATATAAATTGTGACTCTTTAATGAATAGCAAGCTCCAAATAATAAACTGTTTCTGTATGGTATCTTTATGTACAAGAAATAAGATTCTTACACAAAAGAAAAATCAATCTAACCTGTAGTGAACAAATAATTTGTAGGCTCAATTTTAAAAATTTTCTTTGTTATATTTTGGGAAAATTAAGATATTGCTCAATTTAATTAGTAAGAATGAATGGTTTAGTAATCATTACAGCTACTGTTGTTGTAATGTCATGTTTATGCATTGTGAATCCCATATTTCCTTTAACAACATCGTGCTTTCTTTTTGTTCCAAAAAGTGGAGCAGATTGCCATACAGTGTTAGTACTTTTGTGAAATGTCCATCAAACATTCAGGGTTGTGAACAATTTGTACATTGCAAGGAAGCATTTGTTAAAGTTAATGAAAAAAGTCACACTAATTATTGTTGTACTTGACCCAGTTGTAGCAGTGAAAGCTTTTACTGCCTCTATATTAACATACCTGTATATTTTAAAATAAGTTTTGTTACTATAAAACAGTGTAGTTAAAATACTGTAAGTTTTACAAGAAATGTCCACCACTTGAATATCTTTCCCACTGTCCATGTGATTGAATGGTGATTTTTTATACATGTTTTGAGAACACATGCCTGCATATAGTTTTCGAACAGTTTTGTAGGACATGCAAATTTGGCCATTAGATTTACTTAATGATGCACACATTTTAAGTCCTATGACAGCATGATATAATAAGGAATTCAGTGTAAACATAATGCACTGATGTAGTAGCATTTACACGAATAAAGTATGTTCTAGCTGTTCTACTGAACATATCATTTCAACCAAGGAACAACAACTGCAATAAAAATGAAGATTTCTTGAGAAACATTCTGCTATTTTTTCCTGTCAATGAACTACTGCAGGATTGCTTGAATAATATACCAGTTTAACAGATTTGCGGTAGCATTTCCCTTATCTTAAAGGTTGACGACCATGAGGGTAGGGTTACCATCTGTCCCAATTAATCAAAACGGTACTGCATTTGAAAGGAAAAGTGAGCAACCCCTCCAACAGATCAGTCTCCAAAAGTTATGTCCCACTTTCAGCTTAGAGAAATATGGTAACCCAACATAAGGGACATGGGTTAAGCTACAGGTGTCCATTATTTTGGGATAGACCTACACAGGGATGGAAGTGACTAAAACAATTTCAGCATCATAAGACCATAAGCCAAAGGTTGCTTAAATTAATTCCTTCAATGCAAATTCTGGAAGGGTTGTAATGATCCCGTATATGAATAAGCAGTGTTAGGGATGTAGCTAGCCAAATTTGAGTGCCAGGTAATTGTCTGATCTGGGGAAAGCTCCTCACTCCACCCCATGGCATCTACCCCATTTTCAGGCATTAATGTTTCATTTTTCCCCCATTTTACTTTAGGGAGTAAATTTAGGGCTAGTTTTAGGTCTTAGTAGGCAGATTTGGGGTGGGCGAGGAGATGTGTGTTTGCCTGGAGTGCTGGGTGTCACCACCTAGCACTGCCCACCGTAGCTACATCCCTGAGCAGTGGATTTTTCAAGAGTTACTGTCAGACTGCCCTGAAAGTACACTGCCAAACTTAATGTGATGCCACTACTGTAGACTTCATAAATGAATACATGTACAAAGTCACTAATAGTATCAAAACAACAAATATGAGGCTGAGTATTAAAATACAGGTACATGTAACTTGTAAGCAGATGCATTCATTTTTTGCAATCAGTTTCTCTCCATCTTACCACAGATATCATCTCCAGAGGGTTATTGAGCTTTGTATGCAATGCCTTTGAAAAGCTGGTACCAGTGCAATCAAGACTTGCTATAGGTCCTAGTCTCATCCTATTGAAATCACTGATCAACTCACAGTTCTAATAACTCCATACTATTTCATCTAATCAGCATTAATACACTGAAAGTTTTTTTTTCCTTTTAATGTAGTATATAATTGGAAAAAAGTACCAACAGCCTAATGCTTTTGGAGGGTGGGGTGGGGGGAAGGAGGTGGAGAACATGCTTTCATTTTTCAGTTGTGCTTTAAATATTGTACCTTGTGATAGGCATGCATGGAACCTTCATACACTAAGCATACAACATGTGTTCCATACAGTGACAGAAGTCTTAGCCCCATTAATGATTCTTTTGACAACATGGTGCAGACTGCAGAACCCAATGTACTACTACGGTATTCCTGTTTGTAATTCAATGATCGAACTGCAAAACAAAAGGTACACTTACCACTTTACTATGCAGTGGCTTTCATCTACAAACAAACAGCAGAGACGATGGTATACATGAGTCCCCATCATGAGCTCTTTACCCTTGCTACTAAGAAGGACCTCTGGGCTAGCAAACAGAAGGGAATATCTTCCTTCACACACTCTGTCCATCACATCATTACTGTCACTGACCATGGCTGCTGCTTCAATGCCAAGTAACTCAGCCCTCTTAACCTGATCCAATGCCAATGATTTTAAAGGCACAATTACAATTGCCAGTGATTTAATATTTTGATCACAAAATTTCCCAGTCTTTTCATTGATATAATCAAAACAAAGTGGGGTTCCCTGAAAAATTAAACTTTTGTCAAATCCAGTGGGTAAACTTATGAAAATATCTGATCTATTCATGCAGGCATCAAGGGCCTTTATCTGCTCAGCCTTGAATTTTTTCAGTTGAAGCTTGCTACAAGCATACTCTTTGGCATTTTGTAAAAGATGGTCATTGCTTGTAGCCATGATTGGAAGAGACACTGAAATGAAGTGAAAAATTAAATGCATATTCCAGTAGCTTTTTACAAGGGTCTTGTATGAATGTTAAAAATATTCCATTTCATGTCATCCAAAGCCTGTATCAATACTCCTTTCCTACCTCAAGATATGTCATTTTAAAGTTTGGTCATTTTTGTCAAAAAGCACCTCCAGTTCTCATTAAGGTCACTGACTGTTATGTAATCTGGGCACATTGCCTCAGATTACTTTTGTTATTCTTTATAATTGAATGTCCTGTTTGTCCTTGAAATTTGATATTGTTGGAATGTTTGAATATCCTATCATGTAGATCTAACATAAACCTAAATCATATGTAGGGTATAACAAACAAATTTGTTAAATATTCCCTACAACAGCATCAATATCATAAAGACATTCAATAAAATCTTAAATTAATGTGCCGCAATGACATCACAGATTTCCCATAATGCACTTAATGTCAAGAAACAATTGCAGTTCTTTGAAAATTAATATATTCCAAACGCTACATGCTATCAAGATGTAGTTTTCACCTTCTAAGAGAGAAAATTTTTCTCCATTTTTTGAGATCTTTGAATTTTGCCTCTGGCAAATCCCTTTAAATTACACTGCTCAGTTGTTTCACCATAATAAGGTACAGCAATACATCTACAGAGATTGATACTGTATGCTATTAAATGGGAACAACAAATTGGTACTCAAAGTAGATGAGATCATCAGCGGTTTTAGTTTTTAACAGGCATGTTGACATTCAAGAACTTTCCTGGTTTTACAATAATTTCATGCACATTTGTTTTTGTCAAATGTTCTCGCACAATTACTTTTGTTGCGTAAGCAGTATGTAAATGAACATTCCCAACTAAGTAGTAGTTTCAGGACATCTCCCATCCTCTCCCAAGGCTTGTACTGTACATCTCAGCTTTTGATTCATGCTTCATGGGTTGCGATGTACTATATTACCACCATATGTTTAAACCAATTGCAAGCACGTGCAGATTATCTGAATAGGCACCAACACTATGATTGCATTTGATCAAAACTATGGTAAACTTTTCAGCTCTTCAAGACGAGAAAGTTGAGAAGAAAAATGGTTTGTACATTTTCTAAAGGTTGAAAAGAGGAAGATACAGTGTTGTTACAAGTCATGACTCGAGTCATTTCTTCTCAAAATGGTAGTGACTCGACAGAATTCAGGGGTAATTTCCTCATTGAAATAGTACAGTGACTAGAGTCAATGACTCGACTCGAGTCACTAAAAGGTTTGAAAATTGGTGACTTGAGTCACGAATCTAGTGACTTGATTACAACTCTGGGAAGATATAAAGGAAATAAAAGACTGCTACATCAGATAATTTGTAACTTCCAAGTAAGCCTTATATCACAAATGGAAAGGATATAGGCAAAGTAAAGGGTTTTCTTGATGTCTTTTCAATGTATGGCATTGCCACTGTCATGTAGAGTAGCAGTGCCTGATGCAAAGTACAGTAGTAAAATTTAAATATCACCTACATGCACTGCACACCAGGACACCACACCCAAAGTTGGCCAGATAACCAGACAGTAACAAAGAATAGAAATCAGTGCTGTCAGGCTTATTGTCAGGAACAGAATGAGTAATTTATTAAACAAGGCTTGGTAAAAAAATTTTTAAGTTTTCAAGTTTCAGGCTTATTTCTACCATAAACACATACGACAAAAATAGATTATGTTAACATAATTAAGTATCAGACAATAGTAAATTATGCAGAAGTGCTGACAGATCCTTAAGAAAGTAATGTTGAAATGCTTTGCAGCTCTGTCATAAACCAAAACCGATCATACAGATTACTAAAACTTTATGATGTGATAGGGTAGAGGAATCAGAATAAGCAGGTCTTTTCAAGTCTGATCCCTTTTAAGAAAAAAAAAATCAAAAAAACAATAAGACAACTGGAATGTATAACAACAAAATAACATCAACTAAAGAACATAGTTTAAGTACAGAAAGGAAATAAATGAAACTGAAGAACAAAAATAGGGCACGTACATAACATTAACATTCTTGAATAAGGAATGGCAAAAGAAGTTAATGCAAAAGTTACTTACTGCATACTTTTTAAATCTGCATACAGGTGAGTTGCATGGTGCTACCATGGCATGAGTCGGTCACTTAACAAGTGTCGTATATGCAGTACATATGCCGTATGTTTTGTACATAGTGACTGACTCAGGTACCGACCAACTCAAGGTACACTTTCTGTACATCATACTCTAGCCATTGTAGTAATGTATATCTGAGTATGATGTAACGAAATGAATTACTCATACATGTGTGAAGGTGTGTAAGGAAGGTGAAAACATGATAAAAAATGAAGCCTACATGGTACCCCTGTAGCGGGAAACTGCTAAAACAGTAAATGAAAGGTGAAAGGCCAGTCTGGAAAGTTCGTATGTGCTACACCGAATTTTTATGCCAGTCACCTGTTTTCTCAACTTTTACGCCACGCCAAATTGTTGTACTGTGTTTTAAGTACAGTGTGTATGTTAAAGACAAAAAAATCACGCCATGAAATTAGTGTAGGGCCTATATAAGGGTCCTTAATTCCTGCACACGAATATCTTCGGCATAACATACATGTTTTCCAGACGGGGTGAAAGGTTCACGACAGAAAGTCTTCTGCTACAATCTTCATTATTATCAACATGTCTTACTCCTATTGTCTGACATTAAGCCCTAGCTTACTTTCTTAGCTGAACCATGTATGATAGTATGAATGTAGACCTAGCCTACTGTAGCCTAGGCTAGTAGTACAGTAATAGCAGTACTAGTTGTACTTGGGTCTTAGGTTTGGGCCTAGCGTACTAATACTAGTACACCACAACCACTATTAACTTTTGTTCTACTACTTAGGCCTGCTGGTGTACTAGTACAAACGAAAGGAGCTTTGTAGTTTGCCAGTTTGGCCAACCAGTGCAAGTTTCCCTTTGGCCCTAACACTTACCACAAGAACTATTTTCGCGAGAGACCACTTTATGGGCGTTAACCTTGGTAACACTCTCTTATTTCGAGGAAACTTACTGCGTTTATTTTATACTAACTGAATGAATTATTTGAACGAAAGCTTCTGAACCTGGATACCGACAACCGTAGAACTGCCTTTTACCTGGGCTGGGCTAATAATTTACCTTCTCCATGCGCAATGTTACTGAGCTCTTCCATAATAAAATGTATAGACCTGTTATGTTCCCTTAGAGAAATCACTCTTACATAATCTGAAACAACGGACCAACACTTATGCTTTTATCATTTTTTCTAACAGAAACTTTTGATTTTTTTAAAACCTAAATGTTAAATAGTTAATTCTTCTGTGTAATTGTCTTTTCTCTCAATAAATTTTAAATGTAAGGACAAATATTCCACAAAGTGGAAGTAGTGTTTTCACTTCTCTCGGTTATCTAAGAACGAAGAAATGCAGCATTGGTCTAGTCTGTCTCAATGATATTTTGTGTACTACAGTCATATACAATGCAGTGTGTAAAGTCAATGGCACTCGTCGATGGTCAGGATCGCCAGTCGCTAGTGAACATAGTTATGAATATTCATATTTTAGGGTGTGAGCCGATTTGAACGATTTCATTGGTTCCTTCGGTTTTCCGAAGCAAAACTGCTATAAAAGTAAGGAGAAAGTAAAGAATGCTCTGACAAATTGTGCAAGACGGTATTATAGAAATGAAATTTGAAGGCCAATAGAGGGCGTGTTCACAATTGCTCTTGTACAGACGTTCGTTAGTGTGTACAACTACTGTAATACTAATAATACCGGCTTGAGCAAGACTAAACAGTACACAGAGTAGGCGCGCTTATTACTGACTGTCCATACCTGTGCACAGATAATCTGTAAAACGCGTCGAACGCGTCTTCTTGACAAAAAAGGCGCAGGAAGGGAAAGTAACACGCGCGCGCACATTAACGCGTGCATTTTGGCCAATGATGAGCCTCAAAGCTTCCTACACGGTAAGCGTTTGGTTATCTGTATGTTATACGGCTATTGTAATGTATGCCTTTTCAGGAAGTTGCTAAGGTAACTTTACCTCGGCGCAATGGTATGCATGCTAACGCGTGGTAGCCGGCAAATGAGCTTCCAAGAGGCTGAAGAGACGCTAAGGCCGACTACTGCGCGTTAGCATGTACATCATTGCCTAAGCGTTTTCACTTCTAGGTACGCGTTTCTACGGCTGCGGCGACTTGAGTAAGCTAACCTACATCACGTGACCCTCCATGATGGCTTCAAAACATTATTGTGGAATGATCCTTCCTAGCATATAGTTCAGTGACCGTGCCTCCAGTGACGTCACGATCTTGAGACGGGCTCACATACGTTTTTTTCGCTTTCGGATTCAAGATGGGCTGAGTCTGGCCTGAAACTGGGAATTCACAAGGTCGTATTACTGTGTTTATGGACGTAGTTTAGTCGGAAAAACATTCGCTTCATTTCAAGCTGTACCCAAAGAATATTTAATGAGAAACGTACTTTGGCCGTGTCATGCCCACTTTAACACTTTTCTGATCTGTTGTAGTAGAAGCACCCCCGGAGGGATAATGGCGGTTTATGCTTCAAAATACTACCGAAAATGAAAAAATATTTCGGTCACTGCTAAATGCCTTCACACTACAAAGCAGGATAAGGCCAATGGGAGATAGCTGAAAAAGTTAATTAATAGAAAGTGTCAACTAAACCTACTTCCAATCTTTCATATCATGTTACAAATGCTACAATATGGGCTACTCCCACCCCGTGTCGTCACCACTGCCATTCTACTTAGGCGGCGGATTCACTCTGTTACACCGGCGCCACAATTATTGTAGATTGAGGCATGACATTATTATAGATTTATAGGGCAATAATACAATGCAGTATTCTGACCAAAGCACTTTTCAGAGAAAAAGGGTACATCTCCAACCTTGACCTAGGATCAAGAGAGGATCTTAGAGCAGTCTAATACCATGGGGGAGGGGGCCCCAATCGATTTCTGAAAATTTCCGAAAAGTTTTAAAAAGGGGGCGAAAAGAGGGTTCGGTGTAGGTGTGTCATGGTTTTCAACTGAGTGATAGATCTATTTTAAAGGGAATTGCGTTTAAAATACACCAATGTTTCATAAAAAAGAAAAGCTCTTTATAGTCATCATTCAACCGTTCAGTCTCACCAATAAACTCTAGCAGCAGCTTTATCTCCTCTAAATATTATGCGTTACAGGAGTTACGGAAGTTGTATCATTTGAAGTTTTGAAAGTTTGGGTGAACAAATTATTTTTGTGCAACAGGTAACTAAATTCTTCCTGTGAGAGCCTTATTCTTGAAAAGAAAGCTACCGTACTGCCTTCTTTCAAATTGTCCATCATTCTGTATCTATTAATACTGGTTTAAAAAATATGAAAATTTTCCGTAAAACAAACGCAATATTTCCCTTTATTGAATCGATTTTTATCACAAGTCGTTCTGAAACTTTTAAAATTTTTCATAAATATCCTTCGCAAACTATCAAACTTTTCGCGCTTCCCCTGCTCTCAGTAACACCTCATCGCTAATTATTAATTATTATCAATACCGCCCAAGACATATTCGCACTATTCATCGGTGAGGGCTTTAAGGCCGATTGTTCGGGTCCGTAGGAGTGATTACAGGGAAGCACGCCTTGCAAGAATGCGAAACGGGAATTCAAGGGAGACATATTTCATGAAAATTGAAAGCTTTTACGAATTACTAGGCAAAAGACTCGCGTCACGGTCTATTGGCAGAAAAATTTTATTAGTGAATTGAGAGTTTCCTGGTGAATAGTAAGCATAGGATTTTTCATGGAAAAGATATCTAATGCAAAATTTCGGTGCGCTTCGTGCGCATTCGTCACCGTTTGCACTCCACATCTCATGATCAATGGCCTGGTGGTAATAATGGACCAATGTACTCTTTCGAAAAACAGAGGTAAATCTCTAACTTACGTAGGAACCCCACATCAAGGAAGGACTGATCCTAGAGCAATCTTATATCACGAGCAGCCTATGCAGTACCATTTGTAGCTTGATGTGAAAGATTGGAAGTATTGTCGTTAGGTCTACACATTTTTGTGGAATGGGAGTCATCATGTCACGACCAAATATCCGCACCAATGAGAATTTCTAAGGAAGTATTTACTGCAGTTCAAACATATGCTTAAGCTAGCACTACTTTGCGTCTAGCTTGCCGCACACTACACATTTTTGCGTAACCCAACTCGACTGTCATGACCTAGTTACCTATAGTTGGCGCAACTTTCATTCACATGATTGGCAATCTACTACAAAACTATCCCGTTTTGTGGGATGAGCCTCGCAAAATCGTCTAAAGTTTATTTTTTGATTGATATTGCTTTTCTTGGTACTCAAGATGAAAAAATAGCTTTTGGCAACTTGACACTCTGGCTGGGCAGTGTTGAGCATTTTTTGTAATTAGCATAAACAAAATGGCCGCCAAAATTGCTCAACAGACGGCCTGGTTTCCTTCCAGACTGGAGTTTTTCAAAAGCTTTGAGAGTGTTGTCTAGTGCTTTCAGGACGCTAAATCCGAATAGGTGGATCAAAACTCTGAAAATGTGAAGAGGTGCATGTGAAGAGCAATTTTAAAATTAGAGGGTGCTGTTTTACAGAGTTGATTTTGAGATGCTAGGACTGAAAATTCATGAACAAGTGCTTGGAATATATATATATATTTTCTTGTGCAGTCCAGTATGCTGAATCCAAATTTATGGGTCAAAGTTCATGGGAAGCTGAAAACCCTTCTAAAACTGCAACGAAAAGAGAACTAAACCATGCTGGTTTTGAAAACTATGACGGCAATACGAAGATCTTTTCCTGGGCATGTGACAGCATCTTGAATCCAACTATGTCCACGGTCCCACACACAACTGTCAGCAAACTCTAGGGTTGTTGAAAATTTTTAGGGGATACAAGGGGAAAGGTCCCCAACCAAATTACTGGCAAACCATATCATTCCCCCCCTCCAGATTCCCCGTGACTGCCATCCTTGGGCACATTATTTCAAATAATTACGGATATGTCTTTATCAGTGTTTTCTTTTTCAACGTGCAATCCAAGTAGCCTGCCCCTTTGTCTCTGAACATGTATTTTGTGGATTGTACAGCTGTAAGGACAATATTACTGCACTGAATACTAGGTCTATGCTTTTCAAACCTTCCTATTTAACTTCTATCCAAGTCGAGGTCATTAGCCTGATTGGTTTTTCAAAATATTGCAATGCTTCCATGCAGCCTGTGTACACACAATGCAACTCAAATACATGAAGTTGAGAAAAATAAGTGATCATGGGATTTTCCTTAAAAAATTATAATTATATTTTCAAGCTCTCCATACACACATTGAAGCACTTCTTGATTAATAAGATATAGCATAATTTACATAAAGTACCAAAATAATGTAATTGAGCATTTGAAACACTTTTTTAACTGGCTACAATGAACAGTATGAAATATTTGCTGTTAACACAAGACAAAAATAGAAGAACACTGAAGGATGATCATTGTTTTAAGACAGTACTGCATCCCCAACTGCAGGCAAAAAACTCCAAAAGACTCCCAAAAGAATGCTCATGAGTTTTTAAAGTGAAAACCACTACACAGACCTTGTCACAAATACTTGGAAGTTGGGCGGATACTACAAAAATGTATTATGGGCTGACAATGTTTAATGCAGGAGACAAAATTTTTCACCCCCCTTAGAAGCTTTTTCGCCCCCTTCAGCACCTTGTCTGGCTACGAACCTGCCTTTCCAAGACATCTGGTTAAGAATAAAACTGCTTTTAATACTGGGTATGAGCATTTTTTCTAAGCCTCTTACAAAAACATGTGGACCTACTACCACTGCAGGGGTTCTGAGATAAATTTGATTCATTTTACAGTCTTACTAGGGTAACATTCAAAAAGGACAGGACAAAAACAAGTGTCTGCTTGAGATTTGACGCACAGCTATTATCGAACACTTCATGCCTGTTGCCTGTGTGGGACTAAACATGAAGAACTAATGGTTCTAAGTTAGATTGAATGAATTATTCAAATTAACTGAGTACTAATGGTCTTTCAATGCACTGGTGACGAACATGATGAGAATTTGTCACCCATGACAACAACAATGACCACAATGGCCACAAAGAAATCTTTTACCTGTTTACTTTGATTGCAAAAGATCACAAGTGATCTCCACAGCCCCAATGACAATAAGTATTTTGAAAATACAGTATTTCAAAAATTAAAACAAAAAAAAAAAAGAAAGGTTAGCATAAAACTTTTATAGTAGGATACAAACTAGGCGGTGAAATAAGGCATCTCAAGAAACGGCAAAATAGTTCTCAATATATGTGGATCTTAACTTTTCAAATGTGTCTTATTTACAGAAGTGTAACCAGAGGGGGCAGGGACATTTTCCCCTAGTCAGAAGCATTCCCCTTTTGCTGACCCCAGATGAAAATAATATACTTGACTCAAAATTACAGTTTCTAGTATTAATCTTGTTCCCGCAAAGTGTAACTCTGTCTCACTTTTTCCCACTAAATGCCAGTGTCTGGCTATACTAATGCTTACAAATGGACACTTTGATATACATACAAATGTGAGCAACAAAAAATTCACGCAATGTCTAAGTACATTTTTAAATATAGTATAGACTTACTGTCAATGCACAGGTGACAAAACAATGTGCAAGGTACGTACCCTTCAAGTCATTGCATCTCTCAACCTGGTGGAGTAAGTATCCCCCTGCCCTCTGCCCCTGGCCCATGGGAAAAAAAAACCTGCCTACATATATGCTTTTGAAAAGTCTCCTGAAGGTAAACAGGATAAAATGTTTTGGGAACCTCCTACATTTTATGACAAATGCTCAATATTATGTTTATGAGCTATACAGGAGGAATTCAGGTCAATAAAGATGGCCAAAATGCAAAATGGCTGCCGATATAATTATTATACTTGGTTATATTAATGAGGGAAATAATTACCAAAAATTGTTTTGACACAGTTGCTCTTAATATCTCTCAGTTAATATTCTATGAGCAATATTCCAAAAAAAAAAACAGTTTATGACCTGATAACCTTTGACCTCCGCCAAAAACAACAGGGCTCTTCCTCTCAAATTGGGGCATCTCTGTACCAAGTTGAGAACTGTCAGTTTCCCTTCTTGAGATATCGTGTTACAAACACACACGCATACACACACCCTCACACACGCCATCATGAATGCATAGGTTCTCTTATTATCGAAACCAAAACATACTTTTTCAACACGTATAAAAGAATAATGGCAGATAATAAGATAACCTGGTTCAAAAATAATTTTAACGATTATTTTCCTTATTAATTTAATATGATGTAATTGTTACATTGGCCGCCACTTTGCTTTTTCGCCCATCTTGGTTGACCTGAATTCCAACAAAAATTTTCTGAAATATACTTTCTGATTATTCGGCATAAAATATGGCCAGATATTAAGAGCAACTGTGTTGAAAGTATTTCAAATAGTTATTTTTATATACTGTAATTATTACATTGGCAGCCATTTTGTTGTTTCCGCCACCTTGATTGACTTGGGTTCCTGCATAAAACATGAAAACTCATGCTTTAACTTTTAAGTACAATTTTTTGAAAAGAAACAAGAAATGAAGATCTTTTGATTGAAATATATTTTTACTGATTATTTTCTGTGATTTTTTGGATTATTTTTAAGTACTTTCTTAGTTTCAGTTTGTGAAAAATGTTTACTATATTGTTTTGATTTCTTGGTGCTTTTCTGCCATCATATTGGCTGCATGAACTCTTGTATAAAGTTTATATAATATCCAGCTTTGGTTAACAAATATCCCACTACATCACATCAAATGAGGATTGTGGCATTTTGAAATGTTTTTACATATAAGTTTTGAAATATTGCATTCCAACTGGCGGCCATTTTGTTTTCTACCAACTTGGTTGACATTGATCTCATCAAAAATTGATGTTTGAATATTCATCATAAAATACATCTAAATTATTTTCAGAGATTATTTCCTTTATTATCATTAAATACCAAATATTCATACTTTTGCCGCCATTTTGTTTTTGGCAGCAATTCTGAATAAGTGAGACCCAAAATATTTACTTTTACCACCTGATTTCGGGTACAGGGAACCATAAATCTTCCAAAAACTATTGGGTGGCAGAGTTGTGGGGTGGGGATCATCCATGTGAAGTCATAGATATGGCAAAAGGTATTTTTTAATACAAAAATTTGCTAATTTGTTATCATGTATATAGGTTAGGCTTACACTTTTGTGAGCAAAACAAACAACCCCTAAGGAGATACAGGCCCTACAAGTTAAGAATGCATTGGGGACCATTTCGCATTTACGCAAACTACTCAAAAAGCCCAACACTGTGACTGGAGGCATTATATCATGATAATGTACACGTTATTCCGATTTCATTGATACCTAATTCACTTTAATTAGAATTATTCCAGTAAAAGTCTGGTTTGAGGCAGCCCAATAATGCTGCAAACGTCTGTGCTTGAAACGACCTGGCAAGATATGAACACCCAGAACTTGGTAAGGCTTTTCGAATAGCTTCTTCACATCATTTTTGAGGGTGGGGCAATTGGAATTTTTTTAACACCTTGACCTTGTGACAATGTAAAGCGCAAACTAAATGGCAGCATTCTAGAGTAAGTTGACCTAGCAACACATATTTAAGAATTAATGTAGGATTTAAGCTCTAAAGGTGGTCCCGAAGAAAACGACTGTGAAGTTGATTTAGATGATACGTCTCTGAACACATCGGAGGAAATGTGGACTCTGTCAATTTGGGATGCTTTTCCACGGCAAACTTTGCCATCTTGAGGTGGATCATGATCATGAATCAGTACAGGGACCAGTTCCCTGAAGCAAGGCAGTTGGCAGCCACTTTCAATTAGTTTGTCCGGCATTACATTTTAAACAACCCTAGCTTATAGAGACATGTACTTTCTACATTTGTCGTGTTCATATCAACTTCGAATTTTGTTTAGGAAAAAAGTTATGTTTCATTTCAAATAGATAGCTAATAAAGTCAAGAATTGTGTTAACATAGCTAGCTGTTAAGTGCACTATAAGAAAAATATGGACAGCTGCAAAAGGGTTAAACCATCAATTTCTTTTGCTTTAAGAGAGTATTATCTGAAGAAGTTTCCCATTCAAACCTTTTTTTCTTCTTCTTCTTTAGCTATTACAATTGGCTTACCTCGTGGGCCAAGTATGGTGTATGCTGACACCTGCTACAGGATATGAAAAACACCTGCTATAGAGGGGTTTCACCTATGTCACGTGATCACTTGTCTCTTTGGTTTTGAAGGGCAAGATCATGCATCTCTTTGGTTTTGAAGGGCAAGCGTCCACTGTGTCACCATGGTTGTGCCATGCACGTGTGCTGTAAATACGCATACTGTGCGTGAATTTTGCCCTCAGTGTCGGGTAATCCCAATCGCATGACATCACATGAAATCCCTAAGGAGTTGGTAACTACAAAAGCTTATAACTACTGCAGCATACCAAACATTATGTTATCATCGTGAATGATAATAAAGTCATCATGCTGATAAAAAGTTCCGCTAACCACAAGGATCTTTAGAATGCCATTGACTTTTCAACCAAAAGCTCCATAAAGTATCCAAAACAGACATAAAACTTTTAGCAATTCTGTTATGGAATAATTCACACTCAGTGTAGGGTATAGGTATCTGGCAATATTTCAGTAAAGGAGTCCGTCTGCCGTCAAAGTCGTGAAACTGCTACACATTTGAACACAGTCGGCTTTAATTCGAAAGAATTGCTCCCAAACAGAAGACGAAATGTGAACAATTTCCCTAAAGCCACTTTATCATTTACACAAAAAATACTATTTCACAATCTTTTTAAATTACATTACGCATATCAATTTTACAATGATAAATACTTTCTGTATGGCTACATTTAAAATACATGTATAAAAAATCACTTCCCTGTCAAATGTTTGTACTTGGCAACATTTTGTCAGTCATGGTCTTCAAATATTTCCTCATCTTCAGAATTTACTGTCATCAAGAGTGTGATGGATCCTCTGTGTCTGGTGGTACTTTCGCTGACGCAGACACATCCCTATTACTAGGATGACAGCAAGCATAACAAGGACACAAGCAAATGCTATACCTGGAGAATAAGAGAATGGAAGTGCTAAGAATTTGGAAGAGGAGAAAAATAACTGAGGAGCATCATTAAGAGTAATGTACTTCTACTACAGACAATCACTCCTCTTCCCCATCCCCCCATCCCCACTTCGTCTGTACTAACTGCAACTGAACATCAATTTGAAATCCACAGAACAGACTTATGCCAAAAAACTTTGCAAACCAATCACTGGTAAACTTAAAGGGAAATATTGCTTTTAAAGTGCACCAAAATGGCCTACAAAGAAAAAACTAGGGGTGCACCGGATTTGGAATTCTGAAATCCAGCCGGAACCGGATTTGCCGGATTTATACAAAAATTCCAGCCGGATTTGCCGGATTTAGTCAAATGAAAGAACCAGAACCTGCTAGGTGGGGTTATGTCTATTTTTGTTTCTATGTGAATAGAATTTTGGCATTTTTATTGGTAATAGAACCAGGTAGCCAATAAATCTTTACTATTATTAGGCTATCTTGGTAATTTGCCCACACAGAAACTGTGGAATTCAAGTCTTTTTTGATTTCTGTGATTGAAAGGTGACATCTCTACATGGTTAATTGACAAAATGACAAAGTGTTTATACCAACCCTATCATTAGTATCGATGAGGCATTGGTATTTTGGGGAAGGGGTTACAAATTGTTCATTACTGAATCATACATTTCTTATGTTTACCTTGATGCATTCTCTGAATTCTAAAGGGGCTAGAAACTGAAAATATGGAACCAATTAAGCCTTCAACAGTACAACTCTTCAACTCTATTACAGGGCTATATTGACATTCAACGCCATTCCCCTTGCACCTCACAAAAACTGAGAAATGTACTTGCTTTTTCTTCTAGTACAGACCTACTAAGCTAGGAGTCAATATTACTTTGGGGGAGGGGCGCTGGGGTGGAGGGATAGGCACACCTTATTTCCCTATGCTTTTATTTGTTTTCTTTTAATTCTGGGGCAGATCTGCTGAGTTAGCATTCAACATCTCCAAGGGTGGGGGGGGGGGGAGGTTGGCACACCTTATTTCCCTATGCTTTCATTTCTTTTAATTCATTCAACATGCTGAAAATTAGCAAATGTTTGGTTGTCTCTCCATGCAAATCAGGGGACAAAAAGTAATTTCAAAAGAAAATATATGCTTTTATTAATTCTTTCATAACATTGGCATTCATTATCCAATTGGAATGTACTATGCATCACTTTGAAATGGAATCAATTACAATTCTTAAGGTGATATTCGATGCAGGTTTTAAACTTTGGTTAGGAAGATTTTCATTATAAAATCTATGGTATGCAAAGTGGGGGTAACCTTGCTAATACATATAACAGTGTGGGGGTCAGAAATTTGCTGATGGGCAATTTAATTGGTGGGAAGTTATCCAGTTGTCCAAGAACCATACAATATAGGACTATGCTGTGTAAATGTGAAATATTCTCACTGTATTGATCATTGGCATTATATTTCATCAGTTTTTAATCCTTGATTTGTAAAACTGCTTTTAATATTCAAGGAATCAATACAGTAAGTCTCTTGGCTTAAGGTTATTTTTTTACTGTTTTTACTACAGTAGTGTAATGTGGTTTCGTAACATTTGTTAATTTAGTTACACTAACATGTATTTTAGATATTCACATCATTTTATGTGTATTTTATCATATATATTAGACATACTTTATGCACTGAAGCTTGAGAAAGCACCAAGTAGACCCTTCAGTTTGCTATACTTTGTGTGATGCTACATTTCTGGACTTTCAAGATATGTACTCACTATTGCATTATTCAAGGACTGTTTGACCCAGTAATATGTTTAAACACATAGGATTTCAATACTTCTATTTGGTAAACATTTCAATTTGATTTGCTTTGGTTTGATTCATTAACACTTTCAACTGTTTAACAAACTACATCACTCCTACTTGTGAGTAACTTTATATCTATGCAGCATGCCTACTTCTCTTTACTAAGTTGGGGGTGACAAAGTCCTTGAGCATGTTGAAAGTTTGTAACTAGTAATAAACCGTATCATTAAATAATATTATTTAAAGTACAGTACACTGCAATCCTGGTCTGTGCATTTTATGATATCTAATTAAGACTTGCTGGAAATTAAGTTGTAAGTTGTATTGTATAGCTTACCTACAAATCCGGCAAATCCGGCCGGATTTAACAAAAAATCCGGCCGGATGCCGGATTTGGAAAAATCCTCAAATCCGGCCGGATTTGAAATCCGGTACACCCCTAGAAAAAACTTTAATCAAAATTAAAACATTAAGTCTTTCCAATGAACTCCATGCAGCAACAGCTTTACCTCCTCAAAATATTGTGCATTACATGATTTACAGAACCTGCATCATTTGAATTTTTGAAAGTTTGGCTCAACAACTTCTTCTTGAGCAACAAATAACAAACTTTCTTTCTGTGAGAACCCCATTTCTTGAAAAGAATGCTATCCTTCTTCCATATTTTGAATTATTGAAAACCGGTGCTACATGTGGCCGAGTGGATAAAGGCGATGGCATTTGAAGAGATGAAGCTTGGCAACCAGGAGGTTCGGGGTCTGATAACCGGTTGGGTCAAAGTAAGGTGGGTTTTTAATCCACGAGCAATCTACGGTTTTTCCCATCTGAACTGGCCTTTGAAAAGAAACCAAATTTGACCTAATTGTTGAGTTGGTTAGCCACCCGACATGAATTTGTAATTCATAGATCATAAAGGCTTCTCCCACATTTGTGGTCACTTAGCATATCGTAAAACAACTGCCCTTCAAGGCCTGAATTATTATTATAATTATCTATCATTCCGTATCTATAAATACTGGTTTTGAAAAATATTGAAAATTTCAGCAAAACTAATGCAATCTTTCCCTTTAAGTTGGCAGTGGAATTAAAGAGGAAACTTCCCTTCTGTGTCTTTTTTAAACAGTTCTCGCAGTAAGATCTCTAGAGACCACAGACCAGTGGCTAACTAGTAGACTGGTCACTGGTCTTTTGGTGGGTTACAAAGCCAACAGAAAAATGAAACTTTGGACACATCTTTATTCTTTCCTTACCCTAAGATATTTTTAGTATTATACATTCTGTAGTATTGACAGATGTCTTTCATGGTTAAGTTATAAGTAGAATTTACATTCATTCATTTTTAAATTAATGGTGAAAAGTGGTCCTCGGACAATTTTGATCATCAAAAGTGAGACAAATGACTTCTTGTACTTACTAGTAAGATGAACCAACACAAGTATAAGGTCACTTGCAATTAATATCCTTTTTGAGATATTGTGTCCACAACGTTCATATGTTCATTTGCATAACAGCATATTTATCCATCCTTGGAATAAAACATTCTGCAAAGAGACTATTATTTATAGTCAGGAATTCCCTACTCCTTCTAGCCAACCTAAACCAGCCATGGAAAAATAAACCAGAATGCAAAAATGCATTGTGGTTCCAATGATAAATGTTCAATCCCAAACAATGCAAAGATGTCCCACTTCTGTCAGTCACTGGTCAAATGGTCAAATGCTATCTTAATGTGTTGCAAAACTACTGTTTTGTGTTCATATAAACTGACATTACGAATTCTTGGGAAATTTTGTTTTTGAATGCTGGTAACCTCAGATGACCAGCTTTGACCAACAGCAAAAGTAATAGGTTCATCTACTTGATTTAATGCATCATCATGTGAAGTACGAAAAGTATTCATGTTTTTACCTTCAGACATTGTGTTAAGGTTTTCAGAGATTGATCCCTCTGGCCCCATATGAATTTTGACCTTCAGTCCTCCACCAAAAATGACTAAAATCTTTAATTCACTCAGTATGGGGCATCCACACATCCATTATAAAATGTAAACATGCTTCCAACCTTGAAATATCCTGTTGACAAGGTTTGCAGGGCTTGACCTCTGGTGATCCTAGATGACTTTGACCTCCACCAAAAGCACTGGGATTCTTCCTTTTATCATGGGGTACCCACACACCAAGCATGAAGTCTACCTAAGCTTCCTATCTTGAGATATCATGTTCACAGTGTTCAGATTTTGACTCCAGTGACCCAGGCATCTTTGACCTTGACTAAACACAATAGGGTTCTTCCTATCATCATGGGGCATCCATGTACCCAAATATGGTCAGTTTCCTTTCATGAGAGATTGTGTTAACAAACTAAGTGTCACAAACACACACATGCAACCGCACGCATACACATACATACACACAGATGCCATCATGTATCATCAAAACCAAATATGTCCTCTTAAACTTGTGAGACCAAATCTGAAAATCCTGTACATATTTCTTGGAAGGGAGAAACCCCCCACTGGTTTAATATCCTGGGATGACCATTGCTGGTGAAGTAACACAGCAAAGTCTCTTAGCTTTGATAAAAGTAAGTCCATACCCACTACAAAGTAGTCATTGTGATGTCCATCTATCCCTGTATCTGGGGTACCTCTCGGCCCTTTGTTGAATTCCTTCAAGAGTTGTTGCACTGTCTTTAAGGTTCCATTATTAGGCCTTGGTTCGATACCCAAAAGATGACACATCAAAGGGTAAACATCAACGCTGCTGAATGGTGGACAAATCGAACCGGGAAGGAATGCCGGACCATGAACCAGGAAGAAAGGATGCATGCTCATGAGTGAATTGTTGTAGCCATGAGTTCCTTTCACTGAAACAAGATATGAAAAGAAATTAGCACTCCCATATCTAGCATCTCCACAACTCACCTAATTCCCTCTCAGACAATATCCTCTGAGCAACTTCACTTCAAAAAATTTCCCCAGACAATTCCCAAATTTTCCCGAGGGGAAAATTGTCTCAGGGCAACTGTCGGGGTTGGGAATCATCCAGGTGCAAATTGTCGGAAGGGGAGTCATCTCCTGAGAAGTTGTCTGGATAAGAATTATCCTGGGGATGGGGGCAGGGAGTTGTCTAGCCACATCTTGATGATGTGTCCGTATTGGATTCTACACATCACAGACTCATCAAGAACACATAAAATCAGTGGCTAATACTATACATACAGTATACATTATAACCAGAAAGCCCAAAGGCTTAGTGATTCCTTGCCAAAAGGGAGGGTGCTTTGTTACACCATGGTTCATCCCTCAAATTTATACTTCTGTACTACATCATTTTATGTGTTCTCAATTGGACCCCTGCTGACCTCACATGACCTTTGAACCCCCCATTTTTTGTTGAAAAACAAAAAATGAAAAAACAAACAAACAAACATGTCTTACAATGGATTTGTCTGTGTTGGGGACAGCTCTCTCTTCTGACGTTTCTTTGTTACGACGACTCTATATTCTGAAAGTGCACATGAAGGTCAGTGTTAGGACAAGGATTAGGTTAGGGTGAAAGTGTTATGGGTGCAGGGTTCGGAACATAGAGACGTTGGAACAGGGAGGTGTACCCTTCTGTGCTTCCTCCCTTATAATGTCATGTCATGTTTACAAAGTTTCAGCTTTTGACCTCTGGTGACCTCAAATGACTTGTGACCTCCACCAAAAACAACTGGGTTTCTCCTCTCAACATGACAAATTTATATACAAATTATGAAAAGCATCATTTGTCCAAGCTTCTTACCTCAAGATATTGAACCAGCAAGATATTCAGGGTTTGAGCCCCAGTAAAACTAGATGACCTTCGACCCCACCAAAATAGTAGGGTTCTTCCCTCAGCATAAGGCATCTACACATTCAGTATAAAATTTATTCAAGCTTCCTACCTTGAGATATCGTGTTTAACGAGGTTTGCAGGGTTTGACCCCTGGTGACCCAAGATGACCTTTGACCTCCACCAAAAACAATAGGGTTCTTTCCCTTACTATAAGGCATCCACATACCACGTATGAAATTAATCCAAGTTTCCTATCTTGAGATACAATGTTAACAAAGTTTTCAGGATTTGACACCCCCTAGATGACCTTTGACCTCCACCAAAAACTATAGCATTCTTTGCCTTACCATGACACATCTACACACTAAGTATGAAATTTATCCAAGCTTCCTGTATCGAGATATTGTGTTAACAAGGTCTTCAGAGTTTGACCACCGGTCACCCCAAATTACCTTTGACCTGCACCAAAAAATAGGTTCTTCCTCTCACCATAAGGGAGAATCTACATACTAAGTATGAAAATTATCCAAGCTTCCTACATTGAGATATCGTGTTTAACAAGGTTTTCAGTGTTGGACTGAAAACCTTGTTAAACATGTCATCTGTGACCCGATGACTTTTGACCTCCACCAAAAACAACAGTGTTCTCCTCTTCTCATAACGCATCTACATGCTAAGTATGAAATTCATCCAAGCTTCTACCTTGAGATATCGTGTAAACAAGGTTTTCAGAGTTTGACCCCTGGTGACCCCAGATGACCTTTGACCTCCACCAAAAATGGGTTCTTCCTCTTTCCATACCACATCTACATACCAGGTACGAAATTCATCCAAGCTATGCACCTTGAGATATCGTGTTCACCAAGTTTTCAGATTTTGACTCCTGGTGAACCCCAGATGACCTTTGACCCATACCAAAAGAGGGTTTTTTCTCTTACCATAAGCCATCTACATACTAAGTATGAAAATTATCCAAGCTTGAAATTCATCCAAGCTTTTTACCTTGAGTTATCGTGTTTAACAAGGTTTTCAGAGTTTGACCCCTGGTGACCCTAGATGACCTTTGATCTCTACCAAAAACTATATGGTTCTTTCTCTTACCATAACGCATCTACGTACTACATATGAAATTCATCCAAGCTTTCTAACTTGAGTTATTGTATTAACAAGGTTTTCAGAGTTTGACCCCTGGTGACCTTAAGATGTTCCAAGTTTGAGGACTGTCCGAGTTTCCCTTCTTGAGATATCGTGTTAAGGAGCAAAGTGTCACAAAAACACCCATGCACGTGCACATAGATATACACACGCCATCTTGAATGCATAGATTCCTTTGCCTTCAGCAAGGAATAACAAGAGCCCAATGGGCACTGTGGTTCCTTGCTGAATGTAATGAAACTGAGCCAACTACTGAATGAAGCAGTATTTCTGTTGATTCACAAAATCTGCTCTGTAGACAATGCACATCTTGTGTTAACACATTCAAGCATAAATAAATTGTTCTGAAGAAATACAGCCTACAGGCACTTCAGGGGATATCAACACAGACAGTATACAGTTACAATTTGTTTTATTCAATTAAGCAATCACAATTCATACACGCTCAATGGTATCTGATCCAAATGATCAGTAACTTGGTTCTCTTTATAAAACTAACAACCCATAGTAGCATTTAATTAATCAATTCTAATTTCCAATTCCTGCAAGCTCACATGTCCTAATCTAAGGACAAATGTTGTCTGTCTAGTGAACTTTCACAACAGTCTTCTGCTTTGTGGGCAGAGAATCTTCTGCAATATTAAAAAGTAGTACTTTATGCACGTTTTCATAATGGCAGGATTATGGATTAAAATCATAATACTATAATTTCAATTAAAATTGAGATACTTGGCATCTCTGAAAGATGTCCCACATCTTTCAGTCAATGATACAGTTTTGTGCTTATATTTTTTGACTTTAGGAATTCTTGGGAATTTGCTTTTTGGCATCTGGTGATTTCAACTCTGACATCCAAAAAATCTCATATGGGTTTTCTGCTAGATTTAATGCAACACCTCAAAGCAAAAATCTATTCAAGCCTCCTACACTGAGATATAGAGTTGAAAAGGTTTGCAGAGTTTGACCTCCAGTGACCCCAGATGACCTTTGGTCTCCACCAAAATTTTTTCCCCACCATAAGGCATCCACTAAGTATGAAATTTATCCAAGCTTCCTACCTTGAGATATTGTGCTAACAACAAGGGAAATCAGTTTTTGACCCTTGGTGACCCCAGATGACCTTTGACCTCCACCCAAAACTGTATGGCACAGCTTCTCACTATGGTGGATCTATATACCAAGTATGAAATCTATCCAAGATGTTTTCCTTGAGATATTGCGTTAACAAGGTTTTCAGTATTTGACTCTCAGTGACCCCAAATGACCTTTGACCTCCACCAAAAATGACAGGATTCATCTTCTCACCATAAGTCATCCACATACCAAGTATGAAATCTATCCAAGCTTCCTACCTTGAGATATTGTTTTAACAACAAGTTTTCAGTGTTTGACTGCTGGTGACCCCAGATGACCTTTGACCTCCACCAAAAGCTACAGCATTCATCTTCTCTCCATAATGCATCTACACACCAAGTATGAAATTTATCCAAGCTTCCTACCTTGAGATATCGTGCAAACAAGGTTTTCGGTCTTTGACCCCTGGTGACCCCACATGACCTTTGACCTCCACCAAAAACAATAGGGCACACCTTCTCACTATGACAGATCCATATACCAAGTTTTAGTTTAGTCCAACTTTCCCTTGTTGAGTTACAGCGTACCGAAGCAAGTGTCACACACACACACACACGCACACACACACATACACACACACACACGCCAAGCTGACTACATAGGTTCCTTTTGCTAACGCAAGGAACCAAAAAACAAATGAAATTTAAATAGAGATGACAGGGGACAGCTCTCTGTTCTGACGCCTCTTTGTTTCGACGTCAGAAAAGTTTACATTAAGGTCAGTGTTTTGTTAGGGCAAGGGTTAGGTTAGCATTTAAGGTATATTACGGATACATCCCTATGTTGCGACACATGTAACCATAATAGCCTCAGGCTTTTACATTACATCCAATGAAGAATTGTCGGAACATAGAGACCTCAGAACAACGAGACTTCGGAACAGAGAGGTGTAACCGAGCACTTAAAGTAGCTTAAAATGGCATAAGTAATAAACAGTATAAAATTTTCTGATTTGTTTATTCTAAAGCACGAGATATCAAAATGTGGAATGTTTAAATGCATGCTAAAAATCCTGAGAAGTGCCATTTCCAGCAATCTAGGAAGCATTTTTTGTGAAAATTTTTTCTGTACGTGCCGGGCCAACCTATGGTGACACTCTGCTTAAATATTCGATAATGTCGGGGCCAAGGACTTCTTGCAATATGTACAGAGCATATACTGAACTAAAGTACTTCGCATAGATAGTCGCCACCATATGTACAATATGGCTGCCTCCTATGTCTTGTGTGTAAAGTCTGAACTTTTTCAAATGGTTAAGTGTCGACATATTATGCCAGAAACTTGAAAAAATTTTGTAAAAATTCAGTTCAGGTCAAATTCAATGAATAGAATGAAAGACTGTGATTCTGTTTCACTCATGCTGGTATTTTGTCTGAAAAGTTGCAGATTCATCAAGTTAGGCTAATGATAAGAGCGTGACAGCCATCGTGGTAAGCCTGAAAGTTGTTTGAACGATAGCGACACAACTGGTCATGTGATCCCCTGTCTATATGGATGGGATGTCTGTGGTCATAGCATATTTTGCCCCCATATAGTTTTGGATATGCCCTTGCCAAACTGCTTCTAGATTTGTGACACACTTCATACTGTTATTTGTAATTATTATGTGCCTGAATTTTCTGAACTTACTAGAAGAGTTCACCATGGCAGGACGGAGCATCCACCCTTCATCAGCCACGGCTAATATTGGAGGTATTCTCACATTGTTCCTATAGTGGTACTCCTTGGGAATCTCATCTTTCTTGTACACAGAGATGTGAGGTGCCTTCTTCAGAGCTTGATAAAGAGGATCTACATGTGAAGCTACAGTACATTAAAAAAAAAGGAGAAATATGGTTCATGTATCTGTCCTGGTACCATGTGCAGGTCACAGCTGTCAGGAGTTAAAACAAAAAGAGCTCATTAGAATTTGCCTTCAGGTTCCAGCCCCTACTCTTAATTTGAATCCCCAGGGGGAATGAACAGGATGAAAGGGTATGCAACTCCCTTCAGCAATAGTATTTGCAGGTTCCTGGGCCCTGGGGCCTGATAAAAACATGAATGTAGCATCCATAACCACCACCCCCTCCCACTTAAAATACACAAACTTTTACCAAAATGTTATATTATGTTATCATGGCCATACATCCCTCTTACATCAGGAACAAAGAAGAGTCATTCAGATTCAAATCGAAACTGATTTAAGTCTTAAATCTTTAAAACAAATGTTCTTAAATGCTGAACAAAAATTACCAAAAGGCAAAAGAACTGAGAAAAAAATGAAACAAAAAACAGTGCCAACAACATAAAGTGAATGAAAATATAGGTAAAAATAGAACAACTAGTAGTGACTGCTTAAAAATTTATTAAAAAGATGAGTTTTCAAATTTTGCTTAAAAACAGCTAGGCAATGCTCAGAACAGGACTGTAGGAGAAATTGGTTCTGAAGCCACAGGGCTTATACAGAGAAGGCACGACCACGAAAAGATTAATAACACTTAAAACTGGGTGAATAACTTGAAATTGTCATATTCATCTGTGGAAATTTATCTAGTGCCATGTTGGAAGAATGGGGAAAACTGATGGGAAGACTGAATTTTCAGTGTACAATAGAGTAAAAGACATCGAAAATCAGATCATTCCTCAAGCTCCGGTTCTAAAACATCCCCATAAAAAACAACAGAAAATAAAAACTAATAAAACAACACAATTAAAAAAAAAAAAAAAAACTAATTAAAATTAAACAATTTTACAAACATGCATGATACATGCCATGAGGAAAACTGCTACCTACAGACTGTGTACTGGACCCTCAAAACGCAGCAACTTGGTATCATGGTTTGAAGACTTGAAATTCTGTGTTAAATGATTGATAGATTCACTGTAAATTTACAAGACAGCAAATGAGACCTTACACTTATTCCAATTGGATCCTTTAAATCCCACTTTGTGGAAGTTTTTCAGGAATAAACGCTTTCAGTTGATTTTTGATAGATCTTCAAACTTGCCATGGCACATACAGTAGTGCATGCCATGTTCAGAATGGTGAAGGAAAACTATTCTGGACAGAAAGCTTCAGTGTTGCACCCAACCTTACAAGGAAAGACACTTTCAATTTTTAAAATGATATTTTATGATTTTCTTCATGTCAGAAACATTCTAAGCATGTGCAAGCTTACACTACCACGGGTTTAACAAATTACCCAGAAGCTGTATATCACAAAATCACAAAGGTTCATGACCATAACATCCAAAGGAACAGTCCTTCCAAGGAAAGATTGATGAACAGAGGGAAACTATGGCAATTCAACCCTAAGAAACTTGGCTTAGTTTATATAAATTTCACAACTGTGGGAAATATTTTTGACTTCCTGGGAAAAATTTCTAGCCAAGAGGATTATCACTGACACACAGAAACCAGAATGCAAAAATGCATTGAGGTTTCGATGGTATATGTTCTATTCCAAATAATGCCATGATGTCCCATACCTTTCAGTCACTGATCAAATGCTATCTTAACATGTTGGAAAAATACAGTTTTGTGTTCCTATTTAATCTTGGGAATTCTTGGGAAATTTGCATTTTGACCTCTGGTGACCCCAGATGACCTTTCACCTCCACCAAAAACAACAGGGTTCATCTTCTCACCGTAACGCATCTACATACTAAGTATGAAATCTATCAAAGCATCCTGCCTTGAGATATCGTGTTAACAAGGCTTTCAATGTTTGACCCCCAGTGACCCCAAAAGACCTTTGACCTCCAGCAAAAATAATAGGATTCATCTTCTTAACATAATGCATCCACATACTAAGTATGAAATCTATCCAAGCTTCCTACCTGGAGATATTGTGTTAACAAGATTTTAAGAGTTTGAACCCCAGTGACTCCAAATGACCTTTGACCTCCACCGAAAATAATAGGATTCTTCCTCTTAATATAAGGCATCTACATACTATGTATGAAATTTATCCAAGCTTCCTAACTTGAGATATCGTGTTAACAAGGTTATCAGCGTTTGACCCCCATGACCCCAAATGACCTTTGACCTCCACCAAAAACAATAGGGTTCTTCCTCTTACTATAAGGCATCTACATCTAAAGTATGGAATTTATCCAAGCTTCATACCTCGAGATATGGTGTTAACAATGTTTTCAGAGTTTGACCCGTGGTGACCCCAGATGACCTTTGACCTCCTCCAAAAATGATACGATTCTTCCTCTTACCATAACGCATCTACATACTAAGCATGAAATTCATCCAAGCTTCCTACCCCAAGATACTGTGTTAACAAGGCTTTCAGGGTTTGACCCCCGGTGACCCCAGGTGACCTTTGACCCCCACCAAAAACAATAGGGTTCTTGCTCTCAATATGGGGCATCTGTGTACCAAGTTTGAGAACTGTCAGAGTTTCCCTTCTTGAGATATCGTGTTAACAAGGTTTTCAGAGTTTGACCCCTGTGACCCCAGATGACCTTTGACCTCCTCCAAAAATGATACGATTCTTCCTCTTACCATAATGCATCTACATACTAAGCATGAAATTCATCCAAGCTTCCTACCTCAAGATATTGTGTTAACAGGGTTTTCAGGGTTTGACCCCCGTGATCCCAGGTGACCTTTGACCCCCACCAAAAACAATAGGGTTCTTCCTCTCAATATGGGGCATCTATGTATCACGTTTGAGAACTGTCAGAGTTTCCCTTCTTGAGATATTGTGTTAACAAGGTTTTCAGGGTTTGACCCCTGTTGACCCCAGATGACCTTTGACCTCCATCAAAAATGATAGGTTTCTTCCTCTTACCATAACGCATCTACATACAAAGTATGAAATTCATCCAAGCTTCCTACCATGAGATATTGTGTTAACAAGGTTTTCAGGGTTTGACCCCTGGTGACCCCAGGTGACCTTTGACCCCCACCAAAAACAATAGGGTTCTTCCTCTCAATATGGGGCATCTATGTACCAAGTTTGAGAACTGTTGCAGTTTTCGTTCTTGAGATATCGTGTTAACGAGCAAAGTGTCAAACACACATGCATACATACACACACACATACACCCATACATACACACACACGCCATCATGAATGCATAGGTTTCTCTTACCATCGAAACCAAAAACAGTAGTAGGAAAGTAAAATCCACTCTTACTTGTAACTGTGATTTTCACTCCTGTGGCAAATCAATGCCAAACTTTTGTGGAATCACCCAAGCAAGATAAAATAAACTTCTACAAGCAAACACTAAAAGTAGCGACCCTCACATTTCTGAATTAAATTGACCAACCGTACAAAGCAAATTTATAAGTTTGTAACACCTGACTTGATAACAATGAAACCGACTGGCCATACATCAATGCTCATAATGATCGCATAAACTTTCAAATTTCAAGGGAGACTAAGTTGTTGATTGTTTACATTCCTCTCAATGTAAATGTCTACAGGGGATTTGAACTCGATTTGAATTTCAATGTGAGATATTACTTTGAAAAACAATTGAGCAATAAATACTGCAAGTGACCAGGGAGTAAAATATATACAAGTTTGATGTGCCCTGTCATTTGAATGAGAAGCACTGTTGGTGAAAGTCTTCCAACAGACATTTTGTATGATATTAACTTAACTAACCCATATTTAACTTTAACTAACCCATGCAAAGGTACACAAATATATTGCACTTACTGTTATGAGGCCAAATACCCAGAACTGGATTGTTATCTGTGGTAAAATATGGATAAACCATCCCATTCAAGTAATCCTCGGCATAAATAGTTTGACTCAAATCTGTAGAAGCCATACCATGGTCAGCGGTCACAATAATGTTAATTTTGTCATATAAATCTGCATCCTTCAGTTTCTGGATCATGTAATTCATGGTATCATCACACAATTTCAGTGTCTCATTCATCTCTTTGGAGTCAGGCCCAAACAGGTGCCCAGCTCTATCCGGCTCATGAAAATATAAAGCAGCAAAATTGATGCTATCATTTAAGAACAGCTCTACCATGAGGTCAGTCCGGTCATTGAAAGGTACTGAAGCATTGTATACATCATTCTCAAAGTTAGGGACCATTCCATTGAATTTAACATTCATCCCAGGATAGTCAATTACTGCACTGCTACCACCCTGTCTCTGGTTTGTAATCCAGATAGGCTCTTGTCCATTCTGGCTCCACCAATTGGGTTCACGATTTCTCAATGAAAATCGCTCGTCTAGTATGGGGTCATACATATTATTTGCAACTATCCCATGGGATTCTTCATACAGCCCAGTAACAATGGTGTAGTGGGTGGGAAAAGTTTTAGCGATGAAGGCAGATACCACGTAATTAGCCTTTCCACCATAAGCTCCAAACTTGCTGAAAGTGGGTGTTAAACCCCTGTTCAGGTAATCCCATCTGAAGCCATCAAATGAAATTAAGAGAACTAACTTCTCCCTTGATTGGGAGAGGGGTTTGCTGGCTGACAACCTAAGCAAACTATAGAGTAAGGCAGAGTTGAGCCAAATGTACAAAGATGGTGTGAAAAATTGCATGATGGGTGAGAATACAAAGGAGAACTTTGATAAGTAAGTAAAAGAACTTCTTGAAATAAGGGTGTGCTGGCAATAAAATCTGTGAATAGACTGTAGCTCGTTGTTAATGTTACTTTCCTTGTACATCCATATACTGTATTGTCCACAAGAGATTTTTCTCCATCAGAAAAGTAAAAGGTCTGCTTTTAATGATTCAAAGTACTGCGCAAAATATCTATTTAGGTCCTTCGACTCTGTAGCATCATCAGACCATCCCCATAATTGTTACAGATACATCAAGAATTCCTTCAGAATCATTCCAATGCACTGTTAATATTAAAGATGTCACAAACCTAGTGGCTGGCTAATAGCATATACATTCCATCAAATCAAAATTTCAGCATTTATGTAAAATTGAAGTATATTTCAGTTTGTCATGACCTCCTCTTGATGTACATCAACCCAGCTTCTGTTCTAGATGCCAGCAACAAAATTCACTATGCAAAGAAAAGAGAGGTTAAAATTCCTAGGTAAATTTGAACTTTTTTTACTAAAATATAACAGAACTTTGTATGAAGAGACAGCAATATTAATACTGTATGTATAGGTTTATGGCATGAGATCTGGTTTGAATTTTGTCCCTGAATTTGTTTATCCCACCTACAGTAATTGTAAATTGCAACAAGTTAATATTATATACCTATTACAGAGATGGCAAAATCCAAATTGGTGCATCATGCCAAGAAAATTTGGGTTGAAGAAGCGCCGGAGACATGAATCTGTGACCTTTTCCATGGCTTATCCCTCTATTCAACAATACTATCAGTGGAATTTTATCCTCTACAAAACTTGAGAGGGATCGAAGCCCATCCCCCTTCCCCATCCCCCAATGGCAGAACAGTACCTTTGAATCCAAAGCACATACATGTACAGTATGCATGTGCAAAGTTCTAAGAAGGGGAAAATGCTGCTACCTGCAGAAATTTTGCAATTTTCTCACCTCAGTATCTGTACAGTAGTATCAGTGGAAGTATAGCCTAATATGCTGATACGTACAGTTGTTTTCACTCAAAAATTATGTATTGAGTCAAAGAGCCCATGCAATATCTGAATATTGACTCATTTCTAAGTGCTGAGCAGGTACATAGCACCATGCCCTTGTAGCTAAGGACCAGCCCTGCATACTGTAAGTTAGGGCGCTGGAAGTTTCAAGTTTTTTCACTAGCCATATGAGGCTATGAGCTATACTATACAGTAGTCAGTACCACTTGAACGTCAAGAGGTGGATATTCAGTAACGTGTAAGTTTGTGATTCACAACTGAACACTGTAGTTGATGGTGAGAGCTAATGATGACCCTTTTTCCATTTTTTGCTCTGAACATCAGCATGTCAAATTGCAACAAACTGTAAACAAAGTGAACTTGAAGCTTAAGCATGTGTGACATCATAACCTCCTATCATCAACACTGTGTTGCTTTTCTTTCAACTTCTCAATTCTCTCCACCAAAACCTCATATGATAGGTATGAAAATCTCACAAACTTAACAACCCCCAAGGAAACCCAAGCAGTATCTTATCAATTGCAAAGTCAACACAATAGATTGACAAAGAAAACAAAACATTTACCATCAATGTGAGGAGATATGACATCACTTCTGGCTGCTTCAAGCTTACTTTCAGAATAAAATTGCACTGCTTTGTTTGCTAATTTATGTTGAGAAGATGAAAATGTGGACCATACAAATTACATGCACATTAGTCTCGGAACTGAAGGAAAATTTCATCAGAAAGATTTTAAATTTAGTTGCCCTTAAATTTCCCTGCCGAACATATTTATTCTTTTGCTTTCAGTATAAAGACTAAACTTACAAACTTTAAAGGATGAAAAATGAACCCCTTTGATCCAACTCCCATATTCAAAGAACATTACTGTGATGTGATTGAAAATGATGAAATCCTTTTTTTCACTCAAGAGAAAATGGTGGATTTTGTAACATAATTTGCGGTGTAACTCTTGTAGTTGTACCACTCAGATTACAATCTTTGTTTCTCTTTGTTTTTCCCCAAAGCCATTGCACTTTGTTGTTTTATTCTTATTGGTATGATTTAAATATACCTGCAATGTGCAATGTAAGACAAGAGCTAGTTTTTCAAGGCCATATAAACATTTGACTTCGGAGAGAAACAAAAGCAGGTAATGTGAGTTGTTCAGTACTTGGAAGCCATCACAAATTATTTTGCAATCAACTATTTCAAATTAAGTGAACTGGCACTATTTTATATCTCAACAACTGAAATTATAATCAGAAAACCCAAAGGCTTCATGATTCCTTACCAAAAAGAAATAAAAGGTACCAATCTTGATCTTGAGCTAATTGCATTTACTAGCAATTTGAAAGGTTTTTGCTGTTTCACCTCCAGAGATATCGTGTAATCTTTGACCTCTGTCAAAAAATAGGGTTCATTTTCTGACTAATTCACAAGACAAGTATGAAAAGTATGAATACACACTTCCTTTATTGGGATTTTGTGTTAAACAGGGATTTGCATTTTGACCTCTGGCGACCTCACATGACCTCCAACCTCCACCGAAAATAGTATTCCTCTTAATATGATAAACTTATACACCAAGTATGAAAAGTACTCACCATTCCTAACTTGAGATATTATGTGCTTATAAGGGTTTCAGTTTTTTTTGTCCTCCTATGGTAACCTCGCATGACCTTTGAACTCTACCAAAAACAATAGAGGTCATGCACCTTTTGACTATAAAGCATCCACATGTCAGGTATGGCGAGAGTATCCATGCTTCCTACCTTGAAATATCCTGTTTACAGGGTTTTTGATTTTTTACATCTGGTGACCTGACATGAGCTCTGATTTCACAAACAACATAATATCTCTCATATCAATCCATACATCAAGTACGGAAAGTATATCCATCATTCCTGTCGATCTTGAGATATCGACTTTACATGCAAGTCAAGATTTTTGAAGTTTTACATTCCATGAACTCAGTTAACCTTTGACCTCCCTCTACCAAAAACAACAGGGTTCATTTCCTGACTATAATGTATTCACAAAAGTACTTCCATGTTCCCTACCTTGAGATATATGGCCTGTTAATACAAGGTTTTTGACCTCTGGTTACCTGACTGTCCTGACAGGACCTCTGACCCTCAGAAAACACCGATAGCATTCTTCAAAAATTTCACCACGCCAAGACCATCGGAAAAATGCCAATTTCAGCATTTTTGCCAATATGGCAACCCTGGTACACACCAGAGTAACATTAGCACTCAATCATAGAAGGAACAAAGAATCAATCCAGTGATGACAATAAACTTCAAAGGTTTTGACTTAATTAAGGCTGATAATTTCATAAATAGGCCCAAGAGTAAGAACTCACACTTGAGAGCTTATACTAAAAGCCTAATGTTATTTAATTCTCATTGCTGCTAATGTTACAACACTGACAACCACTGTTGTTAGGGTAGCTCATTACAGTGTAGGCCTCATGTAGTATATATACATTGTGATGTTATGTGGTTAGTACCCACTGTACACATATCAACAAAATATAACCTGAGTATAGTGAACACATCATGTGCATGCCTATACATACAGAGATGACATCTCTCTAGCCACTGCATGTAAATTTGTGATGAGGATCCCTATCCCATTTTGTGGAGTTAACATTTTCCACAACTAGAGCAGCATTGTTTCTGCATGATGTCATGACCTGTTCATTTTGAGCACAATCATGGTCCATATACTTAATACATACCCAACTCATGATGGGCTGGCCAACACGTAAACACGTCATGTTCACCTTGCAGCCTGGACCGTGTCAGATACATCTGATTCCTTATAGCTAGTTCATCCCCTTATACAACAGCACCATAAATGCGACCAGTAGTGTAGGGCAGTGGCATAAACCAGTGGGGGAAGAAACTACCAATTAATGTCTTACCTCCCCCCTCCCCATGAAATTGGTGAGCTAAAATGAAGTATATTGGGTGAAAATTACTCCATCCATTTGAAGTTTAAATGCTGCTAAGTAGTGCTGATTTATGTAATTCTAAAATTGAAATTATTCCAAAAGCTAGTAACAGTGATTCCCTCACAAAATGTCAAATATATGCCAGGCAGCGCTGGGCATGCAGCCCTGCCTGGTACTAGTGAATTACGCCCGCCAGTCATGTTTAAAAACATTCCACCAGCACTATTTCCCAATAATGGTACTATGATTTTTGAAAGAAGTTTGGATGTAACATTAATCTTAGAATGAGATGGCCAATTGGACCATTAATTTAGAAGAAATATCAGCATCTTCTCTATATCAGAGGACAGTGATCAATGAAAGGGTCACAGTCAAGAATTACCCGGCACTAAGTTTGGCCATATGTGACAACGTACCCTGTTTCCTGATGTTGATTCCCTGGTTGACACAGGGCCTTAAGTGTGCATGCAAAGATCAACTTGATCGAATCTCTTCACTTTAACATTAATAGACTACCACTTCAGCTGGACAAGGGAAACAACTTATGATGATGAGCAAAAAAGCAATTCCATGGATGAACATTGACCCCTAAGCAATATCCTCACACAGCAAGGAGAGCTGTGTACCAGGCCTGATTTTTAAGGAAATTTTCAGGTTGCCCCATCGGACAACCTGAAGCTAAATTTAGGTTGTCCGAAATAGTTTTTGGTTGTCTGAATGAAAGGAACGAACAAGAGATGAACAATTCTATTTCCTGCCTCTGCCATAGAAAACAAACATTTACTTAAAATTCTGCATTTTTCCATGTTTATTGGCATGCTACAATGATGAATGGTAGTCAATACCATTGTCTCAATGCCACTTCTTAAGGGGAATTTTATGACATACTTTCCTGCTGATGTAGGGAACTATATTCAGTTACAAATAAAATCTACTCATCCATCGGACAAGTTCAAAGAGAGAAAGTGGTTGTCCGATGCAAGTTTTACCCGTCATGGACGATCGGACGAGTGCTAAATTTCAGCCCTGTGTACGTAATAGTAAGCCTATAGATACTAAAATAGTAAAATTGATGAAGGATCGGCTGTCTGGGAACTGGCCATATGGTGGTAGCTAAGGAAGAATGCAGTCACCCCAATTAAAGAACTGTATACGCCTAGTAGACTATCCTATTTCCTGGCTCATGAGAATCATGTGACAGTATTTTTCTCACTCAATTGTAAAATTTACAAGGAGCAACTGCTTGGTTTACCTTGAATATGCAATATTCATGTCCTAAAAATATTATGAAAGATACAGTACTTGGAAAAGAAATAAGAAGAAATATATGACATTTACCTATATTGCTTCAAAATACGTTTCGGGTGACTGCTTTTGACCTTTTACTGGCTAAATCCAGTCTGGAAAACAGGTAATACGTACGCCGAAGACCTTAGTTAGGCGTGGCATATATACTTGAAGTCACACCAAATTACTGGCATATTTTATCAGTCAAAAATCAGTTTTATACTTTGGCGTAGTCACAAACGGTGCAAATCTTTGGCGTATAACTTTTTTCACAATAACAACTCTGACCTAAATCAAGGGCAAGAAACAAACTTTCCAGTATGGGATTAATTGTGCACATAGTGGACACACTGGGCATGTGCTGGCAACTATACTAGGTATTTTCCATCACCTACTCTAACCCCATCTGCCAATGGCAATTCGGGGAAGAAGGATCAGGCCACCTTATTGATTTGTTTACTTAGTGGTTTCCTCCTAACCACTGTTGGGGAGACGCTCCCATTCAGGCCCAGCACAACTATTCACTGTGTCGTGCATGAGTGACCTTCAACAATACAAGTTCTCAGGAGTCAAGATGAGGTCCATACCTGCCAGGAAGTTGAGGTGCACAGTTTATTTGCTTAGAGGATTAGTTGTGGTTGGAGTTTTTCTCAATCCTGGCTAATGGGAATTCCCTCTAATGTACTAACAATGCCTAGCCTAAGTCTGAATAGCAGTCAACACGAACTGAAACTTGTCTCAGCAGATGCACACTTTTACCTTGAGGCTGTTCATTTAAGTTGTTGAGCATATCCCTCCAGATAAAACTTATTAAGCTCACTACCATGTACAGTAATATAACCACATTATCCAAGGACTCGAAGGAGCGAGACTCCAAAAAGGATGCCTCAAAAACACCATGAAAAATGATCAAAAATGACCAAAAAATTACCACTTCTCTCTGTCCAATCATGTAGCTAGGAACCAAATGTATTACCATCCTAAAAATGGCACCTTCACTGCAAACTTCACAAAAATCCACCAGTAATTGCAGAAGATGAAAGCTTTCGAACAGGGAGACCGACATTTTCTCCTCCCTCTTCAGGACCACATAAGGTCTACCAACACTTTAATTTGTGGGTACCGGGTTGAGCTAACAATTACGGTGGCCCGTTAGGGACTTGTAAAGTAAATATCTTGCCCATGTCTTAGTAATACGAAAGTCGTTATAACGTAATTCGTTATAAAGATTTACCAATTCGTTACAACGGATTTTTAATTCGTTACAATGGATTAAGAATTCGTTATTATACAAATAATGTTCGCCTCGTTGAATAGAACGTTCAGTCTTTCAACTCATGAAATAATTCATACTATCGCACTCATAAACATTCATTATTTGTTTTTTATATAACACCTTATTAATTTCTCTACATCTGATTGGAAGATTGGTGGTCACATGCTATGCGTGATTCGGCACTATTATCAAGATTGTGGTGCTCGACCGTTGGTTAGTATACAAATAATGAATGTTTATGAGTGCGATAGTATGAATTATATTTCATGAGTTGAAAGATTGAACGTTCTATTCAACGAGGCGAAGCCGAGTTGAATAGAATGTTAAATCTTTCAACGAATGAAATATAATTCATACTATCGCACGAATGAAAAACATTCATTATTTGTTTTATATAACACCTTATAACTATCTACCTTGATCTAGTCGTTGGTTAAAGTTGTGTTTTGAAGTCACGATGGTTCGTGTTTGTCCGTGTAGCGCAGCTCCATGGTTTGTCGTTTGCTCGATACGCGTTTACGTGCCTATTACGTACGATATGCAATGTACGGTCCCCAATTTGAGTCGCGGCATAGCTTGTACGTACTGCAATGATCGGTGACGTCATTGCCGTTGGTTAGTATATACTAACCAACGACCGTGGGTTAGTATATACTAACCAACGGTCGAGCACCTCAATCTTGATGATAGTGCCGAATCACCAATGGCATGTGACCACCAGTCCTCCAATCAAATGTAGAGAAATTAATAAGGTGTTATATAATATATACTAACCCACGGTCGTTGGTTAGTATATATTATATAACACCTTATTTATTTCTCTACATTTGATTGGAGGATTGGTGGTCACATGCCATGGGTGATTCGGCACTATCATCACGGTCGTGTGTTATCCATCGTGCAATAGTCTAGTATAACACACGGTCGTGCAATAGTCTAGTATAACACACGGCTGTGACGTCACAATCACTGCGCGTACGTACAAACTATGCCGCAACTCAATAAATCAACGCAGCTTTGTGTATCGCACATTGCATACCGTACGTAGTAGACGCGTAGCTAGCAAACGACAAGCCATCGAGCTACCGCACGGCAAACGCCAAAACAAAACTTTAACCAACGACTAGATAAAGGTAACGTTAAATAGTTATAAGGTGTTATATAAAACAAATAATGAATGTTTTTCACTCGTGCGATAGTATGAATGATTTCATTCGTTGAAAGATTTAACGTTCTATTCAACTCGGCTTCGCCTCGTTGAATAGAACGTTCAATCTTTCAACTCATTAAATAATTCATATTATATAACACCTTATTAATTTCTCTACATTTGATTGGAGGACTGGTGGTCACATGCCATGCGTGATTCGGCACTATCATCAAGATTGTGGTGCTCGACCTTTGGTTAGTATATACTAACCCACGGTCGTTGGTTAGTATATACTAACCAACGGCAATGACGTCACCGATCATCGCAGTACGTACAAGCTATGCCGCGACTCAAATTGGGGACCGTACATTGCATATCGTACGTAAGGCACGTAAACGCGTATCGAGCAAACGACAAACCATGGAGCTGCGCTACACGGACAAACACGAACCATCGTGGCCTCCAAAACACAACTTTAACCAACGACTAGATCAAGGTAGATAGTTATAAGGTGTTATATAAAACAAATAATGAATGTTTTTCATTCGTGCGATAGTATGAATTATATTTCATTCGTTGAAAGATTTAACATTCTATTCAACTCGGCTTCGCCTCGTTGAATAGAACGTTCAATCTTTCAACTCATGAAATATAATTCATACTATCGCACTCATAAACATTCATTATTTGTATACTAACCCACGGCAATGAGTCAGCGATGCATTGAGCGCGCTACGTACAAGGTATGCCGCGTCTCAATAAATCACTGCAGCACTGGGGATCGTACGTTGTATTCACCTACGTCAAGTGATCGCGCGTCTCTTTGGTTTTGAAGGGCAAGATCGCGCGTCTCTTTGGTTTTGATGGACAAGCGTCCATTGTGTCACAGAAGTATCTGTGGTAATGCCGTGCGCGTGTGCTGTAAATAGGCTTACTGCGTATGTGTGTTTTGCCCTCCAGTGCCTGAGATTCCAACAAGCTTGACGTCACAAAGAATCCCTCTATATTAGGTACATAAACGCGCAGTTAGAAAACGACAAACCATGGAGCTACTACACGGACAAACACGAATCCATAGTGACCTTCAAAACACAAATTTAACCAACGGATAGATCAAAATTATAAGGTGTTATATAAAACAAATAATGAATGTTTTTCATTCGAGCGATAGTTCGCCTCGTTGAATAGAACGTTCAATCTTTCAACTCATGAAATTATTCATACTATCGCACTCATAAACATTCATTATTTGTATAATAACGGATTAGGAATTCTATATAATGGACAGGGGCGGAATTTCATGTCTGAAAGGGGGGGGGGCAAAGCCAGTTGGACTGTCAAACGGCGCCGAAGGCGCCGCGGGAGCGTTAAGCGCTCCCCTAACCGGGCGTGCGGTCTAGAGGCGCGCCTTAGGGTCCCTGGCGGGGTCCAGGGGGGAAAGCCCCCGGAAGCTCTGGGTACGTATTTACGAAATTGTAGGCATAAAATGATGCATTTTAGTTTCAACTTCAAATGACATAAGGTGAGTTATATACATACCACAAAATCACAGTTTGACCTTTTTCAATCATATTTCTACTCCATGAGACTAACAGTAAGATGGGATCGATAATGCTGAGAGCTTGAGAGAATTGGGGAGAATGGATTATTTTTAGGGTTTCCCAGGGCTTTGGAACAATAATTTTAACATCCATAACGGGTGCGCGCGCGCGAAGCGCGCTGAAAAAAATCCCATTTTTCATGCTTTTCAGTGATAAATGAGTAATAGAAATGCTAAGAAAGAAAAGTATCCTCAAGGAGAGGGCTCTTACCCCCACCCTTTGCCTAGCGCCTGTCCCTTATTAGGGTACCTGAAATGACACTTTCCGTCCCTGAAAACTTGCATCTTAACAATCTTTAAGGAGTCGGTAATTTTACACAGATCGATAGAGATAAAAATTATGCTTTGAAAATTTCTGGGGGAGGGGAAATTTCCCCTAGGCTGAGTACAGCTTTGGGGAATTGGCGGTTTCAGTGATGATAAAAGAGTCTGTACTAAGCTATAACAAACAGAATGTTCTACAGGAATTAACCACAAAACTCTGAAGCAATATTTAAAACGGGTGCACGCGAGGCGCACAGAAAAAAGCGTTGAGGCAGCGTTTTAGACGTTTAATTGTAACCTGTTGTTTTTCTTCTAGTTTTAAATGCAGTCTTTTCATTGCATAAAAATTTTTCTTCTTTCCCCAGGTGCCTGTTCTTTCCATAGAGCAGGATGTGGGAACCTATATCCTGCTCTATGGAAGCTTTCTTTCATGTTTCATTTTGTCGATGGTCTGGGTAAAGTGCCCATCAACTATTTTATAAGTGTGAAAAATAAGGAACTGTAGTGTCGATTTTGAAGGTTGTAGATAGACTATGTGCAGGCGTGGATCCAGGTGGAGGCGCACCCGGAGCACGCCCCCCCCTTTCGATGACCAACGATTTTTTTGACTAACAATTTAAATACTCCGAAAAAATGAGCAAATAGATATGGAAAATATGCTTCACAGATGCTGGGAAATCGCATCTAAAATTCAAATTTTCTTGGGGGAGGACCCCAAACCCTCCGCCGTGGCTTCGTGCCTTCGGCGCTCGCTCGTCGGCCTTCGGCGAACGGTGTGTGCGCCCCCTTTCCCAAAATCCTAGATCCGAGCCTGAATGTACTTAAAGAAGTCAACGAAATCGCTTGTGCATGGGTAGTTTTTACATGGACATTGGTAAAGGCATCGGCAATTAAAGTGGCAGGGAAGTAAATTTTATTGGCGGCTACATCTTAAGAAATCTTTAACCGCCATCGCCGAAGGCGCGAAGACGGAGGCTGGGGACTGAAGCCCCCCCCCCCGCCCATATCTTTCTTAAATTTGACGGCTTTTGCAGCCATTTTGGACCATTTCTGAGAAAATCTTCCTTCCATCAGGTGTAATTTAAAATGCTACACTGTAAACACAAATTAGTCAAACATTGTCTGATACGCCTAACCCATTTTAGTCACTCATTTTGACCAATTTGTAATGATATTTGACTAATTGCACAATGATTGACCAATAATTATTGGTAAAAAATTGGTCAAAGAGGTTGAAAATTGGTCAGAAATCTAGTCAATTGGTACAAAATTAGTCAAACGACTTTGACTAACTTGGGTTAGGCGTATCAGACAATGTTTGACTAATTTGTGCTAACAGTGTAATGAAATAAATTCCATGTGATGATCGCAAGCTTAAGACAGTAACCATCGGTCAAAATTGCTGAAGATGGTGGTAGTGAGGAAAGTAAACAGCGAGAGGTATAGCGAGGGTTTTGGAAATAGTAATTTAGTCAAGCTGTCCTGTAGAAAGTAATAACTAGGCAATTCCACCAAAGTTTTCCTACGCAAAGCAGTACAGAATTGAAGTACTAATGAGACATCGATTTACACAGGGATCGAGGTCCTAACAATTCCCTGATTTACATAAGGCTCATGCGAAGCACGCCGATTTTTTTTTTTTTTTTTTTGTAGTGAATTGCGGTTCCGTATACATGGGTAGGTTTTGGAACTTTGTTTTCAAGGACCACGTTGCATTTTATGACGTACATTAGTACTTCCAGTGACCCTTATTTCACAACTTTAAGTCACAATAGCGTGGCGCGTAGGACGAAAAAAATTTTACGGTGCCAGACAAATTTTCAATTGTATTAGTCAGTTTACTCTGGAGGTGAGCGCGAAGCGCGCCGAGAAAAATTTCCTAACCATTTTATGGTTTTTGATTTTTATATTTTCCTTCATTAAACATTGCAAAGTTTAATCATAATAAGCTATGGAAAATTCCCTTATAATTTTCTGGTCTCGCTTACTTTCGCTCATTTTTTTTTCATTATTTTATTTTTTTAAGCTCTGAAAAAAGTGAGAGGGCAAGTGCCCCTCTTGGCCCCGGGATTAGGAATAATTCGTTACAACAGATTTACGAAGTCATTTTAACGAATACCGAATTCGTTATCCGTTATAACGAATTCCTAATCCGTTATAACAAATAGAGGGAGGGATAGCCTAACACATTAGAATTAACCGGAATCTTTGCATTGGATAATGCATAATGAACCAAAATATACCAATCCTGCATGAGGCTTAATTTTTTTTACCGAGAGATTATGCTAAAACCTCAGAGCTTCCGGGGGGAAGCCCCCGGACCCCCACCAGGGGCCCTAAGGAGCGCCCAGTGTTTTAGCCAGCTCCTATTTGTGGGACAATATCGCATAAACGGCGACAAATGTGGCACAAAAAAAATCTGACACGCAAATTCTATCTACCCGGGTGTAAATTTTGATGCTCCACATTTGGGCAGAAATCCACTCAAGTATTTCACCATTTGCGATCTAGGCACCTTTCAAATTTCAAATATTTCCAAGGGGGAGGGGGACGCACCCTCCCCTAAGATCCCTCCCCCAGGCCACAGATCAGTAAATATCACATTGAGAAAACGTCCAGGCTAAAACAGTGGAGGACCTCTTGATCCCAACCGCTTAAGACTATAGCGGTCTGACGAGAAGGATAGCCTAATACATTAAAACTAGTGGGATCTTTGCATTTGATGATGCATTATGAACCAAAATAAATCCATCCCGAGACTTAATTTTTTACCCAGAGATATACTTAAACCTCAGAGCTTCAGGGAGCTTTGCCCTTCGGAATCCACTAGGGGTCCTTAGGCGGGCCCAGTGTTGTAGCCAGCCCCTATTTGTGCGACAATGCCGCATAAACGGCGACAAATGTCGCACAAAAAATCTGACAAGCAAATTCTACCCTGGTGTAAATTTTGAGGTTCCTCATTAGGGCAGAAATCCACTCAGATATTGCACCATCTGCGATCTAGTCACCCCCTCCCCTTAGACCACTCCCCCAGGCCACAGATCAGTAAATGTCGCATTGAGAAAACGTCCTAACTAAAGCACTGGCGGACTTCTGGATCCCAAACGCTTAAAATTATAGCGGCCTGACGAGAGAAATAGCCTAATCCATTAAAATTAGTGGGATCTAGTATGTTTTTGATGATGCATTATGAACCAACATATATCCATCCTGAAACTTAATTTTTTACCCAGAAATATACTTAAACCTCAGAGCTTCCGGGGACTGCGCCCCCTGGACCCCACCAGGGGTCCTTAGGCGGGGCCCTGGACCCCACACGCTTAAGCTCGTTTTCGCACTACACATTACCAGATCCGTCGGCAAAACATAATCTCCACCCTCCCACCCCCACCCCAAAGATAACACCTTCGCTACGCCCCTGTGTTTCAAACCTTTCATGAGGGCTTGAGTTTAATGTACTGTATGTTAGGCTATACTTTTGAGTCCCCGCCGACGTTGATTACATCAAAAATTGTGTAATGCACAATAAAGGCCTCCACTTCTTACTTAGCTTTTATAAATGTTTTGTCACTTAAGGTGCATTCTGACCTCTATAGGTATGACTAGAAATATTCCCCTAGCCTATGTTTCAATGACACATGTCAACAGCTGCGAATGTTAACAAGTTTTGCGTTGTCAACTGTCAAGATAGTAACATTAGCACCACACACTGTGTGAAAGGTCAATATTCATTTAGACAAAAATGATTACCAGTAAACCAATGATGCTTGTTGTGTGTGTTGACCTGATGGATACTCTTTTTTCTGTCAAGGAGGAAACCTGTAAAGACTTGGTGATGATGAGAAAATAAAACAGTTCGTGTGGAACTGTTGTCAAACATGATTATTTCATACTTTGCTCCTCTGTGATAAGGCGATTTCAGTAAAGTGATTATCTAGAACGAAGTTAAACACTTAAGTGCCTTCAAGCACCTTTTATAAAAAGGCCTATGGCAACATTTCTTCTCGGAATGCATCACAATGACAGAGACTGTTAACAAAATGAAAGATTTCCAAACACAGCATACCAAAAAGGGAGCTTTGTCAGTGTTCTGCAATAAAACAGCAGCACACTAACTTGTACTGGTTAATTGGTTATTTTTGTATCAGTATGAAGTGTTCTCACAACACAGATCAAGTATTTCTTTTTCATAGTTATGTCTTTTTTCATATTTATTTTCATTATTCATATTTAGTTTATTATTCATATTATTTCTTTTATTCATATTTATGTCTTTTATTGCTTTGAGGGCCTCATGTAAGATTGGCTCAGGCTAAATGAGTCACAATCAATCAATCAATCAATCCAATCCAAATCAAATAAAATAAATTAGAAGGAAAGAAAGAAAGAAAGGAAGGAAGGAATATATGTATGTATGTATGTATGTATGTATATATATATATATATATATATATATATATATATATATATATATATATATATATATATATAGTACAAACAAGTTAATACTCTTTAATATTTGTAGACATTTCTGTCAATTGCATTTTGGTTATTTTGAATTCATATGACTAGGATGAACTAGACAGTATCACTGAAGAGTGAAACGCTTATACAATACGACCATCTCGAAATGCTCATGGTCCATTTGGTCGTCCCTTAGTGATGTACCATATCCCGGAGCTTTATGAAACGATAGATTACCTTTGCCCTGTGCCTCGAAATGAAGTTGAATTTTGCAGGGAAGAAGAAACCATTGCGATCACCTACACATGTGACCAAGACCTTTTTGAATTATGCTGCCTAATAATAGAAGAAAATAACATTCCAGTCCCGGGTGATTTGTATCACGCCACTGGCCTTTATCTCAATTGATACTTGGAAGTTCTAAGTTTTATTCATTTTCATACAATTTTACATTTTACTGTTAAACATGTCATTTTGAATCTTCAAGAGCGTTTGCTTTATATTGTTAAAGTGTTATGTAACCTTCGACCTTCTTAAAAAGATAAACAAAATGCAGGATAGAAAGCATTGCCCAATAAGAAAAACTGAAGTCTTACTAATGAGCAATGTTGCTTATTTGCTATAGGTGAAATCTTTTTTTTTTAGCGCAGAGTAGAGACCAGTAACATCTTCCTTAAGTTTTACCAGTGGTAGGATAAATATCGACCGATTTTTTTTACAATATAGTTTGATCATTCTTGTGTGTGTAACTTTTGATTTGCATGTATTTAAAAGTTCTTGCATTCTGCTTAAACTTATCTAAAACCATAGAAATAAAAGTTTTATTTCTATGGCTAAAACCCATATTTCCGTTATTTGGACATGTCAGAAGATTCACTTTTGATGTTGTAGATAACGGTGATTTATTATGTTTATTTAAATGAGTAAACGCCACTTTCTTGTTTTCTGTACAATCAAATGTCAAAGGCGTAGGAAGGGGTGGAGGTGGGGTTGGGGCTAAAAACCCCCAGTCAAAAATGTGGTTGGGCGGAAGTATGCTTCCGCCCCTCAGTCCAAGGATGAAAACCACTTACTTGCTTTCTCTGGACAAATGTCAAAACTTTGCAATAATTTCCATAAAATTTACCCAATTTGTTGCACCAGATTGCATTTAAGGACCCTAAAATATTCAAAAAGTTCTAAAGGGGAAGGGCACCCCTTCCCTTAGACACCTTCCCACGGACGGCGGTCCGAAAGAACGTTCAGCCCTGCCATCTCGAATAGCTTCCTACGGTTACACTCCTATGTTCCGACGTCCCGTTGTTCCGACGTCTCTATCAATCAGTCTATAATCCGAATGTGTGCATGAAGGACACTGTTAGGATAAGGACTTGTTCTAACCTAACCTTTTCTCGAACACAAACCTTAATGCGGACTTTTCGGAATATCACTCCGTTGTCAGTGGGTGTATTGCAGCCCCCCCCCCCAAACAAAAAAAAATTGGGGTGCTGAATAATAGCAATAAGGGGAAAGGGGATGAGTGATAGCTAGGGTAGGGGAGTCGGGGATGGAAAGAAACCTTTTTCAATATAAGCTGTATAAATTCTTGTCTTCGTACACCTGACCGTCACAATATAAATACTAGATGTGCGGAGTTTAGCTCTGCAGGAAAACTTGACTTGAAAAAATTCATTGTGCGCGTTGTGCGCGAAGCATAAGCAGCGCGATATGGCAATCCCATAGCCTGGATTTTGTCATGAGAGGGCTTAGGTTGGAGTTATCAAAAGGTGCCGCATGAGCTACAGCAGTGGGAAGTGCACCTCGAGATGGGTATGTAAGGGCCCTTTTTGAGGGACATCCTAAAGCATAGGCGGGCAAGCGAGGCAGTTGCCCAACTCACATTTTCAAAGAGCTTAAAAAATGAAATAAAAAACGACCGAAAGGAAGCAACACCAGCGATTTACAAGAGAAAAAAGCACCATATCATGATTAAATTTTGCAATGTTAATTGACTTAAAACATTAATATCAAACACCATAAAATTCCAGGAAAGTTTTTCTGTGCGCGCTTCGCGCGTAAAAAGGTAACTAATGCAGTTGAGAATTTGTCTGGCACCGTAATATTTCTTTCAAAGCATGAGGTCACGCTATTGAAGCTCTAAAACAAGGGTCGGTGAAGGTACTAATGTTAGTCATTAAATGCAGCATGATCCTTGCACACAAATCCAATAAACTTCCGATGTATAGGGAATCGCAATTGTCGGTAAACTTTTCAAAATGCATCACGTGAGCCTAATATAACTGATATTTCATGAGTGCTGCTGTGCGACAGAAAACTTTGGTGGAATTGCATCGTTATTACTTCTAGCAGGACAGCTTGAGAAACTTCTATTTCCAAAACTCCCCTCCGGGTTCAGATAGAGTAAACCCACCCCCGTCAGGGTTGTGCACTTTGCCCACCAACCACCACAATCCTCATCAAACTTACTGACGGTTACATCTTAAATTTTGCAATGATCATGAAAAAAAAACATTCCATTAACATTTAAAATTACACCCGGGGGAAGCAAGATTTTTTCTAAAAATGATCCAGAAAGACCGCAAAAGCCGTCAAATATAAGAAACACTACTGGGGAGGACCATGGGCGTGGATCTACACTACACTACAACACTACACTTTAAAAGCTAAATTGCGCCCAAATATGGCACCATTTGCCATAAAGACACCTTCTAATTTCTTTTTTTTTCAAATGGGGAGGGGAACCCCTCCCCTGAGACCCCTCCCCCAGGACGGCGATTCGCAAATGGTGAAAGTCCCCCCCCCACCTTTGGAGATGGATCCACGCCACTGGGGAGGACCATTAGCCCCCAGCCTCCAGCATCGCTCCTCAGCGCTCGCAGTTAAAAGCTTCGCCGGCCACAGCTTCCCAACTTGAAGATGCAGCCTCCAATAAAAATTAATTTATCTGCCGATGCCCTTGGCCATGTCCATTGTCCAACAATTATTCAAGTAAGAACAATACCGCATTTAAAAATAAAGAAAACAATAGGCTACAATTACATGTCTTAAACAACGCTATTTTCTTCGGCGCTCTACGTAGCGCTTCCTCCGCGTACCCGTTTTAAATGTTGTTTCGGGCTTCGGGACTACTTACTGTAGAACATCTCACTTGTCAAGTACAAACTCTTCAACTATAAGCCCTAGCCAAAAATTTCCAAAATTTTTATCACATCGGTTCTGTGTAAATTTACCTACTTTCTACAGTTATTTAGATGTAAGTTGTAAGGCACGGAAAGTGTCATTTTCAGTACCGTAATATAGGACAGGCGCTTAGCGAAGGATGGGGGAGGGAGAACGGGCGCCCCATCCTTGAGGATAACTTTCTTAGCTTTCTATTACTCATATCGATAAAAAAAAGTCTACAAAATGGTACTTTTTCAGCCCTCTTCACGCACCCTCTCTGAGTATTAGAACTCCCATTCTAAGAAGCATTACAGTATTCCAAAGCACCGGGATCTGGAAACAATCGTCCTTCTCCCCTCTTTCTTCAAGCCCCCTGCTTTATCGATCCCGGCCGACGGTTATAACGGTAACGGTATAAGTTGCACATGTGGATCATGATATAAACATCACAGAATTCTGAGATAACATCTTGGAATTCTGAGACAACATCTCAGAATTCCGAGATAATAAGTAAGAGTTCTGAGATAGCATCTCGGAATTCTGAGATAACATCTCGGAAGTCTGAGAAAACATCTCAGAATTCTGAGATAATAAGTCAGAATTCTGAGGTAACCCCCCCCCCCCATTTTTTTTTTTTTCGTATTGTCCCTTCAGGGCCACCGTAGTCCTTAGGTCCATTAAAAGTTTTTGTTATGGTTTTGCTATGTTCTCAGTTTTCAATCCTCGCGGTTCCCATCAGCTTTGGTCACATTCCGGGTAACCTTAACCTTCGTATAACAGGTGTCGAATATACGGCTTTCCATTGGGTCGAAGATCACGGTGTGCACTAACGTTATTTTTTCTGTTTATCCAAGCACATATAAGCTAGACATAATTTTGAACTATCTGTTCTTCAGGGGCAAAATACGTACTCCTCTTTTGACGTACATACTCTTGGTATTGCGAGTGCAGTCAGTGTGGGTGCAGGAGCAACACACGTCGGCCGGGCGGGCAACATTCTAATGGGGTCGATTGTCGGAAACTTCCATTGCAGTCATGAAAAATGCAAACACTCACAAAAATAGTGATCAGCCTGGATCAAGGTCACGTTAAGGTGAAAAAATGAAATTGCCCCCATTCGTCCTGGGAAAAATATCACGCATACTGTCATGATGTACGGAGTACGGTACGACGTGAGATAACCGTCAAAAGGCTTAGTGATTCATCATTGACGATGAAATGTAATCTATTTCTGCCTTTTCAAATTGACAGAGTTTCATAAGTTACTGTCTTTACAATGTTGGCACAGAAAGTCTAGGATCCCCTGTTTTGTTTTTTCCTGTTTTGTCTTTTAAATTCCCGAAAGTCGTGCATAGGCTCCCTTATCATTACAGGCTCAAATGTCTGAGACTTAATTGCTAGTCTTAAGCTATTAAGATTGATTAGGGGGATACGCTTCAGATTTTCAAATTCCTTTCTGAGAGGAGTTCTCTGTCGCCAGGGGCGCAGATTTCTTTTCAACTTTGGGGGGGGGGGGGTGGGGTGAACTACCGTAAATGTGGAAAATGTGCACGCGAAGCGCGAGCCCATGACGGGTGGGGTCCAGGGGCCCGCCCTAGGGCCTGGTGGGGTCCAGGGGCAAAACCCCGGTGGGGGTCCTGGGGGCGAAGCCCCCGGGAGCTCCTGGGTTTTAATGTTCCAAAAGGCCAAGAGGACTGTTTTAAGGGATTAATTTCAGTGGTAATGTTCTTTGGTAGGCTATTGGTGTATTCATACATTTAGGAAATGCTATTTTGAGCTGAGAACTCGTTGATAAGCTGCACTGAATTGAAATTGTACAAGAGCAACAATGTCCTGTTAAGCTTAAAAAGGCAGGGATCAACATATAGGGTCATCCCAGACCACTGGATTTTGAATTCTGAGATCATTACAAGACCTGCAAGTTGGCTTGAGATCAGTGGCGTCGCCAGGTTTTTTGTGATTGGGGGCACCATAGATGATGTCGTAATAATACCTCAGTTCATCCAAGTCTGCGTAAATTACACCTTAATTTTTCATGCGTTCCTGCATTTGCATGCAGCAGTTTTGATCTTTCGTTTGTCACTACCTAAAGGTACCGTCCTGAGGAAGGGATTCCCCTCCCCTTTAAGAATTTTTTTTATTAATTTAAGGTCTAAAATGGTGCTATCTTTGACTGTTCTTGGAACTGATCATATATGGCCGGAAAATGTCCATGATTTAATAAATCTAATTTTTGGTAAGGTAAAAGATGTCCATAATTTAATAAATCTAATTTTTGGTAAGGTAAAAGAGGAGAATATTTTGTCTATTAAGAGACAGATACGTTGTCAACAAATCTCCTGAAGCCCTCTCCCTTCTGTCTATTTTACTGCCTTCTATTTCGGTCAGGGGCGTAGATTTCTTTTCAACTTTGGGGGGTGGGGTGAACTATGGCAAATGTGGACAACATGCACGCGAAGCGTGCACAGCGAGCGCAAAGCGCGAGCTCATGACGGGTGGGGTCCAGGGGCCCGCCTTAGGGCCCCTGGTGGGGTCCAGGGGCAAAGCCCCGGTGGGGTTCAGGGGGCGAAGCCCCCGGAAGCTCCTGAGTTTAAATGTCTCAGAAGTGCCAGGAAGGGGAATTTTCATGATCCCAGACAGTTCCAATTCTCCCAACTATGCAACTTCTAGCTCCTCCCATAACTGTATGAAGCTCTTCCTTGTGCAGGAATAAACCTGTTTTATTGCTTAAGGCCATGTCCTGGTGAGCATACAAGGCTATAAAATGTAACAGAAACACTCTCTCTCTCTGCCTTTTGTGGAATGTGAGCTACTCTGCATCTTTCAAATATTCAAACTTTGATGTCAAAGAGCAGTCACCAACTGAGAATTTTGATATCCCCACACTAAAAATAAACTTTGGGGTGATGACTGTCTGTCTTTAAGGGGTTAATTGCAGTAATAATGTACTTTGGTAGGATATTCGTATACATTTAGGAAATGCTATTTTGAGCTGAGAACTCGTTGATAAGCTGCACTGGATTGAAATTGTACAAGAGCAACAATGTTCTGTTATCCTTAGGGGGGGGGGGGGATCAACATATAGGATCATCCCAGACAACTGGATTTTGAATTCGGACATCATTACAAGACCTGCAAGTTGGTTTGAGATCAGTGGCGTCGCCAGGTTTTTTATGATTGGGGGCACCATAGATGATGTCGTAATAATACCTCAGTTCACCCAAGCCTGCGTAAATTACACCTTTATTTTTCATGCGTTCCTGCATTTGCATGCAGCAGTTTTGATCTTTCGTTTGTCACTACATAAAGGTGTCGTCCTAGGGAAGGGATCCCCCTTCCCCTTTAAGAATTTTTTCTATTAATTTAAGGTCTCTTAGATGCAAAATGGTGCTATCTTTGGGATGTTTTTGGAACTGATCATAATTATATGGCCGGAAAATGTCCATAATTTAGTTAATGCTAAGTTTTGGTAAGGTAAAAGAGGAGAATATGTTGTCTATTAAGAGACAGATACGTTGTCAACAAAATCTCCTGAAGCCCCCTCCCTTCTCTCTATTTTATACTACCTTCTATTTCGGGGAAAGTAGTTACACAAAAATATGTCCTTTCCTTCATTGTGCATTATGAAAGGGCATCTAAGGCTAGCAGATACCTGAATAGGACCTCCTGGAAGCTCTGCATCAATCATAGTAATTGGGGAGGGGGGGGGGGGGGGAGTTATGACCAAGGGCGGATCCAGCCCTTAGCTGAAGGGGGGGGGGCAGTTTGAAAAGGGGGCGCCAACATCATGCAGGGGCCGCATACTCTTGAATTTGACCGACTACATTTCGGAGACCAACTCCCATTGCCATAGTTATATATAGCTATACGGTTCGAAATTCTGAGGACCTTTTTTTTTTTTTTTTTTTTTTTTTTTTTTTACTTTTCGGACAGTTTTTACTTAACTTTTAGGACGCAGGGGGCGCATTTTTCTTGTATTGAGGGGCGCTAGACTGGTCATAGGGGGGCAGTTGTCCCTAGTTGCCCCCCCCCCCTGGATCCGCCCTTGGTTATGACATAATGCGTGTACTACCTGACATCCAAATGATAATATAGAGTACAAACCATGGAAATAAAAGTAAAGGAGAACGCTGACACAATGCATCCATGCATGTTTAACCGGTGAAGCCACGAAAATTGTGAAGGCACTTTCGTTGTACGGCAAAAGACCGGTTGCCGATTGGCGTGTCCCCGTACGTACAGTGTGCATTCTGCAGCAGAAGTTATAGCTTATTTTATCCGTTTTTCGAAAGATCAGGAGTAATTTTCACAACAGAAATAAGTCATACTGTCTTAAGTATTTTGTTTTATACTTCTAACTTGAAAACTTGTAGTTTCTTTGCCAATACTTGGGCAAAAGCAATGACGTGATATTTTGTATTACGTGAAGGTGCTCTGTTGCCGCACCGCCTAGCCAAATCAATGGCTTCAGTCCAGATTGGCAGACGTCATTCTGCCTTACAGTACTTTTATTTCTATGGTACAAACACTTTACAACTATCGTATTTTTACTACTTTTGAACTAAAATCCGGACGAACAGCTGCCAGCAATGGAAAATGAGAGGGAGGGAGAGTATGTAGGTGCTATTAGACCTCCCTGATAGGTGTAGCAAAAGGGGTGAAGGACTAATAGGAGCTTTACAGAGTGCTGTTTTCGTCATAAGTGTATTAACAATCACCATCTATACCGATAATGGCTCAGCGCGAACTGGCAAACCTCTGGTAAAAGTTTTTGAAAAATGTATAACGGCAGATACGCACTTTCAACCTTCTACATCATGCTACATATTTGATTGAAAAATCCCATATTGATGCGAGGTCCCCAAAGATGTTTGGAGATGTTTCTCTGTTCTTCGGAAAGTGTTGTGATCAGAACAGTTTCGTATATTATTACCTTAATAATGGTCATGACATGGAGTGTAAACAGTGACGAATAATATTTCCTTTACAAAACCTGCATTCAGACTCTACATCGAGACACTTTCAATTGCCCAACAAACCTACATGCCACTGCCATAAGCCAGTCTTTTACCTAATTCGTAAACTTTCAACTTTTTGCTCCTGTGCTTCTCCGAAAGTTGCTATCGGAAGATATGGATAATATGAGTGACACTGACTCCGCGCGCGAAAATTTTGATAGATTGCCAACGAGTTGCTAAAATTCTGATAGTTTGAGAAACATTTGTGATAGAATATGAAGCGAGATTGAAAAATTTCTTACGAAAATGAAGAATAAAATATACTTTCCATCATACACGTATCTGTAGACTGAAACATTGGGGGAATGATTACATGGGCCATCCCCCTGGGGGAATATATCCCCCCATCCCCCCGGGATTTACGCCCATGTCTGTCGCTTATTCCCGTGTTAAAGGCCAGTGTGAAGAAGCTGGTGAAATGCATATCATGCATTTGTGTATCATGCGCCATTATGATAAGTAGGCTACCTACAATTACGAGCAGCCAGCATGGTTTTACAGTCTTGTGAATCACAGTTGATATTAGCTGTTAATGAACTGGCACGGTTGACGCAGACCGACATGATTATCATGAAATTTTCCAATACAAGGCATTTATTTGATATACTGTTCCCCACAATCGGCTTTTACTTAAACTAGAAAAGTATGGTGTTAGGAATACAATTACCCATGCTTGGATTGCTAACTTTCTTAAGTAAAGAAAACCAGGGGCGTAGCTAGGATGAAATTTTTAGGGGGGGGGCTAGGTAACAAATGGGGGCGGCACCGTCGAGGGTCATGCTTAACAAGACTATCTAAGCGGAGCGCCACCATCAGTTGGCGCGGAGTGTGCAAGAAAAATTTTGGCTTTACAAACCCTGCAGATGGCCGGAAACGGCACTTCCCACGTGTTTTAAGCTGCGTGTACCCAGCCTTGAAATTCGTAACTCATATGTGCCATTTCTCAAATAATGGGAAAAAAATCAATCCATGAAGAATGGCAATACACAAGGCCGCACATAAACTTTTTTGCGAGGGGAGCAAAAAGTGGGCATTACTGATCTGTGGCCTGGGGGAGGGGACTAAAAGGAACGGGTGTCTCCCTCCCCTTGGCGAAAAGTTGTAATTTCAGGAGGACGTATAGGTAGCAAATGGTGCAATATTTGAAGGATTTCAGCTTTAAAAGGAAAACGAAAAGTGGTTGTGACTAAGTGCGACAAAAGTCATTTTTAGAGCGTGGTGGATACGATGTGAAGCATGACCTCAGCCATTGAACTCGGTTGTGGGGGAGGGTTTAAGGGAGGGGAGGAGTCGTATTGTTGAAACGTTTTTATGACTAAACTGGCACGGTTTAAAGAAGTTTGGTGTTAAATGAGAAATTACTTAAGCCATTGATGATTGAAGCTACCTATAGCAACAACAGCAAGGATGTAGCTATGCATAATCGCGCGTAGCGCGAGAATTTTAGAAAAGTAGGCTTGGAAAACATCCTAATATAGCTGTAAATGATTGGTGATGTGTACAGACATAGGCATGAAAATATTGATCTGCCTATTTGAAATTGTTTAAGTTCTATCATTACGATCACAGTTATTTCTTATATTTTTAATGCGTTTTCTCTGTATATTCTCAAAGTTGGAAACGGTGCACTTTGAAAATTTCTGGAGGCGCCCCCCGCTCTGTGCGGCCGTGGATATCATATGAGCTGAGATAATACAAGTATCATACTGAATTATGCATCCCTTTTCATTTATTCTGCCTGCAGTTCTCCCGTATTCACCTTTTAGTATATCTCTGTTACATTTGTCCATCACCCTATCCATAGGCTACATGTCCACTACTCAATTACATATCCACTACATCATACCATTTGTCTCCAATCTAGGGTTACCATATTTATTTTCCAGCAAGGAGGACAAAGATCACTGTCCTGATGTAGGGGTCTAAGGGTGTCCCTTCCCTTTGGAAATTTTTCCGGTTTTCAATGGTGTCTAGATGCAAAATGGTGCTGTATTTGTTCACGGACTCAAGTCATGGGTATATTATATACTTGGTCAGACCTATAATACCACCAGTAAATCTTTCAGACTATGTAACCAGCAAAGCAGAAGTAGGGATCATGTGGGAAACACATGAAATCCGGACCTTGTTGGCAATTTTACAAATCCGCCCGGACGCCAGTGCAAACTAGTAAAAAGAGGACTTGTCGAAAACAATCGTTCTACAGTGCACTTGTCATGGGCAAGGAGAGAGACACGACATACTTGTTAAGGATAGAAGAATTATTCGAACGCAGTACCTTTCCGTACGGCATATTTTGTGTATGATACCGTATAGGAATGGTCGTGCATGTAAGAATGGTCTTCAGTGTATGGTTGCCATGTTTTCAGTAAATCAACCAGCCATCCGAAAGGCAGAAAGGGTCTAAACCTGACAATGTCACATCCGAATTTGTCGTCGGGACGTTCGTTTCATCGTCCAAGTGAATTATATGCGAATTAAACGACAGTACAGATGATATACCTAATTTAGTGAAAGAAGGCATTTTAAAGTAATAAGTTGATTTCATACGTGCGCAAAATGTGTTTTTCACACATTTACTTTTTCTTAATTCTTACACATTTTATTGATTTATTTATTTTTTGAAGGAAATACTTCAAAGTTTATTTCCGTTCAAACATTTATTTTTTCTTAATTCTTACACATTTTATTAGGACAACTGAAAATCTGGGGGGCCTGACGAATATCTGGGGGCCCAGGCCCCCCAGGCTCCCCCGTAGCTACGCCTCTGAAGAAAACAAAGAGTTTTTGGGGCCTTTGATTTTCCGATTGGACCATAGAGCAGGATCCTGCTCTATGGATTGGACTGATGTAATTCATTGATCTAAATGGTGTGGTTTGATTAATATTGTTACAGGGTAGTCTTTTGTATATTTCTCAATATGGCAGTAAAAGTCACTATTTGGCAGTTTTTTGAGAAGAATTTGGTACCGCAGTAAAGCGCAAGTCAGAGTTGGCAACCCACACAACCCACCGCTCAGTTGAGTTATGGTAGCGAACCACTAATTATTTCTCCATTGACTTACACACTAAATTTGGTCCATTTCGTGGCCTCTGGACCCTTGTAGAAGTTTTCAAAGTGTACAAGCTACCCTTCATATGAAAGCTCACGAGTAGGCCTTTCACAATTTCAAATTCGTGTACCATGACCACTGAGATTTGAGATAGGAGAGCTTGTATAATAGGCTGGTGGTCCCTGCTTTTTACTACAGTCAAAATGCCATTTTGCCTTGCGGAAGGATATATTGCAAAAAAGGGCCTGAAATACCTTCAATTTTCTTCATTTTTGTAGGATGGCTACTTCAATTCCTTTCCTGCCACATGCAAATCCCAAAAGAACACATCACTTCAGCAATATGGTCTAAACTGTCCACCAAACAATTTTTGTAGAGTGTTTCGTAGGGAAATATCCTCTGCCAGTCTGCGGGGATTCCCCTTGAATTAATCTGTTACTTACAAGCTCTCCTAGCTCAAAATCTCAACCGTTATGGTACGCAAATTTGAAATCTTTGTAAAACGCCTACTCGTGTGCTTTCATACGAGGAGCACCTTCTGCCCGTTGAAAACTTTTGCAAGGGTCCAGAGGCCACGAAACGGACCTTGTACATCCGCGTACGCAGGATCTTCTCATTGAGTGGGGGAGGGGGTGACTTCAAGTTTGACAAATGCCGAGTATCTAGCGGCCTATGGAAGAGTGTATAAAGTATTTTCAAACTGGGGCGCCCCCAACTGCCCGTCTCCACAGCTATAGCTCCTTTGATTCGCGCTTGAATGCAAAAAGTTTATTCTGGTTAAACTACCAATCATAACACAGCCGACAAGCTAGCCGTCGGTAAATATTTTAATTACCATATCATGACGGTTAATATTTTGGAAAGAAATCTTAGCATTTGATTCGCGTACTTGATTTTGGTCCTTTTGAAGGTCTTTGGAAAATTGTAGCATGTTAATGCCACAAGTATAGAAAAACAAGAACTCTAAAGCGCCCGAAAGGTGCCTACAATTTTGTGTTCGAGTTGGAGGATCTGTGCTCTTGAGTCCAAGGAAAGCCACAAAGTCAGGGAGACTTATCGTCGTCGGGAAAGTGATAACTCACCCGGTAGGGGCCATGTCCCTCGTCGAGGAAGTATCCCTCACCGTCTGGTAAATCTTCCAGTGTAGTTGGGAAACGGTAAAACATGAAAGTAGCTCACAACAGTCATTCGCCTTTGTGATTTATACTCATATTTTGATTTAATTGAGGGCAGAACCTAGTAATAAATCCCTCACATTTTCACTTTCACGACTGAAAAATCCAAAATGCGCGCCAAAAATTTTGAATTTTGCGGTCGACAACCATTTCGGCAAGCCGTCGCCCTTGTCGGGGCTTCAGGCGACAGTCCCACGTAGGGAAGCTTGGACCCCTGTCGCACAAATTCTAGCGCTACCTCAGCGTCGGGATTACACATTTTATACGACCTACTATCCTGACTTAATTCATGTTTTCCGAAGAAATTGGAAAATTCTGCAACCGGCTGGGAAGACCACGTCTCCCTGTGCTTTCCTTGACTTCCCCCGCGCACCCACACCTACTGATGTGGTGGTTTATAGGACAAGCTAGTATACTATGGAACATTTACAGGCTATGCTATAAAACATTGACAGGAAATTGTATAACATTCAAGCGGTGGCGGCACCAAGGTGGGGGATGGGGACATTTTCCCCCAGTCAGAAACTTTCCCCCCAGATGCCCCCCTCTCAGCTCCTGAAGTAAAGTGGCCTGACGGGAGGTATAGCCTAATACATTACAACTATTTGGAATCTTTGCATTTGATGAAGCATCATGAACCAAAACATATCCTTCCCTGAGACTTAATTTTCCACCCAGAGATATGCTAAAACCTCAGAGCTTCCGGGGCTTTTCCCACTGGACCCCAGCGGGCTTTGCCCTTGGACCCCACCAGGGCCCTAAGGCGGGCCCTTGGACCCACCCGCTAAAGCTCGCGCTTTGCGCGAAAATTTTTTTGCCCCAACATTTTCTTTTGCCCTCCATTTGCCCCCTCCACACTTTTAAAATCCTGGTGCCGTACGTTCATGAGTTCGAGACCTCCCGGGAACTTGGCAGAGTCGTAAATAGAGAAAGCACACACAAACGCTATCAGGTTATGTGCAGCGCGTTGTAAGGATTGCACAGTATAGCCTACGTGTCAGTGAGATGGCTTAGAAGGCAACTTAAGAATCTCTTACCTTCGCTTTGCGGCTCTGAAAGTAGAAAATTTATCTCAAATATAGGCCACATGCCACTACCTTGTAGTGCCAACTCTTACGTAATTGAACTAAAGGTAGTGTTCCTACAGCAGCAAAAGTACTGTTGTTCCTTCACTCTTTGGGAATATGTGGTGGACACAAATTATGCTTTGAAGTTTCAGTGAAAAAATTGAAAATTTGGCGTTTCATCAGGGCAATTTGAAAGCTTTGGATTATGACGGTAAAATCAGGTAAATCGTCAGGATGCGCAACTGATGGCTGTCAGGGATTTGTACCTATTGAGGCTCCCTGATGACAAAATAGGAAAACTGAGGAGATGAGGGCAGGGCAGGAAGGTGGGGCATGGTCCACCTGCTCTCAACCTGACACCACTATGTCCCACACAACTGTCAGCAAATTTTACAGTCTGTGACAATTTGGGGGGGGGGGGATTAAGAGGGAATGGTCCCCAACCAAATTATTGCCAAACCATATTTCCCCGCCCTCGTCCCTTTCTCCTGTTCCCAAAAATTTCCACCCTTGGGCACATTATTTCAAATAATTGCTGATATGAATATATCAGTTTTTCCTTTTTCAACATGCCATCCAAGTAGCCCACACCTTTGTCTCTATTAGCACGTATTCTGTGGATTGTACATGATTCGATCAACGAGTGTATTAAGGACAATATTATTGTTCTGAATACTAGGTCTATGCCTTTCACACCTTTCTATTTAACTTTAATTTCTATCCAAGTTGAGTCATTAGTCCAATTGATTTTTCAAAATACTGCAATGTTTGCAGTCTGTGTACAAACAATGCAATTCAAAAACACGAAAACTTGAGAAAAGTAAGCGACCAGTTCAATTTCCTTAAACAATTATATTTGAAAGCTCTCCATATAGACATTTAAGCATTTCTTGATTAATAAAATATAGCTTAATTTACATACAGTACCAAAATAATGTAAAGAGCATTTGAAACACCTTTTTTAAACTGGCTACAATGAACAGTATGAAATATTCGCTGTTAATTCAAGACATCAAAAACAGAAGAACAGTACAGAATGATCGTTGTTTTAAGACAAGTACTGCAGGCTATCCCCTACTACAGCCAAGAAACCTGGAATGACTCACAAAGAATGCTGGTGTATAATAAATAAGATTGCTTCTTCAAATGAATGCACTACACAGACCTTGTCACAAAATATTTGGATGTCGTAAGATACTAGGACAAGGTATTACGGCAATGTTTAATGTCTGTTGCAGGCCTTGAATTATGAGGCCTTTGAGTGCGATTGCACATCATCACTCGCCTCAAAGCACTGTGAGAAGTGCAATTTTTTGAACACCTAGATTGAGAATGGGAACTTCAGTAAATCTACTACAGAGTAATAAAACAGCACACCTACCACACTCCTTAATTTCCTGAGGAGTGTAATTTAGAGCACACCAGGAAAATCTAAAACTCAAGGCCTGCTGTGGACATGTTAATACCAAATCTATTTGGTGTAGCACCAAAGAATGATTGCGCACAAAGTAGCGACAATTCCCATCAAAATCCATCAAACATTGACCATTTTACAAGAAAATTTCTGTTTTACATCTACATTATAAATAAACATGAGCTACATATGCAAATCTGTGACATGGAAAGATGTACTTATATTTCTTCTGTTATCCATTGCTCAATTCAGGGACCTTCTCCAAGCAAAGAGTTGCTACTAAAGAGAACTCCATACTGTGACTAATAGTTCCCTGGTTCAACCATCATTCTTAGGACAGTTGTCTTGTTAATATGCCCTGCATGGATTTAGTTTATAACCTGACCACTGATGTCTTCTTGGAAATGTCGAGATGGTCACCCACCAAACTAAAAGTAGTTGGAAAGTTATAAACATAAAATTCACATCTATTAGTCCATAAAGGAACTACATGGTGTGACAGTCCAAACCCTTTACTTGTTGCATTTCGGATATGGTCCACTTTGAAGGACTATACACTGGTAAAGCTGAAAGATACTGAATTCTAACAAAGTTTCCACAAGGGACTCTTAATCTAAACTGCTGAGTTTCACTACTGTCTTCCTAATGATTCCTCCCAGAGCATGCTTTCATAAAAATGATGTCATGTACACAGGTGTATGCACATACCCCTATCTCCCCTCCCCCACCCCATCCCCCAACCATTTTTTTCCTACTTCTGCAAAGATGATGCCAAAAAAGTTTGTGATTTCTAAAATAAATACTTTGGTTTCATCTCCTCACACCTTTATCAAATACACATCTATCACCTTCACTATCCCACAATGCACAGGAGGTAATAGGAGGTAATATCCCACAATACACCAAAATGATTTTGATTTATACGTGTAATAAGGTCTGAGAAAGAATTTCTTCACTGTTGTATGGCGGCTACATGATTGGGCATCTTCTTACAGTAGAAGCTACCACAGAAAAGAAAAGTAGTGCTGTGCACAATATAAATGTATGAAATGATCAAGTACTGTCCTGTTAAAGGCAAAGCAAATATTTCAGATGGCACAGAAACAAAAAACATAAACAATGTAAAATACATTTTGTTTCAATGGATGGCGATTGCAAAGCACTTTGTGAAGACATGTCAGGTTAAGAATTAAACTGTTTTAAGTCGGTATAAGCAACTTCTCTAACCCTCTTGCAAAACTATGTAGGTCTACTGACAATGCAGGGTTATTTGATAATTTATATTCAATTTACAGTTTTGCTAGTTTTACAATGGAAAAGAAAAGAAGGACAAAAATAAGTGTCTGCCGAATACTTTGAATAAGTTTTCAAGTTGACTCGCAGTTATTATCAGACACTTTATGCCAATCTGCAGACTAAATATGAAGACCTATATGTAGTACTTCTAAATTAGATTGATTTATTGAGTTTGAGTTTTGGGGTTTACTCCCACATATGCAATCCGTACAAAACGAAACAATAACTTGTTCATGGAGGTGGGGGAGGCAAAAGCGAAAGCTTAAACAAGCAGTCCCCCTTTGACAAAATAAAGTGAACAGAAAATGAATCGAGACAAAGCAACAAAATACTGTTGACCCCAAATGACCTTTGACAACCACAAAAGGCAAAAGTCACCTATTATTCATTACAGGTAGGCCCTGATTCACATGCTGATCATCAATCAGGGTGACCCTTCTTAGTGTTCTCAAAATTTTCACCTTTTGACCACTGGTGACCCCAAATGGCCTAAGCTCTCCACCAAAAACTTTTAAGGACTATCTACTCTATATGGGCCATACACATACTAAGTATGAGATCCCTCATGGTGACCTTTCAAAAGATATAGTACTTATGAGTATTTTTAAAGGTTTTCACTGTTTCACCTCTGTTGACTACAACTGACCTTTGACCTCCACCTTAACCCTAACAGTAAGGGTGTAATACTGAATATGGGACATCCACATACCAAGTATGATAATAATAATAATTCAGGCCTTGAAGGGCAGTTGTTTTAAGAAGCTAAGCATGCAACAAATGTGGGAGAAGTCTATATGGCTTATGAATTGCAACTGCTATGATGTCCATCAAGGTTACCCTTCTTCAGATATCCCATTTGTAAGGTTTCCCCTTTAGACCTCTGATGAACCCAAATGACATTTGAAATCCAATGGTCATCTACTCATTATGGGTTATCCACTCATTATGGGTTATCCACATGCTACATATGAGATCCCTTATTGTTACTCTTCTTGAGATATCATGTTTACAAACATGTTACACTGTTTGACCCTGTTGACCCAAAATGACCTTGACTTTCACAAAATACAATAGCTACAAAGAAGTAATTAATATGGGACATCCACATGCCAAGTATGAACTTCACTGATGTTACCCATCTTGAGATATGATGTTTACAAAGTTTTAACCTTTTGGCCTCTGGTGACCCCAAATGACCTTTGACCTCCCCTCAAAATAAGTTTAATTAATACCCACATACTATGTATGACAGAAATCTAAGTTGCCCTTATATGGGTTGACAAGGTTTCAGTGTTTGACATCTGATGACCTCACCTGACCTTTGACCTCTACCAAAACCTGTAAGGTACTTCAATTTCATACAGTGCATCCACATTAAAACTATTAGGCCTGTCTGACTTATTTACTGAGATATTGTACACATAACTACAAGTGTCAGTATTTGACCTCTGGTGACCTCATATGGTCTTTAACCTCTGCCAAAAACAATATGAGTCTTTATATGGTTCATTCACATACCAAGTATGATACCAATCTGACTTTCCTTTTTGGCAGATATCATTTAAATTTAAATGTCACAAACACACAGATGCACAAAAATACATACAAGAATATGCCTGCATGATTTCTTGACCTCATGACAAGGAATCCGTAAAGCAATTTGTAAATTAAAGAAAAATGATAACATTCATTTAAGTAGGATACACACCAGCACCAAAATGTATCGTTAGTTGTACAAAACTAGGCAGTAGCAAATGAAAAATACCTTTACTACAAGAAATATTACTCTGCTCAAAGAAATGATTTCAAGTCCCTCAAAAAAAAAAAAGAAAAAGAAAGAAAGAAAAAAAAAACAGAATTTTTAAGGCAGTGCTAGTTCACAGAGTATGACTCAGTCTCGTCTCACTCAGTGTTCCATACCTATATGTATACTATAAAATATTACTACCAGCTTTTTTTTTTTTTAATTTTTTTAATTCTTGCTGACGTCCAGCTACCTCAGTAGTACATGAGTTAATTGTGCTAATAGAAATACAATTCAATTCAATTTATTTATTCCAGCAATGAACAGATAATAACATGAATATTTGAATAGTTTAAAGCAGTTGATCAACATCACTGCATGGAAAAGGAGGAAAAAAAGGAAGTGTTGTACTTATTAATTTTTCCCCTTAACTTAAAAAAGATAATACGTACAAACAGTCAATTACAACACACAATACAACTCACAGATTACAACACAATAGAAACACAGTGACAAGGAAATGGTTGGGAACAATTCATGAGTTACACTAGAGAAAGTGAACCTTTTATCTGAATTGTGAATAGGATGTTAACAGTTGTTCTTTTAGCATCTTTTTAAATTTGTTGAACTTTCATAGTTCAGGAAGTTGCCTCTTGTTTAATATTTTTAAAATTTTAATTAATATAAATGTTCTCAGACCCGCTATCTTTACAGCTTCACAAAAAGTTATAATGGTACAGCAGTTACAAAAGGTACTATGAACTTTTAAAGAAAAGCATCGTCACCACAAGTTTGGGTAGAAGCTGCAACTCATAGCATTTCACATTCCTGTTTGACCAAACTTTGAGCAATGTTTCCCATTGTGAGCAATACCTTCAGCCTTCATGGGACCTTTAGACCAAATGGGAAGTAACCAGCAGGTTTTCACTGGAATTAACAAGGGCTCCCATAATTTACTGTACCACATCATGAATCAAACTTCATTCTATTCTACAAATACTATTGCACTGACAGAGAATGAGGAAGGATAGTGAAGTTATCTCAGGCACAGAGTTTTCATTCTTATTTTTTTTTTTTTTTTGTGCTTTTGACTTATGGCATGGGCCAACTGGGAAGGGTGCTGCTGAGGGGCATGTCACTTTTCTCCTCCCTGCCCCTTCCCTTTAAATTTGCTGCATCCTGCTTTGTCAAGCCAAAAAAAAGCAAGAAAAACTTATCTTAAACCACCAATTTCTTTTGCTTTAAGAGAGCATTATCCAAAGAATGTTTTCCATTCAAACCATTTTGTTGAGGGGGGTGATACAATTGGATTCTTTTGTAAGCTAAATATGGCATGTTATGAACTCCTGCTTTTGGATGTTATGAACACCTGGTATAGGTCCTATACTGATGGTAAGTGCAAAAGCTTTCTAGCTTAGAACTACTGCAGGCTTACTAATCAGAGTGTCATCGTTGTGAGTGACAACGAAGTCATTACACTAATAAAAAATTCCACTAACCATAATGTATCTTTAGAATGCCATCAACCTTTCAAACAAAAGTTTCCATACAACATCAAAAACAAATGGAGAACTGTTTTAGCAGTTCATTTATAGAATAATTCACACTCAATGTGGGGTACAGGTATCTGGCAATGTTTTCAGCAGAGGAGTCTGCTGTCAAAGCAAGAAACTGTTACACTTTTGCACCTTGTTGACATAAATTGCACAATAATTGCTCCGTATACAAACAGAAGACGAAATGTGAACACTTTTCTTAAAACTATCGATCATTCATACAAAACATACCATTTTTACAATCTTTTTAAATTACACTAAGCATATCAATTTTACAATGATAAGTAATTTTGTATGGTCTCATTTAAAATGGATAAAAGTCTCTTCCCTGTCAAATGTTTGTACTTGGCAACATTTTGTCATGGTCTTCAAATATTTCCTCATCTTCAGAATCAATTCCATCATCAAGAGTGTGATATATCCTCTGTGTTTGGCGGTATTTTCGCTGACGCAGGCACATCCCCGTAACCAGAACAATAGCAAGCATAACAAGGACACAAGCAAATGCTATACCTGGAGAATGAGAGAGAGCAAGTTCTAAGGCAATGGAAGAAGAGAAACATCACTAACAAGCATCATTAAGAGTTATACACTTGCACTACAGAAATCAGTCCCTCCTCCCCCCCCCCCCTCCCCTCCCCTCCCCTTTTCCCTGCTTCTGTTCTAACAGTACTGAACATCAATTTGAAATCCAGAGAGTGCACTGTTCCAAAAATGTTTTAATCTGATCAATGGTGGACTAGACAATATAGTATAAGAGGAAATTCCACTCGAGTCTTCCTTAGAACATTTCTAGCAGTAAGACTTCTCATGACCCTCTACCTGAGGCCCACTCGAAGGCTGTGGAGCACCCTCTGGTGCACTGCCAATTAAACTTTGGATGAATCTTCGTTTCTTTCACTATTCCATGAGATAGTTTATCTCATCTGACACAGATAAAATTTTGAAGCATACATTGCTTAGTATCCACAAATGTCTTGTATGTTATACTTATAAGTACAATTTATATTAATTCGTCTTTCATTTAATGGTGAAATGTGGTACTCAGGCATTTTCAACACTCAAAAGAGCACCTCAAGTTACAAAAGGTTGAGAAACCCTGCCGTAGATTTCCCAAAAACAAATGATTCCTCATATATGACAAGTAGAACCCACACACCAAGTATGAGATCACATTGAGCTTATCCTTTTTGAGATATTGAATAGATGACATATGCACATCTGCATGACAATGACAGCATACTTCTCCTTCCTTGGAACCAAAAATTCTGCAAAGAAGATATTCTTTATGGTCAGCATTTCCCTACTACTTTCCAACCAACCTAAACCAGCCAGGGTAAAATGAAATATATCCTCTTAAACAGTAGTTCTCAAAGTGGTCCCTACTGCCCTCCCCCCCCCCCCCCCCGGGGGCATTGGGAAGTCTCAGGTGGGTGATACAGAGTACACAGAGAATAGAGGGGCATTAGCTTGATTTGGGTGTCCCTGGCAATTATGACACATCACTGCAGCAATTTAGGGAACAATAAGACATCCGGGGGTCTGTTCCCCCCCCCTCCTTACTAGAATGGAACCAGACATTTGTATCCTCCCAGTGTTACACCAAGCTCACCCATCACACTGACTTAATACATCTGGATCTCTATACCACACAGTATGCCTGCCTTCTGCAGGTTTTTGTTGTTCTTGCAATAAAAGTTTACTGAGAAAAAAAGACTATTGAGCATCCGACTATGAATGGTAGGATGAGGGTAGGAGGTAGGGGGAGGGAGCATTGGGACAGTTCAAGATGCTGGAAGGGGACTGTAGTCTAAAAATGTTTGAGAACCACTGCTCTAAAACTTATGGCCCACATTTGAAAACTTCCTGCAGATTTTTGGGAAAGGAAAAATCCCCCACTGGCTTGATATCCTGGGATGACCGTTGCTGGTGCAATAACAAAGCGAAGTATCTTAGCTTTGATAAAAGTATGAAGTCCATACCAACTGTAAAGTAGTCATTGTGACGTCCATCTATCCCTGTATCTGGGGTGCCTCTTGGCCCTTTTTTGAATTCCTTCAAGAGTTGTTGCACTATCTTTAAGGTTCCATTATTAGGTCTTGGTTTGATACCCAATAGATGGCACATCAAAGGGTAAACATCAACGCTGCTGAATGGTGGACAAATCGAGCCGGGATGGAATGCTGGACCATGAACCAGGAAGAAAGGATGCATGCTCATGAGTGAATTGTTGTAGCCATGATCTCCTTTCACTGGATTAAGATATGAGAAGAAATTATTACTCCTTAATAAACACCTCCTTGAGGTTCTCCAACATCTTCCTCAATTCTCACCCAGACAATACTAATTTAGTAACTTCTCTAAAAAACATCCCCCCCCCCACAATTCCAAAAATTTGCTGAGGGTAAAGTTGCCTGAGGGGCAAATTGGGCAATTGTCAGGGTTGGGAATAATCCAGGTGAAAACTGTCAGAGGGGGATCTGTCCCCTAAGAAACTGTCTGGATGAGAATTATCAATATGGATGAGGGCAGGGAGTTGTCATAATCAGTGGCTAATTTTATATGACACAAAGATAACGAAATTCAAAATACAGATGCTACTATAAAACCAGGGAAGTATAGTCGACATACCAGCCAGTCCCAGCAATACTGTGTCAATACCATGCCAGTACCATGTATTAACAACCTGTACAAAATTTTAGAAAATATTTCATGTAAGTACTACAGTTTTTGATTCATTCTAAAATCTGTGACCCCTTTCTGATATACATTCTGTTTTGGACACCCCAATTACTGGATATTTTCAGCAAGTCTCAGTCATGTTAATTAATAATTTTGAACTGTCAGTTAATTTTGTCTAGCTACAACCCTGTTGCACTTTTACTTTTCTGCAGGTGGGTACCAAGTTATGAAACTTAAATGTATACTGGGAGGAAACCAAAAAATATTTTTGGAACATTTCTTATACAAAAAAAAAATTTAAAACAAATAAATAAATTATAAAACAGCTCCAAAATACTAAAAGGGTTTCAAGGATGCTTGTTACTTCGCAATATACTGTACTGTATCTTAGCTTTGAGGAAACAAAAGGAGGCACTATCCAGGAAGCCAACGGGAGTATTAATTCTTTGTCCGTAGCAAATATTCTAATTAGTACTGTGGTTGCTCGTTTCTTGATCAACAGGACAGGAATCTTTTTAACTAAACTTTCCATTCAAAACTACTTCTAAATTTCTGACGTTCTTCATACTGTTATTTGTAGTGTTAAATGTTTGAATCTTCTCAACTTACTAGAAAAGTTCACCATAAGATTGCGAAGCATCCACCCTTCATCAGCCACGGCTACTATTGGAGGTATTCTCACATTGTTCCTATAGTGGTACTCCTTGGGAATCTCATCTTTCTTGTACACCGAGATGTGAGGTGCCTTCTTCATTGCTTGATAAAGAGGATCTACATGTGAAGCTACAGTACATTAAAAAAAAAAGGAGACATATGGTTCACGTATCTGTCCTGGTACCATGTGCAAGTAAAAGGAAATGCCTAATGGGAATTTGCCTTTTGATTTGCAGACCTGGGGGAATGAAAAAGGTGGGAGTGTGCAAATCCCTGGATCGTGTGCAAAAACCTGTATTTGCAGGTTCCTGGGGCCTGATAAAACTATGAATGTAGTGCCCACACCCAAGACCCCATCCCACCTCAAATACACACACCAAATAACAAATGCTACATCATGTAAATGTGGGCATGTATCCTCCTTACATATGTATTAAGGAACAAAGGTGTTCTATATTTTTGGAATTTATGTAGTGACCTGTGTTGCAAGTAGAGGGAAGACAGTAAACTGTCCTATGTACATGTCATACGGAAAACTGCCAACTACTGTACACTCAAAAGCAACAACTTGGCATCAGGCTTTGAAGACTGGAAATTCTCTGTTCAACAATTGATAGATTCACTGGGAATTTGCAAGAGAAAAATTCAAAACTTCACACTTATTCCACTTGGATCTTGCAATTTCCATTTTGTGGAAGATTTTCAGGAATACACAACTTTCACTTGATATTCAATCTTCATACCATCAACACACTATGTCCAGAATGGGCAGGGTTCACTAGATCGAAGGTTCAGTAGACCGAAAATCCTAACTCTAAACTTAATTCTTACCCTAGACATAATCCTTACCCAAACCCCAATCCTACCCAAGGGTAATTACTAATTCTAAGCCTAATTCTAAACCTTATTCTGTATCTAACCAGAATCCTAACCCTTTTTCTAACTGGAGGTAGATTTTTTGTCCAAGGGGATCTTTGGTCCAGCAAAACATCAATCTAGTGCCCATTTGGTCTAGTGGGTATTCCCCCCCCCCCCCCATCCAGAATAGTAAATAAAAAAAGTTTCAACAGAAAGCTTCAGAGATGTACCCACACTTACATGGAAATACACTTTCCATTTTTCAAATGATATTTTATGATTTTCTTCATTCCAGAAAGATTCAGAGCATGTGCAAGCTTATAATATGGGGTTTAACATATTACGCTATGTATACCAGGAAGGTTTACGACCATAGCATCCAAGGGTAAGGTCCTTGCTGGGCAATGTTGGTGAATGGAGGGAAATTCTGCCAAATAATCTTGTGACACTTGGCTTTTTATATGAATTACACAGTAAAGAGTAATTTGATTCACTTCCTGTTAAAAATATATTTTTCTAGCCCAGATTACACAATCGTTAACAGAAATGGTGGGAAAGTAAAACCCACCCTTTTTTTATTGTGATTTTTCCTGCTGTGACAAATCAGTACCACAATTTTACAGTCACCCAAGCATGATAGAATAAATCTGCTACAAGCACTCACCAAAACTACCCTCACATTTCTGAATTAAATTGACCAACCATGTCAAGTGAATTACTTGATTAGAATCAAACCAATCTGCCATACTTCAGTGCTCATAATGGCTTCATAAACTTTCAAATTTCAAGGGGTACTAAGTTGTTGCTTGATGGCATACCTTTGAACTTAAACACCTACAGGAGTATTAAACTTAATTTGAATTTCAATGTGGGATAAAGTTTGAAAGCGAGTACTCAATATGTGACTGGAGTGTACAATACACTTTTAATAGGGCTATTTCATATGAACAATTAAAAACAAGTGAAGTCTTCCTACAAGACATTTTGCATGATATTTTTAAAACTTATAAAACTAACCCATGCTTACACAGGTACATACATATATTGCACTTACTGTTATAAGGCCAAATACCCAGAACTGGATTATTATCTGTGGTAAAATATGGGTAAACCGTACCATTCAAGTAATCCACCGCAAAAATAGTTTGACTCAAATCTGTAGAAGCCATACCATGGTCAGAGGTCACAATAATGTTAATTTTGTCATATAAATCTGCATCCTTCAGTTTCTGGATCAAGTAATTCATGGTATCATCACACAATTTCAGTGTCTCGTTCATCTCTTTGGAGTCAGGCCCAAACAGGTGCCCAGTTCTATCCGGCTCATGAAAATATAAAGCGGCAAAATTGATGCTTTCATTTGAGAACAACTCTACGGTGAAGTCAATCCGCTCGTTAAAAGGTACAGTTTCATTGTATGCATCATATTCAAAGTTAGGGAGCATTCCATCAAATTTAACATCCATCCCAGGATAGTCAACCACACCACTGCTTCCGCCCTGTCTCTGGTTTGTAATCCAGATGGGCTCTTGTCCATTCTGGCTCCACCATTTGGGGTCAAGATTTCCCAATGAAAATCGCTCGTGCAATATGGGGTCATAAATATCATTTGCAACTATCCCATGAGATTCTTCATACAGCCCAGTAACAAGGGTGTAGTGGTTGGGAAAAGTTTTTGTGATGAAGGCATCTATCGTATAATTAGCCTTTCCACCATCTGATGCAAACTTGTTAAAAGTTGGTGTTAGACCCCTGTTGAGGTAATCCCATCTGAAGCCATCAAATGAAATTAAGAGAACTAACTTCTCCCTTGATTGGGAGAGGGGTTTGCTGGCTGACAACTTTAACAAACTATAAAGTAAGGCAGAGCTGAGCCAAATGTACAAAGATGGCATGAAGGACTGCATGATGGGTGGAAATATAACAAAGAACTTTGATGCTTTAAGTAAAAAATCTTCTTGACATGAGGGTGCACTGGGAAAAAAATTTGTGCACAGACTGTAGCTCGTTGTTAAAAGTTACTTTCGTTGCACATCCATATCTTGCCCTCGACAGATTTTACTCCATCAGAAAAGAAAAAGTTTTGCTTTTAATGATTCAAAGTACTGTGCAAATTATCTGTTTGCAGTAATTGCCTCGACTTCCTTCAGAATCTGTATTCACATGCACTTTGATCAAAGATATCCGGAGGCGTAGTGGCTAGCTAATACAGAATGAGAATTCCACCAAAATAAAAACTTCAGCATTTGTGTAAAGTGAAGTAAATTTCAGTTTGCCATGGCCTCCTCTTGATGGACATCAACTTAGTTTCTGCTCCACATATCAGTAAGTAAATGTTATGCTCTGTAAATTCACTATGAAAAGAAAAAAAACTGAGGTTAAATTCCATGCATAAGTTTGAACTTTTTTCACTCTAAGACAACAGAACTTAGTATGAAGAGACAGTATAAACATTAAAATGTATAGGCATATGGCATGAGGTCTGATTGAATTCTGTCCCTGATTTTGTTTATCCCACATACAGCAACTATAAATTGATGGTAAATAAGTTAAATTAATATGTACCTATTTGAGAGGTGGCACAATCCTGACGGGTGCATCATGCCAAGAAAATTGGGGGCAAGGGGGAGAGGGATATGAATTCAAGGTGTCCTTTTCCAGGCCCCTCTAATCTTATATCAATGCAATTTTATCCTCCACCAAACTTGACAGGTGAGACGGCTTCCCAGTCCCCAATGGCAAGATGCAGTTGAATGCAAAGCACATGTACACTATGTGCAAAGTTCTGAGAAGCGCAAAATACTGCAACCTGCAGACACTTTGCAGTTTTTCACCTTTTCATCTTAAAAACTGTACTTTAAGTGGAGTTAGTTAGAAGGGATTTAACAACACACAAACATGAACGTGTTATATAGTGTCAGCTGGATAAAAAGTAAAGTTCACGGTTCAAGTTCCAGTTCGGTTAAACAGTTTCAAATACAGTTCAAGTCCTTCCTTTTAGTCGCCTCTTACGACAGGCGGGAAATACCATGGGCATATTCTACAACCCCCAGCCCACAGAAAGGCTATCAGTGGAAGTGGCCTAACATGCTGATACAGTTGTTTCCTCTCAAAAGTTATCTATGGGGTCAAAGTGCCCAATATCTGTATATTGACTTATTTCTTAATGCTGAGCATGTGCACATACAGTAGCACTAAGCCCTTGTAGTGGGGGACAGCTCTGCTTAGGGCACTGGAAGCAGGCTCAAAGTTTTAGGTGCTTTCTGCTGCCATGTAAGCTATACTGTACAGTAGTAGCCTAGGTACCACTTGAATGCCAAGAGGCGGATATATAGTAGCATGTAAGTTTGTGGTTAATTGCCAGAGCTAATCATGACTTTTTTTTTTCCACTTTTTCCTCTGACCAACAGCATGTCAAACTGCAACAAACTGCAAACAAAGTGAACTTGAAGCAAGCACGTGTGATATCGTAACCTCACAATAATCAACACTGTCTTGTTTTTGTTTAAACTTCACAAAAATTCTCTTGATCCACAATAACCTCATGCTTTCATAATGTGAAAGCATGAGAGATATAGGAATCTTACAAACATATAGCCCTCGAGGAAACCCATACAGTATTTTTATCAACTGCAAGTCAAAACAATAGACTGCGAGAAAACAAAGCATTTCTCATCAATGTGAGGAGATATAACACCACTTCTGGCTGCTTCAAGCTTACTTTCAGAATACAAATGTAGTCCTTTGTTTGCTAATTTATGTTGAGAAGTTGAAACTGAGCACCATACATACATGCACATCAGTCTCAGAACTGAACAGAAATTTCATCAGAACGCTTTTAGATTTAGTTATACTTTCACGTATTGAACATATCTTTTTGTTCAAAGTGAACCTACAGTCTACACTTACAAATTTAAAAGGCTGAAAAAATTAATCTCGTCGGTCCAATTCCCATCTCCATACAACATTCCTATGCTATAACTGAAAATGTTTAAGCTGTTTATTCACTCAACAGAAAATGGTAGATTGTGCAAGATTTTTTGCATGGTAACTCTTGTTACAATCTTTGTTTCTCTTTGTTTTTCCTAAAGCCACTGCACTTTGTTCCAAAACTGACCACTGTTTCATTGTTATTCACTGAAATATATGTGCAATGTGCTTTGCAAAAAAGGAGTAATTTTTCAAAGGCCATAAACACTTTTATTTCAGAGAGAAACAAAAGCAGATAAAGTGAGTTGTTCTTGGAGGCCATCATATATTATTTTGCAATCGACTATTTCAAATAAATCTCAAATATATCTAAGCAACTGACACTTTAAAACTGCCGAGTTGGTCAAATGAAATCCACCTTTTAACCTCCGTAACCCATTCTTTTATTATAGACTTAGATACACTTTCAAACTTTCCATCAATTTGTCTGCCAAACTGCAAAAGGCAAAAAAGTAAACAAAATGTTCAATGCTTACACTTTAACATATGATACTGTGGTGCAACTTACCCTGTATGCTGTTATCATTGTAATATTAAACTGTCTGATATTCAGCACTATCTACAAAAAGTGGTTCAATAGATATGTACATAGTACCTTCAGTACAGCACAGTTTCAACAACACAATTCTAACATTCAGCTTTTTTGTTTGTTATCTCCAAAGTGATTGTACAACAGAAATGCTGGTAGCAAAAAACCAATTCAATGATACAGTACCTGATATTGGATTTCTCAATCAGACATTTAATTGACGACTGTCATGCATACCTGTACAGTGTTTCTCCATACTGCTGGTATACCAACAACAATAAGTATCTTCAAGGGAAATTAAAAGTTTAAAATTTAATTAAAGAAAAAGATATTACTGAGGATGATTCCCCATGGTTTGATTTGCTGCTTCACAGCATGTTCCTTAGCTCATATACAGTATACACTAAGTTGAATTTACATTCACTTCATTAAAGTACCATTGTGCCAAACCTGTCACTAACCTGTGATGTGATTTTGGCAATATTTGCTTTAAAATTTTGGTACCAGACGAGTACAGACCAATGACACAGTTTTACGTAATTGTGTGAATTTTATTGAAAAGGCTGCTATTTGCAACCAAATCCCCAGAAAAGCATCCCAAAAAGGTGCAGCATCAGCCATCAATGCATCTCACTGTGTTCGAGATGGCCAAATTTATACAGTACAGCTTCTGCCAAAAATTGAGAGGAATTGCATCCACCCTGACATAAATCTGACCTTGCTCAGCTTAGACATGAGTAAACCAATATTACAAACCAATATCTCACCATAACTGACAAAACCAATATTTTGCATGAGAGAAATCAGTCTGACAACTCTTTTCAAAACATCTAGTCCCCACCTGCAGTGCCTTTATGACCAGAGGCTTAATGTATACAAGTGAGACTCCCAACTTCTGAATACTGGCTAAGACCCTGGTCATAAGACTGCAAATTTTTAGTGTGTCTTGCACAAGGACCAGGATAATGTGAAGGGTTTGTGAAACATGCCATAATACTGCACCTGGTTGTGTTCATTGCAAGGACTATGTAGGCTTGGTACTCATATCGCATACAACTCCATAAGGGAATTGTTACATGCTTCCCTGCGCTTTGGTACAAAAGCCCCAGTGACCCAACTTACTTCCTTTCAAGCATGCTAATTGATTTGCTCACTTGGCCAGACAGTTGGCTGCTCAAGTTTCTTGCATAACGCTACTTATAACTTGCAAAGGCATTATAAACAATGAATGCAGTCAGAGCTGGTGCTTTTGGTTGCCATGTCCTTCTCCACTGAGGAAGTCATGCAAATAATCAGCTAATCAGCCATGCCCAAGTTTGTTGATTACAGAGATTACAGTATCTTCGGTGATTGACATGGTGAGGTTGGTGTTCAGACTCTAAACCCAGTTGTTCACCTTACAGATAAATGGGCCTGATTGGGGTAGCTTGAGGTAAAGCTGAGGTAGAGGTCCTCAGGCCTCATTCTTACTGTACAATTCATTCTCAAGACCAGAGTTAAGTTCCACAATGCTTTGAAGTGACAGCACTGTTCCACTACCCCACTCTAAACAATGTTGCTGCAAGGATTGTTACAAGAAGTGGGTAGTGTGCAAACTATGTGAATGAAAACTAGTCAAGGGCAGATCCAGTATTTGGAGAAAGGGGTTCTTTCTTTGGGATGCAATGAATTGAAATCACCTACACAGTGGCTATCAGATGACATCCTCAGGAAAACCTGAAGAGAGTGGACTTTAAAATGGCATTTCCTAGGTTCTAAGGACTTTTGATTCAAGGCATATTCCAGTGGGATTTCACAAGGGTACCATTTGAAAGAGAAAAAATTTCCAACAAACCTTGTTGCAATACTCTGTTCCTAATATCTCAGATTAAAGATTAGTTACTTTGATCAAAAAATACCTCCAGTTCTCATCCAGGTCATAGAATATGAAGTGGGCACATTGCCTTAGATTCCTTTTCTTTTTCTTGTCGTGTTTGTCCTTGAAATTTGATACTTTTGAAATGTTTGAATACCTTTCCATGTAGATCTACCATAAAAGTACACCATATGTAGGGTATAGCTACTGTAACAACTTTGTTTTAAATATTCCCTGGTGTCAATATCATAAAGAAATACACTGTTATGTCTAATCAATGAGATGTTATTACATCACAGATTTCCCATAATGCACAACACCCCTAGAAAAAGCACAGTGCGTTTCTTTGAAAATTAGCACCTTCCATGACACAAGATGCTACTGAGATGTGGTTTTCACCTCCTGAAACAAAAATTTTCTCCAGTTTTTGGAGTCCTTGAAATTAATCCTTGGCAAAACACCATTTGATTCACAATCAGGACCACTGAATTTTCAGCATTCTCAGTAATCTCTCGGGGCAGGCCAACCTTTACCTTCATTCAGGGTGGCGTAGGGGGCTTTCTGGCACCCCCACCCCCACCCCTGGCAAGCTACAGCCCTGGGGTGAATGTTAGTCAAACTGATGCAGACTGGAAGAGTGACAGGGTCTAAAGGATCTCTAATCTCACCCCAGAGAATAACAAATTTCTTTACTAAGTTTACCATTAGCCGCAACTCCAATTTAAACCAAACTACCTGTCTAGTACACCTCCAAGACAGAGCCAGTAGCCTGCACTGAGTTTAAATTACTGGCGGCAATATTGTCACACAATGTATGTGAAATGAACTGCGAACAAAACTGACCGTATAAGTCACCATTGACCAACCAGAGTGAAGCTACTGTATATTGTTTGAATGAATGCTAGTCATTAATTGTATTTAGACCTCTAGGGCTATTCCTAAATATGTTTGGGCAAGGAGTTGATCAACTCCCTGGTTTGGGTGGGTGCCATATCCCCTTAAGGACAAGCCCAAGACAAGTGTAACATTAAAGCTAGTTCATAATCACCAAAGTAACTTTGAGAATTGTTGAAGTATATATCATGATTTCAGTTGTGGTTGCTGCTCTTATATACCAAAGTAAGTTTTTGCTTGGAAAAGAGGGCAACTATCGATTCATTGCCCATCATATGTTTTTACATCCACACATTTTTGTTTCAACTTGTTACCTTTGTAAAACATGTGAGAAATTAATTTGAATTGAACTGAATTGTCTCTTGTCTATGGATGACATAGTAAGAAACTGCTACAGTAACATGCTACAATGTAGAATTAGGCACAATGTGATTAAGCCATGTCAATTCTCCAGTGCAACATTCTGAGTGCATAGCCTGGGTAGAAGTCCAAAGGGGGTAAGGTAAGCCCCTCCCTCTTTGGAAAAATCTGCAATTTGGGAGGTACCCAGATGGCAAATGGTTCAATCAATATTTGACCCAAATTTACCTTGCAAATGAGGTGAGAACAAGGTTCACATTCAATGCTTACCCACTCACAGTTGGTTTAGTGAATTTTTCTTGTGGTAAGTGACGTAACGCAGCTAAGTTCATGGGTTTGTGAAACACACATGTGGTTAGTTAGATGAGGTTTAACGTCCCAGTTTCCAACCAATTGGTTCAAGTCAAGCCGACCACAGCCTTTTTTCCACTTGTGGCTCACTGGCTTGTTTTCCCTACTCCATTGCTTATGCTGACCACCAAGCACAAAGGCAGTAGGTTCCATTTTTAAAGTCTTTGGTATGACCCGGCCAGGATTTGAACCCTAGACCTTCCGGCTGCAAGTCGGATGCTCTAACCACTTGGCCACTGCAGTCGGCCACACATGGAAAGACAAATAATATTACCCTTAATTTCCTTAAAATTGTGTCCAAATAATTTATATACTGAAAAAAAAAGAACGAAAATTAATAATGAGATGATGGTATTTTATTTACTTTGCTGTGATTGTCTTAACTCAATGTGTGATGTATGAGACTTCAATGTTGTTACATTATGAAGTTACAGGTGTGCAACAGACTTTGGCCAAGCGACTTTAAAAATGGGTAAGCAAAGAAAGTATAGCACTTGAGTACGTGGGTGGATAATTAAATATGAGGCTTGGGTGAAAAGTACAATTTGTGACATGACTGATTCTTTTCAAGCCTGGACCAAGGAGACTGTTTTTAAAACAGCAGCTAACGAATTGCTTATATGATTTTTTGTGGGTACTGTAAGTGACTTTAAAGATGATATGGCATCCACCAAACCAAAAGTTGCTAGCAACTCTCTGCCCAAACATATTTAGGTATAACCCTAGAGTTCTAAATACAGTTGATAACTGCACTTTGACTGACATTAATTCAAACAATACAGCTGCACTCCAGTTGGTCAACAATGACTCATACTGTCAGTTGTGTTCCCTATAAAGATCACACACACACACTTGTTTGACAATATTGCCTCAAACAAGTTAAACTCAGTGCAGGCTTCTGTTCTGCCTTGGATGTGTATTGAACAGGTGGTTTGGTTTACTTGGAAGAGGGGCTAGAAGTTGTAGTGACCTCATAAGTAATGCACTCTCCCTCTGCATTCCACTCAGTGGCTTCCACCCACAATAGAATCTTCATGCCATGATAACAATACAAGATATGCACAAGTGTGGATAGGATGCAGCACCTGTAGAAATACTAATTTGGTCCACATTCTACATCTGCTAGTTACCAGTGTGTCCAGTTACAAGCTGAAAGCTCACATCCCTGCAGCTCTGGAACATGCCTAGCAAGGACCTACAGGCCACACTAGCTCTACAGTGCCAGCAGAGAGGATGTTACAGGTACAGAATCTAAAACTGTACTTAGTTAACATTAATTAGTCACAATTTCATAACTTTCCTGTAGTTATTTCAATGTGCCTATTTGCTTTTAGCCTGACTCACTTTTGTAGAGCTTTAAGCACTGTATCTGTCCAGTTCAGGTATTGAGGTGTACAGTAATAACTTCCTTAGTCTCAAACATGGATATTTTGGCTCAGTAGTCACAGACAACTCAATTTAGGGTACCTCACTTTAGAAGCTATTTCAAGCTTACACCTAGATGTAGATCCAGCCTGGCAGCGCATGACAGATTGACATGGGCGTCCGCAGAAAAAATTTCAGGGGGGGGGGGGGCAAACTTTTAATTGATCAGATCAGTAGGCTCGCAGCTGGAGTAACCACTTGGAGGGGTTACATCAATGGAGGATTGTTGCTGGCCTGGGAGAGGGGTGAAGGGGAAGGGGTATCCCCCTCCACTTCGAAAACTTTTTGTCTTTTTCAAGGAGCCTACATGCAAAATGGTGCGAGATTTTCCACTTTTGACAGAACTAGTCTTGAAGGTTTAGTAATTTCTTTTCTGCAAGTTTTTGATTTTCCAGGGGGAGGGTTAGGTTAGGTTAGATGAGGTTTAACGTCCCAGTTTCCAACCAATTGGTTCAAGTCGAGACGACCACGGCCTTTTTTCCAGTTGTGGCTCACTGGCTTGTTTTCCCTACTCCATTGTTTATGCTGAGCACCAAGCACAAAGGCAGTAGGTTCCATTTTTAAAGTCTTTGGTATGACCCGGCCAGGATTTGAACCCTAGACCTTCCGGCTGCGAGTCAGATGCTGTGGACGCCCATGCAGATTGCCTTGATTCAACAAACCCACCAGTCTCATTTTATATAGCGACTCACTGCTAGTACTATATAAGCCACATTCCTGGTAGCATCTTTCCCTGCCTTTCCTATATTTATCAGCAGGCACACTACTACAATACTTATTGCTGCTGTTATTACTTATACTTTTATCACAGCACAACTTCCCACTGCCATTATTACATAGCTTGCTCACTTATTGCCAGTGCTGGCTAAATTATTTATTGTTGCCTTACTTCCACACTTGATAGCTCCTAAGATACATATCCCACTGTATGGCTGCACACTGACCTACTGTACATGTAGGTTCTGCTTTACGGTACCAAAACAGGCTTTATGCTAACACAGCTTATCATTATCTCTTTTCAGGACCCACATGGTGACTGGAGGGGCTGATATGGTACATGGGAGATTAATGAGCAAAGTAGAAATCAGGTAAGGCAAGCCACTACCTTGTTTCTCTAAAGAGTAAACTTACGAGAATTGTTACTCTGTCTGAGGTGAGACTAAAGAGCCTTTAAAATGGATAGGGTGAGCTAAGAAATTGCTCTTCAATTTTTTCAAGAGAAAATTTGCTTTTGTATGACAAAAATTCAGACAGGCTGGCTTAATCACTGGACACAACACATTTATTTTATGTTGTAAAAAAAATTACAACAAAATGATGCTAGTAATTTCTTCAGTTTGATGATGTCTGGTTGTAAATGGACAAACCACAATAAATAGATCTCACAAATTGCCAGCCACTTGAAGCTGCTGACTGTGACATGCTTTTAATGGCCATTCAATTAACTACAATATGTTTGGTGTACATCAGGAACAGCTGAGCCTACCATGCAACACTCTGTGATCACCATGCACATATGTAGACCCAGGCTTCCACAAATAAGAATTTGTCGAAGCCTGGTAGACCTATGAGGCCATATTGTTTGAAATACTGTACTGCTGAATTCTTAGAGCATATTGTAGCCTACATGATAGAAGAAATAACCAGACTAATGTTAGGCCTACCACCAATCATACAAGTTTAACATTCAGATAGTCTGGATGAAAAGTAATTCACGACTTGATTGCTACTGTAAGGGAGAATTGGCTTTGTGGTTTGGTGATTGAGTGTTCTGCCTTACATACTTGGAGTTGGAGGTCTCCAGATTTTCTGGGTACTAAAATTTAGTTGTTCAGCATAGCTGTTCACAATGCTGAGGGGGTTTAAACTGGTGAATTTTAATGGGTATCTGATTGTCTATTTCAGGAAGTTGTCTTATTTAGGAATTTGTCCATTTCAGGAAGTTGTGAACTTTGCTTTTTGCTTGGTTCAGCTGTCAAGCAGTGGTGCTGAGCAAGGAACCTCTACCCCTCCCAGCCTTTGAGAAGGTGGCTAGGCCTACAGACTCAGCATACACTCATGTCCCTCAGACGGGGACCTTAAATGGCAATTCTGGGAGTTGGCTTGGGAGAGATAAGTGCACCCTGCCTTGTTAACCTCTGAGCATGTCACCCCCTGTGGGCTGGGGGTTGTAGAATATGCCCACAATATTTCCCGCCTGTCGTAAGAGGCGACTAAAGGGAAGGACTTGCACTGTGCTTGACACTATATAGGCCTAACACATTTGTGTTAGTGTGTCGTTAAATTTCATCTAACTAACTGAGCACATGTCAAAACAAGAAGGCGAATCATGCTGGTGTTCATCCCTGTTCACTCTGGTATAGGGTCCTCAATGAGCCAATTAACTGGCTTCCTGAACCTCAAACCTTCAAGGGAAAGTGCATTTCCCCCAATTTGAATTACTGTAGTGTACCCCCTCATTCTTATTCAGGAATGGCTCCTTTCAATCATGTGACAATATTTTTGTTTCTTATGTGCTATAAAATACATTGCAGAATAACTCCAGTCCTTCATTTACCTTCAATATTCAATATTTTTACAAAGAGACATAGGCCTAGGCTAGTGAAAAATACTTATGAGCGAAATATGCTGAGATCTGTATGATTTAGCAGATTTTTTAAAATAAACTTGAGGCAACTGCTTTCTCCCTTTAAACTGGACTAAAACTGAGAACAATTAGGCCTAGGCTAGGACTGTTAGTTGTAACAATGTATTCTTCTTTGAGCTAGGCCCCCGAGGCTAGGCCTAAACAACATGACAATTGACATGAGCCTACACTAACTTATGCAGAATTATCATATGGACCTGACTCTATTTTACACATTTACAGTGCGTCGTATCGAAATTGTGTTTACAACATGAATGCTCAAGTAAATTATTGGGCCGCGCCAATATTCAGCAAGGAATAAAAATATCTCACATCATCCATAGCCTAGGTTAGTTTCCACCTAGTCTGTGGCGCCCGTAGGCTAGGCCTAGCCTACACTGCTATAAGGCCTAGGCCCTAGCCTACATGATTATAACATAATCATGTGATGTGAGCGCATTGAAGTTGAACGTTCATGCTGACGTCAATGGGAAATACAGATTACCTAGAAGTAGAATACTGTGCCTATTGTAAACTCTAGATTGTGTATTACAATTTGGAATCAATGTGTATAAGTGAGATCGACCAAAAAATTCACAGAATATTAACTATTACCAGAGGTAGCCTCTCCTCAGTTCAGTGGTACCATTGCCACTACTGCACCTCTGCACTTTAGTAAGTTCGCAATTACTGTACTCAGCCCGCACGCCTAATTTTTTCCCCACGAGGTTATGGGCAAATTTGATTTTCAAAATTTTTCAAATTTGTTTCAAAATCATGGTTAGGGATATATTTAGGGTTAGGGTTACGTGGCTTGTTCTTTGATAATCCTGTGTCAGAATTACAATAAAAGGGTCGGAAAGCTGTCATTTTGGAACACGGACTTCTTATATACATGGACAGAGCATATTGCACTAACGTCCTATGCGTAAACTGTCTCCATCGTACGTACACGAATAGGCTTACCAATATGGCTGCCTGCTGTAGTCTTGTGTGTAAAAGTTTGGACTTGCTCAAGTGGCTCAGTATCGACAAATTATGTGAAAAACTTGTAATATTTTCGAAAGAATGCAAGCTCAGGTCAAATTCATCAAATAGAATGGAGGACTGTGATATTGTTCTTCCATTCATACTGATATTTTGTCTGAAATGTTGCAGATTCATCGTCAAATTGGGCAAATGGCAGTAGCCGGCGGCCATCTTGGTTAGCCGAAATTTGTTCGAGCGGTGGCGACCGTATTGATTGCGCAATCCTCTGTCCATGTATTGAAGTCCGTGTTTTGGAACTAGAGGTGTGGCCTATTTCCAAGAAGCTGATTGGTCCATTGGCATGATTTGCCCATAACCTCGTGGGAAAAAAAGATTGCGCAGCCCGCACGTCCTAGGCCTATGTAGGGGACGTACATTGTACGATACAATTAATTCCAAGTTAGCCTCCGTGAAGTTCAACATATTAAAATCTCTTATTTTTCGTTATTTTCAGATTTTTAACACCAACATGAAAAGAAAATTGAGTAATGAGAATAAGTTAGTTTAATTCCTGTCAATTCAAAACAATTGTCTGCTGAAAATGGTCTTTTGGGAATAATTTTCCAGTTATCCCATGCAGGGCATCCGGCCAGCTTTACATCTTTAGGGGACTGTGACAATTGTTGTGATTGAGGGGGCATAAAATTTTCTCCTAATTTCCGGTGTACTATATAAGCCAGAGGTGGGGGACCTTTTTCCCTTGACGGGCCTTTCTGATAGTCATAATCCACTCGCGGGCCGCAGATTGTGAGGGCGCAAAGAGCTTTCCCCAAAGGGCGCAGGCCAAGGAGCCCCAAACAAGAACTGGTGGGGTTAGGGGAAAAGCCCAGGTAAGGAACTAGTGCGATTCTCCCAGAAGCTATTGAGTTTGTGCAAATTTGTAGGCAGTAGAATGCTCTTCCACTAACTTTTAATGGCATTTACTGTGCAAGGCTACTCAAACCAGGAGTATCACAATATGACCATTTGTCTTCTTATGCATTTATGCAACAGTGAAAACGAAAAGTGCGCGTTAAGCGCGCCGAAAAAACGCGCATTTTGGAACCAACTTTATTTTTCTTAACTTTCAATTGCAAAATTATCTACTTTTTAACGCTTCACTTACGCTACTCTTCGGAGGGACACTTCTAGTCACCACCCCCCCCCCGAATCTACCTTAACCGGAATAAATACAGTGCCCTCTGAGTTTCGTACTGTAATATAGATACACTATAGAGAATACTGCAATTCTGTTCAATGCTATGTAGCCTACCACTATAGAAGTATAAGGATTCTGCACCTGGTTGTCTAACGAAACAGTGGGCATATTATGTTGTGCATGCTAGGGTTTAAGTACCAGTATTACATGAAACAGGCGTAGGAAGCTTTTCGAGACGGTGGGAGGGGAACCTTGTTTCGGATTGCCCTCCTGGGGGAGGGGTCTAAGGGGAGGGGGAACTTTTTGGGTATTTGAGGGTCCTCAGATGCAATTTGGTGCAACATTTTGGACAAAATTTAAGGAAAATTACAGCAAATTTTTGACATTTCTTACAGAAGAGACAAATAAGGGGTCTTTGCCCTTGGATCTTAGGGGCGGAAGCATACTTCAGCCCCCTCACATTTTTGAATGGGGTGCTAAAGCCTCACCAGCCCCCCCCCCCCCCCGCTTTCTTTCTACGCCTATGATAATATTTGTAAATGAGGAACATGTTTCCGCGCTGATTTAGAGTTTTTCCCAGAATCTAAACTGTGATTTCAAAGCGCGCGAAAATTTTTTGGATAAGTCTACGTACATTAAAAAGAATCTGTACTTATGTGAAGCATATATATGTCAATTGTCAAGGGAGTTGGGCCATATCGGGCATAACTTACATCGTACTTTCCTCCTCGAGTCACTAGCCGTACCACCCGACAAACACAAGAGAACAAACATTCCGTACCACACTACAGACACAAGAGAACGAACATTAATTAGACTTAGCAAAATGAGATGAAATGACCAAAATTTACATATATCCATGTATTCTACTTAAGTTACTTAATTGAAAAGATGGAAATGTTTGTACTATAATTAGCGGTGTGTAAAAGTACACAAATTGGCCACCGTAAAACGTACAGGTAAAGGTATACGTACTCTAATGCTCAAAATAAATTGAAGATTTTGTAGCTTGTAGTTATAGCCTTTAAGGCATGGGAAATTATAACTAAAGTATAATGTGAACCGTGCTCACACATTTCGAAAGGCTGAAAATTATCTGAAATGTTGTAATTAGGCCTTTAAGGCATGGGAAATTACAACTGTAGCCACAAAACTTATGACTTGATTTAAAGGTGTTGTAATTAGGTCCAGAAGGCATGGTAAATTAGAACCAAAGTATAGAACCGGGAAAATGTTGTAGCCGAAAATCGTACTATTCAAATCTGTAACACAAGTTTGATTATAACAAAATGACAATGTTGTAATTAGGCCCAAACAGCATGATAAATTACAACCACATGCCAAATGAATCTTGAAACAAGAGTGTTCTTATAACTGTCTTTGTAAGTCGGCTGACGCGCTGTAACTAGGCCAAGAAGGCATGATATATTACAGCCAAGAAATATGGAAACGTGCTTTTAAAGGCATTTTCTAGTGGCTTTTCACAAGGGTCCCATGTGAAAGAGAAAAAAAATTCAGTTCATACCCTCTAAACCCTGTAGTAATACTCTTTTCCTAACTCAAGGTATCTAATATTAAAGACTACTTGTTTTTGTCCAAAAATACCTCCAGTTCTCATCAAGGTCACAGAGTGTTATGTAAAGTGGGCACATTGCCTCAGATTTCTTTTGTTTCCCTTTATAATTGAATGTCCTGTTGTCCTTGAAATTTGATACTGTTGGAATGATTGAATACCAATCCATGTAGGTTTAGCATAAATCTACACTACATTTACGGCATAACAAACGAAGTTGCTAAATATTTCCTACAACGGTGTTAATATCATAAAGAAATTCATTGCTTTGTTAAATTAATGTGCCACGATGACATCACAGATTTCCCATAATGCACTTTATCTTGAGAAAAAATTGCATTTCTCTGAAAATTAGTATCTTCCAAACGCTAAAAGCTATTGAGATGCGGGTTTCACCTTCTAGAAGAGGAAAATTTTCTGCATTTTTTGAAGTCACTGACTTTTGTCTGTGGCAAATCCCTGTAACTTTTGAAGCACGATAGTTCATAACTGTCCGAGAAAGTAATTAGGCCTAGAAGGCATGGTAAATCACAACGACAGTATACTGAAAATACGTGACTATAAAGCAGCGACTACGAGAACAAGAACTTACATGGAGCTGCATGAAAACGAGGCTTCTCCGGCGAGAACCAACAGCACAATGAGGCTTTGTATCACAGCACGCTCTCACGAAATCTCGGAATGCATTTCATGTGACGAGATGGAATTAGCTATTTATAGTAACTAAAGAGTGGGCAAAGTGTACCGAAAATTTTGGGTTTTATCACAGAAATGACCCTTTTGAAAGTCAAAACAAGTAAAACTACCAGGTCGGTAGCGGTATCATTTTCCCGACAGGGGGGCGGATCATGCAGTGACTCTAAGTTTCGACAGCCCCTAAGTCGAGGGGATGGTGAGAAGGGCATAGGAAGGAGCCTCACTATCCCAAGCCATTGCAGGGGCATATTTTGCATAATCACTATAAATACTATTCAGAAGCCGAGTTGCCCACTGATAGTGTTCTTTTGAATCTGAAACGTGAAATTGCAAAGCGCGCGAAAATTTTTGGTAGACTTGCACAACAAATATATGTAATCATTAAGAACAAAAAGAGAAAAAAAAAGGAAGAACTGAAGACGTGGTAGACCATATCGAGGATAACATACATTTTATCGAAAACACCTGGACTACGCTGTGAAATAGCCAAACTTTGCTCCGTGAGTCGCTCACCAACTGACCGTACACACAAGAGAACAGCAATTATAGGCTTTGCGACGGATATGTGATGAAATTTACGACCTCTGCATAAACTGTGTACTCTGCCCACATGTTACTTGGTAAGTTTGGCAGGTCTTGTGCTATCTAGCAATGTGGAATGGAACTATTGAAGAAACTGGAGTGACTCTACAGCGCGCGTAACGCGCCGAAAATTTTGGGTTCTTAACAGGGAAATTGTCCTCTTGAGAGCAAAAAACAGGGAAACTGTCTGGACGACTAGTCGGGGACTACATACTTTACCGTATCGACTAAGACTCCCCGACGAAACTAAAAAAATTTCCCGACGGAGGTACAGCCTTCCCCGACGGGGGCATGGCCCCCTGCCCCCCACCTGGCGCCACCATTGCCCTAGGACGCCCCTGCATTGTGAGACCCAGTACACCTAATTACTGGTGGGTCCAGGGCCATCACGGGCTAGGTGGGGTCCACTTCCAAAGCCTTAGAAACTGTCGAATCGACACAAGTGTTGCCACTAGAATGACGTGATACAAACTGTCTTCACACGTCACATGGCTCAATGTACTGACCACAACGACCATAATTGACCATCTTATAAACTAAAATAACATCTCAGGCTTACTGGCTTACGATAGGTCGACTTTATACAAGGTTTGTAGCTGGTGAGAGCGTGGATTGTTCCTGCAGGAAGGGTTACAATAGTTATTCCCCTCAAGTTGACGTACTGAAAGTAATGAGACAATCTACTTAGGTTGTCTTACAGAAGTCGGTTTTAATGAGACACCCATTTATACTGCGTGCGAGCGAAGCGCACCGAAAAAAAAAACAAATATTGAAGATTTGGATTGCATATATGGATAGGTCTTTCAATTGCATATGCAACCGACTATATTGTGTATTCTATGACCATCGACGATCATGCTTTTCAACAAAAAAAATCCAGCAGTGACTTTGAGAGATTTGCGGGGCAAGAAATCACCCCTTGACGCCCTCAAGCTGCCTCTGTTATTAATATTGTTTCAACACCTGTTTTCAATAGCTACGGGACCACTGAGGAAGAGATTTCTCCCCCATTCAATGCAATTCCCAAATCGATTATCGTCGGTACAATTCTGTGTTCGAATACCGTAATGTAAAGAAGTGTGATTTTCATCGTCTTTTTAAAGCACATCTGATAGCATAATTGCATATGAAGATACTCAAATAGCTTCATCTCATAGGCTAATGTACCGTGATTTCTGAAATACCAGTGCCTTACAACTTGCAAGGGGAAATAATCTCCTGGTTCCTCACCAAGGTAGAGCCAAGCACCACCAAAATGTGGTGATATCATATTAAGGAGAATGAGAACTTGCAGGAAAATTTCTGATACCAGAATATTCTGCACTCTTGCACCAATGGTACGTCTCAATGGACACTAGCCACCCTTTACTCATTTATGACTGATAAAAATACAGGAAATCTCTTTGTCTATTATGATTTTAAAGAACCCGAACCCAGAACCACCAAATCACGTCCAAAGGCTTCCTTTTTCCAAATTTTCACGGTGAGGTCCCGGATCTTCCGCCGTAAATGCCACTGTGGTGCTATTATGTGAGGGCTTTCCCCTCAGTGGCATTCCTGGTGGGTATTTTTCTCAACATAATTCTTGTTGGGAAAATTGTATGAGTGGACTATCGTTCAAAGCCCAATGCATCCCTTAATTTGATATCTTCCCCACCACAACTTCCTTCCACTCAATCATGAAATCGTTAGTCTAAGATAAGCTAACAAAATGGTCAAATTGTGACTTTTGTGTACGTAGTGCGTATCCAATGCCATTTGAAGGTAGTTAAATTTTTCATTCTAATGGCCACAATGAAGTGAAAGCACCAAAGAACCTCTGGAGGCTTCATCAGGACACCCCACCGGGAAGTTGCCCCTAGACAATACCAGAGGCCCTATACCGTGGTCCTCTGGACACCACTCCTGTAGGGGAGCGATTTGTTATCCATGGTGCCCCCGGCGTCACTCAGTTTTTGATGTGCCCCACCGGCAGAACGTTGTTCTTCGCCCCTCCCCATCTCGAAAAGTGGAAGGGGGATCAATGTGCTTGGCTGAGCTTAAAGCTATCCTGCTTCCAATGGGGAAGCGTTGCAATGTAGGCTACATTGGAAACGTGCAAATAATCTAATTAACTTAGCATATCCAGTAGGCCTATAAAACCTTGAATACTTCAACAAGCATATGTTGTTCAAAAGCGTAAAATCATGATGGAAACTGAGTAAGAAAGTGGCGCGGTAGAAAAAACTTTCTCAGCGCAACTTCCCGTGCGTTGTTTTGTTTCTCAAATAAACCGGCTGGGAGCAGCAAGGGCTTTATATCAAGTCCCGTTCGACCCGATTCTGCCTTTTAAGGAAGGCGACAAAATTTCATTGCTCGTATCTCGTGAGATGTCTTCATAATGTATGCGATTAAACGACTATAATTTATTTATAAATTTCCCAAAGCATGCATTATATAGCAAAGCGTTCCTTCAATGTCCGTTCCCACGTTCGGGCTCTATATGTAGCTCCTTCTTGAGTGCTGTAAGAAACACCTCCTAGATTGATTAACTACGATCGAAGGTTCTCCCAATGAAAGTCCTCCGTAACGGTCCCTCCGAAGTCAACGGCTTCCGCACTTCACTTTCATTCATCCAGTTATGAGAATTTCTCTTCTTCCCGAAGACCACACATTTGACCCAATCAAGTGAATGTTGATACCACATCACGCTCAAGAGAAATGCAAAGGCACAGAACGAAATCCCAGTTATCACCAGTCCAAAAATGAGGCCTTCGAGAAGGAAAAGGGTTAAAACATAAATAAAAATGGTGTGCATGCGGTGTGACAAATATTAATTGGCTGAAACCACAATCTCACTTGATCAAGTTTCTAAAGTAGAGGGATGTATGTAATGGTGTGTTCCCTGATATGAAGAAAATGAAAATTGCTTCCAAGTGTAAGTTGAAGTTATCAATTTACTTATATAGGCCTACTCTGAATAAGGTCTGTTTTATAAGATGCCCAGCCCATGGTAGGGAACAGGGCCACGTACCCTCCCTTGATTGTATGTAGCTGGATACTTCTGCATTTAATAAGAAGTATTACTAAAGTATTTCAAAAAATGCTACTTTCCGACGCTCTTCCATTCTCATTTGTCTCATTAGCACTTCCTGTTGGACAGATTGAATGAATTCATTGTCCCAAAGTCCCATGCAACCCCAGCCATCATCCATCCCTTCCTGTAATAAACCTTACGACAGTAGGCCTAAGAGACTCTCATTTAGCCAATATCAAACATGAAAAACGACGTAGCCTAGGGCCTAGGCTATATAACAAACAAGAAAGCCCAAAGGCTTGGTGATTCCTTGCTCAAAGGGGTGATTTATTGCACTGAGGTTTATCCCTCAAATTTATACTTATTGACTATATCTTTTTCACGATGATTTCACCACTTGACCTCTGCTGACCTCATGACCTTTGAACCCCACCAAAAGTGAATTACAAAAAATAAAAAAGACACTTTTAAGGAAGGATTCGTACCCGGATCGTCTGCGTGAGAAGCTGAGCTCTAATCCACTAGGCCATCAAAGAACTCGTTGAACTTTTGGTATATGCTCAGCATCCTTTACACGTGTTAATAATTAGTAATTTAAATGAGTATTATTACTGTAACAGTTATGTATGTGAAAAAATCAGTATTGTTCTCTATATCTTTATCTTTAGAATGGTAGAAAAATTCAGTCCTAACTTTTCGTTAGTCACGAAACGCCGGACACAATTTAGAGGTACTGGCCACTGTCTATTTAGTTTACGAGGTCGTCAAAGTTTCACCTCTGATGACCTCATATCACCTTCGACCTCCAACAAACTCACTGGGTTCCCTCTCTTAAAATATGTAAAACATCTATATACCACGGTATGAAAAGAATGTATTCGGGATTTTCGTTTAATGCAATAGACCTTATGCATATGATGTCACAAAGGAGAAAGTGCTCCCTCGTTTGGAGGAATATGGAGGAAAAGCGCGTATATCATGATTGTAAGTTACACCAATAAAGGTAGACAGCTGATTTGTTAACTAATCGTATACGCGCGCGTAAGTCTACTGCACGTGCGGCGAAATGTGCGGCGAAATTTACGCCGTTCGTGCACGTGTGCTGCATTGTTTTCCTCCAGAATGACGTCAGTGTGATGTCAATGCATGAGGTCTATAGACGGACGGATCCAGTATTTGTAAGGCCGAGGCTCATTTTGTCAGCGCTAGAAAACCACACAAGAGCTCTTCTAAGGGGAAGTCAAGGATCTCTCAGGGAAAACAGTGAAAATATGGGAGCCCTTATATATGATTTACTATAGGTTCTATGCGGGCTTTAAACTCATAAATAGGAAAATGACATTTCCAGCGTTTTCGGTATTTTTCTTTTTGTTTTGTAAATAAGCCAACTTTCATTCAGGGTCTGGAAATCTCGGGGGAGAGGGGCAACCGTTTTCTATGGTCCCCTCCCCCATACTAAGGCCCTGCGTTCCGTTTTTATCCAATGAAGTCAATTTTTACCAAACTCTAAAAATTTTTGATAATCAGGACCCGATTGATTAGAGTTTTTTGCGAATATACTGACACTTACCCACGATCATACCATCCAAATACGTCAAATCATCCAACAAGAGACCAACTGTATCCATGGTGCCATTGTGTGGGTTGGGCTTGATTCCCAAAAGACGACACATGAGAGGATAGATGTCTACTGTATGAAACGGTGGAACGATGACGCCTTTCTTAAAGGCTGGTCCATGAGCAATGAAAAATGGACGCATGCTTGGCAGGGAGTTATTATAACCGTGGTTTCCTTTTGCTACAAGTCATGAGAGAGGAAAAATAACAAAAATACAGAAAGTAAAAAGGGGCTTTTATCTCTTCGCTGATGCATACCCAATAGACTTTAGGAAAGGATTTTCTTTTTTGTTTTCGTTTTTATAAGGGGGGATGGACTGTGTGGTCAAAAACTGAAAATACGTGGACCGAATTTTCATTGGGTCAGGGCTGCATTACCATGATGCGTGGTATTCTATAGAGCTGCAGTCTTGGACAAAACTGTTGGAACACCTCCCACCCTTGTACCATGAACAATATGATGTCCTGCACGTTGACGAAACCCCCGTCCCCCAGTGCAAAGTTGTGCACGATTTACGAAAACCCCATCCCCAAGTCCAAGATTGTGGGAGTTCGGCTGGTAACTCCCTGTATAGAGCGTACCAATTGGTGGAATTGTTCTCTACCATAATAGGTAGACGTTTCTAGAATCATTTATTTTCTCCTTACTCTCCTTCCAAACGAACAAATATTTAAAAGGATTAAATCATCACCCTGGTTCGTCTAAGCCAACTACTGTGTTACTTAGGTCTCGTGATAGCCTGAAAATCTATGTTGTTGTTTCCTTCTCCCACAAGGCTTTTATAAAAGAGCGAAATTCCCTGGCATATCCTCCCATTAATCAATGGCGAAGCTTCCATCTGGTCAGGGGCAATCGCCCTCCTGAGTGACTCACGATGCGACTGCTGGTAACGTTTTCTGGCATTTCACTAGTCTAAGTACCTCAGTAAGGCAATATATCTTAGAGTTACTGTAACAAGGCCTGGGAAGGATCATTTCCGGCCCAGACTCTTGGAAATACTTTTAATTAACCAACCTTTTCGTACGCTAAAGACCACACTATATTTCGTTCATATATATGCGTAGGAAAAGGGGGCTGATGGGCTAAATCCCCCGTCAAAATTGTGGTGAGGTAGTATGCTTCCGCCCGGCCCACAAATCAAAGACTAAAACCCCTTACTTGTTCCCTCTGTAAAAAAAATGTCAGACATTTAAAGTAATTTTCCTTCACATTTGTCGAATATGTTGCACCAAATTGCATCTGAGAACCCTCTAATATCCCTCAGACCCCTTCCTCAGGACGGCAGCCCGAAAACCCGAAAACAGCGTTCACCCCCCCCCCCCCCCGTCGAGGACAGCTCACTACGCTTTAGCGTTCATTGACTGTAAGATAACACATACGATTAAGTGTGTTATAAAATATTTGTATGTCGAAACATTATTATACAGCTACTTTTGAGAAACAGGAGGAGAGTTGGTGCAACTGATGTTTTGAACTTTTATGATTGGATGAGTGCTTATATATATGTTCCATAAAGTAAATTCCGAGCCCATGCGTATAATATTAGAGACAGGAACTTCAAAGAACACCAAAATCTTTACATTCACCGTTGTTGTCGTTTGTCTCTGAAAACCCTTTGTGTCTGGTAGCAAATTGAAAGGGGATTCTTTCAATCTATCATGCGGAACAGGTGAAATTAAATGATATACTGTACAGGGACTGATGCAACGGAGGTAATTTTTAGTAATTGTCTAATTATAAATTACCAGCTCAACTTAGCTTGTATGCGCGTTGGCGTGCTAGCCAGAGTGGGGTGGGGTGCAGACCACATATACATTGCCCAATTGTTAAATATATTGGGGCAAAACAATTGGGCAATGTATATCCTATTTTCTCGAGCAATCGTTCATAAACTGTCGGGCAAACTACTTACCCATCCCCAGCTGAAAGTAGTTCCGTATGCTCATGCATATACTTGTGCTGAGCTGTTAAGGTGGGACGCGGTACACGGTACGCAAAGCCACGCGAAATAGTTACATCTTCACTCTTACTGATTTCCAATAAGACGGTTATTTGAACGCTGTATGCTGTATGCGAGATGCAAAACCGCGACAAGCAAGAAATTGAATTCCTGGTGTAGAATTAGAGACTCCACATACTGTGCGAAGTTTAATGAGTGCCCACGTGACTTTGCTATCAGTGACATCAATTATCTTCACATTTTTAATTTCCCATTATTTTGTACATTGAATAGTACTCATAAGCGTATGGGACCAACGTTTGAGATTTAGAGGAGGGCACATTTTTTTTGCCCGAATATAGGCTGGTGTTTTTTCTTTGAAAATTTCTCCCGAACATTTTTACACGTTCTGCCCAAATTTTGGGGGTTGTCCAAAAATTTGGGGGCATAGCGTCCCCTACTTATACGCCCATGATAGTCCACTCTGATCATGTATCGTGATAATTGTTAATACTGAGCTTTACCATTCAGTAATTATCGTTAAACTTGTCAGAAAAAGAACATTCATTTTCACGATGCCTTCGATGAATGTCATACGATTGCCGGAAGACTAATCAATGTGTGGGAAAGTATCACCTATTCGGTGAAGTCTAGAACGCACATATGCGAGGCACACGGAATATTTGTTTCCTGGATGGCAAGCAGTTTCTGCCCGATAAAAACCGAAACTGATTCTTTTCTTGAGGCCGAATTTCCGAACTTTTTCAATAATTTGCACCTTAAATTGGCCTCGCCCAACTCCAAGGGGCTGCAGCCCTCTCTTCACCCTGGCTAGAATGCACCTACAGGCCTTATCTCAATTTGAAACGAAGTTCATATATTTCTCCGAGAAACAGATGATTCGGGCATTATTATTTTTTTAGCACTTGGGTCTTGGTGGGCTGCCCTCCTGATACTACAACTGATCCAAATCTACAAATGGTATTATATACGAGACAGTGCTTTTTTCAACCCTCTACATTCACCAATTCATAGACATATTCCTCCGAACGTTTGGGCCGGTTAGGGCTATTCTTCACGATCTTACGGAACCGATTTCATGAATTAATATTTAGGATATGTTTTGGCGACAAATCTCACCCCTCAGGAAGTTGCCATCAGAACTGCCTGGTCCATGACAGTAAAAGCTCTCCCAAGTTTACTTCTAGTCCTCTCTCACATTTGAAAAAAAATCAGTTTTCAAAGGTCTGCAGTTTAAATTCATGTCCAAGACATTTTTATGCTGGGCATACTCGGGGAGTCCAATACCATCTCCCTCGAACCCCTCGATCTCTGGTCTGCGATGCAGGCTTCACATTTCAGTTCACTGATCTGTACAAGTAATCAATGACGAATCAGAGTGGCTTGTAGGCCTATTTTAAAGGCAAAGTCCTAATTCATTTAATAGGCAGTCACCAACTGGAATCAAGACACCCTCGAGGCAGGCCCGTAGCCAGACAAGGTACTGAAATGGGGGCTAGATAGCTTCCAGGGGGAATAGATTGTATACTAAAATACATTAAGGTAATGGTAATATTTGATCTTCTAGGGGGAAAAATTTTCGGGGGGAGGCTCCTCGGGGACCCTTGCCTACGAGATTGCCTAGAAGTCCTAATTAGGTACTTCGGTAATCAATGGGGATCATGTGTCAAACCATTGTGACTTGTTTAAAAAGCAGCTAGTGTAAAATACAGTAAGAGAGATCAAAAAGCTTACCAGACAGCTTCAGAGAGTCGTATTTTGTACCCACCAAATTCCACCCCTTGTCGGCCAAAGCCACGATAGGTGCGATACGTATGTTCATCCTATAGTGGTAGCGAAAGGGAATATCTGCCTTCTTGTAGACCGAAATATGGGGTGCTACTTTCAAAGCACGGTATAATGGGTCGATGTGTTCAGCTTCGAAAAAAGGACATACAAAGAATTGATTGATATGAAGAATTTTAACTCCAACTTGAATTTCTTTCTTTTCGCCTTTCTCTCTCTAGTGTCCCTTCCCCTAAACTCGGTTGTGAATTACCCACTATTACCTTCTAATGATAGGGTAGTCTCTAATTGCTTAGTTTGAACACTACATAAAATGTTTCCCCCTTAGAGGATTTTTGGAGCTACCTCAGGGGTTTTTGATGGGTCTAAAGGGCGCATCAACAGACGTACCCATCGAGTCTACGTCCTAGCCCATTCACCACCATAAAAACCATAGCTAAAGGTATACTGAGCTGGGTGTGGCTCACCTCCAGTTAGTATATACTATGGTTTCTTTGATTGGGTGATGCATGACTAAGAGGTCTGTACACTTTCCACTTGCCCTAATTAGGCTCAAAAATCATATAGGCCTAATTTATTTCCAAGAAACTGTGTTTCTAAGAAAATAAAGATAAGTAATAGTTGGCCTAGATATTTTATAAAAATATCGTCGCAACTGTATTTTCTGGAAAAGAAAATTTCTGATATTCGAGAAGTTTTCACTTTTCTTAATATTCTAATGGACGTAAGTTATCTAAATGTAAGCTATATAATATGGCACTCAATGGCTTCGTTATGGGAGTATCGGATGTAACTTTAGCAGCTATGTACGTCGTTCATAGGCAATCAGTATTTTTCAAGCCGGGGACGTGAAACTAAAGATTATTTGAGCAACTGTAAACTTCTTATTTTCATTAATTTGTTAGTGTTTATTAGTTATTACTTGCAAGGGAGTAGGTTAAGCGGGGTTCTGGGACGAAAGTAAGCTTCCGACCCCTAACTCAAGGACAAAACCCCTTATTTGTTCTTTCTGCAAAAGTGTCAAAATATTGCACCAAATTGCATCTGAGGACCTTCAAATATTCATAAAATTTTCAAGCAGGAGGGGGAACCTCTCCATTTAGACCCCTCCCCCTGGACGGCGGTTCGAAGCGACGTTCAGCCCCCCTTCCCCCCGAGAACAGCTTCCTACGCTTATGATTACTTGGTTGCATTATTTAGTTATTATTTCGCTCTTCAGCTTGAGGTTTCCTTCATGCAGTTAGCCGGTAAGAAGTCAAGTCATGTGCTGCCCTAAGATTGATTGGGCTGTGCAATAATTTTAACTGTATGGATATATGGTCATTAGAGGGCTCTTCTTAGTTTCCCTTATGCCTCTATTTCTTCACAGCTATAATTTCAATGATTATTTCATGCTTTTACCCTGCAATAGCCTGCCCCTATATAAATCTCAGTAGCTGACTAGATGACCATATTTTATCAAGTCGACTGATCATGATTAGTGACTCATACTGATTGATACTGATTAACACTGATTGATACTTATTTCAGTCAGTATTCATGTTTGATAGCCTGAATTTGATTATACATACCTCTATAGCAACTCCCTTACCTCATGCATAAACATACTTATTATAATCTTTCGCTGCTCTCAAAAGGATGACCTCCTATGAGGCCGGTAGCTAGGTTGACATTCCGGGACAATGCGTTCACTCCGAAATCTTACGTCCCTCATATTTTTCACTATTATTAATTCAGTTACAGATACTAATGATCGAAGCATTCAAGTACCCCCCCCCCCCAAAAAAAAAAAAAAAAACTTAATCTTCCTTGTCTAAACTATGAGTATCTGGCCATGGGCCAGACTTCTATATAGTTCAGCAAACTCACCATGATGGGGCCAAATACCCAGAAGAGGGTTGTTTTCTGACGTAAAGTAAGGGTGAGCTGTTCTGTCGAGGTATTTGGCAGCAAATATGGTCCTCTTTCTACTGGTTGACGCCATTCCATGGTCTGATGTAATGATGATGTTGACTTTTCCGAATAAGTTCTTTTCTCTCATTCTCATGATTAAATGCTTCATTGTTTTGTCACAATGCGCAATTGCGGCGTTCATTTTCTTCGAGTGAGGTCCATGCAAATGTCCAGTTTTGTCAGGCTCGTTGAAACGTAAGGCCACAAAATTCACCTTGTGATCGTTGGCGAAAAGCTCCACGGCTTTGTCACTGAGGTCTTGAAATGACCGCGATGTATCGAGTCGTGAGTATTGGTGATCTGGCAACCTACTGCCATACGCCACACCCATACCCGGGAATTCAATCACACCGCTGCTTCCCCCTTGTCTTTGGTTCGTTATCCAGATTGGTTCTTGCCCCCTCTGACTCCACCATTTCTCTTCGTTGTTATTTTTCGTGAAAAATTCGTTGAGATGAGGGTCGTACATGTTCGATCCCGTGACCCCATGTGACTCCTCGTGAAGACCCGTGACTAAGGAAAAGTGGCTGGGTAGAGTTGACGTGAGGAAAGGAGGTTTGATGAATTTGGTACTACCACCTTTGACGGAGATGCTATGAAAGGTTGGTGTCAGTCCTCTTTTAAGGTAGTCCCATCTAAATCCGTCGAACGAGACGAGCAAGACAGGTTTACCGTTTCTTCTCAAATTTATGACCATACAATGTGCGATTCCTCCCAGTAGCATCAATACGAGGATGAGAGGGCAGAATTTGGATCCTGGTTGCATCATGGTTGTGGCTGGACTATGACTGACTGTATCACTTGAGTTTTCTAAGCAAATTGTTATGTTTGACTCAATCTTTCCCATAAACGGGATTCTATTTAACTTTCAGTTAACTTTCGACAGATTTCTTTCAAAAGAAGGACTTATTTGCCACCGCCTTAAACTCACATGAAGAATCGTAGAGTAGCGAGTAATGATTTACTCGCAATGTATGTCACTTTTCTTACCACCAGGCCTATAGTATATGTAGATACAGAGGTATGCTTAATTTTATCTGGGGCTGATGGTTCATTAATATACCATAAAAGAGACAAAAATAGATACATCATATCATTTATGTCAAACACAGACATGATTTAATGCAAACACAGAGTATGACAGCTTGTTAAGATCATATAATGTTACTTTTAATACTGAAAAGTCAATAAAGTTCGTTAAAATTGGTTAGAATTCTTAACCACTAATAAAACCTATTGAAATGGGCTGCAGGTGGAGGCTAATTGAAATCACGAATCACTGTTCGTACCATGTGTTATACGAAGCCATATGTGTGTATATCCTCATGAATAACTTGAAGTTCACACAAACCAACAAAGGTCATAATATTGTGCCTCATTTGGCTTCTTTGCGGCCTCTTGGTTAAAGTAGAGCATGCGTAGTATATATGTACTTTCCGTCTATCTTGAGCAGTGTCACGCATTGATTTGTATGTAAACATCTGAGCGTTCGGAAAAATTGGTCAAATTGGTACCACTTTGGGATTAAGGATAGCAATACCCAATTTTAAGTTTCACATCGCCACATGGTATATAAATGTTACCTTTCGAGGCATATTAACATATGCACACGTAACTTAAAAGTATAGGGACTTTCAGTCAGTTTTGAAGACGAATAAATAAAGTTAAATTTATACATATGAACACGAGGACCCACTGTCACTTTATCAGTCAATTATGATGTTAAACTTGCACAAAATGTTCTCAAATCTACAATTTTGAGGCCTAACGCCTACAGGAGAGGGTCTTGCGTCACCACGACGCTTCCAGTCCCTTATTTTGGTGTCCCCGCCAGCGGAACGTTGTGCCACTCGGATCCACCATTTCGAAACGTGTGGCGACGCCACTTGATTGCAGGAAATCGCAATCATTAACTCCAAATTTTCACTAAATTTTCTGCGTCTAACTTGCATGCTTCGGTCGTCTGTATCGTAAGTTTGCACGCTACACTGTTAAAAATAAATCTGTTAATTTACAGAAATTCTCTGGTAACATAGTTTCCAAACAATTTCTGTAAAATCAAATTACTAAAATGTTCTGTTTAATTTTATGACTTTTTTGTGTAAAATTTACAGATCTTTTATGTTAAAATTACAGAGATTACAAGTGAACCTGGAACAATAATGTGGATTTATTTCAATAGTTAAACTCAGTTTCTTTACGATTCACATATTGTCCCAATGCAGGTAATGTGACCAATCTCTCGGCCTTTAGACTTTATGATCCTAGTCTTAAGGCCGAGAAAACAGTTGCCTACATCGGGTACACCTTTTCAGTCCGACACGTTTTCATTCCGAAAATGAAATACACGTCTTCATTCCGAAAAAGCGAGTTTTCAGTCCGACACGTCTTCATTCCGAAAATGGAATGCACGTTTTCATTCCGAAAAAACGAGTTTTCAGTCCGACACGTTTTCATTCCGAAAATGGAAAACACGTTTTCATTCCGAAAAAACGAGTTTTCATTCCGAAAATAAAATACACGTCTTCATTCCGAAAAAACGGGTTTTCAGTCCGACAAGTTTTCATTCCGAAAATGGAAAACACGTTTTCATTCCGAAAAAACGAGTTTTCATTCCGAAAATGAAATGCACGTCTTCATTCCGAAAAAACGAGTTTTCAGTCCGACACGTTTTCATTCCGAAAATAGAAAACACTTTTTCATTCCGAAAAAACGAGTTTTCATTCCGAAAATGTAATGCACGTCTTCATTCCGAAAAAACGCGTTTTCAGTCCGACACGTTTTCATTCCGAAAATGGAAAACACGTTTTCATTCCGAAAATAAAATACACGTTTTCATTCCGAAAAAACGAGTTTTCAGTTACTGTCACTGTCACTGTCATTATCACTATCACTGTCTTTATCATTATCATTATCATTAATAATATCCTAGTTTACTGTACAACCTAAAAACGGTGTTTAGGAATTGATCATTTTGAATATTTTTTCTAAGCACTTTCATCCCCGCACTTTGTAATCATGTTTAGATGCTAAACACGTGTTTTTATCCCCCCCCCAAAAAAAAAAGAAAAAAATATGTTTTGAAACACCTGCTAAACATCACAGTTAGTGAACAATAGCTAGACAACCATTTTATGATTTTAACGTGTTTATAAAGTGAGGCAAAATAAGTGTTTCATTGGTGAACACGTTCTTCAGAGTGCATAATAACTTACAATGTTAAAAATAAAATTGCAACTACACATACTAAGATAAAAAGGCACCCTGAGCCGAGAAGCTTCCGGCTATTTATTCAGCCTTCCTTAGCTCTAATGAAAAACGATAAAGTGCGTTCATATGTCCACCTATAAAGTTTTTAAAACACATGCAAAGAGCAATAAAGAATTAAAGCAACTACTGTTCAAAGTTTGTGCTGATTAATCAGCACAATCAGCACAAACTTTGGACAGTAGTATTACTTAAAACATAAAGCTTAAAATAAGCAGCAGTAAAGCAACAAAATAGGATATTTAAATCCAGCTGTAAGTGCGTCTCATTGAAGTTAAGATAATACTAAAAAAGTTAAAAACAGTGGTAGCTTATAGGGACAAGGAAGTGGTATCAGTCAAGACCATTTCACATTAGAAAACACAGAAAGGGGTAGAAAAAGTACCCCTGAACTGTGCCGTAGATAACTTGCTCTAAAAATCTCTAGGAGGATGCAACAAAACAAGAAGATAAAATTGGATTCTTAAAACTAGCATGTAAATTTGTTGCATTGTAGTTAAGAAAACTAGCTTATACCAACGTAGCTTAAGAGGAATGGGAGGAGTAATCGAGCAAGAATATTTCATAAAACAAACCGCCAAAAGGAATAGAAAAAACTCCTTATTTTCATTCAGGCCTAGAGAAAACAAAGTGTTCTGTTCTCTTTGTCCTCCAAAGAGGTATCAGAACTTAATATGAAAAATACATACATGTCAAAAAGTATATCACTAAGACAAAAGAAAATATATGTATATATATATATATATTTATAAAAGAAAGAAAAGAAAAAACACATTATAATACAATGACACAGTTAACTGTCATGTGACCAAAATACTGGCACCAGTTTTGAAAAGAAAGAATAGGTAATGCACTGTTTGCAACTAGCGAAACTTTTCCATGATTTTTCAACCAAAAAAATTCTAACTTCTAAGGGCAGCTTTATTACTTGACTGAAAAAGTAATTCCATTTGAGTAGCCCTTACTGTGGATCTAAATATTTTGAAATACATACTACGCTCATTGGAAAAGGGGCGTTCAAAAATAGTGTGCAATTCGTCACCGATTTGGTTCTCAGAACAGAAAAACAAACTCATGTAAATCAAACCTTGGTATTTACCACAAATGGAGAGAATGTTGGTATTACTACATCTGTATTAACAAAGATTTACAGATCAAGGAGGACTTAGGCTTACTAAATAATTCTCGAAATTAAGTTTCTGTTTGAATATCGTATATATTTTACAATTAGAGATTATTTTTTCTCTGTAAACCATCAGGCCCGTAGCCAGGAATTCTTACATAGGGGGCACCGGCACCTCATAGGGGGGCACCGAAGAAGATAATTATATTTGCAGACGCCATATGATTACCGTTTGCGGGAACTACAGGGGATGATATTTCAAGTTTACCACAGCCAGCTTAAAGGTTTCGGTTTTACGTGTGCACATACGCGCGAAGGGCGCGAAAATTTTACTCTTGTGATGGACATTTTCGCCCCCTTTTGCAATATACAAAGACTTGGAAAGTCTCCACAAGTAAAAGGGAACAAGATTATAATCACGATGATGCTTCTTCAGCTTCGCAAGCGCAGGTGAAGAGTTGAGTACTTTGCGAACGGCGAGGGGACCAGGAGCTGCCATTAGGCAGTCTTGGTGTTGTCCAGTATGATTTTGTTAGGATCCAGAGGGAAATTCCCCAAATGTCTGAGGAAATAGCAAAATGGGAACACTAACATGGAGCTTTGAGCAGGACTTTGAATGACAGTGAGAGCACACCAATCTCCTCACAGTTCACAATTCAGATGGTCATTATCGTATTTCTACTTTGAACGAAATTTAGCATGAACAGAAAAAACTAAATTTTAGAATAAATTTGGGTACGATTAAATTTAGCTTCAAACCATATAGTCATCGCGTTACGAATCTTACTCAAGTTACTAGATTACTAGATGAAAACACCTTGATACCCAGCATCTAAGTTTGAGCCTTCACCTAGCTTTGGCTAGAATAGTTCACTGGAATTTTTATGCTGATAATGTTCATAGGCGATATAACTTCGCTTGTGAGAACTGCGCGCGAAGCGCGCCAAAATTTTGCAGGAAAATTGTTACCACGGTAAAACCTGCATACAGACTCAGCAAAAGCTGGTGAAAAGATAAGCCCGACGACGGGACGAAACTCCCCTAAGGGGTCCATCAATCAAGGGGTCCGTCAATCAAAGAGCATTCACCACTGACAAATTGAGAATTTTGCTTTCTCTCAACCAAAATGTATGTCGGGTGATGTGTGTCTGCAAAACCAAGACGCCGCACAACTGGTCGCGGGGCGACCTTTCACCACCCCTGGACATTGTGACACTTTACGTTTCTTAAAAATATGTTTATCATGATGTTGAGTCTGAATTAAGAATCTTCCTGATCATAAGAGAAAGAGGATAGAACTTCTCATGGATTCAATTTTGTGTTTTTCCGGGAATCACGCCTACACGAAAGAACAATAGCCTAATTGTGGAACCTTTTTATATAAAGCCAGCATATCTGAAACCGGTGTTAAAGCTATATGAAACTGAAGATGGAAGCGCGCGTAGCGCGCGAAAATTTTTGTAATTGTATTACAAAAATGTTACAGAAAGCAAAATACGTTCATTATTTAACGACTTTTGGGATCATTTTTAGTCAAAAATTGCCTGGTGTAATACCAGAGCCATCGTTTACACGGTATTAAAATTTTATTTTCGATCGATTTTCCATATGGTGGGGCACAGTGGTCCGCACGGGGGGGGGCACGGCCCCCCGTGCGCCGGCCTGGCTACGGGCCTTTAAACCATTCTTGTTCATAAATATCCCTTAGTCCCCTACTTATTGAGTTATTTAACCAGGGTTTTCGAGAAGAGACTTGCATACTGTCTATTTGACTCACGCCTAAATGTTCTGGTTACAAAAGACATTCCAGACTTATTTAGTTTGACCTTAACTATCCAAGGGGAACTGTAAAAACCATTATTATCAAGAGCTCTTAAGAATTGATACATCACGTATGACAGCTTATGTTCACTACTAGTAATAATTCGATACCAAAATATTAATCGCCCTAATTTCAATTGTTTTAAGTAATTTGTGACGCCCAAGAATACCAAACACCATACAATTTGGAGTATTCTTACCAAGCTTTAGGATAGACTCACGAAATTTACTATGAAAATTCTCTATTTGTTTTAGGTCTTCAAACCTCCAGATTTCACATCCATACAGTAAAACGGGTAAAAGTAATTGATCAAATCCAATGGAAGACAAAGACTAGAACTTTTGTTTAACATACCGTGAGAACTGTATTAATACTAGACTAGCTGTAAGTCTGCTCTTAATGAACTTAATATCCGATACCTGATAAGAAGAATTGTAATTAGGGAGCTAGACCCCTAATCATTCACACTATTGGGAAAGAAAGGTTTGGTGATCTCGTTGTGTCAAGGACATAGTGGGAAAGAATAAAACCCATTCCTTTAGGTGCAGCATTTGGGGCCATAAGGAGAGGTGGGGCCCTAAATGGCCCCCAAAATGACCTTCATTTACATTTTTGAGAACAACACTGATATTCATAACAATTTAAAGTACTAAACCCAGTCGATTGAAACAAAATCTGGGACATTCTTTACTTAAGGAGGGCCCAAAGTGTACCCAAAATAGGGTCTCATTTACACTTTTGAGAACAAGGATGAAACTCCTATTGTAATATCTCCACACATCACTGATTATAAAAATATAACTTAAGAAAGGATGGTCCGGGGCATTTCAGCTTAAGAAGGGCTTAAGTGGACCACAAGAGCCCATATGGGGCCAAATTACACCTTTATGAACAATGCCGACATGAACAGCAATTGATCCACTTACATCGTAAGTTTCAAAAATAAAACTCAAGCAAAAATCGGGGCAGTAGTCGTTTAAGAAGGGTCCAATTCGGGTCCCAAAGAGAGGGCGCCTCAATTACACTTCTGAGAACAAAGCTGAAATTGATACTGTATAGTATCATCAGACATCAGTACTTTTAGAAATATATCTTAAGAAAGGATGGTCCCCAGCATACCAGATTAAGAGGGCTCACCTGCACCTTGCACTGCATTCCAGTTTTGTTAACAGCCCTTTTTACGTCAAATGTTTAAAAACTGCGACAGAAAATGAAAAAGCAGTGTGTTAAACCATCTTTTGAAATAGGCAGAAAGAACACACAGAGGTCCACTGTAAAAATGATTAACACTTTCTTGTAACAGATAATAAACGCGTCTTGGCGTTTATGTGCCCCCAAAACAATAAAATACATAAGCAAATTAAACGTCTAAAACGCCAACTTTAACACAATGAGGCCACTTTAACGCCATCTCGTAAACACGTTTATGTGTTTATTTCATGATTACTGTAAACATCAAGTTGTTTTTAATAAAGGCAAATTAATATATATATATATATATATACATATATATACATATATATGTATATATATATAACATATCAACGTGTTTGCGTATATATATATACATATATATGTATATATATATACATATATATGTATATGTATATATATATATATATATATATATATATATATATATAACATATCAACGTGTTTGCGGAGTGCACTTTAATTGACGTCATTATCTTTATCATGTGTTAATATTCGTTCAGTCATTTACTGTGCTTATCCATTTTGTTGTTCATTTTCTAATTTTTTAAGGCCATAATGTGTTAAAAAATGAAGAGGTCTCTTTTTACAGTGGGGCCTCTGAAAACCAAGGCATATTATTCCTGTAAAATTGTCTGACATCGGTTAATTGTCGGTGGTTGTGGCTTTGCGTCTTCCGAATTTTGGAATGAAAAAAGCAAGCGGGATTATACATGGTCATACACTGGCCTACTTTGCCGACATGAAAGCCTCCTAAAGCCCTCCAAGTAGAGAAAAATTAACTTACCACTCGGAGTGAGAGCAGAAGTTTTTCTCTTCATTTGGCAAATTACATCGGCTTAATAAAAGTGCATATTTTTTTAGCTGAAATGGCATGAGCCATAGAAGACAGAACACAGAAGGAAGTACAAGGTAAACAGGAAATGGTCTAGCATAATCCTTATTTATTATCAAACACCTTGCAATTCCTTAAGAGTTGAAAGTAAATGTATTGTATTCCCAGCTTAAATAGGGATACGGGCTTTGTAAAGACACAAAACTAAATGAAAATGTAAACTCCAATAATGCATTAAGACCACTCTATTTGAAAAAAAAGATAATATTTAAGCGACTTCTAGCTGCCAGACAGAGCCGCTTTATTTCAGAGGATTTTGTGAGGAACAGACACCTTCCTGCATCGCGGGATTTTCCTTAATCTGTTACTGGAAAAACAGCCACAGTGCAAAGCGTGCAAAATGATTCGCCATTACAGACTTGGTCAGCTAGCCAACCACGACAAGAAAAGGCTTCATTTATGTAGGTAAGCAACTTTATTTGGTATTTAGATGTATGATTTATGCATGAAAAACGGTTGCATCCTATTTGAAACTTTTATTTTACAATTTAGAGCAGATGGGCATGTTCTCCTATTGTCTCCCGATTTTACTGTAAGAAGGTTATCGTCAGAACATTTTCATAGGTTTAAAGTTCCCCATGAACTTAGTATTTCTTTTTCAGCCAGGTCAGCAAAACCTTAATGGCCTCAGGGCGTGACTCTGTTCATTTTTAAAATATGCGCGATTATAACAGTCTCAACCCATTTTTCTTTTTCTTGAACAGACTTTAGTAGGGACTATTACTGTTAGTATGGAGTGAGTTTGATACCACTGCTTCAAACAAGTTGTTGAAATACTGTATTTTTTACGGTACAGTAGAATTCTATTTTTCATAGAACTGTTACACGTCAAATATTCTTTCAGAGTCCTTTTGTCTGTTTGTGCCATTGGATCCCCGGGATCATACTGTAAAATGAGTGGTATCATAGAATATGATGTATATACATGGATACCAGGATTGTAGCTTTGTCTTCAAAACTCTAGTTGAACCACCGACGACCAGCCCCTGCTATATTCCTTACCTTAAACAATTTCCCAAGAAAGGCCGATTTCGGTCCTAGGCAAATCCATTACCGAAAGTTGTACAGTATTTGGTCATGCTTTCAAATGGTTGCAGACTTGTGGCCAAATTATGTTGATCTGAGTTTCGGCATTCGAAACTGAGCTCCCGAAGTAAAGATTTGCACATTCATATGTCGGTTCTATGACTGGAGGTATGGCTTTCACAACACTGATTGCAAATCTTTGGTCTCCTTCGTCATTTGCCACGTACTATACCGAATTCCATATTATTATTTAATTAATCGTCTGCATGAGAAAGTATCAGTTTGAGCCTACTTCGGGAGATTTTTAACTCCGTTTAATTCTCCAACAATTATCTTTGGTCCATGTTGTTATAGAAATATTTTTGGGGAGTTAAAAGTGTAGGCCCTATAAATAACAAATATGTATTGTCAATAAAATAGAGTCACGGCAACTGCCACTTTCTCCTAAGTTTAATTTCATTTCCCCTAACAGACAAGCTTGGGACCCACAAAAACTATCACTGGGAGAGCTACAGTATGTTGCTAGTCTTATGGCCGCTCGTATGTGTGTAATCCAACAATTATCACCTGAATAATAAATGTATTCCGGTGATCAATTTATGGCTGACGTGGGCCTAAAAGTTGCAAACAGAAACACTTCTGAAAGCTAAAAGTGTGCACTTTTAATGACCAGTTCTTTCTAAATAAAGTTGCACCTTCAACATCAAATTCCATTTGAGTTTTGAGATTTTTATGCTTTACGGTGGTAACTCAGTGCAAATGGCAATTTGGCCACTCTCCAGGCCTTCATGGTCCCTTTGAGATACTTAAGAATTAGTTTCAGTTTTGTTCTCACAAGTGCAACTTGGAACTTATTTAAAGTGTTCCTTAAGTGTGAAATTTCAAAAGTACATGTTACTGAACTTCAAGAAAAATGCATCCAAATGTCCAACTCCGGCCCATCTTCACAGGATATTCCTGAGCTTAGATATGGTAAAGCTTATTCACTCAATATTAAGTGCTAGAATGCGCAATAATTTGTGATGTCATTTTTCTGCAGAAACGAGAGAAAGTCGCAGAAATAAAAAAAGTCGCAGAAACGAAAAAAAGTCGCAAAACGAAAGAAAACGTTTGTGAGGTTGGTCCTAATGGTCTTCCGTAAGTTCGACACAGGAAGGATTGGGGAAGTCAGAACTGATGAGATCTAAAAGTATATATGGCATTCCGGCAATCGGAAAAAAGAAAAACAGGCATTCTGGGTTTTCGAATTTTCCAAAAATTTTATTGCGATGGTTCTGGACGGCGATTATAGGCTAAGGCAATTTAACAACGCTGCATAAATTTGAAGGCGATACCGTTTCCTTTGGGTATCAAAGTTCATCGTTATTTGAGACCCAAGTAATTTGATAATCAAGGAATTAGGCCACATCGTAATTGTAGGAAAAAAGTCGGTGTTGGGGTATTTTAGTACTTTGTGAGGGCGCCTTCCCTCCCAAGATGTGCGCATGCGAAAACTTTGTAACGATGTCTAAAGGTTCGTGTCGTTTGACCATTGTTAGAAGAATATGTTCTCATGAAAACGACCAAAAGTCGACTTTTATTAACCTCTCGAAAATACTCGAAAATATCTCTATTGAATTAATTATTCCTCTTGAAAAATGCCTCCTTCATGGTTTTTTAATTCCTAAAATAAAGCAGAAGTTTATCTGCACAGAGACTTCTCGTTTGTAATTTTCTTCCTTTTAGAAAAGTTGATTTCTTAATGTAATTTTAATTCCTCTTTTCTAAAAGTAGGTTTTTCCCGTATACAGTAACACAAAAGTGTTAAATTATAGTGTGGGGGTATTTGTGATCCCCCACAATGGGCCATTAATGTGTTATAACACAGAATTTTTCTCATTTTATTTTTTGGATTAAATATGAGAGAGAGCAAATTGCTCATCAATAGCATACTTTTTAAGCAAAAATTTGTGTTATTGCGTGTAGTCACTACCATTATTGTCTGATGTCGATTTAATGCAATATAAATTACTTCATCGGGACATTCTGGCTGTGATAATTGTACTTCTTCGGTGATTGAGAGTGGTGCAGTACATTGTTATAGGGCCTTTTACTGTGTGAAGATACGCACAATGAATGACAGGCAGTTTGGTGCACACCGGTGTTAAGTGAATGATCGCGTTTTTGCACCAAGTAAGATAGCAAAAGTTGCATCCTTAACACGTTTTTAATGTAGGTTTTCAACTTTTCACCCTGATGATGAGGTATTGGTCCTTAGAACAATAAAAGCACCCGATTTTCCCATTAGTGTGCTCAGTTCTCAAAATCAAAAGCTTAACGTGTTTGAATCCCAAACACTCAAGATATAGGATAATTAAAACCCCGACGACCCATGGACCTTGAATAAGACATGGAATGAGTTTATCCCTCAATTGTTCTGGCTTCACTGTAAAAATGAACGTTAACGCTTTTTTAACACTGTAACGCGTTTATGGCAAAGGAAACAACAATAAAATGCATAATCATATATTGCTAACATAAACACATTAACGCGTTATACGGCTCCATGATTAACACGTTTATGTGTTTAATTTAAACGCATAATGTTTATTATTAGCACTGTTTTGCGTTTAGTATTAAACACATAAACGCGTTTACTATGGAGCCTAAGACGCGTTATAGTGTTTAATGCGCTTATGTATTCTATTGTTTTTTTTTTACCATAAACGTGTTTTAGTGTTAAAAAAGTGTTACCGTTGATTTTTAGAGTGTTGTGTCGGTTTTAGTAATAACCATAGGATTACTCAAATCGACACAAGCCACAATCGAAAGTTATATGATGTCAACACAGGTTATGGGTTGTGGGGGTTGAGGGGGTTGTGGTCGTTGTGGGGGTCTCAGAACTAATCCGTGGAAGCTGCGATGTCAAGGACACGTACACCGATATAACACATGACAGGTAACAGGAAGGAAGCCGGAAAGTCTACTAGGTGAAAGAGCAAGGAAGGCAAACAAGTCTGCGTGGCACGCTGGCGGTTAAATTGACCTACTTAATTAAAATGCGTTGTATGTTTTCAATACTATCCAACAATACATTAAAGATCACTTGTTTAGCCCAATCTAATAGTTGGCCATACTTCGGTATTTCGTTTCGATATCGTTACTAATTAACCTGCAAAATGCAATGCCGGTGGGGTCACCCCGTCCGTTAACTTACTGATAGACGCTGTGTTCAATGGTGCAGGTTTCAGCTACATCGGACATTGTGATGGTAAAAATAAAGTCGAAATTGAGTTACCTGAAGTATGCCTTCATTTCTTCTAGGTTAGTCATCGGACATCACCCCTTTCTTTGCATATGTTACAGATCTCGAAAGTGCAATCCTATAGCCAAATATCTCGAGATTTAAGAGTTCAAAGGCGATCGAACATTTCCAAAAAGTTACATAAATTTTCAAAAAGCAATTTAATGGAAAATATGCAGGGGTCACTTTAAAAATGTTTTTCTTAAAGAGGATGCATGATACAAATATGTGGTTTCTTGTATAGTAAAAATTACTATGAATGAATAAAAAATCGCCTAAAGTTGTCGTTTGAAGTTGAGAACATGTAAACATTTTATGAGAATAATTTAAAAAGTTGGCAAAAGGGACGTTGGTTTTATCTTATATCTCAACAACAGAAAGTCCGATGGAGATAAGGATTACGGCCTTGTGACTCGCGGGGTCGAATCACTATAATGTGGTGTTACTGCATGGTAATTCTGAAGGGTTCGGTGAGATTTTTTAAATTTTGTATTCCTTGGGTACCCCTGTAAAATTAAATTTATTAATTTAACCAGAAAGCAAAAATGCATTGAGGTTTCGATGAAATGTTTTATTGGAAATTATAACATGATGTACCATTTATTATAGTCACCAAAGGTAAAATGCTATCTTAAAGTGTCGGAAAAAGTTTTTTCATCATATTAGATCTTAGGAATCCTTGGAAAGTTTTTTCTCTTGAGCTAATAATCTCAGATGACGTTCTTGGGAATTCTGGGGATATTTTGCGTTGTGACCTCTGGAGACTGATTACCACAAGGACACTTTTGGGAATTCTTGGGAGATTTTGCTTTCTAACCTCTGCTTACACCAAAATAATCTTTGGAGTTCTTGGGAAATTTTGCTCTTCGACATCTAGTGACCCCATATGACCTTTCACCTCCAATAAAACAGTAGGGTCCTTCTTCCTATCATAGTGCATCCACATAACAAGTATCAAATATATCGAAGCTTCCTACCATGAAATACTTTAATGGGGTTTTTGATTCCATGCCGAAGGCAAGCAAGGAATCTATTCGACAGGCGCGGATCCGGGGGGGCCTGGGGGGCCCGGGCCCCCCCCCTCGCCACGAAAAAAAAAAACGAAAGGAGAAAAAAAGAAGAAAAAGAAAAAAAAAGAAAAGGCGAAAGAAAAATTAAGAGCAAAAAGAAATGAATAAAAGTGTCTAAGAACGTATTCAAAGTATATATTTCTGTAGGGGTTGGGTGGAGCCTTTCGCTGGATTATCTCTTTATATATCTTTCAAAGTGGTTGGCGACGAAAGGAGCGCTACAATGTTCGAAAACAGGTGAATAGCTGAGTGATGATCCTTGACTTAAGATCTAAATAAGTAAACATCGTGACATATGTAGTATGGGCTCGGCTAGCTGCACTGAAATTTAGCAACAATTTTGTGTCAAAGAGTGAAATTTTTGTAATCTAGAGGGATTGAGAGGCAAAGTTTTCGCCATACAGATCTTGCAGAATGAATACAGAAGACAAGCTGTCATGTGACGTGCTATTGTGCACAGTGGCACCAGCTGTTGCAGGCAAAGTAGCGGCATGCATACCCTATTGGATTTCGAAACTGTCTGAAAAGTTTTAAAATGAACTCAAAAGGCTTTTAAGCTACAGACAGTGGCGTCGGCACAGTGGGCAATGGGTGACGTGTGTCCCCCTCCCCCCATCGATTCTTGAAATTTTTTAAAATGGTCCCAAAAGTCGTTTAAGCTACAGATTTCTGTGGAGGGTGTAGGGTGAGATGTATTTTTGATGACTGGTTTATTTGTTCTAACCATTTTCTTTCACAAACTTCTCAAACTATCATGTCTTGGAAATTCTTGACAAATTCCAAATTTTCGCACGCTCCGCTAGCGCCAAGCCTTGTGTCAGAGTTGTCTTTATTATCAATAGCTTTCGGTAACTACCGTACTCACTGGGGAACAAAGGAGCAAAAGTGCTTTTAAAGAATTCTCAGTCAGAAGATTCGTTTCTGAATAGCATAGGCTGGTGGGAAAGTGACAGTGTCCGATGCAGGTTCTAAAATGCAGGTTTTGTCATGGACTAATATTTTATTCAAAATTTCGGCGCGCTTCGCGCGCATACGACAGGGTTTACACCCGATATTATATACCATTGACAAGGCTATGACGCAAGAAATTATTCCAATGCAACATTTTTATAAAAATACATCTCCTTCTCTGTAGGGCTCTCATCATTATGGGATCTTTGACTAATCTAGTCTAGCACATGATTTGAAAGATTGAAAGTACGTAATTGCCGTTGCTTATTTTCCAAACATCTTACCGCGACGTTCAATAATGACGAAAATCTTTTCCGAAACGAATTTTGCCTGTCCACCATCCCTCTTGCTATACCTAAAAAGAAGGTGATATATCATATCTCCTCCCATATGGATGTCGGGTAGTGAGAATCCTGTTGGTCCCTCTTTTGTATACTGTAACTAATTCAGAGCTCCCGGGAGGCTCTATGCTGTTCTCTGTCAACCTTGGATATCCTTTTAAAGTGTAAAGGAAAAATTTTATTATAGTCCAAGAATGTTTCTGTAGACTCCACGCAGGTATAATTGCGTGTACGATTTTCACATGGGCGTGGATCATGGAGGACGGGGAGACCCGCCCCCCTCACTTTTTTGGAAGGGGGAACATCGTCAAAAAGTCCCCCTCACTTTTCAAAAATGATGGGACAGACTGCAATTATGCCTAGGAAAACGAAATTTTTAGAAGAAAAATAACCCAAAAATCCTACACTTTTGTTGCATCAAATCGCATCTGAGGGCATTCAGTTCTAGAAAAATTTCCCTTAGACCCCTCCTCCATGCCGAAGATCACAAAATTTATTGCCTTCCCGTGACGCAAATTCTGGCTACCACCAACTGCTTCTTCCACGCCACCAGGACGGCGATTCACAAATGTGAAAGTCCCCCCCCCACACACACACACACTTTTGGAGATGGATCCACATGATTTTTCCTGGGACTTAAGGAGGTTTGAAGACAATATGTTAACCGTCTCTTACTCCCCTTTTTCACCCGAACAAAAGTTAGAATTCACTAAATTGTGGACATTTTCTAAACATACAATCACTTTAGAATGACCCAAAGATACCACCATTTTGCATATAGGCCCCCTAAAATTAACAAAAATTTCTCAAAGGGGAGGGTAAACCCCTTCCTGGGATTGCACTCTCATGTACTAATAAGAAAAGGCTCTCCCACTCTTGTATATAGCGTATACAAAATCCCACTGCCTAAAAAGGCACGGTTTAGCAGTTATCTGCGGTTCCCCCAATCACCAACTCCCGCCGGCACCATCGGTCATAGATTTCTGAAGGGTATACCCTTCAGAAGTCCATGAAGAAGGTGATATATCATCTCTCCTCCCATATGGATGTAAGGTTGTGAGAGTCCTGTTGGTCCCCCTTTTCAGTGTACAATTAATGCAGAGCTCCCGGGAGGCTCTATACCGAAAATTTTCGGCGCGGTTCGCGCGCAATTGTTTACGCTCACGGAGAGAGAGGTACGTTTTTATTGAGTGATGGATTTATTTTTATCACTTTTTACCAAAAATCATTTGAAATCTTTCACGATTTTTGCAGTCTTCTCAATATTTCTTGATTTTTTGCTTGATCTGCGCACTGTTAGCCTTGAATTGCTCCTTTTACTATCAATAAGGTCCCAAACGTATTCGCATTACTCATCGGTGGGGTTCTACCATAAGCCAATTATTCGTGTGCATAAACGTGATTTCAGAGTCAGCATTGTAAGGATGTAAAACAACTGATATTCATTTTTTCACCCTCCTCTTCTTATGAGAACTGAAAACTTAGTATCGAACCCACCTTCTAATTGATAGACACACATTAAGGGAATTGACACCGTTAGTCATAGCAATGGTTTAAAATGTAAATTCAAATTTTCGGCGCGCTTTGCGCGCAATTGTTTCATCTGACGTCCTATACCCGAATACCGTATAACGAAAATAAAACACTCATTGTGGCAAAAATCATTTCAAGTTACCTACACGGGCTCATAATGTTGGCGTGTAAGTTTTAAGATAACTTAGATTCTCCGTAACTTCTGCAGGTACATGTAGTAACTTATACTGAGCCATACACATCAAATTCCATGCAACATGAAAAGGTATAAAATCTCACTGACATAAGAACTGGAGCCGATTTCTGTGCTCTTAAAATGCAATATTGCGAGAGCTTCCGGGGGCTTCGCCCCCTGGAGCCCCACCGGGGCTCCGCCCCTGGACCCCGCCAGAGACCCTGACGCGGGCCCCTGGACCCCACGCGTAGGGACTCGCGCTTCGCGCTCGTGGTGCACCTTCGGTGCACATGAGGTTTTCCATCTTGAGCCCCCCCCTCAAAATTTCTGGATCCGCGCCTGCTATTCGATGGTGATGACGTGTGTGTGTGTGTGTGTGTGTGGGTGGGTGGGTGTGCGGGTGTGTGTGTGTATGTGTTTGTGAAGCTTCTTGTATTCGCGATATCTCACGATAAGAACGACCGATATTTGCTATATTTGGTATAGATTTTCCATGTTGAGAGGAAACTATATTGTTTTTGGTGGAGGTCAGTGGTCATTTGAGGTCACCAGAATTGAAATACTGAAGACTTTGTAAACACCATATCTCAAAGTAAAAATGGGAGATTTTCATATTTAGTTGCTAGATTTGTCATGTTGAGAGGAATAAACCTATAATTTTAGGTGGAGGTCTATGGTCATGTAAAGGTCAGCAGAGGTTAAACTGAAGAAAATTGTAAAAACCAATATAGTCAGGAAGTACAAATTTTAAGGCTGAACCTTACTGACAAAGCACACCTCGGCAAGGAATCACTAAGTCTTTGGGCTTTCTGGTTAGACTTTGGCACCCAGTGAACCCAGATGACCTTTAACCTCCGCCAAATTCACACTCTTGCCATAGTTCATCAATATACCAAGTTTGAAATAAATCCAAGCTTCCTATCTCCAAAATTGTGTTAACAAGGTTTTCAAAGTTTGACTCCTGGTGACCCTAGATGATCTTTGACCCTCATCCAAAACAATAGGTTCCTCCTCTCTATATGGGGCACCTGTGTACCAAGTTTGAGACCTGTCAAAGCTTCCCTTCTTGAGACATCGTGTTAACCAGCAAAGTGTCACAAACTCACACATACATCCACACACACATCCACACACACATACACACACTTACACACACACGCCATCATGGCACAGGATTCTCTTTCATCGAAACCAAAAGACTTTTAGAAACCAATACATTTTGGGGGCATCCCACGAGACCGAAGGTCCACGAGACCGAAGGTCCGAGAGACCGAAAATCAAAAACGAAAAGGGTCCACGAGACCGAAAATGAAAGAAGGTTCGCGAGACCGAAAATGAGAAAGGGTCCGCTAGACCGAAAATGAGAAAGGGTCCGCGAGACCGAAAATGAGAAAGGGTCCGCGAGACCGAAAATGAGAAAAGGTTCGCGAGACCGAAAATAAGAAAAGGTCCGCGAGACCGAAAATAAGAAAAGGTCCGCGAGACCGAAAATGAGAAAAGGTCCGCAAGACCGAAAACGAGAAAGGTCCGCGAGACCGAAAATGAGAAAGGGTCCGCGAGACCGACAAAAGTGTCAGTCCGCCGTACTGCTACGCTCCGCTCAACGTTAATACTGGCACCCTGTAGTATTTCCATTTTGCAAACTATTGCGTTGCCCTTGCAACTCCACCCTTCTGGTATGAACGTTCCGGTCTCGCGAGCGGATTTTGAATTTCGGTCTCGTGAACCCTATTTCATTTTCGGTCTCGCGGACCCTATTTCATTTTCGGTCTCGCGGACCCTATTTCATTTTCGGTCTCGCGGACCCTATTTTATTTTCGGTCTCGCGGACCTTATTTAATTTTCGTTCTGGCGGACCTTCGTTCTGGCGGACCTTCGGTCTCGTGAACCCTATTTCATTTTCGGTCTCGTGAACCCTATTTCGTTTTCGGTCACGCGGACCTTCGGTCTCGTGGACCCTGTTTTATTTTCGGTCTCGCGGACCTTCGGTCTCGTGAACCCTATTTCGTTTTCGGTCTCGCTGACCTTCGGTCTCGTGGACCCTGTTTTATTTTCGGTCTCGCGGACCTTCGGCCTCGTGGGCTGTAACCTTACATTTTCAATGGTACATTGTTATGCTTATAGGCGTATGAAGCGTACATTGTTATGCTTATAGGCGTATGAAGCTGTTCGAGATTGAGGGGGGAGGCTGAACTTTGTTTCGAAGAGCCGTCCTTTTAGGAGGGGCCCCCTACCCTTAGCAAATTTATTGAGTATTTGGGGGTCTTTATATGCAATTTGATGCAACAAATTGGGTGAATTTTAAGAAAAATTACTGCAAAGTTTGACATTTTCTACACAGGCAACAAATAAGGGGTTTTCATCCTTTGATTGAGGGGAGCTAAAGCATATTTCACATCATACCTCCAAATTTTTGACTGGGGAGCTAAAGCCCCCAAGCCTCCGGCTTCCTACGCCTATGGTTATGCTGTACCATTTTCGAAATGAAAACGTGTATTTTGTTTTCGGAATGAAAACTCGTTTTTTCGGAATGAAAGCGTGTATTTTATTTTCGGAATGAAAACGTGTATTTGCTTTTCGGAATGAAAACGTGTCGGATTGAAAACTTGTTTTTTCGGAATGAAAACGTGTATTTTATTTTCGGAATGAAAACGTGTCGGAATGAAAACTCGTTTTTTCGGAATGAAAACGTGTATTTTATTTTCGGACTGAAAACTCGTTTTTTCGGAATGAAAACGTGTATTTTATTTTTCGGAATGAAAACGTGTATTTCATTTTCGGAATGAAAACGTGTCGGACTGAAAACTTGTCGGACTGAAGACGTGTCGGACTGATGGGTGCACCCCGGCATTTCTGCTTTATTGCAATGATGTTTTTTTAAAAGGATCTCATATATCGGAACATTACTGAATTTCTAAATAATGTAATAATTGTTTATCAAATAAACATTACAACAATCAGAGCCGTAGCTTGGGTCATATGTTTGGGGGGGGGGGGGGGTTGAAGGTCCCAAATTCCGACCGGATGGATATTTTTTCCAAGTGAATGGTGGGGCGTAAATTGCACCATTTTTTATGCGCCCTGCGTTTACAAACAGCAGTGGGGATCCTTCCTTTGTCACTACATAAAGGTGCCGCCGTGGGGAAGGGGTTGACCCCTCCCCTTTGAGAAATTTTTTGTTAATTTAATGTTGCTTAGATGCAAAACGGAGCCATCTTTGGGATATTTTTTGAGCTGGTCATATATGGCTAGAAAATGTCCATAATTAAATGAAATCTAATTTTTCCGACTGGTTTGATTCTTTTTCCAAATGAGTGGCGGCCCGTAAATTGCATTTTCGTTTTTATGGCGTCACTTTTGTATGATACAGCATGTGGGGATCCGTCCTTTGTCACTTCATAAAGGTGCCGTCCTGGGGGAGGGGCCTAAGGGGAGGGGTGTCCCCCTCCCCTTTTGAGAAATTTTTCTTAAGGTAAGGTTGTTTAGATGCAAAATGGTGCTATCTTGGGATATCATATATGGCTGGAAAATGTCCATAATTTAGTGAATACTAAGATTTGGTTAGGTTAAAGTAGAAAGTATGTTGTCTAAGAGAAGAATACGTTGTCAACAAACCTCCTGAAGCCCCCGCCCCACCCTTTTTGACTACTTTAATGCCTTCTGTTCTGGCATCTAATGTTAGCATATACCTGTATAGGCCTCCTGGAAGCTCTGGATCAATTATATAAAATGGGGCAATGACATAATGCTTATTACCTGGCATCTTAATAATAATATAGAGTATGACGCCAAGCACTTTACATCTATCGTATTTTTACTAATTTTGAACGAAACTCCAGACGAACAGCTTCCAGCAATGGGAAATGGGCGGGAGGGAGAGTAAAGGTGCAGAAAAATGATACTAGACCTCCCAGACAGGTATAGCAAAAGGGGTTTAGGACTAACAAGCGGCGTTTTCAGAATATACACCTAGTTTATGCTATAAAAGTTCACTGGTACGTTGTGCTTATAATGTTCATAAGTGATACAACATGGATTGTGAGGACTGCGCGCGAAGCGCGCCCGAAATTTGGGGGTATACTTCAATGCCAAAATGAAAAACCTGCACGCAGGCTCAGCCAGGGGTGGTGCTTTGATTTGCCGACATGTGGGGGGGGGGCGCCCTGACGGGCCCGCTACTCTAAGCCCCGACAGATGCAATGGGTTGCCGAACTCAAAATATAAGGCGCGCTAAGCGCGCTGAAAAATTTGGGGTCGTATTGAATTTTCATTAGGAAAGGTGAAAAAGTTTGAACTTTTATTGAAGAATCTGGACAAAACCAAGAAATTTGTTCCGGTGACTGCATGGTCGTCGTCGGGGATTACATTCTTCATCTTACCCATTAAGGATCTCCTACGAAACTGAAAGATCTTTTTCTTACAAAATAATATGTTTGCCACGATGAAGAGGCTGAAGAAAGAATCTTCCAAAAGTTAGGAAAAAGAGGAAAGAACTTCGCAACGATGCATTTTCGTGTTTGTCTAGAATCACGCCTACACGGAAGAACAACATTTGTGGAAACGTTGAAATCCAATATGTTTGAAACGGGGGCGTTACCACTAGATAGAACTATAGATGAAAGCGAGGGTAGCGCGGGAAAATTTTTTGAAGTTAGGCCTATAGAAAGAATCGTTACAGAACTTTCTGGCTACGGGCCTGATAAATAGACGTTTGGAATATTTTCTGAGTATATCTATATCTTCACCAATATTAGTCTATATTAAATTTTGCGCAATTTTGAGGGGCTCGAAAAAATTTGGGGAGGGGGGCTAAAGCGCCCTAGCTCTCATAGAACTGTGTCTGGTATAATTACCTTAATAATGTTCATGAGATTGATTGTAAATCGTGACGCATGCGCGCGAAGCGCGCCAAAATTTTCATTAAATAAGATTTCCATAATAAAACCTGCATTCAGAATCTGCATCGAGATACTTTCAATTGCCCAACAAACCAATATGCTACTCAAAAAGCCAGTCTTTTACCTGGTAATTTGTAAATCTCATCTTCTGCTGTTGTGCTTCTCCGAAAATTGCAATCGGAAGATATTGATAATAAGAACAACACTGAGGTAAGGTCTGAAGCGCGCGGAACGCGCGAAAATTTTGAGAGTTTGAGAAGAATTTGCGAAGAAAGGACAGCTTTGATTTGATTTTACGTGAGGAAAATAACGTTTGGTATTATTCTCACTTGGTCTAGTTGGAAAATGTATACAAAGTTGACAAAGTTGGCTCAGTCGGAAAAATGTGCTAGACTGAGATATCAGAAATTCCAACTGGCATTTCAGATTTTCCGACTATCGTCGCTCTGACGAACTTTGGGGGGTGAGACACCCTAACCCCCCCCCGGTCGCGACGGCCCTGACGACAATACCATTACATCAGTTGTAAACATTTACAAGCAAAGCATGTAGTTGGTTAATCAGTTCCTGATAAAAATAAAACAAACAAACACAAAAACACAAAAACATCAGGCCATGAGGTAGCAATCATTGTAAAAGAAAAATATTGACAAAAATAAACTCCGCCCATTTCAGTTCAATTTTAGCATACGTCATAAACCGGTAAATTTACAGATATTTTACAGAACGGTATGTTTTAAAAACTGAAAATGTTTGTAGTTGAAACAAAACAGAGCCTTAATGTTATTTTTAACTGATTTATTACGTTAAAAAACATGTTTGTTAGCTAAATAACAAGGGCAAAAACATAAAATTACTGTAAAATTTATTTGCAAATTTACAGAAATTTTTTACAGTGTATAGCGCTTTAGATTGCAAGAAAGTCTATCAAAGGCGGAAACCCATGTTCCCCAGTGTTTGTGTGTGCTGACGGCCTCCCTCGGTGTGCAAAGCTCTCCAGCGGTTGTGAGGTCCAATAGTCTTAGAGCCCCTGTTGAGGTCCACGGGCAACCTCTTCGAGGAGGACAAGAGGATGATGAATCCATGTGAATCACTGATGTTCTTATTTCCAGTTGTGAACATCATAATAAAGTATGTAACTACCTTCAAAATGGCCCTTAACACTAAACAGACCAAAAAAATCTTTATGAATCATGACCAGACCAATACAATTTTCAGCATTTTCATTAGCAAATGTAAACAAAATAATATCTGTGGAAAAATGAGCTTGGGCTCGTTGGAGTTCCTCAACCACTTTTTTAACCTCGCCTAAAGTAGTAATTACAAAAGGCATAATTTGAGATAAAGCTCTGAGGTTGTTGGTTTTCTAGTCTTTTTTTTTTTTGAGGGGGGGGGCAATTCGGAGGGTACCCAGAGGTCTTGAGGGCTGCATGTTTCTGAGGGCGGCATTTAAAAATCAAAGTTTGGATAATTGTAGGGGTTGAATGCGTCTTTGGAGCAATGATTCCACTCCAGTTGTCACGTGTAAAGTGATATGAGACAAGATCGTGACGTCATGTATGCGCCGAAGTAGCAAACCACTTCCAAAAACATAGCAAGACCTGTTAGTGATTCCATATTTTCATTTACATTGCAAAACTTTTTCCATTATATTACTAAATTTCTGACCGATGGGGGCTGGGCCTCTGAAACTCTGGGCCATGTTCAATTGTGAGCAGTTATAAATACCCTCAATTGGTTGTTGTACGTGGTCTTTACAGACATCTCAAATTACAATTTAATCATTTCCTTTTTACAACAGGCTATCTAAACTGTAACGCCGGCTGATTTAATGAAGCATATAGGCCTGGCTTGTGGGCAGGAAGCATGGACTATGGTAAGGGAAATATAGGCCTATGAGGCGGGGAGGGCTGAGATAGCTGCAGTAAATTTGCACTGCTCTGGGACAAGTTATGCTATTTTCGGGCTAAATACAAGCATACTCCATTTCGGGGCCAAAGTCCCAGCCATGCACTTGCTGAAACTAGTCCCACCCGCCTTGAACGCGTATGACATTGAAAACTGGAACACAAATTAATTACGTATTTTCGTCTATATGCGGGGCGTTTTTTTTTATATTATTGATGTTTAGAGACAGCAGAGATTTTGCTTTCGATTCAGGTTTGAAAACTTAGAAGGATTTCAGTTTGAGACTAAGGCTGTAATTGCGTATCTTCGTTGATAGTATTTTTTACATAAAGTTTTAGGACAGGACTGCCCATTTTCTCATTTTCTGCAGTCCAACAACTGTAAAGGGAGGGAGAGTACCAAACATTGGTCCACAGGGGTTCTGCTCCCCAAGGGTGTTACTTCTCCTGCAGGGAGGCGAATTTTCTAATCCCAAACAGTTCCAGTTCTTCCGACTAGGTTACTTCTAGCCCCTCCCAAAACTGTCTCAAGCTCATTGCTTAAGGCCATATCCTGGTGAGTATACAATGTCATAATGTTTAATCAGAACTCTCTCGGCATTCTGTGAAATGTGAGCCACTCTTCATCTTATATTCAACTTTAATGCCAATCGAAGAGCAGTCATCAACTGAGAATTTTGGTTGCCCCAAACAAAAAATGTACTTGAGTGATGAGTGTCTGCCTTTAACGTGACCAACGTCTGATTTTCAGACCTGTACACCATGGATCTATCACCTGTGGTCCCGTTCTAGGTTGGCTGAAAAGAACTGATACAATATGTAAGCTTATCGTCGACCAGGTGGGATCGACTGTAACTTTTTCTAACGTCCCTTCAGATGGGTGACGGAGGGCAAAAACCACACAAAACCCCTCAAAGGGATTCTGTTCTGAACTATGTCCCCTTACCTGATATGAAACCGGACTTAACGTGACCAATTTCTCAACCTTCAGACCCATGGATCTGTCATGTGAGGTTCCGTTCTAGGCTGACTGAAAAAAAAGATACTGCACATGATCTTAAAGGCTGATAGCCTGAAGTTCTTCGTGAAAACAAACACTCCTACTCCAGGAAAAGAGATCTAATGGAGTAATGATGCTTTTAATGAAAAAGGTATGGGGCCTATCTTCTTCAGATGAAAACGAGACTTAATAAGAAGCCATCGAATGAATTAATGACGCTCTCAACAAGTGAACCTGTTTATTATACATGGGCGTGGATCATGGGGGAACGGGGGACGCGCCCCCTCACTTTTTTGGAGGGGGGACATCTCCAATAAGTCACCCCACTTTTTCAAAAATGATGAAAACTAAAACTGTGAACTATAATATAACATAGATTACGAATTGACACTACATTTTACAAGCTAAATTGCGCCCAAATATGGCACCAATTGCCATAAAGACACCTTCTAATTTCCTTTTTTTCAAAGGGGAGGGGGACACCCCTCCCCTTTGACCCCTCCTCCAAGACAGCGATTCGCAAATGGTGAAAAGTCTCCCCACCTTTGGAGATGGATCCACGCCCTTGTTGTTATAATTGTGTTTTTCCCAGTGGGAAATTTATAAATGAAAAATTTACAGTTCTCCAATAATATTATCCTTATTTACGAAATAAGTCTCACAAAGAGTACCAATATTGTAGATGTAAACATTTTCAAGCATGATAACTTATTAGATAGGTTAATAAGTTTTGGATAAAATCAAAAGCAGAAATACATTGTGCGGTGAAGCAAAAATGGTTGTAAAGAAAACAATATCAAAAATTAGCTCCGGTCACTTAACTATAATGTTTCATTTTGTCAAAAAGCTGTAAATTTACAGGTATTTTTACAATGTTCTTCTGTCCTTCAAGTACCTTCAAATCAAGTGCTCCTAGTAAGCACGTTTGGTGCTGATTTGTCATCACCACTCCTAAAAACTTTTTTCACATTAGCAGCTTAATTATAGCTTTATTAATGCCTGAAAAACATCAGTTCTGCGATGTTAATGATTTAAAACAGACTTCTTCATAGTAAACGAAAATAGGCATAATTTCACAACAGGGAAGTAATTATGTAGGCAATTCTGTTAAGAGACTAAAGGTTTTAAGAAAGGTAGGCCTACGTTTCAAAGATTAGAAACGTGTGTTTTTTTGAAAAAACCAAACCTTCATGTCAATTAACTGTTTCATAAGTTGAAAGAATGAGTATTGGTTGATTTACAGTATATTTATGTAAAACAGAACAAATATAGTAAATGTCAGTAAAGGAACAGATATATTAAACATTGTAAACGGTAGATGATGAACTCAACCATCATCAGTTACACGCAAGGAGTAATTAAACCTATTCCATAAAACCCCCTTTGCGTCTCTGCTTCGATAATCTCTGGTTCCTCGACGTGCGACAATGCCAACATGTCTCTATTTTCCTCCGACATCTCAGTGACTTTTATAGAGAGCTGACAAATTGTCACGTTTGGAGAATGGTCCAAAACTGGCACAAGTTCGAACCAGACTTTCTGATATCTTCTCCGTATCTCCCCCAAGCATTGCAAAAATTAACGTCAATGTCTTCGAGACATTCACAGATTGAAAAGTCAGGCACCTGTTGGGACATCTGGAGTTCGTCGAGGTACTTCATGACAATTTTATCAGGAGCTAGGATTGCTACAAGACTCTGAAACTTGAGCAGACATTTCAAGTTTCAGGTTTTCACCATGACTGAATGATAGGTCGTTTTGAGATTGGTTAGAGGTGTAAAGGAGTTCATCGGTGGGTGTTTTGGATGTAATGGTGAAGTTTGGATCAATTAACTTCTGTTCTGGTGGACGTGTATCTGGAAAGAAGCAATGTGAATTGTGGTGCTCCACTCAGCTTGGAAGTTAATGGAATGTCGAAATTTAATGTGTCGGATGTGGTGGAGACTTTTTCTGGACACGTGTCATTGATTCTTCAAATAAAATGGCAATCATTAAGAAGGTCCGGGAACACCGTGCCTTCTGGTGGTAGAAAAAACTTTACATCTGTTAAGGAAAAGTCAATAACACAAATTATAAATGAGAAAAATATACGCCTCACATCGTTCTTGGATCTCTTTCTTATTGTTTTTGAGCCTATGCTCATGTTTTAAATGTTTCATTGTTTTCTTTGCCTAATCTTACCTTTCTTATTGTATTTTGTTTAATATTTTTAAAGGGCCTCTGGGGAGATAAGCTCTTCTAGCTAACCGAATTTACCCTTCTGAATGTTTAAATAAAAATAAATAAAATGTTACGAAATGACAGTGAAGGGCCATAAACACCTATTTCGAATGTTCTCTTACAACTCCCTTCTCGAAAAATTCCCATCGGAGGATCCCCTCCTCGCAACTTGGTTCCTCGTCCAATATGGTTCCGAAACAATAAACTAATAAAACAGTGACTGCATCCAATATATTTTAACAAATTAGTGGAGAAATCGGTTTAATCCTACATGAATGTTATTATTACAAAGACTAAGACCTTTAAAGCGACTACTACAAAAGGAATAACCAAAAGTACTTTACAAAAACAAATGGCACAGATGAAATCAAAAAAAGAGAAGGATAAAAATCCAAACAAACATCACAAAAACACTCAGATAAGCGATTAAGAGCATGTAGGAGTTAGAGTTAGATGAGGTTTTACGGCTCAGTTTCTAACCAATTGGTTTAAGTCGGGCCGGCCACAGCCTTTTTTCAACTGTGGCTCACTGGCTTGTTTTCCCTACTCCATTGCTTATGCTGAGCACCAAGCACAATGGCAGTAGGTTCCATTTTTAAAGTTTCGGCATGACCCGGCCAGGAGTCGAACCCCAGACTTCCGGCTCAGCTGCAAGTCGGATGTTCTAACCACTTGGCCATGCAGTCGGTCATGTAGGAGGTAATAAGATACAAAAGAGAAGGCTTTCAACTGTGAAAGATTCTCAGTTGTCGACACAACTGCTTGGCAATTAAACAGAGCCAAAATCTTCATCAATATCCTGGATTAGACAATTTTTCTAAGTTGTGCATTCAGAAAACGTTTTTAGTGTAGGCTTACTAGTTTAGTTTCCCAGAACTTACTGGTTTGGAGCATATGCGCACCGGTCATACGGAATTATTTTCGATTGAGGGGAAGGCTATGCATTCTTGCCCGAATTTTAATGCACGTTTGCCAGAAATGGCATCTATTTTGATCGAAAATAGATAAATATTCTTAAGCCCCCACTTTACATCTCTATGTTTGAGAGTCTGGTTTTCAATCACGTGAGTCACCCCACGGGGCACGGTTGTGCCCGGAGGACGATGAGGACGACCTCACGATGAGAGAAGATTAACGCCATGGTTTACAACTCTCAATCTGCAAGTAAGGTGCTCCTTTTGAGAGAATATTTTAGTTAAAAGCCGAATGGATACCTTCTTGCAACAGCAGGTAATTAAATGACTTTCACGTTGAGTGAAGGTGATTCCATTAAGAAGAAAGACAGCTTCTTTGCTAAAAATGAAACAACTGTGGGTAGCATTTTAGTTGTTTTTTTTTTTGTCACACTTACCGTTGTCTGCACTTTGATTGTTAATTTCATAAAGCCTCGCCTGTATCATTGATCGACGGACAGGTATATGTAGGCGAAGAAACCATTGAAATAATCAGCACTGAAATCCGTTCGAATAACTCCTTGGACTAACCAGAAATTGCAATAAAATGCCAAAATATAAGTAAAAAGATGCAGAAATGATGACATGGTGATGTCGACGGCTGGTGTCCTTCAGAGAAACAGGTCTACCTTTTACTCCTTGGGCAATTTTTGTAGAGTATCCCGAGTCGACGAATACTTAAATAGAAATAAAACGCAACAGCCCATGCAAAAATCGTTCTCGTGGTAATTGCCGCAAATAATTGGCCAATAGCAATGCACGCTGTAATCGTGATTTACGTGGAGTGAATTTATTGGATAATTCTGAAATTGTTTCTTTAAATTTGTTTGCTATAATTTCCTCAGTAATTGAAGAGTGCAGTAGGGTGAGACAGGGGTCATAATTTATTGCACACTCCAAATAGTTGCAGCAGAAAAGACGAGGAGTTATGGCACAGTAGTGCGGTGGACTTTTATCGTGGTAAAATCTTAAATATTCCCTTAAGTGTTGAAGATAAAACTGCAACAAAAATAGACAAGGGAATGTAAACAAGAGGTTATCACACTGTCTCATGATGTAAATGGTTAATGAATTTTACAGAGAAGGTTTCAGAAAGGTTTATGCAAAACCTGCCAGAAAAAAAAATGACACAGCAGCTGCAGGATAACGGATCGTCCATTTTCATCATTTTCACAAGAGTCCATAACCTAAGTTACGCGAGGGGCCCATGGTCCCGGCAGGAGGACATGGGGCGCTTGCCCTCGATTTTCAACCCCAGAATTTAAATACCCCAAGAGGCTTTAAAGCTATAGATTTCTGAAAGGGTATGGTGAGGTTTCTGATGGTGTGATAGATAGATTCGAGGAGTTACAAGACCCTCGTACGCTTTTCAAAATATAGTAAGTCATCAATTTTACATTTAAAAGCAGCCTGGTCCGAAGAAAGAGTACGTTTTGTATTCTTCATAAAATGATGAAAAATGGATGACCCCAATGGCATAAAACAAACTGTAGGGGTATACGGCACTCTTTTATACCACTTGGGTTATTAACATTTTGCTAAACTCGTAAGCGAAGGGCGGGGGGGGGGGGGCTTTTAATTAAGGCACAGTCAAAACATTTGAGGATAAAGTATGCTTCCCCTTCCATTTTAAAGATTTTCAAGGACGAAACCCTTATTCGTCCCATCGGTGAAATATTTCAAACCTTTTCAATAAAATAAAAACTTTTTGCGATAAATGTACTTCGAAAACAACACAAAATGTAGCGACAAATATAGTAGCGAAGCTGAAATATTGAAAAGAATCCACAGGGAAAGGGAAGGGGGAGACCCCTCCCTCAGGACGGTAGTATAAAACGTTTTGCTTTTCCCTATAAGAACAGCTTCTTACGCCAGTGGTTTCACTCCCCCTTTCTAATAACCGCAGAAGCTTGCTTAGTGCACATTCACTCAGTTGGTACCATGGCCGTACGGGACCCTTTTTCTCAGGGAGGGTGGTGATTTTTGCCCGACTCCAGACGTCACCCCGGGGGAAATTTCCCCCGACTGAGACAAAGTATTTGCCCGATTTATTAAGGTTTCTAACATTTGGGGCGGCAGCTACCAGTTCCCTGGCCCGTACGTCCATAGTTGGTACCCAGCCAACTGCAGACGAATGGAAGACACAAATGTTTATAGTGTCCTCGTTTTTCAAGTAATATTCTGGGTAAATGGACAAGAGATTGTACATCAATAGTGTCCTCGTATTAATCTATATATCTGAAAATATTTCAAAGGCGTAGGGAGCGTGGGGGTTGGGGGAGGGCTGGAAAACAAATCCCCAGTCAAACTTAAAGTGAGATGGAAGTATACTCTCCTACAATTCAAGGACAAAAGTCCCTTATTTGTTTCCTTTGTAAAAATTTTGAATATTGGCAGTTATTTTCCTTAAAAGTTTGCAGTGTCGCACATCTGAAGATAGCAATCTGCCGGAAAATTTCGGTCATTGCATTTGCACGAAAAGTATCCCCCGCCTCCTCACATCCCACACCCCTGATCACAGCAATACCTTGCACGCAACTCAGACGCAATTTTTTGGTAATTTTATTGTAATTTACTTCCTACCAAAAGCGTTATAGGGATATTTTTCTAGGGGGTGAAAGGTCTTTGCCCGAGAAAAATGTGCTCCCCGAGAATACTGCCAGATATTTTTCAAAAAATGCCTGAAAATGAGTTTTCCCGAATTCCGAACCTGCAGCCTCGTGGCTCGTACCCATATGATTCCTCCGAGGAAAAGCCTCGTAAATTTATCGGATACTGGTGGTGAGAAAAAGGAAACTATAAACTTTTAGGAAGGGGAAGTTGAGACAGAGTAGCAGTGAGAGACATATCGGTGCTCCCTGTGGGCGAAGATAGTACTCTGACAAGAGGGACCACCTGAAAGTGTCTAGAGTAGATGGTCACTTTTGCCGGCCTTAAATACAGGCGCGGATCCAGACGGGGGGTTTCCCGGCTCCACCCCCCCTTTCGGCACAAGTTTTTTTTTTAAGATCCTAAAGCTACACAACATAGTTTATGTATACCAGTTTTGATTGCCAGATACCAGGATATACCATTAACAGATTAAACAGTTTTTAATTTCAAAATTTTCCCCAGACCTCCCCCCAATCGAGACTTCGTATACATTTGGCTCTCGTAGGTTCTGAGTTCCCCTAACAAGGTTGGGTACCCCCCGTAAAATCCTGGGGGCCAGTGGCGCCGGCACGGGGGGCATGGGGGGCGTGCCCCCCAATGAAAATTTTTTGAAAATTTTAAAATGATCCCAAAAGGCGATTAAGCTATAGATTTCTGTAGGGGGTAGGGTGAGGTGTGCTTAGATCTATTTAATCATTTTCTATCACAAATGTTTCTCAACCTATCAGAATTTTCGCAAATCCTTCGCAAACTATCAAAAATTTCGCGCGCTCCGCGCGCTTCAAACCTTACCACTGTGTTCTTATTATCTATATCTTCTGATAGAAACTCCCGGAGCAGCACAGCAGCAAAAGTTGAAAGCTGTTCACGAATTAACAGGTAAAAGACTGGATTTTTGAGTGGCATGTAGGTTTGTTGGGCAATTGAAAGTGTCTCGATGCAGATTCTGAATGCAGGTTTTGTCATGGAAATCTCATTTAATGAAAAATTTCGGACGCTTTGCGCGCATGCTTTACGGTTTGCACTCCATCTCATGACCATTATTTACATAATAATACATGGAACTATAATCACAACAACTGTAGGGGCCTAGCATCAATATGGGATCTTTCAATCTAAGTTGTTGTAGCATGATCTGGAAAGTTGAAATTACGTATTTGCCGTTATATATTTTCCAAAAAATTTTATCGAGCGCTTTGCGCGCAGCCATTATCGGTATAGATGGTAGACACGTAGCCAAGGGGGTGAAGGGGGAAGCCGCCCCCTTGAGCATATTGTTGGGTTTTTTAATGCTTTTTTTTACAATATTGCTTGTGTTTCCCCTATTTATATGCTGTAAAATAGGCTTGGGAAGTGCCATTTCCAGGGATCTGGGAGGCACTTTGGGCCAAAATTTTCTTGCACTTTGCGCCAACTCATGGTGGCGCAAAGCGCTGAGAGTCTGTCTATGGGCTTCTCTCCCTTGACAAATTCCTGGTTACGCCCTTGATAGATGGTGATTTTTAATACACTTACGACAAAAAAGCATTTTGAAAAACGCCTTTGTTAGTCCTTCACCCCTTTTTGCTATACCTATCAGGGAGGTCTAATATCACCTTCCTGCACCAATAGTCTCCCTCCTGCCCGTTCCCCATTGCTGGAAGCTGTTCATCTGGATTTTCGTTCAAAATTAGTGAAAATACGATAGTTGTAAAGTGTTCTACTCTATATTATCATTTGGATGTCAAGTGATAAGCATTATGTCATTGCTCCATTTTATGTACTTTATCCAGAGCTTCCGGAAGACCCTATACAGGTATCTGCCAGCCTTAGATGCCTTTCTATAATGCACAATGAAGGGGAGGAAAAATTTCGTTATAGTCCAACAATGTTTCTGTGGACTCCACGCACGTATTTTTGAGTAAAAACTTTGCCAATAGAGAAGGCGGTAAAGTAGCAAAAAGGGAGTCTTCAGGAGGTTTGTTGACAACGTATTCTTCTCTTAGACAACATACTCTCCTTTTTCACCTAACCAAAAATTAGAATTCACTAGATTATGGACATTTTCCAGCTATATATGATCAGTTCCAAAAATATTCCAAATGATAGTACCATTTTGCATCTAAGAAACCTTAAATTAGCAAAAATTTCTCAAAGGGGAGGGGGACACCCCCTCCCCTTAGACCCCTCCCCCAGGACGGCACCTTTATGTAGTGACAAAGGAAAGATCCTCACTGCTGTATTCAAAACGCAGGGGCATAAAAAAACGAATATTTAAGCGTCGCCACTCAGTTGGAAAAAACATCCAGCCAGTCGGAACAATTAGAATTCACTAAACTATGGACATTTTCCAGCCACACGGGTATGTGATCAGCTCCAAAAATTTCCCAAAGATAGCACCATTTTGCATCTAAGCAACTTTAAATAAACAAAAAATTTCTCAAAGGGGAGGCCCAGTACGGCACCTTAGTGCAGTGACACCTGACAAAGGAAGGATCCCCACTGTGTATACGAACGTAGGGAGGGCACGAAAAAAAAAAAACGCATTTTGCGCAGACTTGGGAGGTTAACTGAAGTGCCATTACGACATCATTTGTTGTGCCCCCCAATCACCAAATCCCGGCGGCGCCACTGCTGGGGGCTGTATGGATACCCCAACTATGCAACTAAGCACTCTCTCTGCCTTGTGTGGAATGTGAGCTGCTCTGCATCTTTCAAATTTTCAAATTTTGATGTCAATCAAAGAGCAGTCACCAACTGAGAATTTTCATACCTCTACACTAAAAATATACTTTGGGGGGATGACTATCTGTCTTTAAGATTCGGGACCACACAATTTGCAGGGAAGGAGATCAGAATCAAGAGCTGTTTGTTAGTGAGTGTAGACTCAAAGTCTTTTTCGGCGATATTACTCCCCCTCTAATGTTTTAACGCTTCCATGTCAATCACATTTTGTATCCAGTCCAGTCTAGAGTATGCGCTCTTACCCTGATCACTTCCGCCCTATTCTGCGAGGATGTGTACTCAAAGAGGGAGGAAACATGGATAAATATGGGAAGGAGAAATCAAGATACGATTTCTCCTTACCATTATCCACCGATAATGTGGAGTGGAGAAAACCAAAGTAAGTGAAGGGGTACTTCAAGAAAGGACCATTACACAGTGTCTATTTTCGAACACCCTGTCAATAAATTATTATATTAACTACATGCACACTAATAGTTGTTCTTTTGAGTCCGAATCGTGAAATTGCAAAGAGCGCGAAAATTTTTAGTAGGCTTACACTAAAAACATATGTATTATTAAGAACAATAAAGAAAAAAAATAAAAACTGCAGGGGATGTAGACCGTATCGGGGATAAAACACATTGTGTCGAAAGCACCTGGACTGCCCGATGAAATGCCAAACCTTGCTCCGTTAGTCGCTCACCAACTAACCCTACCGCATGACACACAAGAGAGAACAGCAAATAGCTTTGCCATATTGGATGAAATTTACGACCTGTGGGCTCTGCCTACATGTTACTTGGTAGTAAGGGTGACAGGACTTATGCTATCTAGCTATGTGGAAAGGAGCTATTGAAGAAACTGGAGTGACCCCACAGCGCGCGTAGCGTGCAAAAATATTTTGGGTTCTCATTAGAGCCTGAGAAATTGTCCTCTTGAGAGCAAATACTGGTAAACCGTCGGGTAGACTAGTCGTCGTTCACACGGGCGGATGTACCAACAGATCAGCAAATGTACCGACAGATCATCCTAGGAAGCCAAGTGGGGGGGGGGGAGGGGCGACCGCCCTCCCTGCCCCCCTTCCGTTACGCTAGTGCTGTAAGTGCGCGTTAAGCTAGTCTAAAAATGTGTCCTTATCGTGATTTTGGTGGTCAGTTTAATGCACATCAAACGCCTTTTAAGATACTGGTAGATAAATTGATTCATGGTAATGCCCATAATTTTGAAAATAGCGCAAGCTTCCTGGGGTTTTCCCCCGTTCCCCCACCCACCGGGGCGCTGCCTTGGGCCTCTTGATCCATGGAGGAGCTTTTCACATCCTTCGGTCTCGTTGGGTTATTCCTTGACAATTCCACCTGTTTTCTTCTGCCCATTATTTACCTCCACTTTCAAAACTCTGGTGCCTCCACTACACCTTATGCCTAGGGCCGTAGGAGCTGGAAGGGGAGGGCTGGGGGTCTACCGCTTCCCTCCCCCAATAATTTTTGGTTCGAAGTTTTTTTTTCAAAAAGTTACATTTAGCCGTACTTGGTATAAGGGCCAAAAATGGTCTTGTTGGAAAATGTTGAAAGTCCTAGCTAAAGGGTCTCAGCACTCCCCCCCATTCCCAGATATTACTTTGACGTAATATTTAATGGCAGCCTGACTTTGGATGGTTATCCAGGCCAAAATCCATGCACCTTGTGGGCAAAGACAGGCTCTGTGATTTTCAAAAGTACTTTCAACCATATACATTTAAGAAATGGACTATACACCCGTCTTCATTACACGTTAGTCGGCAAAATCAATCTTGGATGGCAAAATTGTATTTCAATACCCCCTCCCACCTTAATGAACTGAAAAGTTTAGTTACCCCATGCCTGTAAGAGATACGGTAGCTTGATAGCTTTTTTACTCAATTTTTGACACTCGCTGTCATTCGTTGTTAATTTCTCGTTCCTCCTTTCCGTCTTATTCCCACTCTAACATCTGCCAGCCTCCCAGCGGTGTCTCCAGGACTTTCTGCAGGATGGGACCAATTTCTCCGACATGGAGGGGACAGCAACCCGAAACCCTCGCAAGGGCGACGGGAACGGGAATGGGACTTAGGGAAGGATAAAAATTGTTGTGATGGGGTTGAAGAAAATCCCCATACAATACCATTGCACGACAAAATAGCTACGGTAGGTTAAAATAGACTTACACTTGACGTGCCTGGTGCCAGTTAAGTGATTTCGATGTGGAATTGGACTGCGTGTGAAGAGCGCCAACATTTATGGAACACATAGCGGAATATGTGCTCATTGAGGGCAAACCTAGATCAACTGCCGGGTCGGTGGACCCATATGGGGGATAACAACTATCGTACCGTCAAACTTAAGAGAAATAGGGAACTTAACTAGATCACACACATGGAACGGATAGGAAAAGGTTTACTTATTTGCTATAAGTGTTCGTAATACATAACTGTTAAAAGAAACCCGAAGTCCTAAATTCACCCCCCTCCCCCCCCAAAAAAAAATATTACTAAAATATTACAGCCGTTGTGATATGCATGACCATCACTGATCCACGTTCCATCATCATATAGGTTTTTCCGTCGCTGAGATATACAATGTATAATTCACATGTTATACGCTTTTGTTTTCGTTAAAAAAAATGAAAATGAATACATGGCTTTGGAAAAGGAACCGTTTCTGGCAAGGCATTTCATAAACAGTGGGCTGGGGTAGTGAAAGAATTCTTTTTAAATAAGACGATTACATCCTCAGGGCGTTTTAAGAGCTTTAAGAAAAAAATAAGTCGTGTAATTTTTAGACTAATTTCAAGAATGGCATAACATATTATTCCGCAATCTACCCTATTAAAGGTAGGGAATAACTTTCAAGGTTTTATATCTCAGCACAGGAATTTACTGGAGAATGGAAGCTGGGTAAACATTTCGTTTATCCTCCTTTGCAATATATGTTTTTGAAATTCTATAGTGTAGCTTTGACCTTACAATTTGTCTGAAATTTCAAAGATATCTATAAAAACATTTTCATTTCATTTATTCATTCCAGTATAAATGTAAATATTTATAAATAGGAGCAATAAAATACATTTTGAAATCTGAAACTCAATTTTATCTTCAATTTCCCAGTTTCTTAGAGCCTCATAATTATAACCAAGACAATGATATGTTCAGCATTTTCACCAGCAATAAAAAAATACATGTGATACTCATAGCATCCAAAAGGGAGGACAGGCCTCTTGAGTCCCTCACCTGCTTATCACGATCCCCACCTGAAGTAGTTGCTTTACAAAAGGAATAATAAAGGAATCTTTGTACTCTTGTCCAATTCTTTTAAATTTTTTCAAGTCGAACATTTGTTGTAAACGGAAAATCAGTTCAGACCAGCACCGAAAGGGCCCGACCTGCTCGAGAGCTGCGTTTGAGAATCACTGGTTTAGATTTACTTTCATATATCCTTTGCTAATATAGCAGAAATATACTATGCTAATACACAAAGAAGGTTACCTCTCAAAATTTAAAACAGACTAGCGTCGTACATAGGCGGCGATTTGGTCTCAATATTGGGGGGACATGACCCCATTTTCAAGTAATTTACTGTGTGAAAATCAAAGTCAATGCACGATTTTTCAAATATTGGGCGTCGCACGAGATTTTTCAAATATTGGGCGTCGCACGAGGGACCAAAGCCAATCTCAGCACCACCAGGGGCGTACCTAGGATAGTTGACACCAGATCGGATTCTTCCTTTGTTGCCCCTTTGATACCGTCCAGGAGAGAAGTCTTAGGGATGGGTTTTGAGAAATTTAAGTTCATGTATGGTGGCTTAGATGAAAAAGGGTGCTGTCTTTCGCAAAGCTATTAGCTGATATGTCGACATTTTGTTGTTATGTAGGGAATAATTTTTATTTTTGAGGCTTGGTCTAATGGAAGGGGGGTGTCGTCAAAGAGAAAAGGGTAACACCTACTTCCTTTTGAGAATTTTTTGATACTGTAATATGGCTAAAATGCACAATGGTGTTGTCTTTCCAAAGTTTTGAACTTTAGTCTGATTGCATGTTTTGGAATTAACATTATTTGGTATGATCTGGCTGTTTCAGCAAGCCTCTAAAAGGCTGGTACCCATACCAGGGCAGCCCGTCAGACCACCTAGCCCTCTTGGCTACTCCACATATCAGAGCCCACCATGGTTGGGTTAAGAAAATTTGGAAACCCGTGTATACTTAGAGGCATATAAGGGAGGAGATGGTGAGTCATTTTTGCCCGAGTTTAATCTCCTTTCTTGAGACCGAGTTATCCATAAAGTCAATATCGCCACAATTTTAATGCCAAGTCGAGGCGAAGGCCTACTGCACTGTATGACACGCTTTCTCTTCTCTTGCATGTGAAAAGGGCGTGGCCACGTTGCCGGCTGTTCTGTATGTACAAGCACTTTTGGTCTCTTGGTCAAAATTTGATTTTTCAGTCTGTTAAGTGCGCTTTCAATGCCAATTGAAAAGAGTTAAGAAATGATCCCAAACCCTCGCAGTTGCTTGGCCTCACAATTTTATGACTACAGCCTTTGTCAATTTGGCTATTTGATCCCTTTTGACAGGATACCATAAAGAAAATATCAATGGTACCAGCAGACAGCTTTCACTAGTGAAGTTGTGTACTAAAATAAATCACCACACTGGATATAAGGTATTGACTGTACACTTTATTGATAAGTATTAATCAAAATGAAAATATACATCTTTTTCCCCCTGTAGTCAAACAAATTTACAACTGAAGGCACCTGAAAAAGTTTCAATGAGGAATGTTCAGGAGACCTTTCAGAAAGTTCTAAAAATGCCTTTTTTCACAATATGAACATTTTCAAAAGAATACAAGAAACCCAAAGGAGACCAATTCCTTCCAACCTGGTTTCACAGAAATCATGTGTGTGTTTAGTTTCAAAACTATCAAGTTAGATGATTTAGTCCAACCACATTATTTTTTGTTAATGAAATGTGCTGCAATTTAGTTTCCAAATCCAATTCGCTGTCCAAATTAACGATTAACTGTTACAAAAGATTAAAGATGATTCATGAAACTCTCCAATCCTGTGTCTCCTCTTCTGTCATGGACTGCTTCAGTTCCTTTAAGGCCCATTTTTTACTAGTTACTGCTTTCTGAAGCTGTTCATATTCCTGTACAAGCTCTTCAAAACCCATTCCAATTGATCTGTAGGCCTGTAGTGCTTGGTCAATTCGAGAAAGCTCAGATTCCTTCTCTTGAATAGTTTGACTCAAATGTTCCCTAAAAGAAGGAAAAAAGTGTTACTGCTTTCATAGCCTGTTTACATGTAGTAACTTATCTCTTACTCAGTATTAGAGTTGCCAACTCACAAGCAATGTTTAGGTCACCTCCAACACTTGAAGCCCAGGATACAAGTATTTAGTTTTTTCAAAGGAGTCCTTTTCTCATGTTGTGGAAAGAGTTGCCTCCCCAAAAAGTTTACAGGGGTTATTATGGGGTCCACAGGGGTTATTTTCATTGCTTTTGTTTGCAATAATTCAGGAAGTAAGGAGGGGATTTTTGTAACATTTAGTCGTTTTTGCCCTTTTCTTTCTGGAGGCTATGTTGCTTCTGTGGGAGCAAATGGTCTGTTGCACCTGTGTAGTTTGTAAGTTGATGTGAGTTGATGAGGCCTCCCACACAATCAGGTATTCAAACCAGATGATCTTCACATTGCCTTTTGACAGATACACCCCACCTCAAACACAGGTTTAAAATTGGGGCAAGGTCCATATTTGAGGCCAAGATCAAAGTTGCATACAAGATCTATGCAGAAACTATTCTTTCAATATTATTTTTGAGGTGCATGGCTCTGTTGTTCCTACCTCTTGTGAGGTACCCTGTGTCCCTTTCCACAACTTTTGGAATCCTGCCAGACTGAGTTGGCAACCCAAAAAGGTATCATACTTTTGCATTTATACACCATGACTTGGTAACATTTGTTTGCCAAAAATTACACAATGTAGAGGGCATCCTAAAGCAAGATAACGGTTTGCTGGGCATTCTTGTCTTGCAAATCCATGAAAAATAACGAATAAATGAAATAAAATGCAAAAATTGACCTTTAATCGAACTGAACTTGTTCAGATTCTATAAATATGTGGGTGACTACTCCATATTGTGACACCTCTTTTTTCCAGCATCTATACATTCTGACTCCTTAGGGGTTTGGGTAAGGAGATGAGTGCCAGGGTTTATGGAATAGGGCTATGGTCAGGGATAAGGCTACAAATAGAAGCCAATAATCTCAATATCTGTGTGAAATAGAAATAACAATCCATCACTCAAAGCTACATGTCTGCATATGATGGAACATAGCAGTATCAGAATTTTTAAGCCACAAAAACATACAGGTATAAGCTTTTACTGCATCTTAAAACGTTTCAAAAACAAATCACATACTTTTAAGGAAACATCCCTTCTATAGCTCATTAACACTCCAAACTTCAGTTAATTAGTAGAAACTAACCACAGCCAAAAAAAAATTTTTGCTTACATCTTTTTTGAAACATACCTTATCTGCTGCAATGCCATAACAGCATCTGGTGTGTACATGTCACATAAGAGTTTTGTTCGAAAAACCCTAAGGAAGAAAAACAGAGAAATACTCATTAATTCTGACAAAACAATGTATGTTGAAGTAGTCAAACAAGCTTGATCAATAAGAGATGAACTTTATTTCATCTGATTATATCTAAAATTGTAATAACCATGAAAGCTACCAAGCCAATTTGAATTAATTCAAGGCAATTCATATCATAAGGCAATAAAATATTAAGGGACATGTTCAGACTGACAGAAAACTTAACATGAAAGTAGGTTACCTATTCAAATAATTTCAATCATTGTACTTTCTTGGTAAACACCTGCCTTGATGCCCTAATAATGTATTCCATATTTTAAAGACATGTTTCCAGTGAACCATCCTCACAAATATATGGGCAAAAAAATTCTCTCAGTTGTTAAGAAAGAGTGAAACAGAAGACAAGTCCCACTAATTCAACCTGGGACAGCCATACAGCACTTGCCTTTTTAAGAATACAATACACAGATATGAAATCATCAAAAAAATACCCGGAGAAAAAAGTACCACCAACAAGTGGTACATTAATGCCAAATACTATAATTGAACATCAACAGACCTCTAAGTTTTGAAAAGCTATACATTTGTGGATTTGTGGGCAGGAACTTTGCCCACACTTTTCAGGGCTTCATCAAAACTTACAGCAAATCAAGTACTGTAAGTAGTGACAACTGACAAGGCATGGAGTTCTCCAAAAAAAAGTGTCAAGGCCATACAATGCAGGCAATTGTACAGTGTAATACAACAAAGCATGCTAAGCCCTGACCTGATTTTAAGATGCATTGCATGACATCGAGCACTGAGCCAATCTGTTGTCACACTGTCCTTCTCTGCTTGCAGTGTTAATCTATGTTTTGTAATCAGCTCCTCAAGAATAGCCAAAGCTTCAGTTAATGCCTGCAAAAAAAAAATAATAAAATAAAAATATAAACTGAGACTGGAAAAAATGGATGCAGGCAACTAAACAAAGCCTTGACCCATTGCTATGCACCTGATCACAAATGGACCATTGTTTTTGTAGTGCAGAATTGTGTCCTTTTAAATAAGAACTTCTAGCTTTTAAACAAAACTTTCAACAATTTCTATCTGAAACATCAGACAGGCAGTGATGAGTTAGAGTTATAGTTAGGTGAGGTTTTAGTTAGATGAGGTTTTAGTAAGATGAGCTTTTAGGGCTCAGTTTCTAACCAATTGGTCTAAGTCTGGCTGGCCATGGCCTTTTTTTCCAGTTGTGGCTCACTGGCTTGTTTTTCCTACTCCACTGCTTATGCTGAGCACCAAGCACAAAGGCAGTAGGTTCCATTTTTAAAGTCTTTGGTATGACCTGGCCAGGAGTCGAACCCCAGACCTTTCGGCAGTGATGAGGTAAAAAAGATGTAAAACATGGCAAAATGTAAAAAGGTCATACGAGGGAAAAAATGGGTATCTGGGAAGCTCCTTGTCCAGAAATTTTGGGACTGGACAGAATTTGACTTCTTTGTTCATGAAAACATGTAAAAACAGTAGGAAATTTGAGTTACTTCACAGGATATAAACATATTTATGAATCTGTGGAGACTGTTATATTAGCAAAGACAAAGAAAGAGACAAGATAGCATTTTTAATTATTTACTCACATAGTACAACTGCCAGAACTGTTTACTAATTAGAGCTTTGTCCAAACGACTCTTCTCCTTTTCCTCTTCCAATCGAGCACATTCTTGTTTCAGGATATCTGGTAATCTGGTTGCTTTTGCGAAAGCAAGCTGCTCACTTCCTTCTGTCAGGTATGGAAAGAATTAGATGACCACTAATGAAGAGTATGGAAAGACTTACATAGTGTAAAATATGTAAATATATTATATAAACACTGTACATTTCATATATGAATATATATAGAGGGGTGGGGGACGGGAAGTGCTTTAGTTGTCACTCAATGAATCACGAGCAGCCATACACCATTCAGTGGGCTTGGACCAGGTGACAGTCTCATCCATGATGTGGATCCTGGTCCTGTAGGTTTTGGCAGAATTAGGTCCTTTTCTTTCATGACTAGGAGACTTCTTTGAAATATGGAAAGTACATAAAAACATGATATTTGGCATGCTACCAATGCACCAGGCAAGATTCTGGAGACACTGATATTAGTTACAGCATGTACATACAAACGTGGAATAAACTCATTAACTTGTGTAAGTGTGCACAAATCAAGGACATGCTGTGTGCACAAAATCAAGGAAATTTACAGCACCAATCAGCTTATCTTCTAATAGTTTACACTGACCTCAACTTTGGAGCTGAGAGATACATCAACATGTGCTAAATTTCAGGACCATGAATGACATGTTGCCTGAAGTTAATGGTGATAATACACACAGGCTTTACAAACTAAGGGTGGCAGAATCCAACATGTATGTGGTTGTATATTCTCACAAGGTAAAATGAATAAAAGGGATATTCCTTATATGATGATGACAGATTAACTGATTGTCTTCAAACCCCTTGAAATTGCCGAACAAATGGTGTAGTTCCTGTCATATATGCTATTGGTTTGACGTATGGTATTTCCATTACTCATATCAATTTGCTTGGCTCAAAAGTTGCAAGAAGCTATAACAGTATTTCACAAACCTTCTCACAGAATATTACTCTACCTTATGAGAATCAAAAAAGTACAAACATTTATTGATGAAAGGAAAGTATCTAAAAACATGATTTATAACCCATATTGTTTCCTATCAAACTGTTTATCTTTTTGGAATTTCATGAAGAATGTAATATTTCTGTACAGCCTTGAGGAATGTTGTTTACCATATGGTACCTGTGAAAGAATGAATCATGACTAGGTCAAATAAATCATATAAAAATTCCCAAAGAACTTGGAAAACCCTTTTCTGACACACTCGAAATCCTCTCTAAAACTCAGGTCAAGGCAGATGGAGGTTGGGTGGATGGATAGGAAGGGGGAAACCACCTGTATTATGCAGCTACTATTATTAAACCTTTCTAGTAATAGTAAATGTATTCACTAGGAATATCTGTAAAACCATACCTGTATCTGAAGGTGTAAAATGGCAGCTGGCTACTTCTTCACATTTATGTTTTAGTCGCTTTTCAAGTTCAGGGATATAATGTTGCTGAAGGACTGGCAATTTCTGTAAGAAGAAAGTCACAAATCTAACTCACAACTGGTACTACTGTCAGAGTACTACTGTCAGTGTCTTGAAAAAAGGCAAATTGAGTCAAACTCCATCATATGGAATTACTGATGGCCGAGAGTGACCAGACTTCAAATGAATGGAGGAATCCAAAACGTTCACTGTGCAGTATTTAGAGCAGTGTTGTAATGAGTCATGACTCGAGTCGCTAATTTTCAGAAGGGGAATGACTCGAGCAAAATGACTCGAGCAATTGCATCATAATTTTCCTCATAGAAATAATACAGTAACTCGAGTCACTAACTCGACTCGAGTTGCATTGAAAGTAGTAAATGACTTGACTCGACTGCAAAATTGAGTGACTCGTTACAACACTGATTCAGAGTACAGATATCGTTTGCTATGAAACAAGGTTCAAAAAGACAAAGAATTCCTGGCAAGTTTGATTGATGACACATACATGCAAAATGCCCATAATTCTTCTCACAAAATAAGTCAACCATTACTATAAATTTACTTTCAGCATAATAACTGTAAATTCTGACAAACTAGAAAATTGATAAATTCTAGTTCCTATGAGAAAATAAGAAGAGAGTAGGATGAAAAATATGCACGCAGCTTAGACTGCATTCCTCTGATGACAGTACAGATTTTCTTCAAAGTTAATGGTTACCTTCTACTGTACATCATGCTGAAGAACAAAGACTTCACTTTGCTTTCTATGGAATAAGAAATATCTTCATCTAGATAAACAGGATTCTGGCATCTTGAGGACAATACAGTTCCCTGATTTGCAAGACCAACTAATGAATAGTCCATGTCTAGTTTATCAAAAAGGAATCCCAGGATAAAATGAAGTAGTGCAAATGCATCTAAAATCAGTAACAGTCTTTACAAAACTCTGACTTTCCATGACTTCTTTCATTTTTACAAAATGATATACTTTTTCTTAGCCAAAGAGGAGAAAATAAGCTGTTTTGACATTTACTGGCCAGGCAGAAAATAAAACTCCATTCCTCTTTTAGGCTTAACAGGAAAATAACATTCCATGACATTTCCAGGAAATATCAACCCTGAATAGGTCAAGTACTGTACCTTCATGTGGGGGTTTGATTTAAGTAGGTCTTCTTCTGTCAAGCCAAGCAATGAAGTTGTCTTATCTCCTTGTCCATAGGGCCTCTTGTGGAGGTAATCACAAGCCTCAGCAGTGCTCACACACTCTCTGAGTGCATTGTGGTACTGGAAAGAAGCAGCATTAATAGAAATATTTTGCTCTGTATATCTGCCAAGACTTCCACTTTTTGAAAGACATGTCTGAAAATAATGCAGTCACTTTGATATACCCAGGAGGCTTTAATTCTAACAGGATCCTAATAGGAATTTACTATTCACTAGATTGAAATGCATTTACTGGAAAAACACACAAAACTTGAATAACCTCTTGTGCAAGCGCATTCTGAATGAATAGACCTAACTTTCGGCCTACTCATTCAGCATACGCTTGCACATTCGGTTAAAGACGTGAGCCAAATGCTCAGGTCAGGCACACAAGGTGAGAAAAGTGGCACTCGTGTCAGAAAGAATCAAACACGTTTGATATTTGTGTCTTTTGCCTCGGAAGGCAGAAATCTCACCAAAACATGCCTACACACATGAGAAATTAGCTGAGCAAAGTGGTACGCGAGGCATTTTGCTGAGCTTATTTCCCCTCGTGTGTGGCAGGCTTTGAGCAAAAGGAAGCCTGTAAATTTTGTAGAACAGTTGAATATTTACATCACACATCTAGTCCCTAGTCTATAAATAGCCTGTTCACACTGAGCATCCACTAGAGATGTTGACTTTCCTAACATGAATACATTTCTAGGAGATGGTAAGTAAAGTACCATTCACTGCATGGACCCTGAAAATTTTATAGCAACTCACTTGTTCAGTCTGAGAATCAGGAGCCAAGTCTTGCTGAGCAAATTCTTGATCCACCATCATCTCATGTAATTCATAATGCAGGATGTGCTGTTGCAGATAGGAATGTTTCTCCTTTTCAAGGTTCTCCTTTGCCTGTAACAGATAGCAAAGATTATCATCCATCAATACTATCATCAACTGCAATTACTGAAATAAATAGTGTGGGGGTGGGCTTCAATGATGGCTGAAACATGAAAAACTATTGTATGAGTACCAAAAATCTTGTTGGAGGAATAAAAGAAATGAAACGATTGGACTTTGGAACAACGTGATTCACAAAATGAATGCATAGTACACAACCACGTTATGCAAGATTGTGTGATCTACTGGAGGAAATGAGTAACTGCACCCCACAAATGAAATTTTTAATAAGTCTGAAATATTTTGTGCCATGACTGATAGACTAGCTGTTATCTTTACTATGAGACTTAACAAGTTTAAACTGCATTTTAAGGTACGTTTACCTCCAATAGCAATTGTATGCCCTGAGTAGGAGAGAGTAAAGAGTAGAAAATGAAAGACTTGCTTACAGTAACTGAAGATGAATTTTGCCAGAAATGATAACATAGTCATTACAGGTAAAGTAGGCCTAGGCCAAATGTGAATGAGGTAAACAGTGACAGCATGTAGGCCTCCTGTACCTTACCTTAGGTCTAGTAGTAGTATGCAGGTAATAATATGCCTTGTCTTACCTGTTCCACATCATGCTTCAAACTTTTGGATAGTCCATCTTTAGTAATATGCTTTGAAAGACTCTTCAGAAGGTCTGTGAGTCCTGGGTAATTTTCTGCATCGATTCCCATCAAATGAGTGGGAAGACTCATGTTCACTATAAATGGAAAAAGTTAAGTTCACACTCAGAGTTCGTAAAAACATTTGCACTGAGTTTATCGGGCAGAGTAGGTTGTACACTTAAAAAGTAAATTCAGTGCAACATATTTCATTAGATGTCACTCAATTGGGACTGCCCGGCATTACCAGGCACAGCACACATGCAGTAGCCTTTAGTCATTTAAATTACAGCACATGCCCATGACATAACCATAGATACTACTGTGACACAACTTGCGCTTGCCAAGCAAATGTACGTCTGACAACAAAAGAGACACACAATCACATGACATCAGTAAAACACCTCTAAAGGCCTAGGCATACAGTATGTGTGTGTACCAGCAGTGTGAAACAAAAGTGTGTTCACCAATATCTAGGGTCCTAAATAACATTTGTGAGTTTATTTCAATGCTGTATGAGACTTGGTCTTTTTATTGCATATGGAAGAGACTCGATGTACAATTTGATAAGTTCTTAAGAATACAATCCCAAAAAGGGGTTTCACGCTATTGCCAGGTACACATACGTAGGCCTATGCCCAAGGCACTATGGCTTGGAACTGGAAGTAACCCTCGACTTGAGCTAGGCATAGCATTTCTAAAGTCACAAAGGCCTAGCCTACTCACATCCTAGCCTACGCGTACAGTTACGCCTAGTCTACTGGTGCAGGGCCAAAAGGCTTTAACTTATTGACTAGTTAGGCTAACTTGCATTATCAGTTTCTCACCTTGAATTGCACCATCAGCTTTGTCTGCACTTCGAGGCTCCATTGTCTTGCTTCAACTTCTAGAACAATGTATAGCAAACAAAAAGCGCTTTCACCACATCACTGCTTTTTTGCAAATCCCCTTCGAAATTTTAATTCTCTTTTCTAAGTTGTTGAAGCTTAGAACGCGGCCCATTCTAAAGTACCATATGAGTACAGTACCGAGCCAATTTGCGTGTGTACGTGTTACAACTTACAGAAGTATTAGCCTAGCCTACGCATAGAGTGCATTGTACAATGTAGAGACAAGATCGCAAAACCAATAGGAAAATTTAATTACGTGTTTATGTGTAAGCCACCTACCGCCAAATCTCAAATACGGGGATTCCCAGATATATAATTGCCATGTAGAATTTATTGTCCATCAACAAATATTTTGTCCTCAAATTAAGGGATTATATTGAATCAATTTGCGGACTTTAATAAAAATAAACATGATTCTTTCAAATTCATCAGCATTTTTTCAGTTCAGAGAGGAATGATTTTTTAGTTGAATCAATTTATTCGTGCATTTCACATATCAAAACAAAGATGGCGACTCCCATGGAAATGCCAATGCCAGAAACAACGGCAAAGGCCGTCTTGAGCAGTAAAGTTCTTGTGGTTGGAGCAGGAGGTATCGGATGCGAATTGCTAAAAAACCTTGTGCTGACGGGGTTCAATGATTTGGTGGTCGTAAGTGAAAGGTTTTACATTTGCACGAAGGGTGTCTTTCTGGATCATGCATTGTGGTTCGCAGGCTGGCCTAACGTTAGTAGGCCTAACGTTACATATTAAACATAGGCCTACCTTCAGCACAGGCATTTCGCGTTTTCAGGATTTAGCCTAGATACTATGGTTTACAAACATAAAGAGGAGGGTTAATGTACCATTAGAGGCTCTGCAGACCAAAACCAAAACAAACCTAACCAAACCTTATAATTAACAAAGCCCAGCACAATCAGGTTCTAGGCCTAGGCTACCACCATTTCAATAAGGTCAGAACTTGTCAATCTTAAAGGGAGAATGCAGTCATCCCAATAAAGAATATTAGGTACTAATTTAGAATCCGTGCCTGGAAGTGACGTAAATTACAACTTAAAACTTGCAAAATATCAGTGACAAGTTAAGTTCTAAAAGAACCAACAGTAACGTGACAAGACAAGCTGTTCAACAGAAAGCAACAGTGGGATTTGAACGCGGAACATTGCAAGAATACGAATGCGGTATAAATCTCAGTATAGCGATCCTATGCCCTAACCGATAGCGCTGCGAGCCGAGCTGCCGGCAAACGGTTTTAAATATTATAAGTACTTACAGATGTATACGTAGGATATAATTATACATGTATACGTATTCTAGGGTATAACCCTAACCTTATCTCTATGCGTACCATATGTATAACCCTATCCCTATCCGTATGCGTACCCTATCCGTATGCCTACTATGTATGTAACCCTATCCCTATGCGTATACGTACCCTATCCGTATGCCTACTAACGTATATAACCCTAACCCTATACCTAACCCTAACCCTATACCTATGCGTATCACGTACGTCACTTCCGGGCACGGATTCTAAATTAGAGCCGAATATTATGGTAGACTATCCTATTTCTTGAATGGATCTTGAGAATCATGTGACAGTATTTTTCTCACTCAACTGTAAAATTTACAACGAGCAACTGCTTGGTTTACCTTGAATATGCAATAATATTTATGTCCTAAAATATTATGAAAGATACTTGAAAGAAAAATAAGAAAAAATCGTGACATTTAGCTATTATTTCAAAATAAGTTTGGGGCGACTGCTTTTGACCTTTAAACTCATTGTCTGGTGGCAATTTTCTGGTCTGGACTGCATAGTTTGTCAGTCGCGCAGAACTTCTTACGCACGCATTTTTAATGTATTTACCGATTTTACGAATTCAGAAAAAACCAAATAATCACCATCTTTCGTAGCAGACTATGACCCCTGGACCATTTCACCCCTGCACCCCAGCGGGGCCCTTAAAGGCAATAGGCAGTCGCCCCAAAATTTTCTTTGAAAAATCAGCAAACGCTTGCAAATTTCCTCTTATTGCATTACAAGCACCTCTGAAGATGTTTCGAACATAATTATTACAAACAATAGGTAAAGAAAGGAGAAATTCCCCTTGAATTTTACAATTCACCAACAAAAATATTGTCACATGATCAAAATAGGCCAATCATGAACTAGAGTGACAGGATACACTCACTCTGATTGGGGTGACTGCCTACTGCCTTTAAGCGGGCCCCTGCACCTCACGCCCGGGCACAAAGTATTTGTTGGTATGCAATTTCGAACTTAACAATTAAATTCCGTGAGCAATTAACAAACTATGCAATCTGGTTGCTGGTCCTCATAAGAAAATGGAAATTGTTCATTAAGTATCATCCAAGCCCTGTACCAAAATTCCATTCCAACTAGAGATTTCCCTTCTTGAAGATTGGTTACTGTCAAAAAATACCTCCAGGTTTCCTCAAGGTCACAGAATGTGATGTCAAATCATGTCATGTTGGTAAGTTGCCACTGATTCCTTTTATTTTTTGAATACCTTGTTTGTCCTTGATACTTGATACTGTTGGAACGTTAAGATGTATTCCATGCAGATATGGTGTAAATTATTCCATACTTAGGGTATTGAAGCAAACAAAGAACTTCATGAAATATTCAGTATATATAAACATTACAAAGAAACAAAAGCTATTTCCAATCACTTTGCTAGATGGCGTCACAGATTTCCCATCATGCACTGTGGAAGTTGAATTAACTATAATTTCTTCCAAAATTAGTGTCTTCCGAATGCAAGGTGCTATTGAGATGTGGTCATCTTTTGCCTTTATTTTCCTTTCAGCTTGATTTAGATTCCATTGATGTTAGTAACCTGAACAGACAATTTTTGTTTCAGAAGAAGCATGTGGGGAGATCTAAAGCCCAGGTAGATACTTTTTGCAATTTGTAAGTCTTAAACATTTCAGTCAAAATAAAGACAAAAACATAGTTAAAATGATCACCAGCATGATAGTGAAATGAAGTCATGCCCAAGGAATTTGTTGTGATACTGGTACCTTGCAAAATTTAACCCTGCTGACTTTCAAAGTGACACTGAATTATTTCAACAGCAGAATTTCAATTTTTCAATTGTTATTTTCTTTTCAAGGTGGCAAAAGAAAGCTGCATGCGTTTCAACCCTGATGTTAAAATTGATGCAAAACATGACAGTATTACGAAGTAAGTTGCCTTGCCTTTTTTTTTCTTGTAAGTCTAGTGAAACATACAACTTTAAAATGTTTTAGAGTTGTCAATACTTCTTATTATCTTTTTCTGTAGGCATTCAAGTTTGATATATGATATGGTTTAAATACAATCTTATCACTGAACACTTAATCCATATACATGGCATTTCCTAATCGATCTGCTTGGTAAAATGTGTTATCTATTTGTCGCAAATATTATGGGCGGTAGAGTTGTTACCCTGTTTACCCTTTCACTTTCATCCTGACAGCCCAGAATACAATCGTGATTTCTTTATGCAGTTTGATTTGGTGATGAATGCCTTGGACAACAGAGGTAAGGCTGTTATCTTATGATGATAGTCGACTTTGTTTTTTTTTAATAAGGTTGACGAGGGGTGTTTGTATTATCTTAACAGAAAAGTATATCATGTAGACTAAAAATAATATTGTGGTCAAGGCTTTTAGAATTACTTGGTGAATGTTGGGATTCAACATGTTTATCTATGTTGTGAGGTTTTTTTTATTCAAGGTGTCATGTATACATTAGCAAAGTAATTGCTGAATGTGAATGACTTTAACTTAACTAATTTATAATTTGCCAATAAACAACTTGAGAAATAGTTTATCACTTTGTGTGTTCTTTGATCCAGACATAACATTCCATCAGTACTTACATTTGGTTCCTGTGAAAATAATATTATCAGATAAAATTGCCTCTTCCCTTCAACAGCTGCCCGCAATCATGTGAATCGTATGTGCCTTGCTGCAGATATACCTCTCATTGAAAGTGGATCAGCAGGTTACCTAGGACAAGTGACAGTAATCAAAAAGGTACATTTTCCCAAAGCAGCAAGTATATTCAATGTTCTGACCTGGTTATATTTGGCACTGAATTCTGGAAGTTAGAGTCAGTCTAGGAGTGTTTTTTTCCTTCTTTTTGTGAAGTGTCTGCCTTACAAAGTACTTGATTGAAGGTACCATAAATGGGGAAGTGTGGAGTATAGACTTACCAGATGGCCATAATGATTACAGTTGCAACAGAAGATAGAAGAGGGGGCAAATGTTTTATGAAATTTCCCTCTTTTTATCCCATAATGCACTGTCCATGTATTATCAATGTGTTTGCCTTTAAGGTCCATGTTCATGTATTCCTCATGGGTTTGACACACAATGTGTCTTATTAAGAATGTTTGCCAGAATTCATAGTTTGTAAAAAGTTATGAGTTAAAAAATTCTTAGTCCAGTTGGGAGGAAAACTGTTAGCATGAAAAGATGAAAGTTTACTGTCTACTTTAGGGTAAATGTACTTAAATATAGAATGTGCCAGGCATGTACTGTATCCCCATTGCATTTAACTTAAAGCTGTTATGTTAGCATATCCGATGAAAACATCAATTCTGATACATACTGTACACTTTTCCAAACACAAGGTTATAATGAATCTTTAAGTTCGATGAGTAAGAAACTTCTTTGACCTCAGCTTTCAGTTTTATTGTGTTAATACTCAAACAAAACTCCCAAAAAGTGATCACATCTGAATTGAAAAGTCATCTGTTAAGCACATTGTTTGTTCTCCTACAGCAATAGTTAGTAGTCCTGTGTCTTAATGATTTCATTGTTGATATTGCTTCCACGTGTAACTGAATTTCTCTAATATTGATTGACATTTGAAAGTAAAAAAAATTGGATTGTCTTTTAAAATGGTATAGAATACAGCTTTGTTCATATTGCCTTTGATACAGAACAAGTATGAGTGCTATGAGTGCCAACCATCTCCTAGGGAGAAAACCTTTCCAGGATGCACCATTCGAAACACCCCATCAGAACCTATCCATTGCATTGTTTGGGCTAAGCATCTCTTTAAGTAAGTGTTTTTTACCCCCAGTGACCTAAGATTTAAGTGAGATCACTCCAAATAATCTTCCAAATCCCTGATGTTTTAGCTGAGTGACTAAAAGTAGTGAGTGGCATTTGAAGGAATGGAGCTTTCCTCTTCTGTTGTATTTGAAATATGTTTCATGACTTCCATTGCTGTCTCTTTACTCTTTGTGTTTATGATAAAGTTAATGTGACATAAATGCTGTGTTTCTCTGGTATGCTGTGGAATTAATGATTGTTAAAAGAAGGGTCTAAGCTCAAGTCAAGTTTTGATATGTTAGAGGGGTGCTTATTCTAAGCAATCTGGTGAAATTTCCATTGAAATCTGTTGTGTGGTTCTCAAGATATCAGCAGATAAAGTTGTCACATTTTCAACACAAAGTGAACTTGAAGCAAGCACATATGATGTCATAGCCTCACATTAATGAGCAGTCTTTTGTTTTTCTTTAAATTTTATCACCAATTTTCTCCTCAACAGTCAAATGTTATTGGAATGTGATTGCATGAGAGGCATGGGAAAATTACAAACTTCACATTCCCCATGGGGAGGTCCTATCCTTATTAATTTCAAGGTCAACACAACAGACTGAAAAACAAAGGAAACAAAGCATTCCATATCAGTGTGAGGAAGTGATATCAGGGAGCTGCCGAATGATATAACTCCCACTGGCCTCAAGCTCACTTTGTATCACAAATGTAGTAACTTGTTTTGCTGATATCTCGAGTAATACATGTCCAATTTGAATGAAAGTTTCACCAAAATGCATAGATTTAGTTCCCCTTTCACATGTGAAAAGTAAATTTTGATTAACCCCTTCTTTTAATACACTATCATTGGGAGAAATATAAACATATGAACTGAAACAGTGAAAGTGTGTGTAGTTACTAGTCTATATGCATATTTTATATGGAGACTTATAAGCTTTTGTGTTCATTGGAATAATGTCTGTTCCTCTAGTAGCAAATGTTTAGGTATGGGGGTCATGTGACAGCAATGACCTGTCACCTGACTTGTCAAGTATGCCTATAATCCCTTGACCTTCATTTTCTCTCACTCTCTAGTCAACTGTTTGGTGAGGAAGACCCAGACCAAGATGTTTCTCCTGACACAGCTGATCCTGAAGCAGCTGGGGATTCAGGGAGAGTTGCAGCTGAGACGGAAGCCAAATCATCAGAGGCAGGTGGTATAGAGAGGGTCTCTACCAGGGAATGGGCTGCATCAACTGGCTATGATCCACAGAAATTATTCAAAAAGGTTAGTATAGTTGCAGAGGTTAATTAAAGGACTTGTTGTAGAGGTTTGGTTGTGTCATATTTTGGTTATTATCCCCTTTAGATATCTAGTTCCTGTTTAATAATGTCGACAGAGTAGGGGTCAGAGTAGTGAAGCATACTAGCCTTTTTGGTTTGCAGAATGGCAGTGACCTTCGCGTAATGATGGTAGACTGGTCAGTGTCAGTATTTTCAAAGACTCTAGTCATTATGGTCACAATTGTGCCATCATTGCCATTACTGCACAGTATATGACATGGATGACACTTAATGTACAAGAGGTTGCTCATCTTAAAGGGAGATATTGCTTTTATTTTACAGAAAAGTTTCATATTTATTAAACCAATATTAATAGATACAGAATGATAAACAATTCAAAATAAGGCAGTATGGTAGCTTTCTTTTCAAGAAATAAGGCTCTCACAGGAAGTTTATCGGTTATTTGTTGTGCAAAAGTAATTTGTTCACCCAAACTTTCAAAAATTCAAATGATACAATATCTGTTACTCTTGTAATGCATAACATTTTGTGGAGATGAAGCTATCACTAGAATTTACCAGTGAGACTGAATGGTTTAATAAAGATTTAAGGTATTTTTTTGTATGCTATGTTGGTGCATTTTAAGCACAGTATTTCCCTTTAAGATTTGCTGTTTTTGGTCTGATGATGTTTTGTTATATTTCAGCAAACTTTGTTGATTCTTTTCCATGAAATATATATGAAATTTGGTTGAGGAACGAATTAAACAATCAAGGAACTCCAAATGGCATCGATCGCAAGGTTTTTTTCCTTCTTAGGGTATTCTTTCATACTAAAGTATTAATTACAGTTACAGATTGTACATTTTTGCGTCAGATATGGATGCAACCGGACATCCCTACCTGTTGCACTCATGATAGTATGCCCTATGTCATGTTGATGTCAGTATCATCTTTATGGTTATCTACACTAACAGTGCCTGAGCTTTTAACCTTTAATTATTTTCTGTCTGTTCAGCTGTTCCATGACGACATTCAGTACCTCCTGTCAATGGATAAATTGTGGAAGAAAAGAAGACCCCCAGTACCTCTAGAATGGGACCAGTTACCAAAGGAAGGTAAAAGTCCATTTTGTAATTTAGAATTTGTTTTTTCTGTGAGCATCTGTACGTCTCAGTAGTATAAAGGTTTTTCGAAGTGTTGAAAATACCATTTGAGTTGGATATGGGCCGGGAATAACACTTCTTACATGTATGATTAATTAATAAATTTGTCTCATGTGTACAAAACAAATGTTATTATATTTATTGAAATTGTGAGGACTATGACCTACAAATTGTGATGAGGTACCACTTGGTTTGTCATATGGCTGTGGGTGCCAGTCCTGGACATAAGTCCTGTGACTCGCATCTTTCAATGTTTAAGAGCATTTGATGAAGTGTACTCAAGTACCCATTAAATTATCATTGTTTTCACTTCTTATATCCATTTTTAGACACATCGACAACTAACAATGATGTTTTAGAGACACAGAGACAGTGGACAATTCAGGAATGTCGTGATGTGTTTGTAGAAAGTTTGAAGAACCTCAAACAACAATTTCAGGAGAGAGGAGAACTTGTTTGGGATAAGGTAAGAGTCATCAAATGTGGTAAACAGTGCTGGAGAGGAGGAAGAAATAGATATACTTACTTATGCATATAAAAAGGAGGGGAAAATAGTCCAATCAATAACAGTAAGTGTTTCATTTTTTGGTTTCGATGGTAAGAGAAACCTATGCATTCATGATGGCGTGTGTGTGTGTGTGTGTATGTATGTGTGTGTGTGCGTGTGTGTGTGTGTATGTCTGTGTGTGTGAACTTGTCTTCCTATCAGACCGAGGACCTGAACAATGGATTTGAGGTCCTCTGAAGGAAATTCAATAGATTTGTCAAGTCCTCGAAAGTTTGAACAATAGAGAGTCTATTGTCAAGGTTAGGGTTAAGGAAGTAAACACAAAGGAAATAACAATGAGGTCCTTGGATTGTATGTAAAATCGACTTGAGTGTATGTGTGTGTGTTTGTGACACTTTGCTCGTTAACACGATATCTCAAGAAGGGAAACTCTGACAGTTCTCAAACTTGGTACATAGATGCCCCATATTGAGAGGAAGAACCCTATTGGTTTTGGTGGGGGTCAAAGGTCACCTGGGGTCACCGGGGGTCAAAATCTGAAAACCTTGTTTACACGATATCTCAAGTTAGAAAGCTTGGATAGATTTCATACTTTGTATGTAGATGCGTTATGGTATGAGGAAGAACCCTATCATTTTTGGTGGAGGTGAAAGGTCATCTGGGGTCGGGGGTCAAACTCTGAAAACCTTGTTAACACGATATCTCAAGAACAAAGCTCTGACAGTACTCAAACTTGGTACATAGATCCCTATATGGTGAGAGGAAGAACCCTATCGTTTTTGGCGGGGGTCAAAGGTCACCTGGGGTCACAAGGGGTCAAACTTTGAAAACCTTGTTAACACAATCTCTCGAGGTAGGAAGCCTGGATGAATTTCATACTTTGTACGTAGATGCGTTATGGTAAGAGGAAGAACCCTATTATTTGTGGTGGATGTCAAAGGTCATCTGGGGTCACCGGGGGTGAAACCCTGAAAAGCTGGTTAACACAATATCTCGAGTTACAAAGCTTGGATAGATTTAATGCTTTGTATGCAGATGGGTTATGGTGAGAGGAAGAACCCTATTTCTTTTTGTGGAAGTCAAAGGTCATTTGGGGTCACCAGGGGTCAGACTCTGAAGACTTTGATAACCTGATATCTCAAGGTAGGAAGCTTAGATATATTTCATACTTTGTTTGTAGATGCTTTATAGGTAGAGAAAGAACCCTATTATTTTTGGTGGGGTTCAAAGGTCATCTGGGGTCACCGGGGGTGAAACCCTGAAAACCTGGTTAACACAATATCTCAAGTTAGGAAGCTTGAATAAGTTTCATACTGTGTATGTAGATGTGTTATAGTAAGAGGAAGAATCCTATCATTTTTGGTGGATGTCAAAGGTCATCTGGGGTCACCGGGTCAAACTCTGAAAATCTTGTTAAAACATGGTATCTCAAGGTAGGAAGCTTAGATAGATTTCATACTTATTTTGTGGATGCATTATGGTGAGAAGGAGAATCTTTTTGTTTGTAGTGGAGGTCTAAGGTCATCAGGGTCAAACACTGAAAACCTTGTTAACAAGATATCTCAAGGTAGGAAGCTTGGATAGATTTCATACTTGGTAAATTGATGTGTCATAGTGAGAAGATGTACCCGATTGTTTTTGGTGGAGTTGAAAGGTCATCTAGGGTCCAGTGTTCGCACTAAGGCGTGGGATTGCGGGAATCCCGCTTTTGTCTTTCAAATCCCGCACATAATTAAATCTAATGCGGGAAAATCCCACACACCTTCTCCGCTCCCGCACATAAATAAATCATAAGCGGGCAGCTGATGTTCTGAATCCAGCCAAAATTCCAGCGCACTTCTCCGCAGCTGTGATTGTACAGAGAAACTGGAATGATAATACGCACAATAAATTGCAATATAGAATCGTTCCCAAGCAAGCGGATCGCAACTCCCAAGCTGAACACTGATTATGGTAGCAACAAATATCATCGTAATCTAGCCATTCACAGTGCAGCTCTTATATGCTGGCTGCTGGTTGTATAAATAAGAGCAATTCTGATTGGATTGAAATTCAATCACAGTCCCAGGGTTGCAAACGCAACGTTGTATCGTGTACAGTACGTTTGGTTAGACACCTGTAGAGCTGTAGTGCACTGTGGAGTCTGACATGTGTAATTGTATTGATATGAATATGTACAGTATGTACTTTCTTCATTTTACGTCGTACATTGCTCTGGTTAATTTCTGATCGTATGTGTATCTCCAATGAAGTTCACTCATATTTTCCACTTCAACTTCAAGTTCACAGATTTATACTCACTCATTCTTCAGAAGGAAAACACCTAGTGATGAATTGGAGCTGTATCGGAGGAGGCTTTGAACTTGGAGAGAAGCACTAACGTTAGTGACACGCATTAACTGCCGTAAACAGCAAGTAGTACCTCTTGCGTGGGGAGTAGTTTTGCGATGGCGACGGAAATCCCGCTCAAGAAAAATTTATGGGAGGGATAAGGTCCCGCCTTGATTTTGAAAATCCCACACAAAAAAATTTTTAGAGAGGGAATTCCCGCACAGTTTCAATTCCTTAGTGCAAACACTGCTAGGGTCACCAGGGGTCAAACACTGAAAACCTTGTTAACACAGTTTCTCAAGGGAGAAAGCTTGGATAGATTTTATACTTAGTATGTGGATGTGTTATGGTGAAAAGATGGACCCTATTGTTTTTGGTGGAGGTCAAAGGTCATCTAGGGTCACCAGAAGTTAAAAAAAGCAAAATTTCCCAAGAATTCCCAAGACTAAATAGGAATACAAAACTGTATTTTTCCAACATGTTAAGATAGCATTTGACCATTGACTGAAAGATATGGGACATCATATGGCTTTATATGGAATAGAACATATATCATCGAAACCTCAATGCATTTTTGCATTCTGGTTGTTGTAAAAAACACATTCATAAGTTGGATTTTTTAGTATGTCATGTTATGGCATTTTAGGGCTCGAGTTTAGAAGTGAAATGGGCAAGGCCAAATGGCATTTGGCTGGCAACAATTTGCCAGGCCACTGAGATGAACAAGAAGGAGTCAAGTCAAGGTCAAAAGTTGGAAACTACTGTGCACCAAATGGAAATATGCCAAAGGGCATTAAGGCCATTAGTATTTTAGTCTGACTGGAGTCTCGAGTCATCACTTGACAAAGACTGGACTTGACTTGAGTCACTTTAATGAAGTTCCCAAGACACCCAGTGACTCGAGTCTCAGAACTTAATAACTTGATGGAGTCTTTACCCTCAATGACTCAAATTGACTTGAGCCTTCATGTATGTGACTTGAGTAACTCCCCAACAGAAAAATCAGGTCTTTAAACAGAAACTACTATTTGTTAAGCTTTGCCAAGGGCTGCTCCAATCCTTATGTACTTACAGGGTATAGGCCTTGTGGCATCGAAGAAGTACAACTGCAATTACAAAATTGATGTTGCAACTTACACCAATCTTTTATGTTTGGTAATATAACACAGGCTTGAATTGCATTTCCCTTGCATCTATCTGAGACAAGAAGGGGGTAGTATCTCCTTCCATAAGTAAGGATTTTATGATATGATTGTATAAGTGTATATACTTTAGTTGTAACACTTAAATGTTTTTTACCACTGAGTGTGCATGTTGCCAAGTCTTAGAAGGGCTCCCTTTAAAAACACTGTGTGTAGGAAGTCTTGACACTACAGGCCATAACAATGACCTTTTAACCGACAACTAGTTGGGCCTATCCTAGCATGAATACTAGTACTCACAAGTCACAATTGCCTAGCTGATGTACATGACCTTGTTTTAATTACAGTAGATGCTTCATAGTCAAGTAGTCATACATCTGAGCTATTAACTTGATTCAGTTCAAGATAGGCCTAAGCCTAGGTTATGTACATGTTAATGACTCCAGCATGTCATGTTTGTGTTGCTCATATACACCAGGATTTAGGTAGGGGTTTTGGGGGGTTAGCCAAGGTTCAGGGTAAGGTTTATGGTCATGTGTTTGCATTAGTCATAATTACAGTATCCCTGCATAAAACAACTGAAATATCAGATGTAAGCCTTCGTAGGTTTAAATCCCCTCCCCCTTCCCCCATAGTGAATAAAAGTGTAGGGTGCCATTTAAGTTATAAAGCACCTGATGCAGGATTGAAACTGACCCAACTTACAATATCAGAGACTTGAGGTGACTCAACTCTGGAGATCAGGTGACTTGAGGTGACTCAACTTAGGAGTCTGGCGACTTGGAATGACTCGATTGAAATACAATATAAGTCAGTGTGACTCAAACCTTTATGAAGACTTGAAATGACTTGACTCGTGCAGAGTGAAGACTCGACATGACTCAACTCCACTTGACTTGCTAAAGACTCAACACCCTGTGACTTGAGGTGACTTGAGACAAGACATCAGTTGACTCGATAGTGACACAGCCTTTAGTGTTGGTTAACTTTTCAGGGGCATCAAGGTAACCTGAAGTGAAGTTATTCCAAGCATCGGCTGGCTTGGAGATAAAAGTAACTTTAGTCAGGAAAAATTGGGCACAGAGGGCCATTTAGTGCTCATTGTAGTGTAAATGAAGCAGTATTCAAGTTATATACTTTTATCCACTTCAGTAATTTACTCCACCATAAAGAAAATGTGGACTAAAATGCAAAACTCGTTACTACTGATTTATCCTTGCTTCTACACGGTGGAAGCAATGAATAGACAATTCAGTTTTTCTGATGTCTATTGTTATAGGAAATTAATCACATTTCAGGATGGTCAGTCCTTCAAGTATGGATTTTGAAAGAAACACATGGATAATTATTCAGTTACTGTTTTCCTTATTCTTCTTCAACTGTGTTATACTTTCACACATCACATCAGTACTGTAAAGATTCAATAAGTATTAACAACACATGGAAGTACATTCTTCTTTGTGCAGGATGAAAAGGCTGCAATGGATTTCGTGACATGCACTGCTAACTTCAGGTCTTACATTTTTGGCATTCCTCAAAAGACAAGATTTGATGTAAAATGTAAGTAAAAACATAGATACTGTTGATCTGGTTAGTGTTGATATTTTTGATTTACTTCCAATATTTTGGTTTTTGATGGATGAGACACCAAAGCTATCATGCAGCAGGGAATGATATGTGTGTGTGTGTGTGTGTGTGCCAAGTGTTGCTTGTGAATAGGATATCTCAAGATGGTAACCTTGAAGGATCATATTTTGTCATGTGGACAGCAAATGTCACAAGTTGAGGACTTAAAGCCTGGAGTCACCAATGTGAAATGGTTGGTAAAAAATGCAAAAGTTGATATATCAAGAAGAAGCTGTCATAGTTAGCATTTATATCATGTTGATTGGGAGTAGGTAGCATGGTTTCTGTGAAGGGAGAAGGTGATGCGTGGGCAACAGAGGGCAAAATATGATAACTTTGTAAAGTATATATGTTGATAGAGATAAGTTTGAGGGCCTTCATATTTGGCAAGTGAGTGGACTGTACTGACTGGAACAGCTTTTTCCTGAGCTTTGGTCAGAGTCAATATTCATAAGAAGTCTTTAATGGACAAGAATGTGAAAACCATGTTTGAATAATAGCAAAGAATGTCAAATAAGCTTTAAAATCTAGTTATGCAGTCCGTAGTGAAGGTATTCCATGATATAGCAATGCTTGTCTGTTTGTGCAATTCTATAATTGTAGTATATTTTTGTTCTTTTGCTGTGATGAGAGAGTGCTTCCAGCATAGTGCAACCTTGTACATGTGGTGATAAATTGGGGCCATTGAGAACTGAGAAGCTATTTTTTAACTGGTATCCATGGGTACTCAAGAGTTGTTTTAATGTATGAATTTGAGTGTACAAGTGTAAGGTTAGTAAAACCTTATAAAAGTTTGAATTTTTATTTTGTCAGTATTAGAGGGGTATACATACATGTGAAGTAATGTGAAGTTGCAATTATGGTTTCTGGCAAAAAATTCAACATATTTACACTGAGAACACTGTTCTTGCAAAATCACTTTTTATTTTTAAAGGGAGGTGTCTGGAAGGGGGAAATGTGGAGTTGTCTAGAAACCTCTACAGACAATTTGGAATATATTTTAGAAATAATTGAACTATCAAATGTATAAATTCAGAAATCTACAATGAAGCAAACTATTCAAGATGGTGAAGAATATCCTGACAGTTATGCATTGTATGTTGGCCAGTTTTACCTTCAACATGATGTAATGTGTAATCTGTTTCTGTCACAGCCATGGCAGGTAACATTATACCAGCTATAGCCACAACAAATGCTGTCATTGCTGGACTCATCGTCATTGAGGCTTTAAAAATACTTTCAGGAAGAATGGAGAAATGTAAAACAGTAAGTCTTAATACCTCCCTTTAGTAGCATAATGCACTTATCAATTGAATGACATACCCCACTACCCCCCCCCCTTCCCGGGCATCATGATCGTGATGTCATTGTCCACAAAAAACATGCACAATGACTTAAAGGTTTGGTGACATGAAAATTACGTAGTTGGATATTTGATGTAAACAGCATTAAAAATCCAGAAAATAGCCACAATTCCCATTAAAAACCATCAGATATTGACAATTTTACAGGGTAATTTCTATTTCACACTTGTATCATGAATAAATATGAGCTACAATATGCAAATATGTGACACTGAAAGATGGACATACCATATATGGCTCATGTAACCCTTTGTTTCTTCAACCTTAAGTTCAAGGACACTGGTAGTATTGTTATCCCCTGAGGGGTTTTGTATGAAAGTTAAAATTGTTTCCTTGAGAAATATTGATATCACTCACAAAACTGTAAAATGTATGATCAGTAATTAAGAGATAATTTATATAGGGTTAACAAAAGAAATCTTAACACTGTGCGACACTCCACATCATTATTTTTGCATAGGCAAGGAGTTACTTTAGAAACCATCAAACTTTGAATACGTGTATTTTGAGAATGGTAAAAGATATTGACATTATTCCAATGGATCTTTTGTTGGAAGACTTAATTCTTTAGATGACAAGTGACACAGCTCTTTTTGGTGGCATGTCACATGACCTTGAAGTGACTGGCAACTTTATGTAAAATGACACACCCACCCCTCAGTCTCAAAACTGATGTACAATTTGCGAATTTGACCGACATGTTGGTCACCACGTTGACTGAAAAAGTGAGAACAATGACAGTTGGGATCACTGTACAGTGTAACAATTGACCCTAAATGATTCACCTCTTAGTCACTCTGGGGGTGACAATATAGGTTCAGTGATGGACATGTGCATCACACTGTCATTGGTCAATGACCCACACTTGGCTGGCCATCCTGGGAGTGGTGTGCATCATTCAATTGATAAGTGCGTAAATCTTTTCTGTGCAATTGATTAGACTCGTGCATGTGGTATGACTCTGTAGAGAATGTTTGAAAATGTATTTTTTATGGGTTCTAAACCTGAGGGATGCAGAAACAAAGCCAACTGACTGAGTAGCATCTGAATAACATAATAAAAATGGTGCAATCTACTAATCCTGAACAAAATTAAAATATTTATCATTATATATCTCAGAAATGACACATGGTATGAAGATAGGAGTTGGATTTAGAGTTGGGGCTTTTTTCACAAGGCACTTTGGGGTGCCCTGCTAGTGGAACACCCAGGGTGTGCCCTCCACCAGTCTATGCTCAAGAAAAATGGATGAACAATGTCCTTTGATGATTTGATGATATTGATGGTGACACAGCCTTTAGATTCACAACACTTTGTACATTCACATAAATCCAAAACAGATAACACTTAAACCATTCAGCTAATCACAAAAATGATGCTGTTGATGCTGAATCATGGACAGAGAGGCAGTAGAAATGGAAAGTTTCACTATAGTATTAATATTTGAGTACACTTTGTCAACACAATACATTTGCAAAACATGAAACTAGTTTTCCTCCCTCACACTATTTTGAACAATTGAAGCCCGCCATGGACAAGGTAATTTTGGATACAACAAAGCGATATTGCTTCCCTTCCAAAAAGGCTACACCGCATCTGCAAGGGACAATTAGTATTTTATAAACTTGAGCTCCACACATGTCTTTTTAACCTTAGCCTTAATTGTCACAGGAGCAGAGACACATTTTTATATTTACATGCAATACCTGTCAAGTTAATCTATGGCTACAGCACTGGTCTTTCTAGACCCAAGTCCCCATAGAATCCTTTACATGAGAAACAAGTATATGCAAAGAAACAAGAAAGAATAAACTTACATTTGACCTACTGAACCATTCCCTTCTCCTGGTTTTCTTTCCTAGGATGAACCTCTTGAGAAATGTTGCACTTCTTACCTGTTGTAGGCCAATGAATCTAAACAATACCCACACTCAATAATTCAGCCATTCCTGCCTGTTTGTGCCTGTCACCCTATAATTGCCCTAAGAGTGTGTCTGTGAAATTCTTGTGAATAGGCATACCCTGGTTACACAAATAACATAACAAGGCACTGACCAAGTAGAGTTAGAGTTAGATGAGGTTTTATGGCTCAGTTTCTAACCAATTGGTTTAAGTCGGGCCGACCAAGGCCTTTTTTCCAGTTGTGGCTCACTGGCTTGTTTTCCCTACTTCATTGCTTATGCTGAGCACCAAGCACAATGGCAGTAGGTTCCATTTTTAAAGTCTTTGGTGTGAACCGACCACTGGCCAAGTAAGATGCCATCTCAGGTCAGTAAGCACCTGTGACAGCTTCACTTCTTTACCCTGGTAACATTAATTTTACTTGTTTAAGACATTTGTCTTCAATTTCCTGAATAATTCTTCTTTGAGTACTTTGGTGATTGAAAAGCTATAAAGTTATCCAATTTAGATGAGATTTGCCTTAATTTGTCCAGGTGATACAAAATGTGTGATATACTTTAGGCTTTTGTCATTTTGATATTCAAGAGAGTGGTAAAAACTATTTTAAAGCAAGCTTTGTGGTACTGACTATGTAAAGAAGTTATTGGAGATGTAAAACTACAAATGCTTGACAGGATACTACTTGCAGTCAATTTCTGTTTGCAGGTTTACATGACAAGATTTGCCAATGCCAGAAGGAAACTTTTGATACCTTGTACATTGATGGAACCAAACCCAAGCTGTTATGTGTGTTCTCCTAAACCAGAGGTAAATCTTTATATTTAGCATATTAGGTGGACGTTGATCGACTGACTATCAATTCTTTTCATTTTAGCTGTATAATGGCTGAATTTATTTTGGAAGTAGGATGATGAAAGGGGAATGTTACCTACTTGCTTCTGTCGTCATGCAATATGATCAAGAATCTTTTACAATGAAGTAGACTATTTTAAGTCAACCACCTTAAAAATAATCTCATTCCACACTGTCACAGTAGAGCATGCTCACATTACTTAAATCATCAAGCAGCATGAATGTAAAGGATAACCAGGAAAGCCAGATGGTGGAACGTAGTTTGCTAACTAGCTTAAAATTGATCGGGAACATCTGGCATAGGATATTACAATAAGTTCAATAGTAGGTTCACTTTGCTCATAACAATCAGTTGTAAAGTGAGTTCTACCCATATGAGTTGTGACCATGGGCATCAATCTTTTACTCGAATGTGGGGGTGGGGATATGGCCACTTCTGTCAAAAATTTACTGTGTAAAAAACTTAAGTCAATGGGTGTATTTCCAAAATGTGGGGGAGACGTGTCCCCCTGTTCCCCCCTCCCCCCCTCCGGATTGATGCCCATGGTTATGACCACTATAAGAAGCTACAGTCTTTGACAGACCATGTTGGAATCATGTCACACTCCCATTATGCAGCAGGTTTGTGTGAATCCCACACTTTTCTCAACAATCCTGCAAATTTCAAAGTACTTAGTCCTGTTGTATAGAAGATCACTATGGTAGTTTCCTGTCACATGACCATAAGGATTCTTGGACATCATTGGTTTCATACCTCAGCCATAAAAAAGTTTGTTGTGTAAACCCTCTGCCGCAGTTACGATACCATTTTGAAGAATGCACATTAAGAGTCAAGATTCCATTCAGAATTGTGACTTTTAGGTCACAGTTACCTGGCTTCAAAAAGACCAGAGTTGCCCTTGCCTACATACTAGTATGAAACTGACTTTTCATGTTGTCTATGGGGATGTCAAAAGGGAATAGCAGGGAGTTAGTATCACCGTCTTTGAAATTTTGAGTTACCAAAGTTTCTCACATGTTTTGTTTACTGAGTTTAGCCATTATGCTTGTGCTTGGTTTATAACATTGTTAGATGTAAAATATATTGAATGAGAGGACAAATATTTAAAAATAAAACTATAAATGTCCTTTCTTTTCACACTTGGTCATGAAGGAAGGGTAATAGCTGCTGCATGTTGACATGTTTTTCTTTATCTCCCAGGTTTCTGTCAAACTGAACACCAAAACACTGACAGTAAAGAGTCTGGAGGATAAGGTAAGCTTAACACATTCAGTCCCTTTGTCGTGTATATACATTTCAAAAGGTCTCAGTGGTTCCACTGTTGCACATAAGTGAAGAGAATCTCTCCTTGTGGAGTACACCATTAGTGTGCCAAGTTGTGCTAATTTTCATAAAAAAATGTTTAGGTATGATGCTATTTTTTCCAAAATAATTCCACTTTTTTCAACACACGACAACATGTTTTCTTACTACTTTTGGTGAATTCTAGCTCATATGAAAAATGTTTCTATTGGGCAAGTCAAAATATCTCTTATTTAGGAAAATTTTGTGAGATGCAGGGAATGACATGATAATACCATCTTACAACATATAAACTAAGGTGCATTCAACAAGAACTGTTGTGGCTTTTAATGCATTTTTTCAAAACCATATTTTTCTATCTCTCGCAAATCTCAGATTCTTAAAGCTGGTCTTGGAATGATTGCTCCAGATGTTGAACTTGATGATGGGAAAGGTAAAGTCTTCTGTTTTCAACAGTTTTGTCATAAATTTGGATTAAGTTTTTTTAATATCTCTGTTATCTGTAATTTGAATTCCATGATGATGAGACTTGAATGAAGTTGCTGTCATTGTCATCCTATCATTATTTTTTTTTCACCCTGATCTGTTAGGTTCTATCATCATCTCCAGTGAAGAAGGAGAAACAGAAGGTGAGTAAAGATCATTGCAAGCATTTAAATGAGCAACTTTTATTCGAATTTGGATAGAACAACTTCCTCAAGAAATATGAAAACTTAGAAAAAATGATTAACTTCCTTTTCACAAATCACATAGAATTTTATTTGTTTAAAACATTCGTGTTGTAGCATTTGTGTTCAATGTATTTTTTCACAGAAAACAATGACAAGACACTCAACTCTTTTGGTATCACTGGAGGGGCACGACTGAAAGTAGATGACTTCCTACAGAATTATGAACTTGTTATAAATATTGTTCACAGGTAAGATTGCTGCATGCCATCCTATTTATTTATCTCTTTTGAAACCAGTTGTGTGGAATTAATTATAGAAAAGAATCTCACTATAAAACTTGCAGTATACATCTGTGGTAGTTAAGTACTTGAATGTTGTTGCCAGTTATTGGAGAGGTATAGTTCGAGATAGTCATTTGTAGAGGGCGGGTCTCACATCAATAAGTTAGAGACCCTATAGTGGGAGAGATTGGCCAACTTATTTCATGGGCGCCATTTTGCAGCCAAATGTTAACTATGGCCAGACATCATATACACTGTGCGTACAGTTTTCCGTACAAAATGTAAAACAAAGTTGAGTTACAGCGTTCTGTTCTCTTGTGGCAATCATTCGTATCGGTTGACTCTGGCTGGCGCTGTCTGCGGGATCCTTTAGTTTGTCACCCAGAGCAAGAAAAGCCGCCCTGGGAGGTCTAGAGGGAGGGGATAACACCCTCCATTTTGAGTAACTTTTGCTAATAGAAAGTGACGAAAATGCAGAATGGTGTATGCTATTTTGACAGTTTTAAAAGTGATTTATTTAAAAAAAATCTCATTTTAGTGTGTCTTATTTTTGTGCTTGTAAGATGGGGGGGGGGGGTCTATTCTGGGCTGGGGCTACCCCTTCTTTCTAAGAAAACTACTAGTACGTTAATGCAGGATGGCATACATGCAAAATGGTGCTTTTTTTTGGAAAATGCAAGCAAGTAGAACTAATTATTTAAGATTTTTCATTATTTAGTGAAAGATTCAGCCGGGAAGGGGTAAATATAGGGGAGCACTTCCTAGTGAGACTTTTTTATTTTATGGAAAGTCTAGGCATGGGCGTCAATCTTTACTCGAGTGTGGGGGGACATGGCCACTTCTGTCAAAATTTACTGTGTAAAAATCTTAAGTCAATGATGGGTGTTTTTCCAAAATGTGTGTATGTGCAGGGGACATGTCCCCCTGTCTCCCCAGGATTGACGCCCATGGGCCTATGCCTAACTTTCATAAAATTGTGACCGACCCAGGTGTATTCCATGTAAGCCTACATCAAAGTCAAAGTTACACAAATGCTTCAGTTTTCTCATGTTACTAATAGGTCCAGGATCAATGTTTGATCTGTTATTGTGTCCCCCTCCCCTATGAAAATTTTTGAAAAATTGGGTGTCCTTGCATGCAATCTTGTACATGCCACATAGGCTACATTTGAAGTAAAGTTTGTGTTAAAAATTGACGTATTTTTAGGAACTAAAACAAAAACATCGGCATCAGTGAGTGTGAGGGGGAACCATGGCCCAATGGGGTTCCCCCTCCCCTTTGAAAATTTTTGAAAAATGATGTGTCCTTACATGCAATCTGGTGCAACATATGCTACCATTTGCAGTAAAATTTGTGTTAAAAACTTTACGTATCTTCGGAAGTAAAAACAAAATCGGCATTGGGTGGGGGTATGGCTCAATGGCCCCCCTAAATACGCCACTACTCCTACACCTATGACTGGGGACTGCAGCTCTGGTATTCCATTGTCTCTATCGGGATGTTCCGACAACTGTCCAATAGGGTTAGGATTAGGGTTAGCCGGTTAGACCAAAGGGTTAGGAGTTGTATTGGGGTTTATGTGTTGGAATATCAAGCAGTCGGAATATAGAGATGGAACCGCCGTATACGGTATAGGCTAGGCCTTGTACAGAACGTCGTAACTCTAAGGCTAAGCCTACTCTAACGTTAGGCCTACATGTATTACTAAGTTGTATACTGTAAAGTTACGTCACATAAGCGATCGCTATTTGATGGATTCCAATTGAACCTTCTAACTTTTACAGCCCACCGAAGCCTTCTTTTTGTACAGGATGGGAATCTATACAACTTGTAACCCTTTTCTGGTCTGTTGTGCATCCAAATGCAGCACAACCTGGCCGCAATTTTGGAAACAAAACATGTCTATCTAATACATAGGATGCGTACATCCGGCCGTACGTACGTACGTATAGTACAGCCTGCACAATTTCTCGAATGTACATAGGCTACACATGATTTTCCAAGCTCGTACTTTGGCTCCAAAATGGTGCCCATACATTTCGTCCAATCAGAATGCATATCTGAGAACAATGGTTGGCCAATCTCTCCCACTATAGGGTCTCTACAATAAGTGTGTTAGATGATTTCCTACAGGATTATGAACTTGTTATAAATATTGTTCACAGGTAAGATTGCTGCATGCCATCCTATTTATTTATCTCTTTTGAAACCAGTTGTGTGGAATTAATTATAGAAAGGAATCTCACTATAAAACTTGCAGTATACATCTGTGGTAGTTAAGTACTTGAATGTTGTTGCCAGTTATTGGAGATAGTCATTTGTAGAGGGCGGGTCTCACATCAATAAGTGTTTTAGATGATTTCCTACAGAATTATGAACTTGTATTAAATGTTGTTCACAGGTAAGATTACTGCATGCCATCTTATTTATCTGTATTGAAGCTGGTTTTGTAGAATTAATTATAGAAATGAATCTCACTATAAAACTTGCAGTATACCTCTGTGGTAGTTAAGTACATGAATGTTGTTGCCAGTTATTAGAGAGGTATAGTTAGAGATATTCAATTGTAGAGGGCAGTTCTTACATCAATAAGTGTGTTAGTTTAGGACATATGATACTCTGAAAATAGTTCATCAATTTATTATCACGAAACATTTTAAAAATGAGTTGTTGTCATCAAATGAATTATGGATTTCTTGGATAGAGCTTGCTGTCAAAATCAGTGATGTCAAATGGGACTGTTGCAAGAAAATGTTCTTTTGAAGGTGTCTCAGATGGATAATTTGAAAAGCATTGTGCCTCTGTTTATACTCAAAACCAGCTACTTTTCTCTTTTGTGGACAGTAGTAGAAAACTTGTCACATTTGCTGACACTGTTTGATATACAGCTTGCTTACCTAAAGTAGGGAAATTTTTTTCAGGAACATCTGGACAGAGTGTATCTGAGTAGCTTTATTCCAAATGTGACATGCAGTGAAATTTGTTCATTTGCTACATTTAATTAATTAAGCATACAATTGGTATGCAAATTTCAGAAAATACACTGGTCGTTTTGTAAGATGAAGAAAAAACTTAAGGTAAATAAGGATTTTGTTCTTATTGCAGTGAAAAACTTGAAGAAGAGAAGGAGTTTGAAATTGTAGGCGACATTCCAGAAGCCTCTGAAAGCAATGACGAAAAAGCATCCACTGCAAATGAAACAAAGGCAGAGAGTAACGCCCTCAATGGCACACCAGATCAACCAGGATCATCAATGGGTAGGTCTACTGCATGTTTATGTTTTAAGATTAGAGGTAGGTCTCCTAAGCACATCTGTCATTGTAATTTGCTCATATACTGACGTCGTTTTCTTGTTCAGTTTGGAAACTTTCAATGGGTGGCCACTATTTTTGAAGTGTAAAATTGGGCTCATCAAGATACAATTGTGAGTAAACTCTTCCTTTCAAGTGTAGTAGGCACCCAAATGTTGACTCAGATGCCCATCAAGTTTGTCAATTTCCACATGTCAGGGCAGGCAAAACTTCAAAGTGGGTGGGCAAAGACCACTGTAGTTTGAGTGAAAACTAATGGCCAGTGTTTCTGTTTCTTGCCTCTTGTCTCTTTATCCAGTTTCACTTCAGGAGGATGATGATGATGAGTTGATGTTGATTGAGAGTGAGGATGAAGATGCCTTAGAAGAAGATGAAGAACCAAAGACTGCTCCATCAGTTAGGAAAAGACCTCTATCTGATGAAGAAGAGGATGTCTTGGTCAAGAAAGCAAAAGTAGATCAATCCAATGATACAGTTGCAATGGAAGAGAACGTTGTAGTTTTAGATTCTTGATATACAACTGAACAAATAATGTATATAGGTTGTCAGTTTCAATGGTCACAGAGCACACAGTTACCCAAAATGAGCAAAAGTGCAGAGGCAAATTGTTCCTGTGGAGTAAAGTTGGGATGTGGGCACTACACTGAGGCGGAGATTTTGCGAACTGGAGAATAGGCTTGAAAACTCCAATGTGTTTGGAGTCAGTTGCCCTTGGTCTTAGGAGAAGGCACACTGAATGGGTTGCAGTTCCAACTGCATTCTTTGCAATGCACATTGCAGCCTGGCAATGAGTGTGTAAAAACACCAACCGGCATACTGACATTCTTAGGACTGAGTTGCAGAATTACCAAGTTCAGAGAATTGTAGCCATCAACTTGATGGGAATGTTAGGGATTTAATACAAAAACAGGAATGGAAGACTTACATTATTCATGATTCTGCATAACAACTTGCAGAAGAGCACAAATTCAAACCTTTTATAACATAAAACTGGGATATTTGTGCATGCTTTTGACAGTAATGAAAATTTCTCAGGATTCAAACTTCCACATAAAGTGAAGTTGCTTCTTGACTGGCCAGTAGTTGTGACCCTGAAGTAGAGATGGATAGCTAGGTCAAGCCTACAAGAGAATTAGAAAAGATGTGGAAACTGGTAAAGAATCAGTGCAACCTTAGTTTTAAGGAAGTAAAATGTATTGGTTGTTGTAATGAGACTAGATCACTCACCATATTCAGCAAAACCTGTCAGTGATATCTTGGTTGGAAGCTCTCGAATGCAGCATACCTAGGGTTGGCAACCTCCTCGACTATGACTAAGTGGAGATTCCAGGCACCCAGACATGACCAAAGAAGTTCTCATCCCCCATTCCATCAGATTCTTTGCTTGGAATATGCCAGGTTTATTAGAAAGCAGAAAGTTGTACAGTGTACACTGTGCAATGATGCACAACAACAGAAAAGAAATATCAAAACAAGGGGGAGGAGGGGACAGAGAGCATATTATTGACTGAGACCATTGTTTGTAACAAAATTTCAGTCAGATTACCTTACTGTGTATTCTTTCCAGCTGAGAGAAGAAAATAGTCAGTGTCCTTTGCCCCTGTTCTAAAACATTCTTGTGACCTTCAAAGTATTTGTCGTGACTCTTACATTAGGTTGTGATGAAAATACTTTTTCCAAAGTCCCCTCAACTCTCTGGTGAAGAGCCAAGGGGCTGAAACCATATGTTACTCCTGAAGGAGTTCTGCCCCCCAAAGGGACTACATCCCAGAGGGGACAACAAACTTAACTGACCAACCTCTCAACCTTCAGACCTTGTAATCAGTAGGTTGCCAATTTTCCTACACTATCCCATACAATGGTTTTGTGCACTTAACATCCAAACCCCTTCTGTAATTATAAAGTCTCTTGTTAGTGACCCTACTGTGAGATCTGATAAGTAAGTTGGATATTCCATTCTTTTTGCAAACAGTATTATGGGATGTAATATTGCAATAACAATTTTAAGCAAAGTGGAAATTATTTTTACTTTGAAATCCTAATAATGCATCTTGAGATGCAGTTCTGGCTATGTTGTTTCTTGCCATTACAGAATGGTAGTTTGTTTCATTAAAGTTCACCATAATCTTAAGGTGACATTGTCATCATTTAGCATCAGCTCCTGAATATTCATGTAGATTATTTTACCTTTAAAGGATCTGTTGCATCCTCCCACACATATTGGGAATATACCATATCTCTGTTAACAACTCCTTTAGCAATATCTGGCTTCTCTTTGATTGACATTAATTCAAACAACAGCATCACCCTGATAGAGCTTGTACAGATCACTCAGAAGTGTATCCAGTGCACAGCAGGCAGCTCACACACAGTAGTGTGTGGATAGGTGCTCAAGCAATTTAAACTCAGTACTTGTAGCTTGCAGTAGACATGTTTTTCTTGTAAATTGTTTTAGGGGCAAGAAGTTAAGTAAGGAGGGAGATTGTTAACTGTCTGGGATGAGATTTGTTGCCCCTTAAGAATAGCTGTCGGCCTGTTTTCACCCCTTATTACCTCTCCCTCCAAGGGTAACAGAGCATATGGAAAAGATGGGAAAGGAGATTTGCTGTTAACAAAAATAGGTGTAATCATGTAGAACTGAAACCAAGAAAATATCATACCCCAATGATTCAGCTTGCAGACTGTGGACAGTAGGAGAAATGAAGCTTGTGACATTCATTATCATTAAACTAGCACAACAAATGTCCACCATTTTGTTTCCAGGGGATGAAATATTTGTTCCATATCCCCCCCATCTTCAGATAAACAGCAGTATAGGCCTACAGGAGGACATCTCTTATTACTGTCTGGTAATGTGCTACAACCTGAGGAGATGAATTGTATTTTGTCTAGTATGTAAACTGTGGTGACCAAAGTGCTTGGCTTACCTCAGGGACCATGATTGTTTTCATCATTTTTAGAAGAGTGCAAAGCATACATTGGGGGTGGATCAGGAGGGAGGGGGCATCAAAGACTCATATGCTTTTATCAAAATATAATAAATGGCAATTGCTTAGCCCAAAGATCATCATTTTTCACTTTTTTTTTTCAAAGTATGCTCCTAGAGGGGATGAAAGAGACACAAGACACAGTTTGTTGCAAGGCTTTTCCTTAAGCAGGAGGATTTATCCTTGGAGATTCAGACTTGCTCTAAAGGAAGGTACTTATCGTTGGGAAAGAGGCAATAGAGGGGTTTCACTGACGTGACGTGATCGCGCGTCTTTTTGGTTTTGAAGGGCAAGATCGCACTTCTCTTTGGTTGTGAGGGGCACCCGTCTATTGTGTCACAAAGCATCTATGGTTATGACGTGCGCGTATTCTGTAAATGTGCTTACCGCGTGTGGATTTTGCCCTTCAGTGCCTGGGAATCCCTCTTGCGTGACGTCACATGAAATCCCTCAATAGACATGAAAGCTGAGACAAGAGATAAGTTGGTTCAGCTTCTATGCCTTTGCCGCTTTGGTTAATAAGTGATTAATTCTTTCCCCTCACCTCTTTTTTCAGCTACATCGTTATTTACTTGTAATAGAAATCAGAGATACCAGTTTAATTTGTTAAACAGACTTTTATCTTAAAAACACAAAGTTTGCATGCCTCAGTATATTTCAGGATCAAATCTTGAAAACAGGGATGAAGTTCTTACTTTCGTACTTTGCACCAACTCTGTGGTCATGAGATCTATGGAACCAGATACAAGGATAATGTACATAGTGTTTGTTTTTCTGTACGTTTAAAGGTTATTAACCTTCATTTTCGTTGTCACTTTGTATGTCTTGGACATGTCGTGAAAAGATTAAAATTTTTGTAAGCTTTCAAAATTATTTCAGAGATTGCCCAATTGTCATTTTTTCTTGTTTTGACTTTCAGATGATGATTTGCTAAGTCTTGACCAACAGTTATAGTATTAACTCACATACCAGTGGTGTGATGTTAACATGCAACTGTGTCTTGTACCTAAAAGGCATTCCAAAAAGACGCTTTTAATTATCTTCATATGATAGACACCATTGTATGTAGGTAATATTTTTGTACTCAAAGAATGTCATTGCCAAAAACGTCTAAACTTAAACACCTGCTAGCTGTCAAGTTTGTTGAAGTTACTGCTGTTTAGCAGTAATATTGAGCTTAGTTTATGAAAGTGTAAGTTCCATCACACTTGAGCAAGCATATCTCAGTTATTTCTGAAGCATTTTGGCAACAGTAAAGATAAGTAATGGGGCCCACAGTTACGCAAAATATAGGTAGCAAGAAGGACTTTTGGATGGGAGAGAAAATAAATGAAGGAAGCAGGGATTTCTAAAAGTAGCTTAGGGACAATAAATTCTTATGGGATGCGAGATTCGAGGTGCTTACAAAGTAAAACTTGATGCAATGTTGCGAAGCAAATAAATGTAGGAAGAATTTTTGACTGTCTGAGGTGAGATTAGAGAGCTTTTAAAATACCTTCAATTTCTCTTTTTTCGTCTACATTAGAATTAAGTTCATTTGCGGCGACATGCACATCACAAAGTGATTACATCCCTCCACCAACATGGTCTACATTGCGCCTCCAGAAGTTTAAGGGTTGTTAAACTTGTATGTCCACATGTTAAGGAGTCTTTTCGGGTCTAGTTTTAGATGTCAGGAAAGGTAAGGTATACCCATCGACGTGGTTTCCGAGTGGCGTCAAGTATTTGAAGATAATAGAAATTTACCATTCGTAGTACCGAGTAGTCAGCACAATAGAGCTGGGTTGTAGTGGAAAGTTGATACAAACTGGAGTGCTGAGTAAGAGGAAAAGAGATGCAAACTGAAAACTGCAGCTGAAATTCGTGCAGCAACGACCGAGGGATTATAATAAAAATCGCTATAAAACCAATGGGGTCGAAGATGGGTAACTGGACTAAAAACGAGTGCCGAGGAGCAGAATGATCAACCTGTCCGGGTCACACAAAACTCCAGAGATTCCTAACTTTCCAAACACAAAAATTGGGAACGCGGATTTAGCCTAGAGGAGGAGTCTGGGGGACCCCTTTCCACCCCCAAAAAATTAAAACAAAGGGGATGTGCAAAAAGCAAAGGAGAAAAGGGAAGCAAAAACAGGAGGAAGTAAACTTTTCCAAAAATGTCTGTGATATATAATTTTCTGCAGGTTTAGGATGGAGTTCTTTCATCTAAGTGATGAGATAAGAGTTCTTGTGGCAACCACTAGCAATCCAGAGAGAAAAAAATTGAAGGCCAGATGAGCATAGGCATAGGATGCGGGGACTACAGCCCCCCAGGCAAAAATGTGGTGGGGCGGGAGTATGCTTCCCCCCTCAATTCAAGGACTAGAAACCCTTATTTGATCCCTCTGGGAAAATGTCACAAATTTGCTGTAATTTTCCTTAAAATTTGCCCAACATGTTGCACCACTTTGCATCTAAGGACCTTCAAATATTCAAAAATTTTCCAAAAGGGATGAAGACAACCCCTCCCCTTAGAACCCCTAAGAAGGCGATCCAAAACAACGCTCAGCACCCCCTCCCCCAGTCTAGAACAGCTTCCTACGCCTATGAGACTGAGGACTACATGGTGCAAAGTGCAGCTGACTTGCTGGCATCGACGCTAATTTACAGATCGGTGAATGTCAACTTAGGGAATTAATGGAGAATCAATGGGATGCACATTTTGGTTCAACATATGGGGACATTTTAAGGAAAATTCCTGCAAATTTTTGACATTTAATCTTTACGGAGAAAACAAATAGAGGCTTTCGTCCTTGGATTATAAGCATACTCCCACCCCACCACATTTTTGACAGTAGGGGAGGGCTAAAACCCCCGGCCGCCAGCCTCCTACGCCTATGAGGGCTCTTGTAGAACTTGAACAAGGATCCAGATGCTGGCCAGAAAACATGCCAAATATTTAGTGTTTAAATAGTAAAGGAATGGTTTCGGGTAACTTAAATACAGCCTGGTAGATCTGCGTTTGCAGGATCATTTCATTGAGGGGGGTGACTTCCAGGTTTGTCAAATGCCGAGTTTAGCAGCCTGTGGGAGACTTATAGTAAAGTATCTTCAGCGAGGGCATCCCCCACCCCCCCCCCCCACCCCTCCCTCCTATGATACGCGCTTGAACGCAAAAGGTCTCTTCAGCTCACTGAAAACCTAAACTAGTCAGGATGGTGCCTCTCCCGACTAATTTGACTGACTAGCGTAAAATTTAAATAAGTCGGTGGATTAGTCAGTGATCACAAACTAGTCAGTTGATTAGTCGGTGTAAAACGGACTAATCCACGGACTAATTTGTGATCACTGACTAATCCACCGACCAATTTTTACGCTAGTTAGTCAAATTAGTTGGGAGAGGCATCATCCTGATTAGTTTAGGTTTTCAGTGAGGTTAGTTTAAAGCTACCAATCACAGAACAGTCGACAAGCTGGCCGTCAGTAGATAGGCTATTTAATTTACTATACCATGACGTTGAAGATTTTGGAAAGAAGTCTTAGCATTTTAAGCATGGGCGTCAATCTTGGGGAGGGGGGGCGGGCCGACACGTCCCCCACATTTCGATGGGTGGGGGACAAAATATCAAATGTCCCCCCTCCCCCACTTCGTAAAGAGTAGTGTCGTGGCTCTATTTAATTGACTTTTTGAGTGGCGTGTACGTTTGTTGGAAGTGTCCCGATGCAGATTCTGAATGCAGATTTTGTCAGGGAAATCTTATTTAATGAAAAATTTCGGCGCGCTTCGCCCTCATGCGTCACAGTTTGCATTCCTCTCATGACCATTAAAAGGGTGATTACACAAGGAACTCTTCTGATCACAACACTTTCCGAAAACAGAGATACATCTCCAAACATCTGTAGAGGGACCCCGCATCAATATGGGGTCCTTCAATCTAATTTGTAAGCATGATTTGGAAGGTTGAAACTTTATATATAAAGCACGTTGTTGCCGTTATACATTTTTCAAAAACTTTTACCGAGGGCTTCGCACGAAGCCATTATCGGTATAGATAGTGATTGCTTATACACTTCGAAGAAAAAACTGAAACGCGCTTGTTAGTCCTTCACACTTTTTGCTACACCTATCAGGGAGGTCTAACATAGCTTTACTACACCTAGATCATTGGTACCACACTTCCATCATTAGATATGATATACTTAGAGAGAACTAAAAAGAAAATGGAAAAAATCATGAAAGATCCGACTCACCCCGCTTATGGTTATTTTAATTTCTTACCTTCAAATCGCCGTCTTCGTGCTTTTAAGGGTAATAAGCGTTTTACGGATAGTTTTTTCCCAGCAGCTGTAAAACTGTTTAATCTTAATTAGTTTTTTTTTTAATTTATTTATTTTTTGTTTTGAATTGTGTTGTTTTATTAGTTTTTATTTTCTGTTGCTTTTTATGTGGATGTTTTAGAACCGGAGCTTGAGGAACGATCTGATTTTCGATGTCTTTTACTGTACATTGACTGATTAATAAATTGAAATTGAAATTGAATTCTCTCCCCTTGTCGATTCTCCATTACTGGAAGCTGTTCGTCTGGATTTTCGTTCAAAATAAGTAAAACTACGATGGATGTAAAGTGCGTAGCGTCATATTCTATGTTATACCATTTGGACAGGGCCGTCGCGACCGGGGGGGTGTCTCACCCCCCCCCCCCCAAAGTTCGTCAGAGCGACGATAGTCGGAAAATCTGAAATGCCAGTTGGAATTTCTGATCTCTCAGTCTAGGCACATTTTTCCGACTGAGCCTGTGTCAACTTTGTGTATATTTTCCAACTAGACCAAGTGAGAATAATACCAAACGTTATTTTCCTCACGTAATATCATATCAAAACTGTCCTTTTTCGCAAATTCTTCTCAAACTCTCAAAATTTTCGCGCGCTTCAAACCAGTACCTCAGTGTTGTTCTTATTATCAATATCTTCCGATAGCAACTTTCGGAGAAGCACAACAGCAGAAGTTGAAAGCTGTTTACAAATTACCAGGTAAAAGACTGACTTTTTGAGTGGCATGTTGGTTTGTTGGGCAATTGCAAGTATCTCGATTCAGATTTTGAATGCAGGTTTTATTATGGAAATCTTATCTAATGAATATTTGGGCGCGCTTCGGGCACATGTGTCAAGATTTACAATCAATCTCATAACCATTATCAAGGTAATCATAGATATACTCAGAAAATATTCCAAACGTCTATTTATCAGGCTCATAGCCAGTAAGTTCTGTAACGATTCTTTCTATAACTTCAAAAAATTTTCGCGCGCTACGCGCGCTTTCATCTATAGTTTTATCTAGTGGTAACTCCCCTGTTTCAAAAATATTGGATTTCAACGTTTCCACAAATGTTGTTCTTCCGTGTAGGTGTGATTCTAGAGAGACACGAAAATGCATCGTCGCGAAGTTCTTTCCTCTTTTTCCTAAATTTTGGAAGATCCTTTCTTCTTTCTTGGCAAACATATTTTGTAAGAAAAAGATTTTTCAGTTTCGTAGGGGATCCTTAATGGGTAAGACGAAGAATGTAATCCCCGACGACGACCATTCAGTCACCCGAACAAATTTCTAGGTTTTGTCAAGATTCTTTAATAAAAACCCAAACTTTTTCAACTTTCCTTAATGAAAACAAACATGTGAAATCTTTTTTCAATATAACCCCAAATTTTTCGGCGAGCTTCGCTCGCCTTATATTTTGATTTCGGTCACCCATTGCATCTGTCGGGACTTAGAGTAGCTGGCCCCAAGTCAGGGCGCTTCCCCCCATGTCGGCAAATCAAAGCACCACCCCTGGCTGAGCCTGCGTGCAGATTTTTCATTTTGGCATTGAAGTATACCCCCAAATTTCGGCGCGCTTGGCGCGCAATCCTCACAATCCACGTTGTATCACTTAAGAACATTTAAACACAAACGTACCAGTGAACTTTTATAGCATAAACTAGTTGTACACTCTGAAAACGCGCTTGTTAGTCCTAAACCCCTTTTGCTATACCTGTCTGGGAGTTCTAATATCATTTTTCTGCACCTATACTCTCCGTCCCGCCCATTCCCCATTGCTGGAAGCTGTTTGTCTGGATTTTAGTTCAAAATTAGTAAAAATACGATAGATGTAAAGTGCTTGGCGTCATACTCTGTATTATTATTTAGATGCCAGGTAACAAGCATTATGTCATTGCCCCATTTTATATAATTGATCCAGAGCTTCCAGGAGGCCCTATACAGGTATATGCTAGCCTTAGATGCCAGAATAGAAGGCATTAAAGTAGTCAAAAAGGGGGGCTTCAGGAGGTTTGTTGACAACGTATTCTTCTCTTAGACAACATACTTTCTACTTTCACCTAACCAAATCTTAGTATTCACTAAATTATGGACATTTTCCAGCCATATATGATCAGTTCCAAAAGCATCTCAAGATAGCACCATTTTGCATCTAAGCAACCTTACCTTAACAAAAATTTCTCAAAGGGGAGGGGACACCTTAGACCCCTCCCCCAGGACGGCACCTTTATGAAGTGACAAAGGAAGGTTCCCCACTGCTGTATCATACAAACGTAATGCACATAAAAACGAAGACGCAATTCAGTTAATTATGGACATTTTCTAGCCCTATATGATCAGCTCCAAAATATCCCAAAGATAGCTCCATTTTGCATCTAAGCAACCTTACCTTAAAAAAAAATTCTCAAAGGGAGGGGGACACCCCCTCCCCCAGGACGGCACCTTTATGAAGTGACAAAGGAAGGATTCCCACTGCTGTATGTAAATGCAGGGCGCATAAAAAAATGGTGCAATTTACGCGCCACCATTCAGTTGGAAAAAATATCCATCCAGTCGGAATTTGGGACCTTCACACCCCCCCCCCAAACATATGACCCTAGCTACGGCCCTGCATTTGGATGTCAGGTAATAAGCATTACGCCATTGCCTCATTTTATATAATTGATCCAGAGCTCCCAGGAGGTCCTAGACAGGCATTTGCCCGCCTTAGATGCCTTTTTATAATGCACAATGAAGGAAAGGAAAATTTTCATAATAGTCCAACGAAGTTGCTGTTGACTCAACGGAGGTATTTTTGCGGAAAAACTTTGCCAGAATAGAAGCAATAAAGTAGCCAAAAGGGGGCCTTCAAGAAGGTTGTTGAAAACGTGTTCTTCTCTCAGATAACATTCTCGCTCCTTTCACCTAACCAAAACTTAGAGTTTACTAAATTATGGACATTTTCCAGCCATATACGATCAGCTCCAAAAATAAACCAGATAGTACCATTTTGCATCTAAGCAACCTTAAATTTACGAAAATTTCTCAAAGGGGAGGGCACATCCCCTCCACTTAGACCCCTCCCCCAGGGCGACATCATCATGTAGTGACAAAGGAAGGATTCCCACTGTTGTATACAAACGCAGGGTGCATAAAAAGGTGCAATTTACGCGTCGCCACTGCAGTTAGTAAAAAGCATCCAGCCAGCCGGAAAATTAGAATTCACCAAATTATGGACATTTTCCAGCCATATATGATCAGCTCCAAAAAATATCCCAAAGATAGCACCATTTGCACCTAAGCAATCTTAAATTCCCATCCCCCAGGACGACACCTTAATGAAGTGACAAAGGAGGGATCACCACAGCTGTATACAAAAACGCAGAGCGCATAACAAAGTGCAATTTACACGCGCCGCCACTCTGTTGGAAAAACATCCAGCCAGTCCGAATTGGGTGCCTTCACACCCCAAAAGATATGACCCTAGCTACTGGCGTGGTTAGGATCCATGATCTCTGACAATGATCAAAGCTGCGGAGCGCGGTTTCAGCTATTTTTGGGACATGATTAAAGTAACATCTTGAAGTACTTCCCTGGACTCCGTGTATTTCAGCCGCCCCCCCCCCTTTGAGCAGATATTTGATATTTTTTGTCTTTTTTACAATATTACTAGTGTTTCTCCTATTTATATGCAGTAAATAGGCCTGGAAAGTGCCTGGGAGGCATTTTGGACCAAAATTTTCTCGCGCTCCGCATCAACCATGGGTTGGCGCGGAACACTGGCAGCATACTTGCCAACTCTATCGATACCGCAAGGGGACAAATTGTAGGCCTACCATATCAGGAACACATGGTATCTAGTGGTAGGCCTATAGATGTACAAAAGCAACACCTTACACTTGTTTGAAGCTGCCATGTGATTCTGCATACTTGTACATATGTGTGTATTTGATTTCTATATGGTTATTCCTACAAAATGTTTCATAAAATACTCTCTAAATGTAAAAGAGTGAAAATCTACCAAAAAGGTTGACTACATCGACCACTCTCTTTTTCGAGTGACATTACACTCTCCATCGGTTGACATTTTCACTCATTTAGAGTTAATTACCACTCCGAGCAGAGTAGAATTTCAGTCGATTTCCACTCGAAAAAAAGAGTGGTCACTGAAGGCAATTCATCGAAGAGTTAATTTCACTCTTTTACATTAAGAGAGTACATAACAATATGTCTCCTTATGCATACAAAATACCATATAAAGTATGCACCAAATCACATATTTTCACATTAAAAAACACAAAAGCTTCTCACCGTGGGAGGGGGGACCCTCCTCGCGCGCAAGCGCGCTCGGGCTCGCTCCCTCGCAAAATCTACCGCTTCGCCCCCCCCCCCTTGACAAATTTCTGGCTACGTGCCTGGTCATGTGTGTCCCCCCCCCCACACTTCCATACGGCTTGACGCCCCCTTATCTCCAGGTAGCGGATGTACCAGCAATCTTTCTTCCTTTTATATGCGTGCTTGATTTTGGTCAGTTTGAAGGCCGTTGGAAACTTTCAGCATGTAAAAGTCACAAGCCAGTAAATCAAGAACTCTTTAGCACGCGAAGGGAACCGAAAATTTTGTCTTTGTATAGGAGGGTATGTGCTCTTGACCACGGAAAGTCAAAAAGTCGGGGAGACTGATCTTTGTCGGGACAGTGGTGACACCAGGTGGGGGTAGGGACCATGTCCGCCTTCGGAGGAAGGACCTCCACCACGGTAGACGAAATTTTCCATTGTAGTCAGGAAACGATAAATTATGAAGTTAGGGCCGCAGTCTGGGCGAAATTAATTTCGGTGGGGGGGGGGGGGAGTTCATTACACTGTCTAAACGGAGTACCAAGTGGCGTTCCTACATATAGTTGACACCAGGGCGGACCCTTTCTTTTTTCACCTGCCAGTGTGCATGGGTGCCATTCTGGGGGGCGGGGATTCTGAGGAGAAGGGGTACATGTAAGGCCTGTCTTTGCAAAGCTTTGAACTGATTGTATCTTCAAAAATTGTCATTATTTAGTGATATTCTTCCTATTTTTGGCTGAGCGTAAGTCAAGAAGTGCTCTCTAAGAGACGACATATGTCGCTATACTCTTTGAGAAATTGTCTATTTGTGGTGACTTGGATGCAAAATGGTGCTATCTTTGGTAAAGCTTCGTAAAGTGTTAAATTGATTATATAGGAATCCTCATTATTTAGTGATTGTTTTCTAGTAGAATGTAATTGAAGGGGATATTGCATAAGGGGAGGGATGACACCTCTACTATTTGAGAAATTTTTCTTGTTCTTAGTTTACCTAGATCCAAAATGGTGTTATCTTTGGTAAAGCTTTGGAGTGATAATATGATCTGAAATTTTAATTATTTACTGAACTGGCCGGAGCCCATAAAAGGCTGGTACACGGTGCGGGCTAGCGCTCTTACGCTACTGGGGGAGCCGTTGGTTGGCGCGTAGCCTTAGCGTGGGCCCATTGCAAGAAAATGTTCGGTCGAAATGTCTCCCAGATGGGGGAAGTGACACATTTTTACAAATCTTAAACTTAAACATTGTTTAAATTTCATCTAAAGCGCATGGAAGCTAAAAGTAAACAATGTTTAGATGCGACTTTATGGTTTATAACAATGTTTCACTTTCCCCCAATTGGGAGACACTTCGACCGAACATTTGCTTGCAACCACTACCCTACGGCTACGGGCCAACCGATGGTGTCTGTTGGGTACTAGCACAGATTTTGTAAGTTGCATCTAAACTTATTTTGGTATCTCATGATTCAGACATTCAACTTACCCTGGAAAAGATAAACTTTATTGACAAACTTTATTCGAAAAATCATGTTGTATGAGAAACAGATCTCTGTTTAACTCATCGCTTTATACCAATGAAACATGGTTTAACGCAGGGGTGGGGAACTTTTTTCCTCTGACGCGCCGTTTTGATATCTATAGTCCACTCACGCGGACAGCAAACAGTGAGGACGTATAACAAGTTTTCTCTTGAGGGCGCAGGCAAAGGGCCCCAAACATGCCCGGTCCTGGTGGGGTCTAGCGGAAAAACCCAGGTATGAAACTTAGGCGAAGCTCCAGGAAAGCTCTGGAGTTTGTACAATATGACCATTATTTTATTTTTTCCTTTATGTATTAAGTAATAATCAGTGGCGTAGCCAGGTTTTTTGTCAGGGGGGGGGGGCAAAAGCACCAAGATTTCCCCCAATTAGTGATCAGCTCCCTAATAATCAGTGTTCTCCGCAGGTCCAAATTTTGTCCGGGTGCTTTCCTCTGACCTGGCTGATGTGACTGATCGCCTTCCTGGGGGAGGGGTCTAAGGGGAGGGGGTCCCCTTCCCCTTTGGAAAATTTTTGCTCGTGTAAGGTGGGCTAGATGCAAAATGGTGCCACATTTGGTGCTAAATGTAAACTGAATACATCACCAAGAATTCCTATGTTTTAGGAAGCTTTTTTTATCTTGCTTGTCTTGGTGAATTTTTCTTGAGTCCTACTGGTAGATCAGAATCACAATAGGTGAAGTACAGTAATTAAGTGAAACCTGGTACACCTTTCCCTTCATCAGTTCACCACATTCACCACAATCAGTCCAAATTTTACGAGGACCTGCCCTTGTAGCAGAGCAGAGTATAGCACTTGACCACTGACCCATTCTAACAAACTGCATATACCACAATGCTGCTGCTTTAATTATCAAGAAACATTGGAAGTATACAGTAAAAGGACAGAGTCCCTTGTCAGAGGTCCAGAGATCCCATGCTGTATAAAACAGATAGTAAAACATAACTAGTACAACTATAAGCATGGTGTCATCTCTGAAAACCTTAATGAGGACTGGTTGTGCCAGTGTGGCATCAGGCCCGTATCGAGGGGGGGGGGGGGTTATATAGTCCGAACCCCGAGCACGACTTGGAGTTCCGCCCGGACATTATGAGTTCCGCCCGAAGGCCCGAAAAAGAACTTTCCCACTTCGTCGGGGACACAAAATAGGCCTCTAAAAGGGTTAAAAACAAAAAAGAAAGGTCTTCAGATTTTGGAAAAACAAAATACCAGTTGAGAAGGGTCATATACTGCGCGCCAAGCGCGCGGAAAATTTTTTGTTCCGCTTAGCGTAAAATCGAACCTCCCCACTGAAAAAGCTGCATACGGGCCTGGGCATATACTTTTAAATAAGTAAAGTGTACTGGTTGAGAAATATAAAATTTTACCAGATCATGCGCAAATTTCACCATATATTCACTTTAAAAATTTCCCCCAAGATTTTTCCAGAGGAGGCAACTCGCCCCCCGTCCCCCCCCCCCCGCCCCCCGTCCCCCCTGGCTACGCCACTGGTAATAATAATAATAAATGAGCACGTACGAAAAGTGCGCACGAAGGGCGCCGAAAAAAAAAACAGTGTATGTTGAAACCAACTTTTATTTTTCTTTACTTTTCTCATTGCAAAAATTCCCACTTTTTACATTTAATTCACGCTTCGGGGGCACAGTTCTAACATCCCCCAATTAACCGGAATAACTTACAGTACCCACTGCACTGTGATAGTGCAATTCTGTTCAATGCTATGTACCTCAAACGTAAAGATTCCGTTACCACCAGAACACGCATTCTGCACCTGGTTTATGTCTAACGAAACAGTGGGCATATTACATTGTGAATAGGGTTTTGGTAATATACTACGTAGTGTTTCCCCGCAGGTTTATGTGAAATATCCGGAGAGTGGTATAAGCAGGAGAAAACGATGGGCACCGTCGTCGGCTAACATATCAATTACTTTTCATGTTATTCTGAATTCTCCACCCCCGGTTTAACCAGAAATTATCTAGTTTTGCATCCTGCGGTAGCATAAACGAACCCTTAATAAGATCGCATGAGATCAGTGTTATGATAACCAGGATTTTTGCAGCAGGTGGGAGCACACGCATAGGCGTATGAAGTGCGGGGTCAAGGGTCGGTATATAACCTCCTGAACAAAATATGTCATTTTTGCAGAGCAAATTAAATTCATGTCGTACTTTTTGCCAACAAGGAAATGTAAGTTTACGCCTCCAGATATGTCTCTCCAAATACGCTTAAGCCGGAGGGCACATTTGTTTGACTTCAGTCTTCCAAAGGTGAGGATGGAGCAAGGACCACAATGGGAAGAGGGAGAATGGGGTGGCTGATAGTGCCACACTCTGTCCTTCGTCTGTGCCATATAACAGCCAGGCCTGGGATGTAGTTTTCGGTAAGGAACCGACAATTACAAGGAAAACCCATCTGGACTGAGGCTGAAATTCCTGGCTTAACAGAAAACACCGTATACACAGGCTACATACTCGAAGGTTACTTGGTAGGGGTTTTGTACAGCTATTCAGTGAAACCCAAATATGAAAGACAAACGATATCAGTGGCGTAGCTAGAGGGGGGCAGGGGCGGTCGCCCCCAAGAAAGCCTCTGAAAGCCTCTGTCGGAAATTTGTAGTCTCTGTCGGAAATTTTTACCACCTTAACTAAGAATTCTTACAACGGAAATTAGTAGCTAAAATTATATTCTTAGGGGTTTACTTACAACACTTCTTTATGTTTTTAAGCAGAATTACACATCGAAGTGGTTACTGACAAGGCCTGGAAGTGTTATTTAAGGCAATCCGGGGAGGTATTTTAATCTAATTTTTTCCCCCGCGCTACACGCGCCAGATGATGGTGGCGCTACGCTTAGATAGTACCAAAGATATTACAAGCATAGATTCCAAACTTAAAATGGCGCCCTGACTCCCCATGGAGGCCAATATATCGGGGCGGAAGTGCTGATCACTGTTCAGTCGTTTTGAAAACAAACAGGCAAATGAATGTCTTACAAAAGTATTAGTACTTGTTATTTCGGAATGTTGTTGACCGAAGAAATACGACGCCTCAATAAATTGCACTTAAAAAAGAATAACTTATTTCTTTAACGCGGCATTCCACGTATTTACACTTGAACATGAACGCACAATGACTGGTATTGCAAGTTCATGGACATTCATTGGTCAGTTTCTATGGTTTCTTCAAGTGACGCACTTTTATATGCGCGTTCAATTACTTACGCGCTCACAACGGAAAAGCAACTAGCGCGTTTGTTTCCAGAGCGCGCAGAACTGTGCGTCAAGTATACCGGATAATACACAGAGAAATGTATTCTGCGCGTATAGAACGCGTTGTAAAAGTGCACACACGCTAACCTCTTTCAACAATGAAATTTTCTGTGACGCGTTCTTATTTTTGTACGCAGATCGCGGAATAGAATGGCGCGCATGTCAAATTTACACTTCCGCCCCGATATATACGTCTCCATGAGGAGTCACTGTGCGTAACAGTGTAGGTATAGGAGTTTGGAATCTATGCTTATAATATCTTTGGATAGTACCAAAGATATTATAAGCATAGATTCCAAACTCCTATACATACACTGTTACGCTCAGTGACTCCTCATGGAGACGCATATATCGGGGCGGAAGTGTGAATTTGACAAGCGCCGTTATATTCCGCGATCTGCGTGCAAAAATAAGAACGCGTTCCGGAAAATTTCATTGTTAAAAGAGGTTAGCGTGCGTGCACTTTTACAACGCGTTCTATACGGGCAGAATACATTTCTCTGTGTATTATCCGGAATACTTGACGCACAGTTCTGCGCGCTCTGGAAACAAACGCGCTAGTTGCTTTCCCGTTCTGAGCGCGTAAGTAATTGAACGCGCATATAAAAGTGCGTCACTTGAAGATACCATAGAAACTGACCAATGAATGTCCATGAACTTGCATATCGGAACATAGCGCTCCCGGCTCTCCGAACTCTTCCTTAACTGTGTAGCGCATTTGCCATTTTTGGCATATATTTGTTTACCAAAAATCGTTCGTTCACCCTATCATTCTAGTTCGCACGGAATTTGAATGTTTAATTTGTGTTCTTTCTACCAATAGTAAGTTTTTTCTAGAAGTGTTTCAGGAACACTATGCGAAATTCGAATAAAAAAGTGAATTTTCAGGATTTTTCAATGGGGCTAGTCGTCAAAATGCTGTTTTGGGAGTATTTTTACTCGTTTAAACTGCCGTAACTTTTTATTGCATTCAGCTAAAATTCTAGTTCGAACGGAATCTGAAAGTATACATATTCACGAGCATGAGTACCAAATTTTGGCTCATTTGGACCATAGGAACCCTCCGCGAAATTACAAAACAAAAAACAAATCGACTTTTTGGCGCAATCTTTTCTTTTGTTGCCCTTTGTTCGGAATAGCTAGGCAAGGTCAGTGACGTCACCGGCTTCCGTTGAACACACACGCTGTTCGTTCAGAACAATGCACAGGGGAATAAACTCTCTCACAGAGCTCCCGTTGAAGTGCCGTGAAGTGTGAAACCGCAAAGCAGGCTGTGCTGCACAGCGAATTTCGTGATAAAGCAGGAATCGTTTTGCCCGAAATAGTTCCGATATGCACTACCAGTCATTGTGCGTTCATGTTCAAGTGTAAATACGTGGAATGCCGCGTTGAAGAAATAAGTTATTCTTCTTTAAGTGGAATTTATTGAGACGTAGTACTTCTTCAGTCAACAACATTCCGAAATAACAAGTATTAATGCTTTTGTAAGACATTAATTTGCCTGTTTGTTTTCAAAACGACTGAGCAGTGATCAGCACTTCCGCCTCGATATATTGGCCTTCATGAGGAGTCAACGCGCCATTTTAAGTTTGGAATCTATGCTTGTAATATCTTTGGATAGTACATCATTACTTCAAGATAATAATCTGTCGGAAATTTTTTACTGAGTGAGCGAAGCGCGCCGAAATCTTTGGTCGTTATGTCGAACATATTCTGTAGAATCTTGGAAAAGAACGGGTGCCCGCACTGATCTGCCTCGCGCAATTTTCGCGCTCCCCAAAATTGTAGTTTTGAGGACATTTTGGGTAATTTTAGCCGCCACATGATTGAACAGTGGCGTAGCTAGAAGGGGGGGGGCGGTCCCCCCCCCCCCCACAAAGCCTCCGAAGGCCTCTGTCGGAAGTTTCTAGTCTCTGTCGGAAATAAATAAAAACTAAATAAAAACAATTCATTTGAAACACTTACAACACTTCTTATGTTTTTAAGCAGAATATTACACATCGATATGTCAACGTGAAAATCAAAGGTCGGCCTCAGAATTGTCCGGAAAGCCAAAAAAAAAAAAGTCCCCAGAATTTCGAACCGCACAACTATCAAGATAATAATCTGTCGGAATTTTTTGCTTTTGCCCCCCTCCCCGCCCCACAAAAAAATATCTAGCTACGCCACTGTGATTGAATGATAAAGTGAGTGGGTTCCTCGTGTTCATATCGATTATTCGGAACGGTGTGTATTGTGTACAATTTTTTCGTACCCAAAATCTCACACGGGGGGCACGTGTCCCTGCCTCCCTCCCTCCACCTATCTCCTCCCTCCACCTATCTCCTCCCTCCACCTATCTCCTTCCTCCACCTATCTCCTTCCCCCTGCCTGCCTCGACGCCATGCACTTTCTAATTCAAGATGGATCTTTTTCAAGATCCAAGTGGTTTTTTTCAAGGTAGCAACAGTGTATATGATGGTGTACCATGAGTCGGTCAATTAAGGGAATTTTCACTAAAAACGTACACATAAAGTAGTCATATGTAATTTAAACTTATCCATTATTCTCATGAACGTGTTTTCTCTTAATACTGAAAGTTAGAGTGAATTTTGTTGGCAAACTTTCAAGAGACGGAGAAATTTCCACCACAAGTTTCAGATACCTTAGGTTCATTAACGGTACCTTGAGTCGGTCACCCAAACAAACATTATGAAAGCCCATAAGAGTGTTATCAAGATATATTTCAATAATGATATCACCATTACGAAGACAAATCATAAAATGATGGAAGGAGACCATTTGCAGTGATTTGGAGAATTGTTTAAAATAATTTTTTAGGCCATTTAAAGAAGGTCTCAAGCTATATACCTTTAGGTAACACTACATGTAGGCTAGGCTGGGTAAATTTCTTCTAAAAATGGGAGTAAATGCTTATTTTTGACAGAGTTTGAGCAGTGGCGGATCCAGAGGGGGGTCGCCGACGTCCGAACCCCCCCCTCAAATTTCCCAATTTGCCCTTTTTCAAAATTGTTTTTTTTTTTCACACTAGCCTAACAAAATAAAAATAAAAAAAAACCACGACAGTTTGACAGGTAATGACAGTTGTCCAATTCCGAGGAGATTTTGGTTACCCCCATCCAGTGTCGATCAATCCACCCGTAAAAGTCTAGCCATGTATCGCAGAAACTTTCAGCAATATGTTTGACTATGGTAGCCTGTATTGCCCGCCCCGAAACACGAACAGCGCAATCGTTTAATAGAGGATGTGACTACAGTATGTCTTACTGCCTGCAATGGAGTAGGGAAAAACATGCCAGTGAGCCACAACTGCAAAAGAGGCCGCGGCCGGCCCGACTTAAACCAGTTGGTTAGAAACTGTCAAACTGAGCCGTAAAACCTCATCTAACTCTAACTCTTACTGCCTGCGTGACAGACAGGCATTCTAATCACTTTTTCGCTTGGAACCACGTGTGGCGTGCTTGGGCTTTCAAAGGTAATACAGTAAAACGCGCTGATATTACGTCATACTCACTAGCTAGCGCTTTATGCAACGTATTACTACTGAGTTCTAATATTGATTCCAAAAGGTCACTGCTAGTCTTTTGGTCTGACAAAATAATGATCTGTTCACACTCCCTAAACGCTACATCTACGAAACCTTCCCTCTGCCCGCTAGTATCCCTCCTCTCATGAACACGATATGATATTCATGGTCTGGAATTACTCTTCATTTATTAGTGTTGCCCTAGTGATGGGAATAAAAAGCCAATCTTAGTTTAAAGTCCACAGTCAAGAGTTGACCAGAAGTCGCAATGGACGAATCGGTCTTTGTTTCATTTTAAAAATACTATAGGAAATCACCACCAGGTCAAATAACGCAATGTTACTCGGTTCAATTTTTTGACGTCTTTGGACCGATGACAAGTCTGCAGTCGCAAATAAAAAGCAAACATTCGACTTCAGTCATCTGTTTTGACAGAGTATTTTTGACAGTCGCGCCGCAACTATATAGGAAACACAACATACAGTATTTTAACCCCCTCCCCCAGTCGAGATAGCGGTGGCGCCAGGTGAGGGAAGGGTTCATGCCTCCGTCGGGGAAGGCTGACCAACTATCGGGGAAGTTTTACAGGTTCGTCGGGGAGTCCTAGTCGAAAGTATGCAGTCCCCGACGACAACTAGTCGCCCTGACGGCTTACCTGTTCTTTGCCCTTAAAAGGATAATTCCTCTAATAAGAACCCAAATTTTCGGCGCGCTACGCGCGATGTAGAGTCACTCTATTTTCTTCAATAGTTCCATTCCGCAAAAGCAGGATAGCACAAGTCTTGTCCACCTTTACAAGTAACATATAGGCAGAGTACATAGTTTATGTAAAGTTCGTAACTTTCATCCCATATCGCAAAGCCTAGTTGGTGTTCTCTTGTGTGTGTGTCATGCGGTAGAGTCAGTTGGTGAGTGACTTACGGAGCAAAGTTTGTCTATTTTATCTTGTAGTCCAGGTGGTTTCGATACAAATGTATGGTACACCCGATACGGTCTACAAACCCACAGTTCGTTTTTCGTTTCGTCATATATGATGTGATAGCCTATCAAACATGTTCCCCCGCTTCGCGCCCTTTTCAATTTCACGATCCAGATTCAAAGAACACTATCAGTGCGCAACTCGGATCTTGAAGTATTAACTGATATGATGCAAGATATGCCGGCAATAGCATGGGATAATGAGGCTCGTCCATTTGCCCTTCTCATCATCCCCTCGAAATAGGGAATGTCGGAACTAATTGGGGTAGCTGACATGGCCCGGCCCTCTGCTGGAAAATTCTGCCGCCACACATGGTCGATTTACTTATTTTGGCTTTCATAAGGGTAATTTCTGGGATAAAACCCAAAATTTTCGGTACGCTTTGTCCACTCTTCCTCAGTTCCGTTATACTTATAGCTAAATGTAGTACAAACATGGGCGTCCGCAGAAAAAAATTCAGGGAGGGGCAAAAATTTTTGCAAAAATATTTTAGGGGGGAAAAAGCTCCTCGCAAGCATGGGTTGGCACGGAGTGCAAGAAAATTTTGGCCCCCAAAGCCTCCCACATCGCTGGAAATGGCACTTCTAAAGCCTATCTACTGCATATAAATAGGAGTAACACTGGGTGAACTGTGAAGAAATGTTGATGTTAATTTTTCTTCGTTTTTTCTTTATTTTTCCTTCCTTTTTCAAATTTTTGATTTTCCAGGGGAGGGCAAGTGCCCCCCTTGCCCCTACCTGCGGACGCCCATGAGTACAAACCCTTTCCACCTTTTCAAATTAATAAGTAGATATACATGGATTTATGTATACATGGATTTATGTAAATGTCGGAAATTGAATCGCATTTCGCTAAACCTGGTTAACGTTCACTTGCGTCTGTCGTACGGTACGGCTAGTGAACCGAGGAGGGAAGTACAATAAAGTTATACACGATAGGGCCTAACTGTCCGAACAAATTCTTCTATATAAGCTTTAAATTAGTACAAATTCTTATCAGTGTAGGCTTACCCCAAAAATTTTCGCGCGCTTCGCGCGCTTTGCATTTTCACCGTTTAGATTCCAGGTTTTGATTCCAGTTTTTGCATGTCTCTTGGTTTATCCTTTCTTTGTCAATATGCCGTAAATTGTATAATCGCTGACGTTTATGGGAACCAAAATTTTAAAAAAAAATGAATATGCCCTTTTTATGTTGGACCCCCCCCCCCCCTCAGAGAAGACCCTAGATCCGCCCCTGTTTGAGTTATTGTTATGTCGTGCTGGAGTTTCTCTACTGTCATATGTTTATTTGAAGGCTACAGCACGCCTATGTTACATTTTGTGTGCAGTGACCGACTCAAGGTACCGACCGACTCAAGGTACACTCACTATATGTCATAGTCATACGCATTGATTTCGAAATTAGAAAAATCCCGTGTTGAACTTCCAAGTCAGGGCAATTTATGGGTCCTACTAATGAATGCCCGATATTGCCCGTCGGTACAATGAATGCCCGACGTGTGTGAATGATTGCCCGTGATGTGTTATTGATTGCCCGTCCTGTGAATTGATTGCCCGTGCTTGTTTTGATCGCTGGTCGTGTGCCTGATTGCCCGACCTGTGAATGATTGCCCGACCTGTGAATGATTGCTCGATTAGGAAAGGTTTCATTTTGAGGCTGGTGAGGCCTAACGTTAGCCACAGGGGAAGACTCGGGGAACACCCAAACTCTTTCTTTTCAGTCTATGTACTCCACTAGGCAAGGGCGACGCCAGAATATTTTGATGGGCGGAGAAGCATGTGGTGAGTGACGCCGTCCTGGGAGGGGGTCTAAGGGAATTAGTACATCCCCCTCCCCTTTGAGAATTTTTTTGTTAATTTTAAGGTTGCTTAGATGCAAGATGGTGCTACAGTAAATTTGTGATATTTTTGGAACTGATCATATATGGCTGCAATGGCACAGCTTGTCGTTCAAAACTCATCATCGTAGCTAGTAAGGAAAAGTTACAAATTTTAAGTTTTCAAACGAAAAAATGTCACATAATGTTATCAGGTCACTGACAATACAATAACCTTTCCATTTTGTGAACTTTTTCTTCTAACTAAACCCATACTATGAGCTTTTCATCCGTTGCATCTTCAAGTTTTGGGCATTCATTCACACGACGAGCAATCAATAAAATAACAAAGCACGCACGGGCAATCAATTCACAGGTCGGGCAATCAATAACACACCACGGGCAATCATTTACACAGATCGGGCATTCATTATACCGACGGGCAATATCGGGCATTTATTAGTAGGACCGCAATTTATGTCATGCATCATAAGCAACGTAACGTACGCAGTGCGTATGCACCACTTAGCAGGATATAGTTCCTGTATCCTCATGCGTACAGTTTATGCAAAGTGCAACCAAGTCAGCAGGTCGCACGACCTAATCGAGAGTAAAATTTAGCGTAGGCCTACTATGCGGCGGGCGGTTGTAATACTGTAGGAGTACGAACTGATTGCGTATATTACAAGTATGTGTTCTTAGGCGCCAGCGCTGCGGTCCTGCACGCACGGAATTACATTGCTGTTGTTTCCGCGACGAGTTGAAAGATAAGAGGCCTAGGCTACGGCATATGTTTTCTTGTACAAAACGTCCCATTTTCTCTTAACCGTAAGTTGTTTTTATGATTATTTTGTCACCAAAACAAGCATCTGAGCATTTTTTCTTGTGGATAGTGTTCAACAAAACTCTTGAACGAAGCGTGAGGCCAACGTCAATATTAACAGTTGATATGCTATTATTATTAGGCCTACTAGCTTAGCCTAACAATTAACGTTAGGGCCTAACTGTTAGTGTTACTGTTACTGGCCCTAAAATCAAATTTGCCTAAATAAGGCTTAGGCTATAAGCTATAAAGTTACTGCATGAGATTGAATTAGGCAAGGCCTGGATTCTTGACTTGAGCAAGCCATTAGAAATTAGAACTAGGCTAGCCTATGTATGCCCCAGTCTGGAAAGTTCGTATTTCCTACACCGAATTTTTACGCCAGTCACCGTTTTCTCAACTTTTACGCCACGCCAAATTGTTGTACTGTGTTTTAAGTTCAGTGTGTATGTAAAAGACAAGAAAATCACGCCATGAATTTGGCATATAAGGTCTTTACGGCACGCCGAAGATCTTCGGCGTAACATACATGTTTTCCAGTCGGGTGTATGCCCTGTATAGGACTCCCGTCGACTGCGGGTCCGTCGAGTGCGCGTCTAGCCTAACGTTAATAGTAGGCCTAACAAGTAACATTCCTGTCAGTGTCACAATCTTGGAATTATAACGTTAGATTTCTTAAGTGCACATTCGACGGTCACCCCATAGGCCTACACCTATAAGTTATCACATGATATCTAACATAGAGGGTGTGTTGTGCAGCCCTAAAGCAGAATTAGGCTAGGCCTAGGCAGTAATATTGCCCTGCAATGCAGCATAGGCCTAGGCACAGGCGTTTCGAGCATTATATACACTATATTATATACTAACAAGGTAAGTCACCTTTCAGGATGAGACTCAAAGCTTGGCCTATTTTTACATTATTACGCTCACTGCAAAACTCACTGATTTCTTTCAGTCATGTTGTTTGATGGGTAAGAACATCTAACATCCCTTTGGACACAACTCAGGCCATAAAATCACTACTAGTCAGAATTATTCGTAAAAAAATGGTCATCAGGCCCCACATGGCAGGCAAAATTCACAGAGCAGATGATGAACGATTGTAGTTTGCATAGCTATATACGCAGTCTCAAAAATGAAAACACGCGGTACAAAGTAAAGTGAAGCAAAAGGCATGTGGGCCTAGGCCTATGCCTGTGGTGTTCACAAATTTATGCAAGGCCAGCAAATTGTGGCCATTGTAAAATTTCTTTGCAAAAGTTGGTATGCATGATGTTAGGCAAGGCCTAATGTTAGTACTGATAGTTGACTGACAGCTTAACCAGTTAAAACATCCCTTTACCAAAATGTCCCAACTATTGGTCAAAACATCACCTGTGCCAAAACGTCCACATACTAAAATGTCTGGGGATTGAACCTTTGTTAGTTTTATGATAATTTTTTCAACTTTTTGTAAATGCTTTTATTAATTTTAGGCCTAGAAGGCTATTTTCTGTTTCTTCAAGGAAAATGAAATACTAATGGCAATTTACTTGTTGGCAATTTACGTGTTGTGCATAGCCTATGTGCAGGTACTGCAGTGAGAATGTAAGTGACAGTGGGTAGCTACGGTTAGCGTGGCGCTAAGTAGTTTTTTCAGGTAGTGATATTACTGTTCCAAACCAAAAACTAATGATTTCCCAAGTACCTGCAATAAATTAATTACAGATAAAGCTTAGATCTCTTTTTTCAAGGTAAAAGAGGTTTTATCATACATATCATTCATAGGCAGCCTGGATGTTTTTGTATTACATATGTAATAACATGGGACCCGGACGTTTTGGTAAAATGCGGGGACATTTTGGTAGCTAAAAAGCGGGGATATTTTGGTAAAGGGTCGTTTTGACTGGATACTGTTTGACAGTAGTAGCCAGACAAGGTTGGGGGGGCAGATGGCTTCCAGGTGAGAGATTTGTAAAAATGTGTAAAATTAGGCAGTGGTACTGTACCTTACAGTTTTCCTAGTTGGTGAAAATTTTTCAAGGGGCTGGGGGGGGGGGGGCTTCACTACCCTAGCCCCATGCATCTACAGTAGGTAGGTTTGGTTTCTTATCAAGTAGCTTTTCTTGGTTTCGCTTGGCTCACTAAGGTATAGGGTCCTCGATGAGCCAATTGGGATAATGGCCACTATCCATCCGGTAGACTAGTATAGTTCAATTCTAAGAATAAATAAAACAAAACAAATAACAGAGTGTCATTCTCAAAATGCTCTTGGTATATATTAAATTACCTAATTTTTTAAAATTGTCTGAGCTATTTTGAGAATGACACTTCATTTAAAAGATGTGAAATTAACCTTTGCAACTCTCCTATACTGTATTTGTGATGGAGTAGTCCGACCAGATAGATAGTGGCCATGATCGGCCAATTGGCTTCCTGGCCCTCAAATGTTAAACTTAAACTATGTTGGAAGAATGACATAGGCTAGGCCCACAGGCCAGGGTGCATTCCATATAAAGCAGATGCTGAAGTTATGCCAAAGTGTCGTCTTTCACACTCACGCCAAGAAAACACACGTGTGATGTATACTTCACAATTAATAGCCTGTAACATATTATCACTTGCTGTATGATGATCATCCATCATACTGGAGGCAAAAAGTTACATTCTTTCCTATTTGGCAGGAAATAAACATATATTTGTGTGGGACTCAGTGTTACTTAAGTGGAAGTATACTACAGTAGAAACTTTTGTAGTTACAGTAGCTAGTTTGCAATGCAAGATACTTTAGCCAACAGATACAGTAAGTTGTATGCCAACTTGAGTGACACCTCATGCCGCTATGCCAAGCAATTCCCTTTGTCTTCGCCGAAGATCATTGGTGTATAGTGCAAGAAATGCACATGTGCGGGCCTACAGGCCAGGGATGGTTGCTGTAGTATGCAGTCCATCTGGTCCCCCATTTAGGTATAAAATTTTTCATTTTTGGGCTAAAATTATGCCATTATTGGGCAAACATGCAATAAAGTTTCAGGACCTTAAAGTAATAGCACTAATTTCACACAATGAAATTAATTACTTCTTTAACCCTTTTCAACCTCAAATTTCTTTCAAGTTATGAATCACAGATACTGTAAAATCTTTTACTGTAAAATGTTGGCTTTTCAGTGTAAATATGTGCTTCTTTCACTGGACTGTGATGGATGAATTTTAGCATGGCATCTGAGGTACACAAGATCAAAACATTTCATAAACAGATTAACTACTAGTCCATATATCTTACAATCTCGATCCATTTTATTTCATAGTAAAACAATCTAAGTTTTAGCTAATGTTACAGTAAGAAATACAGATTGAACCTCCGTTAAAATATTTTAGTGTTACCAAAAGACACAGGCATCTTGAATTGTTTCTAGTAAGCATCGTTTTATGGGCAGTTAGTCAAGGTACTTGGCTATGGGCTTGATATTTGTAGTTGATGAATCGCCAGTTATTAGCCAGTAGTCATAATTACTCTTTGAAAGTCCAATTAATTGCTCTCAAAACCTAAGTTGTGATTATATGACCGACAGTTCCTTCGTGTGCTGTTTTAGGTTAAAGTAAATTTTCCAGTTTTTGTATCTTTATTCTTTTATTCTATATTGTTATACCAGGGAGTGTTAGAGTGGCAGCTCCCCGGTTATACAGTTAATTTTTATTTTTCCTTCCCACTTAGAGGGTTTATTTCTCGTTCTTCTAAATTCTAATGTTTTATTCATTTAGAACTTTTTATAATATTTTGTTTTTAGGATAATTTGTAGTGACTTACTGTAGTATTTGTTTCAGCATTTGTAAGTTTCATTGTACAATGTTTGTGAATGGGGTTTGCAGTAAGAGGGTTAATGTAGTTTATGCCTGGGTTGCCAAGTCCAGTTTAGGGTTGAGTGACTGTTAGAATAGTCAGTTGCTAAGCCACTTTTTAGGGGCTCGAAATAAGCTTGAAAAAGGGCACGGCCAAAATGAGCAAAATGGCCGTCAGTCTATGTTATTTCAATGGACATTTACTGAGGGGCATCATGGCCATCAGAAAGGGCCCAACGGCCATGGCCCGGTGGCGTAGCCAGGGGGACAGGGGGGAAAGTTGCCCCCTCTGGAAAAATCTTGGGGGAAATTTTGAAAGTGAATATATGGTGAAATTTGCGCATGTGGTAAAATTTTAAATTTTTCAACCAGTACACTTTACTTATTTAAAAGTATATCCCACACTGGCACAACCAGTCCTCATTAAGGTTTTCAGTGATGGAATGATGACACCATGCTTATACAGTAGTTGTACTAGTTATGTTTTACTATCTGTTTTATACAGCGTGGGATCTCTGGACCTCTGACAAGGGACTCTGTCCTTTTGCTGTATACTTCCAATGTTTCTTGATAATTAAAGCAGCAGCATTGTGGTACTGTATATGCAGTTTGTTAGAATGGGTCAGTAGTCAAGTGCTATACTCTGATACTAGGGCAGGTCCTTGTAAAATTTGGACTGATTGTGGTGAATGTGGTGAACTGATGAAGGGAAAGGTGTATCAGGGTTCACTTAATTACTGTAATTCACCCATTGTGATTCTGAACTACCAGTAAGACTCAAGAAAACTTCACCAAGACAAGCAAGATAAAATGAGCTTCCTAAAAAAATAGGAATTCTTGGTGATGTATTCAATTTATGTTAAGCACCAAATGTGGACCATTTTGCATCTAGCCCACCTTGCATGAGCAAAAATTTTCCAAAGGGGAGGGGGACACCCCTTCCCCTTAAACCCCTTCCCCAGGCCCCCAGGACGGCGATCAGTCACATCAGCCAGGTCAGAGGAAAGAACCTGGGCAAAATTGGGACCTGTGGAGAACACTGATTATTAGGAAGCAGACCACTAATTGGGGGAAATCTTGGTGCTCTTGCCCCCCTTGACAAAAAACCTGGCTACGCCACTGCCATGGCCATCCGCATCGGTGCCGTCAGTTATTTCGAGCCCTAGGAGTGGTAGGGCAAATAAGAACTCTTCACATGTTTTTGGTGAGGTTTGGAAGTGACAGTCTATGGATATCCTTATATGTCCTTAGAAGGATGCATTAAACCTGTACAGTACCCTACAACAGAGTATTGACATGGTGAATCACTTGGCATGCTTGCACTGACTTCAAATTCAAAACATTTCTCTACCTGTCTTCATGTTTGCTGTACCTCATTCACACATGACTGTTCACGATTTCAGCAACACCATTTGAGTAGGTTACTGCTTCATTCTTACCAAAAGCATGGTCAAATTAGTGAAATTCTCAAACAAGTTGTTTGTTCAAGCCACTGTGATTCACAGCAGGAAGCTGCAATGCAGATTGTTGTTGTTTTTAGCTCAGCTGAAAGCTTTCAGCTGAGCTATTGCTGTCGTGCACGGCAAAACTTCTACGTCACAGCAAACGTCTGTCACCATAACATTTGCGTTTAAGTGCCTGACATTTCGTTGTTTTTCGTTAGATTTGGCTGAAATTCAGTAGAGATGTTAGCAAAAGTGGTATCTGTATGCTGCGACTCTTTTCGATTAATTTGGCCGCTATTTGACCTCGGGAGGGGGCTTTGTTTGAAAACGTAAAATTCCCTACTTGTCTTTCAGTTTTGCACCAATCTTGATAATATGTTTCATATAGATAGTTCAATTTGTGCTGAACAAAAGTTAAATTTTTTTTTCGTTTCTGCAATCATTAAAGGCATGAAAACATCACTTTTTGAAACAAATTCTGGCGAAGTCCCCATGTTCTGGAATACGTCGAGAATCCCAGGTGTTATCATTTGAGAGACTGTGCAACGAAACGAAGTACAAACGTATACTGAACATATATAAATGTAAAGGGCGTCTCGTGCTTAATCGTGTGGAAGTGTTTACGCAAAGTGCAGTGTATCGACTTTTGAATACTGTACGTGGGCTACCCCACTATGTCAGACTATGTTTGCTCAGCTCTTTGCTTTCCAAACCAGGGATATGACATGAATAAGGAATATACCGTACAGCCTACTATGGAGGCGTTATTACGTCATGAACATGTGGTGCTGATCTCATTCAGGCGTTTTAATAATAGACTAGCTAAATTGGTTGGATCACGGTTAGGCCTACTCGAAAAGAAATACCGGACGTTTGAAAGTTATGCAAGTTCTTGCGAATATGTGGCCTTGTGCGAAACATAGGCTAGTGGTATAAGCTAGGCGGCAGAAACAAGTATTCAACTTAGCCTGATGTCTGAATGGTTTTAGGAGTTTGGCTTAAAGTTTAAAGAGAATATATCCAGTCGCCTCAAGTTTCAAGTTATTTGTAAACATTACCTCAATCTTTCAAATTTTCTTGTATCTCCTTTACAAACATTCTTCTTAACATTTCTGGACAAAAAATTTTTAGTATGAAAGGTAAACAAATGACTTATCCTCCTTAATAGCAAATTAGTTTATATTTGTCGCATGAAGGAAAGAAGCTACTCGTGAATTGGGATACCGGCTCAGGGTACACTATTTCAAGTTACTAGGGTGAATGTTGTCTAGGAAATGTCGTACGAGGAAAGAGGAACCCACCCCTTTCTTTTAAACAAAGAACATAGCACGTTGATTGAAAATGGGCTTGTCTACAGTAAAGGAAAATATTCAGTGTGTGTTTTTTGCTTTGATGATATTTTGAAAGATGTCACAATGGTTTGGTGATTTTACAGTTCACCATACTTGGAGGGACTATAGAGAGATAATAAAGACAATTTTATCAATGTCCAACTTATATAAAGGATGTTTTGGGCAGAATTTGGGGCTATTTTGGCCTTTTTTACCACCTATAAGTGTTACATAGGATGTGGAATAAATTTATGATGTGAGTGGGACCTTTGCAGATGTGACTGATGCAGGTTCTTTGTCTTCATTCATAAATGTAATGTACAAAATAAATGGTAAATGATAAATGAATATTTTTAGGTGCACAAACACCGCAAAATTTTATCAGCAATTTGGAGTAAAATTTTGAGATTTGTCCGTCCATCTGGATATTAAATCTTAATAGTTGATATTTTAACTGAAAGAAAAGATTTCCAGAGCTAAGGTTATGATGTAACTCTTAACCTTGATCATGTGCAGTACCACAAATAAAATAATCCAACCGTAAATGCATCATAGTCAATTGCGGAGCACATGATGGTTACGTTGGTAACATGTCTGTCCCCTAATGGTTACGTTGGTAACTATCATATTAACAGGCCTGTAGGACACAAATTACCAGAGAATTTGATAAAACTGCATCTGTTCGCAGATGGCCATATTTGTCACTGATTTGTGTGCTTTCCTCCATCTTTTTGCTTCAACAAGGGTATGAGAGCCTTCAAGGCGATGTCCGTCCAGATGTTACCAACGTAACCATGTCCTTGTTGGTAGTATAACGTAGGCACATGGGGACATTGGTTTTTGATGAATGTTTCACATGTCATCAGTTTACACTTCAGGAAAGAGCAAAACTTGTGTCACAATGCATTCAAGTGTTTATAGTGCTTAATTTTCTCGAACATAGTTTGGTTACGTTGGTAACGAGGACGGACATCATTGATCTCCATACTAGTCCATGTTTAACTAATGGTAATGCAATTTCAGTGAAAAAGTGTTTGTTCTTTATCATTCTATTAAATACAGGGTTTATTTATACATATTGTCCTCCTTAAAGATTTCTGGAGCAAAGAGTTTCCATGTCTGTCCCCGTTACATACGTAACCAGTAACACTTACCACTTAAAAAGTGGTGATAGGTGAAAAGAACTATCTTCCTGCTCTCAGGAAAAAATTGAGACTACCAATCAAACAAAATAACACAACAAAAATTTATTCTTAGAGGACTTCAAATTTCACCACCTTTGTAACACTTTTATACCCCTTTATTGTAGACAAGCCCAAATACAAAGCTTCATATGGTTTAAGCTTCTCGGTTGTGCTAACATTCCAAAAACAATTTTCGGTTTGAAAAGGAAAACGTGCTTTTTGAAGGCGTGTGCCATAAGTCAGTCTCGGAGCCTGCAGGAATTGTGCAGCTCAGGCTTCTAGTCAAGCGGGCCAAGGGGGCGAATCCCTCTTTGAAATTTGTTCGCCCCCTAGCAAGTTTTCAAGTTGCCATTGGCTTAATGGCATTTGTATACATTTGGCCCCCTTAAAAATTTTTTAGCCCCTGGAAGCCATTTCGCCCCCATTCAGTACCTTGTCAGGCTACAAGCCTGGTGCAGTCACATGGGCGTCGACACTGCAGGAACCGCCCCAGTCTTGTTCTCCGTTGCCGAAAGCCCCACCAAGTTGTTAAGGGGAAGTCATGGGGGATGATATTTCAATAGCCTTAGACTTAGTATAAGTGTGCATATTTTCCCAACGCTCTCTACGAACTGTAGTTACCCTCCGGCCTGTTGCGACACATTCACGGGTCCTAAAAGCGATCGACGATTTATGTACCTGGTAGATCCCAATCATAAAAATGTTATGCAGTAAAATAATTTTGTAGGGGAAAACGGGACTAAAGAGTACTCAGAATTCGAGGCGAGTAAAGAATTTAATTTAGAAATTATCCCTTTATATTGAGCAATTGAGCAGTTTTGGTTTTTCCAAATCATAGTGGCAACACTCATTGGAACTTCTGTCCCTGGACAAGTTCAAGGAATATCTCTGGGGCAAAATATCGCTTTTAAGACCTTTAACCATTTGTAAAATTTCTTTATTGGAAGTTACTATCTGGGTCTAATTATGGAAAACAAATGAGGTCTACAAAGCAGCACACTGACATTCATTATTTGTATACTAACATCTGTGCAGTATATAAAGTTAACATTGTGTACCAGATTTAGTCTTTCAGAGACTTCAGGAGTTCAATAAATATTTCATTGCATTTATATTTATCTCTTTGTTTTCTAACGTACGTATGATCAACATGAGTTACAGACCCATCCAAAATATTGACTGCAGACTTTTAGGTCAACAGGAAAAGCTGAGCTTCGGCAATGTTGCGCTTGTTAGAAAGTGGTCATGTGTTTGGAAATACCCAGAAAATAAGGGGAGGGGGGAGGATTTTGTCACCTTTGTTTTAAGAGGGGACCAGTCTCCACCTTTTATTCCTGTACATCTGTCAATGAGTTGTCTCACAAAACAAAGCCATATCACTGGTGTGATCATTTTTCCACATTGATGTGTACATGCCAATTTTTTTTTAGTATGAAATTTATGCTTCAGAAGTATCCTTTGTAGGATCCTCTGTAGGTACAAGTTGTGATCTTGACATTTAAACCCAATAAAAGGCCTATTAATATGGTAGGTCTAGATTTTAGTGTGAAAATATGTACATCTCACTGAATAAAGCATTACTGTAACTCAGAACATGCACTACTGCTGTACAGTGTAGATCTGTGCACTCTATGTTGCCCATCAGTAGTGGTGTCAGTTAGTTTATAGTATGTTGTCCACTTAGAGAAGTGTAGCCGTTTCCACTGCCAGTAGTGATTAATATTGTTAACATGAAAAAAGTATTTCCAGCAAAATATTCTATACTTTGACAAGTTGAAAATATTGAAGAAGTGCTTGCATATATGTAAATTTGTTGTAGGGTACAAATTCTATTTTTTTTTTCTTTTTCAGAGGGGCTCTTTTTAAATATATTGGAGAGAATTAACCCCCAAAAAGTTTATTGGGGTTATCTCCCATCTGGGGGTCCACTTTGGCTATGTATTTTGTGCACTGGTTGGTGCTGTAGTCATGTATATGTAAAGGTCACTTTACTGCATGTGAATCTCCCTGTAGAACTGAAATCCCTTAGAGAACAATGCACCATCAAATGGGGTTTGCTAATAAATTACTTATAAAGCTTACTGAACCTAAAGGTATGTACCTGCATCAACCATCCTTTAACTTTGATAACAAAATGCAAGTAACTGTAAGTGTGAGGTACAAGTATCTTGTCAAATGGTTTTTTTCCTGGCTTTAAAAAGTTACTGCACCTGCTATTCAACATTCAAGCTTTCTTGTGCTACTCAAGATATGTTTTCACTCTACAGTGTGAATGATTGTGAATAGGCAGCCTTATCTTGAGTGTTTGTAACCATTTATGTGTAGAGTGTTTGAGGTCTGCTGTAAATTCTTCATATAAACCAATGAATACATATTTTTACTGGTCAATGTTTTCACTCACTATAGGTAGTGGTCGTGAAAATTGAAATAATTCTGGGATTTGCAAACAGTATACTTAAATCATGAATTGAAGGACAAGTAACTTCTGGAGCATACCACCTGGTGACAAATATAAGAGCTTACAGTCTGATGCATGCTGTCTCCTCAATTGATCTATTTCACCTACAGCACACTCTATTTCTCAGGGCTGGAAAAAATGTTTATTTCCCAGGAAAAGAGTAAAACTTCCCACAGTTGTTTCTGCATTTTTATGTATAAAAAATTGAAATTTCCATCCAAATGCCAGAACTTCCCACCAAATACCCACATTTCCCGGGAAGAAGCCTCCCAGCTTTTCAAGTTTTCCCACCCATGGTATTCTAATGGCAAGGTAAAAGGCTACAATGTATGGGAATATGCAAGATGCAGATGTATGATACACAAAGTGACCGATCCTCTAAGGCAGTGGTTCTACTTTTGTGCTTACAACATAGCAAGTGTGTACACTTTTACACATGCATACTTTGTATAGTATGCAAGGCACATTGCTTCCAGCATGTCTGTCTTAGCAAATCATGATGTCATGTGAAATGGGTCAATAGTACTGTACAATGTGGTTAAAGAGTGTCATCTTTCTCCAAAATGTCTAAGTTGATGGAAATGCAAACATACTGAAAGTATGATCCTTTACTGTTATGTTTTGCTAGTTTTACATATTTTCTCAGTCACAGCGGAGTCTCCTTTAAAAGGTAAATTGAAAGATGACTTGGCATCTTTCCCTTTTATTTCTCATAAGAATCACAAAACTAGAGAGAAATCTTTATGGTGGATAGGAATTGTCTTTTTGGAAATATCAAAACATAATTTCACTATGTTGTGGTGGTTATAAGGGCATATTGCATCAAACCTCCGATTTGGACTGTACCTGCTAGGGGTGGCAAATCTTTGAAGATTCTGAGAATACTGTATCAGTGAACATGTGTTACTTCACTGAAAGCGGTAAGTGCTGCTTTTGAAAATGTTCAAGGATGGAAAGCCATATTCTGAGGCTGCTGATACTTTCTACTTAAGCCATTTCTTTTTCTTTTTTTTACTTATTCTTTGTTTTTGCTCACAGGTTCCATTTCTACTGTACTCCTGCATGAGAATTAAAGAAGAATGGAGAGTGGGACAAGGCAAAAAGTACATTTAACCAGAACAGATGCTAAACCTACTAAAGCTACCAAACCAGTCAGGATGACATCAACAGTCATAGGAAGAAGAAGGAGAGCTAGTAGAAATATGTTTCATCTCGTTCACAATCGACACTTCCGGAAAAAACCCGTTATAGACATTTGTGAGGTAAACAGCTTTTACTATCATTTTTTGAAGAGTACCTAATTTGCAGTACACAGGGTTTGCACACCCTTGTAAACCTTGCATGTGCTTTAATTTTGAGGGAATCATTGTCAAGGTCTGAAAAGTATGAAAAAGAAATGTTTATAAGTTTATTGAAAGATCTTGCAGAAACTTTTAATTTCAGGAGTACTGTACTGACCCTAGAACCATGAACATTGTAGTGTTGAAACAAGTGCCAGAGAACAGTTGTTAACCCTGCAAAGTACTGGAAATATGCTTCATTTTGTTCTTCTTAAAAGTGCCTCCCTCCATCTTCCTCATACAGTTGACTAGGAGGATGGTAACGGAAGAGAAAGTGGACGATTGTAAAGCACATACATGCTTTTTCCTTGCTGGGGAAATGATATCTAATGATCTGAATATCCCCAACTTTGATGTGATCATTGTCATCATTATGCTTAAATGCTATTCTGTTCCATCAGTACTTGTTTTTCCTTCCAAACTGTTCAAGTTTTGCAAATAGAATTCCTCTTATTTTAATGCACTGAGGAATTATATAGCAAGGGGGCTAGCTTTCCCAGAATTCACAAGTTGACTTTCTGGATGTACAGTACTTGTAACCTTGGCCATCAGTTTTTCTGTGGTGTTATTTTAAGAATGTTGAGTATATTTCAATATGCCTTTACTGGAATTGGGAGAGTCCTGTTGTCCTGGAAAATTTGTTACTTTGCAATGTAAAATGTACCTTAGTCCATGTGGTACTGTACAGTATGTTTTGACCAGTTCTGTATTTCATTCCTCATTTGCAGCTGCCTGAGGATTTTCTTGAAGGTACAGAGAAAAGACTTGGCTTAGAAAAGAATACTGGTATTCCTGTCCTGGTCAAAGACATGAAAGAAGCAGCAGTTAATCTCATCTCACCTAAGGTCCCAACAGCTGAACATTCTAGAACGTTATTAAAATGCATGAAGGTATGTTATTGAACATCTTTTAGAACGTTTCAATCCCGGAGGTCTTTAAGACTATCTTTGTAATTGTAAATTGAATTTGTTGAGTTTCCAGGAACCGGCTGTCAGATGATATCCTGGGTTTATGCGTGTGACACCCAGCTTTATTATACAGTATCTCCAGATTGGAAGCATGGATATTTTTCATTGGTGGTATTTGGATATGTTTTATTAAGTTGAAGTAGATTACATTGCTAAGCAAAGTCTGTCCATATTGAACCTCTAGTGGGATCAGAGTATAACTACCAGTATTCTGTGTCACTGCTGGCAGGAACCCTTGTAAAATTAGGACATTCAGGCACTATGTAAGCCCATATTACTGTTATTACAGTACAGGAACCTACCCTTACAAAACTGGAATTGACTTTTACTGAAGGAAAGTCCAAGCAAATGTAGAAACTGACTAGAAACAGAATTTCACATTTACAAAAAGGAAATTCTTGTCTTTACACTTAGGCTATGAGGGTTGCAAGAGTTATACTCTGCCGATGAAAAATAATACTTTTAGTTCATATCAAAAGAGCCTTTGTATGTGGAAATAGGGCATTTGAATTTGAGTACAGTATGTCTCCTTGTAAGTGTGATCATCATATTTGGGGCGTAGAATAAGTAATCCTTTGGTTTGTGTTTCTATGGATTTGAAGCAGTGATTTTTCAGGTGCTTTATTATTAATGATCTTGACTGATTGATTAATCGATCGATTTGTAAATTGATTGATGTCATGTTTCTCATCAGGTTATGATTGAGAAAGTACAGTCAGATGACAATGTAGAAATTTTAATGATGAGCAGGCCAGGAGAAGAACCAAGAGACAGTAAATCAGTTTCATCAGATTTATTTGAACTCTTTGGTGGTATAGAGGTTAGTATACTTATCATCTTTGATCCCGTTTTGCCCTGATTGCTTCTAAGTTCCTCTTTCCTTCTTTGAAACATCAAGAAAATACATTTCTTTAGGAGAGTGTAGTTAATGATTTATTCATAGTGTGTAGCCAAGTGTTGCAGTTCTTTCACTAGTGTATTTTGATCCCACCTGCTTTAATACTTTAAGTTCACTTTCATTAGAAAATGTGATAGCTTCAGCTGTTTGTATTATCATGAGACAGGAAGATAGGAATTGAATGACATTTTCACCAGAATGCTTAGATTAAGTTCCTCTTCAATATTTTAAGCATTTGTATGGTCTGAACTTTTCATTTGCTTTTTCTTAATGTTCTTCACAGGTTACCACTGGAGTGTTACTTCAACCATTCTACTTCCCTCCTAAGGATACATCTAATAGAGCAGGTGAAGACATCTTTTTCTTGGAAACACTGGTTACCTACTTTGTCATATTTTTGTTTCAATTTAATTAACTTTATAAGTGGACCTATGCAAAGAAACTGTTTAGTAAGTTTGTTTCAAAAAAATGTGTAGCACTGTGATTTGGAATAAGTTACTACTGTCAATTCCTTTGCAATACAAAGGGAATCAACCTTGCTTGGTCCATCTGTGATGGCACAAAGATGAGTGGTTCATTTTTGTTTATCTTTAAACCTGTTTACTGTGTGATAGAAAAGAGGATCTCTTAATGTAAAAGAAAGTCACGCTTATGCATCTATGAACATGAAATTTCCAAGAAGTGGAACGAGTTGCTATAAACATTAAATTATTAAACATTAAATTATTAAACAGTGGTTTTCCCATGTAAAATTTTGTGTTTTGTTTTCATTTTCACAGAAACCGATAAATGGAAGAAATTAGCGTATAAGTCTCTTGAACTGCTCCATGGACTATTTCAAAGTGTTAGTATCCTGGATATATTTTTTTCGATCAAATTTAATATGATGTTAGTTTTAAATGTTTCTTCATGATTGTGATTGCAAAGTGTCTTCAAAGAAAGTTCTGTTTCACCTTGCATAGTATGTATAATGAGGGGTGTGACTTTTAGGAAATAGGCAGGGAAACATGTTTGAGAACTGTTAAGTGACTTAAGTTTACGCATTGAGGAAGTTAATGCAGTATGCTTAGAGTTCTCAAGTATGGAAGAAGCCAATAAGGGCCTCTGTATTACAACTTCACATCAAGTAGCTCTCAACTCAACTTTTAACTCAGAATCGGGAATATTGTTAATTTTGAAGATGACGTCAGATTGGAAAAATGTAGATTACTCTTGGATGAAAACCTTACCCCAGTATGACACATTTAGGCACCAAGTTGCATTAAATGCCACAGGCTTTATCCACTTGACCATAGCACTTATAGGATGTGAATGTGTTTAAATGTAGTTATGGTTATGTTGTGTGTATATATGCACTCTAGAAAGTCATGGTCTTGCTATTTAAAGGCTGCTGTTCCAGCAACAATTTGTAAGAAAAAGCAGTCATTGGTGGCCAGTGAGTGCTTTATGAATTGTTTATGTTAGGTTAACATTTATGTTCAAAGGAAAGAGTAATGACAGTCAAGAGGCATTAAAGTATGACATTTAATTCAACTTTAACTTCCACCAGTTTTGTTGAAATGCAGTATACACCCACACTTTTTATACAAAGGTGAAAACAATCAAGTCTAAATTTCCTTAGCCTTTTTAAAATTCCCTTCAGGAATTTCATCTTGAGCGATTGTGTATGAAAGCTGAAGTGCTCATTCCTCATAACATGCAAATAGTTTTCAGAATCAAGAGGTTGTTGAATTCTTTCTAGTCTCATCCATCCTTGCAACTCTTCTTTGATAACATTTGGGAAAGGATGTACTTTCCAAAGGACAAATGCTAGGCACTGGATGCACAGGTGTTAACCAGTTAAACTTTTTGCATCATGTGAAGTTCACCTTTTGAAGTCACCTAGTTAAAAATGATATCCACCTGACACTTCAATCATCAAGTGTAAAGGGATATGCCAAAGTTTTTGGCTAATATTACAACCATACAAATAAAATAATCTTGTTTTCATTAAATGCAGCTTAATCACCAAGTGGATACATTTTTAGAACCCAAGTATGCGTAGTTCAAGTGGTCTCCAGCAAATGCAGAGTTCTTTGCAGGAAATAATAACCAAAGCCTCATTCTCTCTGAAAACAGTGTCTATTTGAATGTTTATACCATATTGTGTTATTTCTTTACTTTCAGTTGGGTCCAGAGATGGGGATGGACTTGGGGCAGAATTCTGATCTCATTCTTCACCTCTTTAACCTCATGTCTGATAAGTCATGTTTCTTGAAGGCAGCAACTCTCTTAGAAGATATTCTTGGTAGTCAAAACAGTACTTTTAAATTGTCTGATTTAGGTAAGTTATTGCATAACTTATTGTGTGTGATTTAGGTAAGATATTGTGAAATAAAAGCACACTCTGTATTTTACTCTGTTGATGTTTACTTGTAGAGTAATGAGTAGGTAACCTGTAAAGGAGTGAGTGGACTTGTATTTATTTAGAAGGGAAGATGTACAGATAAACATGCTGTCTTCAGTTGTTATTTGTGCTAGTGAAGTGTAGCTTTAAGTTCCTATGCATCCTTGCAAGTACTTTTGAAGTGGAATATATTAAGTGAAGATAAGTTTAGATGGGAAATGCGTGTGTTGCCTTAAAAAGAAAAACTCACCTGACTTTAACCTGGCTGGGAAATTACCCCCTCTCCTAGCTGCTAAGCATTACTGCTTCATCTGCCGCTGCTTTTATCCATTTCAGCGTAGCACAGCTTAACTTACATATCTTTTGTTTCTCTATTTTACTTTCAGATGGCCTTCCTAACCTTATTTCCAACTTTAGTGATGAACAAATAGCAAATTCTTGTCGAGTCCTTTCTATAGCAGTTTCAGAGTTGGAAAGTAAAGACCACCACAACACACTAGCAGCCCAAGACAGGGCAACACGAAATAGGCAGGAATCTCCAGTATCAGACACAAACCAAAGTAAGTAAATGGTGATAATGTCATCATGCAGGGATTCAAAGTCAAACGGTCAGGTAACTGAGGTGTTGCGAATAAAGATGTTTGCACCCCAGAATGGAATTGCTGACACCGTTTGACTTAAAGGGGTTGAATATTTATATTTCCTTTTGTGTAAAAGATGAATGTTAACTTGGGTCATTTGTATGTACATTGTCATTGATTATTTCTACTTTCTTTTCAGAAATTTTAGTTGAATTACCTAAATTTGTTGAAAGGCTGGTACAGATTGCCTGCCAAAAAATAGGTAAGTTATCAATCATAGACTTTGATTTTAGGGTCATACCTCTATTAAATTAATTTTATGTCCATACTACTCTCCTTATGTGTCTCCTTTAAGTGTTTCTTGAGAAAGGAAAATTTGTATATACCTTGAAAATATTGTTGGGATTTCCTTATACAGTCATTCCGATGGTCTTAGGAACTCCTCAGCATTCATTTTGCAGTGTGGTAAAGACACTAACAGTGCATGCAGTCAGTGACACCATGACCTTTGTCATATAATACTGATCCGAATTCTTTAAAAAATCATCAGGCAAAGTTGATTAAAGAATGTTTAACCATAAGAAATATGTTTTTTTCTATGTGTGATCTTTCAGAGAGTAGTCAAGCTCCAAACATGCAAAATTTAGTGAGCGAAATTGAAAGTTGGGTAACCTGGCTGGACAACTCCATGGCATTTGATGCTCTTGCTGAAGTTGTAAATGATGAGGATGGTGTCTATCTTAACCTACCTCTCAATGATATTGCAATTCCTCTGCCACAGTCCATCCGTGCAATGCACCAAGTGGTATATAAAGTTGAAGTTCTCTATGTTCTGTGCCTTCTTCTTGGAGGAAAACAAAGGCAAAAGGTAGGAGTGATTGATTATATAAACTGCTTATTAGGTCAGAAAATTTTGTGCAAGTTGCAATATGGAGAACCAAGATGAGGGTTCCATGATGTCAAAGTTTTGAAGAGTTTCACAAACATTGAGATACTTCTGTTTGAAATCTGGACTAATTGAAGTGCTCCATGGATGCAAAATTTTTTGATGTGAAATGTGTGGAATGATGAGGTCCAAATTTGATTTCATTATTACGTTGGTTAGTCACTTTATGTCACCCATGAAATGTGACAACCGATCCTCCAATCGAATGTAGAGAAACTAATGAGGTGTTATATAAAAGTGATTAACATATTAACTGTCTTTTAGCTTGTATTTATAAGTGTGTTTTTAAAGAGAGATTAAAAAGTTGTGGTTTTTGTGCACATCATCTCATCATGACAATACTGGTAACAGGTTGACAAGAAACAAATTAGCCTGCTGCTAGTGTAAACTAGGTGCTATTACATGGCTAGCAAAAATGTTTTTTCCCGGGAGGGAAGTCAAATTTTCCAACATTTCTTCCATACTTCCATGTACAAAAAAAGGAAATTACCCTCCAATTGTTGAAATTTCCTGCCAGATACCCAAATTTCCAGGGAAAGGAACCTCCCAGCTTCCCAACATGTTCCACCAATGGGTGCTAATTTGCTACCTTGCAAGGTAGTCACTTCTTTGGGTGTACAATTCTTTTTTCTCTGTACAATTTCCTTTATGTTGACATAATTTCAAGCAGATACTTTATACTAACCTTGCTACCTTTATAGATTTCAGGCAGACTGTAAAGATATCTTGTGTCCATAAAACTGAACTTTTGATATTTTCAGTTAGGGTAAAAAATTCGTAACAAACTTTTGTAGGGTTGTAAAAGATAAAACAGGCTCTGTGAGAATGTGCCTATAAACATTTCACTGTGCTGAAGAACTATTTCTTTCACTTCCAGGTACAAGAGATAGTGTCTCAGTGTCAACTTATGCCAGGTCTCAATGCAATATTTGACCGGGTCATCTGGAACTGCGTCCTCAAGTCTCCCATACATAGTGATAATCAGAATTGTGACTGCAGCCCAGAGGTTGCTCTGAAGGTCCAGTTCTTGAGACTAGTCCACACATTTTGCGACCATCATGAGTAAGTTGTTCACTTCTATGCCAAAAGCAAAAAAATTGGAAATTTAAAACTAGGATTGAATTTGCATTGTTTTGTGTTCTTAAATGCAATATTTTTCACTTATCATCCTTTTGGTTTTCTTTCCATTTCAGTAACAAATATGTACTTTTAACAAAGAAGGAAATACAGTCATTGGAGAAGATTTCATCTCAGGCTAATATACCAGTTTGTGAATCTGTCAAGAATGTAGACAAGTGAGTAGAATTGAAGATTGCATTAGTTGTAGTTGATGTAAATGCATTGTTTTCAGATGAATATTTGTTAATGGCTTCAATTATACAAAAAAAGTAAAAAAAAGTTGATGTGGCCAATTATGGATCATACTGCTGAGTTAAGTGAAAAGAGGATTGATCAAAAGAAAGCTGTTAAAATCTATCACAGCTTGTTCTGTTTTGTTCAGTGTGCACATGTAGATTTTACCACTTTGAGTGGTAAACAGTGATGGCTTATTACATCATTGCAGCAGCTGATGTTACAATGCATGGCATTTAAAATTGTATGGTTGTCATGGTAACATAAGTTGGATGTATGTAATTATTGAAAGACTAAGAAGACTTTGGAGGAGTCTGCTCTAACAAATACACCTTCACAAGTATAAAATGCATAAATGCAACTTGCAAGGCACAGAAAAGAATTCAGTAGTTGTTTGTTGGTTTCTGGTAAAACCGAAGGTGTAGTGTGAAGATATATTGAAGATTACTGAAATTTAGATGTGCGTAGGCTTGTCTAGTAGGTGGTATGTGGATCAGTACTGTATAATATGTTGATGGACCCTTAAGTGGTTTGAACTGTAATAAAGCAATGTGTTTTTTGAGCTTGGTTTGTTCTTAACATTTGTAGAAGTGGTTGTTTGAAATTAAATTTCCAAGGAGAGTGTGAGAAGAAGGGTAGTTTCAGTTGGCTTTCTGTATTAGTTCTCCACATAATTTGTAAGAGTGGGGCTATTGAAAATTTTTTTTGATCTTGAACTGGTGACGATTTACAAAGCAAACAAAACAGCAGTATCCTGGAGAAAGTCAGGCATAGTAATGTGTAGGTGCAAATCAGTTTAAGAAACACTGTTGGTGGACTGGAAGCAAGTAACTATGAAATTGATTTAGATGATATGCTTTGAACATATTGGGTGATGATTAGGGCTCTGTCAATAGTAAGGATGATATTTTAAGGCAACATTTGTGATCTCAGAGTGAATCAAGACTGTGCACTACTACATCTGGCTCGGTGGATAAAGATGGTCGCCAGCTAAGTTTTTTTTGTCCACAGTAGAATTTTAAACAACCCTAACTGATTGAGACATACTGCTTGAGACATACTGCATTTTTCATGTTCATTTCAACTTTGAATTCTGTGAGGTAATAATCTATCCTACTTTTTAAATAGATAGCCCATCATTTCAAGAACTGTGTTAACCTAGCTGGCTGTACAGTGTTCAATAGGAAAAATGGGGATGGCCGTGAAAAGGGTTAACCTTCAGTGACATATTTAACTGTTATGTTTCTGATTTGATCACACAGGAGTCTGCTGTGTAATTCCAACAAAGGTATTCTAACAAGATTGGTTGATGTAACAAAGTCGGAACCAGAAGATTCCCCATTCAGGTTAGCTACGCCCATACTACATGCTTCCTAGTAGCATGATGTGTACTGCTTTGATGGGCTTAGGAGGCAGTAATTCCATTCACCAGATGTTGTTTTATCTTGTAATGTAACAGTTTTGGTTGTTAGGATTAATTAAAGAAAAGGTGGTGTCATCCAGCTTTTCTTTTGTTATGACATTTGTCTTTCCCACTTTTTTGTCTTTGAAGTGATTTCATTGTGCAGTAGGTTTAATAAAACCTTAAGCCAAGGTCAAAAAATTGTTCTGGTGCATTCTTTCTCATAGTTCCAGTTGTTGAGAATTTGCTTTACTGAGTTTGTAATCATTTAGTACTAAATACTGAAGTACTAATAGAGTCACACAGATATACAGTGGCAAGGTAAAATCTACAAAATCATAAGCACTGACTAAATTTTTATTCACATAAATTTGACTCAGAAGAGAAGCAATAGTAACTCATTGTTTCATTGTCATGACAGGTTTTGGCTGGCAAGAGCTGTGGAAAGCTTCTTACGAGGGAAGACATCTTTTGCAGACCAGACCTTCCTCTTGAAAAAGGGTTTACTGGAGGTAAATAGCTGATAACATTTGCAAGAATGTGATATTACTCTTAGAGTATTGATGTTATCATCCTCCTTGCTTAGTGTGTTGTTATTAATGATCCTCTTTTTAGGAAGATAACAAGGCAGCCTAAAGTTCATAGAACACAAAAAAAAAAAAAATAAGAAAAGGTCACAGCAGTGAATTACGACTAAAATATAAAATGTAAAACTAAAATATAAAACGTGAAGAGGAAGCATTTATGTTATCTTATGCTAGCTGTTATTAAATTGAAGTCTGTTGTATAATAAAATGTCAGGGTGGGTACTGCTTGATATTTCTGTCTTCAGTTTCAGTATTAAAACTAGACACTTGATAACAGCAACAGAGTTAAATGGACAGTTACATCTTTCTTGCAGCACATTATTAGGCATCTTCTTGAGACAGAGAATAAGAGTAAAGAAGTGATTCAGAGTTACTTTGATCTGCTGGCAGAACTCATGAAATTTAACATTGGTGCTTACCAAAGGTTTAACAAGATAGTCACTACAGAAGAAAAGGTATGTGAATGTACAGTTACTCATAATTTGTATTCTCTTGTAAAAATTTGAGCAAGACCTGTGATTTGGAAATAACTCCTAGATGCAGTGTTGAATGTAATAACTGATGTGTGCTCATCAGAGGACCTTTTTGACCATACTTTAATGTTATATAAATATAAAGTGATAAAAATAGGCAGAAAATTTCACAGACAGTCATAAGAAGCCATGAAATATTGCTGAAACTGGCCAAATTACAAATACTCAAGAGTGAAGTGCACACTCATTAGCAGGATAAATACACAGAGGTTTGTTAACATTAAGGCTATACCAAAGAAAACTATTGAATAAGTTTGTACACTTTGCAGACTTGCTTTATTCTTTGTTGGATTGACTTCTGAAATTGTGGATTTTAACACTACAGAAGCTAGTACTGAAGTGATTCTATCATGAAGGAAAAAATACATGTGAAAAAGCATGATCATTTGCAGGCACTTCATGCTGAAAGATGTAATGTTAGACATATATTGCAATGTAGCCTATTCATTGTAATTTGAACATTTGGTCACACTGTTGAGTTAATAATGTTGAACCTACACCTCCCTAAAATCAATACTGCTAAGACTTACTGGTGCAATCATATTTTAGGGTGCACTTAAAGTTTCTAGGCCAAAATAAGTCATTGAGCTACTGCTTGAAGTTAACTTTTGTGGCTTTTACAAACATAAAATGTGACCTTTCCATACATTTGCCAAATAGGTAGCTTCTATTACTCTTGGCCATTGTAGATGCCTGACTTGTGTATGTGCATAAGCCTACAGTTACTGACAGTTGGAAGTCATGTGGGAGTGTTGTCCACTTATGAAGAGACAGACTGGATTTCACCAAAACCAGGACAATTGGCTGTACAATGCTGAAAATTCATGTTCACCTGAGAAACAGCAAACCTTGGCTCAAATTAGCATTTTGCAAAAATAATTGCATCAGATGTCATTTACTGAGACCTATAAAACATTTTAAAGACATAACTTTCATCATGATACTTCGACTTTAATATTCTAGTGTGAAGGCTAAAATTGTCTTCTTATATTTCCTCTTGTCTCTTTCCACAGTTCAGCAAGTTCATGAATATTGTGCTGTCAAACATAGTGGATTCTAACATGTTCATCAGATGTATGGTTCTGTCACTGGAACACTTTGAGAGGGAACAGAGAGAAAATTTTGGTATGTGTCTTTCTTAGAGCCAAATGATGTTGTTGGCACTTGGCGATAACGTTTCAGTGTTACTTTTGATACATATTTTCCAGAGGGTGCCAAATATATGATATCATAGTGTGTTGTCACCTTCTACCAAGGCTTTAGCCAGGGCCTGTGCAAAATCAGACAAGTTTTGTACATTTCACAGCTTAAGAAGGGTCAAAATTGCGTCATTTTGGCAAAGTTGATGGGGTAGACGTTCTCTTCCCCCTTAGACTCACCCCTGGCTGCTAATATAGGACTCATTGACCTGAAATCTTGGCCAAAAAAACCCCTTGCTGCTCAGGTCAGTCTTGTTTCCCTAGCAATGCCCTCTTACTTATATCTTAACATATTTCTCAGTAGATGTAACACACAGAACAAAAAAAGAAATACATTCTTACGATGGTATCTACCTTATTTCAGGAAATGATTGATAATGATGATGGTAAATTTTTAACAGTTTGTCATTTACCTTTTAACATGGTTTTTGACCAGCACACAAGTCAGTAGCATGTTTTTGAATGGCTTTACTAACTGCTTCATTGTGGCAGAGAGTAAGAACACAAAGCAATAAGTTCTAAAGCTAGAATGTTGTTGAAAAGTGTGGACACAGTTCTACGACTGGTTTGGTATATGACAGACTTGCTAAAATAAAATGTGTCCGTGGAAGTGACAAAATGGATATTATTTTTCTTTCACTTTTTAGAGTGGTTGATTCAAAACTGTATGTTGATGAAATACATCAGGAAGAAAGACAGCAGACTAAAGTTTCTCTTTAAGCTAATCAGTGTTGTCAATGTGGAAATTTTAACACAGGTAAGGAGAAAATAGTTTATCTTCAGTGTCACAGTGATGGACTTCTAAAGTCTCACAAATTTTTGTGAGTTCCAAGAAATCCATGCAAACTTTATGCCGTCCCAAATATTTCCACCCTCCAGTCTCACAGAGTAAGGAGTGATAGGCATAGTAGTGTGAAGTGAATTGGAAAGAAGTTTGGCAAAGTTCATTTGATGCTATCTAGCCAGCCAGCTTTTATTCAAAATCCTAGTGCTTACTGACTGCCTCTATGAAAATGAGAATAAGTTTCAAGCCAGTGCTAGTCAGTGAGCATGTTTTAATGAAAGCATTTATCCCCCACCCTTTGAAATGAAAATGTGGAATTCAGTAAATGGTAAAATCTAAATTCATTGCTTAGCTAGGGAACTCATTTACTGCCCACACACTGTAATAGATATTGGTTAATGAAAATCAGTTTCAAGTCAGTGTAGTTTAATAAGAATGCTTTACACCAGTAAATGAAGAGAGAGCATTTATCCTCTGTGTCCTTGAAGTGAGAAATGGAACCAAAGGAACTGTGGAATTTAAATCCATTTTATGTGAAACTTATTTCTTATTTTTGCACTATAAAAACTACATTTATACTCTTCATAGGAAAATGTTAGCTGTCTCAACACCACCATCATATTCCTGATGTTTGCTGAGAGGAAAGGAGAGCTGTCTATGTACCTGCACGACCTAAGGGCAGAGGAGCAGTCACAATGTAGACCAGGGTATCTCCTACAAAACTTAAGGGAGCTGCTTCTCTTTTGGCAGGAACATTACTTGCATAAGGAGAAAGACTGCTCTGCACTGGAAAAGGTAAGGACTGGAACCATTTATCTCAAGATGAAAGAACAGTTCCCTAATTCAAGGGGGGATAGGGGTTAGTGGAGAGGTTGTGAGCGGTCAGTAGTCACTATTTTGAAGTGCAGTTGCAATTATCTACGACCGTAGATCATTATTCAAAATTCCGCAGGTTTTGTTATTCAGAGAAAGTGAGGGAGGTGTTGGGGTGTGCTTTTGTAGCTAAGTAGATTGTAATCTGAAAAGTTATGGAATTACCACTGTAAAGGGATAAGTTATCAGCTGTCATGTGTATAATAACATGCAACAACTTGTCTTTCTGTCAAACAGGGGTCTTGTATACGGTTCAGTAAATGGAGGGACACTGTATCCACACTCACAAAAGTAGACATCAAGTCACCGCTGTCAGTCCTACATTACTTAAAGATGGATAACCTCTTACCAGATGATCTGATGGATACCTCTGATGTGAACGTTAGGGTCAACTAACCCCAGACCCATCTCCATGACATCTTCTGTCAGTGCAGGATTGATCAGTGATTCAGCACCTGAATTTTATGGATTGCTTACTCCAGATTTGCCACGGTGACACTTTTCACGGGATTGAAGGTGAATGTCAACATTGAAGGCAGAAGTGGTTGATGACAGAAAGAATAATGTGAAAAGGTTGGACTTGAGATAGTGTTTTTCTGAATTGTATAGACGGCTACCTTTTGATCATTAGTAGCTCTTATACTCCCAGGAGTCATGGTGAAATTGAACTGTGGGGCTGTAATTGTTGATGAAAATAATTCTTAAAAGGGGTGGGGAAGGGGTAAGTTGGGGTGTAGGCTGGTGAGTTTGGAATTAAGGATTCATACTGGTGAAGGTGAAGTGCCCGGAAAGTTTATTTAGTTCACGCAATTGTTCAAAATCACCAATGTTTTGAAAGTGTCAAAAAGGTTGTACATTGTATATTTTGTAGGAATTATTCAAGTTTGCCTGTGAGGTATTGTCTTTGTGTGGATGATGCAGGTTATGTTATTGTGGAATTCTTAAAAATGAAAGCATTTTAAAGATCATTGTTAACAGATCACTGGTTTTATGAAACACAAAGGTGTTGGTTTTACTCAGTCATATGTTCAATTGGAAAGAGAGACACAGGAAAATAGTAATTTTAGAGTCTTTGGATACTTGCTGGCTTTGTATTCTTAAGACTGTCTTGTATTGTGTTAGGTGATTTGCAGTGTAGTTTTCAGCGTTGATAGTATGACAGGCAACTGCAGAGGGAATTATTTTTATGTAACAAGATATAAAATGTTTATATTTTTAACTTTGATGAAGTTAGTAACTCCATATTTCTGTTGTGCTTTTACACTCTTTTCACATTTTGTACTAAATATAATGCTGGTGATAATTTTAACTCTTATCATGCGGGAGGCGAGATATCTTGCCTGAGGGCTCTTTCCAAATTAAACATTTAATAGACTATATGTAAAATAAAAGAATGCCTTTCATTCACTTTTTTGGCCTCAACTCTAGGAAATGATGGTGCTCGACTAGAATAGGTTATTTCTGGTAAGGAGAAGTTCTATAGGTGCACCTGCTGAGCTCAAATGCTTCAAAAATGAAGCCCTCCTCAAAAAGAATCAGCATGGTAAAGAGTTAATGTGGAATGTTGAATTGTTTTCTGTCAATTATCCTTCAGCATGTCGAAAGTAAGTTACAGAAGTGAGTAAATGAGCCATTGTGCAGTGGTTGGTGAGTTCCTTTATGGAATGGCAGTGACAAGCAGCATAAGCTGCCTTTCTAAGTAATGTCATTCTTTTTACTTTGGCCTACTAAAGGTATTGTTTTCACCTGCTTCAATTATTTAGCATCAGACCCATATTATTTATATACTTATAGCTTTTAACAGCTGCTGGTATAAAACAAGTTAATTTTTGCAAAAAGCACACTTACCAAATATGCTGTGACTCCATGATACTGCTTCGAGATCACTGCTTGTTATTGCTGGGTGATTGTTGTCCAAACCATAGAAATTGAAGTTGGGGAGAATGCTGACATAGTGAATTGCTGCATTTTTAACAATTGAAGCCATGAAATTGTGAGGGCAGTTCCAGTATATGGTAAGAAGCCAGATGATTTGTGTGTCTCCATATGTACAGTGTGCATTCATCTTAGGAAGTTCAATTTCATTTTATGTTTTTCAAAAGATGAGGAATAATTTTCATTATAAAGTCATGATGCCTTATGTTTTTCTATACTCCTGACTTTGAAAACTTGTTTCTCTTCTAATAGCTGACACAAAAGCAGTGACGTAATGTTTGTATACACCCTGTTGCTTTCTTCCCATAGACAGCTAGATGAGTGGCTTACTTTTGTTTCTATGGGCCAGACTCATAAGGTATTAAAGAAAGATTGGGACAAAATAATAGCAAAACAAATCATCATTTAAATAAAATCTTTTGTTTTTAGGAAACTGTAAGGGTATGCTTTGCTTGTGTTGAGGTGGTATGTAAAGAAACAATTTGAATTCATAATTATGCAGTTTCATTCTCTTTGTTCCCTTGTAAAAAAGTAAGTGATTATTGTTCTCCTAAAGGAATTACCCTTTTCTCTACCTCATTGCCACTCCTGTTTTTTTTCTCCATGAGTGGAAGAGCCTGGTTGGTATGTTATCGTTAGTACATCATTGTGGTAATTTGGGGACAGTGTGGGTGTCAGCTTTATAGAATAACTTAAGTAGGTGTAGCAGATAAGGAAAGAGCATATCATGAAAGTTTTTTGTTACAAGCTTCACTTAGTTTTTTTCTTCTTTTTTATTTGCTTAAAAATTTAATGTGGCTGTTTTATGATGCAGTCAGTTTTTGTTTCACAGTATCTGTTCCATTCTTTGCCATTTGAAAATATGATATCACGATTATCTCCTAATTTTCTCCAAATGTCAAGCAGAGCTTATATCATCACTGTACATAAATGACTACACCCTACAAAAAGTGTTTTGGTTCTGAAAAAGTATTCCTTGCAAATGGCTTTTTGAATGTTCCACTTTGTAACATGATCCATTTAACAGTTTGCTACAGAAATTATGGCAGGTTGTTTGAAACAGTAATGTGCATTGCTGATCTGCACACTCTGGTGACCTTTGTAATAAAGAGATATAAAAAATTTTATATTTTTCCTAACGACAAAAGAATTCTTTCACTCTGAATATACATGAGTGCTTAATTGTAGTAAAGTCATCCAAGCTCTGGTTTACCAGTACTGTGAATTTTAGTTTACTCATGTCATTTCCTTTATAGCTCTTGAAATTGTTATGCCTGCTAGGAACATATTTAATGATTTTAGCTAAATGCACTGATATTAATTTCAAGTTCATGGGTATGTACTTTTTTTTTTTGAAAAATTTGTAGTACAGAAGGGGCATTTTCCACCTTTGGCCAAAGGCTGGTGAATCCTTGCTATTTGTTGAGTGATGACAAAGATTCAGTTGATGAGATTGGATTGTTTTATGAAAATTCTTGCCTAATGTATATACCATATGTAGAGTAACTGGTGGTCTCGTATAAAGTCTTGGGAAAATAGTCGTGGCAAGGGAAGTACATACCCTGTTATATAGACCATTAATTTTAGTTTACATGTCTTTTTCTCTGTTTTCCTTTTCCTGTGATAAGTTTGTAAAACATCTGTGTGGTTGTGCCATCTTACCTACTTCATCAATGATATTTAAAAAGATGAAAAACATTTTAGCTCTAAAGAAGAATGGTTTTAAGAAAGGAAGTTTGATATTTTTACCAAGAGATTTTGGAGGCATCAGAAATAAGAGAGCAGAACGGTAACATCTTTCATGAGCAGACGTACAGGAATGGATTTTGTAGAATATCACTTTGTTTTTATGTATAGAGCATAAAACTCGTTAGCAATGTCTGCATTGAATTTTTATTCTGTTGGATGTATGTAATTCAACTTAATTTTTTGTCAATGAATTTATTTGATATAGTGCTTAAAGGAAAGCTAAATACACCACTGGTATCTAATGAAAGGAATCTAACTTTTGTCTATATTGCTTCTGAACTTTTAATGACTGTCACGGCAATGCTAAAAATATCTGACTGGTGAGGGCTACAATCCTGCTGTTACACTGAACACTACTGAGCCACTTGTGGTCTTCCACCATCACATCTGGCATCCACTTCTCCCATGGGATTCTAATGGCTTCTGGAACCCATTATCTGAAGTGGCCAGTTGACGAGGTGCCTTACTAGACAAATTTCAGAGATTTGTTTAAATTTAATGTTCAGAATTGTCACTTAAAGTTCATTAAAATCAGTTCTAACTGAAGATGTATCTGTCTAAGGTTTGCTACAAACACTTTTAGTTTGAAACCTGAGGGTGTGGCATCAACTCGAGCTTCTGACAGATTCCTGGATGCAAAAATAGAAACGACCTGTGATCCTTAAAAAAGGAAAGAAAAAACTAGAAAACTAATTTAACTGAAATGGGAGTGTGAGAGTGAGCTGTGCAAAGTAAAAGAGTAAACAAATCTATAACGGTTGAATTCATTATAACTTGATACTCTTTGACATAGATGAAAGGAGGAGGCACATTTGTCACCTCAAAAACCGGTTTCAGGATCCGGAGTGACCAAGTCAGCATGTTTAACAACTGTGTAAATAACTTGCTTGTCTGATCTAATATTGTAGGTCAATATGCTCAACTGACTCAAGATGACTCGAGTATATAGACAGTGACTCGACTCGAGTGTGGTTGGGGACTCGACTGGACTGGACTAGAGTTCAGTTGATGACTCGACATGGCAAGTGAAAAACTGACTCGACTAGTGGAAGACTCGACTCAACTCGAGATTAAAACTTCAGTGACTCGATTACAACACTGCTTATTACAAGATCCTTTTGTTTTTGGTGGAGGTGAAAGTTTATGTGGAGTCACTACAGGTCATATGGGGAAAGCTTGGTAAACACGATAGATCAAAAGAGGGCAAAACCTCAGCACGACAAAGAATTTCCTTGTGGCTAAGAGTCTCTAGGCCTTTGGGCTTTCTGTTTGAATTGCATCATCATGGTAGTGACAGAAAATGTTTTATTATTGCAAGACCATCCAGTCTTTTACCAACACACTGGCATTAGCTAAACTTCTCCAAAATATTATTCACGTCAAAAGTTACGAATGTCTCATCATTTGGAAATTTTAATGTTTGGGTGAACAAGTTCATGACCTACGAAGCAGTGAATTTCTTTCTGAGAGAACCTTATTTCTTTCAAATGAAATTACCCAGCTATTTTAGTTAAAATTATCTGTCATTCTGTAAAGATAAAATGATGGTTTCAAAAGGTATGTATATGTTCTGTGCCATAAACATTATACTATACTGCATTTGCCTCTAAGCATGGTCCTCTTGTCTTTCTGACAATTAGAAAAGCACACATACAAAATACAAAATGCAAGATCTTTGTCATCAGTGCATCTTTATAGTTGACAATATACAAACACTTGAACAGCAAACACATGTTCAAAACACAGTGACACTCATACAGGCCTGTTTAAGTGTCGATCAATCCATTTACCAAGTGCTCTATGAGTAAACAATACAAATCCACAAGACAATGACAGAGCTGTAAGAGTTACCAGGAATGATACTCCTTCAAAGATGAAGCGAGGTGCAAAAATGCCCCATGCCATCAAGTGTCGTCTGTGGAGAGCAGCTGAGAGCATAGTACCACACAACTGAGAAGAAATGAGAAAGATTTGCATCGTATCAAAAGACAGAAAGGCAATAACATATAAATGGCAAACTGGTTTTTACCTTTTTTTTTTTCTTGTTATTGTTTGCAAAATTTCCCACATTTTCTTTATAGGGCTCTATAAAAATTTATAGAAAACTTCCAAATTATAGAAGAGTTCCCACGATTTTTAAGATGTATCATGGAGATTCTTCAGAGATATTTTAAGGATTATTTAGCACTTCTACAGGAAAGTTTATAGATTTGGATGTGGTTTTATGGCTCAGTTTCGACCCAATTGGTTTAAGTCAGGCCGGCCATGTCCTTTTATCCAGTTCTGGCTCACTGGCTTGTTTTCCCTTCTCCATTACCTAAAAAATATTTTGAAAGTCCATAGTTTTTTGTAGAAATTCCTGTTTTCACTAACTGGTGTGAGGAGCAGTGAACCATACCCTTTCCCAATAGCCCTCTCTCTCATATGTTAACATTTCTTGTGTACTGTGTAAAATAAACAGTTTTAAAGAGGAATGATCTCCCCCTCAGCTAAATCCTATGCAGGTACACCACTGATTTTACTCAAAATTTTCAGATTTAAATCCTCCTCTGAAAGATATAGTGGAGTCATTGTAACATTTTTCACTGTTCTCAAAAGAATATTTGTCTTCAAACTGTGCTCATTTCTGTGATACTTGCTATGCAAACATGATGATGATGTGGAGTGTTGCACAGATACAGTTACTCTCTGTTATGTACATCTTAGGGGTACTGTACATCTAAGTAGTAGATACTGATCTTGCATTACAGTTTTTAAGCTTTTAAATATCGAGAAAAAAAAATCAGCTCTCTTTGGTCATATTTCCTTGTACCTGTAATGGTATGAAAAAGAACACAAAGATACTTCAGTTGATGTATGTACTGAAGGCTGCCTACTTCTCAACCATTGGTGGTACTATAGATATTTTAAATATTGCCTTCCCATCCACTGCCTTCCCTTATGCCCCTCCTCCCATGCCCCATCCCCCCCCCCCCCTTGCTCCAACCACTTGACTTTCTTAGTTCTCTGACAACTACTATATTCATGCCATGATACTTACTACTTCAGCCATTATTCAGCAATTTACTGAATGCAAGTAAGGTTACCTTCACAACAACAGTCAAGCATGATTGAAGTATAAAATTGTCAGAAAGCTGTAAAACTCACTTGTAAAGCCTGAAATGAAACAAAATACAGGACAAGATGTGACAGCCCCTTTTTAAAGAGATCTGAATCAAGCTGTAACTCCATTTCTCCCTTTGGTACGTCTGTCATACTTCCTTCTTCCAAGTTACGTCTGGTCAGGGTCCAAAGAAACATGAACGGTACTGCCACTGCAAACATGACCTGAGCTGCAAAAGTGTTCAGTATTATTAAGACGGCTGGGATCCAATAGAGGTAGGAAGGATAGTTGCCATGGTAACCAATGAAAGCAGTCTCAAAGCGAATAGAAGGAATAGTTGCTTGGTGACCAGTGGTAAAAAAGTATTGCATAGACATCATACTCCAGAGTGCAACCAGCCACACTGGCACCACAGGAACTGCTCAGATCCAAATTAAAAGAAAAATAAGACACAAATTGTTGGAGAGTAAACTATTGCTTCAGTTACATCAAATCTTTTAGTTTACCTTTTGATAAAGCATTTGCATAATTATAACCTTAGACAATCTTTTGAGGATAAACAGTTACAGCTTACTGTACCTCACATACTATAAGTGTACAGTGATTTTTTTTTTTTTATTTTTTTATTTTTAGTTACTACTATTTCTTTAAGAGGATACTGTAGCTGCATGACTACATTTTGCTTGAGAAAACACTGAATTTATCCTACGTGGGACCCACTTGTCCAATTTTTTCCAGTATATCTGCTCAAGAAATTGGCTTAACTGCAAATATAGTGAGCAAGGAGGGGGCTGCAGCCCCCTTGTACCATTCTCTTATGCTTATGCCTTACTGTACATCACTGTAACACAACACATGCATTTACTCAACCAGGTTCAAGTACATGGCATTCATCGATGGGTACCTATGAAACTTAAAGCTCTGCAGATTACAGAAAGTACGACTGTAACTACAAAGTAAATATGAGAGACTTCACTCTTTGCCATCTTTGGTATATAACTTCCTCTCTTCAATAATACTGTGACATTTCTCAAGCAAAGCTCAAAGGAATATTTCAGAAATGAGAGCTCTTGGGATTTCAAAGCAACATGGTAATCTTTCTATGGGGTTGATTTTTAATCACAGGTGTAATAAATTCTGGGAGGGTTTTAACTTTTTGACAATATTTCAACAAGAAAAATTTTATACAACTATTTTTGTTCAAGGTTAGGAAAACAGGACTGAGATGGTGTGCTCACAAACACATAAATTAAAACACAGCTGCCACCAGAATAAAGCCTAGTTTGAGCATTGATATAATGGTGTTTTATAAGTCGAGAATGCACTTCAACAGCAACCTATTTACAACTCATCATTCCAAATACTCAGTACTTGCCTTTTTGATTCTCCTCTCTATCTGTCAAAGACTTCAGTTCAACAGCTGTGAACATTTGAACCATCATCAATATTAATGAGGGTGCCAGACCATCTCCAAGTAGAAGAGCAATCAAAAGAAAAACTGAAATGAAAACCTGTAGCAGATTAGAGGAGTAAACAGTTCCAAGTCCACAAACCACGGGCACTCTGGCATTAATTGAACCAGCTGAAGATTTATCAGTCTGTGCCCCTTCTTCTGACTTGTGATATTTTGAGTTGGTTGTTCGTTTCTTTCTTGAGGGTAATTTATCTTTGGCTTTTGTTTTGGGCTCAACATGAACAGCTTCTTTGATTTGTCTTCCCTCTTCCTCTGTAAGAAGCCTTGCACAAACGGGATCAATTAGGACAGACATTAAAGACCCAAATATCATCAAGTAGGCAATTCTTGGTAAAAATGTCTGCTGCCAAGCAGGCAACTTGTCCAGGATAGATGATGGCACAGCCTGTAATGCCCAGTTCATCCACAAACAAACTGCTGTTAATGGCAGACCATATGTAAGTGAAAAATGCCGGATGAAGAATACTCCATGATTGCCCAGTTTTCTGAACCACCTGTTTAATCCAATTACAGGAAGAAACACACAGGCACCTGATAAAAGGTAGCGGATGTTTAGAAATTGAGATTTAGATAATCTCAGACTGGAAAGGGGCTTCAAAAAAGGTGAAACATCACACCAGGGTTGCTCTTCTCGACATGAAAGGAACAGCTGACTTGACTTTGATGCAATTAAGAAAAGCAAAAATAAAATCCACTCTTTGAGGTTCTTTCTGAATCGATCCCTTCTCAGCATAGGCTCTGATCTCTTCTTTTTCAACACTTTCCACAAAAAGACAAAAGTCATAATACTATTTGCAAAATAGGATGTAATATAACTCTCACTCATCACAAAACTATTTGATGTTAGTGACACAGCATGCATACAGCAAAGGACAACAGCAAGAACATCTGTCTCTATACACTGGTATCTCCCTGGCAGAGGATCAAGTCTTTGTAACATTTTAGATACTTTGAGTAAGATGAAAGATGCTGGAATCAGCAAAGTGAGTACTAAAAGGAAAAGGGGTAAAGAACTCCATAGGCAGACACCTTCCAGGGTTTGCAGGAGGACGAGATATGGCATTCTCACAGGCACACCAAACAGGACTAGCATACTCACGAAGAGCATTCCAGAAAATATACCAAAGCCAATTTCAATTGAAAAATCATCATACTGAGCCCAAATTTCATGGCACATATTACTGACAAGGATGAGGTAGGAGCTGAAAAGCTTTTCTGTTTCATTCAAATCCTTCTTAAGGTTATTTATATCTTCAGCAGTGATCTTTACTTGAGATTCCAAAATCTGTGTGATTCGTGAAAGCATGGTTAATGCTTCCTGATATTTCATATTACTTTTAGTCAAAAGCGAAGTTGAAAAGGCACCTGTCTGGCTGTGATATGTCTCAATGTAGGTTTTCACTTGCCTTACATTCCTGTGCAATGCACATACATAATTAAACAGAGGTTTAACTTCCAAGGGCACACGGGATATACTTCTCAGTTCCTGACTAGGGAAGGCAAAGAAATCAGGGATGAGCTTTCCCAAGTTTGAAAATGGAATGGGTGTTCCAAGAAGAAGAGCCACTGTTGGTACCAAATCAATTTGTGACACAGTGTTTTGGGTATGAATCTGAAAAAAAAAGGAAAATGTGAATGATCCAAACACTTTACTCCACATCAAGCCCAATCCATTACAGTACCACATTTTATCCTTTAAGTAATAGCTCTACAACAATAATCTTTGAGTTTATTTCTAATTTATTTTGTCACTTTGAATTAAAGAACAGTGTTGAATATACCCAAGAGTGTAGGCTAGAAAAGTTGTATGAAACCTTTTTGCTACAGTATGTAACCCCAATTTCTTGTCACTTTTTATGACCCTTCAGTGACAGAGCCATGTTGCAGTGGGTTAACTTAAAGACTTATTTTTTTTTCTCACTTTTGGCAAACTTGCAGAATATGATTGCGATTTTTTCTGGCATGTGAGCCTGTGACCGTTACATTCAACAACTGAGGAACAGAAGATGCCTTTTAAATGCAATGATGTAATTCAGAAAAATTTCCATTGCATACCTCATTTGAAATTTTTTTTAGAATGTACACCCTTCTCAAGCAAACTGGCTTTAATACCCCTAAGAGAATTTACAATGATATTCTACTTGAAAGGATGAAATTTTTCAACAACCTTCATTCTTTAGTAAGGAAAGAATGTTTACCTCCTCTTTGTGCCAGAGCTGAGAAGGACTATAAGCAAACAAAGCAGCTCCAACTTCCTCTGGACTGTCTCCACCATGGTCCCCAGTCTTAGTCATGCCATGATCCCCTAGAACAAGCAGTAATGTATCCTCCTCAAGTTTATTGACAACAGATCTAGAAGAAAGGTAGAGGAAAATTATTGACTGAAAATTGGTTATTCTGAATTGTACAATACAGTATCTGGTAAGGGAATGATATTTTCACCAAATCTACTGTAAATTTAAGAAAAAATTGAATGATTTGAATGAAATTCTACAAAATGATTTTCTGTTCATTTACTGTACAATTATTATGTTACTGCAGACTACTGCTATTAACAGGGATGTGGCTACGGTGGGCGGAGACACCCAGCACTTGATATTCCCGCCCGGCACTCCAGGCAAACACACGTCTCCCCGCCCACCACATATCTGCCTGCTGAGACCTAAAACTAGCCCTTAATTTACTCCCTGAAGTAAAATGAGGGAAAAATGAAAAATTATTGGTGGAAAAATGGGGTAGATGCCATGGGGTGGGGTAAGGTGCTTTCCCCAGATCAGACAATTACCTGGCACTCAGATTTGACTAGCTACATCCCTGGCTATTAATATTGTACACAATTGCTATGAACATACTGTAGTGTGCATGTAAATCTTGCCTTTCACTGACACCAAAAGTTTGACCTTAATTTCATCAGTCACCTTAAGTTCTTACACTGTATTTCACATTTTCCCATTAAATATTCTCATCGTAATGAAAGGAGAACAGATACTACTGTATAACCTCTTAAAAGGTAAATGGGGCAATTTCACTCACTTGAGAGCAAGTATTGAAATAAGGTTAGCTGGCAATAAAAGGCTATGAAAACAAAGGAAACTCAGCATTTACTTAATAACTTCATTCATTTGGAGAAGTTTTTCTGCCATTGCTGGATGATCAGGTCCAAATCGATGTCCACAATGGTCAACACCAAGGAAATGAGAAACTATTACATTCCAGGTTTTCTTTTCAATTTCTGGAACAAGGTTTGCAATGCATCCATTGTCTACTGTGTGCAGGTCTTTAACGTTGAATGAAGGGAAAGGATAGCTAGTATCAAACTTATCTTTAAAAAGAGACTCCCATGTGTCATCTCCCATAAAGATAAGTCTCTTCCCTGTTGCTTTAAATTGATGGATCAAATTGTCTTCAGTAATTTCAGAACTTGCAAAGTTTCTTCCTGCATCCACAAATGTTGGAAGACTACCAGTTGTTAGACCTTTCAGTCTCTGCATTGTAGTAGTTGGTGGATCAGCAGTGAACTTAAAAAGCTTACTGTTCTGTGGTCTTTCTTTGAGCAGCTGAGTAAAAACAGGCAGTTTGTTTTCAAATGGTTTTGCTTCATATTCTGGTATGGTGCCACTAAAAGTGGCAAAATCGTAACGAAGGGCATCAATTACCAGAAAAATTATTTTGTTAAATCGTTTGAACATATTGCACGAGACGGACAACTGTTCACTCGAACTCTGGTCACCGGAAGCACCAATTTGGTCCAATTCCGCGAACTCGCGTACGTTAGGCTCGTTAACATTAGGCTGTGTGGTTGAGCAATGAGAATGCGAGTTTATTTCGACTCGATTGAGAAGAAAGCCTTTGGCAAATACTAACACTCCTATCAAATATATTGAACTCACTACGAAAGGAATGATAAGAATGGTTTGGTCCTTGCGCCGTTCCATAGCTAACGAGGACAAAGTGAGCTACTCTCCTTGGTAAACACAATCTAATATGTCAAACAGCGAAACATGTAATCGAGGTATGATAGCTGTAAATTGTTATCTATTCACATCATTGGGATGTACCAGGGAGTGGGCCGTACGCCTAATTTTTTTTCCCACGAGGTTATGGGCAAATCCGATTTTGAAATTTTTTTCAAATTTGTTTCTAAATCATGGTTGGGGTTATTTCTAAGGTAAGGGTTACGTGGACTGGGGTTATTTGGCCTGTTCTTTCATAATCTGGCGTCAGAATTACAAAAAAATGGTTCAAAAGCTGTCATTTTGGAATTAGGAGTGTGGCCTATTTCCAAGACGCTGATTGGTCCATTGGCGTGATTTGCCCATAACCTCGTGGGAAAAAAATTGCGCGGGCCGTACGTAGTTAGCTAGAAATGCACAAGATATTTATGCACACATACACGCACACACATACACACACACATACACACACACGCAGACGTAATAACAACAGTAATAAATAATAAATAAATAAATAAATAAATAAATAAATAAATAAATAAATAAATAAATAAATAAATAAATAAATAAATAAATAAATAAATAAATAAAAAATTAATCGAGGCGACGCCATCCACAAAACTAGGGGATTTTTGTCCAGAACTAGGGGATTTTTGTCCAGTTTTGGAGATGCGTCCAGATGGTAGACAATAAAGATGCATGGTTACTCCTGAATGGCCCTGCCAGAAGGCAATAGTTCACAAACATAGCCTACAATTAGGCTAGTGTTTTGTTTGCAGCAAAAAGACTAAAGAAAGCAGAAGTGAAAAGAAGTAAACAATTAATTATGTTTGTAAGTTGAGACAAATAGATTGAAATGATTAAGGAAATGAATGTACTCTACCGATGTATGAATATACAAATAGCCTACCAAAGAACATTACCACTGAATCTAACCCCTTAAAACAGACTTCCTGGCACTTCTGAGACATTAAAACCCAGGAGCATTCGGGGGCTTCGCCCCCTGGACCCCCACCGGGGCTTTGCCCCTGGACCCCAGCAGGGGCCCTAAGGCGGGCCCCTGGACCCCACCCGTCATGGGCTCGCGCTTCGCGCTCGCCGTGCACGCCTCGCGCGCACATTTTCCACATTTGCGATAGTCCACCCTATCCCCCCAAAGTTGAAAAGAAATCTACGCCCCTGGCTGTAAGTCCTAAATGTATTAGGCTGTTATGAAAAATAAGCAAATTAAGATTTTCATGGTCTGTTTAGTGTATATTCAATGTTGTTTTCTGTTAGTTAAATACACGGAAAATGAAACATCGCTAAAAATGTCTATTCAAACGCCTGTTTTCTGAGCCCTTCGATCGTGCGCATTCCTCTTATATTATGATCTGATGATTGTAACTTCCCTAAGGTAAGCGTGAGTGGAATAAATGCAAATCCGTGAAATTTTTATTATCGTCCATCCTGCCCAACATCAAATGAGCTGCATTACGAGGAAATCAACGGGCATTTTGTTCCAATGGACGCGTAAGAGTTGGGAATTAGGTACTTCCGGTGGGTCACAAGGTCAACTGTATCGTGACAACTTTTTCGCCACTGAAAAAAGTGGTTCAATTGACCTTTAACCCATTCCATGATGCATTGCGTGGAAGCATTTTCACAAGTCGTCTATTCGCCGATTTTACACACGGTAATTGGGGAACTGTAATTTTTTATGGCATGTTTGCACGTATTTAATCCTCTTTGTAGATAGTTTAATGCTTTTCTCCATATCTTCACAATTCTGTTAATGTCCTGGAGCTTCCGAGGGCTTCCCCTCTGTTCCCCACTAGGGCTTTTCCTGGATCATTGGCCTCTCCAAGGGGGAGAGGACGCAGCTTGAGGAACGTTCCCCCACACAGTTGGTCGTTCCCAGATTTTGGATTTTAACAAAATATGCACAAACGCACCGTCTATAAAGCGATTTGGATACGAGGATCCACTGTCACTTTTTCAGTCAATCAGGGGCCTAAAATTGCACAAAATATTTCCAAACTTCCTTTGTTTTGGTCGCTCTTTGCGGTCATCTACGTTTGTAAACTTTGTCAATCAATGTCTTAGTGGAAAATTCATTCCTTGAAACTCTTTTTTTCAAGAGCTATTGGTCCACTGTGGGCCGCGAGTTCTCCTCTCCACTCAATACAATTCCCACATCGATTACCTCTTAGCTGAATTTTTGTTAGAAACCTGTCAAGACTGCGATGTTTGTTGCCAAGTATCCAATACCATACAAGGATGGCTAGTTTCGTCGCATAGGCTAAATGTTCGATTATATATAAATCACCGGTGCCTTAAAATTTGCAAGGGAAACTTTGTTCTTCTGGGTCCTCTCCGCGGCGGAGTCAAGCACCACACCAGGGATCATAAAGTGGTGATATCTCTATAAGGAGAGGTCAACCCCCCCCCTTTGCGGAGGGAGTTTTGTTTTAATGATACAGGTCGGTTGAGGAAGGTGGAGGTGGGAGGAGCAGAGAGTCATTTCGAAATCTCTTTTCCAAGCAACAGGTAGTATTAAAAGCAATTCTTTCTACGTACTTGAGTAACGGGGGTTGTCACGCCCCTTCCCCCCCCCCCCTTGGCTACACGTCTTCGTTTCACTAATTTGATATGCCTTTGAAAATTGAAATCCATTCTACCACACAAAAAATATAACACTCACTGAATACCGGTCACATTGACAGCTTCATTTCCAATTCACGACCGTAAAGTTTATAAGCCAGGAAAGTAAGAACTTTTTAAGCTTCAATTATGTAGGCTACTGAGCCAATTTAAGAGAACCTGTGACCTGAAGTGATAGTTCCTTCAATATTTTTTACTTAGTTTACATTCATAGATCTGTGTGTATGTGTGTGTGTGGGAGGGGTGTATCATGTGTAGTCTTATGTTGCAAAACTGTTTCAAACGAACCGATTTTTATCTGAACTTTGAATCTGTTTTACAGAAACTGTCAGAAATATCAGCTTTCAAATTGTAGGCTATGTTGAGCTTTATTATACATGCAGGATACTATTTTCAAATGGTTAACCATCACAAATTATATGCAGAATGTTAGCTACAGTTATGAATGTTCAGTCATTGAGAGTACTAACGAAATCCGTTAAAAAATGTTCGTATTTTCACAATACATGAATCATTTCGGCGACTCAAAATTATTCTGTATTTCACAGTGTACTTTGAAGCATAAGTCCGGGGGTTATTCATCTAGTGCCCCCTCCCCCGACCGAAAAGGCTGGGTATACGTGCCTACCCCTCATCATCCATCACTCTTACACAAAAGGTCCTTGCATTATCAGATCACACTACCGTGACTCCTATTTAGGCTTTTCAAGCCTACAAGGCCCTTTTAAAGAAATTGCAGTAGGGCGGGTCCATCATGACACTCATCTAACCGGATCGCCGAGCCACCCAATAACTTGACGCGTATATGATGTGCTTACCTTACCAAGAACAGTCGTTGCCAAATGTCTCCTAGATTGCGTGGAAATGACACTTTTGAATTCTTGTAAGATTCATATACAAATATACAAATCAATTTTTGGAATCTTACGTCAGAAATTTGCACCCCTTTCAATGTAAAATAAAATGAAAACTTTTACACAGCGAAATACGGTAACTCAAAAAACCCTTGTATGCGACTTTCCCTCGTTCTATGGCCTTACAATCATAATCAACACAAAGTAGATTAACAACATACATTTTCTTCAAGAATAAATGGCAGTTTGGAGATGAATTAGCCTTTCAAGAAATTTTGGCAATATGGCGGAGCAAAAGCATACTTACCCTCTCCGTTAAATGTTGTATATGGCTTGCCTCAGAAAATAATTCACTTACACATTGATGGCTTCAAAAATCAAGTTGAGATTATAAACATAGGGATTCAGGTTGCCGTTAAGAGGTCGGGGAGCTTGGATCCCTGTCACGCAAATCCTGGCGCTACTACAGGGTCGGGATTACACATTTATCGTTCCTGCTATCCTGACTATATGTCTCTAGAAGAAATTGAAAAATTTTGGTACCGAAGACCACGGCTTTCTGTGCTCCCTCCCTCACCGCCCCTTCCGAACCGCCCTCAACTCACCCCCTTTGATGTCATTTATAAAACAACCAAAGAAACATTTATAGGCTATGCTAAACGTTACCAGGAAAAGTGGATAATATTCATGCATAAAAACAACATTATTTGGGCTTGTTTTAGGCAATATCAAGTGCGATACCAATACTAAGGATGCGGACGAAAAGGGGTGTTTCTCCAACTGCCCAACCAGTCCCCCACTCTCCGGTACTTCTGCTTGCATCTCATACTGCTTTGCACTAGCCGAGCATTAAGTATTAATATCTTTCGAATGATTCCAACGTTGTGGTAGTTCAGTTGGTACGGCGCTCGACTACAAATCCTTTGTACGTGAGTTCAAGTCCCCCGGAGACTCGGTAGTGAGTCTTTTCTCGTTTTCTGTTGTGAAGTTGTGGATCTGTCGATTTGATGCAGTTGCTTTCCCTTTTTTTATCTTTTTTGTTCTAGCATTTATCGACTGCTATGCGTTCTCATTTTACTTTTTTTAATAAGTCTTCGTTTTGTTAATCATGTCTAACTGTAAATTTCCAAATCAGATCACTCCACGCTATTGCATATAGCCTACATTATCAGGACGTACAACCCCCCCCCCCCCCCTTTACACGTTGCTTTCGGCGGTTGCAATTCCTTTGTACCCATCACAGAACAACCGACAGGCTGGCCGTCAGAAGAAAGTTAATTTACCATATCACGGCGGTAAATAGTTTGGAAAGAAGTCTTAGCATTTTTATACCTTCAGCTAGCGCATTTAGCAGCAGTCAGTCCTCCATTGATTTCACGTGGTCCGTTTGAGAGGAAACTTGTAGCATGCGGAAGTCAAACGTAAATAAAAGTGAGAACTCTACAGAGAGAGAAGGTCGTCGACAATTTTTGTTTGTATTGGAGGATTTGTGCTCTTGACGAAGACCATGGAAAGTCAAAAAGATGGGGAGACTGATCGTCGTTAGAACAGGGGTGACGCCAAGTGAAGGTAGTGGTCATTTCCCCCGCCGGGGAAGAATCTCACATGGCCGGGTAAATTAATTTTCCAGTTTCGTCGGGAAACGATAAAATATGAAGTACCCCATAGACAAGAGCCAGTCACCTCTCCCATTTACTTGATATTTTGCTTTAAATGAGGCTAAATTGTGTAAGAAATCCCTCAACTTTTCTCATTTGACTAACTACAAACCCCAAATTCGCGCCGCACGGTTTGCTCTCGACAACCTTTCGACAACCCGTCGCACGTGTCGGGGCTTCAGGTTACAGTTCCACGTCGGGGAGCTTGGATCCCTGTCACGCAAATCCTGGCGCAACTTCAGCGTCGGGTTTACACATTCATCGTACCTGCTATCTTGACTATATATCTCCAGAAGAAATTGAAAAATTCTGCCACGGAAGACCACGGCTTCCAGGACTCATCCTCCCCCACTGACCATTCCGCCCCGCCCTCATCCCACCCCCTTTGATGTCATTTATGAAGCAACCAAAGAAACATTTATAGGCTATGCTAAACATTACCAGGAAAAATGTATAACATTCATGCATTGAAACAACATCATGTGGGGGTATTTCAAGCAATACGATATCAACACTAAGGATGCGGACGAAAAGGGGTGTTTCTCCAACTGCCCAACCAGTCCCCCACTCTGCGGTACTTCTACTTGCATGTCATACTGCTTTGCACTAGTCGAGTATTAAGTATTAATATCTTTCGAATGATTCCAATGTTGCGGTAGTTCAGTTGGTGAGGCGCTCGACTAAACTTAAATATGCGACGATGATTTTTTAAAGGAAGACAAAGCTCTGGTAGGGGGGGGGATCCACAGAAGACTACCCTCTGAAGGCTCGGAAAAATTAATATCAAAGGGTGCCACTTTGAAAATCTGACTGTTTTTATTGGGGAGACAAGACATTTTTTGTGCCTCCGCTCAGTGAGCATCCTACTTGCAGCCGGATGGTCTAGGGAAAATAAGCCAGTGAGCCACAACTGGAAAAAAGGCCGTGGTCGTCTCGACTTGAACCAATTGGTTGGATACTGGGACGTTAAAGGCAATAGGCAGTCTCCCAAAAATTTTCTTTGAAAGATCGGCAAATTCTTGCAAATCTCTTTTTATTGCTTTACAAGCAGCTCTGAAGATGTTCTGAACATAACTATTACAAGCAGTAGGTAAAGCAAGGAGAAATTCTCCTTGAATTTCACAATTTGCCAACAAAAATATTGTCACATGATCAAAATGGGCCAATCATGAACTAGAGTGACAGGATACACTCACTCTGATTGGGGTGACTCAGGCAGTTCTAACGTTATATAATGCATACATATATATAAATTGACAAGGTAGCGCACTTCTTCCACACCAAGGCGTTTAGTAGCCAGATTTGGCCTATTTGGCTATATATGCACGAATACATGGCCAAGTTAGTAAAAGATTTGCCAGTTTGGCAAAAGCATTTGGGGATTTGGCCATATTAGTGCATTCTAGCCAAATCTGGCTACTGAACGCCTTGGTGTGGAAGAACCATTCTTTTCCTTGTTCATATTAATGACATTGTAAATGCTGCCTCCTCTAATATTAGACTTTTTGCTGATGACTGTGTCTGTTATCGGGTCATAGAGAATGTTAATGATTGTTGTTTGCTCCAGAAAGACATACATAATCTAGGTCTTTGGGCCAAGACTTGGGGCATGAGATTCCAGCCCTCTAAGTGCAACATCATTACTTTCGCTAGAAAAAAAAATCCGGTCAACTTCGATTATGTCTTGAACGATGTGAAGTTATTTAAGGTTGACTCGATAAAGTACCTAGGTGTCACGATTTCTAACGACTTAAACTGGGATAAGCACATTCAATGATCTATCTGCAATAAGGGTAATAAGATTTTGGGCATACTTTATAGAAATTTATCATTTTGCTCTCGCGATGTGAAGTTAGCTGCCTACAAGGGTCTCCTTCGGCCTGTTTTGGAGTATGCTTGTTGCGTATGGGACCCACATCAGTCTTATTTACAAGATAAGCTAGAGAGCATCCAGAGGAGATCAGCTCGTTTTGTAAGCTCCGAATTTCTCGCGAGCCAGGGTCGATGACATCTATTTTGAAGGACCTTGATCTCCCCACGCTAGCAGATCGTCGCAAGCAAAACAGACTTATTCTCTTCTCGAAAGGTTTTTTGGTAAGGCTAATATTCCCATGGACAAACTCAGTCATCCAACTCGGAAAACTCGTGGGATGCACAACCTCCATTTTTGTCAACTCTACTCTCGGTCTAATTGTTATAAATTTAGTTTTCTTCCTAGTACTCTGAAAGATTGGAATAACCTTCCTGCTGCTTTGATTGATGGTTTAGATAGTCATAGAGATCCTGTTCAATATATTACCAATTTTATTAGGGCAAATTAGGGCACCCCTGACGCATGTGCGGTGTAGTAATGTCCTTTGGATGTGTCACCGTGATCCGAAAGAAGAAGAAGTGCTCTACCTTGTCTATTTATATATATGTATGTACTATATAACGTTAGAACTGCCCGTGACTGCACTGCATACTGCCTTTAAACCTCATCTAACTAACCAGTCTACTGACGGAGATAAATGTCGTTTTCCAACGGAAACGACTGTTTGATAGAGACTAATCGCTGTTGCTGCACGCACGTGGATTAAAAATAACGATCAGCTGTACACTATCAATAGCCAGCCGCACATACCGTTAGTTACTGTAATTTGTATGCATGGTCGGCAGATTACTTGTAGTGTTGGGGATTCACCGTAGCAGATAAGATAGATTTGGGGTTAGGACTATTGGTACTTGGCAGCAAAATCTCACCGGCAAACTAAAGGTTGTCCAAGCTACTTTTTAAGAAAAGTGGCATCCCCTGAAAGTGATCCTCTAAGTATGGGAAAGGCGAAGAAAAAGAAGTTTAGACCACCAAAGCAGCGACCAACAGGACTTCCGAGTGTGAAGGAAACCACTGAAAACGATGAGAATTTTGGTGCGCCAAATGCAGTGGATAATCAGACGGTCGTACTTTTGGAAAGGGTGTGTATAGCCTAGGCTACAGTGGCATTTGTAGTGTGTGTCCCATTATATTATAGGCCTAGGGTAGCCGAATTTGGGATCGCAGTGCGACGGCCTGCAATAATTCAGTTGCAAGAACCATGTGCTTTCGACTCTTGTATTAGCTTAGTCCCACAATTAAAGTAGGCCTAGGCCTAGCAAAGTGTATATAGGTTATTAGCCAGTGTAAGAACACACTCATTGTGTGTTACAGCAGGCTATTATTGGAACTCACTTTCAGTAGGCCTCGGCTAGGCCCCTAAAACATTTTCTGGAGTAGGCCCCCTAACTATAGTATACCCCACCGCGGTCGAAAAAACACCATTTTGAAAACGGGGAGGTGAAGTCACAGTGGCCACGGTCCCCCAAGATTGTTATTTTGAGAATGAGTCAACATATGTGGTGTGTTAAAGTTTTTTATGAAAATGTTTTTTTTTTTTTGCAAAATGTCGAAGTTCACCAAGCCTCCAGTTTTGAGTAGAGGCACAGTCGTAGTCACAGTGGCATTTATAAATTCATGTTATTGTGCAACACAATAAATAACATGTTTTTTTATGTAAATGTTTTTGCAAAATGTCCAAGTCAACCGAGTCTTCAGTTTTGAGTGGAGGTGCAGTCGCAATCACAGTGGCCGTTTATGAATTTGTGTTATTTTGCAACACAGTAATTACATGTGTTTTTATGTTAATCATGTTTTGGCAGTCACAGTCACAGTCACAGTGACCATTCATGAATGTGAGTTATTTTGTTTACTTTGTCTATGCTTCACTCTGACTCTGCCTCCGGAGCATGGGTATTCAATAGTTGTACCCATTTACTTTGCAATGCAAAAGACCATATACAAGTTTACTGTGACATCAGTTGGGCTTTTTGGAAAGGCTTGACAGGCATGGAATTTGAGACTGTATGAAGACCTGCACTGCCACAGCAGTACTGTACCTAATGCAGTTCCTGTCCCTGTGTCAGTGTTGCCATGGTAGGCAAATGTTTAATCATTCACAAAGCATAATGAAGCCAGTTACTTCATATAACATTGCAATAAATAGGCAATATACCCTCACGTAAGCATCTCACTCGTCAGGAATATGAAAATGTTTTTTTGTTTAACTTCCAGCTCCAGAGTACATCTGCTGATGAAAGAGAATGCACATGTACCACAATCGCCAATGTTATTGAAGACAAAAAGTCTCTGATGACACTTCAGATGAATGGTCTGGTGAGAAGTATGGCCCCATTACTCCTTGATGACTCACCATCTGTACGGGAGGCAGCTGCAGGAGCCTTGAGGTAGGTCATATGCCCTAGTGTGTGATATCAATGGAAGGGATGGTAGATGTTTAATTCCCTCCCTACCTGCATGAAAAAAATTGCTCAGGAAGAAATTCAAATTTTACACAATCATTAATGTTTTCATGCACACACAAACAAAAATGTTTCCTTAGCCAGTTGCTAAAACTTCCTTTAAAATACCAATGTTTCAAAGCAACAGTATGAGCTTCCCAGATTCCTGACTCTGAACCCAAGCTTGAGGTAAGGAATGTTGCAACGCTTTCCTTTTCTCGCTCAGTGGACGCAAGAAGGGTCCTTAGAAGGCCCTTTACTCAGTTACTTGTTTTAACATCAAGTTTTGGAATACATGTAGCACAGGATTGGAAGATGAACCCATTCCTTCAAATAAAAAAAAAAAAAAAAGGGAAATATGCATGTCCACTAGAGCCACTGGTGAATGCTATGCAACATATGCGTTGTTACAATGTAGATCTATTTTAACTCAGTTCCTGCAGTAGCTGTGACAAAGTCGTCCATAGAAGTTAGGGAAATATTCAAAGCTCGTAAAAGGCAGGGGGATTTGTTGGAAGGAATGCCATCCTGTGAGCAGATGAAGTACCCGATAAGGTGGAGCCAAAAGAAAAAAATTACATAGTAAATGAAATCAAACCATAGATTATAAGCTCTGCTAACTGCAGCTGCCACTTGCAGTGCTATTCACAGCAGTAACACAAAAATCACCTCATGTTGTGTAACCAGAATTGATACATGTACATGGTCCAAGGCACTGATGGTAGGTATACAGTATGCTGGAGCCTGTTGGTTGAAAGTCTTTTGGTCTCCCAATGTTTTTTTCAAATGTCAAGTGTTAGTAATATTTTGCAGATAATTATGAGCAGGAGTCAGCTTTGTGATCACTTGGTAATCTCAGAAAAGCCTTTTTTGGGGGATTGGGGGTGGGGTGGGTGGCATAGGCGGATCCAGGGGGGCAACTAGGGTCAACTGCCCCCTATGACCAGTCTAGCGCCCCTCAATACAAGAAAAATGAGCCCCCTGCGTCCTAAAAGTTAAGTAAAAACTGCCCGAAAAGTAAAAAAAAAAAAACAAAAAGGTCCCCAGAATTTAGAACCGTATAGCTATATATAACTATGGCAATGGGAGTTGGTCTCCGAAATGTAGTCAGTCAAATTCAAGAGTATGCGGCCCCTGCATGATGTTGGCGCCCCCCTTTTCAAACTGCCCCCCCTTCAGCTAGGGGCTGGATCCGCCCTTGGTGGGTGGGGGTGTCACTTCCTTGAACCTTGAAAAGACAACCATACCCTGTACATACACACATATAAATGTCTGGTTATAAACCCAATACAGAGGTTTACATCATTGTTAACAGTTTTGTTCAGACCTATACCTGGTCACTATGTTGAACGAGTGGGGAGGGAGGGGTCACAACAGATTTTTCTGGGGAGGAAGGTACTTTTCAGAGGGTTTAAAGTGAGATCTATGTTGAGGAGCCCTACAATGCTGTACACAATTTTTCATCTAAAAGTTTGGGCACCCCCTTTGCCACTACTCCCTCCCCTCCCCTTCTTGTGTCCAACACAAAATACTGTGTAAGAATGAAGTTCTGAAACTAGTAGGCCCTATCAGACAGTCTTTCACATTATTTGATTTCTGTCATTTCATCAGGAATATGAGTATCCATGGTCAAGAAGTTTGTGAGAAGATGATTGAAGATGATGTCATGACCCCTGTGGTGGATTTTCTTCAAAAGGTTAGTTTAGTATGATTGCAGTGAACTTCACCAGGGAGCTGGGGAAATTAAACTTTTTCTACAAAATACCATGTTACTTTTTGGTAGTCACTCAAGTTTGTGTGTGTGTGAAGTTAAAGTACCAGACATTCCTAGTGAGTGTTGTATGTATGTTGGAGTCAGTCTTCCAGCCACTTATTTATTTATCTGTATCCAATCATCTTCTGCAGCATGCCGGGAACATTCTGACCTCTCAGCATGAAAATGTCAAGAAAGACTGGAAGGAGAAGCACAATCCTCAACTCAACACTTTACTGCAGATAGTTCATCTGCTCCTCAATCTGTGGTGAGTTGTAAAGTTAATGAAGTTGTTACATCATTTACATGTAATCCAGTCAGTTGGGCAGTCAATGGGTGAAGATGTACATTATTTGCTTAGGGTTGGATGAAAACCAGAAAAAGTGCAGCAGAGCTGAATCTGCCTGCAACTGTAACCACAGTTTAGATGTCTTTTGAAGGGGTGCAACGGGCTTGGCTTAATGCCATCAGTTTATGTTAAGACTGGATTGCTGTAGCAGCTTCCTTGCTTTGGGTAGAAGAAAAACAATTACAGTTTTCCAGATTTTTGTGTGATTTTCTTCTTTTGTTTCTTGTTTCAAAGATTATTTTTTCTAGATTTGTGAAAAATGTTTAATTACATGGTGATGATCATGTATAGTCAATAGGGACCTTGCTTTCCTTCACTGGCAAGACTGACTAGCAAGAAAGTTGAAGCAATGAGGTGATCTTGTCAGTACTGCAAACCAGTGAGATAAAAGAATTTTGTCACATATCCCAACCACCCATATACAATTATGCTTGAATTCTTCCAGTTCTTGGAAATTATTGTAGAACTTCATCAAAGCTGATTTGCATAATTCAATTACACAATGCAATTCAGATAATATCCTACAAGAGTAGGTTACATACAGTATTTGTATGTATTCCCCTCAAAAAGCAATGACTGCTACAAATAATGTTTTGCATGTGGAAGCTGGGAGGCCCATTTGATTGAATTTTTTTTTTTTTTTTGAGGGAAATTTTGGCAGGTGAACAAAGTATAGCTTTTTTTTACACAAAAACATCAACAAATTGTGGGAAAGTCAACTTGCTTCTCAGAAAAAAGCATTTTTTCCAGCTTGGAAGATTTGATTGTATGTAGACATTTTTCACTCTTTTCAGTGAAACTAACAACACAGCTGTCAATATTATCAACAAGCACTCAGTGGTCAGTTTACTACTGGACTGTATCAGATCTCACCAAGTCAGTCTGGACATAGCTGTTACATCAGGTACTGCATGTTAATAGTATTCTTCATAGAGCTGTAGCATCAGGTATCAAGGTCATCAAGTCAGTCTTAACTTTTGCATCAGGTATTGCTTGTAAATCTTAGTCTCCACAAAACTGTAGCATCAGGTATCAAGGTCATTGATCAAGTCAGTCTTTACTTAACTGGTGCATCAGGTATTGCTTGTAATTATTAGTCTTCACAAAGCTGTAGCATCAGGTATCAAGGTCATCAAGTCAGTCTTAACTTTTGCATCAGGTATTGCTTGTAAATCTTAGTTGCCACAAAGCTATAGCATCAGGTATCAAGGTCATCAAGTCAGTCTTTACTTAACTGGTGCATCAGGTATTGCTTGTAAATCTTAGTTGCCACAAAGCTGTAGCATCAGGTATCAAGGTCATCAAGTCAGTCTTTACTTAGCTGGTGCATCAGGTATTGCTTGTAAATCTTAGTTGCCACAAAGCTGTAGCATCAGGTATCAAGGTCATCAATCAAGTCAGTCTTTACTTGACTGGTGCATCAGTTAAATTGTAAATATTAGTCATTATAAAGCTGTTGCAGCAAGTACTAGGGTCATCAAGTTAGTCCTGATTAGCTGATGCATCTAGTTTTATTAGAGTGATAAGGTCAGTCTGGATATAGAGCTGTTCCATCAGGTACTGAAAAGTGTGATAAAGCTGTTGCATCAGGTAGTAGGGACAGCTGTTACATCAGTCATTCCACTCACAAGTTGTTCTTGATATAGTTGAAGCATCAGGTATGGACACACAGTGAGCCTGGTATAGATGTTGCATAAAATTTAGCACATGAATTTGTCAAATTCTTTGTGGTGTTGCTCCTTTTAAATTTGTTGTGGTTGCTATGGCATTATTTGTGTTCCTGTTCTTTTCATTCCTTAGCCCAGTGTCTCCAGACTGTCACAGAAGATAACAAAGAAGCAGTACAGCTTTGCAGTACAGCTGAATCTAAAGCAGTGCTGGAAGTAGCACTATTGAATCATGGAAACTGTATGCAACACAAGTTACTGCAAGTACACACAGCAGGTTAGTATTGTGATATTAGCCAATTTTGTGAAGGTAACAGACTGTAGATCCATTATGTGTAATATGTGCATGCTACCGTGCTTTTATCTGTGTCTGGTTTTTGTCCTAAAATTTGTTTGGTGTTCCAGTTTTCATGCCTAATACAAATAACTTTGCTCTGATACAATATTTAGGGACAAGTGTCTTCTGAAGTTACACAGCAGTCAGTGGTAAGTTTGATGTAACACTGTTGACTGCAAGTTTTTTCATGATTTCCAGAAACCATGCACATTATAGAAGACTTACTGCAAACAAGAAGGGCTATCATTTATTAGCTCAACAAGTTGAGCTATTTTCATGGCAATGCGTCTGTCTGTCTGTCTGTCCGTCTGTCTGTCCGTCAACATTGGAAAAAAGGCTGCTGCCTGCAGGTGCTTTGACCGTTCCTTCCCAAAGTTGGTGTGGGTATAACACATATCAAGGGCTTGATAATTATGGTAACAGGAAGTAGGTCAAAGGTCATTGGGGGTCGTGAGAGGTCAAAGAGTGAAATCACGCAAAAGCCTTCAACTCCTTGTGGTTTTGTTGGAATCTTTTCAAATTTGACAGGAATATTCAGTAAATGATTGGTCATCAAAGTTGTTCTTTTGAAGTAGATCAAAGGTCATTTGGGGTCAAAGAGAGGTGAAGCAAAAGGAGGTCAAACAGTGTAATCACGCAAAAGCCTTCAACTCCTATGGGTTATGTCTGAATTTTATCAAATTTGGCAAAAGTGTTAAGAAGATAATGGGTCATCAATGTTGTACTTTTGAAGTAGTTCAAAGGTCATTTGGGGTCATGCAGGGGTCAAACAGTGAAACCACTCAAAAGCCTTCAACTTCTAGGGGTTATATCCATATGTTATCATAATTGGTCAGGGTGTTTAGTAGATAACAGGTCATCAAAGTTGTACTTTTAAAGTTGGTCAAGCAGGGGTCAAACAGTGAAATCAATCAAAAGCCTTCAACTCCTAAGGGTTATATCCAAATCTTATCAAAGTTAGCCAGAGTGTTCAGTAGATGACAAGCTGTCAAAGTTGTACTTTTGAAGTAGGTCAAAAGTCATTTGGGGTCAAAGAAAGGTCAAAAAGTGAAATGTTGTAAATGTCTTCAATTCTTAAGGGTTATATCCAAATCTTATCAACGTTAGCCAGAGGGTTCAATTGATGATAGGTCATCAGAGTTGAACTTATGAAGTAGGTCAAAGGTCATCTGGGGTCAGAGAGGTCAAACCGTGAAATCACTCAAAACCCTTCAGCCACTAGGGGTTATATCCAAACCTTATCAAAGTTGGCCAGAGTGTACAGTAGATGACAGGTCTTCAAAGTTGTACTTTTGAAGTAGGTGAAAGGTCATTTGGGATCAAGGAGAGGTCAAACACTGGAATTGTTGCAAATGCCTTCAGCTCCTAGGGGTTGTGTCTGACTTTTATCAAAGTTGACAAGAGTTGCAGTAGATGAATTGATGGGTCATCAGAGTTTTACTTTTGAAGAAGTTTAAAGTTGTTTGGGGTCAAAGAGCTAGGGCAAACAGTAGAATCAAGCAAAAGCCTTGAAATACTCATGGTTGTGTTAAGGTTTCACGGTACCGCAAAAATGTGGTAATGCAAAAATGTGGTACCGTCAATACCGCTACAAATGGTACCGGTAATACCGTAGTACCGGTACCAAAAGAGAAAATAGTCTGACTTCAAAAACAAGAAAATACCCGGAAAAACAACAGGTATTAACGTATGTGCCGTGTTCTGATCATCCCTGCCTTCCGCTACACTGTTAATGAATTAAGTACGCTCAACACATTGGTAAACAAAAAGTGAAACCCGCCGAAAGCCAGCGTCCGAAAAACACGGGGAGCGGAGTGCGATTTTGAACCCGAAAGTCCCAAAAGAACACTCAAAACTGTACTTACAGTTACGAAAATAATTTCTAAAAATGATGAAAATCGCCTTCGTAAATTATCACCTGAAGTTTTTGGTAGATTTTCCAAATTATTCCCATAAAATATTGATTCAGCAAGCCTATTTCCGACTGCAATTATTACTATCAAAACATTTTTTGCAACATTTCATGTTTTGAGTTCAAGATGCCTAACAGTATGATAGCCCCGCAATCTAGCTAACTTTTACCCGCATAAATCATTTACTGATATAACACTCGTAGGATGGGGACTCCTATTTTCGTGCAGATAGGCCAGCTTCACATAGATGTAGGCCTAACGATATAGGTACGTTCTGTACGATCTTTGGGACTGCACGAAAATATGAGAACGCCGTACTACTGAGTGTCTCAAAAATCTAAATCAACTTAAGCAAGTCTGAATTCACACGACCACGACGACAACGTTCAATGGAATTTTACTGTGTAGTTTCTCTCACATACATTTAAGTCAATGGACAAGTCCCATTGACTCACTGTACAAACTGTTGAAAGAACGTTCTTCCGAAGATTTCTCTCACACACAGTTATGTCAATGGAGAAGTCCCATTACCTTACTGTGTTTGAAATCGTTGAAACAACGTTCATGTCAGAGCCAGCGATGCAATGATTCTTCGTAAGCTTACAACGAATTTCTTAATGATACGATGCCTTGTGTGAGCATAGGCAAAGTGAATGATACTAACTGCTATTAGTACATAATACAAATGTATGTGCTGATAAGGAACGATCGTTCGAAAACTGCACACAATGTCGAAAGAAAGCAAGCCACAAGTAGTGTGGGAAGTATTGGTTGGGCGAAATTTCCCGTTACACGTGGTAATTTACATACATAACAGTTAAAGGGCAATTTCCGAAATTACAAGGGGAAATTTGTGACAGAAATGATGCAAAATGGTTACAGAATGAACGTTTCATGGTTACATTTTTATATTTAAAAGAACACAAGGCAGTTATCATATGGATTATAGTATTTATATTTCAGTTATATTCCATTCAATTGCAGTATTTTTATATTTTTGTGTTGTCGGGTACTGTTCTCCGCGGTACTTCGGTACCTTGTAATTGGTGGTACCGTACCGTATCGGTACCGGTGCATACCGGTACTCACAAAAATACCGGTATACCGTGAAACGTTAGGTTGTGTCGGAATCTTATCAAAGTTGGCCAGAGTGTTCAGTGGATGATGCATAGGTGTACTTTGTGTTGATGTTAATTAGTGTTTGCACTGGGTACCCGGGTACCCGACTGATGATGTCAGGACCCTGTTCTCAAATTGCTAGCTGGATCCAAGTTTCACTAACATAGATTGCATGTGTGACAGAACACCTAACATGTTACTTTTTCCTGGCAAAATTTATCACGGACACGCCTAAGAACACTTGTCATGCCCATATGTAAGATACGTTGGTATTATATTATATCAACTTGCAAAGCAAAATTTCTCATTGTGACTTTTATGACTTTAGAACAAACTTGTAGCCTAACATAAGTTATATTTTTGGGTACCCGGGTACCCGACCGACCATCGAGTTCGGGTACCTGGTTCCGAATTTTGGACCCTGTGCAAACACTAATGTTAATTGCCATTTGGGGTCACAAAACATCATATGGTGAAATGCATGCTAGTGCTTCTCCATAAGGGTTTATGTTTTGTATGATGTATACTATAGGAATCATTTTTTGACAGACCTGACAAATTGGGGTATAAGTAGCCTAATTTTTGTCAGCAGAATTACCTACAGTACTGTGCCCACAAACACTTAACAAAAAGTCGCAAGCCGGACAACTCTAGCAGATATACCACTGCTGTGACCATTTACATCTATAGCACTGAAGTTCCTAGATCATGACAGTCTACGACTCCTTGATTTGGATCCCTAGTGAAACTATATAACATTAAATGTGTGAGAGAAATTGTAGTTGAGCTACAGCATCATTGATGCTCTTGTCTTGCCAAATATTTAATTGCAAGGTGAAAGGGCTTTCGAAATTTTTCTTGTCTTTTGATACTTACCCAGACTTTATAATAAAGTCAATCACTCCATTCTAAAGCAACTGTGGCAGTCACACAATTATGATACCCCATAGTTTAGTTGTCATGGTGCCAGCATATACAACATAAAATGCTGAAATGCATGAATATGTTGTTTCTATCTCAATACATAACATGTATTGTGATGTTGTCACACTAGCCAGTCACTAGCTGTAGCCAAAATTCTTTATAACATCATTTTGTGGCTGCTTATGACCCTAGTTTGGAGAGCAAGAACTTTTGATGTAGAGGACAAGGATGTGGTCAGTGAGATTTGAATTGTTGGGATATTTTGGCTGATTAGTGGGCAAAACTACCGAAAATGAGAACAGAACAATGGCAGCCCATTCTTTGTACTCCCATTTCCCATGATCCCTTGCATGCATTTAGTCTGCTATTGAAGCTGGCAGAAATCAAGAGGTCACTTTGAGTTCTTTGCACACAGTGCTCATATAGGAAACAAATCCTCCAGAAGACTGTACAGTGGACAGATAAGGCCACAGAACCCTCATGCATGGTTGATGTTAAAATAATTGATCCTTCACATGTGATCTGGACAACCATCCCTGTAGGCTACCTGTACATGCTTACTGAAGGGTGAAATGGCAATTATCAGTGTCACACTTTCTTATGTTGACCATAACGTTGTAGCAGTGCAGAGAGATTGAGGAGATGTTGTGATCATGCAGAAAAGATTATCTTTTGTAGCCAAAATGTTGACCTGGCCACCAGGATAAAGCCTTAGCTAGAAACAGTAAATCTGTCTACTGCTGCCTGTGGCTGATTTCATTTCATGTTATCTTTTGGACAATTTTCTACCCTACTTAATGTACTGCTTACAGTTATCTGATGACCCTTTTGTTTCTGACTTGGGAATCATCAGTTTACCTACTAAAGCTCCTTCTCCCAAAACTCTAAATGCACATTTTTGGTATCTGGCAATGCATGTGGCTAATATATATTTTGCAATGCAGTTTTGGGATCAGTGTTACTCCCCTCCCCTTAATGTTTTGGCCCCACTGATAATGTGATCTGGCTTCTTGTTTGTTTTACAATTGACAAAGCCATAATGGAAAACATGTGTGATACAAACTGAATGTATTTAAAAAACTTATTCTAAATCAGTTGTTTGGGGTATAATTTGGCCATTAGTATGATACTTTGTACATAACTTATCGACATTAGATGGTAGTATTGAGATACTGCAGCATAGCTGCTCTAGTTTATATGTATCTGCAAGCAGTTATGGAATCCAATTGGAAAGATCTTGTTTGAACTATCATAGTTACTAAGTTAAGATATGTGTGAAGAGATGAGGAGTACTAGAAGTTGCAAGGTTCTTCTTTTCAGTGAAAAAATCTCTCAATTTATTTCTCGCCATATCAAACTCCAGAGAAATAATGAATCACTCTTTAATGTTCTTACATTTATCCAAGAAATGTGTTAAAAGTGTTAACAATTTGCTTTTCTTTTCTCAGGGACACTGTACAATATGAAAGATTCATTGTCAGCTTCAAGTCAAAATCAAACCCTTGATGCAGTAGTGAAAGTGGTGTCTGATGTATTGTCTGTTGACAGCTCTGAAACTATTAAAGGAGTGATACCTCAGCTGCAGAATCAAGGCAACGTGAGTTGAGGCATCATGTCAAAACCTTAGGCTGCAGCAGTCTCAGCCAAGCCTGCAGCAGATGCAGCCATGCTTTATTCCCCCACACATTACAGTAGCAAGATTAAATTTGAACTTGCTATTGTACTAGGCATTGAAACAAAACTTGGCTGCAGCTGCTGCAGCTTAACTATTTTGACATGGTGCATGAGGGTGATAGAACACGGGTGATTCGTGCGATGAGCCTATGTGATGTTGACTCTGTAAGCCAGTTACAGCATCAACATGCACTAAAATTACCCCTGGTAGATTGCAGGAGACCAAACTTAAACGAAAACAAGCTTCAAGCTTGTAAGCTCTGGCAGGTACAATTTTATAAACTAAACCTTGAATGAAAAGTGGACCTCAGGCAAACACACTAGAAAAACTCCTGCGCTAAGAATGTAGTCATTAGCCAAGGGCAGAAAGATATTAGTCAAACCACTCATCAGGCACCAGGGTTTGTTGAGTATGCTTAAACCAGGCCTGAACAACTATTAGTGTCTGGGCACATTCATCCTGTCATAACCTAGGGCCCATACACAAATTTTGAGTGATTAGAAACAGTAAAACACACAAAACAAATAGTGATGGCACAAACCTAACAATTAATTAACATCTTATTTTCTGAATGGCTTTCCTTCAGCCACTTTTGGAAGTGATTGTGTCAAAAATTGTTGTTTAAAAAACATATGAAATTACAAGGAAGAATGTTAAGATGCAACTTGCAAGACCTGAAAGTGCTTTTTCTGGCAATCTAGGAAAGGGTGGCTTGGGGGAGGGGGAAGGAGGGGGGGGTGAGTGGCAAAAATTTTCTTTGCATGCAATTAGCAAACTAACCAGAAAGCCATAAGGCTTAGTGATTCCTTGCCGAAAGGGGGTGCTTTGTTACACTGAGGTTCATCCATCAAATTTATACTTCTCTTCTACATCATTTTTATGATGTGGTCACAATTTGACCCCTGCTCACATCAGCTCATGTCACATGACCTTTAAACCGAAACTTGAATAACCACAAAAAAATGAAAAAAAAAAAATAAATAAAACTTTTGAGAAGGCATTTATCTGTGCTTCCTCCCTTGTAATGACATGTTTACAAAGTTTCAGTTCTTGACCTCTGGTGACCTCAAATGGCTTGTGACCTCGACAAAAAACAATAGGGTTCTTCCTCGCACCATAACACATCCACATACTTAGTATGAAATCTATCCAAGCTTTCTAACTTGAGATATTGTGTAAACAAGGTTTTCAGATTTTGACCCCCGGTGAGCCCAGATGACCTTTGACCTCCACCAAAAACAATAGGGTTCTTCCTCTCACCACAACACATCTATATACCAAGCATGAAATTTTTCCAAGCTTTCTAACTTGAGATATCGTGTAAACAAGGTTCTCAGATTTTGACCCCCGGTGACCCCACATGACCTTTGACCTCCACCAAAAACAATAGGGTTCTTCTTCTCACCACAACGCATCCACATACCAAGCATGAAATCTATCCAAGCTTTCTAACTTGAGATATTGTGTAAACAAGGTTTTCAGATTTTGACCCCTGGTGACCCCACATGACCTTTGACCTCCACCAAAAACAATAGGGTTCTTCCTCTCATCAAAACACATCTATATACCAAGCATGAAATCTATCCAAGCTTTCTAACTTGAGATATCGTGTAAACAAGGTTTTCAGATTTTGACCCCGGTGACCCCACATGACCTTTGACCTCCACCAAAAACAATAGGGTTCTTCCTCTCACCACAACGCATCTACATACCAAGCATGAAATCTATCCAAGCTTTCTAACTTGAGATACTGTGTAAACAAGGTTTTCAGATTTTGACCCCCAGTGACCCCAGATGACCTTTGACCTCCACCAAAAACGATAGGGTTCTTCCTCTCACCACAACGCATCTACATACCAAGCATGAAATCTATCCAAGCTTTCTAACTTGAGATATCGTGTAAACAAGGTTTTCAGATTGTGACCCCAGATGACCTTTGACCTCCACCAAAAACAATAGGGTTCTTCCTCACACCACAATGCATCTACATACCAAGCATGACATCTATCCAAGCTTTCTAACTTGAGATATCGTGTAAACAAGGTTTTCAGATTTTGACCCCCGGTGACCCCAGATGACCTTTGACCTCCACCAAAAACGATAGGGTTCTTCCTCTCACCACAATGCATCTACATACCAAGCATGAAATCTATCCAAGCTTTCTAACTTGAGATATCGTGTAAACAAGGTTTTCAGATTTTGACCCCCGGTGACCCCAGATGACCTTTGACCTCCACCAAAAACGATAGGGTTCTTCCTCTCACCACAACGCATCTACATACCAAGCATGAAATCTATCCAAGCTTTCTAACTTGAGATATCGTGTAAACAAAGTTTTCAGATTTTGACCCCCGGTGACCCCAGATGACCTTTGACCTCCACCAAAAACGATAGGGTTCTTCCTCTCACCACAACGCATCTACATACCAAGCATGAAATCTATCCAAGCTTTTTAACTTGAGATCTTGTGTAAACAAGGTTTTCAGATTTTGACCCCCAGTGACCCCAGATGACCTTTGACCTCCACCAAAAACGATAGGGTTCTTCCTCTCACCACAATGCATCTACATACCAAGCATGAAATCTATCCAAGCTTTCTAACTTGAGATATCGTGTAAACAAGGTTTTCAGATTTTGACCCCCGGTGACCCCAGATGACCTTTGACCTCCACCAAAAATGATAGGGTTCTTCCTCTCACCACAACGCATCTACATACCAGGCATGAAATCTATCCAAGCTTTCTAACTTGAGATATTGTGTAAACAAGGTTTTCAGATTTTGACCCCCCGTGACCCCAGATGACCTTTGACCTCCACCAAAAACAATAGGGTTCTTCCTCTCACCATAACGCATCTACATACCAAGCATGAAATCTATCCAAGCTTTCTAACTTGAGATATCGTGTAAACAAGGTTTTCAGATTTTGACCCCTGGTGACCCCAGATGACCTTTGACCTCCACCAAAAACAATAGGGTTCTTCCTCTCAATATGGGCCATCTATGTACCAAGTTTGAGAACTGTCCAACTTTCCCTTCTTGAGATATCGTGTAAACAAGCTAAGCCGTCACATACGCACACACACACACACACACACACACGACATCACCATCGCATAGATTCCTTGCCTGCCTTCGGCAAGGAATCAATAATAGCATTTCACTGAGATGGTATTATGTCATGAAATAGCCTCCACTTAATATTTTTTTTTAAAAATCCCTGATGTGATGTGGTTCATGATGAGTGCTATACTGTTCAGATTGGCCATAATTATAGACAACATTTTTAGAAACCCTGACACAAACATGGACAAGAAGTTTATGTTTACATATGGCCTATAATTCCTGATAAATCTTCTGTGTAATTAAGCAGTATATTCAGTATTCCAAGCTGCTTATTTTCAGGAAAAGAGATTTTGAGTTGTGATTTAAGAGAGTCTGACAGGAGGAGTTATGAACCAGGAAAGAACATGGTTTTCAACTAGAAGCTTTCAGACAATTCTCCATATGGCAAGCAAGAACTGTTTTGAATGGCTTCAACAAGGGTGGATTTGCGTATGTGGTGCAGACTCTGACCTGCTTATCTGTGATTAGTAATTGTATACTGGTGGACTTTGAGTTGAATGGACAGAGTAGAAGTCCTTTTGCAGCATCCTTTTGCAGATGTTGGTTCTCACAAATGATATGATAGTGGTATCCTGTATTGTGCATCCTTGTACAACCCTTTGATGCAATTTCATTGAAATTGCAAGTAAAGTAATTTGTGTCATTGTGATATCATTTTCTTAGATTTCTTTGCTAGGCACAACTTACCAGTTTACCATTATGGTGGAGGGGGGGGGGGGCTGGGTGAGACTTGAATTGTGCAATACCCTCAGTGAACAATGCAGCTCCACCCCCACCCCGCTCCCTTACTCCACCACCCCCCCCCCCACTCTCCTCTATTTACCCCACCAAACACATAAAAACATGCACAGTACAGTTTGTAATAATTATCGATGCTTGATCTTCACTTTAGACCCCCTCAAAGAATTGTATATGTGGCCAAACAGAATGCTACTTAGTTTATTGTAAAGTTCCATGTTACCCTCAAAATATCACATCTTGCTATGATTTTAATTAAAAAAGAAGAGAGAAGTGAATGTAGGGATTGTAGGAGGCTGGCATCAAAGGTTTAAGTTTTTCCTCTTTTCATACAGCTTGAAGATGGTGATAGGATGGCCAACACAGAAGGAAGCAGTGGAGAACAGTTAAAACAGGTATATGTTCAAATTTGAGAAAAATAGGATGGTATGGAACAATGTGGGAAACCATTCAGAACAAAACAGAACTGAGAAATTTGTTATGCAGGAAATTCATTTAAAACAAGATTATGTTCCATTCACGAATGTTTTTATTTATTTATTTTCATAGCAGTACTATAGCTGATGGGATGAAACCTATGGTACATAGGCAGAAATCTGGGGGAGCGCAGGGGGAGATATCCCCCTCACTTTTTGGAGATGCTCCCATTGACTCTCACTTTTTCACACAGCAGATTTTGCTTCAGTGGCCATTTGTCTCTCTTCCTCCCCCATCTTCACACAAATCTCTACTTCTACTGTGGTATATAAAGCAATGAGACATACTAACTAGGTTTGATCTTTGCTAGGTTATAGAAGGGCATTTGTGATCCAAGAGCAAGTGTATTTCTCATTTGAACTGACCGTCATTGTGAAAAGAATCCAGACTTGAATGGAGATTTCATTGGTATCCTCCAGAGGTCTGGAATTATTCTTACTAATCAGTGGGAGTTCTATGTAAAAAGTGATATTAATGCAGCCATGTATGGTCCATCAGGTCGTATTCTGTTTTGATGCACTCGTATGTAGGGCTGTGCATTTCCGGTTAATTCACTATCCGTTTAACCGTTTTTATTAACGGAACGGTTAACGGTTAACCAAAAATAAAAACAAGTCAAGGTATGTAAACAAAATACACATTTCGGAAGAGCGCCACCACATTAAATACCAAAGTTTCTACACCTAAAATGGCACCTGTAGTGATGATTGTGAAGTAGCGTGCAAGTTAAAACGTTTGCATTAGTTGCGATATTTTGGCAAGCAGTCCGTACGCATGGGCGAATCACGTATTAATTTAAACTTTTCTCAAACATGCATACTTTTTGTTATGCCACTGATTACCGTTTTCGAGATTTTTGCGGTCTAACATAGCTACCGTAAGATGAGAAGCCTATGGATATCACTGGCATTATCGCAGTTCAAGACACACTTCTCCGGCTATAGCGATACAGTATCACACACGCCTAGAGCAGTGTCGAGTACAAACGTACCACATACAGTGCACTAAATGTGCCTTGTGACCTTGCTGTGACCTTCGTACGTAATATACGTGTGTCTGCAAAGAATTCCAGCACCGTTATGTCGTAATGGTGTGAAAATTTTTACCCATATGTATTACTGCATGCTCCATAAAAAAATTGTAACGTTGAATTTTAACTTGTCTTACATCGCACACCTTTTTAGCTAATACCTACTGAAAATACCAGTTTCTTCGTAATTATGAACGGCAAAACTTTTCGATAACGGCAGGTACCCTCATAGTTCATGTTATAACGGGACTCGGGCATAGTTGTCTTGTACGCAATACTGTACTATACAATGTACGTACGGTATGTCATGAACCATCGTTCATGCAACGTGCAAAGCAGCGCAGCACATGGCCGGCCCCGTTCGTTCAGCAAGCTCAGCTCTGCTAAATTCAAATACTGTACTGTACAAAGCACGTACGTACAGTGCGCCGGTTCGTTGAGCAAGTCCAACGAACTGTGCTAATTATGTTCGAAAATAATATGATTATTCATGAAGTTCACCATTGGAATGCTCCATATTTTATAATTTGGGGTTAATAAATGAAATGGTCGAAAGAATTTCACTCATCTTTGCGAATTTTGGGGGTTGAAACTTTTCCAGGAATTATACTAACGTTGAAAAAATTATAAAAAATGTTTAATTGTCTTTTGTTAAAATTATTAAGTCAGCTTAAATGGGGAGGCTAACGTAGTTACAAATATTTTAGTTGCTTCCACAAGGCTTGCAGGCCAGGGTTGCATAATTAAGCCCAGAACTACATAGCTTGGTCACTATTTTGTGCAGATTGCATGTGTTTTGAGACTAATGAACTGTAAACACGTAACCTTGGAAGTTACGCCCCGGAAAATTCCCGAAGTGCATTTATCTTGAACGATATTAAGCATATATTTTTCTTCCGTCTGGAGGTAACTTTTTAGTCTTGTCATCCAAGTTTACGGTGATCCACACTTTAAAAGGTATGGTGGATTGTTGTAGCGTGTACTGCGTAGTTTAATCCCTGCACCTTTGACAATTTAAATCCTTTTCAAAAGTTGCGTGTAAGAGTTTATTGTCACATTATTTCGGCAAACCTCTCCCAGATCATGGGGCGAACGGATCGATATACCAGTCAAAGCAATGCAACGCAGACTGTGCAACTGACATTATAAAGGTCTTTTTTTAAACCTTTTGTAATTTTTCATCCAAAGTTTACCCATTGTTACTTTGGTTTTTGGGCAAGCAACTTTTGCGTTTTACTGCATAAACAAGTTTAGGCGTAATGGTGAACTGCGGCGACAGATTTATTTGGATGCAAAAATGGTTAAACGAAACAACATGTGGCGGTTGTTTAACCGATCGATCGGTCGGTTAACCGGTTAACCGTTTAACCGTCGCAGCCCTACTTGTATGTTACTTCATTTTATTCATATATCTTTTCCTTAATTGTATTTCATAGCTGTCAACCACTCTTGAAGAAAATATCAAAGAATCCATGGCCATTCTTACTGCTCAGCAGGTTGCCTTGGAGATAATATCTAACATGTGCTGTCCTGAAGGTAAGAAAACTTGTCAGGTTACTTTTAGCAACACTGGCAGAGACTTTTCCTCTCACCTATGTCATTCTGATTTAAGTAAAGGGTGCACTCCACATGTGCTTCAGTAAAGCAATGCAAGTACATTTGCAGAAGCTCTCCTTGGAAAACATCAGTTCTAGTTGAGCAGTAACATATTTTGCCGTTATGAGGTAACTACAGGGGCGTAGCCAGGAATTTGTCACGAGGGGGTGGGGCGAAACCCATAGACAGACTCTCAGTGTTCAGCGCCACCATGGGTTTGCACAAAGCACAAGAAAATTTTGGCCCAAAATGCCTCCCACATCGCTGGAAATGGCAGTTCCCAAGCCTGTTTACTGCATATAAATAGGGCAAACAGTAGCAATATTGTAAAAATGAACATTAAAAAATACCAAAAATATGCTCAAGGGAGGGGCAGCTGCCCCCTCCGCCCCCCTTGGCTATGCGCTTGGCTAACTACAGATACAGAATGTTGGACCTTTAAATATGAGGTCACAGTGGCATAAATTGCCTGTAGCAGGAAAAGGGCCAACTGGAAAAAAACAGAACAAAAGTGCTAGAAGAAGTTTGTTACCTTGGTTGATTGGTTAAATATTCAAAAAGGGTATTAAAATGAATGGGACTGATGGCTCTGCCTTTAGGCTCTGTACCTCATGAGTCTTGACAACCAGAAATTATGTGAAGTTGATTTTTTTTCCCCAGTGGGCTTGGAAGTTTGCTTTACCTCTGCTTGTGTTTTTGAAATGTAGTTCTTTTCCTCTACTTAAAGCACTAGGTCAGGAAGTCCATCTCATTCTCATTCAACTTGTAGTGTTTTTGAAACTTTTGTTTGTTTCTAATAGATGACAGTTTGGAAGAATTAGAATCTAGTAGTAGCAGCAGCAGTGATGACTTGGTGGAAGATAGAATGAGTTTTGAAGACTCTCCTTTGATGGTAAGAAGCCATCTTGCTTCACCAAGTAAGCTACTGACACTCCAGCCAACTGGCTTGTCAGGAGTTTGGATTGAAATACAAGTTTGATCCCTTAAATCATTTTACTTTCTCAGAAGGGGCAAGAAGCTGTGCACCAGTAGTGCTTGAGACTTATGATCCAAAAGGTGAGGTTAAGTCCTTCCTGGGTTGGAGTCAAGCATTTCTCAGTCAGCCCAAGGTCCCTGGCACTGGTAAGTCTGAGGCCAGCTAAGTTACAACCCGTACCTAGCTGTAATAGCAAGGGCATGGTTGGGGTGAAGGATGGAACTCACTTATCAAGCCTCTAAAGTCTTATGAGACTTTTTAATGTGTTAAAACGCTTTCCAGACTTGAGATTCTCTTTGGCGGGGGGGGGGGGGGGGGGGGGGGGGGGGGGGGGGGCTGGGGGATCTGGGGCATTTCTTGAATCTCCTCTCCCTTAAGAAAATTCTGATGCCCCCCTGACCGTATATCTAACAAGAATTCCTTTTTGCTACTTGACAGAGTCCGCTTTGCCTGTCAGCTGAAGTCCATGGTTTATTGATTCGACATAATCTCCCCACCAAGGTGAGAACCATATCATTCTTCAGTGCAGCATTTCCAGGAGTATTAGTACTGATTTTGGTTAGAATAAGGTAGATGTCCTGTTTCTTAGTCATCACAATTTAAATAGCATTCCAAAGCTTTCAACTGGAAACAGTGGATTGAAATGAAAATTGCAAACTTGTGTTTGTCGAAATATTTGTGTCTGTTTAATATATTACATAAAAATTAGAAATTTACCACAACATGGTGGATTACTTCCAAGGCCTACAGCCACAGACCACCCGAGCCACCCCACAGGTGGGGGGAGGTGTAAGGGAGGTTACTTGTGGGGTCATGCCTTTACCAAGCAGTTTCCCCTGAAAACATAATAACATAATTGATATGAGCAACTGGCTGTGGTCCCAAGCTGTTGCAGTCCTGTCTCCATCCATTGAATCAGTTCCAAACGTGACAATTTATGTGACTTAGATAAGTAGTTGTTTTAAGTTCTTAACTTGCTTTTTCAATGCTGGTAGGTCCTGGAGAAGACCAGTTACCCAGAGAAATCCCTTCTCCAAAGTTTGTTGAGACATAAGGAAGGCAAACCATTGTTTAGGGGGTAAGTATATCTTACAAGAAGCTGTATCATACTTTTGAAATGGAACTTTTTGGAAAAGTTTTGTTCTTACTTGGTCGTGTTTTCATCCTGTTTGTACTGGAACAAGCAGCAGTTGTTCAAAATTATTGCCCATTTATTAATATCAGTGTGTGAATTGCTTTTTGTAAAAATGTGCAGGCAACTGGAAACTTGTAAATTTACATGTTTGCAGATAGGACTGCAAGGTCTGAAACATTTAAAACTTAAATTTAATTGATTGAAGGTATCACAGACTGGTGTAAAATTTTCTTTGTTAAACTTATACATTCATTACGAAATATGAAGTGTTGTAAAACATGATTTCAGAGAGAAACTAGACCAGTGTGCAAAGTATGTGATCATGTAAAACCTCAGTAAAAAAGTTAAATTTCTAAGTGAAAGAGTGAAAGGCACACATCCTTCATCCCGTTGTGTTCTTTTCTGTAAATAAAATATGTACAATTTCCTGCCCCCCCCCCCCTTCCCTGTAAAGAAAAGAGGTAACCGTGTTCACTCAGTGTTACATTGGAAGGAAGGTATTGCCTGTTTGTAGTTCAACAACATGTCATATTGTCATTTGTTTTCTGTGGAAGCATAACTTTAGTTTACTTGATGATGTTGGGGGAACAAAGCAAAGTTGGCTAGGTGACAGATTAGCTCTGAGGGGCTTCAGTCCAGCACACTACTGACCTCATCAGCTAGGCAATCAACTTTGATAGCAAGCCATGCCAAGTGGGAGTAGACTCGACTTACCTGAAGAAAAATTCCGGTGCCGGGGGTGGGGGGGGCTGCAGGGGTAATGCAAACTCATGAATTTGTGGAAGACAGTAATACATTGTAGTATAAATCATTCTTCTTTATGAGGATCCATTAGGGGAGATGGCAAGTTCCCTTCATTGTTTTTAATTTGTAATATTCATTATAGATATGCCTAGAAACATACGCATATTTTCTTTGACTAGGTTACTGAGAGTGCAGAGCAGATCTCTGTTCTGTCTACATAACATCATCTCCGCAGTCGATGTGGATTCCCTGGGAGGAACAGAGGCTCTGACACTGGTTTGTGGCACCCTGATGGCTTTGGTCATGAGAGACCCTCGTAAGGATCACTTTAATTCTATCTTCAGTATGTTGTTGAAGCAATGATGTGTCGCTATTAGAATATGGTAAATTCTAAGACACATCGCAGAGAGAAACAGAAAAGCAAGGATTGGATATTTTTATGATGCAAGTAGAAAAATGAGAATGAGAAGTTCAGCATTTCTTGAGACTGATCTGTACAAGATGGGATCTCTTGTTGATTTGCCTCAGTGTCTGGTGGGAGCAGTGCTGTACAAATTTAGGCAAAGGCCAAGGCCAGCAGATGTGACTCCAGGGCTAGGGGTGGAGATATTGTAGTAGGACAATACTTAGTGGTCTTCTTACTGCATGTTGTTTGGATGAGGGCTGCAATTGGTACTTTACTTAAAGTCAGGAGTGGCTGTAAATGGTCCTGGCTAACAGAGTTGTAACAAGTCAAGTCACTGACTCGGACTCGAGTCGACTCGTGTCGCATATTTGACTTGACTTGACTTGACTTGGTCATCAGCCAAAATGACTTGACTTGACTCGGACTCGAGCATAGCATGACTCGAGTCCAATTGAAGACTCGAGTCAGGACAAATGACTTGATTCTCCTGCTGCAACTCGAGTCCTTTTACGTGACTCTGATGTTTGTAAATGTACCCAATTGTGGACTGTACATGTGCATATTGCGAGGTAGATGCGGCCGCAACATAAAGTGCCCGTCTGTGGACAATACCAGCACTGCATGCCTATAGTATAGTTGTCACTTGACAAACGGGCCGAGCCGGGCAGTTTGACAAATCCGGACTAACTGCTGCGGAAGCATGTCATATCAGAGTATGTACACATCATGCCAGGCATGGACCATTACGATCACCGATCTCAGTGGTTTCGATGGAAAAGCAACACGTTGCACAGACAGGGTTGCCATCTGGATGATTCCTAGTGTGGTTCAGTGACTTTTTTACGAGATTTTTAATATGAGTCTGTTCATTTTTTCCTCTCTATAATAATTTTGTTGCCTCTGCGTAAAACAGTACTCAATAATATTGCTTGTGCAACTCTGATGGGACTGTATAGTTCTCAGTGAAGGTACATGTATAGCCGGTCGAGCTTGATATTTTTCTTATAGCAAAGCTAGGACCTAAATTCCTTACTTACTGGCATAACTTTCCCTTTTTCAGTTTTTAACTAATAGTGCAGTTGTTTTTGAAAACTTGAAAAAATAATAACAATAAAAAAAACGAAGCGATGCCAGATGAGAGAACCTATAAGTGAATTTTCAATATCTTATTATGATTAAATTTTGCAATGTTAAATGAAGGAAAACATTGATATCAAATACCATAATGCTAGGAAGATTTTTCACTGCACACTTGGCATGCACTCCCAGAGAAAACTGACTAATGCAATTTAAAATTTTGTCTTGCACAGTAAGATTTCTTTCAAAGCATGGGCCTCTCCTACGCGCCACACTATTGTGACTTGAAGCTCTGACATAAGAGTCACTGAAAGTACTGTACGTCATTCAATGCACCCTGGTCCTTGCAAAAAAAATCCCAAACTCTAACCATGTGTAGGGAATCACATCTCTCGATAAATTTTTCGGCGTGCTTCCCCTGCATGAGCCTGAAATAAATTGATGTCTCATTAGCACTGCTGTATGGCTGTGCGTAGGAAAATTTGTGGAATTGTCTTGTTATTATTTCCTGTAGGACAGATTGAGTAAATTAGTATTTCCAAAACCTAGCTACAACTCTCGCTGCCCACTTTCTCGACCAGCTACTACCATCCTCAACAAATTAGCTGACAGTTACCCAGTGGCGTAGGTATGGGGAGGGGGCATGGGGTGCGAGCCCCCCACAAATTTGCCGCCCCCAGGAGCCCCTCCCACTGGTGATCTAGGAGAAAAAAATTCACCCACTCTGAGTAAGTTTGAATGGATTCGGATTGATTGTGACAAAACTGAATGTGTTTGAGAAGAAAATAAAATCAAAGTTTTTGGTTCCTTGCGTTAGCAAAAGGAACCTATGTAGTCAGCTTGGCGTGTGTGTGTGTGTATGTGTGTGTGTGCGTGTGTGTGCGTGTGTGTGTGTGTGTGTGTGTGACACTTGCTTCGGTACGCTGTAACTCAACAAGGGAAAGTTGGACTAAACTGAAACTTGGTATATGGATCTGTCATAGTGAGAAGGTGTGCCCTATCGTTTTTGGTGGAGGTCAAAGGTCATGTGGGGTCACCAGGGGTCAAAGACCGAAAACCTTGTTTGCATGATATCTCAAGTTAGGAAGCTTGGATAAATTTCATACGTGGTATGTAGATGCATTATGGAGAGAAGATGAATGCTGTAGCTTTTGGTGGAGGTCAAAGGTCATCTGGGGTCACCAGCAGTCAAACACTGAAAACTTGTTGTTAAAACAATATCTCAAGGTAGGAAGCTTGGATAGATTTCATACTTGGTATGTTGATGACTTATGGTGAGAAGATGAAGCCTGTCATTTTTTGTGGAGGTCAAAGGTCATTTGGGGTCACTGAGAGTCAAATACTGAAAACCTTGTTAACGCAATATCTCAAGGAAAAAATCTTGGATAGATTTCATTCTTGGTATATAGATCCACCATAGTGAGAAGCTGTGCCATACAGTTTTGGGTGGAGGTCAAAGGTCATCTGGGGTCACCAAGGGTCAAAAACGGATAACCTTGTTGTTAGCACAATATCTCAAGGTAGGAAGCTTGGATAAATTTCATACTTATTGGATGCCTTATGGTGGGGAAAAAATTTTGGTGGAGACCAAAGGTCATCTGGGGTCACTGGAGGTCAAACTCTGCAAACCTTTTCAACTCTATATCTCAGTGTAGGAGGCTTGAATAGATTTTTGCTTTGAGGTGTTGCATTAAATCTAGCAGAAAACCCATATGAGATTTGTTGGATGTCAGAGTTGAAATCACCAGATGCCAAAAAGCAAATTCCCAAGAATTCCTAAAGTCAAAAAATATAAGCACAAAACTGTATCATTGACTGAAAGATGTGGGACATCTTTCAGAGATGCCAAGTATCTCAGTTTTAATTGAAATTATAGTATTATGATTTTAATCCATAATCCTGCTATTATGAAAACGTGCATCAAGTTCTACTTTTTAATATTGCAGAAGATTCTCTGCCCACAAAGCAGGGGACTGTTGTGAAAGTTCACTAGACAGACAACATTTGTCCTTAGATTAGGACATGTGAGCTTGCAGGAATTGGAAATTAGAATTGATTAGTTAAATGCTACTATGGGTTGTTAGTTTTATAAAGAGAACCAAGTTACTGATCATTTGGATCAGATACCATTGAGCGTGCATGAATTGTGATTGCTTAATTGAATAAAACAAATGGTAACTGTATACTGTCTGTGTTGATATCCCCTGAAGTGCCTGTAGGCTGTATTTCTTCAGAACAATTTATTTATGCTTGAATGTGTTAACACAAGATGTGCATTGTCTACAGAGCAGATTTTGTGAATCAACAGAAATACTGGTTCATTCAGTAGTTGGCTCAGTTTCATTACATTCAGCAAGGAACCACAGTGCCCATTGGGCTCTTGTTGTTTTTCCACCAAAATTTCACATCTTGATGGCTGCTATCAAGCCTTGCAAGTGCCATTTCCGGCAATCTGGGATGTATTAAAGCCTTAAATTTTCTTGGAACGCCCCACGCCAACCTATGGTGGCGCTCGGCTTAGATAGTAAAGGCAGTGGCGTACACAGGGGGAGGCCATTGGGCCATGCCGCCCTCACTGATGTCGATTTTTTTTTTAGTTCCTAAAAATACGTAAATTTTTTAACACAAATTTTACTTCACAAAAGGTAGCATATGTGGCACCAGATTACATGTAAGGACACCTAATTTTTCAAAAATTTTCAAAGGGAAGGGGTGACCCCCTCCCCTTAGACCCCTTCCCCAGCCCGGCGATCACACAAGATACTGCAAGCCCCCCATGAAAGAAATCCTGGGTACGCCAGTGAGTAAAACGGGATTCAAACTTGCAACCCTTGGACCAAACGTCCGACCAGCTCAGCTAATCCGTCCTCACAGAAATGTGTAATAAAATAAAATCACACTTTACACTTTGTTCACAAAAATTGCACTTCTGATGGCTGCTATCAAACCTGGCAAGTGTCATTCCCGGCGATTATTTCAGCCCTCTTCGCGTGCACCTCCCCTGAGTTCTGGATCTCACATTTATAAAATTATTGTTCCAAAGGGGGTCCCCCCCTCCCCTTAGACCCCGAGACTAGCCTTGGCAGTTCACACGGGTTTTCCCCCTCCTCCATTTTCAGAAATCAAATCCTGCCCCTGGTCACTGTGGCCATTTTCATTCGTTATTGACGGAGAGTATATTTCCGAGAAGTACACAGTGGTACTGCTAGGTCCTTGACCTCCTTGTTCGATAAAAGTGTATGTTACGCCATGGCTTGGCCATCTGTGGATCATTGTGCGACGACAAAGTGAAAGTGAAATTGTGCCACGGCCAGCAGATATACATTAATATTGCTTGCCTGAGTAGTTATAGCATTCGTGTGTGGGGCACAAGTCACGTGTGGTACCTTGGAATATGCTACGTACTCCTAGCAAGTTTCATGTAAAGATACGTGAAAACAATGTACCTGTGGCATACCATATAGAAAAAGATTGCAGTCAGTGACAGGTACACTTCAGAGGCAGAAAGGAACCAGTTGTCTATAGGTCATACTAAAGAAGAAATACCAGTTTTAAATGTACTATGATTATGTACTAGTGTGACTTGCGTTGACTTGTAGACACCAGCAACTGACTTGACCAAAATTTCTGACTTGACTTGGCTTGAAAATGTGCTTGACTTGACTTGACTTGAAAATGTGACGAATGACTTGACTTGACTTGTGACTCGACCAAAGGGTGACTCGTTACAACACTGCTGGCTAATACAAGGGGTGGGGATGAGGGGCGTAGAGTATTTGTAAAGAATGCTTCAATAAAAGAAAACCTTGCTCCTGAACTATGTCTTCAAACAAACTCTAAAATACATCCTTTTATCAATTGATATGCATTAATAAATAAGGCTGGCAAGTGATTATGGAGTTGAATGTGTTTCTATTTATAGACAGAATGTGATGACGTGGATGACCCCAGAACTAAGGGGCCTAGCAGATTGCATTGATCTGTTGATGTTTTCTGTGTACAAGTTGGCCTCAGATTTGCAGGTACCCAGGGGACTAGCGAGGCTGTGGGTGGGCCTAGTAATTAATGGAATATGTTGTCTTTGGCATCCAGGGTCTTAATAGATACTGTATTATTTTTTGCATAAAGCACTGTTCAGCCAACAAACAACCTTGCCTTATTTATGACATGTGATATTTGATAATTTATTTCAACACAGCTCCAAAAGGAGAGGAACTTATAGAGAGTTTAACATCTGCTGTAAGGTCAGTACTCCAAAAGATGGCTCAGGAGAAGGTGTCCCCAAAGGTAGGTCTTACGAATATTCATGGACTTGATCGATTTCAGTATGTCTTCTGTGTATCCTTAGCATTATTTAAGGAACATTCTCATTGCCTAAGACTACATTATCAGTAAGATCCCTGATATTTTTTATTACTTATTGGTGGCTGTATTTTGATTGGCACAAACAAGGGCAAATTCAAATTGTTGGCGTAACACACCACAACCTTGTTAACAAGTTGGATAGAGTTTGTATTAGTTACTCATGTTTTTGGTTCCTTGCGTTAGCAAAAGGAACCTATGTAGTCAGCTTGGCGTGTGTGTGTGTGTATGTGTGTGTGTGTGTGTGTGTGTGACACTTGCTTCGGTACGCTGTAACTCAACAAGGGAAAGTTGGACTAAACTGAAACTTGGTATATGGATCTGCCATATTGAGAAGGTGTGCCCTATTGTTTTTGGTGGAGGTCAAAGGTCATGTGGGGTCACCAGGGGTCAAAGACCGAAAACCTTGTTTGCACGATATCTCAAGGTAGGAAGCTTGGATAAATTTCATACTTGGTATGTAGATGCATTATGGAGAGAACATGAATGATGTAGCTTTTGGTGGAGGTCAAAGGTCATCTGGGGTCACCAGCAGTCAAACACTGAAAACTTGTTGTTAAAACAATATCTCAAGGTAGGAAGCTTGGATAGATTTCATACTTGGTATGTGGATGACTTATGGTGAGAAGATGAATCCTGTCATTTTTGGTGGAGGTCAAAGGTCATTTGGGGTCACTGAGAGTCAAATACTGAAAACCTTGTTAACGCAATATCTCAAGGAAAAAATCTTGGATAGATTTCATACTTGGTATATAGATCCACCATTGTGAGAAGCTGTGCCGTACAGTTTTGGGTGGAGGTCAAAGGTAATCTGGGGTCACCAAGGGTCAAAAACTGATAACCTTGTTGTTAGCATAATATCTCAAGGTAGGAAGCTTGGATAAATTTCATACTTAGTGGATGCCTTATGGTGGGGAAAAAATTTTGGTTGAGACCAAAGGTCATCTGGGGTCACTGGAGGTCAAACTCTGCAAACCTTTTCAACTCTATATCTCAGTGTAGGAGGCTTGAATAGATTTTTGCTTTGAGGTGTTGCATTAAATCTAGCAGAAAACCCATATGAGATTTGTTGGATGTCAGAGTTGAAATCACCAGATGCCAAAAAGCAAATTCCCAAGAATTCCTAAAGTCAAAAAATATAAGCACAAAACTGTATCATTGACTGAAAGATGTGGGACATCTTTCAGAGATGCCAAGTATCTCAATTTTAATTGAAATTATAGTATTATGATTTTAATCCATAATCCTGCCATTATGAAAACGTGCATCAAGTACTACTTTTTAATATTGCAGAAGATTCTCTGCCCAGAAAGCAGAGGACTGTTGTGAAAGTTCACTAGACAGACAACATTTGTCCTTAGATTAGGACATGTGAGCTTGCAGGAATTGGAAATTAGAATTGATTAATTAAATGCTACTATGGGTTGTTAGTTTTATAAAGAGAACCAAGTTACTGATCATTTGGATCAGATACCATTGAGCGTGCATGAATTGTGATTGCTTAATTGAATAAAACAAATTGTAACTGTATACTGTCTGTGTTGATATCCCCTGAAGTGCCTGTAGGCTGTATTTCTTCAGAACAATTTATTTATGCTTGAATGTGTTAACACAAGATGTGCATTGTCTACAGAGCAGATTTTGTGAATCAACAGAAATACTGGTTCATTCAGTAGTTGGCTCAGTTTCATTACATTCAGCAAGGAACCACAGTGCCCATTGGGCTCTTGTTACTCAATTTAGTGAGTTTCTACTTAAGCAACTTAGTTCCTTGATTGTTTTGCTTTGATTGTGACCTCAGCTTTTTAGCAAACATTGCCCATCACATTTTTTTTTGCATTACTGAAAATTGTTAATGGAGGTGTCACATCTGGTTTGTATTTTGAGATTTTCAAATTATAATGATTGATGCATGTGGGGCAGTCACTTAACATTACTTGGCAACTATGAGTGTGGGAGAAACCTGTAATGACTTCACGTTGGAATAGTTTCCAGTTACACCTTTCTTTCATTCACTCATTTAGTTTTCACCTTTTACTCAAAGTTGGAATCTCTTCAATTTAGAAACCCAAAGATGCTCCTGGATGTAAAACCTTCCTTAATATGACCCAGTTGGGGGTAGAACCCTGAACCTCCCAGTTGCTATTAATCCTCATGGCTTCAAATGCTGTTGTATATAATATCCACTTGGTCATACACTCTTTTCCAAACAGCAGTTACAACGGATTATGGGTTAGACTTTTGGTATGTGTCACTTTTGGCCACAACAAAATGCAACAGTGACAAAAATGATGCACACCCAAACTCTATCCCATAATTGTTTGTAATTGTTATTTGGAAAAAGATCTATTGCAATAATTTTTATGGCAGGCAGTATGGAAACATTAAGGCAAATTAATGGTGCTAATCAGACTGAAAGTTATTAGTATAGTATCAGATGTTTGCCTGAAAATTATGACAAGAATCCCCTTATTGCATTCCTAGCTCTTATTGATAATAATAGTAATAAAATGTTTGTCTGACTACATGTATAGCTGGCTTTCACACTAACATTTTTTCTTCACACAGGATCTTTCAGAAAGCCATCTAGTGAGATTGAACAGTTTTGTTCAGAGTTCAACTTCTGATAGTATAAAGGTCAACACGGTGGGCATTTTAGGAAGTGTGGGAAACCTTCTTGCTACACAGCAAGGATCAGAACAAGTTCTCTTGGTAAGAAAACATTAAAACTGAAAGGATAGAAAGATTGAATGGATGGAATGAGTGATGCATTAGTGTTAAAAGACAGTTTACAGTACCTGAGGGCATCATTCCACAAAGGAGCAAACAGTATTTCACAGATATTACATAGTGATGAGTTTGAAGAATCTTGGTACATACACAGTAAAAGAAGGTGGTATTTTTAAAAGGCATTAGCAGTTACCCTCACCTTGTTTTGAAATGCCAGTTTGGCCTGCTGAAGTCATTCTACATTCTATGGCATGAAGATACCTACAGACCATTCAAATAGCAAGGCAGTTGTCTAATGGTCACCTGCAAAAATTCATAAACAGAAACCTTGAATTTGTTCTGGAGGGCTATCTTCTGAAAGAGTGCATTATTCAAATGTGTGCAACCTACATATTATCAGTTTATTACCAAAGTTAACTTGTATTGTGTTCCTCAATGTAGGCCGTTGGTGAGAGGCTTGTGGAAGTTGCAACCAAGGATCCTTCCTTGTGGGTGGTGGCTGAAGCCTTAGATGCCATCTTTGATACCTTTGGGGATGGACAGATGGCTGATGTGGTGGCAGAGAGGATAGAGCTTGTTCCTAAGCTCAAGACAATTGCTCCAAAGTTAAAGTCAAAGGTAAGGTTTGTGAGGTTGGGTAGAATGTGGTGTTTGTTAGCTTTTCAAGTTTTGAAATGTAGTTTGATTGAGACAGCCCCAGAGTTAGTCTTCTTGTCTACGTTGCATAGACCCCTTTCCAAATAGCAATCACAAAGGACTATGGGATAGAGTTTTGGTACGTGCCGTTTTTGTCAATGGCATTTTAGTGTGGCCAGAAATGGCACACACAAAAACTCTATCCCACAATCCTTTGTAGTTGCTATTTGGAAAAAGGTCTATGGGTTGATCTGTCCTGACTAACAAACATTTTGCTTATGGAAGGACACAAAATGTGATCTTAAATGCAATACTATCTTTGTTTAAAGCTATTATTGCATGTGGATTTCATGGACAAACCCATGTTACCATTATTAACACCTGGTATTAATCCCAGTCTGTAGGGTAGACTATTAAAAAAGGGGGAAAAGGGAAGAGGCCTATATCTGCAGAATCAGATGGTCTTCTTTTATCAATCTTACAATGTTTATGACAGCTTGTCTATGACTCAGAACTAATGTTTTGAAAGTATAGCAGGTTCATCAGGTTCCAGTTTCCCTTGTGCCAGCAATTGAAATATGATACTAAGTGAAGTGAAGGGGTGGAGTGTTTGTGCCTGTCATTACTTCAAGTACTGACCTAAACAGAAGCTGTTTCTTGCGATTGAGCCTTTGTGTAGGGAGTTAAAGCTTAGAAGGCACTGCTTTATGCAACCATCTAGATGAAGGTTCAGTTCCAGTTCTTGTTTTGAAAATATTTTGTGTATATCTGGAGATGAAATGGCTGCATTATGCTATCAAGTAAAATTTGGTCCTAGGTTTCAAAGTTGTGTGCAGATTGTGGAACTGTTTGGTACACTTGTGGCCCACTATTGGTTTTGTGTGTCATATGGGTAATTAAGCACACTTGTCACATTGACATGGAATAAATCAGGGATTCTCAAGTGTTTTGGGCCAAGGGCCACTTTCACTTCAGTTTTTACTTTTATTCTTGTACAGTGGCTAGGACATCACTACCCACATTGTTTCCTAAATAAAATTTGGGGTTCCTAGGAATCTTCTACAGACCATTCTAGTGCATGCTGCGGGCAGCAAATTGCCCAGGGGTGGCTCCTTGAGAACCTGGGGAAAAGATGCTTTTGAGTAGAATTTAACCAACTGATGTAGATATTTAATACAGTCCTGTCATGTGTTGCCCAGGTTAAGGCCATGTGGATAAGGTTGGTGGCATATGATGCAATGGCTCTTAGCAATGGGGATGTTTGAGATGCCATCCCCAGCTGGGCCAAAGTAAGGTGGACTTTTATACAAGAGCAGTATAAGTTTTTCCATTTGATATGACCTTCTAAATTGAAAAAACTCCAAATCTGAATTCAGTATTAAATTTGAAGCCTTCCTACATTAAGTTATAACACCATAAGCCAGAGGTTTCCAAGTATTTTGAGCTGCAGGCCACTTTTTCTTGAATTTTTGCTTTACTTGTATTGTAGTAACCAGGACATTGTTCAAAACTTGTTTTCTAATTAAAATTTTGGGTTGCTTGAATCTTCCGCAGTCCAGTTTAGTTCACTTGAGAACCTAGGCCATAAGTCCACATTAATGGTTGCTCAGCATTCTTCATTGTAAATTATCCCCCCCCCTCCTCTTAAGCCTTAACTATATTAGCCTTGGTCATGTACTTATTAAGGAAACTTATTAAATATGTAATGGGAAGAAATGTTTTTTCATCCTCAGCTTCGACAGAGTAAGACAACCTTAGGGCAACATCTTCCCATTGTTATGAATGCACGGACAAACCTGTTGCGTTTCATCAAGTATAAGGAAGAACAAAGCACTTGACGATATACTTTACATCTGTGCCCAGAGGTTGGAAGAAGGTGTTTGCAAAATAGTCTGTCTTCGATTAGCCAATAAAGATTCCATTGCAGTAGTGGTGAATTTGTTCCTTAATTTATAAGTGTAATGTTTGCTTAGCTTTTGTGGTAAAAAGTTGAGAAGTCATAGCTATTCAAAGATTTATGTCAAAAATTATGTGCTATGTGATGCTTTTTTTTTTTTAGCTGCAAGCAACTACAGGAAGCAGAATAGCTTCAAAATTGTAGGAGACAATGCAGCTTAATAATATTTGTTGTTGTGATGTTGGGTTTCTGCACCCACCTCATTTGATTTCCCAGAAATCGTTAGTTACTTTGAAAGAGATCGATTGATTTAGTTTGTTTTTCCTTTATTTTTTATTTGCTTCAAAAGTTTTACATTCTCTCAGGGAAAAGACAGAAAATTGAACAATGAATATGTGGAATTTTCCTTGTTGGATTATAGATAATTACTGATTGGATAGAAATTTGAAACCAGTCTTCACACAAGAATTAAAATTTCTTCATTGAAAGAGTGGGATAAATTAAAAATTCAAAAGTATGTTAATACGTAGACCTATTTGTGTTCAGGTTAATTGTTTTAATTTGTGATAAATTGGCTGTAGTTCCTTTGTTTTCCTTGTAAGGCCAGTATGTCTTTAATGATGGCAAAACATCTTTTTATTTTAATCCCTGAACACATGGGTCTTTAATTATTTTATAACTTGAAGAGTGTGTTTATTATTTGTTCTTCCATTTGTTCATTTATATCTTTCAAATAAACCACTTGTGCCACACTTCAGTTAGTTTTTCATTTAAACAAGAGGTAATACTGTCTTCAAACAGTAGTCATGGTAATGCATTGACTATTTTTATTTATTAGCATTTCAGTGCTTACATGAAATAGCATTATCTCTTGGTAGAGTTGCTAGGAAGGACAAATAGTGTAATCTTAATGGCATAGTGAGTTTTATTGGCACCCAGGAGGCAAATTTCGGCTATTATCTCCTTCCACCCTAGGCAATGCCAATTCAAAATAGTGCAAAAACATAAATGGCATCAGAAGTTGGTGCCTTTTATAATTTTACATCCAGGGAAACATTACTCCCTGCACTATGCCACTTTACAGTGTTGTCCATTCTATAAATATCTGATGTGTTCAATTGGTATTGATCTTGAATCCTTTGGATTCAATGCAGTTGATAAATTCCTATCACAGGTTTGGGAAATGCAAAAAAAGCTTACCAGTATTTTTTGTTATTAAAACCTTGAAAAGACAAATGTGTGTGACTTGTGATGATGGATGGAGGTCTTTTTGACAGATGGCAGTCAGAAACTTCTTCACTACAAGAAGTGAATGTTCTAAAAAATACAAAAGTGATTTCCCCCTTCTCACAAAATTTGTGAGAATGGGAGCATTTTGAAATTTGTGGGATGATGATTCAAATATGTATGCTTTAGAATACTTTGAAATTGTACCCTGGTGGTTGTGCTTGTGACTCTGGAGCAAATGGTTGTAAACTTGAGCCTTGGGTACCTCCTAGGTGGCTTTGATGTGCTGTTGAGTAAGACATTGCACATGCCTGCTTCAGTCCATTTAGATGAAACTGTGTATTAGCTTCAGCTTGGGGATTAGCTTCAGGGAGAGCTGGGGCTAGCATCAGCAGGGGGTGTAGCTTCAGCTGGGGGTTAACCTCAGCTGGAGCATTATCAGGACTGACTGCCTATCCTAGGGAAAAATCACACAATCATCTACTTCCACTTTTTGTGATGGATGCTTGATCTAAGCACTGACTTTAAGCTTCTCTCAATGGGTAAAACCTATTTTTATTTGCAATGACTTAGGCTATCAAAAAATGATGAGCAGATTTTATGATAGAAAAATTTACTGTGAGGGACTTTGGTAGATTTTACAGGAATCTTGATACTATTGTGCAAATAAAAAATGGGTATTAATTTTACCTTGAGATGTTGACAAGTTAGTAATAAAGAGTTTTAGATCGAAGTAATTGAGACATTGTGCTTAAGATATAGCTCATCATTAATCATGCTTAGCATGTGTTATTGTATGATTGGTCTTTGTCTTGTGTGTTTATGTAAGAGGAGCTTGTTCCTCCAATAATTCACATGATCATACTTGTGTCTTCTCTGTAAGTTGATTCATATTTATTTTGGTAAATTGCAGTTTAGGTAATAACAGATGCAGGGTTGTGCACTTGGACAAGACTTGAAGTACCAAAATTGACTTGCATGAGAATGTATAAAATAAATGGGTATGCAAATAGATGAGTATGCAAACATCTAATAATTGGTTTCCTAAAAAGAAATCATTGTAAAACAATTGAAGATTTGAGAATAAGATTTTAATTTTTTCAATATCCTTTCAGTAAAGTATTCTGCCAACTTTTGTGCTGACTAATGAAACAGTCATATTATATTGAGCACTTGGTAGCCATGTGGAAGCAGACAACATTTAAAGGCAGCAACATCACAAGAGCTATAGCATCACCCCAAAAAATATTTAGGAATGTGATCATATCTCTAAAAAGCAATTGGTGACTGCACTTTAATTGACATAAAGATATTAATTCAAACAGTAACTGCACTGTGATTGGTCAATGATGACTTGTGCAGTCAGTTGTGCTCCTATGAAGTATTGTTTAGGTATGGCCCTGAACAGTTTAAACTCAATGCAGGCTGCTGTAGCATTAAAGGAAGTGTTCCAGACAGGTGTTTTATGTTTGAATTGGAAGAGGGGCTAGAAGTGAATCCATGTGGACAATTTTTACTGTCAGGGGCAAGATTTGTGGCACTTAAAAGTAATTTGTCTGCTCCTGGGTGATTTCCAGTAACGGGCATGCTGCACAAACATCCTGTATAAACACCAAAATGTCCTGGGCAATCTCCAATGAATCCCTACACCAGGTCCCCCTGCACCTTGGCTTGGCCTCCCAGCTCTGCTGGCTTAGCCAGGCCCCTGTGCAATAACTTATACTTAGCCCCCCCTCCCCCCCCCTCCCAGCTTGGTTTGGGCCCTCTACTCTCCAAGTCTGGTTACAGGACTGCCCTTCACACGTTGACATTGTATCTAGTTAGGCCCAAAGAGTGCAGCACTGGGGGACTGAAATCCTGGACACATTTGTGGAGTCAGAATTCAAACTCATCTAAAAAGTTAACATTTTGTTTTCTTTTTCTCTTGAAAGTTACCTGTTTTGCACATTATGCTCAATTGTGTATTTCTTTTTTTCTAAAAAAGAAATGTATGATAGAAAGCAACTCCCTCCCTTTAACAAGCAAACTGATGCAATATTGACTGTCTTAACCCTCCATTCCTTGTTGCATTGTGTCTGTCAGTTGTCTGCTGATTATACCATTTAATTCAACTATGTAACTTACTACATTCAGTGTTTTTCCACCATTATTTCATGATTCTGTAAAGAGAAATTCATATTTTTCATGTCTTCCAACCTTCTACCTTACATGGTAATAAAAGCATCAAAGTCAACTGAACATTTAACATTGTCAGCTATCAGATGTGTATATTTTATTTGTGATAGACATCAGCTTACAGCTCTGGAGGGACTTAACTCCTGTCCATACTTGTCCTGAATTTCAGGTTTCCCAGTGCCACTTTTTAGACTTACCTTTCTTTGTTGCTGACCAAGAAAAGAAATCTTACATGGCATATTCGATGATGTCCAGTGTGGCAGTTTTGTGTTTTGTTAAGATGTGGCACTTGCTCTTCTCCTACATGTGTGACACAATTGTTCTTTGATGCTTGGTATGGCTCTCAGAACCACAATTGGGCATGAGTGCGCCCTCAGCTATTCTTAGCCCTCTTAGAATCGTGTGTCATGTTCAGTAATATGTGTACAGATGGTTCTGTGGCACAGCAAAAGGCTGTTGTCAGTCACAAGCCCTTTTGCAACATGGATGGATGTTTTGTACCAATTAAAAGCTGTGAACTTATTGGATTTACATTGCATCAATATGGCACAGACAGAAAATAATTTTTGTTGTTGTGTATAAATCTTATGGTTACCACAGTATAAAATAATCAGGGTCAAGGAGGTACTTGGGCTCGTTTGTGTCGGGGACCCAGCACCAGGTTGATTGTGGGTAAACACTTTCCCTTTCCTAATGCTCAGAAGTTAACAAGGATGGGGTACTTTCATTGCTCCCAATCCTGCTCAAGTGACCACCATTTTTTGGCTTCAATCAGCGGATGAGAGAGTATTCCAGTCTTTATAGCAACTGTTCTGAAGGCAGGAAAGGGTGGATGTGTACCAGTACTGCTTAACAACAGAAAAAAAAAATTGGATCAGAAAGCTTTCTTAATTGGACAACTTGAGCCCTGAATTGAACCACAAACCAGTTTTAAATCATCAACCTGATGCTCCCTTAACATCACTGTGAACCACCATGCCAGACAAGCACTTACTTGAGTGGCCAGAAAATTAATAGGTGGTTCCATCAGGATGTGATCCAGACTGAGAAACCTGTCTAGGGAGATACTTAACCACCTTAACTCCCAATCCATGTCAAACCATTCAGTTTTGCCATCAAACTTTGGCAACAGCTTTACTTTCCAAAAGTACCCACTAAAAGATTGCGTTATTAACGTTTCAAAAACTGGAAAGCTAAGTTGGGTTGTCAAATATTTCATGAGCCAAAAAGCAGTAATTTTCTTTTTTTCTGTGGGATCATTATTTATTGAAAATAAGGTGACAGAGTTACCTAATATTCCACATTACACTAAAGAATAATGGTATCAAACAGTGAAATTTTCTGTACCATAAACACATTATACCCAGCTACCAGCCTGGTACTTTACTGAATCAACCCCCCCCCCCCACCCTCTATATTGTATTAATCACAAGATGGCTAATACCAAGATTTAGGGTATTTGATTGACAGTGCATACATTCGGTGGTCAATAAGGTTCATATAACAATCATAAAAAAGCATGGGCAAAATAAAAAAAAAATCCCATGGCAAAAAAAAAGGAAAAAGAAAATAGAAGTGCTTATGCTCTTTGGACTTCATTGTGGAGCTGCCCTCTATATGTGCAGAGGGCATGGTCCCAAACTAGCTGCGACAACTGGGTCTGTGGGTTAATTTTCCCTTCGGTACTGTATATCTCTTCATAATCGTATTTATCTCTGCATTAGGTTTGTCTGCATTTGTGGTGGGTTCCACCACTTCTCCAGGCAAAACTGGCAGCATACCACTCAACAGGTGCCGGATATATAAGTCAGAGAATATCCGATTATGGCTTCGTAATTCCCTACATCATAATGGCTAGTTTATAAATCTGAAATTCCGACTTTTTCCCTCAAAAAAAGTGTGAGGATAACATGTATATAATATTGTATTACGATAAGATGCTTTAGAAGTTTACATTCGTCTGGTGTAGAATCAAATGCCAGTACACCCTTCATGCCTGCACGTTAGTCATGGTTATCCTATTTGAAGAGTGTCATGCCAAGATACCTAAAAAGAAGCACTCCGATACTACGGAGTTACCCTTAGTACAGGCAGGCAAGCAACAGTTGTAAACAAAAGTGCCAGCTACATGAACTTCGGTTTCTATCCGAAAGAGGGTTTCCGTCCTGATAATAATGGCTGAGTATGGTTTTCAAATTTCTTCTTGATAAAGATTGTGGTTGTGGTAATTGAGTTAATTGAACTCATGTTAATGGTCTTTTCAAATTCCTTGGTGTAGGCTAACAGGTGCGCAACTCCAGCGTAGGCTAGGCCTAACTGTTAGTTACGTTTAGGCTAGAACTTAAACGTTACACTTACAAATGGCCAAGCTACTGAACGTGACCGTATAACGTTAGGCCTAATCCGTTCCTTCTAGTTCTACTAACCTTGTCGGCTAGTCACGGTCACTGTTCTGCATCATCATGTACAAAATTTGACACTAGTTTAGAATCAGTGCCTAGAAGTGACGTAACCTGGTATGCATAGGGATAGGGGCTCGAATGGAGAATCCGTACCCAGAAGTGACGTACGTGGTATGCATATGGTTAGGGTTATACGTAGTAGGCATACGGATAGCATACGCATAAGGATAAGGTTAGGATTATACTAGTAGGGATACGGATAGGGTTAGAGTTATATGTAGTAGGGATACGGATAGGGTACGCATACGGATACCAGACTGCATAATTTGTCAGTCGTGCGGAAGAAGTTCGTATTTTTAAAAAGAATTGGCTTAATCCTCCGTCTTTCTCTTGTATTCCTGCCTATCAGTCTTTTCCACACTGGAAATATGGAAAATAATTTGAAAACAGTGGATGAAATTTTGTTGAAGTGCAAACAGAAAAACCCGCAAAAATAGCACCGCACACTGCATATTGTTGCATCATGTAAATTGAATATCTTGACCCCTCAAATTCCAACACATGTAGGGATATAACCACAACACATGCTACTAAGGTATGTGACTCTTATACAATATTCTTTACTCAGCAGAGATATTTTTCAACATGTTGCAAGAGCTTCTTTGGTTGTTAAAGCTTTCATTTTGTCTCAGGAATGGTTGACCTAAACTGATCAGACTTTCCTAAAGTCATATTGTTTTCGAATTATCACTGCTTCAAAACATGTTAAAGAGTCAATCTGTGGTAAAGTTTTAGAAACTTTTATTAGTTCTCTAACAAAGAATTATGCATGAAGTCTTATCAGTGCCCTAGCTTCGCTGTTTCACAGGGGCGGCCCGCCCCGCCCCTCCTTTCGCCCGCCCTGCCCCGTCTCTTGACTTGCTATCCCCGCCCTGCCCCTTCTTTCAGCCGCCCTTGTAATTTTCCGCTCTGCACTGCGCCAAATTATTAAAACGGCAGAGACAAGACAGCTGAACACGTTTATATGTCAGTGGTTATGCTTACTATAGAAACGTACAGCGTGTTGTTCACATTGCAATCTATTATCGAAGCACCATGCATTGACCTGCGATCCCAAAGTTGTTTGTTCAGCTTGTAGCTACGGAATACGACAATGTTGTGTGTCAGAAGCCCGGAGATCCGCTACGCAGGCTAATTCAACGACCAGCCTTCAAAAATTCCCCATACGTATACAGTGTGGAAAAACGCTCGCATCTGAGCGAACTTTCTCACGTGCTGTACGTACTGTAGGTTAACGCCTGTTGTCTCGAGCTCCAGTCTCTCAACTGCACTTGCACAAATCATACCGCTGTTCGCCGTACGCCAAACTCAGAATCTTATATTTAGGAAAAGTTTCTCGCATATTTATGGCATAATTTAGTAAAGTTATCTACGCGATTTTCTGGGAAAAGGTTGCAAGAAGCTAAGCGAGGTCTATACAGTATGCACTGGCTTGACATGAAGTAGTGAAGTTGCTGCGCGGGTTTCGTAAACCAGTTCAGTGTTTGTAAAGCTTGCAGCTATGCTCGCGGACTACAACCAACCAATAAGTGCGGGCAGCTAGGCGCTGGGGCCCAGCAGAAGGCTACTCATTACATGTAAAATGTAAGATGGCTTCGCCAAACGCAGGCGCTCACAGATGTAGTCTGAGTTGCACGGTACACGTGTACACATAGTACACAGGTGAACATCGTTATCAACAAACTATTCAGTGACTTGATCGCAACACTGCTTCGCTATAGCGAAGTCACACATTGCAAATGGGTCAACACGAATACTTATACGCCCCTTGTGCCTCCATTTTAGGGTAGGGGGAAGGTTGAATGCAGCATAACGGAGAGAACGTTCATGGTGGGAGATGAGGTGGAGGCATAACTGAGCAACAGTTTTATGTGCCTGGAATTTAGAAGTTAAATGCAATGTATACTTCGACCGCCCAATTGCATGATGATCGGGGCTCTTGTATAAAGTTTAATTTACATGCGAGGCATTTTTACAGCACTCGAAAACTTTCATACAAAGCAGTAACTGCATCTAATCCGTATACACCAGTGACTGACAAATATAAATGGCGGACGTTGTGGACCGCTACTCATATTTCCCAAGTTTACAATTAGCCTATAACAGTAGTGCTGGTATAAAATAAAAGTATGAAAATACTGTAGAGTCGTGGGAATTTCACTTTTTATCGTCTTTAGCAAACACGCCATAACCTCCGCTAAAGCAAGCTACTGAGTTAGTTATTATATAATCAGTCCAGTGAATGACAACATTTTACTGACTGACAGATTATGTAATCAATCATGGACCTTCATAGATGCGATCCCACTTTCCTCGGCTGTGTATGCACTGAAACAATAAATTCTGGTCTTTCAAAACTTTTGCGGTTTCGCAAAGGAGTAGGACTGCTGTAATATGACATTCTACAAAATGAAACAGGCTGTCAAGTGAACACTTCTGGGCCAGCGATCACATGGGTAAAACCTGGGTTGCCATGTAAGATCCAGATATATCAATTTGTTTGTTACTTAAACCCATACAGCTTGTGTTAGCGTCTCCCACGCAACGAAAATGCGCCCTGTGGAAAACAGTACGTATACGAACTTTCGATCGCTCGTGCTCTGTTGCATAGCAAAATTACAGTGATGTTCATTCAGTTCCATGTTCTACTATGTCTCACAGTGCTTCCACACTCTGAAAATGAATTTCCCGAATGTCGCCCTCAAATTACCCGAAATTCAGATGCCATTTCCCGAAATTGGCGCCAAAGCAAATCCTAGACCCACCTCCCATGACGAAAGGCTCTGATTTAGCCCACTTTTCCTGACAAGTTGGACAAGTTGGATTATTATTTTCATTTTTTTTTTTTTACGAAAGCAACTTTGAATTGTTATTACTCTCTTGGTATTTATTCACGTTTGCACTTGTTGCATTCGAGGATAAAAGTCGGTGCCTGCTATGAAACAAATAAACTAATGAAATGAAAAAACACAGGCCTATGTAGGTCTATAAAAAAAAGAGTTCCCAGTCCCCACGATTAGAATTGGATAACAAAAGTAAAAATCGATTTTTGATTTACTTTACCTTCCATTGGGGGCACCGTCGTCAATGAAAATGAAAGTAGAAATAGTTTTCTTATTGGCTTTCCTGCTGAGCCAAAAATGTTTTTCGTAATTCAGCTACCTCCGCATCGTCAGCATTTGACTTCATTTTGGAGTGGAGTTGTAGCATGGTTTTGCTCGGGTCCATTTGTGCTGCTTGCATTTTCCCTTGCTGCTTTAAGCTGAATTTCGTGACAAGTAATTAAGTAAGCTCTCTTGTTTGAGGCATGATCTGTGGTCGTTTTTGATCAATTTAAGCTGGCTGAATACCCTTTCAACGGCAGCATTGGAAAATGGCAAGGACAGTAACACAGATACAGTTTTCCTAAGATTTGGGAACATTACATTTCCTTGTCCATCTTTGAGTTGGAAAAGTGTTTTCCAATAGTCATACACTGACATTGTTTCATTCAGAGTCGGATGCAGCATTGCCTGTTCCCTCCACTCTGTATCCGCGGCTTGGGCTGCTGCTACGCTATCAAGGTACGGCAGTTGCTTAAAGATTAAACCCAACGACGGAATGGAAAGGTTATTCGCTACTCTTGGTTCCAAGCATTTTAGAAAGTCCAGTTGATCCAGATTTGAAAATCTGCTCTGAATCTGCTTGACACATTCCACGAGAAATCCTTTGCAATGCATTTGGAACAATTTCACATCAGGGTGATCACTTCCCAAATCAGCAACTATGCTTTGGATTGTGCATGTCGCTTTGATTCCCGTGTAGACTTTATCAAGGGGTACATGATGGCCCTTCCAAAACTGACATCTATCTTCAGGGGATCCATTTGTCTCACATATGAAAGGTCCATGAAGTCACCAATTAGTCCCGATATCAATTTTGTAACTTCGCCTTTCAGCTGATGAAGTAGAGGAATTTCACTTTGAAAAAGGGTATTAAAGGATGTAAGCCTGCCCAGATTGTATGACATGAATTCCAAATAGGCTTGTGTAAACACGTTATTAAGACTTTTCGCAATTGCATCGTTGGTGTGTGATGGATCCTCCAATGCAGCACCTCTAAAGTACAGCTTCAGTGCTTCATACTGCTCCAACAATCTGTCTACACACATTTTCATTGAAAGCCATCTAGTTTGCCCTGCCCTTAGCATCTGATGCTGGTCCAGATTAAGGAAGTCTTGAAACTCCTTGAAAGCATCGCATCTTTGGGATGACAAACGGAAGTAAGAATAAACATTCCTACACAAATCTTCAATGGACTTTGGAAGAATTTTGGAGGCATGAGAGGCACAAAGGTGGATCAAATGACACGAACATTTGATTGTTATGATCCAAGGGTGGTTTTTCACAAGAAGTTGCGCCACTGAGTGATGGGCACCAAACATCACATTACAAGTATCTGCGCAGAAGCCAATAATATTCTTCATAGGAATGTTTTTGTCTTTGAAACATTGAAGAACAGTGTTGTAGATGGTATCAGCTTTCCCATCAGGCATGCTAATGAGATCCACAAAAATTAAACTCATCCTAAAATTTATTTCATCAAAATATGTCGCGAGTACTGCCATTTGACTTTGTGTAGAACTGTCCGTTGTTTCATCAATAATTATAGAAAACTTTCTACTTTTCAATATGTCAATGTTTTCCTTCATGTAATAAAATCCAAGTGTCTGCCTTACAGTGTTAGTTGCCTTTTGTTTACCCAAAGTAACTCCCTTGAGTGTTTCATCATTTGGAAACAAACTTTTAAGAAGGGCTACGAGATCATCCGACAGTGAAAGTGGAAGGTTGTTCTCCGCTAAAAAGCTACACAGTTTTATTTCCATTTTGGATATTGCATCCGATGATGTCGATCGACAGAATGACTGGATACTAGACTGCGACTTGCCAACTTCTTGAAATCTTTTCTTGGCTTCCTGGTGTGACTTACATTCCATATGTCTCACTATGGCACTTTTGCCCAAAGAAATGTTCACCTTGCATTTGGCACAGTAAGGCACATATTTGTCGCCGTCTTTCTTCTTTTGCAAGAAATCCTTAAACAAAGGGTTCGATAGCCATCCATCACTAAACTTAACTTCATACTTCACACGCTTTCTCTTTCTTTCCTCTACTTCTTCGCTCATTTTGAACGCAAATTTGGCACTAGATTGAGTATCACGGTATTAGGCCTAGGCTATATCATAGACTGACAAATTCGAAAGACAGTAAATGAATGTAACTACACATACACACACTTGCCGCGGTACGAAGCAGAAAACATAAGCCACACACGTCAAGTGCTTCGTACACGTACGTGCAACACTGCAAACGTACGTGGCACAGTAACGTGGTTCACCGCCATACGCTAAAGTAGGCATACGATGAGTCACATCTTTATTTACGCAAAGGCTGGGAGCTCGTTTTATGAGTGGCACGTAAGCAAAGTGGGTAACCCGAGACTTAAAGGGCTAGTTGCTTTCTGCTATTTGCGAAAATGAGCTGATTACAAGTAATTTGTTTAGTAGCAGGGCCGGCTTTCATTAGAAACTTAATCTCTCAATATTTTCTTAAGCCCACAAAATTAAATTTCCTCAAATTACCTGGAATTTCCTGAGTTCCCGAAAAATTACCCGAAATCGTTCCAATTTCCCGAAATTTACCGTTTTCCGGGAAATTTCCTTGAAAGTGGAAACACTGTTGTCTCAGCTTCTGAATGACATAAAAATATATCGATATTATTTGACTTTCACATAGGGACCTGGACAGATTTCGAAGGCATCTTTTTGCATGACAAACAATAGCTATGAACTTTTGACCTACTGCTGTTTGTACAAATAAGCTTGGATCGCCGATGTTCATGCATTGCTGGATTGGTTATCATGTAAACTTTCCAATGGTAACCGTTGTTTTCAAATTTTCAACACTCCCCCCATACGGACCAGGCCAAAATACGTACAAACAGACACAAATATGAATATGCATAAGTCTTGCATCAATGAAAAGACCCCAAGCGATGTGTAAACAACGCGACCGTTATCCGCCACAGACTTCTACACCGTGCGCGCGTTGTACAGTATGTACAGCGAACACGTGCGTGCAGTGGTAAACAAAACATTTGGTCACGCCCACACGACCAATCAAGTGTACGGGATGAGCGTGTGTATGAATTATACTTAGCAGTGACGTCTCAGTCAACCAATCCTCAGTTTAGACAGAAAAGTGTTTTGACAGGAAAGTGTTTTGAACAAATTGATATGTAATGGGTGATTTCTTTATCACAATCACCACGTTAGGGGAGATTGGTAAGAGGTGAAACAGGGTTTAAATATAATTCAGTGGTTTCATGTTGAATTTTTGAATCGGCTCGTTTGTCTCAAGAATGTACGTATGTACGTGTAAGTCAGTAACAACCAGTATCTCTGAAGACACATGAGGACCTTAAAACAATGTACTACGTACTTTGGCTATCAAACATTGATATATTCCCAAATGCTGCTGCTTCAGTTTGATGCTGCCACACTTGATAATAATATGACTTTATGGTCATTAAAATGTTGTTGTTTTCCAGAGAAAAAGATTTCATATATTTCGTGTAAGCTAACAAAGGTTATTTTGTATACTAAAACTGCACATCATTTGCCAATAATTAAAAGGGGATGTGTAAGATAAATTTCACTTTCAAAACCACATGCCCATACAAACAGTATGTAGTCTGTAGTATTAATTTAGTAATTAATATGCAGTCAAGAAATATTAAAGGTAAAGACAAAATAATACATATATCTATCTTACATTCACATTTTTCACTTGGCTTAAAACTTAGGGTCTGGAATCTGCATATTCTGTGGCTCAGATTCTTCCAGTCTATGGGTGTTGAAAGGTAAAAAAGACCATATTCTGGGTTGAGAGAGAAGCTAAAACCCAGGAGCTTCCGGGGGCTTCGCCCCCTGGGCCCCCACCGGGGCGTTGCCCCTGGACCCCACCAGGGGCCCTTCGGCGGGCCCCTGGACCCCCGGCCAATGGTGCGCAGCGCTTCGCGCGCGCAAATTCTGCCCTCCTAATGTTCCTCCCCCCTGCCCCTTTTTCACTGAAGCTAGGGGTCTGCTTATTTAATGATAAGATGGCATCATTAATTGTCGTACTATTTTACAGGTTGAGGATATGTTGCCCATATGTGACACTGTTACCAGAAAGTGCTCAAAACTTCCGACAATCCCCATGAACCCATGTTTGGACAAATTCTGATGAAACTTTAATACACTCAGTGATGACTAGATAGTTGGTTACCAGTGACAGTCGGGACTTTGAAGTCGAAGGTCATCTAGGGATCATTTGGGTTTACAGTAGGTTTATCAAGAAGCAAAAAATGGTTTACCTCCCTATGACATAGGGATATCTTTCAGGGGTCGAAATTTAATTTTTTCTCCACTGTTCCACGGAACAGTACCTTTTCCCAAACTACTGTTCCGGATCAGATTTTACTGTTCCAAGTTTTCATATACTGGAAAAGAGCAGGTTCTTGTATGCAATGAGTTGGTTCTCCTCATATGAGCGCAAGTACTGTACTGATGTTCTTTTCTGGGCCGCAAATTTAAGTGAAATCGTAATTCTACTCTTGTCCTTCACAGCGTGGTTGATTCAACAATCATTTCACACAGTGAATCAAAGGGACGATCTCATACTTTAAGGAAGAAAAAACACGTTAAGGCCCATTTTCTTTGGACACGAGATGTCAGCAGTCAGATTGACTTGCTTTCAGTCCTTTTACAAGTTTCGGTGCCTAATTGCTAGTACAGTAGTGGCTGTCACGTTTTAACATTTAAACGGTTAAATGACCGGCTGACCGTTTAACCGCTGCTAAATTTAACCAAGTGTTTAAACGGATTTCTTTAGAAGAAAGGTTAGCACTTTTTCTCCCCATGTTTTGCTTTGATATCTGTCATTTAGAAACATTGTTTATTTGCAAATTTAATGACCAAATTAATGCCTTAGAAATAAACGGTCAGTGACTTTTCATTCATAGCAATATAATCCCTTGATTGAATCGATTTTCACCTACTCAAAATGCCTTTGTCCCGTGTGCAGCAGTAGCTCAAATCTGATATTTAGTTCACAATACGGCTAAATGAATTCACAGTTTATACCGTAATCGTAGTCTAAGCCGCTCACAGCACGAACATTAAAACAGAAATACTTGGACGCCCTCCAATATATTCAATACATGTACTTGGACATTCCACACCATCCTATCGTGCTTTACCTATACGTAAACGGAGTGTGCAGGCTTGCACGTGTTTGTTTTGAGTATTTCACATAGCAGTACGTAATGAATGCACGCACTACATATATCCATACGTAAATATTTGTTCAATGCATGGGCTAGGCGCAAATCAAGTAAGCTAGTATGAGTGTAGGCTACATACAAGGCAATCGAATTATTTTGTCAAACTTTTGTTACGTTTCAGGCATTGTTATTTCATAAATCATAAAGTGCAAGGCACACTTTAATTTCACACAAATTAACATGAATGCTTTACATAAAATCACCAGCTGAAAATTACTACAAACTACGATGTAACAACTGGTGATTTAGCGGTAAAAACAATATCGAAAAATGTTGTAATTTTCCGTACCATGCCCAATGTTCTTGCGACGTACGTCAACTTCTATACAAAGCGGGTGCGTACTAACCTTATAGTACTGGCAATTACAAACCTGTACACATGCTCTGACTTACTGTACGACTTTCATAGTGCGTTTCACTTGAACTTCTGTGCAGAACACAGACATGGCCTATATGTAGGCCATGTCTGTGTTCTGTACAGAAGGGTATAGTACCGTTGTTTGCGTATATTTCGCCCCATATCATACGTGCAATTAATGTCTATGAATTTGATACTTGGTCTCGTTCATTGTTAGATTTGAATGAATCGAAAAAGATGTTGGCGAATGATCGCTAAATGTGCAAATTTACAGGGGTTTTTGATATTCCCAGCATGATTACTTCATCAGAAATAAGGATACATGCGTATAGTTGCAATATGTTTCTTCTGGAAAAATACTGTTCCACGGAACAGTTGCTTTTGGAAAGTTACTGTTCCGGCACTAAAAGCACTGTTCTCGGAACAGCGGGAATTTCGACCCCTGTCTTTGGGTGTTCACTAATGTGATATAACTTTGGCAGCCAGTGTGCATTTAGTGCACTATACGCCGAAGATCTTCGGCGTGGCCATACGATTTCGGTCGGCGTGGCGGCTTAGAAACTAGCATTTGTCGGCGTGCAAAATTCAGTAAGTTGAGGATTGCCGGCGTAGTTGGCGTAGCACTGGGCATACAGTACTCCCGGCATACCGGCGGGCCGATTCAGTCAACTCCCGCTAGTATGTTCACGCACAGTACTGTGCTATATATACCTGTAGGCCTACTTGTATTACCAATGAATGGTGTATGCATTACGTACATGTATACATGCGTACGTACAATCGCTTACGGATTGCCTCTGACTTAGCTATAATGTGTGTATACTATATACCTGTACGTGCATTGCCAATGTATGGTGACTGTGTACGTATCACGTACATGTATACTGTACGTATACATGTACGCACGCCTATGGATTGCTATGTACATGCATTGTATGTGCACAGTACAGAAAATCCCGGCGTACTGTCACGAAAACCTCGGCGTACCTTCGGCGTAGGCTATACATGGAATGCACCCTGGTTTGGCAGTAGCCCCATAAGGGGTGTTCAGAAATTTAACATCAATGGCCATTCAGTGGTCATATAATATGGAAAAACAAAAAAATACCTTGATTTCTACAGATGTAGTAATAGTTTGGGGTTTTTATTGTTGTGATATAATTTTGAAAATAGCCCCATAAAGGGTGTTCAAAAAGTTAAGGTACAGTAACTGGTCATCTAGTGGTCAGGTTGCAATCATTCATGGGAAAAAATGCACTGCCTTCTACTCAGTAATATAGGGAAAGTTTCGGATGTTTATTGTTGCAATATAACTTTAGTGAAAGCTCTGTATGAAAGGTGTTCAGGAATTTTTCACATCTTGCAGTGATGTTTTTTGTTCTAATAAAAAACAAGTGGTACTTGAGATTCATAGTGCACCATTTTGCATCTCAGCCCCCCAGAAAGCAAAAATTTCCAAAATGGGAGGACCCCTCCCTTTATACCGCACCCCAGGACGACAATTTACCCGTACAGCCTATTACTTTCAGTATGTTTTTACCCTGCACTTACTGCATTCCTGCTATATAAGCACCGTGATTGCAAACCAATTTTTAGTTTAGAACTGCAGAAACAAAAAATTTCCTCTAACAGATACAGTATTTGGGCAGGAGCTTCAAAACGTACTATTTTCAAAGGCAGATTCCTAGGCACTTTCTTTCCTTGAGCTGATAAACTTATTTTACTTTGCAGAAAGGTAAACTTACCAAACTCGATTATAATTACGAGCAGAGGGAATGATTTTATTTTATGAAAGATTTTGAAAGGTTGCAGATTTTAGTTTTTCACAGTCATAAAGCAAAGTGAGAAGTTAGTGTACCATTCACGATTCTATTATGAAAACCCTATAATTTATATACATTTTGCATGATTTTGTAGTTTAAGATTTGTTTAGAGGTGGTACAGAACAATTGTAAATCTCCAGGTTCTAAGGTACCATTCTCCAAGTTTTTTGGTGAAAATCTCCAGGTTTACAGAGCTGGAGGTTGGCATGTCTGGGATAATCCTTTGTGCTTACAGTACCTGCAATCTGTTTAGGCCAGTTTTTCTCGATACTTTTGTAACTCACAGCCCACTTTTGGGAGTTTTGAAATTATCTGTGGACCTCTCTTCACCATTAACTAAATATAAGATTGGTTCAATGACTTAACCATACTGTAGGAGACAAGTTTCAACACTAAGCTTCATATACTACTAAAATATCATGTGTTGGAGATGAGATGAACTACATTAAAAATACTTATAGCAATAAAGACTTCTTAAACTTTTTTTATTTTCTGACCTCCTTCGCAGCCCACCAGATGACCTTTTACAGCCTACCAGTGGACCACAGCGCACTGTTTGAGAAACACAAGCTTAGGCTGACATGAAGGACCTCCAATATACATGAAGTTTAAAACAATATTTTTAAATGTTTTAGTGTAAAATTGAGTAAAAATAACTTTCTCAGGTTTATTTTCTTGTTTCACTCACAGCTTCTCAGAGCGAAAACTGAAAGATACACAGATGAAGGCAAGCATAAATCAAACTTTAATTGAAAGTGGAGAAAAAGAAAGGTGAGAGGATGATTAATTTCATGTCATGATTTTGCATGATGTTTGCAGAAGTGTTGAAGTTTATTGATTTTTGGTTTCGATGAAAAGAGAAACCTATGCAGTCATGATGGCGTGTGTGTGTATGTATGTGTGTGTGTGCGTGTGTGTGTATGTGTGTATGTGTGTGTGTTTGTGACACTTTGCTCGTTAACACGATATCTCAAGAAGGGAAACTCTGACAGTTTTCAAACTTGGTACATAGATGCCCCATATTGAGAGGAAGAACCCTATTGTTTTTGGTGGGGGTCAAAGGTCACCTGGGGTCACCGGGGGTCAAAACCTGAAAACCTTGTTAACACAATATCTCGAGATAGGAAGCTTGGATTAATTTCATACTTTGTATGTAGATGCGGTATGGTAAGAGGAAGAACCCTATCATTTTTGGTGGAGGTCAAAGGTCATCTGGGGTCACCGGGGGTCAAACCCTGAAAACTTCGTTAACACGATATCTCAAGAAGGGAAGCTCTGACAGTTCTCAAACTTGGTACATAGATGCCCCATATTGAGAGGAAGAACCCTATTGTTTTTGGTGGAGGTCAAAGGTCACCTGGGGTCACCAGGGGTCAAACCTTGAAAACATTGTTAACACAATATCTTGAGGTAGGAAGCTTGGATGAATTTCATACTTTGTATGTAGATGGGGTATGGTAAGAGGAAGAACCCTATCATTTTTGGTGGAGGTCAAAGGTCATCTGGGGTCACCGGGGGTCAAACCCTGAAAACTTTGTTAACACGATATCTCAAGAAGGGAAGCTCTGACAGTTCTCAAACTTGGTACATAGATGCCCCATATTGAGAGGAAGAACCCTATTGTTTTTGGTGGAGGTCAAAGGTCACCTGGGGTCACCAGGGGTCAAACCCCAAAAACATTGTTAACACAATATCTTGAGGTAGGAAGCTTGGATGAATTTCATACATAGTATGTAGATGAGTTATGGTAAGAGGAAGAACCCTATCATTTTTGGTGGAGGTCAAAGGTCATCTGGGGTCACCGGGGGTCAAACCCTGAAAACTTTGTTAACACGATATCTCAAGAAGGGAAGCTCTGACAGTTCTCAAACTTGGCACATGGATGCCCCATATTGAGAGGAAGAACCCTATTGTTTTTGGTGGAGGTCAAAGGTCACCTGGGGTCACCTGGGGCCAAACCTTGAAAACATTGTTAACACAATATGTTGAGGTTGGAAGCTTGGATGAATTTCATAGTTAGGGTGCAGATGCGTTATGGTAAGAGGAAGAACCCTATCATTTTTGGTGGAGGTCAAAGGTCATCTGGGGTCACCAGGGGTCAAATCCTGAAAACTTTGTTAACACGATATCTCAAGAAGGGAAGCTCTGACAGTTCTCAAACTTGGCACATGGATGCCCCATATTGAGAGGAAGAACCCTATTGTTTTTGGTGGAGGTCAAAGGTCACCGGGGGTCACCGGGGGTCAAACCCTGAAAACATTGTTAACACAATATCTTGAGGTAGGAAGCTTGGGTGAATTTCATACTTTGTGTGTAGATGCGTTATGGTAAGAGAAAGAACCCTATCACTTTTGGTGGAGGTCAAAGGTCATCTGGGGTCACCGGGGGTCAAACTCTGAAAACTTTGTTAACACGATATCTCAAGAAGGGAAGCTCTGACAGTTCTCAAACTTGGCACATGGATGCCCCATATTGAGAGGAAGAACCCTATTGTTTTTGGTGGAGGTCAAAGGTCACTTGGGGCCACCAGGGGTCAAACCCTGAAAACCTTGTTAACTCAATATCTTGAGGTTGGAAGCTTGGATGAATTTCATACTTATTATGTAGATGCGTTATGGTAAGAGGAAGAACCCTATCATTTTTGGTGGAGGTCAAAGGTCATCTGGGGTCACCGGGGGTCAAACTCTGAAAACCTTGTTAACACGATATCTCGAGGTAGGAAGCTTGGATAAATTTCATACCTTGTATTTAGATGCCTTATAGTAAGAGGAAGAACTCTATCATTTTTGGTGGGGGTCAAAGGTCATCTGGGGTCACCAGGGGGGTTAAACCCTAGCTGAGACAGAGCTGCCAACCAGCACGGAAAATCATTGTAAATATGGGAATACAGATTTTTCCTTGATAATCCGAATTTTGAATGAGTAAATAGGTCCTTTCACGAACTTTATTATTCTTTAGCCAACATATCAAAGGACTGAGAATAGACTACAGTATTTCACTTGTCTGTACAGTACTGTAGTGTATTTATTTGAGCCCAGTAATCTATGCTGTTATGTTATTGGTTAAATTTTTGTCAACAAGTTGATGTTAAACCAATCAGAAGATAGTTTGCAGCAGATCCATGACATTCCATAAGCTACCATATCATTGGTTGATCAGTTGTAAACAGATCCACTTTCAACCAATCAGAAACTGTGTTAAAAGCTAGTTTCTGAGTGCAGTGACAGACTATCACACATAGCCTGCCTGCCAAGGTCTGTTGAGCTGGCTGAGAAGCCCAACGTTAATGTTAGATTTGACTGTAACTGAATTGGAAAATTAGCAACAAGAAATGGAATTATCAAACTTACAGCAGGAATATCACAGTATGTTGTAATATGGCTCCTCTTCAGAGCAGCATGGTAGCAGAGTGGCATGAGTAACTTTAGTGGGAAAATTTACCAGGCAGATCAAGTTTTAACGTAGGCCTAGGCCTAAAGTAACAGTTAGGGCCTAGGCCTAGGCTAAGTGTTGTTACAGAACCAATAACAAACATTACCCTACACACAGAATAACGTTAGACTCAGTACATAAATCTAGGCCTAATGCAGAGTTCCAGGTTTATGGGCTAGGCCTAGGCCTAGACAAAGCCTAACTGCCACAGTACGGGCTAGCCTAATTGTAGTACAGTATGTATGGGCTGATATTAGAGGTAGCCTAGGTTACTGTAATACTATGGCCTAGGCTAGGGCTAATCAAAGCAGTTATTGCCTGTCAAATGTTGGTACCCATCATCTAAGTTTGTAGTATTTACAGAGAGATTTCTATGACCAGCTGTGCATAGGCCTAGGCTAGGTTTATACTTATAGCTAGGCCTAGGCTAATGTTACTTAGGGCCTTGCCAAGTATTTAGCATAGCCTCTAGGCTATACTGTAACATTAGGCCTTGGGAATATTTGGGATATTTTGCTTTTTGTCCTTTGGTGACCCTGATGACTATCTTGGGAATTCTTGGGAAATTTTGCTTTTTGACCTCTCGTAACCGCAGATGACAATCTTGGGAATTCTTGGGAAATTTTGACCAGTGACTGAAAGATATGGGACATCATGGCATTATTTGGAATAGAACATATATCATCGAAACCTCAATGCATTTTTGCATTCTGGTTTGTAAAAAAAGGCAGTCAAAATCTCTACAGTCACATGTACATTTCAGAAAACTGTCACACATTATATACGACCTGTTTGCATAGCAAAGTGAAATAATTATATGTGAGTACCTGTGTACTTCCTTTAAATAAAGCTCAAGTCTAGATTTGCCAGAATTTGAGGTACAGTATGTATTCACAAAGGTTTGTACTAAGTGTGTGTCAGTGGCATTGTCAGACTTACAAGGATGAAGCCAATAGTACTGAAAGTAAGGAATTACATTGAAATGTGCACTAAGGATTTCTCTTGTTCTTTTTTTTTTCAATTATTGGGGAAGTTTGTAAAGATCTCAATATGCGTTTGCAATCCATTTTCCTTAGCTGTTGGAGTTTGACTGTACCAAACATTATGCATATTAGTTTGATTTAAGTTCAGAGAAAATTCTTACCCTGCAAAGTTTCTGAAGTCCTGAATCTCAACTTTGCACAAATTTATGGTATGGTGAACCAAAGTTATAATTAATACAGGATCATCATACAGAACAGTTGAGGCTGACTCATACTTCAGTACAGTGCTGCAAAGCTGTAAAAGGTAAACATTGTTTATCTCTGAGCTATGACCATGATTGGTACGGTAGAGTAAGGAATGACCATATATAGTTCTTATAACTATATAGCCCATGAAAATTTGGAAGTATAAACTGACCTTTAGGCTGAGCACTTGATCAAAGAATAGCTGAAATTAAGGCACACATTTATTTGAAGGTCTTTATTTCTTGATCTTTTGATGTTTTATTTGAGAAGCCTCAGCACTGGTTGCTTTTGAATGTCAAGTATTGTAAGAGAAACCATGTGTCAAGAAGGTCTATTAATACCCATTTATGAGCATTGAGTTGTTCTCGCTTTCATTGTACTGTTGCCTTCTTTTTACCAAGAAGTGTAATTCACTGCAGACAGATGTACCATCGGAATTGATCGTAATAATACTTCTTTTGATTCTCTAAATAGATTAAAAGAAATGCTGCGAAATAAACTCATAGAGTGCGGTTGGAGAGATCAATTGAAGGCATATTGCAAGGGTATGCTCTCCTTTTCTCACTCTCTTATCCTTTTTATTAAGCATTACTTTGTCAAACCAGGGAAGTACCCTTCCATTATTCCATTTTGTCATACATTATAGTAATAGTAAAGCTTAGACCTAATTGGTTTCATTTGCTGTGTGTGAGCAGACATTTGTAAGTGTGCAAATTTTCTGGTGTCTGTTTTCAAATGTGTGCAATTTCTTGTACTATATATTAAATTTATTAAATCAAAATCAGTTTCTACCACAACATTGACATCATCAGAACTTAACATACTCAGCTGTTTGTCTTTAACATGCTAGCATGTTATTACGAGATGTGAAATAACCTGGATTCTGGAGTTTGTATTATATATGAAACCATCTCATATTCCCTTGTGGTCCCTCAAAATTACCTACCCTGTAGGGCTGTAATGGACGTATTACTCTTCTGTGGTCTCTTTTGGTCTTTCATCCACCTTTCTTTGCCCTCATGACTTGGCAAATTTGTGCCAACTGAAAGTTATATTGGCCTTGTACTTGTCAATTCTTACTGTATTTCTAGTTTTGTTATATGGTAACCCAGTTGGTTGCTTGGGTGGTGCTTCAATTAAAGTACAGTAGGAATGGGTTTAATAGGGGTATTAAAGTACTGTAGTACAGTTGATTCTTGAAAATTGTGATACGGTGATGAGAGCATTACTTTCATTACAGTGTGGTATGGGGAATGATTTCATGCAGCAATGCATCATGGGATAGGCATAGTGATAATTGTCATTTTTATAATGGATATCAAATCCTGCAGTCTAGTGCAGTGCAGTCACTTAACCCCACACCTCCCCTTCTCAGGCTCTGAACTTGGCTCTAACCAAGGTAAGGAAAAGTTGCTGTAGAGCAGATAGACCTCTTAATGATTGAAGTGATGTCTTGTATCTAAAGGGGGTTGGTGTACTGTATTGTTATGGGCATATGAGGCAGGGGTGCTGTGCTCCCCTCCCCCCCTCCCCCCCCCAATCCAAAATTTGGGCAAAATCTGTAGAAATTTAGGCAAAATTTGTCTTAAGAGGCTTATACACTTATGTGTATTTTTAAGTTGGATATTTTCAAGTTCGCTGTCTTTCTGATTTTACAGAGGTTGTTCGCAGAAAGGGCTTAAAACATGTCACAGTGGATGACTTAGTATCTGAAATCACTCCAAAGGGGAGAGGTAAGCTGGATTTAAAAGTCATTCTCAGTGAAAGAATCTTCTATCTTCTTTATGAATGTTACCTTGATGGATCATCTCTACATACAACAGAGCATTGTGCTATTAAAACAAGCTAGCAGTTCCTATGAATCAGCATGCCTCTTAAGCAGCCCATTTTAAGGTTGTGGAAGTGGCTTCACTGACCAGTGGTAGTCCTTATGCCTATGGTGGGGAGGTTGTGGGTAATATAGGAAGGTAAACCGCTATCATGAAACATATTGACTTGGACCCTGATGTGTTATCTTTTACCTCAAGTGCAGGTATTGTGTCGCAACCTTATAAATGAAATTACTCATTACTCAACATTTACTAACCCTCCCCACCTAGCTTGTAATTCTTTATCCTATCCAAACAAAGATTTTCATTTGGCAGGTATGTACTTAGTCTGTGAGTGCAATATTAACCTTGTACTTATAGGGAATTTGCCCCAAACTTACTTTGACACATCATTAGAATGTATCAAATTCACCTTTTCTTTTCCAAGGCTTATCTACATGGCTGTACTTTGTATGTCAGATTGCCTCAAATCATAAATATAAGTATTGTATACCAATAGGTTGCCAAGGAGTTGATCTATAGGCTCAGATCATGTGATTAAAATAAAGATTTCTTCAGAAAACGTATAGACCCTGAGTTTACATGATTTCTGGGTGTGTAATTACAGTTTGATGTGATTACATCAATGTTTTAAAGATCTACCATAGATCAAACTCAAAACTCTACCCTTAAATACTTCAGTATGGAAAGAGAGCAGTTTTACAGCCTAGACACAAAGGTCTTCATTTGGAATACTGTAGTTCAGTTTTACAGTACAGCATTTGCTTATCACTGAAATTTACTTTCTCTTCACTGCCAGAACTTGTTCCAGATGACGTCAAGAAAGAGTTGCTTCACAGAATACGAGCTTTCCTGGCTCAACAGAAAGAACTTTCATCAGAGAACATTCCATATTAATGTATATTTTTGAAATCGAATTGTTTTAGTACTTTGAAAAGGAACTGACAGTCTTAATTGTTGTATGGCTACCAAAGGCCTTAATTAGATGAGCAGCATTACATACTGTAGTTGATTGTTGATATTGTTCCGTGTGGAAGAAGAGACCTCACTGGAGATGTAGTTCTCTGAAATTTCGGACCAGCATTGAATTGAAGATGCAAGAGAAGTGAAAAGTTACATTTTTTCAATGGGACGGGAAGTTCCCTACAGTATAGGTGTTGTGTGTTATTTTCATGTTTTCTATATAACATGCTGCTAATTTTGCCATTACTAATATGGTGCATCTTCTAAGAACTCAAAATCCAGTCGTGTGCCTGTCTGGGCGGGTTTTCTGACTTAGTTTATTAGAGCATGAGTCATCCTCTCACACCTAGCTCTCCCCTCTTCTTTGCAATGAAAAGGCTGTGCAGTGGTGCGTGTCTGATCTAAAACAATAGTCTCTGTGGTAAACCTTGCTAGCAAAGTAGTTCTACTGGTTGATAAGAGAGTTGTGGTCAATAGTGCCTTGGAAGCTTGTTTGCTCAAGAGATTTAGAGAACAGATAACAACTCTGGGGACAGGTGGAGAAGAGCTGCAGAGGTGGAACTTATGGCCAATGGGTCCTCTAGCAACATGAAGGACCTTATGCATATGATGTCGCAGAATAAAATGCACCCCCGCCCACCCCCATGGAGGCAAGTGAGTATCATTGCAACTTACAGCAACAAATGCAGACAGCTGATTTGTATACTGGTCACATACTTGCCCAAGTCTATTACACCCGCTTGCGAAGGCTACATTGTGTGTGCAGTGTCTTTGGTTACCCTCCAAAATAATGGTGCGTGATGTCAATGCTTAAGGTCTGTTACTTTCTTACTCCTGTCCCAGCCTGGGCATGTAGTCATTTTGGATTATCAAACATTTCAAGGCTTTACAAGGAAAAGTGGATACAGAACTTGGGAGAATAGAAAGACTTGTCCCATGGTGGTAAAATACTGTGTATGGTTTACATGCCAATCCTGTATATTAACAAGTGAATCCTAGTTTTTGTCATTATTGTACTGATTAATCTCACTCAAGTTTGCAATTTTGTTTGAGAGGATTTCATGTGAGCAGTGGAGATGATCACAAATTTTTGTTGTTCAATATGTACATGTTTTTTCATTCATTTATAAAACCTTTCGTCACATATTAATGTAAATTTGAATATTGCTTGGGTTGTTGCAAGGGTGCAGAATAGCTGCTGTAATCATTGATGTATCAAATGGTTTGACATTTCTATGGTAGGATTCATTTTGTTGACTGGGCACAAAACTTATTGTTGGTGTTACACTAAATTTTCTGTATCATTTGCCAGCTATTACACTCAGAGGTGTACACAGAAGAGTGATAAATACTGCAATATCTCATAAACTGGGAAGAGAGCATTTGAAAATTGGCTAGGTATACAGTGATCTAAATGTGGTGTTTCCCTGTTGTCATCCTGAACAATTTCAGTGGGGTGCATTCAAGGGGATTTGAAAACTGTCTTGATCCCCAGAAAATTGGGCCACAATATCCCCTCTTGTTTTAGGCTTGTTTTATGAAAATTACCAAGCTTTCCAAGGTAGATTGGTGAGTTTTCTTGAACTGAGGAATATAGTTCCTTGATAAGTAAGGGCAAAGTCAAAATGTGTATTTCATACTCACACAGAATCAATGTGAAAAATAACATCCACACTTGTATTTTGCTGATTGATATAACGTGTATTGTAAAGATCATATAAAAAGCACATCTAGTTAATTACCAAAATCCACCATACTGAATGCAGTCAATACATAGTTGACCAGTGAGAATATGGCAGTGCTTGCTGAATGGAAAAAAAAAAACAAAATGCCATCATATACATACAAAAAAATGCATTAGACAGTCTGTGGACCAGAATGTGTTCAATCTGTTTATTTTTACAAACTGAGAAACCAATTCACAAAATAAATTTGATCCAGTGTTTATAACATTGGATAGGTACAATGTCTAGTAAGGGTATGTACTGGGTTGAAAGTCTAAAAAGCTTACTGTTCAGCACCAGAAACTGGCTCTAAACAGGATCATCAGAGATGAATAAATTCAAACTATAAAATAAACTACTCTGGTAGTGTATCATACCTTGAAAGCTGATGGTAAAGCATATCATAGGGAAGAAATTGGCATGAAGGTTAGAGAACAACTGTAGTAACCCCAAACTGTGTCAATAATGAGATTTATCCTACTTAACACTTCACCCTCTTCTCCCCCCCCCCCCCCCAAGCCACATTCCTCCTGAGCCCTTCTTCCCAATAGATATCGAGTATCTCACTTGTCCCCCCTAATGTGATATGAATTACCAAAAGCACAGAGTGAAGGTTTCTCCCAGGAAAAGGAATGATTAGAATGGACCAAACTGGTATTGCAAATTATGTTTGGGACAGCTTCATGTACTAGCTGTCTTTTATACTTGAAAGCTTGTGCAATTGGTTTTCTTGAAAATGTAGATGTCTGGTATTTAACAACTCTTTTGGAATACATGTAACTCTTTTAAAGATTGAATACATGTATTTAAAGACAGTACTTTGGTATCTCTTTTTGTGTTTCATATTGTTATTTGAAGTAACTTACAGACAGCAATAGTCACTTACAGTTACCAGAGTGAATATTACCTTTCCCTAAGAAAGCAATGGCCACTGTTATTGTTCCTAAGGACACTTCCCATACAGAGCAATTTTGACCAAAGTGGCTGTGTGGTGTTGTACTGAGTCACTCAAGGGTAAAGGATGTGCTTCTGTATCGGCTAGTACAGTTACAGCAAAGGTCCGGGGAACCCTGTGGTAACTGTGTAAAGTATATTTGTGGGAACTTCACATTGCAGTTATGAGAAGTATGACATTGTAGGAGGGGAGAAAGGTCTATATACAAGGAAGGGGAGGGGGAGGGGAAATAGGATGCAGGCATTTTACTCATTGGTGCAGACAAACATCATATCAGAGGAGAAACACCCAAGGAACTACAGCAAAGAATAAATGTTCAAGTATATAAAATAATGATTGCACGAAAAAACATGGTGGTGCAGACAAACATCATATGAGAGGAGAAACACCCAAGGAACTACAGCAAAGAATAAATGTTCAAGTATATAAAATAATGGTTGCAAGAAAAAACATGTTAAAAACTGTGTCGAGTTTAAACAACTTTACTTACAATTCATGGTTGCTCACTTGTTGTCACACTTTAAGAGCTGTTTTAGTCTAGTTTACAAAAGTTTTATATCAGTGCATAGACCCTTTTCCAAATAGCGATTACAAAGATTGTGGTATAGAGTTTTGGTGTGCGTCATTTTTCGCCACAGTAGATTGCCATTGACAGAACAACATATACCAAAACTCTATCCCACAATCTTTTGTAATTGCTATTTGGAAAAAGGTCTATGAAGGGGACTTAGGGTTTGTTTGGGGTCATGCACCAACCCCTTCAAGTGAGGCACTATTGTTAAATTGGGTACTCGTAATGATATACACTCACTTGTACAATTAGTTATGACATCGTAATTCCACTACAAGTTAGCCAAACAGCAATAAAAAACATCAAATGATGACAGAGTTCAAAGATAAGATGGTACGGACAATACTTGAAACAAGATGTTCCTCAAAAATCCTTCAAACGTAAAAGCAAATTGCTTCAGACATAATACCAGAACAAGATTGTAGTACTTCCTGAGTGTTCTGCTCTGTCATGCTCCTTTAGTGTTAGTGTGCTTCTAAGTCTTTAGATTGGACTGTCTCTTGCATAGATTGTGTAGTTGCACTTCAATAGATTTAAGGAGGTTTAACACTTCTACATGCTACCACCAGTATTTAAGAAATAGAAACAGAAATAACTGGGATAAGAAGATAAGTTTGCAGATAAATGAGTCAGGTCTAGGATGACAAAGAGGTACTGTAACATATGAAGGGATTGTCTGTTCTTGAAAAGTGTTGTGAAATCATTTAAACAGAGGTAGTGTGGCACAGTATTACAGTAGCATCCCCCAATATTGCAATTTACCATCCAGCAAAAAAAAAAAAAAAGATTTCTATTTATTCCATGTTCACTGACTGATGGGGATTTGATAGCATGCTTAATCACTCTGTAAGGTGCCTCCTTAAGCCTGGTATCAGTTATTAAAAGGATTTACCCGGATTTAATTATGGCAGTAGAAAAATTTCTGGTCAGTTTATGACCAAGTCTTGACAAGATGTAAGTCCGCCTTCAAAAAGTGCAATCTGGTGTATGGAAAGACCATACAATCCAGTTTAAAAGACCGCTGTTGAAACAAAAGAATGCAACTCACTTGCAAATCACTGCCATAGATCATAAAAGACCATCAATGATTTACAAAAATCTGATGGTGTAAATTAGCTTAATTAGTCACAGACCTTCATCAAACAAAAGATTTCCACTATGCCTCTTTGTTACTCAGGAGATAACTTTCTCCAGAAATGACTTTTATCTCACTCTGTGTGGTGCTTGGGGGTGAATAAACATCAAACTTCCATTCAGAGAAAGATATTGCACCTCTTTTAGAAATTACACAAACTGGTCATTATACTGCACTTTAACTTTTAGTGAAGAAGCAGTACCCTAGAATAAGCCCATTGCAGTACATTATTGCTTGTGATCAAAGCTGATTAAAGACTGAAAAAAATAAACCTTATTGCACAGAAGTGTACTTGCATAAAAACCTGAGCACTCTATGATATATACAACAGTACCAATTAACTTTATTCAAGGCATAGATTGGTCTCCACCTCTACTCTTCATAAACACTCCTGTCATCTGTCTGAATCTGAATCGTATCTGGTGGTCCGGTGACGGTGTCTCAATTCTGCATCCTCCCCAGGAATTCGAATTTTGACATCTTTGACCTTATTTCTTTTCTTTATGTATTGATAGCTATCTTCTGGTTCAACAATGCTGCAGGGGATGATATAAACATATCACAGACTGTATAAGAATGATGCAAACAAGCATCTCATCTATGTAAGTCAAGATCACAGGTAGTGTATGCAGCTCTTCAATCACATCGCTACAGCGATAGAAATTTATGCAAAGTCATAAAAAGTGATAGTAATTTATGCAAATTTATTCTAAGGTGGTAGTAAACTATGCAAAACAAGATTGTTGGGTTCACTTGAGACATGGGTCTGCACACCCATTTTGGTCAATGTGATTTGGACAAAGTGGCTTTTTTTATCTGTTTGTGACAGGGCACAACAACTAAAAGGCATTTTCCAGTGGCTTTTCACAAGGCTCCCATGTGAAAGAGAAAAATTTCAGTTCATACTTTTCCTAACTCGAGATATCTAATATAAAAGACTACTTGTTTTTGTCAAAAAATACCTCCAGTTCTCATCAAGGTCACAGAATGTCATGTAAAGTGGGCACATTGCCTCAGATTTCTTTTGTTTTCCTTTGTAATTGAATGTCCTGTTGTCCTTGAAATTTGATACTGTTGGCATGTTTGAATACCTTTGCATGTAGGTTTAGCATAAATCTACACCATATGTACGGCATGACAAACAAAGTTACTAAATATTCCGTACAACAGTGTCAATACCATCAAGAAATTCAATGCTTTGTCATATTAATGTGCTGCGATGACATCACAGATTTCCCATAATTCAATTTATCTTGAGAAAAACTTGCGTTTCTTTGAAAATTAGTATCTTCCAAACGCTACAAGCTATTGAGATGCAGTTTTCACCTTCTAAAAGAGAAAAATTTTCTGCACTTTTTGAAGTCATTGATTTTTGTCACTGGTAAATCCCTTTAAACTTAACTTGGTTTTTAAGACTTATCATGATGCATGTCCTGAGAATCTTAAATTTTATCATATTCAGGAATATTAATCAGCAGAGTACCAGGGGTAGCCCATTGCTGGCACGGATCCAGGGGGGGCTTTCCCGGCCTCAGCCCCCCCTTTTTCGCCACATCAACAATAACAAGTACGCGAAAATTAGCATAATGTTAATCTTGGAGAATATTCAAGGGGGCTTTCAGCCCCCCCCCCCCCCTTTCGAAATGTCTGGATCCGCATCTACATTCAACTTCCTTGTTCCTTGAATTAAGGGCCCACAAATCAAACCTTTTTATTTATGTGTATTGAGCTTTGGCATGCCCTTCCCAATTCGGTCAAGCAAATAGAGAATACTTCCTGTTTCAAAATGTGCTATGAATTATCTTGCCAGCACTTCACTTTTAGAGGAGGAAAGCCTCTTTACCAACTAGTCCCTGGGTGCCCATGTATTTTGTCAAGTGCAATATTCTTTAATTACTTTTGCCATAATCAATTGTTCCTTGTTCCATACTTAGGGTCCTCAAAGAAAAAAGCTTTTTCATGGCTTTATATAGTGTTTTATATGGTACGAAATCAAATAATCAATCAATCAATCAAAATCAATAAAAAATGCTTCCACTCCTATTCTCCCCACCACCCTCCCCTCATGCCCCCATTCCTCAACCCTTTACTTACAGTATATCTGTGCAGACCAGCAGGAAGAATATAATTGCACCAAAGAAACAGGAAACACCGACAAACAAGCCAATAATCAGTTTTACAGAAGATGTCTGGAATTAAAAATGTAAAACAGTTTTTGCTAAATAACATTGTATGAAATTTCATGCATGGTGTATTCAGACTGGGGTATCTTATTCTTCAGGTAAATTCACATATAACATCCAAGATATTTTAATACCTAAAGTTATTTAAATTAAAATGGATACTGAAACAGGATATATATCGCATAAGTCCATTTTTCAACTTTTGTTATTGTTTTGACCAACAAGTCCATTATGTTACACAAGGTCTAGATCCAACCTAGTCTTGTTCAAGACTCTAGTTCATTTCCGTCCACCATATATTGGCTGTGAAGCAGACATACCAGTGCGCCCTCTGATCTACTATTGACTCTCCAGACCAGTGATTGAACTCTTCAGAACTAGCTAGTTCTGAAGAGTTCAAGAGAAGGGTTAAAGGGCGCACTGTTAAGTATGCTTCACAGCTGATATGTGGTATTCCGTCAAAATGAGATATTCCGTCTTTGAGCAACCTTATCTTGTCTTACAAGTAAGCACTTTGTTTAAAGGTCATGTGACATGAAAATTACAGTTGGATATTTGATGTAAAAAGCAATAAATATCCAGAAAATAGCCGTAATTCCCATTAAAATCCATCAGATATTGACCATTTTACAGGGTAATTTCTATTTCACACTTGTATGATGATTAAACATAAGCTAAATGTGCAAATATGTGACATCGAAAGATGGACATACCATATATGGCTCATGTTAGCCTTTGTTTTTTCAACCTTGATTCCAAGGACACTGGCAGCATTGTTATCCCCTGAGGGGTTTATTGTGAAAGTTAAAATTTTTCCTTCACAAATATTGATATCTTCCACCAAACTGTAATCTATCTGATCAGTAATTAAGAGATAATTGATATAGGGTTAACAAAAGATATCTCAATATTGCACAACACTCCACATCATTATTTTTGCATAGGCTATGAGTTTCTTCAGAAACCATAAAACTTTGAAGATGTATATTTTGAGAAGGTTAAAAGATCTTAAAATAATTCCAATGGATCTTTCATTGGAAGGCTTAATTCTTTAACTGACAAGTGAAAAAGCTCTTTTTGGTGGCATGTCACACCACCTTTAAAATCAAGATTCAAGCTCATAATGCTGGTGGGAACATCTAAAACCCGACGTGTAATACTGAGAAAGGTCATATAATGGCCATGTTAATATGAAAGCTTCAGTAATGGTATGAGAATCCGTAGGCAAAGTTGATTCCATTTACCAGTACCTCTTAAAGAATGAACTACTGTACTCTGTTTTGGACAATGGCAGCCGCCCACTGCGCAAAGAACTTGCAAGGCAGTGGCAGACTTAGTAAGAAAGATGATACCACCAAATGATGAAAAACTGAGGTCCGAGCTGGGTTTGAACCAACAACCTACTGCCTAACGTGCAGTACTGTCCCGTCTGGTATTTGAATTAAATTGACCAGTTCTTCCAGCAGAGTTCCGATAGCTCAGTTGGTAGAGCGTACTGCACGTTAGGCAGTAGGTCGTTGGTTCAAACCCAGCAATATTACAGATACCGATATTTTAGTTGTCAATATCGGCCAATATCGATCCGATACCAATATTTGGGGAATAAACATTCTGCACACTAACCATAGGCCACCGGGCACCACAACTTAGTGTTGTTTCATCTTGATGGGGTAAAATATTGGACCTTGCATTAAAAAGTACTCAAACAGTGTCCCAATTTCATGACATATAGGTCAATATATATCAGTTAGGTGATATCGGCATTTCAGGTAAATTTTACCGATACCGATACTGGACGAAAATGGGGAATATCAACTGATACTAATGGTGAATACTGATAATCGGTTCAACACTACTTTTAACCCATCACATACCTTTTGAAGAAGTTTCTCTGAGTACTTTTCACATGTAAGGTAGGCACAGACTGCTAGCCTCATGTCATCTGCAACAAAATTAGGACAATAAATATGTAAAAAAGCCATTTCCAACAATATGCCAACATTTACAACTAAGCAATTAATATTTGTGGTTACCTGGAGACTTTTTATTGCAAATTATTCACATCAAGAGTTACAACCAGCATTCTAGAGACAAATTTTTGGTTAGTCTGAGAGATGTTTTTTAAAGTCCTACCATTGCCAAACCTGTATTAAAATGCACTTTTACAGTCAAGTATTTTGAGATGCAGTCAAAACACCCATTGGAAACAACAAATTATGTCCACTCTTCCATATAGTAGCTGCAATGCAGAACTGAAATTTTTATCACAGTATTAACTCAAGATTTACATGACACAGCTTGTGAACTGAGTATACATTTCACTTTGGCCAGAAAGATCTATGTCATGCTGTCCATGATGTAGAAAAGCACAATCTATGTTTATTTAGCTTCTAAGAAGTAATTTTTAGATGATATTATCAATTATCACAAAATAACTAATAACAAGAAACAGAGAACATGTTAACTGTATCACTGGTTCTTTTCCAGGCATGTCTGAAAGGGCTGATTTTTTCCGCTCAAATTCTCCCGGAAAAGTTTGCTTTTGGCCCTCCTTCAGAACCTACGACCGTTTAATCACCTCTCACTAAGCAGCATTATTGCCCATCAATTGACAATCTTGTACAAGCTTTCCAACCCTTTCAAAACTAAATCATGTATAGTAATTAGTGAATTTGAATGTGTTGCCTCTCTATACAACCACTCTGTTGTTTAACATCTTATCTCATTGGTCACTCAGGGTAGCTAATGGAAATTTGGCATTATGTAATTTTATATTGTTTGAATGTGTACCATTTGACATCAATTAAGGTACTTGGACCAATCATAAACTTTTGCCATTCTACTGAAGTGTAGTTTTTGTGACATGAGAATGTTCCTCTAAAACTAAAGACTATTGATGAGATACATTTAATTCCACTCGTCAGGAAAAATTCACAGCAGAAATTAAATAGCAGATACTTTATAAAAAGAAAAACATGTCTTGTTACTAAATTCCAGTACAATGCAGCAGTGCAAATAGAAAGAAGCATTAAAGAACTGCAACTTACTAATAAAGGAATACTTCTTCATTCCAGACAGATACAAAGGCACACACTGCTTGACAGTTTTCTGAAAAGGATCATTTTAAAATTGAAATATCAATAAAAGTGCTTGTTAGTAGTACATCACACAAACTTGGGAGAACACATTAATTTCTTATAAAATTTTCCAACACACAAAAGGTTACATTTAAATCACTGTATCTTTTGAACAGTGCTAGAGGACACACAATATGGCATTTCTTATCATCTTATAGTCATAGCATCCTTCACATTTGTGCATAATGTGGTAATTAAAACTAGAATTACCAATTACTGTAACAATTATGCTGGTGAAAAATAAATGTTCTCTGTAAGTTGATCTTTGGAATGGTACAAAAATTCATCCTTACTTTCCAGTGGTCACAAAAGGACACAATCTGGAGGTACCACCCACTGTCTATTTAGTGTATGACTCGAGGTTTTCATAGTTTCACCTCTGATGACCTCACATAACCTTCAACCTTCACAATACCCCTTAATATTAGGGTTTTCTCTCTCTTAAAGTGACAAATCTTTATACCAAGTATGAAAAGTATCCATCATCCCTGTCTTGAAATATCATGCTTTTTCAAGGTTTTTGGTTTTTGACCTCTGATGACCTCAAATGACCTCTGACCTCCACTGAAAACAACAGGGTTCTTCCTCTCAATATCATGAATTTATATACCATGTATGAAAAGCTGAGATATTGTGTTTACAAGTAGTTTTTAAGGATTCCGTATTTTCACCTCAGGTGACCTAAGATAACCTTTGACCTCTACCAAAAACAATAGGGTTTAACTTCTGATTATAACACATCCATAGAGATATCCCAGAGATACTGTGTTTACGATTCTTTTGGCTTGTGACCTCTGGTGATCTCCATGACCTTTGACCACCACCTAAAACAATAGCGTTCTTCCTCTCAATATGATTATTCTATATACCAAGTATGAGAAGTATCCATCATTACTGTCTTAAGATATCGTGTTTACAAGTCAAGTATCACAAACACATAAACACACGCACATGCCCACACACCCATACACTTGCCAACATGATTGCATGGATTCGTTTTGCCTCTGGCAAAAAATCAAGAAGACCTCAAAATTTTCTGTACTAGCAAGTGAAATCTTTGTCTCGACAGGATGTTTTTCTTTTTTTAAGAAGTGCATTTTCAATAAACTGTTTTATGTGGGAATTCACTTATTTGCTTACTTCACATTTGGTCTTTAATATATCTAGCTGTGTCTGATTGCATGTTTCTGGTGCTGAGTACAAAACATCCACCACTTCACATCTTAGAATGTCACAGTAGTCACCAAGACATACTCCTTTCGGTGGCTAAAGCAGAAGAAAGAAAACCAAAGGTATTAAAGAATGCATCATGTAACCTTGACAACAGATGCTTTCAACATTAATGTGAAAAAGAACAACACAGTGACGATGCAGTACTTTTACATCATCTAATTTTGTAGCATGCCATGCCAATTGCCAAAAGTCACCCTTCTAAAACAGGCTTGGTTTACTTGATTACAGTTAAAAAAGCCTTACCTCCTGGTTTGGCAGTCAAGGGTGACATCTCAACTATGTTTATAATATTATGACCAATGTTCTTTTGCCAGTGATAAAATGAGTGTCCAATTCCTTCTTTTTTCAATCTTACATTTTTTTTTAATGTTTAATACTGTTCAACAACCGTCTTCATGCTTGGCAACATATACTTGCATAAATAGACCGTTAAGTATTCTTAAACAATTCAGAGCAAAATTTACTGTATGGCACTGAAGTAACTGAATCATCTCAAAACAGTGTGGCTCATGAAGTACTAGGTATATAACAGGTATGACATTCATTGGTTATGGTGGCTTTAAAATTTCCACTTTTTACAACCATGGCAACCTGACTCATTGTTGGAGTTTCCTAGGCTTAATTCTAAACCCCAGCAGATCAAACACCTGGTGGGGTGATGTCATGTGAGAGTGCTAAGACTCACTGTCCAACGATGTTGCATGGATAGGTCATTCCATCATATAAAACAGGCACTCTTTCAAAATAGCAGGAGTGACCTAGCTGGTTGAATAACGGAGGCAGGCTTGCATGTTTCAAGTTTGCCTATCCATGATAATAAACATGGTTTACATGTTACATAAGAAAGAACTGTATTCAAGGCATAGACTGGCCTGAAGTGGCACATAACTTCTATTTTAACACAAACTTCACTTCACTGAAATTTGCTTAAGAGAGGCAGCTCAAAAAGGATACTAAGTTTGCCTTTAACTGATTGAAAAAAAGGGGAAATAACAAAAGGGTTTCTTTGTGTCTGTAAACTTTTCAAGAATGTGTGTCACATCTTATGTTACATAGAGTTGCCTACTTAAAATACACCATAAGACTTTTATGTAAGTACATTAAGTATAGAATAGGAACAAAAAATTAAGGTCAACTTATATACAGTAGGGAAGGGGTAGAGTAGCAGCCCAAATTTTATTTAAAACATCAGCTTAACTTTTCACATAACCCTTACTTTCCTTTTCAAGAATTTTTCTTTCATTTTGCTCCAGAAAATAAATGTTGCAAATCTAAGGTAAGCCAAGCCAAGGAGTTGTTTTAATTAATTAAGCAATTCAGTATACATAAACATATGTATGATTAAAATGAACCATACATTTGCACCTATACATAGGTAGTACATATGATGGGTCAAACTGGGCTGACCGCATCTGCCCTTAACCAAAGGGACTATTGCATCACCCCAAACATATTAGGACTATGATCACATCCCTTCATACAACTGGTGACCTCACTTTGTTTAACATTAAATCAAACAGTAACTTCACTCTGATTGGTCAATGATGACATGTGCAGTCAGTTGTGTTCTCAATTAAGCCCACACACAGTATTGTGTTGATGTAGCCTTGAGTAGTTTAAACTCTGTGCAGGCTACTGTAGCTTTGACAGGGGAGTGCTCTAGGCAGGTGAGTTTTGCATAAATTTAAGGATGGGCTAAGAGTTAATTGAGTAGGGAAAAGTTTCACCAACTGGGGTGAGACTTTTTGCCCTTTGTTCATTTTATGACTGTAAATAAACTGACAAAGTGGTTAAATCTTTTCTGATATTGCTTGTGGTAAGAATACAAACTTTTAAAGTTACCTTTAAAATGGTATCTCCATGTCTATTATCAAAATGGTTGTCAAGGAAGTCTTGTGTGACAAAGGCTTTACCACAGTATTGGCAGCTCCACCTGTTTGGCTCTTCTTGTAATTTATGTTTCTCGTTGTCACCGTAAATATAACGAGCAGGGTTCAAGGGACACGAAGTTGGAACAGTGTTGGATGTATCATCAAATATGGGGATGAAAACCTACAGAAATTCAGAAAAAGGAGGTGTCTTGAGATTCTGCTAGACACATTTCTGAAACAATTGGCTGGGATGAGAAAAATCTCCCTTTCGAAAAGCAAGTAGGCAAATTTCCTGCAACATGTAAAACATTTTCATTTAATTTCCCTCCAAATTGCCAAAACATTCTTAAAGACACTCCAGTTTCTCAGAAAAAATTGCCCAGATTCTCCACCATTTTCAAACATGACTATTAGTTGATAAAATAGCTTTTGATAATGATGCAATGCCAAACACTATCATCTGTTAATCAATTTACGGATAAAATATGAAAATGTATTGTCTTAACAAGCTGGATATTTCAAGTATTACAAATCCAATCCACCCCTAATATCACCCATCATTAAATATTTAATGAAGGCTTACATAAGTTTACAGCTAAGCAAATGATCAAGTACTTAATGAATAAACATGAGCCAACTGTAATTATCTTTATTATTGTTGTTCACATTACCCTAACCCACTTATCAACATGCAAGAAATGATCACCAAAAGTTGTAGGCAAGTAGTCTATTCACCAAGCAGGGAAACTAACATCCCTAATCAAACCCAAAAGAAGAGGTTAGGCTAAAACTTAGTTTTGGTATGTGAGAGGGGAACGTAACTCATATCCCTGATCAAACCCTTTGCCCTACCCCCCGCCCGCCCTCCTCCTTTGGTCAAAAAGTCTGGTACACTACTGATGCATTTACAAAGACCAGTGAACAAAGTGGAGCTCCCTTTCTGTACAGTTTGCTGTCAGCAGAAGAAACTTTTCCTACCTCTTCAACAATCTCTGTAGCTATCCTTGAATCTTGTTTGGAACATGCTATTTTATCCTCAATGGCAGAAGCGATAGGAAAGATAACCTGCCAAAAAACAAAATTGTGCAGAAGTTATTTAATTAACTTCATCAGATACAAATCTTGACCGAGTGTTTCATAATTAGCAAACAGATAACAAATACTATGGGCAAACTTGTCACTCAAAGTACAGTATAAGAACAAAGTGACTCACAATGGCATATTCTCCAGCAGACTCAATTCCATGATTTTTTCTCTTTCCTTGGATATGGAAGGCAGGGATGGATACCCCAAACATCAGGTTTTACAGTTATTAACCCCCTGAAGCATTCTCAAAAGGAAGGCTTAAGCTTAAATATAGTTTTGGTATATTAGAAGGGAAGGTAATCTAAGCATTTTGGTCAAACTTTGTTACCTCCTGTATTTGTCTCCTTCATAATCTCATGTTTTCACAATGTGAATGCGAATGAGAATTTTTCAAACTTTTTATTACCCAAAGGGAAACTAAAACCCTGTTTTTTTCAAGATCAAAGCAGTGGACTGCAAAATAAGGAAAACACATTTCAGAACATAGCGCTCCCAGCCATCCTTAACTGTGTAGCGCACGTGAAACTTTTGGCTAACCATCAAAATGCTGTTTTGGGAGCATTTTTACTCATTTAAACTGCTGTGACTTTTCATTGCATTGTGCTAAAATTCTAGTCTGAATGAGATCTGAAAGTATAAATATTCATGAGCATGGGTACCAAATTTTGGCTCATTTGGACAATAGAAACCCTCCCCGAAATTACAAAACAAAGAACAAATTGACTTTGGGCGCAATCTTTTCTTCTGTTGTCTTTATTCAGAATAGCTCGGCAAGGTCAGGTGACCTCACCGGATTCCGTTCAACACACACCCTGTTCATTCAGAACAATGCACAGGAGAATAAACTCTCTCACAGAGCTCCCGCTGAAGTGCTGCGAAGTGTGAAACCACAAAGCAGGCTGTGTTGCACAGCAAATTTCATGATAAAGGAGGAAGCATTCTGCCTGAAATAGTTCCGATATGAATATCATCAGTGTGAGGAGATGACATCATTCCTACTTGTTTCAAGTTCCCTTTAGGTTACAGAGTAACTTCTATAGTCACTAAGGAGCCTAAGTTTTGTAGTACTTAGCAAAAGGGTTAGGCCTTGCCAAGACCCATACCAGAAAGGTGAATATAACTTGTACACAGATCTGTAGAACACATTGATGAGGATGTGTACCAAACCTTTTGGCAAATGGCAAAACAGCCAGATTTGATGGAGAGTTATGTAGTACATTGGTATGGCACACAATCCACTAAATAGCTAGATTACTAGCACTGCAGAAGAGCACCATCCAACTTTTTTCAATGCAAGAGAGAGTTCTCACCACTATATAATGTTTGATGTCACTGCCAGAAAGCATTACATCCTTTTCACAAACAGCAGGCCTGATTCTGTGACTGTGAAGGTGTCATGTACAACAAGTTAAAGGGGAGGGGGAGGGGGCTAAAGCCTACTTCATCACTTTAAGTCCTTCATATTTCAAGTTTACATACTGTACTACTAACACACTACATACAAGTGTGTGGCCACATCTTCAGGGTAGTGTGAGATGGTTGCCAAATTAAAATTTGTCCAAAATCATCTACTGTACAGTAGTTGGCATACATTGCATGAAATACTTATGAGGTATGTGTACAACACTCAAACTATGACCTACACCTGTACTTTTTTGAAAGCTTAATCTTGCTGAACAATACTTTTTCTTTAAAATTAGACTGGATTTTGTCATTCTAACAAGTCTGTTTAGGCTGTGATGTGCCCATGCTGGGCAGTCCTGCCAACCACTTACAATTTCTGCTTGGCACTAATAAAAAATCATCAGTCCCCTCCTGTGGGTCAGATCTAAATTTTATAAAATGCTGCATCGAGCTCTCACTACACAACTACACTACAATAGAGGTTTATAGCAATGGTAACAAGCCTGTAAGTGCATAGTTGCATGTGGGAAGTGTGTCACACATAGTCAATAAATTATTGCATTCACAGTGTGTGTACTTTCTAGCTCAATGAGCTACAATCAAACCATTCTGCACCAGAGCAGAAAATATGAAAATATAGCCAAAGGATTCATGATTTCTAATTTAGTGATGGACAGAAATTTGGTGTACTGGGTGGGACCACCCAGTGCTGCTCAGCCAAAGCTCATCCCTGACTGATGGAAACTAAGAAAAGAATTGGTCCCAAATGAGAACCCTGGGGTATTTCACTTTTAGCTTCCTCTAAGATGGGAAATTACCATCAACAGGAACTCTCTGCAACTTACCATGAAGCCAAGAAATGATGCTCTCTGGCTCAGTAATCTACTCATGATACTTTAGCTTGATGCAGTTTCACCACAAGTCTACCTAATCAGGGATCTAGCCAGTTTTTTGCCAAACCTTGCTGAAATTCAAAGTGATTATCCCAACCAATGCTTAAGGCATTAACACAATTGCAGAGCAATTGCCCATCAGGCATGGAGTTAAGGGGCCCACCTTAGGGCTCCTTGTGGGAACCAGAGTGTAAAGCCCTCAGAAGCTCTGTGATTTTTCATTTTTAGGAGCACTCAAAGCACTACAAATTCACAAGCTATTTCACGAACACTATTTTCCAGACCAATAATCATTTTGTAACGACCATACTGTACTGTACATGACTCACTGTTAGTGTACTTGTCCTATTTCATTTCATTTCATATATTTGTTTCATCACATTACGTGTTAAAATATGGTGTGAAAGAAAGCCATCCAGAATGCCACAGCTGGCTTAACAAGGTGGATGACTCACTCCCTCCAAAAACAAAAACAAAAAAACAAAAAACAAAAAAAAAACAGAAAGCCCAAAGACTTAGTGATTCCTTGCCCAAAGGAAATAAAAGGTATCAGCCTTTGCATCTTGAGCTACTGCATGTACTAGCATCTTCAGAGGTTTTGCTCTTTCACCTCTGGAAACCTTCTGTAACATTTGACCTCTATCAAAAAGAATACGGTTCATCTTCTGACTATGCACATCCACAAGCCAAGTATGAAGAGTATACATGCTTCCTACCTTGGAATATTGTGTTTACCTCACATGACCTCCAACCTCCAACAAAATCTATAGTACAGTATTCTTTCTCTTGATAAATTTATATACCAAGTATGAAAAGTACCCACCATTCCTAAACTGAGATATCATGTTTACAAGGGTTTCAGGTTTTGTCCTCTGGTAACCTCACATGACCTCTACTTAAACCAATACAGGGGTCATCTTCTGACTAGAAAGCATCCACATGTCACTCATGGAGAGTATCCATGCCACCTACCTTGAGATATCCTGTTATTTTTTTTTTTATTTTTTACCTCTGGTGACCTGACATAACCTCTGATTTCCACCAAAAAGAACAGGATTCTTCCTCTCAATATGATAAATCCATACATCAAGTATGGAAAGTATCCATCATTCATACCTTGAGATATCGTGTTTACAAGCAAATTCCAAAGTTTTGAAGTTTTACCTTCAGTGACCTCAGATGTCCTTTGACCTCTACCAAAACAATAGGGTTCACTGTCTGACTATAATGCATCTACATGCCAAGTATGAAAAGTATCCATGCTTCCCTAACTTGAGATATCCTGTTTATAAGGTTTTTGACTTCAGATGCAGGGGTCGAAATTCCTGCTGTTCCGCTGTTCCGAGAACAGTAGTTTTAGTGCCGGAACAGTAACTTTTGATAAGCCACTGTTCCGTGGAACAGTGTTTTCCCACAAAACATCCAAGTCATCTACGCCTTGTAAGTAAATAAGTCACTGCAATGTTGAAATCAATAACATCAGTAAACTTAACTAATCAGTTTAAACTTTCTAAATAGTGGACTGGTGTCATCCTGGGGGCCTGCATGAGCTACAGTATATTGCAAACCTCTCCTTACTGCAAAGTAGTTAGCTGGCTAAGGTACAAGAACTGTTTGCCCTGCCCCAGACAATGGAACAATAACACTTAAGTGGGGTGTCTGGTGTAGTGTTATATAGTGTTATGAGTATATTTCTAGGTAAAAGGTGTTTTAGTTTGGATAAAAAGCCCACATTCCTTGAAACAGTCTCACAAAATTTGAAATATGATCGCCCATCTCTCTGCATCTATATGTACTCCTAGGAATTTGGTTGTGGTAACTTGCTTAAATTAGCAATCCTATTTATATACAGACATCACTATCCCACCTGCTAGTTCTACTATTACCAAAGATAACATAGTTTTACTAGTGTTTACAGATAGCTTGTTAGCGGAGAACCAGCTACATATCTTACTCAATTCAACTGAAGGCTTATTTGAAGCGGTATCATACAATAAATCTGCATCTTATATCTGAAGAAAATGTTAGTATCATTGGCAAGCAGTTTAATATCAGCATTATTGGAAGCAAAATAATCATTCATGTAAACAATGGACAGGAGTGGCCCAAGAATGGACCCTTGGGGTACCCCACAGCAAACTTTCTTGAGACTATAACCCATACCCTTGTACTTGTAGTAAGTATATTGGGACCTATTTGAGATATAGCTGTGAAACCATTCTAGAACATTACCTCGAATAACTCAAGACTCTGGTTTAACAAGTAAAATACAATGGTCAATTGTATTGAAGGCTTCACTAAGATCAAGAAATACACCCATTGAGACATTATTATCATCTAGACTGAGTGCATAGTTTGTCTATTAATGCATCAGCTAGGGCTACTTCAGTTGAATGGTTAGGACAAAAGCTATACTGTCCTTTGCAAAGGATACAGTTTAAAAAAAATCATGCACTCTGTTATAAAACATTAAACCTTTCTATTTTTGCAAAACATGAGAGTAAGGAAACAGGGCAATAATTCTCATAAGCTCATGTGTCCCTATTTAAACACTGGTACAACTTTTGCCATTTTCAATTTATTTGGAAAAACTCCTGTTCTGAATGAAAGACTATGAAGGGAGAAGCTTTCCCAGTTTAACAATGCCAAATTCTGGATGGAAAGCTCTTTAAGTTGTTTCCATGTTTTGGTGCAGATCTTCATGTTTTATCGTGCACAAATTAAAACTGTGTCAGTCGATTTGTTTGGATGAAATCAACACTCAAGCCAGGGAGCTAGAAGAAAATTTTTTTTTCAACTTCTTCGATTCAAGGTTCCATACAAATCCTATGTACCATGCATTCCTTTTTCAGTAATAGAATATACCGCACAGCCAGCTACATAGGCAACTGTCATGGTTGAACTTTTTGAATATTCCAACATAACTACATCATTTATGCTAGTCCTCATTAAAGGTCTGTGTCTGTTTGTTCACATTCAGCTCACTATACACAGTCTTTACAACAACCTATGGAAACAGCGGCCGATTAGCCACCTGTGTGTTGGTTGAAATTTACTTCCACCTCACAGCAAATTTTGGACCTAAAATCTTTATTTAGTACCATGGCTTTTCTTCTCCAAATCATGCAGGAGTACTGGAGATGTTTGATCACTGAGATCTTCTGGAAAGGTTCAAAAATTTGAAATGGAATCAGCAACTTTTTTGCACTGTAGAATTTACTGTGTGGCTAAGGACTTTGTTTACATCAGTATGCTAATGAGTTAATACATTATTACTGTACCTATTACCTCATTATGAAATGTTTCCAATTGTAGAGGCAACTTGCCATGTGAATGTATTGGAACTACAATAATCAAATGTTCTGCATAACATCACAATGTTATGCACACACTGCATTCTCGTATCAACAAATATTTTGAACACTACAGTAAATTTTATGAAGTGATAAAGTTGATTTTAATCCAAATTTTCTAACCTTTTTAGAAGTTTAAAGTGATCAAAAATAACTGCAGTATAATGGGGTGACCTTCGAATGCACACTTAACATAAGGTGACCACATTTTGGGGGTTGAAAGCAGGGACACTACTAGACCAGGCACCATGTAAGGAAAATGTACATCGTTAATGTGCAGTTGGCTACAGTAAATGTGTGTGACCACAGCAGTCACTAATAGAAAATCAATGATGCTCTTGACTTTCGATCTCAATGATTGCAGATAGGCCTACCTGTTATTTGTTTGCCCAGGGAGCTGTTATTGCCAAATAACAGCTCCCTGGTTCGCCTAGGCCTAAATACAGTACGTTGTACCAAGGAGCTGTTATTTAACATAAATAGCAGCTCCCTGGTTGTACTTCGGGGCTACAATATATATCTCAATGATGTTGATGTAATACTAGGCCTGTAATACACTACAGGCTAGCCGGCCGTTTAGCTCCCATCCTAACGGCATGGGGTCCAGGGGCCTGCCTTAGTGAAATGGTTTTCATATGATGATCGCAAATTTAAGATAGTAACCGTCAGTCAATTTGCTGAGGATGGTGGTAGTTGGTGAGAGATTTAACGAGGGATTTGGAAATGGTAATTTAGTCAAGCTGTCCTTCAGGAAGTAATGACAAGGCAATTCCACCATCTGAAGTTTTCCTAGGCACAGCAGTACAGCAGTACTACAGTAATGGGACATCCATCGATATACATAATTCTCATGGGAAGCACGTCGGTTCTTTTTTCGAGAACTGCGGTTCCCTATACATGGGTAGGGTTTGGGACTTTGCTTGCAAAGACCATGGTGAATTTTATCACGTACATTAGTCATTTCAGTGACCCCTGTTTCAGAGCTTCAAGTCATAATCATGTGATGGGTAGGAGGAAAGAAAGTTTGCTGTGCCAGACAAAATTTTCAACTGTTTAGTCAGTTTTCTCTTGAGATGCGCGCAAAGCACGCCAAGAAAAATTTTCCTAGCAATTTATGGTTTTTGATATTAATATTTTCCTTCTTTAAACATTGCAAAATTTAATCATAATAGGCTATTGAAAATTTTCTTATAATTTCTCTGGGTCTCACTTACTTTTGCTCATATTTTTATTATTTTTAGTTTTCAAGCTCTGGAAAAAAGCGGGGGGGGGGGGGGGGAGTGCCCCCGCTTCCCCCCATAATCCCACCTATGTTGGGAAGTTTGAAATTTTAAGGACATTTGTTCAAATCGGGGGTATTTTCGGGGACACTTGTTCATCGGGGACGGAACACTGTATTTGGGGACTGTCCCCGAAAAACTGGGGACGTCTGGGCACCTTAAAGACAGACAGTCATCACCCCAAAGTATATTTTTAGTGTATGTATATCAAAATTCTCAGTTGGTGACTGCTCTTTGATTGACATCAAAGTTTGAAAATTTGAAAGATGCGGAGTAGCTCACATTCCACACAAGGCAGAGAGAGTACTTTTATTACATTTTATAGCCTTGTATGCTCACCAGGACATCGCCTTAGGCAATAAAACAGGTTTATTCTTGCACAAGGAAGAGCCTCATACAGTTATGGGAGGAGCTAGAAGATGCATAGTTGGGAGAATTGGAACCGTCTGGGATCATGAAAATTCCCCTTTAACTTAAGAAATTATCATTCCAAGAGTGTGACATGGAATATTAGGCTAGACGCGCACTTGACAATGACGGGCCCCACAGTCGATGGGCACCCCACTATACCTATGTAAGGTTTGGACCAGGATGAGTTTTGGTAGTAAATTAAGGTCCTAGCTTTAATTGCTATAGGAAGAAAATCAATATCAACCAGCACTTTGCTGGTCGAAGAACCTGGATTTTCAATGGGTCACTGCAAGGACTGTGTGTCGGGGACTATCAGCCACTGGCTATACACATGCCTTTACTAAGGACTTCATCATTACATGAGGCCAAACGGTACAATTATAGAATGCAGGTCCACTGCTTATTTCTTCCTAGAATCCGGATTCGAGGATTCGATCTCAATTTTTTGTTCTTAAATAGCTTAGAGTGTAGAACTTAGGTCGTATCCACGAATCCGCGAATCCACTCAGGGAAGCTTCCCTGGAGTTGGTAATATTTTGTCTTTAAACCCAGTGTGTTGTGTGTCCTTCTCAAATAGCTCAGGGTGGGGAAGCAAGATCATATCCGCAAATCTGTGAATCCACTCAGGGAAGCTTCCCCGGAGTTGGTAATATTTTGTCTTTAAACCCAGTGTGTTGTGTGTCCTTCTCAAATAGCTCAGGGTGGGGAAGCAAGATCGTATCCGCAAATCTGCGAATCCACTCAGGGAAGCTTCCCCGGAGTTGGTAATATTTTGTCTTTAAACCCAGTGTGTTGTGTGTCATTCTCAAATAGCTCAGGGTGGGGAAGCAAGATCGTATCCGCGAATCCGCGAATCCACTCAGGGAAGCTTCCCCGGAGTTGGTAATATTTTGTCTTTAAACCCAGTGTGTTGTGTGTCCTTCTCAAATAGCTCAGGGTGGGGAAGCAAGATCGTATCCGCAAATCCGCGAATCCACTCAGGGAAGCTTCCCCGGAGTTGGTAATATTTTGTCTTTAAACCCAGTGTGTTGTGTGTCGTTCTCAAATAGCTCAGGGTGGGGAAACAAGATCGTATCCGCGAATCCACTTAGGGATTCCTTCCTCGGACTTCGTATTATTTTGTCTCTAAACCCAGTGTGTTGTGTGTCGTTCTCAAATAGCTCAGGGTGGGGAAACAAGATCGTATCCACGAATCCGCGAATCCACTCTAAGAACATTGTCACATGTGGACCTGCATTCTATAATTACTCCGGCCAAACTATCAAATGTGAGAACCAGATTCTGATGGAGGAAATTGCCTTCACATAATGTGACATCACCATCAACAGACTACTGAACAGGACTTTGCGGATTGAGTTTTTTGCCGATTGGCCTATAATTCTTGTTTGAAGGCATTTTGGGTCAGGGGTCCAAATGAATCACAAGGCTTTAGCCTAGGCCCTATGAGGTCAGTCGGTGACTAGTAGACCGACCGACCGACCCCATAGGCCTAGGCCCAATACCGATTGGTTAACATGATACCTAGGCCTAGGCCGACATTTGTGTGTACTGAAAAGAGGTAAAATAAAGGGTGAGGCATAAAAAGTTATGATTCAGTAAGGCGAAGGTGGTGCCGAAAGGCCGTGAAATGCTCTACTGTTTCTCTTTAATATAATAGGCTAGGCCAGTGCTTCTCAACCTCGAGAACCACTTTGACTCTCAGAATTTTTCTGAGGCCCACCTTACAAAAAGTTTATTCTTTTTTCTTTTTTTGTTTTTTATGATGGATCTCGCGGGCCACCTGGGAGAGATTTGCGGCCCACCAGTGGTCCGCGGCCCACCGATTGAGAAGCGCTGGGCTAGGCTACGTTCACTATATAGGCCTATAGCCTACGTGAGGTCTGCCTGTAATGTAGGCCTAGGCCTAAGGTAGAGGTGTACCGGATATCCGGTCCGGCCGGATAATGAAAAATTATCCGGTTCCGGTTCTGGCCGGACATTTTTAAAAATCCGGCCGGAACCGGACTTTTGTGAATCATTAGTAAAATGCCCTGCAAGTACATTTAAGAGATGTTCAAGATAAAAAGAACTAATTTAAACCAGTGTTGTCACAAAGGGGGTTGGAGAGACGGGTACAAGGGATTATCTTTCAAAAATGAGTCCCTCCCATGGAAGGGAGTACATTCCATTCACAAGTTGTACCAACTCAGGTTAAAACTAAAAACACAAACATCTCAGTGATTCCTAGTTGCTTGTAAATGAAATAAAATTTGTATAAAGATAATCATAAATCCCATTGGTTCCATATCTCATTAGTTCCCTTTTGGACCATTGAGATGGTGGACTATGCTGGGGGATCAATGAGCAAGGGCTATAGACATTATCCCCTACAACAGGGCATGCCACACCAAGAAAATTTCTCAATCCACCAATTACATTTATTTAAGAAAGACTCCTCCAAATTTACATGCCTTGATAAAATAGTCTACTGTATGCACAACCAGATACCTGTGTTGTTAAGGAAAATGTTGATCTACCGAAAGAAGAAATGAAATTATAAACTGAATTATGTCATCTTTGACCAATCAATTCTGTAGTAGCTTCAAAACAAGCCTACAGTAGCTACTGAATACACCCTGTATGATAATATTTAAAACATATGTTAAGGGAAATTTCACTTCAGATATTTGTGTTTGAATGCTGGAAGATTGTACTGGTGTCAGGTGTATATTTGGATGAGGGGTCTAATCTAGTTTTCCAAAAACAAAAACAAAGAAACCCCCCCCCCAAAAAAACCAAAATCTCAGAGGCTAACTCTTTATTAAATTTATGCCAGGGGCCAAGGCCCTACCCATAACAAGTTAGTAGGCTTTCGAAACTATTTTAATTTTTACTAGTTTCTGATTGAGATTATGCACTTGTCAATTGTAACCACAGCCCCCATATCTGGGCCATAGCGGGGCTGTTGCACCATTTTTGCCAGGGATGTGCAGTTTAATTTGTCCCCACTATGGGGGGAATGTAATGGGACTTTTAGCCAGGATGTGCATTGCAAAAAAATAGGCCAGGTAGTTACCCCAGGGTTTGCATTCATGAAAATACTGCATGTTCGGTTAATTGCTGCCCCACTATGCGGGGCCATTGTATTGAAGTTAGCGGGGGATGTGCATTGAAATGCTGCCCTGCCCTACCAGGACTTCATTCAAATGTAGCCAGGAAGGACAAACACTTGTTACATTGCTATGAATGCCCGGGTGTGGGGGACCGTGGTTACAACTGACAAGTGCATTATTATCTCAGTCACACATTTGAATTTAATACTGAATTGCATTTAACTAATTAAGAAATGATTTGAACTAATGCCAAGTTAAAAGAAAATGAAAACAAAACAAAAACAAAAGCTACACATAAGTGACTTGATTGAAGTCTCTTAAATCCATGGAGGTCAAAATCAACAGACTTTTATCACTCATGTTACCTGGATGGGATGGGAAAGGGAATACTGTAGGCTTAATCCTTCATTGAAAAAGATGATCCCTTTCCAGTATTTGTAGTGGAGTTGTGTATTGATCATTAAAATTTACTCTTAATGCCTAATGGGTGATCTCTAAGCCTGCTGACACCTCTGCCATTATGTACCATTGGTACTTCCATTTTACTTGGACCCTGATTTCAGTTATAAGATTCCTATTGAAAAAATCCGGTCCGGCCGGATTTAATCCGGCCGGATAGTTCGTACTGTCCGGTAAAATCCGGTCCGGCCGGATCTTAAAATTCCATATCCGGTACATCCCTAGCCTAAGGCGTAGTAAGGCCTAAGCCGACTCAGGACTAGCCAAGGCTATGCTCATTTCGTGAAACTAGTACTGCTGTAATAAGAGAACATACAACTGAACAGATTAAACGCTGACTTGAAACTAACGATAAAATCATTCATTTATCACTAAAAAGAAAAATTTTGAGGTTGTTAATTACCGATAACATGAAATACAGTATGCCTGGTTGCATGACCCACATGGCGGTAGGTGTACTCTTTTAGCGAACTCTTTGACGGTTGCCAAATTCGCTGCACAGAGCGTGTGACCCCACGGACTCCAGCTGATGTGGGTGATCGAGTCGAGTCAAAGCCGCGGACTTCTTATCAAAGACACTATAGCGCCGTATAGACGCCTTACGGCGCTATACTGTCTTTGCTTCTTATATACATTGAAGTCCGTGGTCAAAGCACCCTAGCTTGCGGAGCAGACTCTGTAGCAGCCCTCCAAAAGATGGCGCTCTCTCAGAAATCATAATATTCCCCTGTACATGAACATTTAGGGTAAGTACAGTACTTGTAGCTGATGAAACTCAACAATAGCCTGCTTACAGCAGGCTAGGCCGCGCCGGGCAGAGAAGCGATTTTTTGTTCAGCTGAATGTATTTTATTGTTATACCCCCAGGCCTGGTTTGTAGGGATCGACTCGTGCTTGCAGTTTTGGTCTTCAAAGATACTGTAGGCTACGCATAGCTAAAATGTATTCAATTAACCTGCAATCAATTTCTCATTTATCACCGGAAATCGAAGATTTATTAGCCAGAAAAAGTTCGAGCTTTTCTATGAATTTTTAGACCCACTTCGTATACTCTAGGCCTACGGTACATAGTAGGGCGCGAACATGCACACCATTGGTATCCGCATAACTAATGTACATGCAGTAACTAAGTACTGCTGGCTTCGAGCTTATTTACGGGCACCTCCAGATCGAGTGTAAATTGAGGATATTAGTTCCTTTGACTTTTTGTTTATCATGCCTTCAAGTTACCTACTACACTGAATTCAGTCATCGGCCACCGGGAAGGGGAAGTGGTGGGGGTTGACGGGGAGAGATTTTTGTCGTACAGGTCAGCAAGGGGAAAGTATGAATCAGGCCCGTAGTCAAGGGGGGGGGGGCAAGGGGGGCGAGGCCACCCTTGGAATTTTTTCCGTCGCCCCCTAGAAGATCAAAAATTACCTTTGCCGTAATGCATTTTAGTATGTTTCGCCCCCTCTGGAAAAATTTCCGCCCCCTAGAGCCTTTTTCGCCCCTTCAGCACCTTTTCTGGCTACGGCCCCTGGTATGAAGTCATGATATTGCAGGAGTCTTTCACCATGATGATTCTTGGAGTCTTCGCAGTGCAAGATTTACCCACTCACTGAATAATCGAGGGAGGCTACTGTCCCTGATATATTTTGACCCTAAAATTTTCATAAACGAGCATCCTTTTTGACTTTGATTTCCCATCTGCTTTTAACTGAGTTAAAAGAGAAATCTTGACCTTATTTCTGCTAACCAAAATAGGCCTACCGTCTCTGCAGCACTAGGCGTAGCCTGAGCCCAAGTTGATTGGGGGGGGGGGGGCGGGAGCTGTAACGACTTGCCCGAAAAATATAACCAAAAATTTCGACCCTCTCCTCGCGCGTTTCAACATGTTAATGTATATATCATATACGCATGCATCGGTTTATCACACCGCTTGTCAATTACATACAATAACTTATGCTGAATTAAGTACTACCCTTTCATTTTGATTATAATTTTTGAATTTCTCTAATGGGGGTGTGGAGCATGCATGCATTCTGTTGTGTGATCGTTGTGTGATCGTTGTCCTAGGGGAAGGGGTGTCCCCTCCCCTGTGAGCATTTTTGAAAAATTAGGTGTCCTTACATGCAATCTGGTGCCACATTTGCTACCTTTGAAGTAAAATTTGTGTTAAAAAGCACACGTATTTTAGGTACTCAAAAGACAAAAATAGGCATTAATGAGGGATGCATGGCCCAATGGTCCCCTATATACATCACTGATAATCATAATATAAGTTAAACCATTACAAAACACACTGGTGAATTAATACCGAATATAAAGGTGCTGGTGCAATTCAAATCAGAACTTCATTTTAATTAACAAGGAAGTTTTTTAAGCTACTGATTACCTTTAGCTACATTATTGCATTATTTTTCTTTCAGTAGGTGCCTGAAAAATTCTCAGCATATTGCCCGAATTTCACAAAAAAATTTTGGTTGGGGCTGTAGTCCCCCAGTCCCAAGTCCCCGCCTCCTACGCCTATGGTCTTAATTTCCTATAATCTTCAATGTTATAGCCTATTTGGTAGGAAATTTCGTGAATTTGAAATTATACATGAGCAGGACTGGATTAACCTTTACGGTGACCCGTAACCTAACACATTAAGGGAGCCCTTTCAGTGTTTTTTAATGTGGTGGGCCATTTGTAGGGTTGGATTAATTAGACCTACATGACATTATCTAAGCGGAGTGCCACCATCACCTGGCGTGTAGCCTACAAAGGAATTTTTGGCAAAAATGCCGATGCCTTCAGATTGTCGGAAATGGCACTTCCCCCTGCAGGTCTTTCAATTTGCATATATATTTTTGTCTTCTATGATTTAAAACTTCAGTTTGTATCCGCCCTAAAGATGGCAACTCAGACACATTGTATTCTGTTACATTATTGTGAACAGGGAAATAGAATTTGACATTAACGTATAAACTGTGCTTTATTCGTTTTTGTTATACTTAGAAGACTAATCGAAGTAATGCAATCGCAACAGCAGTTTTCTGCGACGCGCCCAGAGATATTTGCCTTTCGATTGCCTTTTCTCGACCGTATTAAAAGCTACCGATCTAAAATTTACAGAGGACGGATGTGGAAAGACGGTGTCACGGAAATTTAACCACTAAAATTTTCATGTTGATCGATGCCTTGGTTATATGGAGTCGCTGGACCTTATTTTCTAATTTTTGGCCATAACACCCCTCTTCTTCTAGGGATTTTGATATTTGTGCCGGTGAAACCTGCAGAGGTGTTCACGGGTTGTTCATGCCCAGAGTTTGATCAGAAATAATCGATATGACAAAAAACGATGTTTTAAGGGGGTAATTTTGAATCGAAAATTGACTGTTCCGAGTTTCAGGGACTTTTCCTAACAGGAATATAACATAAAAAGGAACATAACATAAAAAATTAACTTATTTTATTTGCTTTTAAGTCTTGTTAGTAATCTTCTCTGAAGATTTCGTTTCATTCCATCAAAGTATGTGGGAGAAAATCCGAAAAAAATTACCTTCTTTTCTTCCGAAGCAATCGATTCTGCCTAGCGCAGACTTTGTTTGGCGTTTTGACCGGGTGCAAGCCAAAGAAAATTTCAGGACAACGCCAACTGAAGTCAATTGGCATTCAATTTTGTTGTGTATTTCGCGCTACAAATTGGCCAAACGAACAACTTCGCGGCCAATGTACCCACGCTAAAAGTGGGTATGACTCGGCCAAAGTACGTTTCTCAGTAAATATTCTTTGGGTACAGCTTCAAATGAAGCGAATGTTTTCCCTACTAAACTACGTCCATAAACACAATAATACGACCATGTGAATTCCCAATTACAGGCCAGACTCAGCCCATCTGAAATCCGAAAGCAAAAACACGTATGTGAGCTCGTCTCAAGATCGTGACGTCACTGGAGGCACAGTTAGTAACACTAGCTGTACCAGGCAGCTCACCCATCGTTCTACACATCGAATCATGTGCATGCTAACGCGTGTTAGCGGGTACATCATTGCAAACACCTGTGCTACGATACTACAGCAGCGCGCGTAACCAATGACCACATTGTGAACTATGCGTTGTTGCGCGGTGGCTGCTTACCATTCACAATAGCAACGGTACTGAACAGTGTACTGATGAGTAAAGGCGCGCTTGTTATGGACTGTCCATACATGTTTTTAGCTGTTCTGTACAGCGCGCCCGAACCGCGTCCTGCACAAAAACAAAGCTGTTTATTAATATTATATACAGGGAAGCTAAATTACGAACATATGCACGCGAACATATTGGCCAATGATATGCTTCGAAGCCCCCAACATGGTCCGCGCTTTGCGCTCTGTATGTTGGGGGGGGGGGGGTATTGTGATGTAATCCTTTTCGTGAAGTTGCTAAGATATGATAAATTTACCAAGCGTTACATTAGTTCCACATCTAGATGCGCGTCCTTAAAAGCGCAGTGTTTGTGCCTCCAATTGCGTCATAAAAGTCATGTGACCTGTTGCGACATTTTTCGAAATTGGATTTTGAACGTAATTTCATTTATGACGAATGGTACCGGTTTTTACTGTGTGAGATTATATTTATAGAATACTGTATTCAATCTTCCAGTACACAAACGTTATTTTGGCCGTGTCATGCCCTCTTTAAACAAGGGGCTCGTTGTAGTAATCAATCGTTTGCACTTTTTCTCAAAATGTTTACACAATGCGAAGTGGTGACCAGTGCTGGACATGGGCGGCGATCCTGGGAAATGGGGAGATATATCCCTGATGGAATTGAATGAGGGAGGTACTGTACGCTATATCTCCCCCACCCCCATGAAACAACCCTGCAGATTCGGAAATCATGTACATGTGACACAGACTTGTGACTTGTATGTCATAAAGCTTCACACTAGAGTACAAGAATTTACACATTTCGACTAGTGATCAACATTTTCGTTAAGTTGACAGGTCGCTAAGGAGACTAATTGGCAATGGTTATTTCCCCGTTTGACGGTTTTAAGTTTATTGCTGTTGTTCAGAGCTACAGTGCCTAGTTTTTTCGGTTGCTTTTTACTTTTATATCCTCCTTATTCTAGCTTTTATCGACATTTTTGCTCTCCCACATTTTCTTGTCTTGATTAGCCGATCTGTTATTACGCCCTACTGTAAATTTCCTAATAAGGTCGCTAAACTCTTGCATATAGCCTACATTATCAGGTAGTGCACCCTCCCCCTCCACATAGCTCTTTTGGTTGCAATTGGTATTAGTTCTTTGATCATATTCCCATTCTGAGGTAAAACGGATTCCATATTACATGCAGTTAGCATTTGACACGAAAGGTCTCAATAAAAACAATAGCCTCGACTACTTTAGTAGCCGTGGCTATTGTTTTTATTGTGACCGAATTTGCCTATCTTCCCAAAGCAACGGATTGTTTCCTGTGAAAAGCCCTGGAATGAATATTCAAAAGATAACTTCAAAATACTTTTTTCTATTGCAACTATGGATTAAGCTGCTTAGAGGTACTCCTAAGAATCTGGCAACAATAGGTGACTGTATAATTGTCCTTGTGTTATGGTGATTTGTCAAGGAAAGCAGCTGGTTCCTTAGACTTGACCAAGTGTCTCTTGGCGTTTTCTCTGTAGTCTTACACGAACAACAATGGTAGCTAAAACATTAATTCAAGAAATTTACTCAAATTTATTCCCTAACATTTTAGGAGGACGCAGCGTATACCATGTTGTGGAAGGGATGTGTTCAACCTGTGATTTGGTTGTTGTATCAAACGAATTCGAGTGAATGAAATCCAATTACGCAAAAATGTTGAAAACTGAACGTATTTAAGGCAATGTTTTGCCTTATATCCTTCCTTTATGAAAAAAACTTCCTGTTAAAGTGAAGTGTCAAATGAGAAGCCACTGTCGACGCTGTCGAAGCTCAAAGTTCCAATGGTAAGGATGGAACACACACGTGAAAACACTTTGTATGAAGAACCGACTGGCAAGCTTTGATATGAGGGTAGGGAAGTTTTTGATTGTTTAGATCTTGTCCAAAGAAACAATGGCTACAAAACAGACAAGTCTGAGGTGTAACATAGGAACGGTATGGGGTTCTTTATCTACAGCCTTCTACATCCGCGTATGCAGGATTTATTAAACGGGCGTGGGGTGGGGGTGACGACGTGACTTTAGTTTTGACAAACGGTGAATGTAGCGACCTGTGGGAGATTGTAGCGATGTTTTCCCAACCCGGGGGCGTGCGCTCACACAACCCTCTCCTCTTGGATACTAGCTTAAATGCAGAAGGTTTCGACAAGCTAAAGCTACCAATCATAGAATAGCCTAAAGGCTGGCCGTCATGAGACATTTTATTTACCATATCACGATGGTAAGGATTTTGAAAGAAGTCTAAACATTTCTTAACATTAAGGTAGCTCATGTACGACCAATCATTCCTCCATTGACTCACGTAATTTATTGCGGTCGGTTTGAAGGCCTTTGGAACCTGAGCAGGTAAAAGTCATCCCTCATATGTGATAGCTGGATTATTCGTCCCATTTTCATACATTTTCAAGGCCTTTCAGGAAGTTTACTGTGTTTTTGTGTGTGTTTTTTTTTTCTGACACTGAGTTAATTTAAGATGACAATGAAATGTTAAGCCACAACTGCAGTTACGACCGCGACTCACTGTGGCCACGGCCCAAATACAGTTACTTGTTGTTTACCCTTGTTATTCACACGTTACTGCATTTTTGGGGGACTGAGTTGCGACACCTTGCCACTTCTTGTTATAACCCTATGACACTAAACGACCGACGTTCGACCTCTTGCGGAGGTCGCAGTACTTTTACAGGTCTTGTGATTATGGCTTGCAAGCTGCGGCCTCTTGCGAGCGCTTGCGACCAGTTGCGGACAGCGGGCAATTGCTCTCCCACTAGGCGACTTTCCCGAGGTCGCAGGAGGTCGCAAGGCGTTGGTCGCCTAGGGGAAAACCGGCTTTATTAATTGCTGATAAAAGTTTAGGAAATCTCATTGTCTGAGTATTATTTTAAAGGCAAGGTTTAAACAAAAAATTAATTTTCATATGGGAAATAAGTACTAAATTTGCGCAATTTCGTGTAGCTCCCATTGAAATCAGACATGTAGTATTCGAGATATCAGCAAATCACATTACTAGATTTGTGACCCAAAGTGATGGCTAGAAGCGACCAGGTTATATCACTTCCTCACATTTGATGAGAAATGCTTTGTTTCCTTTGTTTTTTCTGTTTGTTGTGCTGACCTTGAAGTTAATAGGGACAGGACCTACAAATGTGGAATGTAAAGTTTGTAAAATTCTCATGTCTCTAATGCAATCACATACCGATAACGTGATTGTGGAGGAGAAAATTGGTTGTAAAGTTTATACAAAAACAAAAGACTGCTCATTGATGTGAGACTATGGCGTCATGTGCTTGTTTCAAGTTTACTTTGTGTTGAACATGTGATATAATATCGTGAGAACCACGCATCGATTTCAGTGTACATTTCACCAGAATGCTTAGAATGAATACCCCTTTGACGCATCAAAACTTGATTCGAGCTTAGACCCTTCTTTTAAAGGCACCCCAGTGGCATACCAACTGGTGGGTATACTGCATTTGTCTCAACATTAATAACTGTTCAGCAGCGTGAGTGGCATTATCCTTCTAAGCTCAATGTAACCCCTAACATGATCAGTCGTCTCCCCTAAGAACCCCTGCTCCCACCCCCGAATCTTTAAACTACTCCGAGTTAGGCTACAAAAAATGCTCAAATTGTGATTTTTTGCCGTCTAGTGCTTCATTCTAACAGTCGCAACTTTGTAAATACCACAGAGCCTCCGTAGGCTCCACTTCTGGACCCCCACGAGGACGTTGCCCCTTGACCCACGTTTGTTTGGTGTAACGCGGTCCCCCTTGAAATTTGTTTTTATCATATTTTGTTCCTTTAAGTTTTTGTCAGTCATCTTTTGCTTTGTCTTTTATTGTGTGTTTTATCTGTACACATATGGATAATGGATATGGTTATACCTGTACATATATCTTCATACATATGGAGGTGGGCCTGTTGGAGACACGCATGTACTGTCCCCATATTGAATTTGGGTATGCGAAAAGTATGTCTACTGCACGGGGCAACTGCATACATGTATTGTATGTTTCATAAAGGGTTAAAATCTATCTTAAGTTTGATTTCAATAGGATGATTGCATGGCCGCGCAGTTCAAACTTAAGATCGATCGTATCTCTGTATAAAACAGGGCCCCAGACAGAATACCACCAAGTCTTTCAGTTCCGAAAACAAAATTAATGTAACAAACAAGTTATTGAATTACACCCCTTCGTTTCTCTGTGGCTACTCTTCATTAATTTGGGCTATGGATTCGCGGATCAAAATTTTTCGCATTCCGGAGTTTTGTAAACCATCCAGATTTAGATTTAGATGAGGTTTTACGGCTCAGTTTCTAACCAATTGGTTTAAGTTTAAATGCTAAAGTCCAGGCTGATTTGAGTGTAATTATGTAATAAAGTGAAATTTGGCACCTTTGGCATTCCTTGGTCATCTCTGGCTTAAATAGCCTGGTGGCTCTCCATAGACCCTTTTCCAAATAACAAGTACAAAGGATTGTGGGATAGAGTTTCGTATGTGTCGTTTTTGTCAGTGGCATATTACTGTGGCGAAAAACGACGCATACCAAACTCTATCCCACAATTCTTTGTAATTGCTATTTGGAAAAGGGACTATAGGCTGCCACAAGGAGAGACTGTCACCTTGCTTTCCAGGGCAGCACAGGATGTACCTTGCCTCCCCGGGTGACACAGGATTAAGAAACTTTCTCAAGGTGAGGTACCGTGCTCTCCATTGGTACCAGAGGATGGTATGCAAATTTAGCCCTCTTTAGGCTGGTGTTGTATCTCCAGAGAAAAAAAATAACACTGGGAAAAATGAAATTGTTTTATTAGAATGTTGGCATAATCGGTATTGTTGCGGCCGGGATGCTCTTGCCATTGGTTAATGTTGTTCTTCAACTTCAGGAAATTTGGGGATCTGTCAGTTTGGAATTTGGGGGCTGAGAAAAGTTGGTATTCTGTGTGAGTCGACTGGGTCTCTGTACCATGCCTCGCCCTTCACACACTTCTCATCAGACACTCGAGAGAAGCAGAAGTGCTGACCGGCAGCTGGCTGTCAGAGAATCCGTTTTCCCCTTTGGGGCTGGTTTTTATCAGAAAAATGGGTGTGGTGGGTCAAGGTCACATTTGAATCGATGTGCTGTACATATCAGAGTGGACCGTCCGTAGCCCTGGACCCATTGGTTTAGTTGTTTATTGGGTCGAGGCTATTTGGTGAGGCTGTTTGTTGGGCCATTCGGTCAAAAGATTGCGAGAAATATACCAATCATTGATAACAAAACACTGCTCTACCGTGGTCATTTATCCACTCATCGTTCCCAGTCGGGCTCGATCATCCCCCCCATCCCCCACCCCCCATACTTCAATATATAGCTACAAAGCAGGTCCGTGGGCAAGGGACCGGGGTAACATCTTCGAGAATATCCAAGAACAAAACTTACTATGATTGCCCTGACATACCTTCACATAATGCCTCGTCCCTCCCATCGGAAGCTTTCCTCCCCCATCTTTGAAGCCTTCTTTTGCTTCGGGTGCAAAGTCATTGTGAGGATGTATTTCGGGAGTTAATACAAAAATATAATCAATCAATCAATCAACTTTAAAGATACTAAACAAAGACATTTTAAGGCAATTTCCACACTTTGACCTGTTAAATACATTACTGTTATCTTGAGGAAAGATGGATGACATTTTATGTCAAAAGTAACCTGCCAGGGATTAGACCTGTTGCGCTAACCTCTGTCGTAAGGAAGACATGTGAACGTATTGTTTTAAAGCGACCCAAGCCAATGGTGGATGTACACCTAGATCCACTTCGACAGACTTAACGAAATACTGGAGATGCTATCTTGTTTTGTATAGAAAAGATATATTCCCATTTGGAACTAACCATATTTTGGCTAGGAAACTGTCTGAAACTGAATGTTCCAAACGATTTCAGCTTACGGCTTTTCAGTATTTAAAGGGATTTGCCAGAGACAAAAATCAATGACTTCAAAAAATGCAGAATTTTTTTCTCTTCCAGGAGGTGAAAACCGCACCTTAAAAGTTTGTAGAGTTTGGAAGATACTAATTTTCAAAGGAATGCAATTCTTTCTCAAGATAAAGTGCATTATGGAAAGTCAGTGATGTCATCGCGGCACATTAATTTGACAAAGCATTTAATTTCTTTATGATATTGACACTGTTGTGGGGAATATTTAGCAACTTTGTTTGTTATGCCGTACATATGGTGTAGATTCATGCTAAACCTACATGGAACGATATTCAAACATTACAACAGTATCAAACTTCAAGGACAACAGGACATTCAATTATAAAGGAAAGCAAAACAAATCTGAGGCAATGTGCCCACCTTACATATCATTCTGTGACCTTGATGAGAACTGGAGGTATTTTTTGACAAAAAGAAGTACTCTTTAATATTAGATATCTAGGGTTAGGAAAAAAGTATCGCTACGAGGTTTGGAGGTTATGAACTGAAATTTTCGCTCTTTCAAGTGGGACTCTTGTGAAAAGCCACTGGGAAATGCCTTTAATCAATCGGTCTCAGTATGTGAGGACTATATTTCAGACGTGATCACTTCAAACACCGGTGCAATTCAGGGTACAGTTTTTCAGCCTTTTTCTCTTTTAAAGTGGCTTGTTGAGTTGGTACCGATTATTTTGTGACGAGTTTGAAGGAAATCATTGCATGACAACGCTTCTAATTAGCATCATTACTCATGTATCACTTCCTATAGTAACCGAAAATGTGAGAAATTGTAGTTTTGCGGACAGGGGTTGCATATGGTTACTACCTAATGGTAAAAAGTGTCTGGTCACGAATTTGTAATAAATGACTTTAATCATTAATAACCCTATCATTGCTATTTCAGCTGTGTGTCAGATGTTCAGAACCTCTGAGTTTGAACATTTACCATCAAGATGTGAGTAAATTTCAACAGGTGTGAAAGAAAATCATCAATTTAGTAAACCAACTCAATAAGCCCCTTTAAACTCTACACCTCTGATGGCAGACCATAAAATGATTGTTGCCCCTTACTTAAGTTTGCAGGTGACCCAGCCCTGACTGGTTTAATTACAGGAAATGATAATAGTTCCATTATTTTATTGATTATTGTGACAATTTTCTTGCGTAAAGAAGACAAAAGAGATATGGTTATAGATTTTGGGAAATTTAATCCTGAACCAATCCATGTAAACATCAAAGCCGGACTGTGTTGTAAAAGGGATTTCATGTTATTGGTATCTGGGTTTGGTGTTAGATAACCGACTTGCTTGGCACGATCATATCGATTATTTCATGAAATTAAATCCAAGATTGTTCTGCTTCCGTTATCTTGAGATACTTCCCTGGCTAAGCTAACATGGATTAGTAGCATCATAGTGAAACAGTAAACACAAGTTAATTATATTAGAGCAAACTCCATTAGGTGATATACACGTCAACCTTATCTGATAAGAGGATGCCGGATTTGTATATAAGTTACATACAAGTCAGCGATACGTTTAAATTTACCATTTAGGCTATGTTTACTTCGTGCCTGAGTATTTTGTGAAAAGACGGCAAGGTACGGATGCAAGCAGGAGTAGGGTGAATTACCAATCAGGCTGAGTAGACTTTAGCCCGCATAGTGAACAGTTTTCTTTCAGCTTATCGTCAGGGGAAAAAGTCCACACATTAGCCTCTGTGGTGATTGCCCGCCCGACGGACTTTTTTGCCCCTGCACCCATACTGACTGCACTAGCAATACCAATACGTAATTCAAAAGAGGAGTACATATTCGACACCTGCTATGAAGGTTACTGTGGTGGAGAGCCAGAGAGAGCCGCTATACGCAGATTACGTAGTCAAGCAAAGGGACCCAGAAGGGCAAAGCTCTACAAAAAAGAATGGGCGTTACTGGCAGGCTGGGGACCTGACTATATTCAGCCTAATTTGGTCTATCCGTCACTGGATGCACCGACGGTCTGAAAATGCATACTCAGTTGAATGTCTGTACTTTGAAGATATATTAGTGATACAATGTTCGGACAAAATCACAACAAAACGTTTACGGCGCTTATGCCTACATACGAGTCCCAAGGTGGTCGGTGGTTACATGTTGGCCTGTGTTTAATTTCGCTCAGAAATTTTGGAACACGTGAATAAGGTTGCAGTGTGTTGTCACGGTTTGCCCAGATGCAATTTTGGAAAGAAAAATGATACAGCTAGAATAAACAGAAAGGCTGTTTGCAACTTTTCCTTCTCAACTATTACAGCATACTAAAAACTGCTAACCTCAAAAAAAAAAAATAAATAAATAATAATAATAATAAAAAAAAACAAAACACGGGCCTTCCAGTTCTCTTTTCAATCTTCGCACAGGTAGGTGGTCCAAAATTACCTTCGTAGCAGGGTCGAATACGGTGCGCTTCTTTTTCACGTACATACTAGCCACGAGTGCAGCCAGTATAGGCGCAGGAGTAATACACGTACGCCGGGAGGGCAAACTCCAAAATAACTGTTCGTGCGAATTTGATTGCGTACACGTTTTAATTGATAAACACCTGAATTGATTGTGTAATTGATGGTTTCATATTAACCAAAAGCAGATATGCCACATATGCTCTGACTGACAAATCATAGTCTTTTTTATACTAATAGACTGGCTTACATTTGATGCAACATTTGCACTTAGTGTGACTGAAAGTCTAAAGTACAACCAGGCTTATTCATACAGAAGGGACGAAGTCTTTACGCTCCTCATCGTGCGCAGCGAATGAACAGAATACACACAGACAAATGAAGACTTCACTGTTGTAGCTAGGCCTATGACTTTGTCAAAATATTAATGTTTTCATCCTTTAGTTCTTAATACTAAGTACACAATCCAGGCCCGTATAGCCAGACAAGGTACTGGAGGGGGGCCAGAATTTTTCCAGGGGGGCGAACATTTTTTTCGGGGGGGGGGGGCAAATGTGTACAAATGTATTAAGGCAATGGTAAGATTCAAACTCTCTGGGGGGGGCAAAAAATTAAGCCCCCTGCCCCCCCCCTTGACTACGGGCCTGACACAATCACAAATAACCTGTGGCTTTCTATCTTGCTGTCGTATAGCATTAGCTAACCTGTAAAAAATAAGATGATACTACACAAAATCATGAAACCATTGATATTAATATGGTAGGCCTATACCTGGTGACAATACCAGTTTTAAACACTTCTAATTTCTGTTTACTACTCGAAGAATTGTATTGATTCAAATTGTTAAATTTGGTACGTACAATAGGTACGTAAATGTGTGTCTTCCAAAAGACAAAAAGATGTGCCATTTTGAAATATTCTTTCGGGTTTAACTGTTATGTCCTTATCGTTCAGTATTAGGAGAAGAAAGCATTTGGAAGGAGAGTCCCATTAAAACTACTAACATCTCCATTAAAATGGTATAATACTACATTTGTAAGCAGTGGCGCAGCTAGAGCGGGGGTGTCCCCCCCCCCCCCACAAGGCCTCCGAAGGCCTCTGTCGAAAATTTCTAGTCTCTGTCGGAAATAAATGAAAACAAATAAAAACAATTCATTTGAAACACTTACAACACTTCTTATGTTTTTATGCGGAATTACACATCGATATGTCAAGGTGAAAATCAAAAGTCGGTCTCAAAATTGCCCGAAAAGCAAAAAAAAAAAAAAAGGGTCCCCAGAACTTAGAATCGCACAACTACCAAGATAATAATCTGTCGGAATTCTTTTGCTTTTGCCCCCCCCCCCCCAAATATCTAGCTACGCCACTGTTTGTAAGAAAAATAACCTTTTGGAGGTTCCTTTCCTTACCCTGGGTCAACCGTGCTCCTTCCGGTTTTCGAACACTGTACCTCTTTTATACTAATGACATCGAAAAAAAAAAATACTTGAATACGACTTAATAGACCTACAAGGCGCTGGGGCTGGGGAGGCTGCACCCACCTTTTTAGGCAGAGTGTATGCTATTTTCGGGTCTTTTTTTTCTGTCAAACGTATATTTTGTCGGAGAAAAGTGCTCAGCCTCCCGCCAAATTGAAAGAAGTTCCGAACGCTTATGTGCGATCTTGTAAGTCAACTCAGGAGGTCATAGGCTTAGGAAGCAGGGGTCTGGGGAGGGGGATAAAGTCTCCAGTCAAAAATCTGCTTCCACCCCCTCAATTTAAGGACGAAAATCCCTTATTTGGTCCCCCTTTAAAAAAATTACAGTAATGTTTCCTAAAGTTTGCCCAATATGTTGCACCAAATTGCATCAAAGTGCCATCAAATGTTCAAAAATTTTCAAAAGGGGAGGGGACACCGCGTTGAGGTCCCTCCCCCATGACGGCGGTCCCAAACAACGTTCAGCCCCAGTCAAGAACAGCTTATTACGCTTACACATGAGGTTATAATTAGCAGCTCCATAGTCCACTTCTTTAAGCTTTAGTGTGCAGAGTTGCATATTCTTAAGGTCAGCGACAACACTAAATCTCAGAATTTAAAAAAAAATCACTTCCTTTGTTTGTTTTCAAACCATATGAATAAATGAAAAGACAATTCAGTAACCTCGATACAGGTCTACGTTATCAATAGCAATTGCAATTTGATGATTTAAGTTTAAGCGGGAAAACCATTATCTTTGATTATTTTTGCGTACACTTTGGACGAAGCTTTTGCCCTCCTTGGTCTCTCTGGATCGTTGAAGTCGACGTGGTGAAGACCAAATCGATGGTTGTAACCTTCCATCCATTCAAAGTTATCCATCAGAGACCAAGCAAAGTAACCTTGGACGTTGGCGCCATCGAGAAGACGTGCTGAAAAAAAAAGGTTTTACTCAAGAAATCAGTACATGGCTGTGTATGTAGTTGTGCGATGTATGGGGAACCCATGCAGCATGTAAATGAAAGACTGAAGTGATCGAGCCTAGTGCATCTGAGCCCAACTATACTCTGGGCCAGAGTCCTTATATGGCAAATTCTCTGGTACATTCGGAATTTGAGCGGGGTGACGACGTGCACAATATAGCTTACATAAATACCTAAGCCTACAGATATGTTTGAGCCTACATAAGAGAAACAAAATGGGATCACAGAGTCCTTTTGAATTTACTGTGGGAAACTGGTTTCTTTGTCCCGGAAAATATGACCTAACCACATGCGTTCGCCGTTTCCCATTTGCCTCAATGTTTCATCCTCCCTCAAAATAAATGACACTTTGATTCGGCAGTGTAATCAGTTGTCGCTACGGATGTTCGCGCTCTTCATCCCACCCACCTGTGGAAATGCATTGATTCCCACTTGATAGCTAAGGTTTTACTTTTCATCGTCTATTCTGCGAAAATGGAAATATCCGCCAACTTGTGTGTTGTGTTTGCCATTTCATTCCACCTAATAGTTTAACACAATAAGTAAGTGAAATGCATCTTTGTTACACTATATATATATATATATATATATATATATATATATATATATATATATATATATATATATATATATATATAGATAGACAGATAGATAGACAGAGAGACAGACAGACAGACAGACAGACAGGCAGACAGACAGACAGACAGACAGGCAGATAGACAGACAGACAGACAGACAGACAGACAGACAGACAGACAGATAGATAGATAGATAGATATAGATATATAAGTATAGAATGTATAGTGGCAACCACACACAATCATACAGGATGTTTCTTCCAACATTTTGCTCCGGGAGCTGATTTATAGTATTACTGTTACAAATTGACTCAATGTCTCCGTTTCATAAATTACAAACCTGATGTTTGGAGGTGGTTCTAAATCAGGGTTGTGTCCTGAGACTACCTACTAATTTTAATATCCCAACACTGTGCACCCAGGCCACTCTCCTAACTTCACAAAGGGGTTTCTCTTTAGTGCCCAAGTGTCCAGTTGATGCCCTTCTTCTGCTACTGTCAACATGGGTGGTTAAATTTCGTTTGGATGATTCAAAAATTTTCTTTGACGAAATATTTTCACTTTTTATCCCTGTGACAGTACACTGACCTTTCAGCATTTCGTTGATGTGAGATTTGTAGTATTTCACCCTCTCCGTGTCGTTCAGGTCCATAGGACCATCTTCTTCGGAGAAACCATTCTCTGTTATGTATATTGGAACGTCTCCGTAATTTTTCTTTATCCAGTTGAGTAACTTTCGGAAACCCCAAGGAGCCGAGTACAGCCATTCTGAAAATGCCCGTGGAAAGCTCTTATCCCATGATTCCTCCACGTCGTAATCGGAGAAGATACTCGGGACAAGTAACGACTGTGGATCGTAATCTTTATGATTCACGATGCGTGTACTGTAGTAGTTCAAAGCAAAGTAATCTGCTGTGCCTTTCAGAAGTTGCCTTTCGTCTTCGTTAAACGACGGTATACGAGAACAGAGGAGACCCAATTGGCGACTTTTGCGATCAACATATTCCTTCATGACGTCCGGTATATCCCCGTCGACGAAAATAGGCTTAGCTACCGACCCCAATTCAAACTGCTGGAACCTCTCAGCTGCAGCCTTATCTGCGTCCGAATCTGTTTTGGGTTCGTCCCAGAATGAATTCAACGCGATGGAGACTAGGCCTCCCTGGCTTTTGCGGTATTTGGTATCGTATGTGCGGTAGGCCATCGCGTGTGCTTTCAGCATTACACTGACGGCACGGTAAGCACCGGATCCGAGGTGAGTCCACCCAGGAGGGAATCGGCCAAACTCGTATCCCAAGATGGCAAATACCGTGGGCTCGTTGATAGTAAGCCAAAGCTTAACTTTACTTCCGAATTCCCGAAAGCAAAAATCTGCAAACATGTTGAAATATACTGCCATCAATTCATTGTGCCATCCTCCTAGGTTGTCGAGACTTTTAGGAAGATCAAAGTGATGGATTGTTACCATTGGCTTGATGTTTGCGACCGCTAACGCGTCTAGCAGTTTATGGTAATACTGTACCCCAGCTTGGTTCACCTCGTTAACAAACCCGGTTGGCAGGATTCGTGCCCACGACAAAGAGAAGCGATAGTGACTGACCCCTAAATTCTTCAGCAGTTGGACATCTTCATCTATTTTATTGTAACTATCACAGGCTACATCCCCAGTGTGGTTGTTAAAGATCTTCCCATCTAAATGAGAGAAAGCGTCCCATACACCCTCTCCTTTCCCATCTGCGTCGTACCCTCCCTCAACCTGATAGGCAGCGGTGGCGCAGCCCCATGCAAAATCCTCTGGAAAGGTCCCGCTTATGAAGGCATCCCTCTCCGGATCATTGAATTGGTCGTAAATGTACTGAGTATTATTTGCTGGCTGAGTCATGGTAAGCGGAGACAGTGGATCCTACAGGAGGATGAAGACAGGAAATGAGAGTATAAAGAAATAATGAAATCGAATATAAAATTTGTGCGATAGCTGCAATGATTTACATGGCAAACTTTTGAGCGGACAGGTTATATTTGCCATATTATGTTATCAGGGCCCAGATCACACCGCACACGAACCGGTATCAAGTACCGATTTCAGATTTTTACACCCTGTTTGAAATCATTTTTTGCACGGTTGTTTGTAATATGTCAAAGGTGTAATATTGCAACTGTATACCTTCCTCTATTGCACATTACCAAATATATTATCTGTACTCCATGCAATACGATAGTTTGCAGTTCCCTTTGGTCGAGAGTATCCATACTTACCTAAACTTGGTATACAGTCCTCGATGAATCCAAACTGTTGCACTGCGTTCACTAAACTTTCGCTATGCTGCCACAATTTTGGGCTATCAGTGTGAGTAAAATGCCTTAAGTACGACGGTGTATGACTATGAGTACAGACAACAGAGTACAAGCCCTTTCTTCAGGGTACGAGTAACACAATGCATTACTTGATTCAATTGTTTTAAACGAGTGCAAATTTGTACTGAATAGAGTGCCAAGCACATTCTCGACTCTACGAGTACAAAGTCAGGACTCACGAGTAGGCCTTTGACTGAGTACAAAGTCCATGCCTACGGTACGAGTGCAAACCATACTTACGAAGTTACGCGTATGAGTGAATATCACACTTACCATGGAGAACATAACCGTGCACACTGACGAGAACTGGTACGAGCCCTTGACCTATACTCACCGGGTGTCACACTCAGCTGCATACTAGTACCAACCAGGGGGTTGCAACTCCCTGAACCAACTACCTTGTGAGTACCACGAACACAAATCACACTCGATAGTATGCGAGTAGGCTACAAACCAAACTCTCGAGTACTTGGCGAGAACCACACTTTAGGTACAGACAAGTAAGCCAACCCGAATGGATGTGAACAACGTCACTGCGAGTCTTTCACACTATTGATCTAAGGGGCAGCACATGCCGCCAAAGCTCCAAGTTCTAATAAGTTCTGCTGAATTTGCACAGGAAGGCAATATCCGTTTTCAGTAACGTACTATATGTGAATGGGTCATTTCCCCAGCGGATGCGTTTGTTTTCTTGAAGGGCTCTCCGCTTCTGAAAGTATCTCGTGTATGAATAGGCTATTGGGTGCACCGAGTAGCCTGCATACGCAGTGAAGTTAAAGGGAGAATGCAGTCACCCCAAATAAAGAATTGCATATTAGACTATCCTGTTTCCTGAATGACTCTTGAGAATCATGTGACAGTATTTTTCTCACTCAACTGTAAAATTTACAAAGAGCTACTGCTTGGTTTACCTTGAATATGCAATATTTATGTCCTAAAATATTATGCAAGATACTTCGAAGAGAAATAAGAAGAATTTGTGACATTTAGCTTTTGTTTCAAAATAAGTTTGGGGCGACTGCTTTTGACCTTTAAGGAAACGAAAACGTACTATCTACCTACCTGAAGCAATGATTGCTCGCAAAATCTATCCAACACAAACGATGTGGATTTTGTTCACGACGTCGACACTTACTGTCAGCTGGCTTGTTGTACGTCGTCTTCAAGGAAAATCAGGTTCAACAATTATCCCAAAGCTATCGATTTTTATGACACTGTGAAATAAGTAGACATTGAACGTTATCTAATCCATACTGATAACTCGCATTGGAATAGGTGAATATTTGCCCTTCGTTCTTTCAATCATGATGGTTTCAGATGTAGCCTATTACTTTGGTTACAGTGTGACGTATTATGTTTGCATAGTCGTGGCAGTGCAAACGACTTCTCACCCGTGAAGTTGAAGAATGCGTCACCGGAAGGGTATGGGAGGAGGAACGCAACATTATCAAAGAAGTGCGAACTATAACATTACCTTCGAAGCAGGTGTTGAATATGTACGCTTCATATATATATATATATATATATATATATATATATATATATATATATATATATATATATATATATATATATATATATATATATATATAAAATAAAGAAAGGAATGCAATAATGAGCATAACTGGTTGATAATTTGTATCTTTTATACTCCTAAAATCAACCAGTTATGCTCATTATTGCATTCCTTTCTTTATTTTATATTTACCTCGGAGTATACGTGGAACTTTTCTGTTTTACTATATATATATATATATATATATATATATATATATATATATATATGCATGCATGTATGCATGCATGCATGCATGTATGTATGTATGTATGTATGTATGTATGTATGTATGTATGTATAGGTCGGAAGTTGTGAAAACTGTTTCGATCATGAAATTTAAATCAATCCCAAGTACTGGCGTAGCCTTTATGCATAGCCTTTTCGACCTACAATATATATATATATATATATATATATATATATATATATATATATATATATATATATATATATATACATCTATATATATATATACATCTATATATATATATATACATCTATATAAGACCTTAGGGAGACAATTTTAGGGTTATATATAGGCTACAGGAGTAATACACGTCCATCGGGTGGGCAAACTGTAAACACCATTGTGCTTTCTTACATTCTAAGTGACGTTCTTCCCCATTTACCCCCTTCTTTAAAGTGTGCTTCACCTATCCATGTACAACCGACCCCGAGAAAAAATGGACAGAGGACAATGGTTCCTACCTGCAAAGACTTATTAATTTAACGAAATCTAAGTTATTTAGTGCACCGCAAACTGTTCTTGAAGGTTTAGGGAAGCTTCTTGCCATTGGGCAAAGTAAGCACTGTGCCTAAGGCCTATGAAGAAAACGAGGGCCTACGGTCTATGGAAAAACAACTTTGCTGACCCTGCCGAAGACAGTTTTTGCTTACATCATTGAGTTTATTTCCACATAATGCAATCTGTACAAAATGAAACAATAATTTGAACATGGAGGTGGTGGAGGACTAAAAAAGCAAATAGCTTGTACAAGCAGTCCCCCCCCCCCTTTGACAAAGTTAAGTAAACACAAGATGAATCGAGACAAAGCAACAAAATAACAACAAGCAGACAACCCAGAAAACATAATAATTCTAAAGTTAATAAGGAATTCACAAGAGGTAGTTATAGAGTAGACGATTTTTGAGTCTGTTCTTAAAAGAGGAAATGTTGTTCATATCTTTTTACTGTTATCATCTAAACTATTCCAAAGGGTGATACCACTGACTGTAAATAATCTGTGGGATACTGCATTTGACGAAAGATTAACATGAAAACAGTGAGAAGACCTAGTATTGTATGAATGATGCTCACGATTATAAGAGAAATAAGTGTCAAAATTAGAGGGTAAAAGTCCTTTTACATGCTTAAACATAAAGACAGAAACTTGGTATTTGTAAATATCAAAAACGTTCAGAATTCTTTGTGTAAAGAACAGGCATTTTGAAGGAGCATAATAATCAGAGTTGGTAATTATTTGAACTGCCCTTTTTTGAAGCAAGTATAAGCGATTTAAGTAAGATGGATAAGTGTTCCCCCAAATCAGATTGCAATAAGATAGATGGGAATGAATAAGTGAATCATACAGACATTGAATAGTGTAGGAAGGAACAAAGGAGCTGATTTTAAACAGGATTCCAATTACTCTAGATATTTTAGAACAAAGTGCATCAATATGGTGTTTCCAGGTAAGGCTTGGATCAATATGAATGCCGAGGAATTTGACTTTATTAACAAGTGCAACTTTAGTTCCATCAAGAAATATGTCAACACTGCCTATTTGGCGCTGAGGAGGGTGAAAAATCATGAAATTGGTTTTGGAAATGTTCAGGGATAATTTGTTGATTTTAAACCATAAGGAAACTAGTTCTAGTTCGCTATTTATTACCCGGGCCCCAGTTGTTAGATCTTTATGCTTGTAAAGAATACTAGTGTCGTCGGCAAATAAGGCAAGATGGAGCAAGGAAGAGCAGTTACATAAATCATTTATATAAATAAGAAATAACAGAGGCCCTAGGATGGAACCTTGGGGTACGCCACAAGTGATATTACTTATACTAGAAGACTTATCGTTTATGCGGACAATTTGTTTCCTGTTAGACAAGTAACTGTGAAACCAGTCCAAGGCAATTCCACGAACACCATAATGATCTAATTTACGTAATAAAATATAGTGATTTACGGTAGCAAAAGCTTTGGATAGATCTAGAAAAACGCCGACACTAATCTTTTTATTATTAAATCTATCGGTGATATACTTAACGATGTTAGCAGCCGCCATGTACGTTGAAACATTTTTACGAAAACCAAATTGATTAGATTGAATAATATTATGCTTTTCCAAAAAACTTAACAGCCTATCCTAAATTATACGTTCTAGGACCTTAGAGATAGCAGGTAGAATTGAAATAGGTCTAAAGTTGGAGAGAAGCGATGAATTACCGGCTTTAAATACAGGAATACCTCTAGCTTCTTTCAATCGAACGGGAACTATGCCGATGGACAAAGAAAAAATGCAGATAAATGTAAGTGGTAAAACCAGATTGGGGCAGGTGGCTTTGAGTACTTTAGAAGAAATGCCATCCGTTCCTGAGGAGGAGCTTTTCTTAAGATCACTTATAATACGAGCTACTTCGTGGCAAGTGGTGGGGGAAATATACATTGAGTTCAGAATAGGGCTTCCACGAAATCTGGACAAAGGCTCGTCAACGAGTGGAATGCTATTTGCTAAAGTGTTACCAATACTGGAGAGGCTATCACTGAAGCAGTCAGCAACTTCTACGTCATCAGTGATCTCAACACCATCTTTTAAAATTTTGAATTCTTCACTACTAGAAACTTTACTTTTACCAACTATCTCATTCAAGGTTTTCCAAGTTTCATTCAAGTTGTGCCTATTATCATCAAACAATTTTGTATAGTATGATTTTTTACAATATCTAATAATGCATTGATGATATCAATAAAATAGTTACAAGCTTCATTTACAGTTGACATGTTACACAAATGCTGCCAATCATAGTTTGTCAACTCCCTGATAAAAGCATCATAATTGTCTTTGGAAGTATTCCTTTTAAAAGTATAACCCATTCTGTCCTAACAAGAATTATTATGAAGAAATTTTGCAAGGCTAAAAATGGCAACACTGTCTGAGGGCGTTTAGTTAAATCTTGGGGCACTAACTACGTGTAACTCTGATTAAATCGGAATTGTTTATTTCAGTTTAATGAATTTACCATATTTCTTTCTAGCTATTTAGAGTTCACCCACTCTCTTAATTCAAAAGACTGAAATTAGGGACCAATGGGTGATTTCGATTGGAATTTTGAGTAGACTGAGAATAAATCTTATTCGTTTTTAAAATTTTTAGTCCAGATTTAGAGTTGTCCCTAATTCCACTGTTTTAGATTGATTTTCAATCTAGAACTTAAAAAGGTAGTGGCACATTTGTGGCATTTTTCCAACTGAACTGAAGATTGCTAAAATTGTCACTCTCTACAAAGCAGGAGATCCAAAGTTGTTTACTAATTACAGACCTATTTCTGTGCTTCCTTCTGTCTCGAAAATCTTTGAAAACCTTGTCCATGTAAAACTTATGAATTTTTTAAATAAGCATGAAATTTTGACACCTTGTCAGTTTGGGTTCCGTAAAAACTATTCTACTTATATGGCGGCTGTAAACTTCTGTGATCAGATATCCCAAGGAATCGACAACAATCTCAGTTCAGTTGGAATATTTATAGATCTTTCAAAAGCCTTCGATACTATAAATCATCGAATTCTCCTTCAGAAGTTGTATGCGTACGGCGTGAGAGGATGTGCGCATGCCTGGTTCACATCTTACTTAAGCAATAGTCCTCATTACGTTACCTGAAACGGTGAAGACTCTTCTCTTCTCCTAAGCAACATTGGTGTACCGCAGGGCTCAATACTCGGTCCTCTCCTCTTTCTAATTTATATTAATGACATTTGTAATTCGTCATTAGATGCTCAATTTTATCTTTTTGCAGATGACACCACCGTACTTTTTCAAAACAAAAAATTGACTACTGTGCTTGAAATGGCTGAGCAAGAATTCTCACACATTGTTGAATGGCTTAATTCAAACAAGCTTTCCCTTAATATGAATAAAACCAAGCTTCTTGTTTTCGACAATAAAGTTCCAAATACTGAAAATATAATTCTTACTTTGAACAAAACTAGAGTCCCAGCAAGTCGCCACACAAAGTTTCTTGGCACTATTATTGATTGTAAACTTAGCTGGAAGAACATATTTCGTCCATTTGCAGTAAAATCTCCCGAATTAATGGTGTACTCAATAATCTTAAACATTTTCTACCCCAAAGTACCCTTCTTCTACTTTACAATTCACTCATACTTCCACATGTTAATTATAATTTACTGGTTTGGGGGAATGCCAAAAAAGATTACCTACAGTCCATTTATTTGCTGCAAAAGCGTGCTGTACGGAACATTTGTAATGTATCTTTAACTCATCATACAGGCCCTCTCTTCAAATTACTCCATATTCTTTCTGTCTTCGACCTTTGTAAATATCAGCTTGGTGTTTTCATGCATAATTTTATTCATAACAAGTTACCAAAATGCTACAGTAATTTTTATGTTCAAAATAGGCATTATCATAATTATGATACCAGGAAAAGGCATCTATTCACTATTCCCTATTCTAGAACATGTCTCACTAAGTCTCAGATTAGACACTCTGGAGCTGTTCTATGGAATTCCCTTCATGATCACGTTAAGCATTGTATTTCCCTATATTCTTTTAAAGTAAAGTATAAACAGCTTCTTCTGGACACTCCAAACATTGTTTAAGGTTGGGTTTAAAACCTTTATTGTTAGGATAAACGTTCTTTTGTTCCGCTTGTAATTTATTCTTTTCTTTTCGCTCAGTTCTTTATTATGATTCTCTTTTTGTTTTTTTTCAAGGGGGCCAGACTTAGAAAAAGCATATCTGCTTCCCTCTGGATCCTTTCACCTTGAATGCTATTATGTTTTCTTAATATACTGTGTTGTACATTAATGTTAACTGCTAGTATTCTGAGGTGGAAAAATGAACTTGAACTTGAACTTGAACATGATAACAGATAAACAGCCCCCATCCTCGTGTTCTCCGTTGGTCTCTGCATACGACCTTCTGACCTCTCGGGAACGTTTTAGGAAGATCTATTTTACGATGCTGAGAAGACATGCGATACCCGAGAGCTTGACGTATTTCAGACTCACTGTTCACTCGCTCTGAAGTAAAACATATATTCATGGGAGACATCTGCACCATGCTTCCCGCTCGGTCCTACCCTGAACGACTTGGTCCTACCAGGGAGCCCTACTTGAACAACTCCCTTGTCACATCAGTTAGCCTAAACGAGGAAGCAAAACACGGTAGGCCTATTCTATCGAAAATTGAACGGCTTTTTGGCATTTATTACTTCCATTATAGAACAGGCATTCTCAACTATGTTCAGTGAAGTGCCACTTGATTGCATAAAAATACACGGAGTGCCACCATCCAACCTGGTGACCGTTCGTCCTGTGGGAGTAATTATATCGAAACGATGTTTATCACAACCAGGCCCGTAGCCAGAATGACCAATTTGGACGGGGTCACATCGATGTTAGACTTTCACCGGTCTGGGGAGGGGTAACCCTCTCCTCCTTTGAAAATTTTTGCCTATTTAAGCACTCTAGATGCAAAATGGCGTTTGCATCCATTTTCTTCCTATATTTGTATTCCAAAAAGGCTTGTTTTTTTATAAAAAAAAAATTCCTCCTTCAGTGCAAGACCTTTTATTGAAAAATTTTGGGGCACGTGCCCCCGTGGCTACGAACGTGCCTGATAACAACGCTCACAATAAATTTTATACGGTAGCCTTTCGCACAGTAACATTTCAGTGTACCGTCACTGTAGTGCAGCTTGTAACTGTGAGGCTTGCATTACAGGGGCTTTCCCACCTGTTACTTACAGTAACTGTAGCTACCAGGATACTCGTAAGTGCGCCCAATTGACAGGTTGAGAGTGTGAATGACTGAATAATAGTGTACGTTCCGTCGCTCGTTCTCATTTGTCATGCAGCCAGCCGGCCCGACGCTCGCAATCTGAAATGGTGCAGCGCGCCACTAGTAGCGCGCCACTAGTTGAGAAAGCCTGTTATAGAACTTCATTACCGTATGCTACTATACATAATAAAGGAGCTACCACTAACATATTGCAACATATGGGTATTATATATTATATAGTCTCCGAGGAGAAAACACTAACAAAACAATTGATCACCTGATCACAGGCTTATGGAGTGACATTTCAAAAGAAGTGGGGAACGGCAGTGTGCCCTAAAATTTTCCGTAATGGGCAAATAATCATGACATTAGGTTATTTGTCCTGATAATGTCATTTTTGCTCAGAGAGAAACATTTTAATTTCCAGTCGGTGGTGGTTACGCCCCACACTCCAACTCTTAAGACTATGCATACGATCTACAAATATACATAGTTGATATGTATGAATTGAGTACATGACAATGAACGTCATTCAGTGCATGATTTAGGTCCTGGTTTCTCAAGTTGCCACCGCGGGCCGTTTGTCGCCAGCGACATGCACTGAAATGGCCAACGAAACATTCCTAGTAGCCCCAAATTTTATTGAGGAAACAAGCCGCTTAAATAGGCCCTGGCTGTTGCCCCTGAGCTTTCTTTCCTGTAGCCTCTGTCGAGTCTTCCCTGCCACAGTTTTCCTCCTCCCTCGGGAAACATTAGCAGGAAACATTGGCTGTTGCCTTTTGGGTGTTGTACTCCCCCTGGAAATCGCTACGCAGGAAAGCCTCTGGACAAAGTTAATTTCATGCACAAACTGCTTAACTATAACCTTTAAAATCTACTACCAAATCGGTAGTAATTAGTGGGAACCAATCAGAGAGTCTTCGGTTTCAAGGATTCATGAATATGCACGACTGTACCTTGCCTCTTCGTTCCATGGCGAACAACAACTGGGATCAATGGGATGATTCAAGCGCACAACATTCAGCAGCTCTACTTAGTCTAGACGCGAATTCATTAATAAATCGGCAGCTCGAAGCTCTGTTTCAAAAGGGAAGGACACATTTGTGAACCTGCCGTATGGATTTGGTAAGAGTTTGATTTACCAGTGTCCGCCGTTCTTCGAGCGATAACGTTGGGTCGACGTAATAAAGCAAGGTCAACAACAGGGACTGGTTCTGCGAGCGTTCAAGCAACAATAATACAGGATCGAGCAATTTCATTGGTCAATTTCCTTTCCACGACATAGCGGCATAATAACAATTAATAGTAAGTAGTAGCAACGTGAATATCATAGATGCATATATTAACACTTTGTCCAAAGGCTTTGATGCCGGCGCGAGATCGTTTGCTCAGCAGTCAGTGTTACGAGGGCCTAGCTTCAATGGTTGGAGCGCGTAGGCTAGGCTACTTTCAAGTCGAAGTAGGCCTAAATAAAGTGAGGGATAACAAACGGCAGAAAAGCCTTGACAAAGGCTATCTTTCCTGCCTTTAGTACTTTTTCTGACTTCGGGTTTGGCTATTAGAGCCTTTTTAACCATGACTTTGGTCTCAGCAAACTCTATGCTTTATTGACTAAATGACTTATAATCCCACCTGAACATATGTAACGTCGTCGTATTGTCTTAAACCAGTTGCAATGTGAACGAGTAGCGGATTACACGGCCTGTGCTACAGCTTACACATGAAACATGTCTCAGTATACTTACCGTCACATAGGTTATATATGGATAACGACTAAGCTAGTAAAGCTCATAGTTGAAAGAAATAGCTCCCTTTATGTAGGCATGTAACAAAATTACCAGCATGAGTTGGCAAGTAGACTGAAATCTGTTCGATGATTACCAGACAGATTTGTTTATACAAACCTGTATGATAATCTCATGATAGTGACTGTTATGACCCTAGTTCATGCATTATAACGCAAACAACTTCACTGAAGCATGGCACGGAACTCGGGTAGGTTCCTTCTACACTTAAATGACCATTGCTCTGTACCCTACGAAAAATGCTGGTACATTTCTTGCCTACAGAGTTATTTTGAAAGCTTAGCTTATGAAGCCATGAAAAGATAAGTCGTTTTAGAGTGTCATTTTTGAAAGTGGTTCACCTGTGATAGACTGCATCGGACAGAGTATGGCTACACCTGTGGAAGTGGTGCGCCAATAAAGGCCAACACAGTCTATCACCAATGCCCCCCCCCCCCCATTTGAGATTTGGGATTGGGAAAACACAAAAGCACTCTGTTACTAGAAGCTCTACTTAATCCAGGCCAGTAGCTAGACAAGATGATGAAGGGGAAAGAATATTTTTCAGGGGGCGATATACTGTATTTAAAAATGTATTTAAGGCAATAGTAATTTTACTTCTCAAAAATTTCTGAGGCAAAAATATTTCTATGGGGCACTACCCCTTGCCCTTAGCTAATGACCTGCTCCAATCCCAAATGAAAAGTTGGGGGAGAATAAATAACTGCAAATGGATGAACCTGTGAGAAGGAACCTGGATTTGCCCTTAACCTTAAGATAGCGAGGTGCTCCCCTTCCTCAAACCCCCTTCCCCTCGTTGACTTCATGCTTTTAACATGCGGTTTTAAGAGTAATGTGCCCCCTTTATTCAAGATTGTATAGTCTACGTAGTTTTCTTTAAACTGTTTTGTTGTCTCCCCCTCATACCCCTTTGAGATGCCAGTCTTAGCGGACGGCGGTATAACAGGAATGACGTACAATGACAGAGGGTCAAGAATCTTCCAGGTAACCTTTTAACCCCTAAAAATAGGGTGAGAAACTTTGAGAAAGTCACTGAAACCGAGAAACGAAGCATTCCACAAAACTCCATAACGTGAATCAAAGAAATTTAGTCGAATAGTATAATGAACGGTCAGAGCATCTCCGTTAAAAACGTTATGTCATGATCAAGAAAACTTTAAGTCGATCAGGGGCCGGATACACAACAAACACACACAAAATTTGCGTAAGTCGGACTTACGCAGTGTATCTTAGTTAGTCGGTTCTTAGAGGTTCCAGGTAAATCCTAAGCTTAAACTAAAGCTTAAGGATTTCTCTGAGAGGTTTTTCACTAACTTCATAAATACATGTGACAACATCAAAGTCAGCGATATTGGACGTTAAACTGATCGCGCTGTGTATAAATGTATTGGTCAAAGGTTAAAATGTTTAAACATTCTTTTGTAAAGAATGTTTTCTTGATGATAGCGAAAGTTTGTTGCGTAGTCCTCAAGGAAAATCACAGGGTCAACAGTTTTATTATCGATTTCCAATAAATGCACAACGTAGAGCTAGACAGGTTTTTGAAATTCTTCATCAGAAATATTGAACTCGGGAGTTTACGTACTAAATTGCCTACAGTCATGGCCGTACGAGACTGTTTTTCTCAGGGAGGGCGGTGATTTTTGCCCGACTCCAGACCTAATACAACTGTCCAATTTTCCGCCCCACTGAGACAAAATATGTGCCCGATTTAATCAGGTTTCTGACATTTGGGGGGCCTCCCCCTGCCCCCGGCCCGTACGGCCATGCCTACGGTGCACACATGATCCAGTGAGTGGTTAAAGATATTTACGATAGAGTGTTTTATTGTGATCGTTATGAGGCATTGAAACCAAACAGTTGTATTCCACACACTGCCTACACGTACACGTAAGTACAATCAATCGTTAATAGTTTAGTTAAGAAAATTTTCTTTGAAAAAAAGGAACGAAACATTTCACGCGTTGGTCCATACTGTGTGTGCACAATGAAGGTCTTGCGCATGCACTAAGTTTGACGTCCAAAAGGGTGGTACCACCGACCTACATGTAGGACTGGATATAACATGTGCGTCTTAAAAGGGGAACCACTCCGCTCACAGCAACTGCTCCTCGTATAACGCCTATAGCCACGTATAAGCTATAAGTATTGAATATCTTAAGGGGGAAATGTTCATAAGTCTTGACTTCTCTTTCCTCCTTTTCTAGTTATACGCTTATTAAATGTATATATTAATTGCACTCATTGTAAATATTGTACAAATTGGCTAGAAATAAACATTGAATTGAATTGAATTGAAAGCTCAATGGAGAGACGCTATCAGAGCCGCGTATTTTTAGAATTTCTACAAAATGTTAGTATATGCAGCCTACAATTGCACCAAGCGTCAATGCAAAACTCGTCGTTAAACGCTACATGCGGTAATCGTGAGCAATATGAGTTTTAAAAACTAATTTTTTTAAGAAAGAAGATGTAGCCTAACCGGACAATATATGATGACGTCACGGTTGACAAAACCCATGCCATGATAAGTATGTGTGCGTGTAAAGTATACTGCGCGTACATTGTGCGCAGGAACAGACGAATAAGGATTAAAGGAACTTGGTAGTGGCGTACTTCCGAAATGAAAACGTCATACCAAACGAGATGTTTACCGTCAGTAGTGAGGCTAATATTGAGAATATTCCTCTCAAAACGTTTTAAATTCTCATTTAAAATAATTTTTGCAATGTAATTTAGTGATATCGTTCCTATATGTTTTCTTAGATTTTTGGTTTTCCACTTGCAAGATATAAGACAATTTGGTTTTGAATTTCTAGTTCGTAACTTTTTCTTCTGGCACATACATTTTTGAATCGTTTCCATTTGAAACTGTTCTGATCGATAGCAGTGCTAACGTTAGCCTAACTTAGGCTGGCGTTAGCGCCTAAGTCTACTACGAAAAAAACTCATTGATCGAAAAAAAAAACAGTTTCAATTACCTGCAAAATTGACACTGTTGTCCATGAAGCTCCAGTAGATGATGAGCGAAATAGTCGTATGTCTTAATTCCTCTTAAATTAAATTTATCGCGCTGAAATACGCAACGCGAATATACTACACACGTACGTACGTTGTGAGTTGTATACTGTGTATGGATGGCTTCATCGGTTTCGGATCAAATCGATAAACCAAGAATCATAGCCGGATGTGACGTAACGAAGTCGACGGGTCCGAGAATTTATTCTGTTCTGGTGGCTACCCACTACCCAGCACCTTTAAGTTGCACATTGTGATGACAGTAAAGGGTGTATTATGTCTGGTTATTTTGAATAAGGCTGCTCGTTCTTTTGCCAACGAGTGATGACGTTGAGCATTTGCTGGTAAAAATATACATGGCCGTACGATATTATTGTACAGAAGTGCTCACTGGCAGTTTAGGCATAATCCTATACTGTACTACGTTTTTCAGGGCTAAGTTCTCAATACATTATGCTCTAAGGGCCATGTGATGGCATGATTTTAACATAAATGCATGGGTTCTAAAAAGCAGAGATACATCTCTCCCCCTTGATTCGTTTCATTTCGCAAGTTACGTCACTTAACATGATCGAAATGACAGTTGAGGTGTGGGTAAACCGAAATAGCAAAGGTTATATGTAAAACAAGTCTACCAGAAATAGAGAAATTTAGGGAGTAAAGAACGAAGGAAATTAGAAATAAAACAATATGTTCAAATATGTACAATATTCAAATATACTGTATGAGAAAGGTAAAAATGAGAAGGGCATTGCGAGCAACATAACAAGAGACCATATAAGATCTCCACTATCAATAACGCCCTTAAATATTTCTTAGTCTAGTAAGTTAAAGCGGGTTCTAATAGATGAAGATAAGCACCTGTATTTTTAAAGATTTCCTACCAACTGTGACACTTTGATAACCCAGTTACCTTTACCTGTAATCAGCATACTTAAACTCCGATATCCAACATCGGAACATAAAAGTTGAGTGAAGAGGTATTAAGGAAACTCAATAGGTATGTCCCTAGTGGAAACGATTTGCAACAGCTTTACAATGATAAATTTGCAGAACATCAGTTTCCAATATCAACCATTCAATCAACGTCTTCAATATTCTCGCACGGTGTTCTAAACTTACATAGGCCTACCGTAAATGCACTAAAACCATTGTCTGCATGGAGAAAATCTCTTTGATTCACTTTCCATATCAAAAGTGTGAAGTTATTACTTAAAATTTGCTTACACAAAATGTAGACAAAATTGAAAAAGAAAGTTTTTTGCACAATGACCTTTAGTCTTCTCCTTCAGTTAAAGAATAATTTCCAATATTTTTAATTCATTTTTCCATGTTCGTGTACATCCCGCGACGTTAAACTGTAACCTGCATTTTTGAATCAAGATTATTATTTTCAAAGTAATAAAGAAAAATCCTTTGGAAGGATCATAGTACATTTGGAAGCTTCATAGTACCCTAAAATATTGAAACATGTTGCACCATAAGCCAAAAGGTTTGTCTAAACACTTTCAAAACAAACTCGACGCGATGTCACAGCGTGATTATGCGTTGAAGTCACACTGACGGTCATTTTGGAGGAAAACAATGAAACACACGTACACTAACGGCGTAGATTTCATACGCGCGTGTAGTAGACTTAATTTTCTACGAAAGATCAAGGTTTGGGGTCAGATTTATTTTCCTAAATCAATAAAATGTTGCGGGTAGTTCGCACAAACGACATGACCATAAGAGCAGTCAGGGAAAAAATACCACAGCAAGTCCCGAAGGCGCAAATGCTTCGGCGGCCAATTTTATTTTTCTTTTGTGGGGGGGGGGGCAGGGGGGGGGTTCGGCCTCCTTGTTTTCCCTTTTGCAGCTATCCTTGACAATTTGCAGAGAAGCCGGTCCTCCTGGTGAAATTTGATAGTTTGGCTGACTATGGTTGCAAGTAGATGTTGACCGAATTTTTTCAATGCAATCTGCATAAAGCTGTTAAAGTGCTAGGTGCTGCTAAAGTGCTAGGTCTCCCCCCCCCCCCCCCCACCAGCGTGAAATCCAGGGTGAACCCTGCTGGTGGAGTCTAAGGCAAGCCAAATGCCCAATAATTCGAGAAACTTGGTTTATCCATCGATAAACCAGGTTTATCGACCGATAAACCTGGTTCCTGGTTCATCGAATAAAAAACTTGGTTTATCGGTCGTTAACTTGTTTTATCGGTCGACAAACTTGGTTTATCGGTTGGCAAACCAAGTTTTTTGACCGATAAGCCAAGTTTTTGTCGTGATAAACAAAAGTCGATAAACGTGGTCTATCAATTCGATAAACCTGGTTTTTCGAATTATTGAGCATTCGGCGTCCAACTTGCTGGTCATTAAAACCATCAAATAATGCGCATGTACCATCCACACGGACTTCTTATATACATGGACAGAGCATATTGCACTAACGTCCTATGCGTAAATTGTCTCCACCGTACGTACACGAGTAGGCTTAATTACCAATATGGCTGCCTGCTATAGTCTTGTGTGTAAAAGTTTGGACTTGCTCAAGTGGCTCTGTATCGACAAATTGCGTGAAAAACTTGTAATATTTTCGAAAGAATGCAAGCTCAGGTCAAATTCATCAAATAGAATGAAGGAATGTGATATTGTTCTTCCATTCATACTGATATTTTGTCTGAAATGTTGCAGATTCATCGTCAAATTGGGCAAATGGTAGTAGCCCGGCGGCCATCTTGGTTAGCCTAAATTTGTTCGAACGGTGGCGACCGTATTGATTGCGCAATCCTCTGTCCATGTATTGAAGTCCGTGACCATCCATCATCCAAACAATCTCTATCAAATCGGTTTTTTACGGATGACAAATCGGATGTCAGGCTGCTTTCGGATAGGTTTGTTATGCTCTTACCCAATTCATTATGTCTGAATTTATGCGTGCACTAAGGGTATGAGTGGGGTCCGACCACGGACTTCTTATAACAAGGACAGGGCACCTGCACTAACATCCTATGGGCAGAATGTCGCCACCTTACGTACACGTTTAGGCTTACCAATATGGCTGCCTCTTATGTCTTGTGCGTAAAGTTTGGGCTTGCTAAAGTGGTGCAGTATCGACAGATTATGCGAGAAACTTTGTAAAAGTTTGGAAAAATGCAAGTTTTGGTCAAATTCAACGAACAGAATGAAGGAGCGCGATAGCATTCTTTTATTCATGTTTGTAGTTAGTCTAAAATGTGCAGCGCTCAATGTCAAATTACGTAAACGATACGGAGAGCGGCGGCTGTCCTGGTAAGCCTAGTAACTTTGTTCGAACGGTGATGCAGCGGCGTAGCCACGGGGGGCCTGGGGGCCTTGCCCCCCAGATATTCGTCAGCCCCCCCCCAGACTTTTTGTGTCCTAATAAAATGTGTAAGAATTAAGAAAAAATAAATAATTGAACGGAACTAGACTTTGAAGTACTTCCTCAAAAAATGATTAAATAAAATGTGTAAGAATTAAGAAAAAGTAAATGTGTGAAAAACACATTTTGCGCACGTATGAACTCAACTTATAACTTTAAAATGCCTACTAAATTAGGTATACAGTCTGCACTATCGTTTAATTCGCATATGATTCGCTTGGACGATGAAACGAACGTCCCGACGACAAATTCGGATGTGACTTTTTCAGGTTTAGACCCTTTCTGCCTTTCAGACGCTGGTTGATTTACTGAAAATATGGCAAACACACACTAAAGACCTTTCATACACGACCATTCCTATACAGTATCATACACAAAATATGCCGTACGGTAAGGTACTGCGTTCGAATAATTCTTCTATCCTTAACAAGTATGTTGTGTCTCTCCCCTTGCCCATGACAAGTGCACCGTAGAACGATTGTTTTCGGTAAGTCCTCTTTTTACTAGTTCGCACTGGCGTCTAGGCGGATTTGTGAAATTTGCCAACAAGGTCCGGATTTCATGTGTTTCCCACATGATCCCTACTTCTGCCTTGCGGTTAAATAGTTTGAAAGATTTACTGGTGGTATTATACGTCTGACCAAGTAATATACCAATGACTTCGTGAAAAAATATAGCACCATTTTGCATCTAGACACCATTGAAAACCGGAAAAATTTCCGAAGGGAAGGGGACACCCTTAGACTCCTACATCAGGACAGTGATCTATGTCTTCCTTGCTGGAAAATAAATATTTTAACCCTAGGTTGGAGACAAACGGTATTATCTAGGGGATATGTAATTGAAAAGTGGACATGTAGTCTATGGATAGGGTGATGGTCAAATGTAACAGAGATATACTAGAAGGTGAATATGGGAGAATTGCAGGCAGAAGAAATGAAAAGGGATGCATAAAATTCAGTATGATTCTTGTATTATCTCAGCTCATATGATATCCACGGCCGTACACAGCGGGGGCAGGGGGAAATTTCCCCAGAAATTTTCAGTGCACCGTTTCCAACTTTGAGAATGTACAGAGAAAACGCAATAAAAATATAAGAAACAGCTGTGATCGTAATGACAGAACTTAAAAAATTTCAAATAGGTAGATCAATATTTTCATGCCTATATCTGTACACACCACCAATCATTTATAGCTCTATTAGGATATATTCAGTCTAGCCTACTTTTCGTAAATTCTCGCGCTACGCGCGATTATGCATGCCTACAATGTTGCTGTTGTTGCTGTAGGTAGCATCAATCATCAATGGCCTAAAAACGTTTTTAAACCGTGCCAGTTTAGTCATGAAAACGTTTTATAACCAATAACACTCCTTCCCCTCCCTTAAACCCTCCCCACAACGGAGTTCAACGGCTGAGGTCATGCTTCACATCATATCCACCACGCTCTCCAAAATGACTTTTGTCGCACTTAGTCACAACTACATTTCGTTTTCCTTTTAAAGCTAGAATCCCTCAAATGTTGCACCATTTGCTACCTATAGGTCCTCCTGAAATTACAAATTTTCGCCAAGGGGGAGGGAGATACCCGTTCCCTTTAGTCCCCTCCCCCAGGCCACAGATCAGTAATGCCACTTTTTGCCCCTTAGCAAAAAAGTGTATGTGCGGCCTTGTGTATTATCATTTTCATGGATTGAGTTTTCCCCATTATTTGAGAAATGGTAGACATGAGATTCGAATTTCAAGGCTGGGTACATGCAGCTTAAAACTCGTGGGAAGTGCCGTTTCCGGCCATCTGGAGGTTTGTAAAGCAAAAAATTTTCTTGCACGCTCCGCGCCAATGATGGTGGCGCTCCGCTTAGATAGTCTTGACAAGCCTGACCCTCGGCGTTGCCGCCCCCACCCCATTTGTTACCTCGGTCCCCCTAAAATTTTCATCCTAGCTACGCCCCTGCGGTGATGACACTATTGCCATTGGCACGTGATCCTGTGTCTATATATATGGGATGTCTGTGGGTCCCACGATCGAGTCATAGCAAAAAAAAAAAACCGCACCTGTCTTCCCGCCGTTTCAAATATGATTACACACAGCATGAGCGCCTCCCTTTTCGTACAAACACTGTGCGTTCTAAACCTGTAACGATATACCAACCATGCATGTAAGCCTACTGACGTCAGTTAAGTGCTGGTGTGAAGGCAAAATAATGTAGTGGCATTGTCAGACGATCGTAACCTTAACCTGACTTTCGACATAAGAATGCACGTCGCATTCAACTCAATATAATACGCGAGGATGAAAACAGATCATAGAGTGAAAATATTATGGTCTGAAATATTGAGAATGGCTAAAAATACGCCTCACTTTTCTCACTTCCAAGAGTGACGAAGAAGGCGCCCGCCGCTGTTGCTATCATTACCTATTACCTGGCTACAATGTCATAATCACATCCCTTTAACAAATATCTTTTGCATTTTTGTCACTCTAGTGAAAATGTCTTAAGATAGCTATGTCCAGTACATATGATGGGTGGGTTGAACAATCCCCAGGAAATCACATGGTCGTTAAGATGCCACACATTTTACTTTTTCAAAAGTATCATCAAGTCTGCTCCAAGTATCATATCAAGTAACTGCAATGATTCTAAGGCCGACAAGAGAGCAAGATTTAAGGCAACAGAAGCCATTTCTTTCATCTCTCATATTAAACATATTTAAAACAGTACCAAATTATGAAATCGACCCAACTGACTTAGATGGATATCCATACAGGCACTAAGTGAAGCTACATACATGCTACTTAGGGAAAGTAGTCCTTTAATAAAGGCGTAAGAGATTAGATAAAAAAATCATGCATTAGCAAGCCCTTCAATAAAGAGGTTGTATATGCTACACCAGAACATACTGCACAGGCGTACATCAATGCTATGAAAAGTACTGAATGCAAGATCATACATTTGTCCATGAAAGTCGTCATGCAAATATCAAATGTATATTGTTTCACATATTCCAGCTTGGAGTGTATATGTAACACCGTATACTTTATGCGCAATGTTCATGCGCCATATAATTTAGTCCCAAACTTTTCAGACTTGAATTGTGTTAAATTGTTGATTTTTGCTGCATATCCTAATAATCAAGTAACACGCAGCAAGTGCAGGCGATGAATTCTCTTACGAGGACCATATATGTTATGAGCAAATGATAAGAATAGACCTAAATGTTTTCAAATGTTTTGAAAATTTGTTGGAAGGATGAGACACGCATCTAAAAATTTGAACACTGTCATACATGTTGGACGTAGTTCAGCTTTAGTTTGGGAAGCCCGTCTACACGATCGTACATTTGCTCACGAACATCGTAATACAAATGTATGACGAAATTTTGAACAAATGTATGATCGTTTGGACTAGACTTTAAACTTGATATCTGTCAGAGTGATAGTCTGAATTTTGAACAAATGTACCATCGTTTGGACTACACTTTAAACTTGATATCTGTCAGAGTGATAGTCTGATTCTCTGGAACAGAATTTTTGTTTTAAATATACTTCTGTCCAGTCCCATTTATCCCCAGGCCTAAAGCCGATTGCGAGAAAACAAAAAATGATGCTTTCTATCACTGGTTGATCTGTCATGAGCAAAACGGAAGGCCCCAAAATATGCTCACCGATATTCATATGAGGACTTGGATACTTAACGGGCAACAAATCTCACATCAAACAGCAAAAAACTCCCCCAAGATCACTTCTGGCCCCTCCTCGTTTCAAAACAAACATCTGCCTAGCTAGTGCACCTCACAAAGCAACAATAGCCAGTACTGAGTTAAATTGTTCAAGGCCATATTCCACACAGGATATGTGTGCACTGTCTGAATCACTTCTTAAAAATGTGTGGCAGATAAATCAGAGTGATTCTATTGTTAATCAGTGTGCAGTCACCGATTGTATTTAGTACTATAGAGCTATGTTTGGGGGATGCCACAGACGCTTTAAAAACATTCCAAAAAGAATAACACCACGGCAAGATTCCATAACCTCGCATAATGCAAAGTTTGTGACTAACGCACTATAAAGCTTATTGCTACAGTGTGACATACTTGACCTGACTTCATGATACTCCCACAAAACTAAATTTGGCATATATTTCTTGCGAGAATATCGCCACTAGTGTCTCAACAGGTGCTTAGAGTTTCTGATCCAGGTTGCAGGTCATCTAGGGTGAAACATATAACTCCAAGGAATCTCTCGAGATCCTATGGCATCCTATCGGGAGAACTGGTTTTTGGTATGCTTGGAAAACAACATAACACAAGTTCTGTTTTGGAATTGATTTAAAGTCGACGAAGCAAACATGAGCCAAAAATATCTTCCGATTTCCAAAAATGGCAAAGATGCAACGGAAATTGACAGCGGAGAAGACATACCAGAAGATAAAGTGGTGATGCCTCGGTTCCTGGGTTTGATCCAGTCCATTTCCTTTGTCTTAGGTCTCATCATCGGTACCGGTATATTCCTTACCCCAACAGGTGTACTCCGAGGATCTAGTGGTTCAATTGGAGTCAGTTTGATAATGTGGGTAGTGGGAGCCTTTCATGCATCAACAGGCGCCATGTGTTATACAGAACTGGCTCTCTATTACCGGCAATCGGGAGGATCCTATATCTTTCTCCGTTCCGTCTATGGCCCAGCCTTGGGATTCCTTAAGATATGGATCTCCTTTTTCGTAGTCTCCCCGTGTTCAGCTGCCATCCAAAGTATTGTGATCGTCAACTTCTTGATCACGCCTTTTGCTGGAGAATGCGGTTCTGTACCACAGGCTGGAATCAAGATGGGGGCGTCTTGCGTCATCCGTACGTAGAACCCTGTATATATATATATATATATATATATATATATATATATATATATATATATATATATATATATATATATATATATAGGCCTATCTATTCTTATAACTTTATATATCTATAGCAATATGTATGTATGTATGTACGTACGTACGTACGTACCTACGTACGTACGTATGTATTTGCACATATTATATATATATATGTGTGTGTGTGTTAAAATCCGTCCACGTATTGGTTGATAAAATCAAAAATGGTATAGTAAGCAATAATGTCTTTATGTCTTTTTCAATCAACAAATTTTATCTAACTTTACCTTAACCAGGTAACGTTTCTCGAGCATTTATAAACTTTTTAACTACCACGCCCGCGTGCCTGTACCCAATCCCATTGTAAAGTTATTGTTGCTTTATGAATTTCAATATATGTATGTAATTACTGGTTATTACTGTACCTCTGCACTAAGCATCTAACGCTCACCGAAAAAGACGGATTTTAAAAAGACGACATCGCTTATTACCATTTTTGAACTATATTATATATAAGGTCAAAGTACTGCGTAGCATTTATGACGTGGTCACAAAAGTAGTAAATAGTGCTAAAGGTTCGTAAAAAAGTCCACGACGTTTCGGGTTTAAACCCTTCATCAGGTGGCAAAAATGCAACTGATTGTTAACACGGCCAAACGTACAAATAAGAAAACCCACATTAAATGTTAGGCGCAAACCGGCTAGGAAAACAGACTGTACATGTGAAGTGGTTAACACAGGTAACAACAAGGCAGGAATGGCTGAAGTTCAAGTGTAAAGTTCAGACCATGTGGGGACAGGGTGCCAAGTTTCATGATGAGACGGTTTCCGGCAGCCAGATGATCATGATCGGAACCTTAGACTTGAACTTCTATAAATCAGCCCTTCCTGCCTTTTTGTTACCTGTGTTAACCACTTCACACAGTCTGTTTACCTAGCCGGATTGTCTGTGCCCAATCTTATTGTGTTTTCTCATTTGTACGTTTGGCCGTGTCAACATTCAGTTGCAATTTTGCCACCTGATGAAGGATTTAAACCCGAAACGTCGTGGACTTTAACATAAACCTTTAGCACTGTTTACTACTTTTTGACCTATTTATATATATATATATATATATATATATATATATATATATATATATATATATATATATATATATATATATATATATATATATATATATATATACTCGACCGAGTACTCGACCACTGGACATACGGATTAATATGGCGCAAGGTGTCGTGACTATAAGATATTTTGCCCCCCCCCCCCGAACTGATAGACTTCAGCACCAGATTCTCTGGCATGGATGGATTAGGCAGAAGACTACGCTTAGGGATACAGCTGTAGGCACTTTTGTTCTGAAAGGTCAACCTTTGAAATGGTAAAAATTGAATGAAAAGTAAACAATGGATTTAAATTGTATTCTAATTCTGGAAATTTTGATTAGAAGTAAGAAAGCATTTTAATGGGCATTTTAACTTGCTAGTGGAGGACTTGAGTTAGTCGTTGAAGTCATTACAGAGTCCATACAGACAGACGTTTATAGGCCCTTGTTCACTACTTTGATCAATTTCAGTTTACGGAAACTTACATGTATATGGATCAACTCATCACTTCTAAAAGATCACTTCAAAAAAATTACATACTCAAAACAGGTAATATGCGAAAACCTTCTTAGTAACTAATTACTGAGACCAAAACCGGGACAAAGTCGAAACCACCGGAACCGATATCGGTTTTGGGTGGTCTCGGTAATCTCGAATTGACAGTTCTAAGCTGTCATGAAACAGGTATCATTTCGGTTTTCGAGTGGTCTGCCTGTTTCTAACCTAACCCGAGAAAACCAACGATTCGGTTGTGTAAATTAAATGCCTCTTTTCCATGCCACAATTACCATCACTACTGAACAAAGATCGCATTAATTAAGAAACACCCTCTCCATCAATGTGAAGTCTTCCCACTCCTAAATCGACTGCATCATAAAATCGACCCGGGGGCAGTTGGTCTGAGTAAACGGCAAGAAATGGTCAAACTGTGATTCCTGTGGTATGTTAAAAGAGCATGCGACGCTATTTATAAATACTTCCCATACCTTCCGTGGCTTTCGTGGATTCTCCCCCTGGCCCTAGTAATTGAGGATGGCTCCTTGACCACATGCCCGTAGCGCTCCCACGGCGCCTTGGATGCCGTTAACCCTTTCCCGTTAGGTGCGTGACTGAGTTACGCAAATCGAGGTAGCATTTTTTAAAAATCATAACTTTGTCATGCAACAGTCACCAGCCTTTATTTCACCACCAAAATAAAGCCAACAAATAGATCTATTGAATGCCACCATTTGGGGGGGGGGGGGTGTATATAGAATCATCTCAACATTCCGCATTTTCCCCCGAAACTCAAAGCGAGGTTTGAACAGTTGGCCGTCTCTTGGAAGTGGACAAAAAAGAAATCTGTCACCTAATGCTATTTATTACTTAACCTCCATATTGCTACAATGCTTGAGGACACCGATCACTAAAAGTGTAGTTCCCTTGTTTCAACTAACAATCTACAGTCAGGCGCGGATCCAAGGGGGGGGGGCTTTCCTGGGCTCAGCCCCCCTTTTTCGCCACATCAACAATAACAAATACGCGAAAATTAACATAATGTTATTCTAGGAGAATATTCTAGGGGGCTTTCAGCCCCCCCCCTTTTCGAAATGTCTGGATCCGCGCCTGACAGTTGACCTGGTATCTGTACTACAGATACCAGAATGACGTCATATGTAGGTGGGAAATAACTGTATAGGTTACAACATAAATATTAAGCGGTTCAAAAAGGTGTCCAGTTTATAATCTCCCGTGGTGATGATGTTTGTGTAAATTGTTTATAATCTGATGCTTTATCATATGCAACTACTGAAATTTTTAGGTCTTTTCCCGCTTACCATTTCCTTCCCCGAAGCAGCGCTGATTGGCATAATCTTTTTCGACTAACTATTGGTACGTGTTTATATTGATTCTTACAGTTCTTGCAGTGATCATCAATTCAGTATCAACGAGGTGGACAGCAAAGGTCCAGGTTATCCTGTTATTCGTAAAGACAGGAGCGGTGTTGGCAATAATTTTAATGGGCGCTGTCAAAATGATACAGGGCGGTTCGAGCAACTTCGAAAAGCCGTTCCAGACGTCCGGGGAATTCGACTTCTCTAAGCTGGCTTCCGCTTTCTTCTCTGCTACTTTTGCCTACGGTGGATGGTAAGTAATGAAAACTTGAAAATGCAAACGGAGTAATCATTTGTACTAGGGAAAGGGTATGCGCTTTTCCTTATTTTGGCCTACAATGATTATTTTCTCTGATACGAGGACTACACAGAGGGAGATATAAGTAGCGTCAGTGGCGTAGCTACGGAGGGTATGAGGGGGCACGTGCCCCCACGACAATGCCGTGCCACCCAAGGTGCCCCCGTGGAAAATTTTGGAATGCACAGCTCTGTATATAAGCCCTTTAGAGAGGGAGAGAGAATTCACATCCGTGCGACCCATCGAGATATTTTGAAACCCTTATTCTTTAGGCCAGCTTTGTTATGACGGCGAAAAAGTTTATAAAGTTCGCTGTCTTGTAATCAAACCTATAAAGCCGCGGTCACACTACAACGAATTCGGATCGGATTCCGATCCGATTTTTGTGAGTTTTTATTAAAATCTTCTCCATTTCGGGTCGGAAAGAACCCAAAATTTGCCAACCTGTGTAATTATATGATTTTTATCGCAGGACTACGAAAATTAAATTTATACGAATTATTTCGTGACGTCACATCGACAGACAGCTTTTACCGGACTACGCGTGTCCGATAAAAGTTGTCCTTCGGTGTGACGTCACGAAAAAATCATTTACATTTCATTTTCATAGACCTCTGATACAAAACATATATTTACACTGGTTTGCAAATTTTGGGCTGTTTCCGACCCGAAATATAGAAGATTTGAATAAAAACTCACAAAAATCGGACCGGAATCCGATCCGAATTCGTTGTAGTGTGACCGCCGCTTAAGACACTCGAGCAAAAACAACCTTTTCTTCAAGTTTTGCCCACAGTACATTTTATTTGTACACATACAACATGCAGTATCTCATATGTCTCATAAGATCATAATAATAACCATGATTATGATGACGATGACGATGACGATAATACCAGCCACGTCGATGACGACAACGACCAAGATGATGATGATTATATTTAGATAGTGCTTTATCACCAATGTACTGAAACCCTTCACAAACATTCAGATATTACCCCCTTAGTCAGCGACAGTGGCGTAGCTAGAATGGGACAGGGGGCGGTCGCCCCCCCCCCCACAAAGCCTCCGAAAGCCTCTGTCGGAAATAAATAAAAACAAATTTGAAACACTCACAACACTACTTATGTTTTTAAGCAGAATTACACATCGATATGTCAACGTGAAAGCCAAAAGTCGGTCTCAAAATTGCCGGAAAGCAAAAAAGAAAGGTCCCCAGAAATTTGAATCGTACAACTATCAAGATAATCTGTCGGAATTCTTTTGCTTCTGCCCCCCCCCCTTCACGAACAATGTCTAGCTACGCCACTGGTCAGCGATAACATGTCCAAAAGACATTCCTCGAGACGGTCCCAGCCTCAAACAAACTATTAAACCCCTGGTTGGAGAATAAAGACAATTGAGATAAGGCATCTTGCCGAAGAACACAAAGTTATGAACCAAGCAGGCCTGGAACCAGCAATCTTTAAATCACAAAGACATAAGCCAATAGTCCACAGTGCTCACAATTATTGTTACATATTATTACATTAGCTAGCAATGTAATTGGGGTCTGTGGCCCCCTAGATTAACCCCATTCCACCAAACAGTAGGCCCGAACCATTTTGGTGCCCAACCCTGACTTAAAGGGACGCTTACAGAATCCTTTCGCGATAATGTCATGCATTACCCCAAATTTTATACAAACCTCTAGCGCACCTATATCTGTGAAGGCCGATTCATACGTATAGTGATATAAATAAAAGCTATGAAAGTTGAACACTTTACACACGTGTTAATTACATTAAATTACATTGAACACTGTTCATATCTGAGGTGAGTCTGTGACTGGCATAGTAGAGCAAGGGATGACCATATATGGTCCTTATAGCTTTATAGAGGATGAAAATTTGGAAGTATGAACTGGTCATTAGGAGAGTTGCTTGCAATAATGATCAAAAGATAAGTGGCCTAATTATGGCAATATCTGCAAAGTTGTTTTGGTATTTGATGTTATAATCCTGAATTTCCCGTTTCTGTTCATCACTTAATAACCTGATATCAGTCGGCAGTATCATATCTTTGTCAGGAGCTGCTAAGGAGAAAGGAGGAAGAAAAAATAGTTTGAACAAAAACTTATTTGAAAATGTGGTCCAGCTTCTTTAATTTTGTTAACATTTCTTCAGCTTTATGCAAATATGAAGATAATCTCAGAAGGAAAGGCCGCAGAGCAGAAGAATAATTGCATTAACGCTTCGAAATTTCTCAATATAATTGATCTGTTAGTCAACTTGTTCGAAGAACGACGAAATCCGCACGATGTCTGTATGTAAGAACGAGATATCATTTACCACATCTTAAAATTATAGCGTGCAGATTTCCTTTCCTGGAATCGAAAACAAGAACACTGTAATTATCTAAGTAACTCTCCAAATACTTTACATGTAACATTGTTCAATTTGTCTTTTTCCACATATAGGAATAATATTTCGAACATTACAGAAGAAGTCAAGAAACCTGACACGTAAGTATACAAGTAACAATTTTACACAGTTACACTGTAAATTTCAATTTTGGAGCTATCCTTTTTTGGAGGTTTTCCTTTCACGTAAACTGAGCAATAATCCCATTCTCACTATGACACCAGAACTTAGGAAATGTTATTTGCCACGATGTAACTTAACTTCTGAGGTCACAGCACAATGCGAGGATTACTTTCAGTAGCAGCAGTTTCGATCAGAGATGGTAGCACTTCATTTTTTGCAAGTCAAAGTCAAACCGCAAAGTCATTTGGTTCAGTCATAAGTCACGTCTCCTCAAGTCAAGTCACAACACATCACAAGTCATGTCAAAAGTCGTTTGGCCCAGGCCTGTAGTCAAGGGGGCCAGGGGGCCAAGCCCCCACTGAAATTTTTTTGCCCCCCTAGAGAGTTTGAATCTTACCACATACATACTTAAAACATTTGTACACATTTGCCACCCCCCGAAAAAATTTCGCCCCCTGGAAAAATTCTGGCCCCCTTCAGTACCTTGTCTGGCTACGGACCTGGTTTGGCCCCAGCACTAATTACGTCACAAGCCTCTTTACACAGGTAGAAGTGAAGTCACAAATTTCTCAAGCAGTTATAAGCAAACAGACGTCAACTTAGGTCTGCCACAAATTTGCATTTCCAACTTCGATGGAAGAAATATCAAAGTCACGACTTCTACACGAATTTCTTCTTGTGCTTTCTTTATTTTGTAGGGGAGCTCTCGTGATCTGGGGTTTTTAAACTCTACTCACGCTTTACAAACCCAAAGATGAGCTGCGCAACTGGAAAAATAAAGTTATGACTGTAAAGATGTTACTTTGATCTTCTCAGAAAATTCTGGAAAATTTTAAGATATGTGAGAACAATTAGGTTTGCTGATTGTGAAAATTGTGACTTACGTCTGAGCCTTAAATGTGACGCTTGAAGTTTAAAGGTGATCGGTCGTCTTAAAATATTTTTTGTGACGTCAGCCTCTTCTTGAAATGTTTCGGTAGTCGTCACTGTTCAACGGATACACCGTACAAGCATGGTATAGCTAATCGGTAAGCAAGAAGAGATGGCATGTAGCTTTATACCTACTAGCTATACCGATGTCATCATAGGTACTTGTACGGTGTATCCGTTGAACAGTGACGACAGCAGAAACATGTCAAGAAAAGGCTGACGTCATAAAGAATATTCCAAGACGACCGATCACCTTTAATTTTTCCTTGCCCATGCACGTCTGCTGCATTAATCTGGTACTAGTACTTCCATGATCCAGCAAGCATGTTGTCATGATGAAAGCATAAAGAAATAGATGCACTTAAGATGTTTTATTTCAACAGTATAATTAATATAATAAAGGTAAGTAAGGAGAGGTTTAAATGACGATGTACATGCATGGGTTCCCATGATCAGAATTTTTCTTCCAGGGTGGGCAAAGTTTAAGGAGAGGGTCACCATCAGTTGGCGCGTAGCGTACCAAGAAAACTGCCAAGAATGCTTCCCATGTCAGGCGGATAGCCGAAATTTTGTCAAAGGGGCCATTGGCTTTGATAAAGCAGATAAAGCAGGTGATTTGTGAGTAAGGAGGATGAATGATAGTAGGAGTAAGGCTTTAGGACAATAATTCTACTGGAGCTGTCCTATGGAAACGAGTACTGCCAGAATGGGTGCGAGTGAAGTGCGCCGAAACTTAGCTTTTAAAGATATTGTTTTAGTTCATCTAACATGAATATGCAGCATATTCCCTCCTAATTTCACTCCTCTCCGATCCTTCTCTTTGTTTTTAATTGGTGCTGTTTGCTTTTTGATTCCTTGCTGTAAGCGAAAGGAATCTATGCAATCACGCCGGAGATGGTGTATGTATGTTTGTGTGTGTGTGTGTATGCATGTGTGTTTGTGACGCTTGGCTTGTATAAACACAATAAGTCAAGATAGCAATGGTGGATAATTTTCAAACTTGCAATATAGAATTATCGTATTAAGAGAAGGATCCCTACTGTTTTTGGTGGAGGTCACAGGTCATGTGAATTCACCAGAGGTCAAAAAACGAAAATCTTGTAAACACGATATCTCTAGGTAGGAAGCATGGATGCTTTCTGTCAAAGACAGTTGTAAAATATTTTAAATTTCCTTAAGCCGGTTTATCCGAGTCCAAATACGCCAGGGACGCTCATTTGCATATCTAAAAGCCCGCGTTTGCCCACGTAGCAAAGGCATTCAAGCGGAAGGCTTTTGGCATGGGGACTGTAACTCTTTTTGGAGAAGAATAAGATAAGACTCGAAAGGAACGAGGATCGTTGGTTTTGTAGGAGCGTCGAGGCTCCAACACTACATCTTGTAGAATGAAGTCGCCGAAGACTTTATTCAGTCTCTGAGGGCTACTAAATTGTATCTAATAGAAAGAACCAGGTTACGCGCCGAGGCATGATTATCTGTAAGTCTCCATATTCTCTTCGTTTTTTTAATTAGGTCATTAAGTATCATCACGGGATGGACGTTTCACTATAGCACGTAAAACTGTAGCCTACTAAGCGTAAGGAAAATCTATGTGTGAAAGCTGTATCTGGTTCTTGTGACTCCACTCAACAGACCTATGCAGAAAGCTGTATTAAGTCGAGTAAATAAAAGGGAATGCTTGATCGCATAGGTTTGTCACTGCCGGTTTTACTTTACATTAATAATCTGGGTATGTGTGTATTATTGTATGTCGTGTATCCTAAAATGTTTTTACTGAAAATTGTTTTCAAAATTCTAAGAATTCTAAGAGGAGATAAAGTTGTCAGTCGTTTAAAATTAGAATGAAGCCCAATGAACTTTAAGGGGGCGCTGTGAATCGTATAATGTCGCATGATAATTGTATTAGTTGGGATATGTCTCTAAAGAGGTTATTTTCCTCTTTTGCAGGGTTCTTTCTTTCTTCCGTCCCTCGTTCTTTGCTTCCACTGTACCACTGTAAAGACACGCACCAGAATTGTCTATCAGTCGTCGTGAGTCCCTTTTCTGGCGTCAATTTATTGCGACCTCAGGCCGAGTTGTGACACTTTCCATACTTGGCATGTGGATGCGAAAACCTCGTAAACTAAATACTCAGTGGGAGGTACCTCTTAATTGCGTCCGGCGTTACATGAGTAACGAAAAGTTAGGCCTGAATTTTCTACCATTCCAAAGAAAAGTTATGGAGAAAAACATTTACTTTTTCACAAGCGTAACTGTTACAGTAATAATACTAATTCAAATTACCTTATTATCAACAAGTGAAAATGATGCGGTGACTATAGAATGATTAAAAATACCTTAAACTGAACGAGTGCATTGATGGCGTAGTGGATAAAAGCTCGGTTCCTCACGCAGACTCTCCGGCTTCGAATCTTCCCTAAGACACGTTTTTTTTTTTTCATTTTTTGTTACTCACTTTTAGGTGGGATTCAAAGGTCACATGAGATCAGCAGAGGTCAAGTTGTGAAAACATCGTAAAAATGATATAATCAAGAACTATAAATTTTCGGGATGAACTCAGTGCAACAAATCATCCCCTTTCAGCAAGGAATCACTAAGCCTTTGGGCTTTCTGGTTATAGATTTATTTAAGCGAGTTCTGATGACCTAAACGCCACTCCTTTGGGCCACTGAGAGAGCGAAGCACTACAGAGAGCCAATTCAATAGCTCCAGTCCACACTGCCAGACGTCATTCTCCCTTACTTTAAATTCAGTATTAAATGTGACTACTACCTTCAGTTACCTACCGTACGCAAATAATGGAAGGGCAGAAACCTATTTTCCCCTTCAAGGTGATTTAGGAAAATAACGTTAGTCTAACTTATATTTTTCTTGGAAAGTGTAAATTTTTTGAAACACGAAATCTCAAAATTAAGAATGGTTAGATGTAGGTTTGCAAGGCGGGAAATTGTCATTTCTTGCAATCTAGGAGGCAATTGTGAAAAAAAAATCTAGGAACACCGCAAGGCTTACTTAGGCCTATAGCGCTAGGCTTTGGTGTTGTCATTGACTGCATCCCCCAGTCTCAAAAAGAAAGCCACGTCCATGGAAGGATATACTGGTACCTCGAAAATGGTTTTCGGAGGTTCTCATTTCAGGAGCAAGAAACTTATAAGTACACTAACAAACTTACATGCAGCTAACAGATACGCATTATCACACAAAAGGCGGCCCATGCAAGTTGGAAAAGATTTATTTCTCTTTATGATTCTCACTATAGAACGATGGTCCGTGCAATGTTTATTTCGTTTGTCAGTGTCGCCATTCTCTACCTAATGACAAATGTTGCATACCTTGCCGTCTTAACTCCAGAAGAAATGATGTCTTCAAACGCTGTTGCTGCGGTAAGATTTTGTGAATCGACTTTTCGAGGAGTAAACGTAAGTTTTATAACATCTGTATATTTATGAAAACGGCAACTTCAAAACAAATGCTAGGTGCATGTTGTGGGAAATTTCCTTTGGTTTAGTCTTTCTAGGAATAAAAAAAAACAGTTGATCACATATGCAAGTGTCCACCTTGGTCACTTCAAATGAGAAGAAATACGTATTCCACTGCAAAGAACCTTTGGAAATTTTACCCTCATACAAAAGCGGCGATTTCTTCTCATTTTTTTTTTTTTTTGGGGGGGGGGAGGGACGTGACCAGATTTTCCAATAGTTTACTGTGTGAAAAATCAAAGTCAATGGGCAATGGGATTTCTCAAATATTGGGGGGGGGCATGTCCCCCCTTTTCCCCCGGGATCGCAGCCCATGCGGCCTCATAATGATAAACTAATTACCTAATCTTTCAAAAAGACACTGAATACATGCAGCTAAAGGAGTATACGGCGCCAATAGTACCGTAACCGTTGTATGAGGAAAGGTATATTGCACATCAATGGGCTTCCATTCAAGTGAAGGGTAATTCAAGACAAAATAATATATATATATATATATATATATATATATATATATATATATATATATATATATACTACAAAATGTCAAGAAATGTGCTATGGAGTAGGAATGAAGATACATCATTCAATTTATTTCATGAGCTCCTTGATCGAATCAGGTTGTTTAGCGTATTTAGAGCATGCATAAGTGATACTTGCTGTTTGTTTGTTTGTTTGTTTTCTTTTCCCGGGCAAGTCAAAGCTTTACTTTCCTCTCAACAGCTGTTTGCAGTACGTGTCATAAGTAAGAGATGGTCCTTTGTAATTTGGATGTGTGTAGTATGCTCAGCTGCTGGGAATTTAAACGGAACCACCTACACCAAGTCTCGGGCCTACTTCGTAACAGCTCGCAACGGGCAATTTCCTTTTATACTCTCAACCATACACATCACAAGAAAGACGCCACTAGCAGCCATCATCGTTTCGGTTAGTATGCAAATATACGGTATATACTGATAACCTAATGACACCGCCCTGTTCAGTCACACCAGCCTAATCACCTACGTAATATACTTAGAAATATTCCTAGGCCTATAACTGTGAACAAACGAACATCTCCGGACTTGAAATCAAGCCTCTTTCGACGCTTGAGCCCTCTCCTACTCACAGGAACTCCATTCTAACGGCTTCCATCGCCAGCTAGTGAACCCATGGATGTATCACCTTCTTCCATGGTGTACTCCAGTGCTGGCAAGCCAACCACAAGAGGAAACTCAAAGCAAAAAGATATCTTATGGTAATACTGATCAATCTCCCGCCTAAAGGTTGAAACGAACACGACCATGACTCAGACACCCACCACTATTTATCTATTTATCTGAACCCCCTGATAAACGCTCTGTCTATATATCTATCTGTCTGTCTGTCCGTCCGTCCGTCCATCCATCCATCCATCTTTATCTATATATTCGAAAACGAGACCCAGTAATTTGGAAGATACGGTGTGATTGCTCTTACAGGGAAGCTTTTGGGCGAAACCTTAAAAATATAAATATATTTCCGCAGTATTTTCAGTTTATATCCAAGTTAATCAAACTTTATAATCAATCAGAAATGCCTCAAAAAAAAAAAAAAAAAAAAGAAAAGAAAAGAAAAGAAAAGAAAAACCTCTTTTATCAGTTATTCCCCAGTTTTTAGTCGATCAATCAGTTAAACCAGCATTGTGTTTGTTCCTCGCAGCAATCTATGGTTTTCACTTTTTTGTGCAGGTCCCAATCACAGTATTGGTAATCTGGTCTGGTAATGTTTGGAGTGTTATTGATTTCCTGGTTTGTTTCAATCAAATCATGAATATTCTTACCATGGCTACAGTACCCTACTTGAGATGGAAAAAGCCAGAACGTAAGCTATCGTATAAGGTAAGATACCACTCGTCCTAGAGAGTTTAGTTTACCCTAGGCTAACTGAAGTCTTGCCCGAGACCTAGTACTATACTTGCTCACAGTTCAACAATACAGCTCCATGGATCAATGTTAACGAGGGACATTACTGGTTCTTGTGTAGTATTGGGAATGAGCATTCGTTTTATTAGATAAATACAAATTTACTGATGTCTTAAACATGCATTTTAGCATGTGGATGTCTCATGTCATGTACATGTATCCTATTGGTTTCGCTGGAGGTCGGAGGAACCCAGGAGTCATAGGCGTAGGAGGCAGGGTCTGCAGCCCCCCCCCCCCCCCAACAAAATATTTTTTTGAAAATTCGGGCAGTATGCTGAGAATTTTTGCGGGCACCTGCTGAAAGAAAAATAATGCAGTGATGTAGCTAAAGGTAATCAATAGTTAAAAAGCTTCCTTAGTAATTGTAATGAAGTTCTGATTTGAATTGCACAGCACCTATATATTCCGTATTAATTCACTAGTGTGTTTCAGGCGCGGATCCAGAAGGCGGCGCAGTGGCGCACCCGGCGCACGCCCCCCTTTTTTCGATGACCAATGATTTTTTTCACCAGCGATATGAAAAAATGAGCAGATAGACATGGAAGATGTGCTTCCCAGATGCGAAAAAAAAAGGCCTTCAAGATTTTGAAGACCTTTTTTTCTTTCTTTTTGCTCGTCGGCCTTCCCGACGATGTGTGCGCCCAGGGGCGGATCTAGGATTTTTCGTTAGGGGTGGGGGGCGCGCTGACGGTCGATCATCTGCCCGAACGAATATCTAAGCGGAGCGCCACCATCAGTTGGCGCTGAGCGTACAGAAAATTTTGAAAAATCAGATAGCCGGAAATGGTATTTCCCAGGCTTATAAGTAGAATCTAAGCAGTCGTTACTTTGAGCTTTTGTTTGCCAAAAAATGTTCCCTTCAATCAAAAGTGAGAAAATTGCAAAAACTTGCTTCATGAACTAAACCAAAATTTACTTGATCTTGATTTAAGCTAAGATTACTCTTTAAACACTTTTGATGAAATATCTTTCCAAAAGTATGTCGTAATGTTATAGGTCCGGAAAAAGTGGTCTAAAGATAAGGGGGATCCTTACACAAGGTACAGAGAGGAGAATCTTTTCTTTTTAATTTTGAATAAAAATTCGTCACAACCTATAATTCTACGAACGTAAAAAACTGAAAGAATTGAATTTTGGGGTCTCCAACAGCTTCAAAGACGATGGTGAAAATATCTGACCAAGAATACGATGCACTACTGTAAGATTCATATTTGAGATCGCAGTAGCTTTTAAAGTCTTTTGCTTGATGAAATATACCACTTTAGTGTCATGTGCATGAGAGATAAACATTGTTAAACGCTTTGCATTATCATTGATTTCATTAGTGGCATGTAGATTCAGTCTCCACTCCCTCGGGATAGCAGAATTTTTCCATAATACAATGTAAAAGGAAAAATACTAGTAAAATTACATTTATGGCAGAAATCATTCTAATTAAGCACTCAGTCGACTCTCTCATTAAAAAAATTACTTTGTAAGTTTTAGTGACCATGAGAGCTCTGGCATAGATAAGTTTATTGTCAATTTTAATAAGAATTATTCAAAATATATTGATTAGCATACACATCCGGAGGGCGTAAAATAAGATCAAGTGCAACAGACATCATAAATACTTGTTTTCAATGATAACATATTCATTGGGAAGGTTACATCAAAACACATATATTCCGCCATATTTCTTGAGCTTACTATCAAACAAAACTTTCCAAAAAGCAAAGCCATCCTGAAAATAATTTTTCCCTCATTTACACTTTAAGCTATAAGCAAAAGAGCATAATTCGACCATTCCTAAACCACCTTCACATTTTGCACATATTAGAACAGAACGTTTCCCCTAATTGTCTGGTGTGTGTGACCAAATAAATTTATATAAAATACTCTCTAGTTCATGAAAAAAGGAAGAAACGGGATCACAGATTGTATAAAATAATGGTTTTTAGAATGAACGTGTATGTGGATAATATGGCATCATAGCCTTTATGGCAAAAAAGAAATCAATCCCAAGTTTTGATCGATGCTATAATCAGTACACTAATTGTAAAAAGTTAGGCTGGATCCAATCCAGCTGATGTTCACAACTGTTAGGTACAAATGTCGATTGAATTTTCATTCCTCGTAATTACCTTGAAAGGAATGGGATTGCAACTGATAGCATAATTTACATTTACATACAGTTTGAACTTCCATTATCGATGGTGCGTAGCCTATGGACATTTTCACGGTTCTTTTGTTTTTCCATGACGAGGGTATGATAACATTAACGAGGATTTCCGTTGATTAAAAAACTCCACATCTGATGAACCCAAATAGCAGATGGATTGTAAGAAAAAGTTTAGTGTTCTACATAAAGCGTGGTCCGAAATAGGGTTGAGACCTTCGATATCACTCTATTGACATTTTATCGGAAAACTTGACACTGTGTGCTCTAAATTGCTATTAGTTTGTAACAATGATAATTACATAGTTTGAAAATTATAAGATAATGCAACATTATGTAGAAATAAGTAGGCTAAATGATCTATTTAGTGAAAGTAAAAAATGAGCTTAGGAAAATTTTAGGTGGGGCGCGCGCTGGGTGCGCCCCGCCTAAATCCGCCACTGGCGCCCCCTTTCTCAAAATCCTGGATCCGCCCCTGTGTTTTTTAATGGTTAATCTTATATTATTATTATCAGTGGTGTATTTCGACAGGCTATTGGGCCATTGGGTCATCCCCCTCACTGATGCCGATTTTTTTAAGTACCTAAAACAATTTTTAATTTTTTTTTCAATTTTTAATTTTAATTTTTTAACACAAATTCTACTTCAAAGGTAGCATATGTGGCACCAGATTTCATGTAAGGACACCTGTTTTTCAAAAATTTTCAAAGGGAAGGGGAACCCCTCCCCTTAGACCCCTCCCCCAGGTCGACGATCACACAACATAAAGCATAGGCCTACCCCAAAACCCATGAGAGAAATCCTGGCTGCGACACTGATTTTTATCATTATTACTGTAACGACTTCCCCCAAAGTTATAATCAATATGGAAGGGTAGTAACACGGCAAATGATTGTATGAAATTGGCATGGGTGTGATAACCGATGCATACCTGTATGATATGTACATTAACATGTTGAATGCGCATGGGGCGAGAGGAATTTTTTGGTTATATTTTTCGGGCAAGTCGTTACAGCTCCCCCCCCCCCAAATCAACTTGGGCTCCTACGCCCATGAACACACACCCACCCACACACACACACGCGCACACATACACCCAGACACTCACACACAGCTTCACATTTCTGATGTTAGGTAATTACAATATCTCATTTCCCTGTACTGTACATTACATGTGGCGAGATAAGGTAATAATCACGCACGAGATAGGGACGCAAATCATGTTGCTTCTCGGCCGTTTGAATAAGATCCTGTGTAGTTTTTTTATCTTTTCAGCCAGTCTAGAATGGAGCCACGCATGATAGACTCATGATGAAGAGTTCTGAAGGTTGAGATGGTTTTCACATTAAGTGTGAGAGTCTCTTGGGAACGTAGCTCCTTAGGGGAGCAGAACTCCAACCGGTTTGGGTTTCTCCCTTCAGCTCTTCGCCAGAGCCTGGGGGACTTTGCAAAACTGAGTATCCTAGGAACTCCCTGAACAGATCGCAGATGTATAATGCCAATATACATTATGTGCTGCTGTATGACAGAACTATTCGAGAACCCATTCGATCTGCAAGGTTAAAATCACTCCGTTTGTGGTAATAACGTTTAAAGACACAAAAATACCCCTCCTGATCTTACACTATAAGGCCACGGTGTTTGGATAACTTAGAAAAACTTGGCAGCTTGTTTCATTGACTTTTACATTCCATCAACTGAGTTTTGAGAGCTTTTCTTCGAATGTTCACTCGAAACTTAGTTGACAGAGCTTGAAAAAGGTTCATGGATGGAATAAAAAATACCTCCAACTTATTTAGTTACAGCCTATCTCAACACATTGGACTTTTGGTGTATTCTGACACAGTAAATCTTCTGACACAGTAAACCTGTCAACTTACCTCTTTTTCACACGGGTATCTTCCATGTTGTTTCAAAATTACACAAAGAGTTTATGACGTACCTTTAAACAGTTTTTCATCAAAAAAAAAAAACTGCCGCGTGATTAAAAAGAGTGGTACAACATTTTTGTATACTAGGGTACTTAAAACCAATTGGGATGTCTACATTTGCCTAGGAAGCCGCATCAATGGAGTTGGCATCTCTGTCTAAAGCAATAACGATTTTTACGATCATGAAATGATCATGGTTCTTGACTTGACTATATACTCCTTCTGCTGTCCGCTCCTTTGAATATTGTTCAACTTTAGGATGCACTATATTTTGTCAAGCAACGATGATGATACTGAAAGGTGTTTTCTCCCATTTGTTGATTCCTTGATCTCACTCAATTCTTTATTTCACTATCGCAGGCCTGTTCGAGGGCTTCTCCTTCATTCCAGTGGTCTTGGGGTCAAAACTGCTTTGGGAGTATTCCATGTTTTGACCTGGAGACGTACAGCCTGCGTGACTTTTCTTCAGTAAAAAGCATGTATCTGGTGGCGCAAGATTTAAGTCCTACCTCACAAACTCGTGTATACAGGATTTTGAAATAAAAGAATATTTTTGTTGTCGGAGAAGGGTATTCTGTTTCACTTACCGAGAGGTGGAAGATAAAAAGAAACGGTACTGTTTTACTCTGGTAATGGGCATAAATTCATACACAAAGTTCGAAGTTAGATCGAACGAGGGTTCGTTCTTGTTGTAATCTAGTGACGAAGCCAAAATTTTCAAAGAGTGCACATTTCTGTGAGGGTGCGATCGCAGACGGGAATTATGAATGTCGCAGGTGCCGTGGAATAGCAGAGGGCTGGTCAAGGGTAACATCAAAGGTCAGCTATGGAGGCCCAGGGAAGACAATGCGGTGAGATATCGTGAGCATTAGTAACTCCTACCTACAACAGGTATTGCAATAAATTGGAGTAAAGGCTTTATTTGCCCCCACCTGTTACTGTATTGTGACTGGTGATAGGCCTATACGAAGATTTGAAACGAATAAAAGTACTGATTGAGACTAATTTGTATCTCTCAACAGGCACCATTGTGGAGCCCTTTTGTTTACATTGGGTTTACGTTGGCTGCAGTGCTGATGTCCGCCTACTCAAATCCACTTCAGATTGGGATCACAGCTGCTCTCATCTGCATCGCCCTCATTTTTTACGTACTGAATCAGCAGTTGAACAGGTCAGCTCGAGCTCAAGAAAAATTGAGTAAGTTCTCTTACACAGTTGCAACTCTGATATGGGTCAACTTAAGAAAGGATATTAAAAGTATCCAAGAATATTCAAAGATCCCAACTCGCCCCCTCCCCTCCCACACTTAGGCCTATACACGCAAGAATTTGTAACACATTTGCACAAACATGAAGGATTCCAAGACTACTAATTACTTCTAAGCTAAGGGGTGTGGTGTGGAGCGCCATTTCCTCACAAGAGTCTTTCCACCCTAGCCGCCCTTGCTGGAAACTCAGGCTTGAAACTGATAAATCACTTCCGCATTTGAACCCCCCATTCCATGAGATGATGTCTCCCCCTGCACCTCACGAAAACAAATTGAAAATGTCACTGCTTCTGAGTGTTTTGAATTATAATTTACATAGGCAAAGAGTACAAATATATCTTGCTCCTACAAGAAAGTAGCAGTCTTGCCTTAACCGGTGGAGTTAAGAGGCAGCTTATCAATCTGAGGGGAGAAGCAAAATGTCAAAAGGTGGAGGGGGACAGCATCTGAAGGGCACTCTTCATAGTCCCGAATATAGATATATGTATATGTATGTGTTTATTCCCTTTTCATTTTCAAAAGGGGCACACATTACCATTTTCAGAAAATTGGGGTTGGGGCACGTGTTCCCAGTGTCCCCCGGTTCCTGCACCCCTGATGAGCCTACCATATAGATTCGAATATTATCTATGAGAGTAAGAAAAGTGAACACTAAATATTAAGTTATGTCATCTTACCTGTTTCTTTCTTAATGTGCACTAATATAACTAAGCTTATGTTACACAACAGAAATTTCATTCTTTTTTCAGAACATGTCAACGACTTTCTGCAGAAACTTTTTTTCTCAGTCGAACAAGAAATGAAGACCTATTAAAACTGGATGTTCCTACACCTGTACGGCTCCCAGATGACATGTTTTAAGCACACAGCAAGGATATGTACTGGATATTTGCAAACTAGAAATAGTCCATGTCCTTTGCGCAAAAGGTGGGGTTTCGGGGACGGCAGTCCCCAGGGTCCCCAAAGTATACATTTGAGGGTAAAAATGTGTTCTTAGGGCAAAATTCTTTTCCCACTTGTTTGTCAATTAGGGTAAATTTCCAGGCAAACACGTCCCAAGTTTTGCTTTTATTTTTCGGGCAAGTCGTTACAGCCCCCCTCCCCCCCCCAATCAACTTGGGCTCCTACGCCTATGGTTATGGTGTTAGGTGGGCTTGCTTCAAGTTCACTTTGGGTGGAAAATGTGATATATTTATCCGCTAATATTTCGAGAACCACAAACAGAAATTTAATGCAAATTTACCAGCAAGATTAGTTTAAGTATCCGCCTAACATATCAAATACTAAATTTAGGCCTTAACCCTAATTCTGTTCACTATGATACAGAAGAAAGTTTGCCTCCAGACTCATACCTGACCTTCCAAACCGGTACTTTTCCCAAGTCCCCTCGACTCTCTGGCGAAGAGCCAAGGGGCGAAACAAAACGATACTCCCGAAAAAGTTCTGCTCCCCAAAGGAGCTATGTCCCCGAAAGGACAACAAAGTTAACTGACCAACCTCTCGACCTTCAGACCTCTACCTGACTTTCCAAACAGGTTATTACTATTACTGAAGACCGACTTGCCATTGTGATTTATATTGCAATTTGATTTAACAGTCTTATTTGGGAGAACAATTAATACCATAAAAGTTAAAGTAGTTCTAGAAAAGTGTATAGTATTAGAACTTAAGGACACATCTGAAATGATGACTCGGGGATTGTTATGGGAACGTCCGAAAAATTATACATTTGTTTCTCTCTCTCACCTCATGAATACTATGAAAAAAATTGGGTTGGTTACAGACTTCCTTTGTCTCCCTAATACCTTTGTAGTTTCCCGTATGTTTTAAAATTAATGGATGCCGTCTGACTGTCTTCTTTCATTGTGAAGTAACTTGAAGGGGATTGTTTGGTATTTATGTTGTATTTATATTGGAGCGGTAATGTCTGTACAATGAATCGGCTACAATACTGCCATGCAATTGTTCATATAAAAATATGCTTGTGGACGGATTTTTTTATGTTAATTTCATTGGAATAAGATTTATTTTTTAAAATTATATTGATGCATTGCTTATTCAAGCACATATCCCATGGAAAGTCATTTGCACTTTTTGCCATTACTATATTACTATATATTCCATTGCATTTAAGTGTGGTCATTCATGGACCATGATTAATGGAGTTGACATATTAGAGATATGGCACTCCTTTTATATCTTTCTAGAAATAAAAGTACGTGGATGTTCCAACTGCTGGAGTGAATAGGGTCGCTGAAATTTTAAAATCGTTTTGCCAACATTTTTGAATTTTATAATTTTCAACGTCGTACGTGACAACTTTACGTAGCGAATGATTTTTTACAATAGACCTTATGCGTTGACGTCACGTGACGTCATTGAAGAGGGCCCGGGCAAACAATGAAGCACACTATACACACGACGTAGACCTCGCAAGAGCTCGTGGTACACTTTAGTATTGCTCCAGACCGTAGCACTAGTTTTTCACACTACCGTACAGCGTGCATTACGACCTGTAGTGCCTTACTTTGCTAGAACGTGTGAGAAGTAAAATTTTACCAACGCTTGACCAGTACAAAGTAGACTTACGCGCTTATTCCAACCCTTTCACAAATTAACTGTCTGCATTTGTGTTGGTGTTATGATACGCACTTACCTCTGTCTGTGCCCTGTGACGTCATATGCATAAGGTCTACTGAAGACAAAATATAGCAGACTTCAAGAAAAGTGAGTCTTTAAAACATCATGTGTACCCGCTTCGTTTCTTTAAACTCGTTGTCCCCTACAGTTTGCAAGTTTCGTCTGGTCTAAAAGAGATGTATCGTTTACTCGAATACAACGAAACATAGCACAATAGGATGGAGGACCCGATGTTATACAAGATGTTTACTGCATGTATTAAAACTTGATACTTTTCCTAGTATTTCGTATTGCCTATACTAAAACAGTACTGCGAATCAGGCCCGTAGCCAGATAAGATGCTGGGGTGGGGGGGGGGGGAGGCAGCTTCCACGGGGCGAAACATGCTTTTAGTGCGGGATTGGGAGAGATGAACTGAAACGCATTAAGGCGAATTTTTTTTTCCAGGGAGGCTTTGCCCCTCTGCCCACCTCCCGTTCCGGTTCGCTGTGAATACTTAAGGCCTACGGTGATTAAGGTCGTCATAACTGGCCACCGCAGGCTTTGCTTGTGCATCCCGCGATGGACCCAGGAGCATACGCAGGGGATCAATGGGTGTTATTGTCCCCAGAAGCTATCGCAGCCCCACCCCCCCAAACAGCCCCATGTCAAGTCCCCCTGCATATGTGAACCAGAGGTAGTTTTTCACCCAGGTATTTTGGCCCATCCCCAGCGATGCTGTTACTGTGTGTAAATTGTTACAGATTAAAGGGAGAATGCAGTCACCCCAATAAAGAATTGTAGAGTAGACTATCCTATTTCCTGAATGGATCTTGAGAATCATGTGACAGTATTTTCTCACTCAATTGTAAAATTTACAAGGAGCAACTGCTTGGTTTACCTTGAATATGCAATATTTATGTCCTAAAATATTATGAAAGATACTTGGAAGAGAAATAAGAAGAAATTTGTGACATTTAGCTATTATTTCAAGATAAGTTTGGGGTGACTGCTTTTGACCTTTAAATACTGCCTGTTAAAATATAATACGCATAATAACGCCATACTCGTTCCCAACACCTCGACTTTGGATCAACAGGATACGCGTCAAAAATCGAGGGGTTGGGATGTCATTGTGTCATTGTGCCATTGTGTCATTGGTGACGTCATTGTGCAATTTTGTTTTATATTCTACATTTAATGTGAAACACTTTACACATAGTTATTGTTGATCCATTTTTCTTCAATGTGCAAAACAAGTTAATGGTACATTTGCTATTCTCAGACACCAATTCTCACCATTTAAATAACATCCGGTTTTGTACCGAAAGACAGCCAGTGAGACCACCATGCCCCCCTTACTTTTGAAAGTGGAGGGGACCCCCCCCCCTCACTTTTTCCAGAACACTTACGAAAATAGCAGGCACATGTTTGTTTCCACAGCTTGCAATATAGCTGATTCAACAGAGTCAGACTCAAAAATGGAGGAAACAGCCGTTTGTGGGATTAAAATAGTGAGAAAATGTCTCAGATTACACCACAGATTATCTGGCCTCCAAATTTTTCTAGAAATCCTCAGTGAGTCCCGGATCTTCCCTCCCTTCTAGGGCTTCGTGATTTTTGCTTGAAGTAGTCCTGGTCAAGGTTTTGTCGCCCACACCCCACTTTTGAGAAACTGCTGATGCTCTTGTCTCCGCTAGCCATTTAAGTGCACAATTAACTTTGCTCTCTCTTAAGTTTTGTCAAAGACGGTACTATTTAGCTAAATTGACAACGAAATGCCATATTCAGGCGAAACATCCATGGCCATGTACATCCCCATTGACTTGGACATTCGTAGAGGCACTATGGTAAATATCACATACAAATACATGTTCATGGCCTTCAAATGAACTCACTGAATTAGGATATCCCAATGCATCCTTCAAGTTGCCACCAGCATAAACAAGCCAGTACCTGGAGGCATGAACCGGAATCTTGTCAAATACTGGACTAAATTTGATTCAAATTGACTAGATTTGGTCAAAAAATAAAAACAATTCGCTTCATTTTTAGCCAATTTAATCTAGTAAAATATTTGACATGATTTCGGTTCGTGGTCCGTGATAAGACTGTTTTCACCTTTTTTAATGGAACGTATCAAAATAAATTTTTTTCACCCACGGAACAAGCTCTCGTTTTAAGTATTGCGTGGCTATTGTCATGGAGAGACATCTTTCCATGCCTCTGCATTTATATAATCCCTCTTATTGATTGAAGTTTCTTTCACAATGAATTTTTCTATGTAAGCTTCACTATCATCAGTGGGTATATGATGGGGGGGGGGGGAGGGGGGACCGTGTATTTTGGACCGGTTGGTAATTTGGACCGCCACCAGGTCGAGCAGTTACAAAACCGGTGGCAACATTCCACAATACCCCATGAAAGAAAGTGTCAATACGATAACATGCTTATGTTAGCTCCAAATTTTCATGTTACATATAATCTTATATTTTAATTTTTCTTAAATGACACATGTTGATCTTATTTTCTGAAATGTAAACTTTGCTTCATGTAGACTTCCTTGAGAGGTTGTTGTTTGAACAATTATTTTGGCAGCTTTCTCATTCAACCTGATGTTAGTGAACTGAAGAGCCGACTCCCAGTGGCCTCATGCTGTATAAAAATGTAATGACACTGACTAATGTGTAATGACCACTTAGCCTCAGCATGTGAAGTGTGTACAGTGTGGTTCAAATTACACATGATCGAGGAGTCCATATTACATTCACACAAGTTGTAGTTCATATTACATATGAAGATGGTTTTAACTACACATGGTAGCCTGTGTGCAATTTGGACCATTAGATCATGCACCCTCCCCTTTGTTCTGAGCAGTAGCATTGCATGACCCAAAAGAAAATATCCAGGGGTGGCACCAGATGGAGGAAGGTGGACCTTGCTATCAAGAGGGCAATTCCTTCAATAGGGACCTAAAATTTTCGGCGCGTTTCACGCGCAGTGGGCTAGATTTTATTTAAGTTTCTTCTATTGTTCTGTTCCAGTGTAATTAATTAGTACAAGCCCTTGCACCGGGAATTTCATCCAATATCGCATATAATAGCCTAGTTATTGATAATAGCCTTATATTCACTTACGATCAGTGGTGTGGTGCTATACGATAAGCCAGGCCGGTATGCGGGGGGGGGGGGCTCGAGTGGTTCATCAAAGCGTTCGTTTTTGAAACCGAATATCCCTTTGACATCAAACCCCCTTTATGAAGTAGGTGGTTCGTCACTACTTATGACTTCTTACTTCCTCTTGCAATGCAGAAACTGGCATTGTTACAAATTAAACGCATTCCAAATGAATATTAGGACACCGCTGAGATATTTTCATGTCTTTCCGGTTTTTTTTTCAAACCTCCCCCGCCTGTTACCTGAAAAAACTCCCTATAAAGGGACTTGCTTCCTACGCCTCTGGAAGGGTTGTGCCACCAGGAAGAGCAAGATTGTTCGCCCTCTTTCCCCACATATGCACATTTTTCGCCGATGGAGCAATCTGATATGGGTTTGCGACATTCTCTGTGGTGACAACTAATGGCCAACCCCTTGAAGTTTCCCTGCAGATGATGATCCTACAGGCCCATTTCACCAACGCCACATTTTTTTCTTACGGAAAAGCAAAAAGTCACTATGCTGGGGTTACAAGCGAGGCGCAGACATGCATATATTCAAATGGTAAATCAGTCGAAGTAGGGCAATGGCGCCACAGCTGCGTGTAATATACCGTGCATGCATCCCGTGTAGTGAACAACTAGTAGTGTCAGTGTGTGTAGTGGAGAGAGGCAGTGTACAAAATAATATTCAGGGCCGGATCCAGGGGGCGTAAGGGACTTAAGGGGCGTACGCCCCCTATTATCATCAAAGCAATGATTTGATAACAGAATTTTTCATCTCCAACCTAAAATCTTTGCACCATGCACTTTCTGCAGACGGTTACGACCCCCCTTTCTCATATTCCTGGATCCGGCCCTGATGTTTGCTAAGTTCGTTCCACGTGTGCCCTCAACAAGGCCGCCTAAACAAAAGATGACGTCATGTGATACGGTCTTTTTTTGAACCCCCTCTTGAAAAATCCTCCTGGGCCTGTAAGCCGGCGACTCGCCGATGGAATTATTAATATTTCATAGGCTATGTTATCCCCGATAAATATAGGGCCCAACTGTCCTGACAGTTCAATCTGTTTTTGCTCTAAATGACAACAGACTCTATTTATGGCACAGGCCTACCAAAAAAATTTTTCTCAATCATCCACTGAGATTAACAAAAAACAACAACAACAACAACAACAACAATTTGAAAAAAACTGGACACCTCACGTGTACCACGGATATTATGCAAAACATGCTCTGCGATGGCCTGGTAGAGTACAAAGATTTTCTTCATGTCCCTTCCCGTCGGCAAAAAAAAAAATCCTCTTCCCGTCGACATCGGGGCAGCCGGGGCGTCGGGTCCTTCTTCCAAACCCTGCACGCTTGACTCAGGGAGTTCCTATTTAGCAATCCCCCCTCCCCCGGACGGGGAGCACAGGCTCCAGGCTGTCGGGCAAATCCTGGGGCAACCCCTGAAAATATCCTGTCCATCCGTGTGTCAGAGTAGTGCTTCGAAATTGGGTTGGAATGTGACAAAATGTTAGGAAATTTTGCTGTTTATTTCAGGAAATTTGATTTTGAAATGTGGATGCACCGCACGTCTTCGACGATTCTAGTAACATTGTACATACTACTATGTGTACTGCCTACTGGATGCGCCTGGTTGAAAGACAGTTCCAGTTGCTGCACCGCTTCCTGAATGTTTGGTAACATTGAGTTGATAATTTGCAGAGTTTACTTTATATTTGCAAGGTTATAGGCATTACCAAAGTTTTGCCAGCTGGTTTTTCTCAGGCCTGAAAAGATGCATACTTTGTTTTCGCGTAACTAATCCCTACGTATTTTAAGCCCAGGGTTCCTGCATGCTAGCCCTTGCAAGGCTTGAATAGGGCTGTTTTCGTTGCACTCCTCCATTAAAAGCTCTTGGGCAGAGTCTACAATTTTTTTACACCTCCCGGCCATTATGTCGAGAACCTCTCACACTCGTAAAATACAACATTTTCAAACCAAACCTCATCCGTCAACTCTCTTGAATCCAGTCTGGAAAGTTTGTAGGCTATCTGCTACACTGAATTTTTATGCCAGTCACCTCTTTTTTCAAGTTTTACACCACGCCAAATTGTTGTACTGTGTTTTAATTACAGTGTGCATGTAAAAGACAAGAAAATCACGCCATCAAATTGGTGTATAAGGTCTTCACTGCGCGCCGAAGATCTTCGGCGTAACATACATGTTTTCCAGATGGGTCTTGCAGTGTTCTCCACTAGCTGTTTTGTCCGGGGCTCCGCCGTACAAAATCTGCCACACGTACTGCTTTAGCGCCCGGACAAAAGTTGCCGCCCGCACAGAAAATTGGCCCGCCCGGTCGAGAAGTTCTCTGTACACTCAATCACAAACACCACAACTTTGTCATTTGACTGCCTTTTATATATTTGATTTCAAATACTCATGACAAACAATGTATAATAAAACATCGGAGATGCAAACCCAGCTCACTTGCACCTGAGCTCTTATATCATTCAATATGCACTTAGGCTACTACATTTCTTTCATAATTATGTTTCCACATTAGGAATCCGTTACCATCAAACTTATAGCCTACACTAAACGAAACCATTCAATTGAACTGTCCCCTATAGGTTTCCCGATTTTCACCCGAAATTTCCATTAAAGTGAACTACTTCATTCTTGAATATGTCAAAGTGGAAACTGGAGCTTCAGATTTGCAAGGGAGGGTCTAAGGGGTCAAAGGGGAGGGGGACATCCCCATTCCCCTCCCCTTAGACCCCTCCCCCAGGATGGCGATCACAAGAGCCCCCGGACAGAAACAGACCAGTGGAGAACCCTGGTCTTGAATATATCAAATATTATCGATAATGGTAAACGCCGAAAATTTTGCAGGATCACAAGTGAATGTGAGGCCTATTCAGCATGTCGACTAGCCACCGTGCAGACATGCAAGGAACAGTGATTGCTTAGCCTATTCACAACTCGACCAGCAGCCATACTTCACATACAAGTATTCAGAATTTTTTGTTCTAGCATGGTGATACCTTACGTACATAGAGAATGTGATATAGGGGTAAATGAGGGGGTTTTTGGCCATGTGGGGGTTTCTGGCCACATAATATTGCTCATCATATTTGTGCTCACCCTAATCATGAAAAGTCTATGTAAACTGTCCTACCACAAATTAGGGTTTCTCTTACATACAGCAATGCTTGCCACTTGCCATCAATGATAGTAGTTCTATGTACTGAGATCTCTTCAAATTTGTAAAGAAGAAGTGCATTTGTCATATATTCCTATGGTATGATTTGAGATAAGAATATTCCCTTCAAAATAAAGCCCCTATCTTAACCAAAATATGACAAAACCATGCCAAATTTGAACACTTTAATGGAGACGAGTGTAGTATGTGTGCTGTTGATCCTGCACTCAGTTGAAATGACATCTCCTACTATATTAGGGGGGTGTCTGAAAACCCCTCACAAAATATGGCATGCTGGGGTTTTTGTCCAGTAGCCCTTTAAAGGCCCAATAATCTCCCCCAAAACTGTAAAAATTCACCCTGCTAACTTTAGGCTACTTCTATCCCTTCCAATTTAAACAAAATCACCATAGTACACCTTCAAGACAGAGCCACAGAAGTCTACACTGAGTTTCTATTCTTCAAGGCCATACTGACACACAGCTGAGTGTGAGCCTAATTGGGAATTAAGCGGACTGTACAAGCCATCACTTTGACCAACCACAGTCGAGCTATCAATTGAATAAAAGTCAATCAAAGTGCATTGTATTGAGTACTATAGGGCTATTCCTAATTTTGTCTGGAGGAATGCCACAACCCCTACAATTTGTTGACCATGGTGGACAGAAACCCCCTCCCATGTGTCCGAAAACCCCATCTTACAGTATGTGGATGAAAACCACAGCATCACATTTGCAGATTGTTTTGTGAAAAGCTACTTTTTCTCTCATGACAACCATCAAAAACATACAGATAAGGAAAGGTAATTTCAAGTTACTTGCAAAACTCTTTTGCTGTATTGTAGAATAGCAAACATTAACCTTGGTACATGCCAAATTTCATGAGATAAAAGAATCCACTCCCAGCTATCTCCCATCTTAGAAACTTTCCCACAGCCTTCATTGGTAGTCATAGCTGTACAGGACTCTTCCAGTTTGGGGGGGGGGGCAGAAAATTTTTGCCCGAATCTCAAAAAGTTGCCCGAATTTCGTTGCAGTTCAGGTCATAAAATAGACCACCAGACCACTACATGCGCACGAAATGCGCAAAAACTTTTGAACATTTTTCGGGCATTCGATCAAAAATTCGGGAACTCAGTAGAAAATTCGGGCAATCTTGTCACTTTTACTTCATCTTTGCTGGAATTCCATCTATTCTGTGTCCGAATTTTTGTCATTTCCTGCCCGAATATTCGTCCTCAGAAATTTGGGGGGCAGTCTGCCCCCTTGCCCCCCACCTCGTATGCCTATGATGGTAGTAGGCTGATCAGCATGATGGAAAGTTAGAAGAAGGATGGTTTGGGTCGCATGGAGATTTGAAAGACTGCCACTCAAGCTGTCGTACATATACAGGTAGTAAAATGAGAAAGTTGGAATTGGCTGACTGAAAAAATTTACATTTCTGAAAACATTTTAATGTTTTACTTCATAGTACATTGCAAAAGTTGTCATGTTCCAGTTATCTACAATTGTCACTTCTGTCAGTATGTCATGTTTGGACAGCAAGGAGAAACTACATTCAAGGGAGTGGTGGAATATTTTTAGCCATGGCCCCTTCACTTACAGTTTTCATTGTCACTGATGGGAATGTGAGGGTCTCGCCAGGAAATTTTTGAAATTAAACACTGTTAGATGTGGTTTCCTGGCATCTGGTAGTAAAGATAATTCACAAACTTTGAAGTGCACCTGAGTCCCGAGGGAATGTTAGACCTACTGGACTTGTTGAGTTCATTTTATGTTTTTATGCAAATCAATTCGAGAGTTCAGCTAGAGGAAAGCTTTTGGAATCTTGTGTTGAGCCCTGGTGTAAATTAGTATGTACCTCATTTTTTTTTCAAAGCACCTCCCTGCCACTCCTTAGTGCTCATTATTGCAAAATACCCCCTAGGGGATGGTAACGCCCCCATTGGGAACCACTGCACCAGCATATGGTACTAGCAAAATGACCAAACTTTTCCCCTCTCTTGGTTGTGATTGCCCTTTGATGGCTTCTTTCTCACCCATGAGAGAAACAACTATTTACTCTTATCCATCAGATTTTATAGTATGTTGTCCATGCACACATACAGGAGATTGTATTCTTGTTACTCTACCTTTGGCGCAGCCATATTGGAAATGTCAAGGCAATAAAGGGCTGTGATTGGTCAAGAGGATATATTGCATATTGCTTAGAATAAAACCAGGCATTTATCCCATTTTGTGGAAGAGATGCATGTATATATATCACAAAGCATAGATCTGTGGCAGATAGCTTATGTTTGAAACTGCAAAGTTGATTCATGATGAAGCTGAGTGATGTTTTCAAGTTGTGGGGGGAATTTTGAATTATTTGAATACGGTGTTCATTATGTTTTGGAACTAAACTCTTCATTTGTATTTTGTAATCTAAAGTGGGCATAACATATAAGCAGGAGTGATGTCATCTTGTCACATTGATGAGCAGTCTAAAGTGTCGATAGTGTTTTGACTTTGAAATAGACAGGGTATATGTTTCCCATAGGGAATGTCAAGTCTGCAAAATTCCAAGTCTCATGCCCCAGGTGCGTTCACACTACAGAAGGAAAACGTGAGACTATGGAGGAGAAAATTTGCAGTAAAATTTGAAGAGACACAAACAGTGTTGGTTTATTGAGGTTATGATGTCAAGCATGTTTGTTCCAAGTTGTTTGTTCCCAACAAACCGTGACAACTTAGAAAATGTATATCTTCATCTGCTAATATCTTGAGAACTACAATTAGTAACTGAATGCTAATTTTACTAGAATGCAAGTAGCCCTCTTACATATCAAAACTGAATCAAGCTTAAACCTGCCTTTAAAAGGAACTTTAAATAAAGACTCTTTTTTCATTTACCAATATCAAAAAATAAATAAATGTAACTATTCATGTGAAAAGTTCATGCAATTCCTGTTTGTAGTTTTTGAGAATGAAACAGTTGAAGATATGACTTTGATATGTGCAACCCAGAATGAACTTGAGGGAAGCAGCAGTGATGACATCTTCTCACATTAACATACTGTCTTATGTTTTTCTTGAAATTGAGATGACGTTTAATCCTTAATAATCTGATGCAATGCCAGAGGTCTATTGGAATTTTAAAAACTGCAAACCCTGTAGAAGTTAACACTATCTGATTCAAAGTCAGAACTACACAGGAGATTGAAAAGCAGTGAATATGAACACTGTTCATCAATGGAAATGACTTCATTTCTGTCTGCTGTTAGGGTATGTAGATACAGTGTGTAGTATTTTTAATTGTTTAAGAATATAGGAATCAAATGCAAATTTCATCACAATGCTTGATTCTAGTGCCTTGTTAAATAGTGTGAAAAGTTTCACCATAGAACCCATGTCTTAATTTTTCCACCATTTATTAAGGTATATTAAGCCCATGGGAAGAAAAAGTTGGGAAGCTTGAAGGCTCCTTCTGGGAAAATTTGGGCACTTGGAGGGAAATTTTGCTTTTGTACATGAAAGTAGAGAAAGAATTGTGGAAAATTTTAAACCCTTCCTAAAACTATACATTTTTTCTAACCCTAAAGAAACCATTTAGTGAAAGCTTTGTAATAGAATTATAACCTAGAAATGTAAAAAGAGGAAGAAAAGTGTAGTCATAAGCATGACCATTAGAAAAGGGAGGAGAAGGGACTGAGAATTGTCTTTATGATAATTATCTCAAGTTTTGTATCTTACATTTACCCTTGCAGATCAGATTTACATTTCAACAATGCAGAAATTCCTACAAAGAACAACCAGGGTTTGCAAACTCTGCCAGTGTGGTATGGCAACAAAGAGAAAAGCACTTGGAAAGCCAGATAAGTCAGAGAAAAAAATGGTGACTATTGAAATCTATTTCTGTGGCTGTTGTTTAAAAGAGATACTTGCATACAGTATTCCCTTTTAGAACAAAACTTAAGTAGACCTTTGCAACCTACCTTTCCCTTAAAAACTTTGTTCCAAGCAACAGCAGCAGGAGTACAAACATATGACCAGACTACTGTACTTAAACTGTGCGGTGGGTTTGTAATTTACAGTACAATGGTAAATGTGCCACATCTGTAACAGTTTTAATCACAGTTTATGATTGCTTTTAGAAAATTGCATGAAGAGTTTAAAGTGGCTATGCCACGTGTAAATTAATGGTTTAAACCCTTTGGTATCTTTAGGAATATGTTTCTTACAACGAAAATCAACCATTCAGTTTGTTTACAACTTGTTTTTCCGCTCGAAAATTGAGAAAAAATACACCCTCTTCCAGCCTTGAAAAGTTAGTCTTCCCAAAAATTTTCAAAATCTTGTTACGTCATGTGACGTCACTTTAGGAACTGATCGTTGTTTGCCGTGGTATCCTTCAGACATTTGATACAGTGTTTGCATTCCATTGTACCGGTTACCAAGGTCGATACAATGTAAAACCTGCGTGAAAAGTTGTAAATTTTGGAATTGTTATCCCTTTTCTCGTGCTTACGAGTTGTTTTAGTCAGGTTAATGCATTTCACGCAGGTTTTTCTTCTTGGTATCATGATAAGTAGCTGCCGCGTACAAACATTCACAACGCAACAGCATAGGTACAGCATGGAAGTACTTCCAGTACACAACATACCTGATACTACACAATGTGTATCACCAGCACTGTTTCGTAGTAGGTACCATGTGAAATCAAATTTAATACTTTCTTTGGAATGGCGGATCTGAGCCAGGAAGTTGCTTTCTAATAGCAACTCCCTGATAGGACTGTGGGTAAAGTGAGTTTTCATGGATTTGAAATCAGAAAGGCGAAGGCGATACTAAACAATACGTCAGTGGTGCAGATGGGGTGAGTAATTCGTTACAGCGCATAGGACCGTATCGATTTGAGACTGTAAGGTAAGGCAAAAGTACAACACCACAACAATTCGAGCATGAGAAGCATTTGGAGCAATTGAAAGGGACTTTAGCTTGGAAAGTTTTATGTAGGCAGTCAAAATAATGAACTTTAGGTTGTTTTCGTGCAAGTGTCAGTGGAAATCATGGAACTAGCCTATGATCGAGTGTGCACAGTATTTCGCTGGCTGCTGCCAGTCCACACACTGTACATATTACTGCAGACCGAACCGAACAGTACACTGCCGAGTTTTTTCGTCATTTGGTTATGAATCCAGAGTATTTGTAATTATTATATAATAACCTACTGCAGCCCCAGAATATAACAGACCGACACCACTCTCCAAACAGGCAGAATAAAGTTCATTTTCAAGACATGCCAGGAATTACAATCATTGCTATCTCTTACGTATGTATAGGCTATGCTGTACGCCAGGTTCGGTATACGGAGGCTGGTGTTCCTAGAATTATGTCATTATTGTGTTGGCTTGAAATCTCATTTTCAACAGTCTATTTTTTGGTGCAATTTTTTGAAACATTAATTTCTTTTTAATGCTCAAGGCTGTAAGGGTGATGAAAACAGTTTTAGAAAGAGCTTTTTGTGTACTTTAGTCTAAATTAGTCTCCCATTACTCCAGTTTACGTGTCATGGCCACTTTAAGGTGAGTTTAATTTGAGGTTTGCCCATTGGAATCAATGTAAGGATGAAGTGGGTGTATTAACTTTTCTGCACTCTGCAGAAATAGTCCTGAACTGTAGCTTGCTTCTCAAGTAAACATGATTATACAGTATGTGTTAGTATGTTACAGTGTGACATTCATGTATTTGTAATACTTTTGTGGGCAATTTGCAACCAGTTGGGCTGTTTTTATTTTTCACAAAAGAAAACAGGCAAAGCTGCTGCCATCTCAGTTTAGTTGTTCCACCAGTTTGGGAAGAGGGAGTTCCCTGAGATGAGTTAAAGCCTTTTACAATCTCCTGAGAAAACAGGTCTCTTATTCTGTAGTATGAAAAAGTACTTTCTACAATGACAAAAAGGAACCTGCTGGGGTGATCCATTGTTAAAACCAGTTTTTACAAACTCATCAGATCAATTAATTGTGGTTGAAAGGTCATTTGAGGTCACCAGTGTTCAAACTCTGAAAACCTTGAACGCATTGTATCTCAAAGAAGGAGTCACAGATATTTCTCATTCTTGGTGTGTGGATGCATCACATTGGTCTAGGGCCTGTGCATTGGGTTCTGGGAGTAGCTGTAGTTATGGTGAAAGCTTAAGTCTAGTCAAACCTATTGAACCTCAAGGCATTTTTGCATTCTGGTTTTTACATGCAGAACTTTGTTGACTGGAAGAGGGTAGAATTCTTCGGTGGGAAAGGAGGAGATGGCTGTGTGTCAATGAGGAGAGAAGCATTTGCAGCTTTTGGAGGCCCTGATGGTGGAGATGGGGGAACAGGAGGTGACATCATCTTGGAAGGTGAATGCTTCTCTTTATTATAAGTATATGCTTTGACTTTAGCTGTGTCAAAAACTTTGGCAGTGTATAAACAGTAGTGATAGTAGGGTTGGCTCAAAGGGAGAAGTGAGTGGCTGCTATCTGTCTTACTATCTTACTAGAGCACCATGTATTTTACTATTTTGTTACTGATTTTATGTGTGTGTGTGTGTGTTTGTGGTTTTTCTTTTCTTTTCTTTTTTTTTGATGATCACTATAAATTTACCTTCTACGCATCAACAAGTATTCACAATCTGTTATTAGTAATACTTGAATAGATTCATCTGGTTTCTGTTTAACATCATTCAGAAGTGCAAATGAGTTGTAGGCAGACTGTTGAATGTGAACAGAATTACTTTCCTCCATGAATGTTGACATGTATGTTTTGACCAACTCATTCCAGGACCCATAAGTGTCATTCATCTCATCAGTGTATTTACATGTCTAGCCATTCAGCACACTAGCTGTGGGTATTCGTTTTAGTTTAATCTCAAACTTATTTATTTCAAAGCAAATTATTATATCCAATTTTATTTTCATAGCATTAATATCAACACAATCTTTCTTATTAAAAAATATTTCTGAACTTTGAATTGGCTTAATTGATACTTATACTCAATTTCTGTTTGTACGAGTCCATTCAGTTTGAACATTCATAATGCATGACACTTTCTTTGTAATTGCTGTTTGGAATATAACAATGGCCACATAAACAAAAAAAAATGATGTCACATGAAATGGGTTTATAGAGCATGTGATTACTTTTGTAGTTTTGTGCATTTCAAAAATAAATTTGTTGTTATTATACTGTAAGTAAAGATAGCTATTTTTTCATTTTTAGCTGCTACAAATGTCAAGTCATTGGAGCATGTCAGTCACATCTATAAAGGAATGAATGGAGAAGGAGGCAGGGGACAAAACTGTTCTGGAAAGTCAGGAAAACATACCATCATTCAGGTATTACAACTATGCATCAAAGGAAGGGTGTTTGTAGAATTGAAAATAGGACAATGTGAACCTTTGATTGTTGACAACTGAGCCAGAGAAGTGCAGTGTGTCTGTCATAACATCATTGATGTTTACTTAAAAAAGCCTGTTTGTTGGCAAGTAGTTCCCACAGTGACTTATCTGCAATGATGGTACATAGGCAAAGGTACATTTGGGAGGGGGTTTGGGACCCTGAAGCCTACCTGTCTGGGTTGGTGCCAGATGGAGATAGGGGGCCAATCTCCCCTCCCACCAGGAAGCATTCCATTGAGTTATGTTGCTCTGGGTCACCTGTTTGTTCAGTTCTGTGTTTGTTGTTTCAATATGTTACTCTTCAAAAGTTACTGGAAAAGCACCAGGTCTGTAACCATAGGAGGTATGGAGGGGTGTTGGACGGGGAATTTCAACCTCTGTCACATATTAACTTTGTCCCCCCAAACCCGAGGAGCTGGTTACAGGGCCAATAGTGCAAGAAGGGAAATATGGCCCCTTTGCAATTATTCTCACTAAAGCTTTATCAACTGACTCTCTCCTTGTAGTTTTAATTTTGTTAATTAGAGAACCATTATGTTGATTTTTTTGGTGAGTGTATGTGTGTTTTGAGACTACCATGTTATAATGTATAGGAAAGAAGACATAAATTTAAAAGACCAAAGGCCTGTTCCTTCTTGATGGTGCAGTATTGTGACCTTCAAATCTTGCCAGCTTCATGTCTTTTTTGGCAAACAATGTGGCAAGTAAAGCAGAGATGCTGTCTATCCAGGGAGCTGTGAGAGATGGAGAAACAATGCTCGTTCCTCCTTTAAAACTAGGCACTTTGCAGACACTTAAGCTTTGCATTGTCTGGTTTCTGAAATTCCTCTAAAACTTAAAAGGATTAGGAAGTGAAGAAAATTGTTTTTGTCCTCAGCTACATCTGAGAGAGCTCGTAGGACAATTTCACCCGTGGGTGTCACATTGCCAGCTATCAAGAAGAGCAAAATTCATTTCAACTTGTGCCGCCAGGTGCCACATTTTAAAATGGTACAGTGTATCTTTTTGTTACTTTTTGAACACAGATACAGTTTTTGCTATTTCAGGAACTTTCTGGAATCATTTGAAATGTCGTCATCAAAATTTAGAGTTCGTTTGAATTTCAAAAAGGTATATTCCTTAATAAAGAAACTAGAATAATAATGGAATTGTGCAACGTAAGAGTAGATGAACAGTGGTTTTGATCAAAAATGGTGAAAACGTTTTACATCTATCAGTTACAGAGTTATCTTCAAAGCAGCATTGTGACAATAGTCTTTGTTACAGGATTACTATGCTTTGAAAGAAGGAGGTCATCATTAAGAGGGAAGTCAACAAAAGTCAAACAATAAGAACAAAGAGACCTGTCAATCTAATTTTGGTACCTGAAGAGGATTTAATTATTCTCAAGTACATATTGTCTGACAGATTGGGTAGATGTTTCTCCATCTCTCACAGCTCCCTGGTCTATCATCCATTTGTAGCTTTGTAAAAGTGGTGTTAAATCTGAGAAAAAACTTTTTCCTCTCAGATGGGTACATTGAAAGGCCATTCCTGGCATTGATCAGAATGTCTGCCTCATTATCCTCTGAGCAATAATTGCAAAGGGAGGAGAATGTGACTTGTGCTTAATTCTGTGAAATGCAATCTTGGTAAAAATATGTGGAGTAACTGACAGTTTAGTGTTTAGTGCAGCATGTTTGAATCTTTTGTAATCTAGACACAGCTGCATCTTATTATTGTCCACAGAAAACTATCTTTTACATGGTTTACAAAGTGGGAGACCAATCAGAGCCCATTGCAAATTATTAACAACCGTTATGATGTAGATGAAAAAGAAATTTATCATTCAAAGGTTAAGTAACACTCATTTATATTTTAATGTATTTTTGGATAGATCATGGTGCTGTAATACTAGCGTGAAAATGTCACCTTGGTAATATAATCCTGCTCACTTTGTTTGATTTGTCCACTCATCTTTTAGGTACCTCTTGGAACCATACTCAAGGAAAATGACAAGATGTTATGTGATCTTGAAAAGAGTGGCGACCAAGTAAGTAATAGTTCAAGTCTGCAGAAGGGTTTTTACTTGGGTTTCTCTCATACCATGAAATAAAATGTACAAATTGATAGTACCCCTAGAATTTTTTATTCAAAGGTGTACAGGGTTCTAAGAATGTGATGGATTCCAGATAGTATTGTAGTTGAGATAACACCCCTAGGACCAAGGGGTCACACCTCAGAGCTTACTGTATAGTACAATACCAAAGCCGTAGCCTAACCTTTTCCGTTTGACTTATTGTCTATATTACAGGGTTGGTGCTAAGATTTGCCAGTGGGGGTGTGTTATCTTTCCACATGGGGAAGGGGTTGAAACCATTTACCACAATGGCCTTAAATATGGCAAGTGCATTGTCACTACAACATTGGACCAATCATTGGCTTCTATCTGTATGCCGTAATATACGTTTGCACTTTCATTGAATTTCTTTTGTACAGAAGACCCTCAGGCTGACTTTTCTGAAATACATGAAATATGCAGAGTTTTATGGGTGATCATGTTTCAGATGCACTGTTAAAAGAGAATGATAATATTTAGGAGAAACATTTGCATGGGGAGGGGGGGGGACCAGGATTTTCCCACAGGGGTGGTTCTTAAAGAGGAACTCTGTTACGGGACTTAAGCAGACCACAGGGCCACTCGCGACTTGGGCCAAGGAGAGAAAATTCGGCATTGTGCCCACTGGACATGCCGATGTTACAGGAAATTGCACCCAAAACTCAAAATTTCTCACTACAGTGCCTCTTGTATGATGTGTCAGGTGGCCAGTATGGGAAGAAATCTGGCATTCTTATTCCCAAGTACTAGAATGCAGGGACTCACATTATAAGACAAATAATTACCTAAATCTTTATGAGTGGGATTCAGTGCCTATAAAAGCTTATGGGAAAAATTTTTTATTTTTAACTAAGAGTGCAGACCTGGCAAAGATACTGGATTGTCCTAATTACATCAAAGGTGCCATGTGGGTGTGAAGTGCTGTCTGTGCAGCACTGGGTCCAAGAGCTCACCTGAGGCCCCTTATGGTGTTCTAAATGGCAATTTTTGAAAGCCCTGACATATTTTACAAAGTTGTTGACAGTAAGAGTAAAACAAAGACCATTGCATGTGTACTGAATAAACCATAAAAATCACAGTTTGACCATTGTTGTTTCACAAAAGCTTAGCTTAGCTTAAGGTAATTTCACTTCATGATGTTGTGAGCTTGTGGGTGGGGAGGATGGATGATGGTTGGGGTTTTGTTATAACTCTATTCAACCTGTCTTAAGTGAACCCACAGGAAGTAATAATGAGCGAAGTGTGCTGCAAGATAAAAGTTTTCATTACATTTAGTACATTGTTTTACTCCATTTTATGTTGCAAAAGTTATCCATTATATTAAATACCCATTGGTTTTATTTCTGTTATCAGTTTTATGAATTTGGGGCAGAAATTGTGGTTTCCTCCCTCACTTTTTGTTTTGAGGTCGGTCCCTGATTTCAACACTTTTTGTATTTCAGGAACTAGCAAACCTAACAACACAAAGTTGTCACTTTAGCTCTGTGTCTAACATGTCTTCATTGTCTTGTTATTTTACAAGGGATAAATGTTAGGGATGGCACCAGGAATTGCCCAACAAAAGGAAAGGTATCATGGGTGGTTGAGCTGAGATGGCATTAGGGGTCGGGGGTAGAAAAAAACACTTTGATACAATACCATCCTATATCGTCAACCTACAAATTTGGCTCAGTCTACATAATTGCTGTCCTGAGAATAGAATTTATTAAGTGTTTACTTTTTCCTGGTAGAGAGTGTGTCTTGTGTCTTGCTTGGAGTGCAGAGGGCTTTGACTTCTTGAAAGACCCTTGGAAGAGTTTGCTTTACTTGATTTCATAAAAGATCCATTTTGGATGGGTGACCTCTGTCTGGTATTGTGGGTTGTATCATTTCCACCCATACACCCAAGGAGAACTGTGCAGTCTGAGAGAGCAGTTTGCACTCATTGCAATGTGAAACCAAACTATGGCAGAAAGATACCAAGACTCAACCGTGCACAAAGCACATCAAAAATTTGGGGATCATGTTGAAGAGTGTTCCTTCTTGATAAGCAAAATAGGAGAATTGTCAGGACAACTGACCACCGTTTCGTTGGGATTTCATCTTTAGCACTCCGAACAATTTCATGTTGTAGGAGACAGGTACCAGTGTTCCTTGATAGCAATATGGTCCTCTGCCCTTCTTCCAAGATGCACCTGAAAATTTTGACGACCTAAACAACTAGGTTGCAGTTAATTACCTTCTTAAGCAATATCTTCACTTTAGTTCTGCCTGTTACATGAGTGGGTCCCCAGTATGAGAAAATTTTATACCCGAAATGTCATATAATGTAGTGTGCAGGCAAACTCTAAAACACAGATTGTCACTACAGTTCTGCTTAAACATTGCGGGAGTCCAGTCTGCTTGTAGACTATGGGATAGAAAAATTGGCATCCATTTAATGGTGAGCTAAGCCTATAGCTTTATTTTAATGATAAGAACTCTCATCCAGTCAGTGAATTCTCTTTTTTCCCCAGTGGGGTACTAGACCCCACTTACATGTGTGGGCTGCAGCCGCTCTGCATAAGAACCATGTCCTCTGTTGCAACCTGCTGTCTATAGATTCATTATTATGATGGGATGGGTGGGAAACACTCTAAAACATTTAACAATGGGAAGCTGTTCTTGGGCAGTCTTTATGTATAATTGAACAACTTGCCTTGGTGAGGCCTCTGAAGACCTCAGGAAATCTGAGACCACAGTTAGAGGCCAAGGCATCATCTCACAAGGCCAAGGCCTCAAAAATGGCCTCAACGTTGGCCTTGAGGCAAGGCCTGGCCCTTGAGACCTCCAACACTGATTCCAGAGCAACTTAGCAACTGAGTGACTTTGAATTGACAGATACAATTTTACTTTTCTCCACAAAATTAACATTTTGGCCAAATGGCAGTTGCTAATTGTTAATATTTTTGATTGTGTTCCAAGCACAAAACTATAAATTACACTCTAAGACTCAAGAATACTTGCCCAAAGTTACAAGCAACAGTGTGTATCTTGGACTTTTGGAGTAAGAGAATCATTCATTAAAACTTGAATGCTCCCAGTTATTGTGAGGTCATGGACAGCGATCCGGGGGTGGACTGGTGGGACATGGCCCCCCAATATTTGAAAAATCACCCATTGACTTTGATTTTTCATACAGTAAATTATTTGAAAATGGGGTCATGCCCCCCCTCCAATATTGAGAACAAATCACTCACAAGCTGGAGGAAGTGTTTAGTGGAGAGGGGTCTTGGGTGTTTTCATAGACTCACCCACAAAGCTCTTCAGGCAATGTGTTGAGATAGCAAAATGTGGTAACAGAATTCTGGCTATGATTAGTAATTATTAATAATTATTAAAACTACTTAAGTAAAGACATTGTTGTAAGGTTTTACCATCAGTCAGTTAGACTCCATTTTGAGTATGCTGTTTATTCTTGAAAACCTTGTTTTACAAAGTACAAGGAAGCATTTGAGAGAGTTCAGAAGCTTGCCTCAGGGAGAAATTAAGAAATGTATTGAACTGGTGAGATTATTTCGTGATTTCAGCCAGGTTTTAAGAGATTGGCAGAGTAGCTTTTGACCACTGAGTCAGGTTTTTCAAGGGCAAGGGCCATAAGCTTGAAATGGAGAAAATTAAATGTAGTTTGGAGGTCAGGTGAAACTTTCTAGGAGAGGGTTGTTAATGAGTGGAGTTGTCAGCTGGAGTCTGTTATTCTTGCACTGAGTGGTACTGGGTTCAAGAATAGACCCTTTTCCAATTAGCAATTACAAAGGATTATGGGATAAGAGTTTTGGTATTGGTCGTTTTTGTCAATGGCATTTTACTGTGGACAAAAACAACACACACCAAAACTATATCCCACAATCCTTTGTAATTCCTATTTGGAAAAGGGTCTATGCATTGGGTGTTTGTTTCACTGTTTGCAAAAGATACATGTCATCTCGTATTTTAGGTGGGGAGGTAGGGGTTTGGGTTGGGAGGGGGGAGTTATGTGATGTAAGGTCCAAATTGAAGATTTTACATCCTTCCTGATTCTCTTCCTAAGCTACAAAAAGAAACCTAAACCATTCCTAAGTTACAAATTAATGCATAATGGAAGTATTCATGAGAAACTGGTAAATATTGAAAGAGAAACTAAAATAGGAGATTGTAATGTGAATAGTACCAGGTGTAAAATTCCCAACATTTAGCTGATAATTTTGAAAAATGCACACTGCAAATTTGCTTGCCTGTGACAGTAGCTTACATGATTTTTGCTTCTGGTTTTTAAAATGGACAGCTTTGCATTTTTTTTTTTTTTTTGCATTATGGATAGTTCTAATCGTGTCTACCACTTCTTCCACATAAGATGGTGATTGTTTATGGTGGAAGAGGAGGTAGGCTGTGTTTTGAATATGATATGTGAACAGTAACTTTAAATGTCATTTCCAACAATAGGTGATTCATGTGAATGGTTGAGGAGTAGGGGATTTTTGATTGTTTTGGCTATGACTGTTGTGTCTACCAATTGTGTCTACATTTTCAAACAATAGGTGGTGGTTGTTCATGGTGGACGAGGAGGTAGGGGCAACAAGTCTTTTGTGACAAGTCAGATGCAAGCACCTTTGGTAGCCACCAGAGGTCAACAGGGTCAGCACATGAAACTCTCCTTGGAACTGAGAACCATAGCACATGCTGGGCTGGTAAACATGTCAATTGCTCATTTTAACATAGGCTCTACTTTTACATATTTTTATTAAAAGAATGGAAATATGGTACTTTCAATATAAGGAATATTGTTTTCGTCATTCTTTGAATACAATTATCCAGAAACGTAAGTATGCAGGCGTTTGGTTGCTCAGTTCGTTCTGACCAATAAGAAATGAATGGTATACAGTATGTTGTCTAGTTCTGTAAGAATAAAAGTGTGTGCTGTTGAAATGGAAGATTGATTTATGATTTTGAAATGTGAATACGAGAAATATGATTAATGTAGAAATCTTATTGTGATTAGCTCAAGATTTGATGTCTTTGGATGAAGACTGTTATTGCTTCTATATTTTTACAGCAAAGCCTAAAGCCTTTAGATCATGCCTTAAAATTTTTTTTTTTACATTTCCTGGAATTGCAAATGTTGTGGACTGGTGATATTTAGAAGCAGACATTGAGAAAAATTTTTTTTTTGGTCAGTATCTTCTACTTGAACAAGTGTTTCTTTGTATGTGATGAGCTCATTTATTGACCACTGAAAGTTGTGTTTTTAAAATACAAGATACCATTTTGAAAAATCTCTTAATAACGTCAACTTTAAAATACTGAAAGGGAAATCATAATTTACAAACTCAATATCTCTTTTGTCCAGGTTGGCTTCCCAAATGCAGGCAAATCTAGTTTGCTACGTGTATTGTCCAGAGCAAGGCCAAAGGTGGCAGCATATCCTTTCACCACCCTTAATCCTCATGTTGGTATCATTGAGTACTCAGACTTAGAGCAAGTAGCAGGTATGCATTTAATAATGATTTTCAAACATATTTTACCATGTAACAACTTGCTGTTCATACAGGTTTTGTTTATTCATTCCCTTTTCATTCCAGCAATATCTGCTTAGGCCATCTCAGTGACAAAGCCAAGCATATAAACTGTGTCTGGCTGAAATAGTTCAAAAAAGTTATGATGGAATTTTGAAAATCTGTCAAGGAAAATTTAGGGAATTTTGTATGCTAGAAAACTTTGAACAGGGTTCCTCGCCTTTCTCAGAAATCAGGGAAAACTGGAAAAAAATGTTTCTTTTCCAGTCTAGAAAAAGAGAAATTGGAAACAATTTTTCAAATTATGGTAAAGTCAGGGAATACAGTTGGCCAGAAAGAGAAAGTGGTGAGTCAAATGATATTGCTTCTTGTCTAAATATTGTGTCAAGCATTTGAAGACATTTCAGACTGAATATAGTTCAGGATATTTACCCTGGAATTTTGACACTCCATGAAGAAACAATTCAAAGAAGAGTTTGGGAATTTTGTTTTCATGAATGCATAGGACCCTGCACTTTCTACAGCAGTTTCTTGTGTGGAGTGTATATTTACTTTCTGTCCTGTCAATTTCTTTGAATGTTTTGTCCAAGTTACTCCTCTGCTATTTGTTCCTCAATGAAAGTGAAAGAACTAATTTCTATGGATAGAAGCAAAGTCCTTTGACATCTTTTTATAAATAGGTCTTTTCTGTGAAACATTTCTTACTCAGTGGCTGACATTCCTGGCTTAATTCCTGGTGCACACCTCAATAAAGGATTGGGTCATTCTTTCCTCCGTCACATCGAACGCTGTCTCTGTCTGATCTATGTGATTGATCTATCCCTGAAGGACCCTTGGCAACAGCTGACCCATCTCCAAAAGGAACTGGAACTTTATCAACCGGGCCTCTCAGAAAGACCCCATGCCATCATTGGTAACAAGATCGACTTGCCAGAGTCACAGCAGAACCTACCGGGGTTGCAAGAGAGAGTTGCATTACCTGTGATCGCACTCTCAGCAAAATGTAACACGAACATTGGTGCATTGAAGAAACATATAAGAGAACTTTATGATTCAGACATGAAAGATAAGAGGAGGCAGGATGATGGAGAGAATGTGAAGCAAAAAAAGACAAACAGAGATAGAGTCATTTAACAGTCAACAATGGCAATATATTTCCATTTTCATGTTCAAAAATTCATCCTCTCTGTGAAGGAGGATAAACTGGTTTAGGCTTATATGTGCATTTTACAATCTACAAGATTGGTAAGACATTAAAGCAATGAATAGGAAGTTCAAAAAAATAATAAGCTTCCAAAAGTATCACATCTTGTGGCCAATCAATCTAATAAAGTTATTATATATGTTAGATGCATTAACATCATAAATTGTATGCAATAAATTGTATTTGTCAAATGTAACTGTAGTAGTTTCGTTCTTATTGTTGAATGAATTGAAAAAATGTTTATGAATCTGGAAGTGTGTTGAAGCCACTCTAGACAGGTCTTGGTTGCATTGTGACAAGGCTATTTGAGGGCTTCTCATTGAGTTTTGTTTCCTTTTGTGGTGGTAACTCCATTTGGGAGTAGATTCAGGTTTTGGTCTGTAGTGGAGATTGCTTGTGGGACATTCTCAACAAACAGTTTATGGAACTGAAGTGAGATGTAGAATGAAATGAATTATAAACTGAGGTAAAGGTGAAATAAAGGTAACTTATGGGCAGCCAGGTCAACCAACAAAAAAAAGCAACTTTTGAGTGGCATGTCAGCTAGTCTGAGTCAAGCAGGAGCTACTCTCTAGATGGAATCACAAATGTCCCCTCCCCTAAAAAACTTGAAAAGAAAGCTAAACTTCACAAAATATGTAGACTGAGATTGAAATGACACTGTTGGTGGGCTTTGAGTTAGAAAGATCAGAAGAAGGCTGAGAATACCAAGGTGGGATTTCACCACACAAATGGTGTCGGGAGGTTGGGGATGGGGCTGGAGACTGTTCAAGTTTGACAGAAGTCATAGCCACTGTTGTTGGGAGTGTAGGGAATGTGTCAACATTTTGCTGGCCTCAAGTATTACTGGGTCTACCTACCTGTATATGATAAGCACAGCACAAAAATTGTTGTTTTCAAGTTACCATAATTTTAGCCATTTTTCAGACTAAGAACATACTGATTGAATTGGAGAGGTGTAAAGGAACCACTGAATGAGGGAAGGAATGGCTTGAGGTGTCACAGTGCTTAATGCTATGGTGGATCTGTATATTAATGTCCTAAGATCTGAATGCCAAACAAGTGTGAAAATATGGCCACATTGCCTAGTGAAAGGTAACACCCGCAAGGTTTAATAGGTGGCATGCAGTTATAGTAGCCAGCTATTCATTTTCGTGGAGATCAGGGGTCATTTGGGATCCTTTGAGGGCACAACATAAACATAGCATTACAAGAACACTAACATTGGTAATGCTTGTGCTTAGCATGTGAATGACACGTCTGTGGCCCTACCCCCTCTACACCTGTACTGCCATACAGAAGTCTTCTTTTGAATGTACAGTCAGTGGCGCCGCCAGGCTTTGGTGATTGGGGGGGGGGGCACAACAGATGATGTCGTAATGACACTTCAGTTCCCCCCCCCCCCCCCCGTCTGTGCAAAATGCATTTTTTTTTCTTGTGCTCCCTGCTTTCGTATACACAGTGGGGATCCTTCCTTTGTCAGGTGTCACTGCACTAAGGTGCCGTCCTGGGGGAGGGTCTAAGGGGAGGGGGTGTCTCCCTCCTCTTTGAGAAATTTTGTTAATTTAAAGTTGCTTAGATGCAAAATGGTGCTATCTTTATGATATATTTTGGAGTTGATCACATATACCTGTACGACTGAAAAATGTCCATAGTTTAGTGAATTCTAATTTTTCCCACTGGCTGGATGTTTTTCCAACTGAGTGGCGACGCTTAAATATTCTCTTTGTTATGCGCCCTGCGTTTTGAATACAGCAGTGAGGATCTTTCCTTTGTCACAACATAAAGGTGCCGTTCTGGGGGAGGGGGTGTCCACCTCCCCTTTGAGAAATTTTTGCTTATTTAAGGTTTCTTAGATGCAAAATGGTGCTATCTTTTGGAATATTTTTGGAGCTGATCATATATAGCTGGAAAATGTCTATAATCTAGTGAATTCTAATTTTTGGTTAGGTGAAAAAGGAGAGCATGTTGTTTAAGAGGAGAATACGTTGTCAACAAACCTCCTGAAGACGTACTCCCTTTTGGCTACTTTACCGCCTTCTATTGGCAAAGCTTTTACCCAAATATAAGTGCGTGGAGTCCACAGAAACACTGTTGAACTATAACGAAATTTTTCCTCCCCTTAATTGTGCATTATAAAAAGGCATCTAAGGCTGGCAGATACCTGTATAGGGCCTCCTGGAAGCTCTGGATCAAGACATAAAATGGAGCAATGACATAATGCTTATTACTTGACATCCAAATAATAATATAGAGTAGAGCACTTTACAGCTATCGTATTTTTACTAATTATGAACGAAAATCCAGATGAACTTCCAGCAATGGGGAACGGGCGGGAAGGAGACTTTTGGTGCAGGAAGAGATATTAGACCTCCCTGGTAGGTATAGCAAAAGGGGTGAAGGACTAACAAAGGCGTTTTCAGAATGCTTTTTTGTGGTAAGTGTATTAAAAATCACCATCTATCAAGGGCATGCTGAGCCAGGAATTTGTCAAGTGGGCGAAGCCCATAAACAGACTCTCAGCGCTTTGCACCACCATGGGTTGGCGCAAAGCGCAAGAAAATTTTGGCCCAAAGTGCTTCCCAGATCGCTGGAAATGACACTTCCCAAGCCTATTTTACCGCATGTAAATAGGGCAAACGCTAGCAAAATTGTAAAAAAAAAACATTAAAAAATACCAAAAATATGTTCAAGGGGGCGGCTGCCCCTTCACCCCCCCCCCCCTTGGCTACGTGTCTGCCATCTATACCGATAATGGCTGCGCGCAAAGCGCTCGGTAAAATTTTTTGGAAAATATACAACGGCAAATACGTAATTTCAACTTTCCAAATCATGCTACAACAACGTAGATTGAAAGATCGATTATAGTTCCATGTATTATTATTATGTTAAAATTGGTCATGAGATGGAGTGCAAACCGTAAAGCATGCACGCAAAGCGCGCGAAATTTTTCATTAAATAAGATTTCCATGACAAAACCCTGCATTCAGAATCTGCATCGAGACACTTTCAATTGCCCAACAGACCTACTTGCCACTCAAAAAGCCAGTCCTTTACCTGTTAATTCGTGAAAAGCTTTCAACTTTTGCTGCTGTGCTTCTCAGGGAGTTGCTATCAGAAGATATTGATAATAAGAACACAGTGGTATGGTTTGACGCGCGCGGAGCGCGCGAAATTTTTGATAGTTTGCGAAGGATTTGCGAAAATTCTGATAGTTTGAGAAACATTTGTGATAGAAAATGATTAAGTAGATCTATCACTCGGTTGAAGCACACCTCACCCTACCCCCTACAGAAATCTATAGCTTAATCGCCTTTTGGATCATTTTAAAATTTCATTGGGGGCACATTCCCCCCCCCCCTCCCCGTGCCGGCGCCACTGGTACAGTGCTCCCAGTGAGGGACAACCACAAGAGACCTGGGTATTTGTTAGATGTGGTTTTACGGCTCAGTTTCTAACCAATTGGTTTAAGTCTGGCCGGCCATGGCCTTTTATCCAATTATGGCTCACTGGCTTTTCTCTACTCCATTGCTTATGCTGAGCATCAAGCTCAATGACAGGTTCCATTTTGAGAGTCTTTGGTATGACCCGGTCAGGAGTTGAACCCCAGACCTTCCGGCTGCAAGTCAGATTCTCTAACCTGAGTATGTGTAACAAATATGCAGAAAGCATTATACTGTTTGATAATATTGGTGCAGAATTATAATGGCTACCACTAACAGTTTGTATTTATATTTTGATGACTTCAACTTTTTTCAAGACTCCCCTGCAAGGCAGATTCTTAGGTGAGGTGTGTCTTTGTTCTTGAGTAAAGTACTAGATTTACTATAACTTCATAGGGTATTCACATGGTCATTCAGTAATTATTACTGGATTACTGGTCATTATAAAGCCTCTGTAAGGCCATTGTGTCAGACTTCAGGCATCAGTAACTAATCCTGCACATGTTACTGTTGGGTCCAGGGGCAACACCCTCAGTGGTGATCAAGGGGTGAAGCCATCAGAAAACTGCATGTGTGGTTAGGTCACCATTCTCCATGAATCCAAATATACTACCGTTCTAACACCTCAGTGGCACCCATTCTAACCGGGAGGTCAATGTCCCATCACAAAATTGGTTGTATGAGTGTGTTAATGGACAGTTCTGAATTAAAGGGAGAATGCTGTCACCCCAATAAAGAATTGTGTAGTAGACTATCCTATTGCCTGAATGGCTCTTGAGAATCATGTGACAGTATTTTTCTTACTCAAATGTAAAATTTACACTGAGCAACTGCTTGGTTTACCAATATGCAATATTTATGTCCTATAATATTATGAAAGATACTTGGAAGAGCAATAAGAAGAAATTTGTGACATTTAGCTATTGTTTCAAAATCAGTTTGGGGTGACTGCTTTTGACCTATAAGTACAATCGTCCATGGTACTGGTATAACAGAATTTGGAAGAACTGGACTAAAAGCCCTCAGTATTCTCCGACTTTTCTCTGAACACCACTAAGTTGTTCGGATTAGTCTTGTATTAAAACTGGGTCCAGTTTGTTCCAAGTTCGCGAAATATCATGTGTAGGCAGGAACAGCAATTACTGCTCACAATGAGCTCTTACTAATTTTAAAGCACGATTTGACCAGATGTCTAGGGTGAATGAGTTAGAGTAGAGGTATAGCCTTCGACAATTTATTATACCAGAGAGGTGTTATTAGCTAATAACACCTCCCTGAGTATACCCACACCTGGCATTGCCGCAGTGTAAAACTTGCATTTTCTGTTGTGGTTGAGCAAACTTGAAGCACGACCTCCACCGTAACAGAGTATGGTAGATATTTCCACAGACTTAATTCTTTGCTGCATACTGCCAGCACGTTTGTGAAGCATCTGTTTCGTCCCTGATCTAAGACAAGGTCGCCTAGGAATCTCAAAACAACGCATTTGCTCACAAATACAGTGTGGCTATCGAAATTGTTCAAGCTGTTCAAGGGATGTCTTGGCAGCTTTCTGGTTCATGCTTTTATACTAAGCCTAATGTTATCGCATGTCCCTTACGGTGTTGTAGTTAATTTTGCAGATGGCCTTAAAAATTGGTTGGGATTTTTGAAGAGATGCTTTGTCTAGTTTGGGAACTATTAACAAATTAATTTTTCTAATAAGCAGTGTTTCGATCGTGAGTAATTAAGTTATCTAAACTGTTAAAAAGGTTTTTTTCAGTGGTGTTTTGTGTACTTTCAGTTCCTTAATCCAATTTATGAAACGTAGCTTGGCAATGTAGCCTCGGAAATGTTCTGAAAACTTTTTGCGGGACCCAGACTCGCACAAATATGTTCAGTGTAGTGACGTAGTATACACACGGTGCGTACAGGAATAGCATCGGATCCCTCACCCTAAACCCTAGGTTCTCCAGTGGCGGCCCGTGATTTTTCGTGTGCAATTTCCTGCGTGCAATGTTGAGCATTTGGTTGCAACATTTTCTCCCATAGGCCAACTGGTGATTCACACATGGTAGACGCAAAACAATCTAGCAACAAGATTATGCTTATAGTAAGAGTTCCTGCATTCTAGAGCGTTTGGGATGCCATTTTTCTCCCGTATTGGTGACCTATTCACGGTAGACGCATTGTTCTAATGACAAATTTGTGCTTTAAGAGTGTAATTTCTTTCAAGCGAGAGCGCTTGGGATGACAAATTTTTTCATCATACTGGTGACACACGCATGGGAGCGAGGAACTACGATGGAAGTCGTGCGTTGTAGAGTGCGTTTTCCTGCAATATAGCTTGTATAGATTGTCAAATTTTCCCACCTCATCCACAACCTTGGGAGTGATTGAGAAAGCACCTCCTAGACTGAGAATTTCTAGAATCGCCACTGCCTGCTGTTCAGGCACTTTCGGAGCTGTTATGTATGGGTTTTGTCCTCAAAAATGAGCCCCTTTTTCATAACCCCGGATTCGCCCTGCTGGATGCTACAACAGTTATAAAGCACAAACAGGGGGATGCGGCCTCCAACATGGGGCTTGAGAACCCCTGGCCTAGACATTCTCGCTACGAAACTCAAAAGTTGACACAAAAATATTCCATTAAATTCATAGTTGAGGTGAGCTGTTACCATTTTCATCATAATATTGTTTTAATAGTGCCTATACAGTGAAGCTTCACGTACAAGTCACACAAATTTCGGGGTGGTTTGAATGCAGTACGTGTGGTAGCTGCATGCTAGGCACTGCCTACATTATAGTCACTGTGGCACCGTGTAGCCAGTGGCGTAGCCAGGATTTTTTTAGTAGGGGGGCGCTGGGGGGCTTGACCATTTCATGGGAGGGCGCCTTGTTACTATCTAAGCGGAGCGCCACCATGAGTTGGCGCGAAGCGTACCAAGAAAATTTGAGATTTTAATACATCCCAGATCGCCGGAAATGGCACTTGCCAGGCTTGATAGCAGCCATCAAGAAGTGCAGTTTTGGTGAAAAAAAGTAAAGGTTCATTTTATTTTATTCTCACGAGGTAGCGGTGGGCTAGGTTCCTGCACATACTGATACTCGCTGTCAGTGACAAAAGCCACGCACCTAGGCCTAGACTATGGTGGGTACTTTAATAGCCTATGATAACCATTGCATTCGGCGTAAATTGTGAAGTTCACATACCGTTGGTCTCTTTGTAATTCACAGCAGGGGTGGTGCTAAGATTTGCCCGTCGCGGGACCAGCGACCCCAAGTGACTTCATCCCCGATTTTTTTGAGGGGTTGGTGAGGGGGATTTGAAGAAAATCTGTGTACTATACCATGCCATACTGATATATTGCATAAAATTTGTATATACTAGAGAAGCAAAGGCACTGATTTCATGTTTCTTCCGGAATCTAACTTCGTTTCGTTTCGTTTCGTTTATTTGTTTTATCACTTCACGCATACATACAAAAATACATGATGAATGGTAATAGAGACACATGTACATGAGGTGAAGGGAAGTACACGAAAAACCCTGCTGGGCTTGAAAATATGAACTCCCCACAAATACAAAACAAACGACGTGCAATAGCAGAATAACTTCTGAAATTGCAAAGCGCGCGAAGCGCGCGAAAATTTTTTGGGTAAGCTTACATTAAAAAAGTCCGTAGGCCTACTTATTTAAAGCTTATATAGGTCAATTGCCCGAGCAGTTGGGCCTTATCTTGCATAACGTATATTGTACTTCCCTTCTAGAATCGCTAGCCGTACCGCACGACAGTCACAAAAGAACATTAACTATAGGTTTAGCGAAATGAGATGAAATTTCCGACATTTACATAAGTCCATGTATTCTACTTATTAAGTTACCTGAAAAGGAGGAAAGGGTTTGTACTAAATTTAGCTATAAGTAACGGAACTGAGGAAAAGCGTGCAGAGCGTACCAAAAATTTTGGGTTTTATTGCAGAAACGATCCTTTTGAAAGCCAAAATAGTAAATGGACCATGGGTAGCGACAGAATTTTCCCCGCAGGGACCGGGTAATGCCAGTGACCCCAAGTTCCGACAGCCCCTTTTTATTGAGGGGTGGTGAGAAGGGGATATGAAAGAGCCGAACTATCCAACGCCATTGCAGGACATATTTTGCATAACATTACTTAATACTTTAACAGCCGAGTTGTGCACTGATAGTGTTCTTTTGAATCTGAATTTTGACGCTGCAAAGCGCGCGAATCGCCTGAAAATTTTTGGTAGGCTTACGCAAAACCCATATGAAATCATTGAGTACAAAGAAAAAAAAAAATAAAAACGGTTGGGGTTGTAGACCGTATCGGGGAAAACATACATTGTGTCGACACCACCTGGACTACCTGATGAAATAGCCAAACTTTCCTCTGTGAGTCGCTCACCAACTGACCCGACCGCATGACACACACTAGAGAACAGCAACTAGGCTTTGCGATATGGGATGCAATTGACGACATCTATAACCTGTGTATTGTGCCTACATTTTTCTTGGTAAGGTTGACAGGACTTATGCTATCTAGCTATGTGGAATGGAACTATTGAAGAAACTGGAGTGAATCTAAAGCGCGCGTAGCGCGCCAAAAATTTTGGGTTCTGATTAAAGAAATTGTCCTCTTGGAGCCACCCTGGCGCCACCCCTGCCTCAGAGTCTGGAGTATAGAATTTAAATGTCCAATTTTCCGCCCGACTGAGACAAAATATCTGCCCGATTTAGTCAGGTTTCTGACATTTGGGGGCGGTTGCCCCCCCCCCCGGCCCGTACGGCCATGCCTGGACTACCGGATGAAATAGCCAAACTTTGCTCCGTGAGTAGCTCAGCAACCGACCGTACCGTATGACACACACAAGATAACAGCAACTAAAGGCTTTGCGATCTTGGGATGATATTTACTATCATCCCTATATAAACTGTGTACTCTACCTACCGTGTAACTTGTAAAGTGAACAGGACTTATGCTATCTAGCTATGTGGAATGGAACTTACAATATCTTGGAGAAACAAGAGTAATTCACAGCGCGCGAAGCGCGCCGAAAATTTTGGGTCATTTATAAGAGAAATTGCCCTCTTCAGAGCAAAAAAAAATAGGTATATCGTATACCATTATCAAGTTGAGTAGTGAGTTGAGTGAATTTTTTTTTTGGCCCATATCGCCAGTGGGGGGGGGGGGGCGACTGGGGGGGCGACAAGCTTTCATGGGGGGGGGCGGGCGCGCCCCCCCCCCATGCCCTCCCCTGGCTACGCCACTGCGTGTAGCTGCCCTTGATTTCGGGATAGGCCTAATACATGAAGACGTGATTTTTATGCTGCTCAAGTCATAGTTAATAATGTGATGAAAAGTATTTTCACTCTAGGTTTTCCTTTTAGCATATTTCTCAACTTTTTCTCCATATTGACAAATAAAGTCAGTAGGATGTAGTACATTGTTTAAGTGCATCGCGCCCTCATCCCACGGAAAATTCCCCAGAAACCAATATACACATCTCGGTGTCAAACTGATCGGATGAATTCTATATTGAGTACTGGTGAGGTTCAAGAATTACAGGTTGAAAAAAAGCCTTATGGTGCCTGCCCCGTCGCGTAACATCTGGAGTAGACACTTGTGGCAGCGTTCGTTGTTCTTAGGCCCATGTCCGAAATAAATGTGACTGGCGACGAAGTAATTCCATGCCACGGGTCAAGGAAAATTCACTACATAGAATGTTTAAACATGCAATCCGACGATTTAAAGATTTACCAGAGATATCACCGTTTTGCCATTTTAGCCACCTTTCCTAGACAAAACATTTTCTCAAAGGGGCAGGGTGTCACCCTATCTCTTTAGACGACGTATACCCTTTATTTACACCCAGCCTCCAAAGTAAGAACCATCCATTTAAATAATGAATTTTTTTTCAACATATTAGAGATTCAAACTTTTGCCAAGATAGCAACCGACATTTTGGATCCAAACCATCTTATACCTGAAAAAACATCCTTTCTACAGGCAGTTGTTAGAACACTTCCCTGCTTTCTAAACTATCAATAAGGACGACGCCCGCAGTATGGGGTGACAATGGAAGGATCCCCCATGGGTATCAACCATTGACCCTTTTCCAAATAGCGATTACAAAGGATTGTGAGACAGACTTCTGGTGTACGACGTTCTTGTCAATGGCATTTTACTGTGGCCAAAAACAAAGTGTACCAAAACTGTATCCCACAATCCTTTGCAATTGCTTTTTGGAAAAGGGTCTATTAGCTAGGTACACACTGATTACTTCTTTTATTACCGGTATCTTATACATGAAACGCTAACCTCAACCTTCAGTTACTATCAGTGGGCATTCAGTGGAACTGTATACAGAAACTGGGGTACAAGATCGATACGCATACATCAAGTTGTCCTTTCGGATTCATAAACCAAAAGATGAGACCAAGTTAATTTCAAGAAGTTGGTGGCATTCGGTCCCCTTGCCGCCACTGCGGGCTCTGGCAACATCAAAGGCGTATGAGCTTGTGGCCGGGGCAGATTTTTTGGGGGGAAATCGGGTAAGTTCTTCCTGCAATACCGCTTTTTCGGACAAAATAGCTCAACTTTGGTTTATGAATCCGAAATTTTTAGAAAGGACAACTCCCCTCCCCGAAATGTACATCCCGTATATAGGCCTACGCCTACACTCTAAAAACAAGAGTGAAATTCGCTCCAAAAAGAGTGTGCCTAGTGTCCACTGCTTCTAAGAGTAAATTTCGCCCCAAGTAGAGTGACAATTCACTCAAAGAGTTATACTTCACACACATGGAATGAAATATCACTCTATTTGGAGTGAATTTTAATCTACTCCGGGTGAAATTCACTCTTACTAGGAGTTGTCACTGAGCACACTCTTTTTGGAATGAATTTCGCTCTTTTGTTTTTAGCAACTTTTACTTCCTCCGTCCTTCAATAAGCCTCCATGAAGGACACTAGATTATGATGGCTTTTTTTCGAAGCTGAAAAATTACCCAGGGTCATCTTTGCTAAGCACTTTGAAAACAATATTATTGCACTAAAATCACGGAACCAGGCCGTGACAGTAGGCTGGTGGGAAGCTTGTGTTCCCAGGTAACGATGTTTTTTACTTACAAAGAATGATGAAATTTTTCTTTCAATTAAACTGTAGCAGTAGCACTGCTTGTTGACAAGGAAAGGAGAGAATAGGTGTAACCGTCTGCTTTACATTGCAATGAATCATCAGTCGAATATATATAGAGGTTACGGGAAGAAACACATGTAGTTTGAAGGCTGCCATGGTGACTCAGAGATACATATGTATGGCGTGTTTACTTCCACGTGGCAATGCAACAGATAAAGAATAAAATCCCCTTATGAAAAATCCGTTTAAATTATTTCGATCTTTTTACCGTACTCAAGGTGTATCTCTTCAATATTTCACGGTTTCCGAAGCAACCATGCGCCTCAACAGGTGAGATGTAAGGGAAGAGTGGTGGATATGTCCTCCCACTTTTGAAAGAAAAGGATTTCATACGTTTGTCCTCCATCTCGCTATTTTCAGAACCCCAACGAAAATCGGCTCGTGTTTGGCTCCACAACTTACAATAGCTGGTTCAATGTAACCAAACTCGAAAATGGTAGAAATCGTCAATTATTGGATTAAAATCATAGGAATATGTCTCAGATTGCACCTCAGATCATCTGGAATCCAACGTTTACCAGGGCCCCTTAAGCGAACACCGTATCCCATGATGCTAGGGGCTTCGCGATTCGTGCCTGAACTAATTCTGATGAGTCATCCGCCATACTTTTAAGAATCTGTTGACCCTCTTTGAAGTAACCCGCTACATTTGCACAAATAATGGTGGGAATGTTGTACTTTTCCCCCATATACTATCTCTTAATTGTCAGATATTTAACAGTTTAGTGATCAGGGGCGGATCCAGGATTTTACAAAATGTTTGGGCTGGGGCTAATTTCGTGAGGGAAAAGTTCAAAGATGTACGGACGTCTATTGTACGAAGCCTCGGTTTGGCCAGGGGAGGTGATTTCCGGGGTAAATTAGACACCGTTCAATGTTATTTCCTGGCATCCAGCAACCAACTGCCAGTGAAAATTAGTATACAAAAATTTTGAAGTGCAACTTTAGAACCGTCTCAAAAAAGAAAGTTATGCCGAAAAAGGGGGGGGGGAGTCGGGCTGAAGCCGGAAAATTCTCCCTCTGGATCCGCCTTTGGTGATTGATGTCTATCGTGTTTTCAGCAAGCTGTTTGTCCAAAATCGATCCTGAGGACATGGCACCTAACGACCAGTCCCTTGAAGTGAAGTTTGAAAAGAAAATAGCATCACACGTATTGTGCTCCTCACGTCACTTGCATTTTCGGTATTAAATAGAAACTTTAACAAAATGGGCAGTATTTGATAGATTTTTATGGAAAGCGTGGCTATGTTTAAGTTTTTTGAGGTCTTTAATATTTTTTTTACATTCATAGTAGCCAACTGTGTTATTTCATGTAACTAACTTTAACAGTGAGCTGAGTAACTTGTAGTATAGTACGGTCCTAGTGTGGCTTGGATCCCCCTTTCTTGCTAATGACGTCGAGATATTTGACACACCTATTCATGAAATCCTCTTGTCTCTGAAGTACGGGAAAGAAAGTTTTTTTAACCCCCTTTACCGCAAGCCAAGCTTTGAGAAAGTTTCGCAGTACAAACACTATACCATTACCCGTCTACGTCCCATCACATCATAATTACACCAACAGTCGTAAGTTAGCTTTTCAGACCTGCGGCCAGCGAAATTTATCTCAGCATTTTGGCCCCGCGGGCCACTTTGGTTTCCACCCCTGGGCCAGGCAGTGTACGGTAGTGACGACTTAGTGAAAAAAGTGGGGGAAGATAAAGTTTGGGATAAGGGGCCTTAGAAGTTTGGAGCAAGACTTGTTATGGAAAAAAGTGAAAGACTGAAAGTCAACGGGAGCATCCTCAACTGAAAGTGGTAGATATATGCCCAGCCGATATTTCCACTAATGATAGCTGACTTTCCTAATATTCAATTCAGATATATGTTATGCTAAACACTCTTCAGTTTTATTCCTAATCAGCTTTTTTTGTTTGTCTACCTAGAGGCTACAGAAGCATATGGTATCGTTCCACCTCTGGTCCTGGGTAGAACTAACTGCATCCGGTTGTGGAGCTTTTTTAAACGTGGGGATAATGAGGTTACCCTTTGTCACAACTGTCTCCGGGGCGCCCTTGGGGAAGGTGCACCTGTATTTGCCCAGTGCCCCCTGTGGGCTGGGGGTTGTAGAATGTGCCCACGGTATTCCCCGTCTTCGTAAGAGGCGACTAAGGGAAGGACTTGAACCGTATTTGAACTGTATTTGAAACCGAACTTGAACTTGAACCGTATTTGAACTTACCTTTTATCTAGCTGACAATATAGGGGCTTATAACACATTTGTGTTGGTCTGTCTTTAAATCTCATCTGACTAACTCCACCTAAATCCGACTATCTTTCTTTGTTTCATACATTCAGGCAAAGATAGGGAAATTTCATAAAAATTAATCTCACAAAAGCTGGGTCCAGTGCTTGAAATTGCATCAAGAAGTAATTCAACAATATCGGGTTAATAATTTAGTCAGTAATTAGTTTAAATTACGTGTAGATTAAGCACGCATCGTAGGATTCTCCCCTAGTATCGAAAGAATGATTCATAGGCCTATCTTGCGAAATAGGTACTTAAATATGAATAATGCTTCCCTGGATCTGTAAATGCATGGTTGAAACCTTGTATGCAATTGTGTTGACATGGAAGGGGTTCCGTGTGGCCAGTTTATGTTCGGACTTGTTACAGATTACCCTGGTTTTCTGTCGAATACCTTTTCTGGACCCTTTGGCCCTTATTCGTTGTGTCTATTCTTTTCGATCTAGTTCGAGGCGGTACACACAGAAGGGTACGGGGAAGTTTGTTTTTCTTTTCTTCTAAGTTCTTCTGGGGCGCTGAGCCGTTTTTGCCATAGAAAAACAGTGCTACCTGAAAAAATTGCCTCATTTTTGCAAAATACCACCCAAGAAATAAGTTTTTCAAGGAGGATGCTCCCAACCCCCAGCGACATATCCTGTACGCCTACATGGATAGGCCTTACAGTCCAAGATACTGAGAGCTGAGAGGTTGGTTGGTCACTTAAGGACACACTCCTAATCCTCCCAAAATACTCTTGCATTAACGTATGTTTGTCAATGGTCACCGCTTACCTTTGTTGGAATGCAAAGCGGGCAATAATTCAAAAATCAAAATGTGAGTAAAGCGCAGGGATATTTCAGGGGTAAGGGCTGGGCTACTTTTGCAGGAGAAAATACTCTATTACTCGAGGACATTGCCTGCCGAGTATTTGAAACAATTTGCCCGAGAAAATGATTCCAACCAAACCCCGAGGTGAAGGGACTGCAGCTCCCAGCCCATTAGCTGGTATACACTTACATTAGCAGGCTGCTCTGACTGGTCATTGCCATGCAGTGTACGTGCAGATTAGTGATTTGAGACTTCAGATGTTAGTTATATAGTTAGTTTGTTAGTCAGTCAGTCAGATGGGTTTTAACGACACACCAACACGAGTGTGTTATAATACCGTGGGCATATTCTAAAACCCCCAGCCCACAGGGGGCCAGAGACTTGAGATGGCACAGCAGAGTGGTTGTACAGGGAGGCAGTATATTGAGATTCTTAAATTACTAGAGCGTATGGCATAGATTATTTGAAAGGATTGTTCAGCTTCTGTACTGAATAACTTCAGCAATGAAGCATCATCAGGGAGTGAAAATGTTTGGTGGAAGGTGTAAGGACATTTATTGAGAGTGGGAGAGGGGCTGAAAAGAAATCTAGTATGGGGAATTATGTCAACAATTTGGGAAGGGACAATCATCACGATCCCTCAATTTTCGTGTCACTTGGATATATAGCAATTCTTTGGTGCATTGTGAGGTTTTCGCATGGAGAACGGGCTACGTGAAACGCAATGGCCCTCCCAGGTCGTTTCATATAACAAATAATTAATGCAACATAGTGTACACTGAAACACATTGAGCGACCCAGTGGACTGGGGTGACTGAAAAACACCTAAACATGAAAACATTCTCTGCGAAGTATTACTCGACACTGATTCCTATAGTAGACTATAAGGCGAATCTGATTTTCCCTGCTGCCCCCGATTTTTCCTAAGGGCAATTTATCCGATTTCTTGACAGCCATTCAACTTTTACAGTTTTGAGGAACTGGAAGGTTTTGGCTCCGTGATCAATAGCTTACGAGGTGGGACCCAGAGGGAGGGGGGGGGGGGGTATCCACCCAGATTGGGAGAAACGGTTGATCCATAAGGGTGAAATTTGACAATCAAAATGATAGCCTAAGCTATGTCATGGACTCATGACACTTCAAAAGCACACTGGCAAGTTTGGTTGTAGTCTAAGGTAGTTTCATTGTTCCAAATTGACACTTTTTCTTTGCCAAGGAGCCAGGTTAGCGTGGGTTTTGTGGATTTTACTTAAACTAATGAAACAGAAACATACTTGGGGAAAATTAACGCAGGCCTTTTAAAACCATTCTAAACTGAATCGCAGCTCCCTTCCCAAAAACAAAACTGACTTTTCGTTCTTTGGGTTCCCCCCTTTTGACACCTACACAGGGTAATTAAGTTAGGAGCCTCGCCATGTTTTGATCGACTATCCAATATTTAGTGTTAAAGAGACCTATACGGCAGTTTAAAAATGCAATTTTCTTAATTATTCACCTGGCAATGTGAGGTAATAATGACCTCCTTGCCCCCCGCATGATCATTGACCGAGCCCCGCCGTACGAATTTGTCGGTGACTGACCCCTCCCCCACCCCTTCTTCCTTCCTTCTCATCCTTGTTATGAAATCTGTCGGTTTAACCTATAGACTTTAAAGTCAGTCGCCTACTCTTCTGCATATAATTGCTAACTATTAGAGTGACCCTATTCCACCAGGTTACAGTAGGTTTAAGTTCGCTAAACTGGGCCGAAAGTAGTTTCATTGTGCATATATGAAACAGTTTTAGTTGTGTACAGCCTCCAATAGTGATAAAGCAGTTTGTTGGTTACGACTTATGTTGCAATCTTTTTATGTTATGTCGCAATACACTCATATTTGTTCAATTTAAGAAGTAGTTCCGACTAAAAAGCCTGAATGACAGGTGTCGGTGATTTGAGAATAGAGATTACGAACAGGGGAAGCACCGATTTTCCATTCACGTGGTTGAAAGTTACCGATCTTAAAAGGCAAAATATATTCACCCATAAGAGTAACGGGCCCATTTTCATTTGGGGGGGGGGGGGGGAGCTGAACAATTTTTGCCCGAAATTTTAATCACGTGTGCCATGCTCGAAGAATAGCATACCTTTTGCCTCAGGAATAGCAAATTTTCTCCCTGAATGGAGGGCTGCCGTAACGCAAACTCCCTCCTCCCTGCCCAGCCCCTTCCGCCCAGTGCTCCTATAAATTCACCCAAATTTTAAATTTCTTTTCTTATACCCGCTTTGATATTCATGCATTCCTTGGGTTCTGGTTAAATACGCATATAGCAATTATCAATCTGAACTTGAACATCATGAGATTCTGTTAGCGAAATAAGGGGAGATTTAAAAGATTTGCCCACCAAAAATAAAATTACTTTGGGTGGTTAAGTTATGACCTTTATAGTTAACTTATTCGAAGGTTTGAACGATATTTACCTTCAAGGGCACAGGGTTATTATCTTATTATTTGAAACCCTTGAAGCTGCCACTTGAATAAGCAGCCGAACCTGCTCTATACTACCAGGGAGCTGGTGTCTTCCAGCTCCCTGATACTACTAAGTGAAAAATCCCGGCCAGATGAAAAGATGGGACGAGTACTGTACGACATAGTTTTCATCTTAAATCAGCTACTAGGCTGTATTCACGCATGTAAATTTACTTAGTCACAAGGCTGATACCTTCAAAAGATACTATGGTGTTCGTATATGAGGGTACGAGGAGGGGACTGCAGCCCCTCTCCGCTCTCCCTCCCATTCGGACTAGAAAATTTGCCATCTTTGCGCCAAATATACGTAATTTTCCGGGAATATGTTCGGGTACTAAAGTATTCACCCCCCCCCCCCTCCATCGCTTACGTTGGGTTGTATGGGTAAATGACAGTAGCGGTGCATCCGTCACGCGGAAAAGTGAAGGGCGGCAATTGAGTCCAGCTCCAACTCGTACGGGGCCACCACAAAAGTGTTTGCTACACATAGAGCAGGATATAGGAACCTATATCCTGCTCTATGTTGCTACATTACCAGTGCCATCAAAAGGTATTACCTAAGACTGAGGGGGCTGGACCATTCAATCCCAAACTTTTGGCATTTTCTGACTGGCTATCTTTAATCAGTGGCATTGGAATGTGGTAGGCCACAAAGACAAGAGTTATTACAATACGACCATTTACCTTTTTACTTATGTATTGCAGTAATAGTGTATGAGCACATACTAAAAGTTCGTGGGAAGCGTGCCTAAAAAATGCGTATTTTCAAACCAACTTTATTTTTCTTCACTTTTCATTGCAAAATTATCTACTTTTTAACGTCTCATTCACTCTTCGGAGGAACAATTCTACCCCCTCCCCGAATTTACCGGAACTTGAAACAGTGTCCTCTGAGTTTCGTACTGTGATTAATAGACCTATGCATGTGGTAGTGGAATTCTGTTCAATGCTATATGTAACTTCCCACGCAAAGCTTAAAACTTGGTCATGTTAGATTGTGTATACTAGGGTTTTAGTAATATACTGATAGAGTTTCGTAGCAGTTTTACGTGAAATATCCGGAAAGTGGCATAAACAGGATTAACGGTGAGCACCGTGATGGGCTAAAAGATTATTATATCAATTACTTCTCAAGTGGTGTTGAATTGACATTTATGAATCGCCTTGCGTGCCTGATACAGTTGTCTCGCGGGCCGGAGGTTCCCCACCACCATCGTTTAAAACGTAAAAACCTAACCGTCAAACTGAAAACTAGTGGGGGCCTAAATCCCTCACCCCCTCCGTCCGTTTCGATGGCCCTGACAGCGTACTGGAAAACTAAATTTGACGCAAAATATTTAACTTAAGTGGGAATACTTAACGAGTCCCAGCCCCTCCCCATTTCCACGGGTCTTAAAGGAAATTCATTGTGAAGTAGCATATTCAGTAAGAACGAAGCCACTACAATCCTGTTAATATGCATGGATCGGAAACCCTGTCAATATTTAAAGCAATGATGGTAGGTCGTCACATCACTCGTAGGCGTACCGGAAATTCAACAGTTTGTGCCATGGTAGTGTTCCAAAGCCAAAAGTCTGAATTGAACATATCATTTGATGTGTAACGACTGCAAGTGGTTAATTTTGTTGATGATCGATGTGACACATGACGCGAACCATAATCACTGGGACTTTTGTCTGCCAAAATTACGACCATTCATCTTGAAATTCGTAACATGGTATGCCCCCACATTTTTTATACAGGAGTATTCTTCAAACATTCTACAACAATGAGAGCTGGCCTGTATAGAATAGGGCGTTGATGATTCAATGCAGTCAACTGACTCCTTTCATAATCCATCAATGTTTGCAAAGCAAACCTAGCCCGCAGAGCCGACTTTGCATTTTCACTGTTCCGCACAGCTTTCCGAGGCTCAGAAAATCATTTCGTTTCATTGGATTTTATCAAAGTAGAACGACCAGTTACAAAGGCTCAGAATGACAAAAGCCGTAGGCTACATTATGGATGTAAAGATAGCTTTCAGTCTCGCCTCAGCATTAAATTTTAAGGCATTGATAGTATTGATTAGGCACGAATCCAGGAATTTTCGTGGAAGGTCCACGATGGCGAATCTCAAGCATTCCACACCTACATCGCCGGACATCACACTTATCTTGGAGGACTTGCAGCAAGTTTGTTGTGTTAAAAAAGGACGACACGGAGTTGATTTTTAATTTGTTGCTGTTGTTTATTGTTTGTTTGTGTTTGGTTTATTTATCCTTCTTTGCCTTTTTTTCTTCTCCATCGACACATCCATACTTTTTCCAAAGTCTCCTCGACTCTCTGGCGAAGAGCTAGGGGACGAAACCAAACGTTACTTCCGATGGAGTTCTGTTCCCTAAGGGAGCTACGTCCCCGAAAGGATAACAAAAGTTAACTGACCAACCTCTCTACCCTCAGACCAGTCCCATTCTCAACTGGCTGAAAAGAACAGAACTTACTGTCATGAGACTTCATCGTCTCCATCAACACATCGATTGAAAGAAATTACTCGAAAGTTTCTTCAAGTTGAAAGCTCAATTGTGAAAAAGGCTTGTAAGAATTAAGGAAACAGTTTAAATACAGAGACAGGGAGAGCGTTAAAATAGCTGAGAAACTATTTTGTCGCATTGCTACATTTAAGACAAGTTAGATGCCTTCTTAAACTTTTTTAGAATTTTAAAACCTCAAAGTAGGAATATGTTGTACCACTCTGCAGATAATATTTGGTTACTCTCGTTGCATGAGAATAGAAAGGCATAAAAACATTAACTTCACGTTTTTAGCACACGAGATGGTTGGCTATTAAACCTGTTAAAGAAGACCAAAACCCATCACACGACCAGACGTCATTTTCGATGGACTGGAAGTTTTCACCGTTTATAGGACTTGAGACAAGTCTATGTGACTAATTTATACAGTAATGTTCATGTCATGGCTTATTTCTTTTTCAGTATGGTAGTCGTATCTCAAATCTCCTATGATGAACCCTCGAAAATTTTTCTTGCCCGCACTTAAAAAAATGCAGGTGGTGGCTTCAGGATTAACCCGACAGGAGGCCAATCTACCTGACGGGGTTCCAGCATCCCGAAAGCCCCACATAGGGGACGGGTTGAAAAAAGGATGTCGAACCTAAAATTTTCGGCACACTTGACAGGCAGAAAATTTTTGGCCTCTAATTACAAACATATGACAACAAAGGGCTTTTACTGAAGAAAAGTTTGGATTTTTATGGAAGAATCTGCCCTTCCTAAGAACAAAATCAACCATACCATCGGGGAGACTGACTGTCGTCTGGATAATTCAACTGAAGTTATAGTACGCATTAAGTCTCCCCGACGAAATAAGAAAATTTCCCCGACGGGCTGCAGCCTTCCCCGACTCGGGGCAATGGCCCCTGACCCTCCCACCGCTTGCCCCACCTTAGCAAAATATGCCCCACCAAAATACTCTGTCATCCAAATTTGACAAGCTGGCTGCTTTATGGAAGTACGGAACTGCGCTGAATACGTTAAAAGTGCAGGTTTTCATATGAGGGGATACAGCATCATTCAAACTGAGCAGAAATAACCCCATGTGTGTACCTAGACAGACAGTGACTCACCAACATGCGAGAATCGTGTAACTTAGGCAACTTTGCAAAAAGTTACGTCAGCCATCTTAAAAACAAAGCTGTTATGAAGAAATGTTTGCTTACTATCAGTCACGGAAGAGCGGACCTGCAGGGACTGACCCCCATTTATTGCAATCAAAATAATTCGTAGTGACATGTCCTTAAAAGACTTCTACAGAGCCTGAGCACTGGACCGTAGATCCATGGCCGCGTGTAAACAATCACGTGCAATAATAAGCAGAAGTGATGATCGATAACAGGAAGTTAGCTCACAGGAATATCTTTTAAAACGTCAAATATTGAAATTCTGGAATATCATTTTTTTTTCAACAAAGTGTGTAAAGTACAAAAGTTTTTCTTGAAACTGATATGATCAGTTGCAAGTAACCCAGCTTCCCTTTTACCTCATCTGTGATAAAATCACTGGTAGAAAAAGGGGGATGGGATAATGAGCATAGGCGTAGGAAGTGGGGGAATAGGCGTAGGAAGTGAGGGCTAAAGCCCCCAGTCAAAAATGCGGTGGAGTGGAACTATGCTTCCGCCCCTCAGTTCAAGGACAAAACCCCTTATTTGTTTCCTAATAAATGTCAAAAATTTGCGGTAATTTACCTTAAAATTTGTCCACTATGTTGCACCAAATTGCATTTAGGACCCTCAAATATTCAAACATTTTCTAAAGGGGAGGCGGTGTCCCCTCCCCTTAGACACCCTCCCCAGGACGGCGAAAAGAAACAACGTTCAGCCCCCCTTCCAGTCTCGAACAGTTTCCCATCCCCGTTCACTTTTTAGTAATTTTTATATAATTCACTGCAGTTTCAGTGATATGTTACTTAATGTGTTATCATCACTACTTTTGCTCGTGTTCTCCGAGCCTTGCCTTGTATAGGTAAAAAGAGACACAGAGGTTAGGGACCATTCAATGCTACGCGCAAGTAATTCTGCATACCCAACAGGTTGAAAGGGGTGAAGTTCACGAGAGAGGTACCGTCTTTCCGAAGGGCCCAAACAATCGGACGAGGCCTTACGGTCGGGATCACACTTGAGTGTATGTCAACTAAGGGGTGACTGGGAAACCGTTAACCGTGCATGGGCTGTTTGTCCCTAATGTTACTGCAGCCTATCCCCTTCCCTGCAGACATCCCTTCCCTGATTTGGCGCAAATTTTCTTCTACTCAGTTTGCCGAAGAGCGGCAGAGTTGGGAGTATGGAAGTGGGGGAATTTCCCCCTCCCTCGAAGGAGAAAGTTATTTCAGGCGTAGGCCTATTGAACTTATCACTTGCTTATGTGTATACAGCTATAGCTAACTAAGGAACAACAGTAAGAAACACCAATCATGTTCGCTAGCATGTATTACTCGATCCAGGAATAATGAAGGTTAAAGCGTGGGGATTCGCATGGCTTGTTATAGGTTATTCTATCTGGTGGACTTTGGCATTGTTTGTGAAGTAAACGAAAACAAGAAAACGCGGACGCTTGATACTAACCGCAGAATCCAAAGTCCGGAGGCAGGCCTACAGTAAGTGCGCCACACAGTAAACATGTTTGCATTGATCAAGTCTACTTAGGTTACAAGTTGTAGCATTATGCAACCATCAACCACAAAATCACAATATCAAATACGAACATTTCTCGCCTATAATGAATTGATCTTCACTTGCATAAATACTTTTCCACTCGCAAATCGCTACAGCGGGCCCACACATTTTCACTGTATTATCTGTGTATGTTTGTGATTGTTTCATTGTTATGTGTATATTAAATATGATCCAGGTAAATTCTTCCATGGTACGTGGAACATGCAGAAACTGTAGGCCTATAGCTCGTGTGATTACATTTGATGATATTGCGGGCTTCATAAATACATTTTATTATTTAACGTTGCATGTCAGGCATGTTTGCGAAGTTGCTGGGCAGTGTCAGGTGCTAGGATGTTATATGTACATTAGTAAGAGAAAATTCATGTATGCTCCATGAAACAATAATAATAAGTAGAATACACCACAAAGATGACAATACAAGACACAGATACGGTAACAAAAAAAAATATCCAAAAAACTGTCCGAAATATAGTACGTTCGTATATCTGTGCTTGTTCTGTGCTTGTTAGCGTACTTGTATTGTCACCTTTGTGGTGTATTCTACTTATATATATATATATATATATATATATATATATATATATATATATATATATATATATATATATATATATATATATATATATATATATATATATATATATAGCGGTCACAGACAAGAAATAAGAAAAGGAAATACTCCTCTGGGCCAGCACTTCCAAATCTGTAAAAATTTGATTTAATCGGGCTTCAATCGCTTGTAAACGCATCCAAACAGAAACGGGAGGCCATAGAACTTAGATGGATTTATAGACTTGGCAGCCTTTCTCCGGTAGGCATCAATGTAAAAGATGTTCGTACCGTGAGTTAATCCTCTTTTTTAACCTTTTCGATTTGGTTCGTTCGCTTTCTTAAACTTTTGGCTTGGGCTTTTCTTTGTTCGTATTACGGCCCTATGTGGAGCAGCTATGCTCAGTGTTATTCGTTTTTTGGTGACCAAGGATAGCAGAACTATCCGAAACGTCCTGTTTTTTACAGTCTTCTGCATGGGAAATTGGGTAGATCTACAGGAACTTCTAGTTTTTTGTTATATATATATATATATATATATATATATATATATATATATATATATATCTATATATATATATATATATATATATATATATATATATATATATTATATAACGCTCCACAACACAGATCTACTACGGTAAGACTGCTTTGTTGAGCACTCTTTAGTTCAAAGATGGCGCTTTGCCTGTGTAGTTTTGGCATTTTTGCCGAGAGGTAATACTATTGCTTTATGCAATATCCCAGAGCTTCCATGGGTTTCAACCCCTGAACTGAAATTTAGACGTGGTCACTGGTCTTCACAATGGGTCAGAAGCGGTTTAAAGTGGGGGAAGGGGAACAGGTCCCCCACCTCCGTGGCCAGTCGGGAGATATCTCTCAGTCGGGGCATTTAAGGTAAAGAAGAAGAGAGAGGGGGTATGGAAGAGACAGAGAGGGATTGAAGAGACAAAAGAAACACCCAAAACTTAGAATTATCAAACCGATATGATTTTGTCGAAACTCCTACATTTTCCGTACAGCACTGGGCCTCAAGAAAGATTCTTCTTTCCCGCCCGTAATTCATCAGTCAGTTTCGATATCCAGTCCGTGTCCCGACCCAAGTACTAGTAATTTTCTTTTGCGCTTCGCACGGATTTCGGTAGCCGATAAAAGTAGTCTATATAGTCAGGCTAGGTAGAATACAGGATGAAACAAATCACAATTGCGGTGAAAAATTTGTCAAGGTGGTGAATAGTGCGATTTCCTGTATTATGGCGTGTTTAAGATGTCAAGTATCTTCCATACCGCCATTCTGTGCATGGCAGTCTTTTCGGCGAATTTAATCTTCTTTTTTGTCCCTGACTTTAGCTGCCAACCCCTAATTTGCGCCTTAACTTGAGTCTGTACCGCCCTGTTCTACGTCAACCCTCGAAGTGAACAATGTTATGGAACAGCCACAAGTAGAGATCTTATTACAGAGGGAGTAAAAAGCATTCTCTGAACACACTCGGCAGCGTCGAGGTAGACGCACAGTTGAAGTTGCTAGTTTTTTTGAGAAATTTAGAATGCGATTTCCAACAATCAATGGGATTTGGGGATGCCAGATTTTTTCCCCGGTAGCTGATGATGACAGTCTTGTAGGCTACAAAGATTAAAGAATGTCACTAGCAAAACTGAAGTGACAAATTCGTCTTATATTAGTTGCTTAGAATGCCTTTTCCTACAATATAGGCGTTTGGGATGCCGAATATTCTCTCATACTGGCGACCCACACATGATACTAGACACATTCCAGTCATTGAGTTGTGTTGTCGAGTGGGGTTTCCCGTGCAAGCTGGGGCATTTGGAATGCCAAATTTTCTTACCTCAGTCGGGCTGAGGTCGTCTTTGGTTCTGTACACCCCCCACCACCACCACCACCCACTTCAGGAATAACCTATGACAAATTCTTGAACTCACCATCATATAAGAATTATGGTCGGCCGGTCCATTCGCTGTTAGGAGTACATGTTAAATGTGTCTCAATTGTGTACTGGACGACCCGGGAGATGGAATGCAAGATTAATTTTAGCGTATATATTCTCCACTGGCGGAAAAAATTCACTGCGCCTGCGTCAATGCCTTTTGAAGTCTTTGAACCCTAACGCCGCTTTAATATAACCAGGGAGGTGTTAGGAAGGAGATCCAACGTTCTATAGACTCTTTGAAGCAATGTTCGTTTCCGACAGTTATCTTGCCTTTCTCCTCAAAATTCTTGTCTCAATACCCACATCAACCAGGATCAGTGATGCATTGTCAAAATGACAATGAGAAGACACACCTTTTACGATGAACTCGTTAACTTTTCGTTGCCAGCCGTCATGCAAAAATGTGAAATTTTAACCTTTCGTCGTTATTCGTCACGCCAAATAGGCCTATCGTTTCATTTAAAGTCAGCTAAGAATTTCTTTACAACTTACTTTTCGAATATGCTTCCTGATGATGAGAAAATTTGCTAAAAACAAAAAGAAATGTATAGGCTTGAACAATGTTTCCAGCAGGTGACGTATAAAAATCGTGGGGGCACAATTTAAGTACATTATCTTAACGTTTGTTGCCAGTCGTTTTACTAAAAATACTGATTAAATTTTGTTCATTGGCGGAAACAAACCTTACTTCAGAGCATGGCCTTTGTCTCGGGATTACTTGGAAAAAAGGGGGAGGTCATAATTAAAAGGGTTTAGTCAACAGAGGCTTAATTAACAATAGGAACAAAGAGACCTGTCAATCAAATAGCAGTGCCTGAAAAGAATTAAATCATTTTCAAGTACATATTGTTTGACAGATTTGGCCATTGTATCTCCTTTCTAACAACTCCCTGATATAATCCGCACACTATGGGTTTTCCTTGTGCAATTATATTAGGTTAATGCACCTGAAACAACCTTTCTGCCAAGGAGTATAGCGTGTTGAAAGTAATAATACACGTATAAATGATAAACATGTAAATTACCCGACCCAATATATTCATCTACGACGAAAGAACCAGCTCTTTACTCCGGCAACATAAAATATATCAAGAATTGTTCATTTCATGGATATGTTTTTGAAGTCCATTTGCTGGCTTCTGATTATCCTGTACTCTCGGTCATTAACACAGAAATCTGAAATAAAACCTAATAAGTAGAGCCTTTGGAACCAATTTTCGGCGCTCCTATTATGTTATATTAAAGTAATTTCCGGGAGCTTCGTCCCTTGGACCATGGGCGTCCGGAGGGGAGGGGCAAGGGGGGGGGGGCACTTGCCCCCCCTGGAAAATCAAAAACTTGAAAAAACGAAGAAAAAATAAAGAAAAAACGAAGAAAATATAACATCAACAATTCTTAACAGTTCAATCAGTATGAATTTCTACTCTCAAAACAAGAATTGAATAAAAATATCAACACTCAGGCCCCAGCAGTCCCCCGAGCATATTTTTGGTATTTTTTAATGTTTATATTTACGATATTGCTTATGTTTTCCCTTTTTATATGCGGTAAATAGGCCTTGAAAGTGCCATTTCCAGCGATCTGGGAAGCATTTCGAGCCAAAATTTTCTCGTGCTCCGCGCCAACCCATGGTGGCGCGGAGCGCTGAAAGTCTGTCTATGGGCTTTGCCCCCCCCCCCCCTTGACGATTTCATGGCTACGCCTTTGTCAACACTGTGTGAAAATAGCATCTAATCTCTTTTCTGGGATTAAAATATTTTCCATGAAAAAAGTTGGGTCGCCTAAAAAATTTTGCCCCCCCTTGAATTTTTTTCTGCGGACGCCCATGCCTTGGACTCAAATCAGGCTCTGCCCTTGGACACTACTAGGGGCTCTAACGCAGACCCCTAGATCCCACGCATGTAAACTCGCACTCACACCCATGGTGCACCTTCGGTGCAAAATCCGGCTCCCGTTACACTACTCCTCTATATAGTAAGGGGAATACCAAGATGTGCACCCACCCCCCCCCCCCAAAACCTGCACACGCTACTGCAATGGGTTCCTTAGGTGAACCTCTGGATACTGCCACTTTGGGGAGCGCTTTTCGTTTATACAGAGCCTTTGACGCCGCTGGAAGACTCGAACCTGGCAAGCCGACATAACAAAATTCTGGTTGCACGCCTGTGTTGGTATTTCCCACTTTTTGAGACGCATCCACGTTCATGTGCATATAAGTGTACGTTTAGACAATGAAAAGAAAGTAGAGTCCTCATTGTGCACCATCTGAAAAAAATCTATAAAAAATTCCTGCAGGCTGGGACCAACGCAGCCGAAAACCTGAAACTGCTCCCGGCTATGCTCCTGAACGGATACGAAATTAAACGTGAAAAACCTCTAGAACATCCATGTTTTACATCATATTCTGCCATGTTTGTCTTCATAGGCCTCTGAGAAGGGGTCCTGGTGGCAGTCACCCTTCCCTTCCTGTAGCCCTACCCCCAGAAGAAAATGGTCATTTTAAGGCAAAAAATCGTTTTCATGGCGTTATCATGTTATTTTCAAGGCAAATTCATGTTCTGATTGCTGACCATCTTACTATCTTAGGGCAAACGCTTTTCGCCCTATTGTGAAATGTCATCCCATCCGCCTATATGTGGCAACGTGCCATACATTAACCGAAAAGAACTGAAATTACACATGATCTTAGCCAATAGGCCGAGAGATACTCCGATTATTTTGGTTTAAAATGAGTGAAAAACTTGATGCGATACTGATGGCAGAAAGTAAACCCTGACAAATTTGTACAAGCGTCTTACTTTTTTCCCTTGAAACTAGTTATGAGTAGGATTATTCCGTTTACCAGAGATGTTCAAATAATTACGAGTCCCTCTTCAGTTCAGAAGTTCTTTTAAAGGGAACATGAAGTCTCCCCTACCTTGCCTTGAAGTGTCACCTAAACTGCTTCAATCTTGTCTTATTTTTTTTTTTCAAAATAAAATAATTTTTTTATGCTGTTTCAAAACATTCCGACTGTGTGATTATATGTTAGTGGTAAACCAAGAATTTAAGTATTCAGTAACAAAAAATATTGTCTCATGATTAAAAGGAAGCATAGATAAAATGACACAGGATGTATATGAATCAGCGTAAGGACCGGTCATTCTAATAAGGATTTAGCATAATATAGCAAGATGGTTTGTACTCGCAATTGACTTGTTGAATGGATTTGACTGTATGGGGAGGGGTAAAGGCTGCATAGAGTAGTGGGGACTGCAAAAGCCCTTGAACTGTTGAAACTGGTTTAGCTCGGCTCTAACGTTGCAATCACTGCACACTTACACATTGCATATCGATAGAAAGTGCCAGTATCACTGGTTCGGGATATGAGAACCCTAGGCCTATAATAAGCGAAGTTTCCTGTACATATACCATATACCCTATAAAAATACAACTGGCTGAAGAAGACGCGTGATCCAATCTCTAGCACCTACAGAATGTTTAGCAGTTACCATCCCTCACAGACAGATAATCTACAATTGACAGAAATACTAAAACCAATCTGGAAGCTATTTAATACATTTTCTGAATCTCTTTCCAGCAAATTTCCCCCACGGGTGACAGTTTTATGTAAAGAATCGTGCATAATCAGTGAATATATTACCTACAGCATTCATCTCGAAGTTCAAAGAATTTTGGGTGGTCGGAATTTTTTTGCTTTCGAGTTGGAATTCTATTCGGCTTAAAAAAGAAATTAACTCATAGGCCTATCTAACAAGTTCACCTACCCCCAGACCCCACCTACGTACGCCTGTGTTCCCAATGACAAGTTTCTCAGTGTAAGTCATAACACACATAGTTTACTACAAATGTACAATGTAAATAAACAAGTATCGGACATACCGCATTTGTAAATAAATGAACAAAATACTGGTGAAATTTGAAACCGCATGCAAACAGGATGTCCTGTAAAAAGAGTCATGTTTAGGACATGTTATACACATTGCGGTTCTTTTTGGGATATATTTTATGTTAAAAACAAAAGAACATATTTTATTCCTCTTGATTGAGGGAATTTACTGTGTTATACACAAAACCTTACATGGTCATGTGATGCACGTGACAGAACTGGGTGTGGACGAGTATTCTTCTTGGCGGCCGTCGAGGGGAAATTTATACTTACGATTAAGCCCTGTCTCAAAAGGATATTCTTTAATCTCTTAAGTGTCTGTTTCGGCGTAATTTAGATTAACTTACAGCATAGTCCTTACAGTTAACAAGCCAGACAAAATAGGTTCGGAGATTTCCGGGGTGAAGACAGTGTCGTGGCAAGAGTTTGTGCAGCCTGGGTCGGTTCTTGTGTTTGTCGACCTGCGTAGGGAAAACCCTGTAGTTATTACATTGCAGTAGATCAACAGTGCCCCCAGTCAAAATTTAATGTGCCGTTCAGGGGGAACAACCTCTCCCAGCCCTATAGTTTAGGGCGTGGATGACACCCTAAGGTCATCTTGACCTCAGCTATTGTTATTTCTTGTTTACAAAAGGGCTCAATAAAGTCAGCAAAGTTAATATGTCCAAAGTTTTTATTCATGTTACTGCACTAACTTTTTCGTCAGTCAGGTTAGTGAGGAATAATATTGACTTAGTCTGTATGGAGTGCATATCGGTGATGTCCAGATACTAAGGGAAGGAGTCCTAGGGGGTTAGGCTCGAACGGACACTTCGTAAATTAACTCCACACTTTTGGACTTACACGAGCCTCATGTGCAGTAAGCCTCAATTCTCAAATCTGGGACCATCCTGTAATCTGCTACCGCCCTCAAAGTTATATTGACTAATTAGTTTTCCAGTGATACAATTGGGGCCAGGTTTTTGTGGAGGATTGCCCTTCCCCCAAGAACCCCCCTTCCTTAGCTACGCGCGGTACAAACTATCGAGTTTGAGACCTATTACAAAATGACATAGATTTTACTAAAGTTTCCCAACTTCCAAAACAAAATGTTTGCTTGAAGGAAAACCACATGACCACATAAATGAAATACAGAGCACTAAAAGAAAAAATTTACCCTACAACAGTAGCTACACACATAAACGGCCGGAGTTTCTCTTGCCAGCGTAACGAAATGTTGTTTCTTTCTGCTCACACGCGATACAAAGGAATTCAAGAGACACTAAGCACACCCTGCCGACAGCTTGGCAGGCTAGCGTGGTTATTACATAGTAATGAAAAATACTGCCAGAACCTGATGTATGAAGCTATAGCTACCACCATTTAGGTAGATTCAGCTCCCTGTTTGTACTTAAATGGTGGTAGCTTTATAATTGAGAGGAGGGGTCAGGCCGTAGCTTTCTCCCCTCCCCACGCTTACCCCCTCACCCACTCACCCTCCACCCCAATGTCGATTTTAAGGTACTTATACTTTTTCAGGGCAGACTTCGTTTCATAACTCTTTGCCAAATTATGATGGAAGATTTTAAAGGCAAAGGTACCCCCAACCCGAAGCCTCCCCATAGACAACTTTGTCTCTCGTTTCCGCTATTTCATTTAGTTTTTCTAAACGCTAAATGTGGGATTATTCATAGATATACTATAAAGTACGAAGTAAATTGACATTTTTGCTTCCTTTGTTCTTCAAGGTTGTGGTTTTGTTGGGTTAGGTTGTGTTTATATGTGTCATTGTTTTCTTTTTAATTGCTATTGTTTTCGTCCTTATTCTAAACACCAATTTAATAGATCAGTAAAAAGAAAACAGGGCGTCAATCTGAGGTCTCTAAATGAATCTTTAGCCCACCAGTTTCCTTCGCACTTAAGCTATTTGGGAAATAAAATTAATTACATTATCATATTTGTATCTGAGAGACTTTTGTGCTTCACATAACGTCATAACCTGTACAACTAAGTGGCATCCCCCATCGCATGAACTAGGAAGTACGACATCCGTTTTATGCGTAGACGCAGGAAAAGTCTTTGAACAAAAGGAAATGGACGTGTATAGTTTTCAGGAATCGGTTTCATTTGGACTGCACTTCTACAGGAAATGTGGTTGAAATATTTTTACAGAAATATGATTTTTGAAAAAGAAGTCGTGTATGTTATGAAGATTTTATATGTTCTCACCTTTACCCGGATATACAGAAAACAGAAACAATCGAATAAAAGAACAATGGAAAGGCAATCGAATGCATCTTACAGAAGTATATGGAGGGGCCGCCCATCAATTGATAGCAAACCTCTGAATGTGATATTCTGTAAATTCAGTGAGTGATAAACACATAAATGTATACATTACTTTATTTGTAACCGTTTAATGACCTTCCCCTAATAAGGTCACATCCAAATTTCTTGAGTACAGATTTACTATGTATGGATATATGTTAGTATCCTATAATGACTGAACATAAGTACAGTGAAGTAGGAAGGTTTCATTCAGGATTTTGGCATTTTCTATGGTAATTTTCGACGTTTTAAGACGAAAGCCTTCAAGCTTAAAGTTAGTGAGGGGGAAGTACCCCTATCCCCCAGTGCTTGCTACTAATAATTTAGGCATACCACGGATGAGGAACGAACTCATTGTTTACAGTATGAACGACATGCTAGTCAACCCTGCGCGACGGTGCAACCTTTTCTATAACAACATGTCCGTCGTAAGAAATCTGAAGTAAAACACAACTGCAGTGGCGTAGCGAAACATTTCTTGTGCCGGGCAGAGACAACATTTTCCGAAGGATTTTCAATTTTGCTACTAATTCAGTTGTAACAAGATATATATATATATATATATATATATATATATATATATATATATATATATATATATATATATATATATATATATATATATATATATATTAGGGTACTATGAATCTTCCAAAATAAGTCTTTCATTACTATTTGAGGGGTTAGGTACACTCACTGGCCGATCCAGGGCCTTTTTTTTGGGAGGGGCCAAATTGGTAGTACCGTTAGCTTATGGGGAGCGGTCTAAAGGGAGGTGTGTACCCCTCCCTTTTGGAAAATTTTTCTATAACTGAATGCCTTCAGATGCCATTTAGTGCAACAAAAGTGTACAATTGCGAAGTTAATTTTCTTCTAAAAAATTCTTTTTTCTTTAAAAAAATCAAGTATTTATAGAACAAAGTTAGGATGATCTTTCTCCAAGAAATTTTAATTTTCATGGGTTGTGGAATTTCATTTTCTTTTACAGCTTGCCTTACACTCTAAATGCAAAAGAATTCACTCCAAAAGAGACTGTAGTTTGGGACCACTCCACGTAAAAGTGAATTTCACTCGGGGTGGAGTGAAAATTCACTCCAAATAGAGCGATACTTCACTCGCATGGAATTATATCGCTCTACTTCGAGTTAATTTTCACTCCACCCCGAGTGAAATTCACTCTTACTAGGAGTGGTCCGAAACTACAGTCTCTTTTGGAATGAATTTCACTCTTTTGCATTTAGAGTGTAGCTGCAAATGGTGCTCAGATCCCAATCCCATACGTTTACGAATTCCGTTTCACAAATTATAGTACGACATGTTAGGAATTTCCAAGCAGTAAATCAGGGTCAATTATCCAGATGTCCAGTCTAAATCCTGAAACTAACCTTCGACCCTACTTGTGGCATAGTGTTCAATGACACCGTCTAGGTCTGGCAGGGGATTTCCATGTGCTTGAAGAAGGCTTAGTGTCTCGGGTCTGTCCTCAGTCATGGTTGAACGAAGTGAAGTCGCCGTCCGTTAAACTTTCGAGAAACATCTTTCTGGTTCAGCATTTGACACAGGGAGGGTTGCAAGGATTTCAATAATTTATGAATAGTTGGATATAACTGGGTGACACATATTCAGCAATTGCAGTGATGGGGACAGGGTCTTTCTTGGCTAACACAGTTTTCTCCGACAAAAGCGGCTCAGGCCCATAGAAAATCTACTATAGGCTATGCATATGGGTTATGATTATAACCTGTCGTACTTCCGGGGAGGGGGGGGGGTGTTGAGGTGTACTGTCCCTCTCTTTGCTTTTTTACAGAAATGAATAGATTTCGGTCCTTGAGCGTCAAAAGCGACCCTTAGGGTCGTATGCAGCCCCGGTCCTCGAGGGTGTGGCCCCGAATTGATTTCACTTTTCTTTAGAAAAAGTCATATTTTACAAGTTAAACGTAGCAAAGTTGAAACATGAGCCAATAACTCATGCTGTCATGTGTTTAAATTATGTATTTTTAAGTCACTACATGACTCCGTCCAAGTTTGCTCTCCTGAAATAGTGCTTGGTTGCTTACGTAACAGGCTGTACGGCATAATCCTTGTTCAGTTATATCTAGCCATGATTCGGTATTTTGTTTTGCATACCGTGTTGTTGACAATAATGTTTTGTACACGGTGGCATATAGTTATCAGTCAGTGCAGTAATTTGTAGTGAAAAAGCTTGTAGCAAAAACTGATATCCCGGAAATTTAATTGCTTCGTGGGGTGATTGTACAATTCAACAAAGTATCGTGTTGAACGTGTGTTGATTGATACTCAAGTCATCTTTCAATACTGTAGAAACTAGAACAACTGTATTAGCTTGCAAATTCAATTCATTGTAATGCGCGGTACAAGTTTGTAGTTATTCGAGAGAAGTAAAGGGAAATTTTAAGTCCTGCAGAATGTACAATTAGTGAAAATGTTGCAAAGTGGAAGCTGAGACTAGTTGACATTGTGAAGGGCGAACTGGTAGGTCTTTAGGGGCGAACTGGTCAACACATGGGGGCGAACTGGAATGGTGGGGCGAACTGATTGTTGCGAAGTGGTAGTGGCCTAGTGGGGCGAAACGACCGTAAACCATCTAGTGGGTGGTCAGGGCCTTGATCCATTTTCCTGACATTTACTGGGTTTGAAGTTTTAAACAACTTCCGGTCTCCTTTACCTTCGTGGCTGGTCCGTGCACACGTGGATTTCGTCTTCGTCAATGTTCAGCCCTCAGAGCAACCTCGGCACACAACACTGTGTAATTGAGATACAGCAATCATATGCGTACGGGAAGACATTTCACAAGGGGGGCGGAGGGTGTTTGCCCTGAAAATTTTGCCGTATACGTTGTCCAACTAATAAGCATTTTGCCCTGTTGGCAAACGCCGCTGCCCGCCGCACTGCGCACTGCACTGCCCCCTTGCCCTGAAAATACAAGTGTCAGTGCCCTGAAATAAGCATTTTCCCTGCTCTGGGAGGGCTGCAGTCCTCCAGTCCCCCAGACCCCCGCCTCGTACGCCTATGACAGCAATTACAGTACAGGAGTACAGCGGACGATGCAAAAGACTAGGGACTTTTGAAAAATTCCCAAGATCATGCGCCCAAAAGTTCCCAAGGTCAAAAGAATCATCAAACTGCGTTCGGCAACATACAAAGACCTAGGCTACGGTGTAATAGATAAAAGTCAGCCACGTCAATAAATGTAGTGTGTTATTTTCTCCCGTTTGGAACTTTTCAAAAAAGAATAAGCCAAAAAGTAGGGGATGCAGAACTCAGAACTGACCCCATGAAGTAAGAAATGCAAAGAAGTCTTTTAGTGCGAAAATGCTCTTGAATATAGATCAACGAGAATTAGCAAGATCATTTGGCCAATTTCCAAGAACACCTCTGTTAAATGAAATAGAAACATTCGATCAACTTTAAAGTTGTTCCGAATTTCTAGAGTGCAGCTCTCGACTTCAGCTCCTCTTGTCTGTCTGACCGCGTTTGAGAATAACCAGGGAGCTGGAATAACTATCTAGAGTTTACTGGCACTAGCGCAGTATAAGTGCGACCTGTTGCGCGACACATGTTTAAGAGGGGCATATTTTACCATTTTCGGAAAAGTGAGGGAGGCATGTGTTATAATTTAAAATGTTAAGGCACCCACAACCCAACAAATCGTATACAAGAGTCCCTTTTATTTTCCTCGGCGAGGCCCCGGATCCCCAGCCGTAGATGCACCTTCGATGCTGTAATGTGAGGGCTCCCCTCAGTGAGCCGCATTATGGAGATAGTTGAATGTTTTAATGGCCACAGTTTTGTAAATACCACAGAACTTCCGGGGGCTTCGCCCTCGCACCCTAACGGAACGTTGTCCCTGAACTCCACAAGGTCCCCTAGGGCCCCTCGACCCTAACACTTACAGGGGAGCGCTTCCTGTCACCATGACGCCTCCAGCGCCGCTCAGTACTTCATGTAATGTAATTGTGTCCCTCCGGGATACGTTGTGTCCCCCGTGTCCCCTCCCCCCACTTTGAAAAGTCTGATGATGCTAGTTGCCCCGACGGTGTACCTTCTGGTTATCTCAAGAGAGCAAATCTTTCAATAGCCTACGAAAACTTGAAATTTTCCACGGCCTTCGAGTGCTCTGAAGCTTCTTAAGTTTTCTTTGATATTTGCTTTCATGTAGGACATTGTAAATATCCTACCACTTAACATATAGTAACCTTCACATAGTTACTTATCCAAAACAGTTTATTTTTGTAGTGGTTGGAAATTTCTTCCTTAAGCGCGTAGTTGATCTGTGGCACGATATAATGCAAATGCAAAGCAAGTTATCCCATATACGGGGTGGGTTCTATATTTTTGCATGATCATCAATATAATATTTTCAACATGCACTTCAAATGTCTGTCACCCTTTGCTGTTCTGCAGACCGTATTTGTTAAAGCAACTAAATCAGCACTAAACTGGCTACCGGATAGGCTTTGTCAGTAAGGAATGAACCACGCTGACTAGCCTATGATAAAGGGTTTATATCATCATTTCTCCAAAATGCGTTTGCCTTATTTCACTGAACATGTTGGTTTCGAGACACTTTAAGTGGTAATTCCAAGTGCATCAACACACATGAGTAAAAATGTAATAACAATAATATGTAAGGTCGTTCTAAGAGTAAATGTTTTCAGAGGGGAGGGGCACACCCGATTGGAGCATGAAGGAGGCGGAGGGGCTGAACGCTGTTTCTGACAGTCGTCCGGGGGAGGGATTTGAGGGAAGGGGTTTGAATATTTGAGGATCCATAGATGCAATTTGGTTCAACATAGCCTATAGGGGGATTTCAGTCACGTGACTTTAACCAACTAGACGCAATTTTGAAGGGCAAGAACGCGCGTCTTTTTTGTTTTGACCGGCACGCATCCATTGTGTCACAGTAGTATCTATGCTTATGCCGTGCGCGTGTGCTGTAAATACGCTTACTCCGTGTGTGTTTTGCCCTTCAGTGCTTGGGAAGCCATTGCGCGTGACGTCACATGAAATCCCTCTATTGGGCAAATTTTAAAGAAAAAGCATACTTCCACCCAACCTCCTTTTTGAATGGGGGCTTTAGCCCCCACCCCCGCTTCCTACGCCTATGGCACTCACCCCTTCCCTCAGATCCCTTCCCAAGGACGGTCAACTCGAATACTGCTGCTGTCTAAGTAGTCTTTCATAGGAAAAGTTCCTCAACCTGAGAATATGCTAATGAAACGTTAATTTAACTTTCTTGTAGAAGTGCACAATATTTCTGCAGCATGAAATCTCATGATGGAGAATGTTTTGATGCACTTACAAGGTCTGGGAAATGGCATTTCCTGCAATCTAGGAAGAAAATTTTTTTGGTTGGCCACGCTGGGTGCATAAAGGCGATGCTCAAGGTGCGGAGTCAGATCTTTGAAGTTGACGAACTACATTTTCTGACAACGTGATCCAGTTAGACAGCAAATTAGAACTTATACGTCACTCGATTCTGGCGTCCTGCCAGTCTGCCAGTTAGAAGCTAGCATTTTCAGAAGCTGGGGAAATGGGGACGTTCCATATTCTTGTAATACCCTAGGATTTCCATGAGTGCCTGGGACGATTTTGAGAATTTCCGAAATATGCATACATAACCTCGCCTTTCAGGCCTTAGCCGTTTTAGGTAATGACCGCTAGTTGACCTTTGAGTGGGATGTTGTGAATGATGCACACTTTCCTGCCCATCCCTTCCTCAGTGAAGACGCGCCACACCCCATCGCGAAGTAATTAAGTTTTTGTGTTATAATCCACCCACGTTTTTGTGTTAAAATCTTGGCGGTCATTGTTCCTCGTTGTAAAGCCAATGCAGTTATGTACTTTTGTAAACAACTTGTTTTTTCTCAGATGAAAAGGCAAAGTTTGAAAGACAATACATCGTCGAAAAAATTCAACGAAAGCTGTTCTCTGAATATCCAATTAAATGCCTAATAATCTATACCTGAGCAGCTGAATAAAAACAATTGATCATGCTCTTGTGACATTACAAACATGAAAGTGGAACGAAAGCCTGCAGTATCCATCAAGGTGGTCATATTCACAACATATTCACAATGTCAAAGGCCTTGAATAATCAGACTAAGGTTGTGACGTCATCATGAATTAAAAAAAGAGTTGCTCGGTTACTGCTTGTTTTCCTTTGACTGTTTGAGTGCGGATCTCTGTTTAGCTCGGCTTTTACTTTCACAAGTGATGGTGTTACTGTTCTTGTTACAAGATTATAGTCTTGTAGCTAGAAAATATGAGAGTCATAACACGTACTAATAATATACGTAGACTAACTACGTTTTACTATCGTGAAGGTGAAATTGTAAAGCCTTTCTATGGACAATCTAGGAGGCATCACATGGGAAGCTCACAAATGAACTTACGTACTATGTTAAGTCAGGACCTTTTATTTTTAGGCATCACATATATCATTTTTCGACTACCTTGATTTTGCTTCAAGGTCAGGATTCCTTTACCTATCAAGCTCTATGTATAGTAAGGAACGACGGGGCTCAAATTCAAAAGAATCAGGTCAATTCAAAGGAAAGTCGAAACCGGGAAGGGGGAGAAGGGATGGTCGAAAAAGAGGGCTTAATCCCTCAATTCTAGGTTCGAGGGTCCCTGCGTTGGTGCTTTGTATGTTTTATGTATATACTACACTTCTGTCCGGACTCTGTGTATCGCTGTGTACTATATACAGTGTACTAGTCAGGGCAACCCTGACGCAAGGGTCCTGCTTCCGGCCCCTCGACGGAAGTTACAGGTCAAGCTAACTCGCCCCGACATAACGATGACCCTGATCACCAGTGTCAAAGCTCAGGGGGATCTTACGTAATAGTCCCATACTAGTGTGCACCACCAGATGAGGGAGCTAGGGCTATTACGTTACCAGCAGCTCTCTGGCTCCACTAACAGACTGAACTAAAGAGAATGGAACTCTGAGGATGTCAAATCCCAACGTACGGAAAAATATTAAGCCAAAATCTATGATTTTACCGCCTTTTTGGTAAACTCATGTAGGTAGTGTACCACTTATTAAAGGGAATTCCCCCCAGAAGGTTTTAAAACCCTACGAATTTGACTCCGTAAAAATTCATTGGGGTACGGTTTAAACTAAGCTGCTGAAGTGTTGTGCTCAATTTGTGACGTGTACGTGTACGTGTATTGCACGTATACGTACGTGTACGTATAGCAGTAGCAAATGAATTAAAATACTGATTGTGCAAAAATAAAGAAAATTGAAGTTATTTTAGGCACTTTTTGCACATATCGATCCGTTGCGCAAAATGGCATTTAGAATGAAGTGAAAAGGCAGGAACCACGACTATATTATACAAGTTCTCCTAGCTCAAAATCTCAATGATCATGGTACACAAATTTGGAATCAGTATGAAAGATCTACTTGTGAGCTTTCATATGAGGGTAACTTGCACCTGTTGAGAACTTTTACAAGGGTCCAAAGGCCACGGAACGGACCAAATTTAGTAAGTCAATATGGAAATAATAAGTGGTGGGCTACCTGTAGTTGCTACCCAGAAGGCAACGAGTAATAGAATGATCGGGTCTCACTTTGAACTAATGCACTTTATGGCCAAAGGCGCACTGGTAGGGGTGGGTTGCTGGTGACTGCAACCCACACACCCCATTCGGTCAGGAAGCTTGCTATTTTCGGGCAAAATATATACTTTATTTCGGACAAACGTGCTTTCGTTTTCGGACAAAAGTTGAAAAGTGCTCAGCCCCTTACCCCCTCCAACTATAAGTGGTTCCGTACGCTTACATTTATGACCTACTTTTTCAAGTGCGTGGGCTAAGGGTCACTTTTTCCTGAGTTTTTACCTTGTAACAATTATAGTAGCCAGAAATACTTTTTAAATTTGGGGCTCCTTGAATATATCGTAGGCCAATATGGAGTTGATCGAGGGCAGCAAATGGCCCACCGGCCTCCTACGAGAACCTACGTACTAAAGGCATTGTTCAACATAAAACTAGCAGGTCCTATTTCTCACTCTTTTCTTTCTTTGTTATTTATTTTCCCACCTGAGGAGATACGCAACCCAACAGTGGTCAATTCTCAAGGAATATGCAGGGGCGTAGATTTCTTTTTAACTTTGGGGGAATGGGGTGAATTGTCGCAAATCTAGAAAATGTGCACGCGAAGAGAGCACGGCGAGCGCGAAGCGCGAAGCCCATGACGGGTGGGGTCCAGGGGGGCGCCTTAGGCCCCTGGTGGGGTCCAGGCGCAAAGCCCCTGTGGGGGTTCCGGGGGCGAAGCCCCCAGAAGCTCCTGGGTTTTAATGTCTCAGAAGTGCCAGGAAGACTGTTTTAAGAGGTAAATTTCAGAGGTAATGTTCTTGTGTATTGGTATATTTATACATGTAGGAGATGCTATTTTGAGCACAAAACTCATAGATAAGCTGCACTGGATTGAAATTGTACAAGAGCAACAATGTCCTGCTAAGCTCAAAAAGGCAGGGATCAACTTATAGGGTCATCCCAGACAACTGGATTTTGAATTCGTAGATCATTACAAGACCTGCAAGTTGGTTTGAGATCAGTGGCGCCGCCAGGTCTTTTGCGATTGGGGCGAAACCATAGATGATGGCGTAATAATACCTCAGTTCCCCCAAGTCTGCGTAAATTTCACCTTTGTTTTTGATGCTTCCCGGCATTTGTATACAGCAGTTGTGAATGTTCGTTTGTCATTACATAAAGGTGCCGTCCTGAGGGAAGGGGTACCCATTCCCCTTTAAGAAATTTTTGTTAATTTAGGGTCTTTAGACGCAAAATGGTGATATCTTTAGGATGTTTTTGGAACTGACATATATCGTTGGAAAATGTGCATAATTTAGTGAATGCTATAAGTTTAGGTAAGGTTAAAGAGGAGAATATGTTGTCTATTAAGAGAAAGATGCGTTGTCAACAAACCCCCTGAAGCCTCTTCCCTTTTGTTTATTTTACTGCTTTCTGCTTAGGGAAAGTTTTTACACAAAAATACGTGCGTGGAGTCCACAGAAACATTCTTGGACCGTTACGAAATATTCCCTTTCCTTCATTGTGCATTATGAAAGGGCATTTGAGGCTAGCAGATACCTTGAAACTCTGGACTAATTACATAAAATGAGGCAATGACATAATACTTATTAATTTATAGACCTGTCCAAATAATAATATAGCACTTTAAAACTATCATATTTTTACTACTTTTGAACGAAAATCCAGACGAAGAGCTTCCAGCAATGGAAAATGAGAGGGAGGGAGAGTATAGGTGCAGCGAGGTGATATTAGACCTCCCTGATAGGTGTGGTAAATGGGGTGAAGAACTAATAAGCGCGTTTCAGAATGCTGTTTTCGTCTAAGGTTTGTTAACAATCACCATGTATACCGATAATGGCTGCGTGCGAACGCTCGGTAAAAATATTTAAAAAATGTATATCGGGAGATACGTACTTTCAACCTTCCACATCATGCTACATATTAGATTGAAAGATCCCATATTGATGCGAGGTCCAATAGATGATTGGAGATGTATCTCTGTTCTTCCAAAAGTGTTGTGATTACAATAGTTTCGGTATTATTACCTTAAAGGTGATCAGTCGTCTTGAAATATTCTTTGTGACGTCAGCCTTTTCTTGACATGTTTCTGCAGTCGTCACTGTTCAAGGATACACCGTACAAGTAGCTATGATGACATCGGTATAGCTAGTAGGTATACAGCTACAAGCCGTCTCTTCTTGCTTACCGATTAGCTATACCATGCTTGTACGGTGTATCCTTGAACAGTGACGACTGCAGAAACATGTCAAGAAAAGGCTGACGTCACAAAGAATATTTCAAGACGACTGATCACCTTTAATAATGGTCATGACATGGAATGCAAACCGTGACGAATGCGCGAGAAGCGCGCCAAAATTTTTCATTAAATAAGATTTCAATGACAAAACCTGCATTCAGGTTCTGCATCGAGACACTTTCAATCGCCCAACAAATCTACATGCCACTGCCATAAGCCCGTCTTTTCCCTCTTAATTCGTAAACTTTCAACTTTTTGCTGCTGTGCTTCTCCGAAAGTTGCTATCGGAAAATATTGATAATAAGTGTAACACTGACGTAAGGTTGGAAGCGCGCGGAGCGAAAAAATTTTGATAGTTTGAGAAGGATTTGCTAAAATTCTGAAAGTCTGAGAATCTTTTGTGATAGAAAATGAAGCAGAGATTGAAGAATTTCTTACGAAAATGAAGAATAAAATGTACTTTCCAGCATATACGTATCTGTAGACTGTAACATGGGGGGGGGGGGAATTACATGGGCCATCCCCCTGGTCAAATGTTGAGGGATATATCCCCCCTATCCTCCCCGGGATCTACAAACGCCCATGTTAATACGCTGTTAATAGTGTCAATATTCTATTTCTTTTTAAATGTCCTTTTCAAAGAAAAATATTGAAAAGATGAAATAACCGTCTACACTGCTATAGTTTCGCTCAGTGATACATAAAGTGTTCATAAGTGGTCAAATTGTCTCATTTTGCTATCGTTTACATTAGCTAACTAGTTTGGCCTTTTAGTTTTACATTATCGTTATGTTTCATTATTCTTTAGTGAACACCTTGTAAAATAGTTTTCACTGTAAAGGGAAAATAGACAAATTTTTTGAACATTCGATACTATGGTATCCACTCAAGAAGGAAGTAAAACAGCTTTGTATAATCAATTTGTCCAGATACATCACAGATTTCCCACCATGTAACGTATCTATGAAAAAAGATTTTTTCGATTGAAAATCAACACCCGATTTTAGACCCAACTTTTGTATTGTAATGCGGTTTTCATTACGAAGTAGATGATATTGTATTTCTTTGTGTTTTCTGTGAATAATTTAGACCAGGGGTGGGGAACCTTTTCCTTCTGACGGGCCGTTTTGATAGTCATGATTTACTCAAGGTCCGCTGACAGCGAAGGCGCAACAAGCTTTCCCCATGGGGGACAGGCCAAGGGGCACAAACAGGCACTGGTGAGGTCTAGGGGGAAACCCAAGTAAGGAACTGGGAAGAAACCCCCAGAAGCCCTGAAGTTTTACAAATTTGAAGGCAATAGAAATGTTTATTCACTCTCTTTAAATGACATTGAATGTGGTACGCCACACAGAGGAGAGTTGTTACAATATGACCATTTGTCTTATATATGTGTGCAGTAAAAATGTATGAGTACGTACGAAAAGTGGGCGCGAAGCAAGCCTAACAAACACGTACTTTGAAAACACCTTTATTTTTTCTTCAATTGACATTGCAAAATTATCCACTTTTAACGTCTCATCCCCTCCTCGGAGGAACAATTCTACCCCCAATCTATCGGAACTTGAATACAGTGCCCTCTGAGTTTCGTACTGCAGTTAATAGACCTATGCATGTGGTGCAATTCTGTTCAATGCTATGTAACCTCCCACGCAAAGCTTCCGTTACCACCTGAAGTAGGATTCTCTAATGAAACAGTGGGCATGTTAGATTAATTGTGCATACTGGTTTTAGTAATATACTGATAGTGTTTCGTAGCAGTTTTACGTGAAATATCCGGAAAGTGGCATAAACAGGATAAACGGTGAGCACCGTGGGCTAAAAGATTACTATATCAATTACCAATCAAGTGATTCTAATTTGTCATTTATGAATCGCCTTACTGCCCGGATATAAGTTGTCTCACGGGCCGCATACGGCCCGCGGGTCGGAGGTTCCCCACTCCTGATTTAGAAGCTATCAACTTAGAAAAATTTTCGCCCCCGTAGAAAATAAAATATTACCATTACCTTAATACATTTTAGTATATCCCACCCCCTGCAACCCCCGCAAGCTATCCAGCCCCCTTCAGTACCTTGTCTGGTTACAGACCAGAATGTACATTCAATGTAATTATTGGGGGGTGTTGCCTGTTCAATTTTGGAAAAGTGAGACGGTAAAGAGTCTATAAAACCATGAAAATTGTATGGATTTCCTCAAACATCTCCCAAAGTTTTACGGTATCTATCAATCTGTCTTTGAGGACGATTCCAGCACCACAATAACTTGTTCTAGATCCGTATATGGGACCAAAGGGTATAGCTTGCCGACTTCCCCATTTATTCACGCTCCCCAAATTTTACAATCTTTTTGATGACTGTACATCCTGAGGGTAGGCCTGTGACTATTACGAACCGAGAATAGGTTCCTAGTTTCAGTCATAAGTTTCACCAGGTAATGTTCACCTTATAACCAGGGTGAATCAACTTACACAAAGTGAAGCACTTGAATGTCAGTTTTCCTGTTAAGTTTTGTGGTAGGTCGGTGTTAACATTAATTTAAAACTTGTCTCCAAAACTGGTGAATGATTTTGCCTTGCTAAACAGTGTGCTTTAGAAATTTTAGGAGCAGCAAAAAGGACCCACCATACGTGTTGCTCCCAGTTTTATTTGAATGGTTCAAATGTAACAATGTGTTTCGTATGTTATCATCACTTGCCCTTCGCACCCCTCCCCCCCCCCCCCATCTTTTCTCCATGGTCACCAAGCTCTGGCAGTGACAGTGGGTTTCATGTACCAAACAGCACTACAGGCAAAGGGGCAGATGTTTGCTCTTTTTTATTTCCAGAATTTTGTCATGTTTTGTTACTGTTGTTATATTTAACCGGTTTATAAATTCCCATGTTTTCTGCTTGTCAAACAATTTCTCTGTTCATAATAATGGTACACAAGTCAAGCCATTTAATTTCGTATCATTTCGCTGAATCAAATCGTAAAAATCTGTTACCATCAAGTACCGGGAACACTCTGGCCGAGGTATCGATTACCTCTCTGGGGTGCTTTGTTTCAAAGGCGTAGGTAGAGGGGCTGGGGCTAAAGCTTCCAACAGTTGAAATGTAGGGGGATAAAGCATGCCCCCTCACTTTTCAAGGATGGAAACCCATTATTTGTCTCCTCTTTGAAATATACCAATATTTTTAATAATGTATATTTTTTTGTAATAAATGTACTGCAAAATCTACCGTACATCAAATGTAAGTTCAGTTGGCAACTTCGAACGATAAAATATTCAAAAGTTCTTCCAAGGGGAAAGAGTGATCACCTCTCCATAGACCTCTTTCCAAGGAACGACAATTTGAATGTCCAGCCCCCACCTCAGAACAGTTTCCTCAGTCCATGTTTTTTATAGTTTTAATTGCATTGAAAGGGCTTATAAAGTCACCCCAGATTTAAGTGGTATCCCCGGGTATACTAACTAACGTATGTCCCTTTGTAATCATTTGACAATTTTTCCCTGAAGTTATACACTATACAGAAAAACTTTTTGTAACATGCAGGTCTGTGTTCTGAAATAGCCTGAAAGCGAAAGATACTTTTAACGGGAAATTAGAGGACATTTTTAAGATTTCGCTGATGTTTGAAAACGAAGTTGGGGCGTAAATAACAGTGTGAGCCCTTTTTAAAGAAATATGTTTCTTTCTGTAAAATGTCGTCAACTGTAATAAATAATCAGCAAAAATTTTACTGACGCGAAAGGATTCACTTTAATTTTATCGAAAAGAGGTGATAAAGGAAGGTACTGAGGATTGAGGGGAGGGGGGGGGGTTAGGTAAGAAGGATATGCGCTGATAATACGCCAGCGAAAATTTTAAAAGTTACAGTTAAAAGAAGTACAAAGTTGCATATCATGGCAAATCACCACACAGGGACCCGCCCCCACTAGCGCCTACCGCCACAATACACCATACATTCAAAAACTTAGAGGGATACAAGGAAAACCATATGGAAATTAAAGTAAGGGAGAATGCTGACACAGTGCATCGTTGCGTGTTTAAGCAGTTAAGTCCGGGAAGTTGTGAGGGCGCTTCCGCTGTACTGTAAAAAGCTGGTTGATTGGCGTGTTTTCATACGTACTAGTACAGTGTGCATTCAACTCCAGAAGTTAAATATTATTTTATCCATTTTATCCAAAAGATTAGGAGTAATTTTCACAACAGGGATAAATCTTGGTGCCTTGCGTGTTATGTTTTATACTCCTAACTTGAAAACTTGTGGTTTCTCCGCCAATAACTGCATGGGGCAAAGGCCACGACGTGTTTGTATTACGCGCCATTGCTTTGTTGCCGTAGAGAGCAAAATCGCTAGCTCCAGTCCGGATCGCAAGACGTCATTCTCCCTTACTTTAAATATCTATGGGAAAAACTGAATCTACAAATTCAACCTAACTTTTTGTATCCCTTGTATTTCCAGACCCGATTAGCCATGTGATCACTGCAAAATGGTTCTTGTGGCTCAAGGATTTTTCACACTAGGCGCGACGAGGCGCGCCACGATACGATAAAAAGCTGAAAATGATGTACTTACGTAGACCTTTCATACCAGGCGCAATGCGACACGATATATACGGTGAGATAATATTGAGTTGAAATGATTTCAGCTTTCACTCACTTCCCGCCGAGCGATAGTCTGTGTGACCAATGATGAGACAGTATTACTATTTTGTTAGGTCACGTGACGAATCTGTCACTGGAATATCGCTGAGAGAGGAAGAAAAGTCGTCTCTAGCGTGAAAGGACTGAATTTTATCGTTTCGTATCGTATCGCGTCGTATCGTCGAGCCTACAGTGTGAAATGTGCTTCATGAATATCAGTTGCAAGACTATATCGCTTGGCAAAAAGCGATTAAAGTTGTAATTTTTTCGCGTAGCGTCACGTCGTATCTCTCTTAATGTGAATTAACCGGTCCAAGCTTAGACATGGCAAGACTTCACCTTTTCTATCTGTATAAGAAGTAACTCTTTTTTTTGGTTAAGAAATTCGTCTTGCCTTCGTGCCAATTGTTTTACCATCCCCATTTAACCCTGCAAATGTATGCGAGCACCGTACGCCTCAGTGCCCTACTTTTATGAGACGAGCTTAACTTTTCTTACCTCACCCTGCAGATCTCTGCAATCAGTCGAAGCTCATATTTTCCACGGTAATCATTTTCTGATGGCAAGGTTCTCTGTTACTGCATTTCTAAATATCATCAAAAGTATTGCTTCCTTTGACATGTTGAGGGGAAATTTTCGCAGACTTTTTGGGAACAGTGTAAAATAAATTGTTACTTCTGTTCCAGTTTGCCTTGTCTTTTGATCAGTTTTTGCCGTCTTGGTTTTATCCCTGAAATTTTCTGAAGGGAACTCGCGCCTACCCCCCCCCCCCCACTCACATTCTTGCTGTGTCCCCGAGGTTAAAGAAGTTTTAAATTATTTGTCGATTGAAAATGACTTTCTAGGGTTTAATTTTGATATGAAGTAGTTACCTGGAGGAAATATGTCATTTCCAATCCACAAATTGACCTTGATCGTTTTATCAATTTCTCTACGACAATCTATGACATCATTTTAAGAGATGCGCCATAAACTTTCGAGAATGACACTTTTGTTTTCATTTCATATAAACGAGCTTCTTTACTCCCGTAAATGAGAAACTTGCTTCCGCGATAGAAATTATAGCTCAATGAAAAGAAATAACGCGAAGTATTACTTTCTATACATTATGTATAGTGCATTCCCTTTTACACACACACTGCGTGATATGAAGGTGACGTTCAAACGTTGAAGAGAAGGCTATATACACATTCGCGTGATATGCCAGCTCTGTTAACATTAACTACGACGCACGTGAAAATAAGTTTTATAGGAAAGGGAAAGTTGTTGATACCTTATATTTAGTTCTCAGTTTCTAGTTTAATTAGCCGAAAGCCTACCGACTCAAAATAACCTTCTCACCGACGAACATTTGTCCTTGATTTTTATGACCTGTGATAGCACTAATTGTCTATTTATAGTGACCGTCGTAGCGTACGTTGAGAAGTTACGGTAAAATGGACAAAAATAGTTACTAACCGCATGGGATGGATATGCATGAAATGAGGGAAAAGAAACAACGGGTTGGGTTGTCATAAGACGGTCCAAGGGAAAATTACATTTCAAGGTATGCTTTCGGCAAAAGGTTGCTTAATCTGGGTCAACGATAAAGCGTCGACAAGACTCTGGAAATGAGTCCACACCCGTAACCAGGATTTCTGACATGGTGGGGGGGGGGGACACTAGCACTTCAAAAGGATGCATTGGTTAGGACTGTTCATTATGAGCCTTGGTATAATCAGTGTTACAAATTAGTGGGGTAGGGACGATATTCTTTAGCTTGAGGCACGCTTCGACCTCCTGACCATGCGCATATAATCCCATGTTGACCAAACTTAGGCTCAATTTTGAACAATCCCCAAATTTTGACCGTAAGTTCTAGTGGACAGGGTCGAGCCATGAAATTGTGATCCCCGTGGGTGGGCCACCGAGCCCACGAGAGGAGAGAGAAGGGGAAATGTCATCCTACCCCTATGATCGGCGCCCATTTATCGTTTATCAAGAGGTATGTAAAGCTCAAGAAGTGTCTGCAGACTGTAAAAAATGTTAAACCTCCCAGGCTGGGGCAATGTATACAGTAACTACATAAATTCGTGGAGAAAGTTGGTCCAAGTTACGTAACAGGTCGAATGCCCTTATCGCAAGGGCACGAATCACGAATAGGCTTCTTAAACAGCAGTCTGCTTAGCAAGATTTGGATGTAACTAAAATACTTTCTCATGTTCATAGTCACATACATGCCCGTACATACTGGGGGCCCTTCGCCGAAGATTTTCAAAGCAAATTTTTATCACATCGATCTTTGAAATTTTCGGTTGTTAAAAATACCGAAAGAGTACTCTTCAGTTAGGATAGTTTACCCAATTTCGTCATTCGTGAAGATTTTCGTTCCCAGAGCAATTCCCCCTGTATTTCCTACCCTTGATGATTACAATTTTTTCCGTTGAGATGAATTTTCCGGTAGGACAGTTGTCCGGGAAGGATATGGTAGGGATGAGAGTTGTGCTAAGGGAGGTGTTCGGTCACGGAACTATCCAGTCAAATCACTCTGGTTTCGGGTGAATTATCCAACAAAACTCGCAATTGGAATGGTGTATGGGGTGTGATGGTAGATTGAACGTGGGGAGGATAATGCACCTTAGTGACATATTACACCATATGCCTGGCATCTCTTTTACGAGAAAATATTCAGATAATACTCGTGTAAGCAGTTACATCTTGATAAACAATTGATGCGTGAACTGCTCCCCGAGATATTTTTTATTTTTCTTTCCATTGAAACCATATACTGTAATAGGTTCCTGAGACAAATCCCTGTAACGCCCTTTCCCTGCATTTACTCTACACTTGAATGGTGGGCCCGTGGCCACGGGAAGGGGTCTTCATAACATTCCTACGGAGCACACCTATATGCATCACTTTCCTAAGCAACTTCTGTGATTAAATATTGGAATAAACTTTCTCCTCATTTCAAAACATACACATACACCACTTTTTGCAAATCGCGCGTTGTGGCTGATTGTACAGTACAGTCTAATCCTGCACAGGGGAGGATCCAGGCCATTTGTGAGTCATAAGACCGCTCGTGGGCCAACGGCGCTGTCGAAAGCTCTGAAGTGTCTGCAAAACTACGGGCATTTAACTCCAGCATTACCGTTACACTCTGTAAATGACATTATGATGCCTACGCTAATCAGATTATATCACAGCGTGATCATTTGTTTTGACTACTTTAGCTCGCACTAACGGCAGGTGCATTTGTGATGTCTGAAGTATATATAGTAGCAAACAAGCAACTAAGAAAACGCGCGCGAAGCGCGCCGAAAAAATGTCGTTTTGAAAGCACTTTATTAATGTTTAACCTTCGCAATTGGAAAGTTATTCACTTCTTAAATTTTAAGCCCACTCAAGGGAAAGGGAGGGCCTAACCCATCTCGAATTACATGTTTTTTTATGTATTATTTTTATTTTTGAAAATTGAAGACCATGCTTTGCAAACTTTTTTTTTTTTGGGGGGGGGGGGGCAAGTGTCCCCCGTGCCCCTATGGCGAGCCGCTAATGCACACATGCGATAATTATGTACAATGTTATTTAGCCTATCTGAAACGCATAGCTTCCGTTACCTCCAGAAGTAGGCTACAAGGGTTCTGTGAATGAATTATGTCTAACGAAACGGTTGGCATGTTACATTTTGCAGAGGTTTTAGTAATATAGGCCTACTGGTAGTGTTTCGCCGCAAATTTACGTGAAGTACCCGGAAAGTGGTACTGTATAGGGGTAAGCAGGATAAACGGTGGGCACCGTGGGCTAAAAGTGTTATTGTCAATTACTTTTCAAGTGATTCTGAATTTACATTTATGAATTGCCGGTCCGGATGAATTGGTCTTGCGGGCCGCATACGGCTCGAGGTTCCCCACCCCTGCTATATACAAACAGCTAGGCCAAAAAGTCTCACAAGATTGACTGTTTGGTGTGTTTATTTTAAATCAACTGAAACGGTATACGGCAGAGAGGTGGAGAACCTTTTGCTTACAACATGCCATTTGACAGTCATAAAACCGCTCGTGGGCCAACGTCGCTGACAATTTGAACAAGGGAAGGGAAACCTCTCCTTCTATGGGAAACAATACGTTTAGGCTACATGCCCTTTGAAACTTTTCGTAGACAGATAACTATGCTAATCTGGCCAGGTGACCCGGGCAAAACTGCTTTTAGTCGTGGATGATAATCAACACAGCTAATGGGTTGTGTATCTAATGACTCTAAAAGATCTGGAGTGTCTGCAAAATTATGGGCATTTAACCAGGGAGCTGCCACTAGAAGCAGCTCCCTGATTTAACTCCAGCATTACCGTTACCCTCTGTAAATGACATTATGATGCCTATGCTAATCAGATTACAAATATCACAGCATGACCATTTGTTTTGGTTACCTTAGCTTGCACTAATGTAAGGTCCATTTGTGATGTCTGAAGTACATGTAGCAGCAATCAAGCAACTAAGAAAACGCGCGCGAAGCGCGCCGAAAAAATGTCGTTTTGAAAGCACTATATTAATGTTAAACATTCGCATTGCATTGGAAAGTTATTCACTTCTTTAATTTTTAACCGAGTCAAGGAAAGGGAGGTCCTAACCCATCTTGAATAAGGCCTGCATGTTTTATTTATTTATTATGTTTTTCGGAAAATGGAAGACCATGCTTTGCAAACTTTTTTGGGGGGGGGGCAAGTGCCCCCCGTGCCCCTATGGCGAGCCGCTAATGCAAATCGGTAACAAACTATCAAAATTGGCGTCAGTCCTTCGTAAAACTATATAAAAATTTTCCACGCAATTTAACGTTCAATTGTCTTTTTCTTTAATCTGTTACTACCATCCCAAACGTATTTGTTCAAAGGTACGGATACGGGTTTCATAACAATTCTAATGCAAAATTTCGGCGCGCTTCGCCCTTAATTGCCACGGTTTACACTCCATGCCTGATGACCATTATTAGGACGATATATGCACGGAATTGTTGTAGCGAGAACTATTTTCCGAAAACTTTAAGTGCAACCTTAGACTTGCATAAAGACTGAGGAGATTATGTGGTGGCAAGTTTATATTATGGGCAACACTTGTCCGGTGATGTACACGATTTGAAGTATATTAATCATTACACAAGCTTATTCAAGGCATTACCAGAGAATATGCATTATGGAACATGATCTACCCCTGTTGTTACAACTTTACTCCCCTCTCTGTTATTTTCCATTGAAAGCTGTTCATTTAGATTCTCGTTCAAAATTAGTAAACCTACGACTTTTGTGAAGTATTTGGCATGCTCTCCTGCAGTGTCATTTGGATGTTAGTTATATGCATCGTACTGACGTAGCCATTTTGTAATTACCACAGAGCCTCCAGGAGGCAGTATGCCGGTACCAAGGTACCAGCATTGGAATGGTATCACTAAATAACGGTAATTTTTGTAACATGTTATCAGTTCAAAGCTTTGCCAAAGATAACAACATATAACATCTAAGCCACCTTATATAAACAAAAATTTCTCAAGTGGAGGAGTTTCACCCCTCCACTTAGACACAACACCCTCCTCTATACACCTAACATAAATAACACAACAATTCACTAAAGTATAAAATGTTTCAAAAAATATGATCAGTTTGAAACTTTGACATAATATATAGCACCATTTTGCATCTGAGCCACCTTTGACGAACAAAATTTCTCAAAGGGGATGACCCCCGTCCCGTTAGAATCCGGCACCGGAACTTAAAAGTACCTCCGCACTAGGTGACAAAGGAAGGGTGTATCCCGGTTGTAAAATATTGTAGATACACATAATTTTGCAAATTCACACCGACTTTCTGGTTTTATCTGTGGTAGGAGTGACATCATCTTCTGTGGGGCCTCCAAATCATCAAATCTCCGCAGCTCCACTAAGACTATGATTGAAAAGTCGCTGATTCTGGTTCTGAATGGGACATAATTACAGCCATTTTAATGTCTGTAATTTACGTTGTAAGAATCACCAAATTGCACAAGTTCATGTGAAATTTTCAAAAAGTCCCCATGTTGGTGGCCACCATCGCTGCTTCGCGACTCACTCTTCTTGCCTTCGGCACTCGGTGGGCAACCCCTCCCCCTTTCTTAAAATTCCGAATTGGCCGTTGCTGCAGGAGGGCTTGAGCAAAATTATTTTATCAAGGCCCGTGAAACCGCTTCCATCATCCATCCTCCCCACTAACATGTTGCAGACACCCTGTATTACCTAATGGACAGGCCAATTCTCCGGGGTAATTATAAAGCAAATTGTTGAATTGGATTATCGTTACCTGCTTCGTTTGCACATAATGACATTTGAAGATACTTAAGTGATAATTCTAATGTCAGTTTAAATCCTAGCCTGCTGCAGAGGTTTGCCCCGGTCCCCACAGGATACTTCTCAGGTACCCACGTCCTGGGGGTGTGGGGGAGCAGTGTCTACACAATTTATTTTAAAACCACGATATTCCTTGCCTACGTAGTATGCTGTACGGCATATCCCTCTTGTTCAAGGAAGCAGTAGCATAGCCAGAAAAATCGTGGGGGGGGGGTACCATTTTATGGGGGCTTCAGATGTGGAATCATTACTATGTATACTGATATACATTTTATCACTTAGATTTTCCAGTGGGTACGTCTGGGGGAGAAGAATAGTGGGGGTTGGCGCTCACGCCCCTTGCCTCTTTAGCTACCCCACTGATGCTGGGGGAGCCTTTAAGAGGCCGCAGGCCTAACCTGGAGTCCGTTCCACGTGGTGCGAAATACCCGGACTGAGTCTGCTAGACTACGCACCTGACTTCCCGGGGATAATAGCATCCCTCTTATTATATCGTGCTAACATCGGAAAAAAACTCTCGACTTAACAAATAACACTGTTTCTTTTACCTGGGAGTTGTCCGTAACAACTCCCTGCTTTTACCAACTCCAGCGGTGGTTCTATCGTGAATGAAATGCTGTGATAACAAACAAGGATATGTTGCAATCCACAAATTTATGTCGCAATCTGCGTGGGATTGCGCAATGTTAGGCAAAGATGTCGCAAGACTTCCTGTTGTTTTGAAGGCGTACCATGTACATGTAAGGGGATTCCCGATCTAAATATAGCTGTATTGTGTTGTGTGTTTTTCTTGATACAAGTTTAGTGCGAGGTTATTATTGTAAACCAACATAATGGCTCTTTGATATGGAACAAAGTAAAGTTCATGCCACTTGACAGAAGTAAACAGGGAACTATGTTCTGTTACTTCTTCCCATTAGTGACAAGAACTAGTCTCAACATTGTTCTCAGAATCAGAATGTGTCCTGAAGATCTAACCAACGGCGTAGTCAGACATTATTGTTAGTTAGGCCTATAGACTTTGAAGTGTACCAAGCAGCGTTCACAGTACACGGGGCGACAGGCGATTCGCTCTAGCAGTGGCCAAAATTGCACCAGAAGGAGTTGAGACGGGCGAAAACAAAATGACCCATGTTATATTGTGTTCCCAAACAGTCTTGTAAACTTTTCCGGGCTATTCCCCCCACATTGAAAATGCAAAGTGTATGTATGCAACTACAATACCACAAGGGTTCGAGGAGGGGTGAGGGTGAGGGCTGGGAGACTGCACTTTCCCCTATATTTGTGAAAAATATACTTGTCGGGCAAATGCACTTAAAATTGGGGCAAGAAGGCTTAGTCCGCCTCCCCATGGAAAGTGGCCCCTCACACTGGTTTGCAATACCACAGGTATGAGTAGACCCACCAGTGCCTCTGGTTGTACGAACAGACTATAGGCTACTTGGCATGAGTACAACATTTTGCTCCAGCACCATTGGCCAATTTTCAAACGAGTTCTCGTATACTTTAATTCTACAAATACGAATTGGGCCAAAAGCCATTACTCAGATTTTCCCGCCCCTTTCTGAGGTTTTCTTTTTTTTTCTTTCTTTTTTTTTTTTGGAGGGGGTATCTTTTTAGGACGGATTCATGTTTGGAGGGGCAATTGCATGATGTATCCATCATACATGAGGTTTGAATTCAATAGGAAGATTTAGCCATCATGCGACATAAGACGTCTATATTTTTCACCCGGGAAAACGCGAACTTTGGCTAAACGAGTCTATTGGAAAAATGTAGGGTGGTATGATAAAAATGTGGGGGAACGGTCCAAAACTACCAGAATGTCCCATCCCCGTGGCTAAGGCCCAGTAGAAGAAAATGTACTAGAGCCTAAGTTATCAAGTGGCGGCCTGTGGGCCTTTTGCGGCTCGCGATGTCCGTTAATATGGCCCGCGGAAGATTTGAGAAGCCAGAACACTTTTAGGAGCAATTTTCTGAGCGCAATTTAAATCATATATATTAGATGCTACAGTTTCTTCAGAGGGCACACTGGTGATTCACACCATACAAACGTAAAAGTCTAGTTACAAAGTAATGCTTACAGCGGGATTTCCTCCATTCCAGAGCATTTGGCATGCCAACATTTACCTTGTAGTGGTGACCCACGCATGGTAGACGCAAAGTTCTTATGACAAATTTGTGTTTTAAGAAATACCAAATTTTTCCCCTTTACTGGCGACTACGGTGGAACTTCGGTAGCAAATTTGCGTTGTACAGTGCGTTTTCCTGATATGTAGCACGTTCGCGGAATATCAAAGTTTCCCACCACAGCCCCAACCTTGGTGAGGCTGAGGATGGATTTGATCCCTTTCGTCGTCCCCACTGAACACCCACCACCCAAAATAAAATTTTCCTAGGTTCGCCACTGCCTGCTGTGCAGGCATTTTAGGAGCTCTTTTGTGCAGGGTTACTTCCAGAATGAGCCCCTTTCCTCAAACCCCGCATTCGCCCATCTTGGCTACTACAATGAATGTTGCCCGTGGCCGAAACACTTGCGAGACTCCAGTCAGTACTAGAAGGTGAATACAAGTAGGTCTTTGTGTACCAGAGGTGGGGAACCTTCTTTCCCTTGACGGGGCGTTTTGATAGTCATAATCCGCTCGCGGGCCGAAGATAGTGAGAGCGCAAAAAGCTTTCCCCAAAGGGCGCAGGCCAAAGAGTCCCAAACTGGCCCTGGTGGGGTTAGGAGAAAAACCCATACATAGTGCGATGCCCCCAGAAGCTATTGAGTTTGTGCAAATCTGTAAGCAATAAAATGCTCATCCACTAAATTTAATTGGCATAGCCTCTAGTGCAAGGCTACTTATACCAGGAGTATCACAATATGAATTTGTCTAATTATGCATGCATGAAGCAACAGTGAAGGAAAAGTGCGCGCTAAGCGCGCCGAACAAATTGCGTATTTTGGAATCAACTTTATTTTTCTTCACTTAATATTAAAAGTTTTTAAAGTTTAACTCACTCTTCGGTAGGACACTTCCACCCCCCCCCCCCCCCGAATCTACCGCAGTAAATAGTTCCCTTTGAGTTTCGTACTGTAATAGATAGACCTATCAGGGGCGGATCCAGGGTTTGGAGAAAGGGGGGCGGAAACATCGGCCGAAGGCCGATCGTCGGAGGCGAGCGCCGAAGGCGCGAAGCCACGGCGGGGGGTCCGGGGGCCTCCCCCGGAAAATTTTGGAATTGAGAAGGGCTTAGAGGCCATTTCCGAGCATCTGAGGGTTACATTTTGCCTTCCGAAATCCGGCGATTTTTTTGTATAAATAAACGAAGTTTGGATGCAAATTTTCATTTAGTTAGGTTGGAAACAGTCTCACATAAGCGGTATACATGATGCAGACCATGATGCGACACGGGAACTCGGGAAGTATCGCGGGAACAAAACGGTTTTGTGCTTTTTACATTTTTTTTCAAGATTTTAGGAAAGGAATTGGGTTACACGCAATGGGGATCACGTGGGAACATCTTACGAGGGCTTGCCCCACTGTCTAATCGCTAATACAGTTGGCGGGAATGGCTCAGCCGGCGGCGCGGGAGCCGGGAAGTCAATTGGAGGAAGGTAACCTGGCCGTTCTAGAAGGGTGTGCTATGGGACAGGAGGTTGCAGTGTCCGCTGATGCTTATATTAGGCCTGAAAAAAATCTTTGGTCGCCGAAAAATAGGGGGGGCGGGAGCCGGGTCCGCCCCCCCCCCTTGGATCCGCGCCTGCCTATACATGTGATTCTGCAATTCTGTTCAATGCTATGTACTACCTGACTACTGGAAGGATTAGGATTCTGCAGGCGGCTTGTCTAAAGAAACAGTGGGCATGTTATGTTGTGCATGCATGGGTTTTAGTAGCAGATTTACGTGAAATATCCAGAAAGTGGAGCGTGCAGGAAAAATGATGGACACCTTGAGCTAAAGCAGGATAAACGATGGGAACCATAGGCTAAAAGATTATTATCAATTGCATTAATAAATTGGCTGACAAAATTGTCTCGTAGAACGCATACGGCCCGCGGGCCGGAGGCTCCGCACCCCTGTTGGAAAAGCTTGATCCCGATTCTCTTTATTTATGGGGGGGGGGGGGACTCTGGAATCAAATATCTCCACATAACGAACAGTTGGCACATACAGAGATAGTTAAGTTACCCAACAACAAATAAGCATGCTATCAAGAGGTGGTTAACGCCCCTCCCCCATCATTGACATCAAGGCCCCTGTGGTGTCGGGGTGTCCACGAACGTATTTTCGTTCGCACACTTAGTATCAAGAACATGTGTGCTATGCTGCGGAAATGTACAGTGTTCTTCTTATCAGTGGTAAACTCCGATTCGAGCCGAGGTGATTGAAAAATCCAACTCCAGTGAGCCCTGGCATTTCAGTATCAGTGTGACCTTGTCAATCTGGCTTACCTGGGAATCAGCACGTGTATGATGCAATTACAGTATACCTTACGCTCTTCCTGAAAAATTAGAATGAATCATTTTCACAATGCAGTAGAATTAAACCTACCCCACTGGCGGGGACGAGCATTGTCGGCGCCCGAGAAAGACTTCGGCTGCGTGGTGCCCACCCCTAACTTGCGAACATGAAACAAAATGAAAAGAGGGCACAAAAATTTCCTCGCTCCTTCAACACCAGACCCCGTAGCCAAGACGGTCATGGAGTACAGTTCCCTAGCAATATTTTCGCACCCTAGTGCTTCAATACATCTTTGCCTATCTCGCTCCTTGAAAAATTTAAACATCCTCCCATCCCCCCTGGAAGCTATCCTGCCCCCCCCCCCCTTTGTTCTCCTTTGTCTGGCTAGAGGCCTGCTCAGTAGGCAACCCCAACCTCCCCAACCCTACTGACTTGAACAGTAAGTTGAGTGTCTCACAGGATTAAAGCCGAGTTCTCTGGCAAAATTCCAGCTTAGCTTTAATTGTAATAAATAGGGGAGAGGGATAGGTGGAAATGTGTTTGCTTCCTGAGCAACCACCCAAACTGTGAACAAAATATATATATTTTAAGGGGCGATGAAAGAAACAACTCAAAATCTAATAACAAATTGGAATGTACAGTAGGCGCTCACTGTAACGAGAACTTAGCCCCTCCCTTCCCCCATGTTGGCATTACTCACGGCAAGTCGGTAAGTTTTATCTCGTAGAGTAACTAACCAAGTAACTGGTACTATGGCCGAGTGAATAAAGGCTGTGGCATTTGAAGCGATGAAGCTTAGCAACCGGAAATTCGGGGTTTGATCCCAGGTAGGGTCAAAGAAAGGTGGGTTTTTCATCCAAGAGCAATCTACTGTTTTCCTATCTGAAATTGCTTTTCAAAAGAGATCAAATTTGACATAAATTGTTGAGTTTGTTGGCCACCCGACGTGAAGTTGTAATTCATAAGCCATACAGGTTTCTCCCACATTTGTGGTCGCTCAGCGTAGTAGAAACAACTTCCCTCCAATGCCTGAATTGGTAAATACTATAAACCCTGCGTGGCTTACGTCAGCAGAAACGAACAGGGGGTAGGTGAAGGGCTTGAAAGAAGTCACGCCCACATTCCCTCAACGTCAGGGGAATTCTGAAAACTGCACTGGACGTACTTAGTACAGACGCTATGAAGGTGGGAGTTTACCACCGTTCCTACGTCCAAACACAAAGTTGGATTTTTGCTGTTTTCTTTATATAAAGAGCAATTTCATTTTGTTTTTTCAGGAGTGTGGGGGAAGGGCTATTTGTAGGGGTCAGGACCATTACATGGGCCTGGAACAGATTTCAAATTATGGGAGCTGATGAAAGCATTTGTAAAAGTGAGCTAGCACACTAAGGGTCAAACACTTTAAATTCTATTAAGGGTGTCAATAAGCAAACTTTCCTTTTTTGCAGGATTCATTGCCCAAGCACCACAGATGTTGACTCTGCAAATTAATTGATGCACCTAAAATACTTACTTTTTCACCAAGAAGTTACCTCAAAGAAAATAACAAAATACAAGAAGGTTCTAAACACAAGAAAAGGAAAAGAAGTACACAATTTTCAATTTTCTATCATCTAATTTCAAGTATACTCTCTTTTTGTACCTCTGTCAGAATTACATGATTGCAACCTTAAATCAATACATTACTGTGGCAGCATTAACTGCCAATGTCAATTTCACCAGCTTCTATGGTCTTTGATGCAAACAAATTTTAGAACAAGAATTCATTACAATTAATCTTATGTCTTAAGTCCCATGGGCCAAAGCCAAACAAAACAACATATTTACCCTCCCCATAACCCCCCCCCCCCCACCCAGGCTTTTACTCTCATGGAGCTACATCCCCAGTAGACACACAATCAATTGCTCATTTGGACCTGTGCATTATAGGTCTTTGTTATGTGCAAACTTCTACGTAATCTATTAACATACAAAAGGACTGATTTACAACAGGTCTACAGTTTTTCTGACTGTTCCACAACATAAGGTGTAAAGATCACTCAAAGCTCAAGAGCGGAAAACTATATCAAAATTTACAGGAGGGTTTATGGGTGACGGGAGTACCCCTCAGTCCATAATGAACTAATCCAAAATTAGTCCCTCCATGTGGACTATATGATGATACCATTATCCAATCATTTTTTGTTCAAAGCTTTGGTTATTTATATTACTAAGGAATACTAAAGAGGTAGTATACATGCTCTCTTATAGAACAAGAAAGCCAATTAAATTGGATACATAAATACTTAGAGATAAGAAAAGATAAGTGATTAACATAATTTGGAAGTCTGAAAACTTCTGAATGTGGTCTTAACAAATAACAACCAACTGCAATGACAAAACGATAATAAGCGTAAAGGCAAACTTTTTTCAAGTGTTTCTAGAAATAAATCCAAACTATTTGCTTCACATGAAACAGCATACCATTGAGAAGCAATACCTCCAAATGAAAATTTACACTTTATGTTTAGCTTACAAAGCAAAGACAGAAACTTGTGTACAAATTACATAATTATATCATCCATTATCAAGTCATATACTTGCATTTTCTATGCACTTTGCCATCTTCGATTTAACTGCAGCCACAAACATCATTAAAGTTTTGCTCAAAAAGAGAAAACAAAACACGCCATGGCTGCACCATCTCATGATAAAAACTGATTCGATCAGAATGTTTCAATATGGTGTTAACTACATTTTTTCATGTCAATACATGCTTAGTTGGCTTTCAGGACTTCTTATGGTGGCCTTAGCCCTCATTTGCCTTGTAACATGTTACGCTAGTTGTACTGCTAAAGTGAAAAGCTAGGAATAAATCTGAAAGCATATTAAATGTGCTATGGTAACAGTCACCTGAAAGTATCTCCCACAATTACCATGATCCATATATAACTTGCTCAAAAAATTTTAATATACAACTTTTAACTTGCTTTCTGAACATACAAACAGTGAGGTACACATTGATCGACAAAGAGATTCAAAATACTATGTACTTTCCACAACTTTTTAACCAACAAGACTCACTACAAATTTATGAACTTCCCCGTTCACCTAGGTCCAGCTTTAGAACCTAAATTTGCTTTAGAAGCAATTCTATCTCATGAAGTCCACCTCAGGCTACCACACAGTAATTGCACTGATCCTTTACAGTTTTCTAAACCTTCTACTAGGGCAACGGGTGAAATAGTTATGTTCACAAGCAAAGCAGAGCATACATGACAAGATGGGTAAATAATGCTGGGGTAACTTTCACAAAGTTCTGCTTTACCTACATGTGGCGTGCAAGTGCCTCTCATGTCCCACTATATTATGAACAACACTGCATCGATTCCCAAATAGAACCAACCCATTTTTTCAGCTACACACTGACACAGGCAATGTGACTTCCCAGGTACGTACAAAGCCTCAAATTTTTCACTCACATTTGAAAAGTGCAACACCAAACCATCTGCACTGTCACTTGACTAGGTCTGATTACTGACGCTACTTAGACCAGTAGAAAGAATTCATTCTTGTACAACAGTTGCATCATACCATGGCCCCGTGTCCAGTCTACTGGTTGTGTCCACCTGACTGGCTGGTTTCCTAGTAAGCCAACATCAGTCTGAACCTTTATGTTCAAGGAAGCAGTGTACAACACTGTAGCATGGCCCAGTTCTTTTTCCTCATCCAAACACCTAAAAACCAATGGAGTAAAATTGTTTACTGACCAGAGCTTGGTTTAACTGTTGTGAACAGACTGCGAAGTACTGTCAGTTCCTTCGTCAAGAGTTCAACTTTCTTGTTTAATTTCTCATTCTCTGACTGCAATGACTGTACCTTGCCTTGCAGGTCACGGTTGCGTGCTTTACTTTTTTCCCTACTCTTCCTTACTGCTATGTTGTTTCGCATCCTTTTGTTTCTGTATTCTTCACTTTCTTTGTCGAGAGGTGGCCGCTGTCTCTTCTTTGCACTGTTTGCACCATTATTATCATTAGCCTCCACATTTGTCATACTGTTGGCGGGCTTGTACGGTTCTGCTGCAGAACTTGTGGTCACAACGTCTTCACCATTTGAAGAGGTTAATGTTGCAAAGAGGTAGGTCTGTTGCCCACCAAGATGATTCCCTTGATCGCCCTGGGCGATCAAGACTGCTTGTTCCTCACCTGGAGGCATTGGTACCGGTTCTTCAAATTCTGGAACGCTGTGTTCCTCGATTTCTTGTTTTATTTGGAACCCCAGTTGGGTTGTTGTTGCTGGAGACGAGAAAGCTGCTTGTACAACCCTTGGTTCTGTGTGTGTAGAGTCAGAATTGGCGGTTGAGAATGTTACTCGATCTAGTCCGTTACTGAACAGTGAGCCTTGCTTATTACTAGCAACGTTAGGCTTTATGCTTAGGGTCACGGGCGGAGAACTTGAGTAAGCACCGAACTGTTTCAATAACTCGTCACCGTTACCGTTTGGTGGTGTGTTACCAAGGTGCAAATATTGTTCTAAATCGATCGACTCTTCGTTATACAGCCCCAAATCGCCAAACTTCAAGGCGTCGTCCTGATTCTGGAACAAGTTTGATTGAGCACAGTTTCTCTTTGAATCAGTAAATGTGGATTCAATAGCGTCGAATTCGTAGAAGCTATCGCTGGTATCCATTGTACGATCCGAAACACATGGTGTAAAGTTCTCGGCAAAATGTCAAACGTGGGTAAAAATCTCCAAAAGTTCACGGCAAATTTTTATATCACAGTTATGCAAAATGTCACAGTAAGAAGTGTTCAGTGACTGAAATATAAAATCTTGATGAAATGAGTCAAAACTGGTTAGTGCTTCTTGCAATGATATGGATGTAAATGACACAACTATTCGTGAACACAGCTTTATAATAATGCTTTCCGTTAGTACAGTATCACTGCCAGCATCTAGCTGTACGTGTTCGTACGATACAGCCTTGTCTTACGTAGTTCTTACGTTACTTACTGCACTATACACAGAAGTATACCATTGTCGCATGTGAGAACATACTAGAAGCATGACATCATAGGTCACGAGACACGCGTAGATTGGCGGAAGAATATTTCACTAATTTTGGCGTAAATATAAGAGTAGACAATATTTTCCCTAAAAACGTGGTTGAAAGTAAGAAAGTGACTTAATGATCCAAGAAATCCACTGAATAATGGTTGAATTGGTTATGAAGACCTCATCGAATAAACTTTATTCTTGCTTATTATCTCGCGGAAGCTTAACATGAACAATTTGATGTCAAGATTTCTTTGTCAATGACATCATCAAGCCCGTCGTTCATTGGTTGAGAATGAAACGTCATAGGGAAAGTCCTTCCCAAAATAGATTTTGCCATTGCGCAATTTCCAACGTGGAACCCGTCGTGCAGGTTGCATTAAACAAGTTCAGACAGGCAATAAGGTAGCTTACCTGGGCACGACTCCGGCAGACCTGGCTGTACCAAGGGCTGCAACTCGAGTCCCATGTTGTACTGGTCGTGGTTGCACGGTCCTTGTGCTTTCGATACAGGGAGCCAGAGTACCAAACGTCCATACTCCCCTCCGTCGGGGAAGGTTCGCCCTTCGGGGAATTTTTTCAGTTTCTTGGGGAACCTACGATAAGTATGTAATCCCTACGAAGACCAGTCGCCCCGATGATTTTCCTGTTTTGTTCTCACTTACTCGCGGGGGCAGATTATTCAACAAAAACCCCCAGTCTTCAGATTTTCTGCAATAGTAATCCAAATTTTCGATTTTTTTTTGCAATGAAAACCATAACTTCTCAAAATTTCTTTGTAAAAAGGTTTTTCGGGGCACTAGTACGCGGGAGGAGTTTTGGGTTAGCCAGTCATTACGGAAACTACTATGTGGTCGACAACTTCCGGCGTCAGGTTGCTGTAACTTGGAATTTCCAATGGAAGGTCCACGAAGGGTAATTTGAAGCGTACCGAAGGTAGTACTAGCGCGAAGTGCGAGTTTACACTCGTGGAGTCCAGGAGCCCCGGTAAGGTCCGGTCCAGGGGTAGATTTCCCAATGGGATCCACGGCAAAAGCCCCCGGAAGCTCAGTTAGCAATTATACTGCATGTGAAGATTGCGTCAGTTACTCTTTACAGTATTTTATATTTTATGAAATTCAATGTTCATGGCCGAGTAAAGGTCATTATAAGGGCAACTGGTGAGGTCCAAGGAAGAAGCCGAGGTTACTTCAAAATGTGGACGCTAGTTTGAAGCGCGAGATGTGTATTTACTTTTCTGAAAATGGGATTTGCTTTTATACGTGTTTTATTTTCGTCATAAGGTAAGTTTGTGGAGTTTGAAGGGCGACAATTAATACCCGAAGCGCGCCGAAATTTTCCATTTAAGACATCATTTCGATGGTGAAAGTTGCATTCAGGCATTGCTTTAAAACACTTCTGTTTCCTTGTTTCCTAACAAACAAAGGTCCGTCATGAAGATAAATCTTTATCAATGTTGTGTAAATTGCTAGAGAACCGACAAGTTTCCTTCACATTTGTCCATTTTCTCAAACCAGTGGAAGGCGGAAAGAACTAGCCTTCTTCACAAGTTACAAAACTTACCTTAGCATAATCAATCCTAAGCTGAAGAGCATAAATGTAACTATGGAGGGACCGTATACTATGCAACACAATGACTGTTGAATGAAGAGAAAACTTTTTTAAAATGGTTTTGAAAAAGAAAATACAAAAAAGTAAATAAAATAAACTTAAGGCATATTTCTATCCACGCCTGGCTACTGCCCCCCGTCGGGTGACCATGGGGTCATCAATGACAGGGGGTAGTGATTAACCTTTATTACCCATGTGTAGGCAGTACTTACAATTTCCCCAAACTTATCAATTTATTTTGAAACTATAATAAAGTGCGTGCAACTTGTAGCAGGCTTTAATGATTGCAATGCATGATGGGATCTGGGAGCAAAAACGACAGGCGAAGTGCCAACTTATCATTAGCGCTACTGCTGTATTGTTTTACTCCAAGTTCCCATGCTCTTTTGGTTTCCCGAAAGGGAAATCTTTGGAGTCCCTCTCCTCGACCTGCAAAAACTTGGGAGGGACTGGGAATTGTCAAGTCGAAATTGACTATCACAATCTTGTGCGAATGAGCAGTCACTGTTGCTTGATGCATTGTCTTTACAAAGAGAAAGCGAACGCCGTATTTGGTACGTAAATCTTGGGGTCACCAGATGTTTAATAACGTACAAAGTACTGCAATTGTAAGGATGTTTTGTGTGCTTTCTTTGGCTCAACTGAAGTCATAAGCATGTAAGTCGAAGATGGAGGAAATCATTCTGCTTTACGACTATATCAAAGGTAGTCGTTACTACTATTCTAGTAGGGGAATTGTAAATATTTAGATACTTTTACACCATAGAATACATTATAAAAAGTATACACAGACTTGAGTGCTAAAAATATACTCTAATTTAGTTGCGACATTTTAGAGCATGTGATCTTTACTACTTTAGTACCGAATTTACAACCGTATCTTCTTTTTATTTTGCCTGACTTTACAGTCGAAGAACTGTGTTCCTGCTAATTAGTCATTGTTATTATGTTGCTGGGGGTGCTTTTAACTGCAGACATATTTCTGCTTAGAAGTTTATGACAATTAGACAGTCCTGCAATTTGGTTTATCGGATAAATAATAACTTCGAATTGAAAATAAGTATTTGAAAGACTGAATGTTTGTATGCAGCCTGTATTGAATTTTCCAGGTCTTTTTAAAACCGGTTTCTCACAGTCGACGAATCTTACATTCTTCCAGGGAAGTTGCTATTTGACAATAGCAACTTCCTGATTCTTTAAAGGTTCGTGTCATTATGCAGGCAGGGGTATCGCAACACATGCAACCTTAACAGCGACAATGAAATTGACCGGAATCGTGCTAGACGCTTCACACACAAAGCAAGTAATGTGGTAGAAATACAATTTTTTTAAGGTGTACTCAGTTTTGGCGTTGATCAAAGTCAAAAATTTTATACGCAAATTGTACGTGTAAATGGTCATCTCCCACAAGTATCCTTTCGGGAAACATACATAACCGTGGTTTTGATTGTATGCTTGACGTAGTCAAGTCTGCTATTGACGTTGTCAATTGCTTTGCACCGACTGATCCCGTCCAGGCCTGTAGCCAGGAATACTAAGATGGAGAGGGGGCCAAGCCTGGGGCAAGTCCTTGAAAGAGCATAACAGATGTTTCCGTTTAGCAGTATAATTTTCCAAATGGAGTAGGCAGAGTAGTTTGAAACTGAATGGGAGCATAATGTTAAAGTTCCCTCCCCGAACCTCTTTTCGCCTTTCTTTTTCTTTCATGATTGTGTACGTGTCTTCATTTTTTGCCTACTCTTTAAAGAGGGTTCCGACCCTCCCGGTACGGCCACGGGCCTGGACCATTGCCCAAAGCTTTGGCCATTTTACCTGGTTCACATAAATGAAGGATTTAAAAGTTACCTCTGTAATAGCATTAAACCCCGGCCAGCTGACTTAATTCATCATAGGTGTAGAAAGTGTGGGAGTGGGGGAAGCGGACTGGGGCTAAAGCCCCCATAGTAAAAAGATGGAGGTTAAAGTATACTTCCTCCACCACTTGTCAAGACTGAAAACCTCTTATTTGTGTACTCTGTGTTACTTATCCAACTTTTGCAACTGTCAACATTTTTAGTTCAATGTTTTTCAGAAAATGCACAAAATTTAGCAGTAAATCGCGGGGAACCCTTCCCCCAAGTTAGTCCCCCCGGGGCTAAAACGTTCGTTCCTCCCCACCTGAGAACAGCTTCCTGCGCTGATGTAATTCATCTCAATTTGAAAATGGTGTATGAGAAATTTCCAAACGGCCCGATATGAACTAAATACTGTTCCCTAATTGAAAAGTTTTTAAACGCAGGTTTATTTCAGGCCTCGATCAAATATTTTTCAGGGGGTTCGTTTCAAATATTTGAAAAAAAAATCGCCTTGTTGAGGGTTTTGGGGTGGGTCCAAAAGGTATTTCATTTTTGCTTTGTTGTTTCGGTTTCTTGACAATTATTTTGCAACAGGAGAACGATTTTCTTTAATTTTTGCCTTATATTTCGTCCTCCTTAAAGGTCTGGTGACTTGAGTGAAAATCATATAGTTGGATATTTGACGTAAAAAAATTAAAAAATGCAGAAAACGACCGCAATCTCTATCAGCTTTCATCAAATATTGACCATTTTACAGTGTACTTATTTAGGTTATTTTAAACTTCATGAATAAATATATGAGCTAAATATGCAAATTTGTGACGTCGAAAGATGGACTTACCAAATATGGCTCATGTTATCCTTTTGTTTTTCCAACCTCCATTCCAAGGCACTTGTAGCATTGGTATCTCCTGAGGGTCTGAAAAATTTTAATATCACTCACCCGGTGAAAACTATCTGATCACTAATTAAGAGATAATTTATATTGGGTTAACAAAAGATATGCTTACCTTTTGCAACCCTCCACATTATTTTTGCGTAGGCAATGGGTTACTCCTGAAACCATTGAAACTTTGAAGAGGTATAGTTTGAGAACGGTAAAAGATGTTGAAGTTGTTACAACGGATCTTTCATGGGGGCCTTTTGGTGCATGCCACAGTTTTTCTTTGCTATCGAATGATTTGCCCTTCCACCCAGAGCATTTTGAACGTTGGCCTCTTAGAAGATTCATGAGCTTCACCACTGAGCTCTTCGCCAAACCGTGAGGCTCATTTCTCCTTAAGTTTCGGACTGAAGTTGCTCAGCATCCTCAGTTACGGCTTCCCAAATAAATTTATTAGTCACGGTCACCCTGACGAAATCAACGTGTTTACATCGAAGAGGAACTATATCTTGCCTACGTAGCAGACTGTACGGCATATTCCTTGTTCAGTCATAAGATGGTTTGTGAAGCCTTAAAGGGGTACTGAACAAACCGAGTCCGCCCCGCGAGGTGAACTATATCCGATCGCGTAGTCTTTTTTCCCAGGACGAGTCAGGCCAAATCTGGCCAATGGACCAATCAGCTTCTTGGAAATAGGCCACACCTCTAATTCCAAAATGACAGCTTTTCGACCCTTTTTTTGTAATTCTGACGCCGGATTATGGAAGGACAGTCCAAATAACCCCCATCCATATAACCCTAATCATACTTTTAACCCTAACCTTCATTTTGAAACAAATTTAAAACTTTTTGAAAACTCCATTTGCCCACGTTCGTCCTGGGGAAAAAAATCATGCATCCTGCTCATAGAGTAGGATTTAGGCACTAGAGTGCGCACTCGTAATACCGCGTACGTAAATCTGCTGTGATTGATCTACATGTAGATCAGTGATGGCGGCCGAGTCCCCATGCGATCACAGCTTTTTCGGGGAGTGAGCACTCTAGCTAGTTCCTATATCCTACTCTATGATCCTGCTCTATGGTTTACACCCAGCAAGCAAGCCCTATTGGGGCCCTGCAGTTGGGTTTTACTTGGAAAGCTTGGGCTTAATTGGGCTTGGCTGAGGTTGGTGTTTACCTCGGGTCCCAACTGGGGCCAATTGGGCTCATGAGAGGGATGAGAGAGACGCTGTTAACTCATTTGGGCCAAGTTGGGAACCAGTTGGGATTAATTGGGCTAAGTTAGCCCAATTGGGGCCAGATGAAATCCGTGTGACAAAACAGATTGGGCCCCAATCGGTAGCCCAATTTGGCCCCACTCGACCCAATGTGGTGTGCTGTTGGGGCAGTTGGTCTTTTCCATCGATCAGTCGACGTCTGGGACCTGCGTCAAGGAGCATAGTCAGGATTTTCACTCAGCATTTTTTTCAGGAGTCACAGACCCTTCCAAATAAATTTACAAGAGTCAAATTTAAAAGAGAAGGGGTCAAAATAAATTTGAGTTTAATACAACAAAATTTATTCCTGAGTGTTTTTTGTTTATTTTCTATATTTGTGATGCTTTTCTACTACATCTTTTTCTTGTAAGACATGATATTCAATCTGTTGATAATCAATATGGGAACTGGAAAGTGCTACATTTTGTGAATTAATTTGCACAATGAATGTATTGGCAAAATTGCGTTATCATTACTGATTGTTGGGGCGAAAAAGCTGTGCGTCAGTTTGACCCCAGAGGTTTTGTGTCTGTGCGTCAAAATGAAAAGTTGTGCGTCATTGACCCGGGTGCCCGAGTCAGTGAAATCACTGATAGTGCAGTGGTTTTCACTCGCAGTGTCTAAATACACATATTTATAAGTAGCGCTATCCATACAGAGCCATGGCTCTAGTCACATACAGAGCCATAATTATTTTTAATAATATACTTGGTCACTTAGTGGTGAACACGTTCCTTCGCGGCAGAGTGAGAGAACAGAGTGACCCTGACTACAAATGTTTGATGCCGTTTTAGTGTATTGCATCCTTGCATTTCCACTTTAAAGGGGTTGTTTTTGTTTTCCTTTTTTGATATTTAGAAATTTTCAAATTACAAACGCAAATGTACAAAACTTCCAATTGATTTTAATTCTATTAGGAATTAAAATCAGTGAATTTTAAGAAATTTGTGCTTGATTCTAAAATTCAATGGTTTTAAATAGGGAAACGTGGAAAAATTACTACTAATATAATTTTGGGAAGTAATAATGTAAACAAGCGAAAATCATGTGTCAAGTCGGGAGACAAGACGAGATTCCTCTGGAGAAAAGTCGGATAAGGTTGTGAACTCTAGGTTTAGCTACTTTTAACTTGAGACATAAAAGCTTGGCTCGTCCCAGTGTTATTCATTAGCTTCATGTTAAGACTCGTGTGAAACTGAATGCTGAGATTCTATTCGTAGTTATACAGTCCTAATTCATACGCCAGTCGTGTGAATGCGTACATGCACTTTTTACGTAGCGAAACTACTACTATGGTTCATTGTGTGTTTACTTTGCTTGCCTTGCACTGCTTGCATTAGCCATCCCACAGTGGTAAAACGCATAGGACCAGCCTTACCAAGTAACCACAATTTAAAACAGTACTTAATTTTCTCATGTTTCTTTTTCTGAACATAGACATCGAGTAATGAGTAATGAGGTTAACAATCAACTAATTGAAAAAAGATGGATAGCCTACATTGTTATTTGGAAAGCTAGGCTAAAGTAGTTAAAAATGACCCAGCAGGTAGGCCTAAGTTACAGAACAACAACGTTACAATCCATCACTATCATCTGCAGTAATGCCAGCCCAGGAGCATTTCCTTCACTATATGGCTCGAGGCACAAGGAGTTAGCCGAGTTGGCATGCAACTAGCCTAGGCCTAATTACACTGTTTTGTAAATGCAAACTAGGCGGCCTACAGTATGTGTACCAATAGCGTGAAACATGTAAAGGTGTGTTCAACGATATTTTAATAACATTTGCAAGGTTATTTCAATACTGTATGGTAGACTTGGTCTTTGTACTGAATATGGAAGAGACTCGATGTACAATTTCCTAAGTCCTGAAAAATACAATCCAAAAATGTGTTTCACGCTATTGGTACACATACTGTAGTCAAAACTTTAACTATAAAACTTTCCACTGCAGTGTTTTTTCTTAATTACATTAAACCTCACACGAATACCAGACTGTAAAGTTTTTTTTGTGCTCAGGGAATGCAAACAAGGAGTGAAAAAATGTGCGGGAAAAACCCATATACCAACCTATCAGTACGCGGACTGCACAAACCTACCAATGCATATCATACGTATCTCACTAGATAAGAACCGCCACACCTACATATGAGCACGATGCCGCACAGGCCTCTTATATACATGCACATACACTATGCATATATAGTGTACATGTATGTAATGCTGTGAATGCCTGTGCGACATACGTGCTGCCGTTTTCAGCATACACTGTACATGATGGATGTTGTTCTGTATGTGTATGTAAATGAATACAGTATATAATGCTGAGAACTGTGGTATGCGTACCAGTACTGTACATAGGCTTTGTGCATCCAGCTGTCTTTTCAATGATGGTGACAGCATGATTGCGCAGGGAACAACTTAAAATTGGAAAAAAAAATGTGCAGATTTTACTTAAAACTACCAAAGTGCGCGGACGGAAAAACAAGAGAGTTTGGCTGACATAGGCCATTTGCCATGGAACATAGGCCATTTGTAAAGAGAAAGGAATCCAGGAATCATTACCTGAAACAAATGAAAATTGGTTGGCCTGATTACAACCACGTATCATTTTACGTACATATGTACTGCCTATGAACAACATTATACAATGTGCAGTACATGGGTAGACCTCATGCACGGTATGTATGTATATATGGCCATTGTAGTTTTTGAAAAACCAGTTTTGGTTTTAAAACCTGTTTTAGTGGCCACAGAAACTGGTTTCTGGTTTGGGGCTAACCTTCACAGCCTTAGCCTGACTACTGTCTGGCATTAGTTGACACCTGCCCCTGATTTGCCCTCCTTTTGAATGCCTGTAAGGTCACAATGAAATTCTTAAAGGGTTGCAAACTGATCACAAATAAAGTTCATTCCTATTAAATGTGATGTTACCATGTGGAAGAAGTTTGGGGTGCATCTCATCAGCCACATTCACAGATGACCTTACTATAATCCTACCCTGCACAGTCAGTTTGATTATCTAACATCTGCTATGAATACTAGTCTCCATGGTTACCACCAGTGTTTCCTCTAAGAAATTATTCATTGGGTCAGTATACACAATTTGAGAAAATTTGACACACTAGACATTTCGAAGCCATGCATTCACACAGTATCATCTTCAAGGAATGAATGAAACCCTACTTTTCAATTTTTGCCATGAATATCAGTGCGTCAAATGGAAAAGTCACTGCGTCAAAATCGCGTCATAGCGGCTTAGCAGAAACACTGGTTACCACAATCTCACGTGGGTATTTCCCTGAATTAGGGTACTGTACCAGGGGAGTTTTCACTTACTTTGCCAATGCAAAATTTTGAAGATCATGGAAAACAACAAACCAACACATCTAGTATTTTATCATACCTTAGCAACATGGCTACCTTAGTTTGATATAAAAACTAGATTTGCAATTTTCTAGAAGAAAAAACCAAGTCTCATGTCCCCCACAATTCTGGGGTAATGGCTTGGACATATTTGCATACAAATTTGATATATCTGAAAACATATTTATCTTGGACTGAATTGCTTTGCTCATTTATCATGGCAAGGATATCACTTAGAGTCACCATTTCCAAAATAACAGTACTATTGCTTTACCCAATTTTCCACACTGGACCATAAAAACTAGCTAAACAACATAACTTTTTGGTGTCCCCCTAAAATTTGTTCAGATATATACTGACTATTGTTACTTGGTTAAAAATCCAGACATTACTGACATGCATCTGGCTAGACCACCAAGTGAAAAAGATTGTGTATGGAGAAATCTAACCTGTTTACTGTTTACCTTAAATGTCATTCTACAGTATCATTTTTTCCCCACCACAGACATTTACCATTATTGCTGTCGGAACTGCGTTCTCGATGAATGCACTTCCTTGAATGGCAGGTTACCGGTATGTATATCATATCAAACCTAAAAAAAAAAAAACAGAATTTGTGACCGAACCACATGCAACATGGTTGTTCGTAGAGGAACTGAGAAGAGTTGCACTGATGTTGCCAGTTTCTGTTCTAAATGTTGGATTTACAGTGTTCAGTACAGTACCTACAGTTTTTTCTCTTTTTCTACCTGAAACAACATTTGGTCCACAGAAGGTACGGTTGTATAATAGAAAACAAAGAAAAGAAGAACACAGTTGATGAAAAAAAAAATATAATGCACTTCACCTCTTAGATTGCAGAAAACAGGCGGTAAGAAAACAGAAAAGAACTCTCAAGAACATTAAAAACTTTTCAGCCTACTCTAGCCACAGGTGCTTGTTTCAACTCTCTGTACAGGGGCCTTTGTAGAGGAACCAACAATGCTTCAAAGCTGTACAGGTCATGTTCCCATCTAGGCAACTGAAATCAGCACAGTTACTGCTTTCTTAAAACTGTCACTTTCCAGGCCTTGAAATACTGTAAGAAGTGGAAAGGTCACATGGCCTTTTACTGGCAGAAATTTGTATGGGCAAAGAGGCCAGACATATGAGGAATCAAGACCAAAACTTGGAGACCAAAGGAAAGTTTGTAGAAAGAACACAGATTGGCATCAAAGTCATTTTGGCCTTTGGTTCATAGGTAATTACTATGGGTATCAAGGCAAAGTGAATGGACCTAATGTAAAGGCCATAGTCTCCCATGCCTTCAGTTATTTTGAGCTTTGCATTCAATTTACAGTAGACTGCTTGATGATGTTCTTCAAATTCATAGCTAATGTTGTATCTCACCAATACAGGATCTCTGGTCTCTGGATGAAGGGCTGATCATTATCTCAAGGAGGAACATATTTTATGATTTCAAATATGTTTTGTAATAAATCAGAAAGGAAGGAATGGACAAGTCTCAGTTGCATAAATTAATTTCCTTCATACAGGATAGTCTACATTCACTCTTCAAGAACATTAATCTCATGTGACATATTTGTATTACAGGGTATGTTGTAGTACATTGTGCATTGATCATATGTTTGAGATATTTGCTCTGTGATATGACAGACACACTTTAAAGAAGAGTTTAAGCCCAGATTGAGTTGATGTGTTTGAGAGGAATGTAATACAAGAGATGACATCACTCCTGCTTGATTCAAGTTCAAATTATTGAACTGTCAACAAATGTGGTAACTTCATGTGCTAATATCTCAAGAACCACACATAGCAACAGAAAGAAAGTTTTATGAGCATACTCAGATGTAGTTCTTCTTTCACATATCAAAAATGAAGTTTTGTTTAAATTGTTCATTTAAAGACTTATTGAAGTGCTAGTGTTATTTGCTTTTGTTTCACTTCTTACCAAACAAGGATGGGAAAGTCTTGTGTGAAGTGTTCCGAAGCTGCGACTGTGGTGGCACGCCTTGGGGATCCATTCTGCAGGTGAGGGAGAAAGATCATGAAAATTGGTCATATTTATATTTGTTTTACCTTTATCTTGGCAAATTCTTTGCAATATTTTTAAATTGTGATAAAGTTGTGGACCAGGAGATTATTGGTATTTGTTTCCCCATGGAAAATGTCATTAATTGGGGAGATTTTGGTCATGCTTGTAGTTATACCATATTAAGAGTGGAAATACTGACTTTCATGAAGTATTCTTGAGGAGAAATTTGAAAGAATGATTTATATAGAACAGTATTTCAAAAGTTGGTTAAGACAACTGCATTTTCACTGTATGTGGTTTTCATTTATTACTCCTTGTCTTTCAGGGCCTGCTTTTTGGAGTATTTCACTCACAAGTTTAGAGCAACATTTGGAAAATCAAAGGCTGTGAGAAATGGTGAAAAGGTGGTGTATCACATTTCACATTTCTTTTTGTTTTCCTTTCTTTTTTTGCTGATGTGCAAAGTGAAATGAAATATTTAGTGTATTGAAATTTTATTTTTGCTTTCATTTTTGAATCTCTGTGAACATACTCAGTAAAGTTTCCAACATTAAACTTATGCTTTGACATTTTAATTTACAGTGCAACTGGTGCTACTGTGTAGTAGATCTTATACAGTATTTCTGCAATGACATACTGTAATTTGTAGCACTGGCTGGCCTATTTTCAGAGTAAGATAAAAGGAGAGGTTCATTTGCTCCTGGAATTTATGCAGTTGATCAGTTTAAATGATCCTTAAGTTTCCACAGAAGTGGTGAGAAGTATAGCTAATTCCTCATGAAAAAAGATTTAAAGCTCCAGATAGGTTCCATGCTACATGCTTGCACAACCTGTGTGTTCAACTGGCACATGCTCCAAATTTTGGTGTAGATATCTGGCATTTTGACTCATTGAATATACAATGTTCTCAGAAGAAACTCTGCATACAGTATCTTGGAAGTTGTAATAGTTTGAAAATGTTCACATTCCATCAAGAGTGTTCATCTTTAATTTGTTATATGTCCCATTTCAGGTTCTGATAGCCTTTTCTGGAGGGCAGAGTTCTTGTGCAATGCTTCACCTTGTTAAAGAGGTAAGTGCTCAAAGTTCTTGTTAAATGTTACCTACAGACCACCACTGTGAGTTTTGCCATTGCCACCTATGGAATACTGTAAACTCCCCCCTCATGAAGTCTTGTGAAACTTAAGTGTATTTTAATTTAGCCCATTGCGCCAGTCAGTGTCGCCCTCACTTATTTTATCTGCTGCATTCAGCCTGCATGGTAGGTCGCTACTGTTACAGATACATGGGGATTTTGTGTTGTGTTTCATAGTGTAGAGCTTATGTCCTAAGCTGTTGCCTGTTATGCAAATGAAGATGCTTTCACTTCTACTGTCTTTGAGGCAATAAGGCCCATTGTGTTACATTGCAGAAATGTGCCCTTGCCGTGCATTACCAGGTGGCTTTGCATGGCACTGAAAATTTCCTTTTGGGAGTGATTAAAAATTGTGAATTCTGCCTGAGATAGTATTTTCGTATGGTACAAATGTTAATGTAACCCCCCTTCTCTCTGGATGGCAGTCCAGGGGGAAGGGTCTAAGAGGTCCTTGGCACATCCCTGATGTTGATGCTTTATTCAAACTGGTCCAAACTAAACCAACTAGTGTGTTGACAAGTTATATTTAGAGAGTAGGTGCCTAGCCACAGGTGTTTTTTTCTTGGGGGGGGGGGGAGGGGAAGGAGTGTTCAGACACTAACCCATTGATGCCAGAGTCACTTTTAAACCACAAAGCCCTTTCTATGGGTGTAGGGTCCAGGGGCCTACCCCAGGCTTCATGGTTGGTTCCAGATCAATGCCTCAGTGGGCAGAGAGTCATATCAGAATATTTTCTGAAAAAAAGGGTGAATTGGGTGCATATTTTGCACTTGAGTCATTGGGGGTTGAACTCTCAATGCCCCTGTCCCTTGGCTACCCTCCTGGTAGACAGTATGTGACTATTTAAGAATTCATGTCTGATAAGATATATTAGATGTAGCCTACTGGAAATTGGTGCTGACCTCTGCTGACCATGCTTGTAAAGATACTGTATAGTAAACACACTTAAAAGCAGCTCATGCTGTATATGCCATGTACCATTCTAGTTCTAAAGCATGTACTCATTTATACAATGTGAAGAAAACAAAGAAACAGTTGTCATATAAAAGCTAACCATGTGAAGGACATTTCATTAGTAGAATCCTCTGACAATTTATGAAGCAATCTGTAAACTGTATCTTATAAACATTGTATCGAGGAGGTTACTATTGAAGGGGTTATGCATTCTGTCAATTGTAATGAGAGGTTTACAAATGTTTCAGTGAGTCACTCAGGACAAAACCATGAAAATGTGGGTGAAAACAAGGATGTAATGGTGGAGTGCTGATGACTGGGTAGGGTGTGTCTATAAGTAGAGTGATGACACAACCTGTAAGGAGTGTTTATTCCCCTGTCCATAGTGTTCATTACTTAGGAACAGGTGTTATTGGGAAATTTACAGGATAACTGTCATTTTATGCTTGTACTATGAAACCCACATAATCATGAGGAAAATTCCTGTTAGAGTCAGATGATTAGGATTACAGAGATTTATCTTGGTCAGTTCTCCAATATGACATTCTAAATGGTTGACCCTGGTATAGGGGTCTAAGAGGGGGGTAGAATTAACATACAGTATACATATATATGTAATATGTATTACTACTGTACAGCTGTGCTGAAATCTAAAATTGTCATGATTCATTTTGGTAGAATTGAATTAAAATGGAAAATTGTGCAGATATTGCTCATCTGATTCTTGAATGCTTTGTCTGTATGACAGTGTCATATGAATTGTGGCAACCTAAATAACGGATGACAGGGTACTTTGCCCTTTGTTCAATTCTTTCCTTTCATTAAAATTTGCCCTGGTGGATACTATGAAACAGACAGCAAACTCCTCTTGCTGTAAACTCTTCATTCATTGAAAAGTCTTATGAAAACTTCAAAAATGAGACAACTTGAGATGGTTGTATGATCTTGACAGTACAAACCTATCTTTAAAGAAAGTGCTGGGGTACTATCTCCTTCTAAAGTAACACCTCCCTAATTCAGTTAGGATTAGAATAAATACATCTTGTGAACTTCATTGGACACTGAATAAATCACTTCTATTGCCTGGGCCATCAAGGTACATTAGATTTCTTGTAGAGGAATCAGAATGATTTTATTAGGCCTAATTCATAGCAGTAGGAAGCTATTCTTACTGTGGCATTTCACACTTCCATCCTGGCTAAGGGGCTGCCATCCCTCCATCACCCCCTTCCCCCTCGCAAAAAGTTTACCATATTTCACAGAGATAACAAAGAAGTGATTTTTGTGTTTGAAAACTGGTGACAGAAACATACTTATGCCTGTAATCACCCTATATTTTGGACTTGCAGTTTTAGCCTCCCTGGCCCCTTGGTTTTCTCTGCCTACAGTATGGCCTGATTGGTTAAATTTAGAATAACTTGGGGTAGTCACACATCCCAGTGAGTCAAAATTTTCCACCTGAGTTTATTTCAAGCCCTCCTTTACTTAAAAAAATACCATTCTGTTGCACCTCCTAGAGGAAGATAGCTTCTCCTTGGTTTAACTGTCAAAGGCTCTGTTCTGCTGAGTACTGTACACTACAGTGTGTGTGACCTGCAATGCAATATACTACACTGCATAACTTATTTCACTGATCTCTGCAAGCTATCTTAAATCTATGAGAGTGGCTTATGTTGGCAGCTTTTGCTTGAATTCATGTCAATCAAAGTGGCACCACTTGTGAATGTAGATAACCAGGGTTTCTAAATTTTGGGTGATGTAAGAGCAGCTGTAACTGATAGAAATTAGTTTCCTCTCTCAGTGGCAGCACCCTGGAAGTGTTATGTGGTGTAAAATTTACTTTGAAAGTCTGTGTTGGGTGTATCCTATTCTTAAAAAGAACATTGTGATGAATTTTTTGCATAGTTTACAAGAATTTAACAAATGAGTTACAGTAAGAGATATGAACTGTTTTAATCAGGCAGGGTCAACATGGCTATTTGAACAGAGGTGACCAGGCCTTCCCATTGTTTGGTGAAGATAAGGTGGAAAAAATCATTGCCAATTTCATTTAAGTCTAAAAAAGACCATTCTGATCTCAAAATATGAGTTTTATGAGGATGAACAATGCCATTAAGTAACAGCTTCAGGAGGGTTTTCCCTAACCTCCAATAGATCACTGTAAAGTGGTCATCCCACTTTACAGTACCTTGCGATGGCTGTGTGGGTCAAAATTACCCCAAACCTTTGGTTGGTACCAGTGCTGTAGCAAGACCGGTCTTGAGACTGGAAATTGTCGGTCTCATCTCCAAGACCGGTCTCGAGTCCCTATGCAAACAGTATGTAAAGCCTTTTGAGAGGCCGGTCTCGGTCTCGACTACAGCACTGGTTGGTACCTTCACTGCAGCTACTCTGAGTTCTCAAAATAAGTGATTTCGAACTGTTGTAGAAGAGAGATCTTCAATCATATGTAAACTACAAAATATGTTACATGTGTAAGCAATAATTTCATCTATTCATCAATAGGGCTTACAAAATGGAGTTCATAAGAAATTGAGATATATTCCTGGAGTTGTATTCATAGATGGTAAGTGACTTTGGTTTTCCTCCATTTTTGGAATTATGTGTAATAGTTACAAAATTTCTGCATCATGTCAAAGTTAGATCCATTGTTTATAAAATTCTTTTTTAACATTGAAAAACTGTTTACATTTTTGATCATAAAATTGTTTGGAAAATACTGTGTCAGACAGAGTAAACTTTGTTTTAAGTTTTGGCATACAGTGATAAGTTTTGGATATGACCATTCTTTCCTTTTCTTTCATATCAGAATCAATATGTATGGAGCAACCACAAAATGATAAAAATGCTCAACTTGAGAGCATTAGAGGTTGGTTGGAGGACTCTTCTTTCCCTGCTTACATATCATCACTGGAAGAGGTAGGTTATTATCTTAGCAGGGGTTTTCACCCACTGGGGAAAATAGAAAGGTCTGTAAAAGTCTGGAAGTTTTTTGTAGTCTTCTAAGACCTTGAATTTCAGGTATTTTCTGTAGAAAAGTGGTAATGTGGCATGGAAAAATGCAAATGTTTACTTGTAATCATGATGCTACATATGTCCCATATGTCCACAGTGTGTAAGTCACGTTAATGTAGATTACCTTGCTGAGACACAGGTCACATACAGAAACTGTGTTTGTTGTACATATATTTAATTGTGATACTGTGAGTATTTGACAATCCAAATGTCCAACAGGCAGATTGAAGCAAAGTAAAGTGACATTGTTTAAAGACCCAGTTGGATAGCCTTTATCAGTTTGTCTTTTGAACTTTTCGGCATAGTCTTTTTTGTTCTGTCCTAGGCTATGAAAGCATCTGATTCAGAGGTGAGAATCTTGTCAGTCTCTTCTCCCGAAGAAGTGGAAGTTGACTTCAAAAATTTGAAGATCGATCCATCTTTAAATGAGAAATTCATCAAGTTGTGGCATAGCACGTCAACTCTCACTGCCAAAGAAGATCTGCTACATATTCTAAGGTCAGTATATGAACTTTGTCTATGCCTATGTATAGTTTCTTTTCATTGTAGATTATTTTCCATTGTTTCCTCTGTTGGGCTTAATCAAAGGCCTCTGATCATTCAGGCGACCACTTCCTTGACTCCTAGAGGAGGTCCAGATTACACTTTTTACCCCATCACCCACACAACCCATTTTCTTCCCCTGGATAAAATGAAAGGAAGCATTTTAATTTTTGCTGCATGTTGGTTGTGTGCCATGAGATGTCACCAGGAAATACCTTTAAATGGTCATTTCCTTGTTCCAAGTGGCTCATATTTTTGTAAGATAGTGTACTTTCACACCTCCTCCCCTCAAAATTCAACACCTGTCTCAGCACCTCCTGCTCTGCAGTTTCATCCCCATGACCAATTTCCCACTTTAAAGACACTACCGTAGTTTGTCATTCCTCTCAAATAATCTACTCTAAAGTTTGTGTAGTATAAAAGTCTGAATGTGTTGCCTTTTCTGTTATACCACCCTGCCATGGCTGTGACCATACAACTACCCTGTATGATTTTCACCCGAATGCTTCCCCCCCTGAGGATTTACCCCAAGACTAGTTTTCCCCAGACAATTCACACCAATGACAGTTACCCCTCAGACAACTTCTCCTGCCAGAATATAAATGGATTTTGTCATGGGATGGGAATTGTCCAAGGAAAATTTTCTGAGAGTGAATTGTCCAGGATGAAAATTGCTTTGGTGAAAATTGTCCTAAGGGAATTTGTTGCAAGGTGTGAGGAGGGAAAGGGGACATTATTTGGGAACCTTTGTGGCACAGTCATCTCTGTTCTGTTGTTCCTCACATGCTATTGACCAATCAGAGTTGCTGTATACATGGGATAGTAATAGTATTTTTGGTTGGCTTAAAAGCCTTGCAATCTCACTCCAAACATATTTAAGAACATGGTCGTATCTCTTCGTGCAACTGGTGGCTGCACTTTGATCGACAATAATTCAAACAATGGCTTTGTTCTGCTTGGTCGGTGATGACTTGTGCAGTCAGTTGTGTTCCCAATTGCTTACACACATATAGACAGGTGTTTTTAGTTTCAATTAAAAGCAGGGCTAAGAGTAAACTTAGTACTGAGAATTTTTACTGTCAGGGGCCATATAATAGACTATAGGGCCTTTAATTGTGATGACCAATAGCAAGTTTTAGGGTATGTTACTGTGAATGTATTCTGATAAGATGACAGTGCATTAAAAAGTCACGTTCGTCATTTGAAGTGTATGATACTTGAAATAATGTTAACAAATTCCTTTCATTCTTATTGTAGAGTTCAGTTATTAAAACGGATTTCCAAGCAGTTAGGCTACACAAAGATAATGAGTGGTGAGAGTGGAACACGACTTGCCACACGGATTCTAACTGACCTCTCAAAAGGACGTGGATCATCTGTGTCCCAAGACATGAGTTTTGTAGATGGAAGAGACAAAGATGTCTCCATTTTACGCCCAATGAGGTAAATGCAAAGATGTATGTTGGAATTTATATCATAATTACCTTGATGTCACTTGATTACCCATTAAGTTACATTATCAACCTCTCCTGGTATAGTACTTGTATTAGTTTCATTTAATCTCATTAATGAACCACTCACAAAGAAAATACATGACAGTTTCACTAGCTGGACAATGGTTTTAATAATGGGATCAATCTTAGGGAGGCAGGAGCTTTCTCCAAACTTCACAGTTCAAAGTTGAATAAACAGACTCGTAAAACTGGATAAAACAGCCATTCAGTTGTTAAAACAATAATATGGAACTTCTGCAGTAATAGGCAAATTTTTTAGTCTATTATTGGTAGCCACTGAAGTGTTACAAATACAATTTAAGAATGTGCAGCCAACTGGATGACTGTATTGAAGGTGAAAGTCCTATTTGCTATGGTTGCAAGTTTTTGAAATTGTTTCTATTTATTGTTTTTGCATGATTAGGTTGTCTTATTACTTTTCACATGGAAGGATGTAAAAATTTAACTCCTGTCATAAATCTGAACATTTTCCTTCTAAGTTCAAAAATAAAGAAGTCTTGAAAACCTTTATTTGTTTACAATTAATTAATTGTTTATTGTCAGTGGTATTGCTTGTTTATACAGTATTGTACAGTTTGATGGAGGAAAGGGAGCTTGAATTGTAGGTCAAAAGGTCAAATCCAGTGATCCATTGGTTGTCACAGAGGGCAAACAAACACCATGCAATACAAGCACCAGTCAGTCAGTCAGTCAGTCAGTCAGTCAGTCAGTCAGTCAGTCAGTCAGTCAGTCAGTCAGCCATTCACATTTGTAAAGTGCCATTATCAACACCATTTGTTCAAAGGTGCTCAAAAGACAGTTACGTAGATTATTGCTATAAGCTTCCCCAAGCAAATGAAATTTTAACAGTTTACTGCTCTGTTCTGTTCTCTCATTTTTGTTCATTTTTCACCTTGTTAGACATGGGCGTCCGGAGGGGGCACTCCCCCCCCCCCCGGAAAATCAAAAACTTGAAAAAAAACGAAGAAAAAACAAAGAAAAAATGAAGAAAATATAACATCAACATTTCTTAACAGTTCACTCAGTGTGAATTTCTACTCTCAAAACAGGAATTGAATAAAAATATCAACACTCAGGCCCCAGCAGCCCCCCAGCATATTTTTGGGTTTTTTTTTTACAGTTTTTATTTATGATGTTGCAAGTGTTTCCCCTTTTTATATGCAGTAAATAGGTCTTGGTAGTGCCATTTCCAGCGATCTGGGAAGCGTTTCGGGCAAAAATTTTCTTGTGCTCCACGCCAACACATGGTGGCGCAGAGCGCTGAGAGTCTGCCCTGGGCTTCGCACCCCCCCCCTTCCCGACATGTTCCTAGTTACGCCTTTGTCAACACTGTGTGAAATAGCATCTAAACTCTTTTCTGGGAGTAAAATATTTCCCATAAAAAAAGTGGGGTCCCCCTAAAAAATTTTGCCCCCCCCTTGAATTTTTTCTGTGGACGCCCATGTTGTTAGAGGTATACAAGTCGATACCAAAACCAACAAATATATAATAAGTACAATGCAAAAAGTGAAACAAATAGGAATGAAAAAGAAATTGGTATCAGCCTATCTTATAGAGAGTGAAAGATACTTAAAAACTGAAAGTGTCAACAGTCTAAGCACTTTTGATATGATTCGGAAGAGTGTTCCACTCTTTGGGGCCAAAGCAGTGAAAAGTTGTTCCGCAAAAGTGACATGGTTGGTTTTAGGCACAATATAAATGATCTGAAGAAGTAAACGACCTGAGCTGTCTGCAGGAAGGTTGTCATGTAATTAAGTCTGGAATATAGGTTGGCGATTGCTTATGGTAAGCCTTGAACACAAGAAGAAATACTCAGAATATGATACATTGTGGCACAAGGAGCCAGTGAAGAGCAATGAGTTCGGATGTGATTGAGTCAAACTTCTTCCAATGTGATGTGTACGCAGTACACTTCACATTACACATAATGTTCTGTAAACAGAAGTGCAGTGAATACTGCTATACTGTATAGTGGGAAATTTTCACGGGGGTTAAATTTTTGTGCTTTTTGCAACCAAGTATCTAATTGCGAATTTAAGACCCGCGAAAGTACTTTTGTTAGTTTGTGCAAGACTATGTTCGTTGCCTGCAACAGCGAATTCTTCACTCTGCAAATATGTGAACAAGGTACAGATTCGCCAGAAATTAGCCTCGTGGAAATTTCCGCTATGCAGTAGTATGTGTGCCTGGTTGAGGCATTTATTAACACATTCCTTGGGTTTGTTTGCCCTCTAGCACTCAGATGCATAATAAAAATTTGCCCTAAGTTCCCTACACATATGCAGAAGTGACATCAATATTTCCTGGCAGTAGTGGTCATTAGTTTAGAGTCACTAAATGTAAGACTTCTGCTCTAGAATTGCATCAGAAACTGGTAATAACTGTGTGCTTATCTTCTTTGTATTTCTATAATAAATAAAATCTTTTCTGGTATTGATCAGAGTTCAGAGTCCTTACTCCGTAGGGAAAAATTGGAAAACCTGGAAAAAGTCTACAGTTTTGTGGTGGTCTTGAAAGTCCTCATATTTTGGATGATTAGTCTGAAGAAAATGCTGAATTTTCGTGAAAACTGAAATCATACACTTATTGAAGTCATGTCACTAGGAAGTCATGTCACTAGGACATGGAATAATTTATCCGGTATTGCATCATTTGGTACACAAGTTGGTGAAATTGCTACTCAAATGCAAAATTGTGTAGCAGTTTTTGTATGTACAACATTAGAGTTTTCAATGATTTTGTGATAAAAACCCTATAAACCTCAAAGCTGCTATGCAAATTTTCAACACTTAAATATCCCCTGTTAAGGAGTGTTCAATTGTTTGTAACAGAAAATGGCAGAATGTGAATTTACATACTGAATTACAATGAACGTATGTACTGCATATTCTTAGGGCTACAGTGTTTCAGAACCTAATAAGCATATATCAAAGATCTTGAGAAATACATCCTAAGCAAGGGCAAAAATTGGTTCTTCCTCTTTCAGACTTTTTTTGAGTCTAACAACGGCTTTTTGGTTTTCACAAATTGTTGAATTCTTTATATCTTGAGAATTGTATAAATTTTCGCTTTGGCACACAGAGAATTCAACAGTAAAGAGATTGCAATGTACAACCATCAGTGTGGTCTGCAACATGTCTTTGTCCCGAACATCTCCACTAAGGCAGGCCAGTTCACCAGCATCAATGCCCTAACAGAGGAGTTTGTAAATGGCCTGCAAACCAATTTTCCATCCACTGTTTCCACTATTTTGAAGTAAGTTTCATTTCAGGCTGTCAAAGAAACATTTCCAGCAAAGTGTGCTAATCTCATTTGCAAATTCATGCCAATAAGCAGTCATGCCTATTGCTACTCCTTCCAATATGCTGAGTGGTTTAATGAATGGTGGTCTCATGGATGAAGAGTGGTCTGGTCAAGTGTGGAGTGTGGCCTCTTTCTTGTTGTGGGGTTTGGCTCCGGCTGGATAGGGGGATGGCATCGGCCTTTAGGCCTGTGGCCTTGACTACAACATTACCTTTTATCTTGTGTAATATAATATAAGCATGACAGCTTAAAAAGGGACTTACGTTCTCATCATAAAAAGGTGCATGCTTTTGCAATGACTGAAATTGTGAACCCAAAAGGTTCATTTCCCATCTTTCAAGGATGTGTTCAACCGGCTGCACTGAGTGGTCCACCTGGCACTAAAATTTTCAACCCAGCAATACTTTAAAAGTCATGAAATATGCAGTGGAATACATTTTCTTTGGCACAAGCAAATCTCTATATATCACAAGTATTTCAGATAAAAAGTACAGATAACTGTACATTCAGAAAGTACACTCCATTCCCCCTCCCCTCCCTCCCCCCCCCCCAGGCTCCTCCATAGGATGACATTCAGTGCTCCTTGCTTTCAGTTGTTAAGCACACCTCTGATCTTAATAGCTTACAACATTGTTCAGATGAAAAAAGATTTGAAATATACAGTATTATTCACTTAATTGAAAATAGTACACTGCATCATGTGATGTCGTTCTCATCATAATCACATCACCTGCTTTTGTTTAATTCAAAAGTTTTGATGCCTGGAATGACCTCAGAAAATTACCCATCTCTTGCAAAGCATTTTGTAAGGTGTGGGTGGGTATAGCCAAGTATCTGTAACAACAGGACGCTGATTTACATTCATCAACAAGTTGTACTGGCCTTCAGATGTTCAGGGGAAAGACAAAAGCAAGTGATAGGAATAGTACAAGAGTTACATTACAGGCTATTGCACAATTTATATTAATTTGATACTTTGAGTAATTAAATGTCAACAGTTTGTACCTCATGACATGGCATGTGTAACAGTGAGTTCCTTTTTACACCTTCAGTTAAATAGGTTTTTGTAGTTGAAGACTTAAGGTCCCTCTAACTGTTAGACAGCAGTGTTGTAGTCTAGGCCATAGTTGCTAAGGCTGTCATGGAGGCCACTCCCTCTGAAGCCAAGACTGAGGCTAAGGTCACACACTCTGGGGCTAAGGCCAGCATACTGCTATGATATGCAACACAATAGACCAAATCCTGCAGGTAAATTGGCATCCTTATCTTCTTCAAGTTCAAAACAATAGCTTGAAAAGCAAAGAAAACAAATAATTACTTGTCATCACAAGGAGTTCATATGACACCTGCTTGCTTCAAGTTCACTTTGATGAGTAAATGTGGTAACTTCATCTGCTAACATCTTGAAAAACATGTGCATAGGTATTAAATGTCAACTTTGTCTAAATATCCAGATTATGTTTCTCCTTTACTTACAAAGTAAACATTTTGGCATAAAACTAATTGTTAAAAAAATGATGTTCATTTGAATCTCTGATGTCATACTATATTTGTAGAACTGGTGAGAAGCTGACTTCACAGCAGGATGCAGCCAATACTTCATCTGTTTGTTTGATTTGTCAGGTGAGTTTGCCTTAGTTACACAAATTAGCTTTAATTTCCTTGTTTGAATGTCTGTTATTATTTGTCTGATCTTGTAAAATTAGAAGAATAGTTATACATTTCCTGAAGTTTGTGTAAACAAACTTTTGAACCAAATTTCAAGCACCTTAAAGAGGTGCTGACATGAAAGCTAAGGCATAGTATTCAGTCTTGCATGATGTTAAGTCTGAAACTAAAAAGGATTCCTTCATACTGGACTTGATTAAAACATAAATAGACTTATACGAATTATTTAATAAATTTTAACATTTCAAAAATCACCTCCTTGTATCCTTTCCACAGTCTCTATTAGATATGTCTGAATTACCTTGTTCAGCTAGTTCTGCTACAAGGTACTCCCAAAAGCTTCAGAAGGATGACACAAATTCCATGCATATGGCATGCAATGAGGCAAAGGATACATGTGTGGCATCAAAGCCTGAAACAAGCAGTTGTTGTGGTCAGGGGGATGGGAGCTGTCAGTCTTTAAAGAAGAACCCAGAGTAAGTATAAAAGAACATATACAACTGATCTGAAGATACCTCACAGAGCCTACTGTGTGTTATGCATTCTGTGTGTCTATCTTCACTGTCTGCTATCAATATGTCAGTCTATATGTCTGTTTGTCTGTTGTTTTGATTGTCTGTCTGCTTTTCAGTCTACCCATTTCCATTTTCCTTGCTTTTTATCTGTCTGTCTGTCTATCTGTCCATATGTCTGTCTTTTTGTTTGTCATCCTGTCTATCCATTTATCTGTCTGTCTGTCCATCTGCCTTTTCCTCCTTTCTGCTTGCCTGATTTTCTGCCTTCCTCATTGTCTGTGTGCAGTCCACCTGTCCATCTATCTGTCAGTCCATTCGTCTGTTTATCTGGTTTGTCTTTCTAGTTGTCTATCATTTTATCTACTTGTCTCTGTCCATCTGTCTGTTGTTTTTCTAAGCAGTGGGGAAGGGAAAACAAGCCAGTGAGCCACAACTGGAAAAAAGGCTGTGGCCAGCCCGACTTTATCCAATTGGTTAGAAACTGAGCTGTAAAACCTCATCTAACACGAACTTTAACTCCATCTATCTGTTTGTCCATCCAACTGTCTTTCTGGTTATCCATTTGTCAATCCATCCACCTGTCTGTCAATTGCTTTTTCTTCTTTATTGGATTAATTATCAAACACTATGTAATATCTAAGTTTTAAACTTAATTTGCTTCTTGTTGGTACCAGTCAGTGGGTATGGTGTAGTGTTCCGGAATGATGTTTATAAGTTCTTTAGTAGCAGTTTTAAAGGGAGAGTGAAACAATTATCTGAAATTATGAAGCAACAGAAGACTGGCCTAGGTATCACATATTACTTGACACTTACGCTTTAAAATGTTTTCTCCCCAGATTAGTCTCTGACGATGTGTCTGTGTATTTATGTTATGGCTGCCGTCTCATGATTAAAGATGTGGTAAGTATCCCACTTTGATATCTTGTAATTGTATTGAAAAAAGTGAGTAAACCATCCCCTCATCAAGGTCTAGCAAAGATGTAATAAAAGTGAACCCATGTTAAACATTACATTAATTGTTTTTATACTGCTGAAGTAAAATGACTGGAAGTAATGAAAAACTTTTTAGTGTAATGTTGCAATATTTTCAGTTTTTAGTTTATCATTAAGGGAAAGTTATTATAAGACCCATACTGCATGGCTTCACATAATAGAATAAGTTTCTAGCATGCTATATTGGATGTTCCAGGTGATAGGATATCAGCTTCTGTCATGCTACCTAGCTCTTTAATGTTATGTGATGTATTCCAGCAGTACTGTTTGTTACTTTCTTGTCCTCTGTAGACTGACTGTTCAACCTTACCTCCATCAGTGATAGATGAAGTTCAGAGACAAAAGAGACGTGAGGGTATGAGGGAAGAGATTCAAGATTTTTTGCTTAATGACGATGATGATGGTGATGACAGATAACACCAGTCAATGATGTGATGAAGATGGGACTATTTCAACATCAGCCGAAGATTGGAGGGTGTGGAACATCACAGTGTGTATCTCTGCATAATATTATATCACTGGTGTTATCCACAAGAGCAGTTTCAGATAAATTCTGAAATTGAGAGGTGTAAGATGTGGGAGATTATCAGAGAGGATATATAAGATTCTCTTGATGAAGATTATGATGACAAGTAAAAGAGAGGATGAGGATGAAGGCTGGAGAATGTGGAGGATGATAAGCCTTAGTGTCTATGTCAGCATCGTCTAGCATCATTAGTTTTACACACAGGTCCAGTTTCAGATTAAAATCTGGAGTTCAGAGGCATTAGAGGAGGAAGGTGTGAAGGTTATGGATGATGAAGATGGTGAAGATGATAAAGTATTCCAAGGATAGATAATGCAATCAAAAAGGTGATGAAGATGGAACTGGAAGACTGAAGGATGTTGATCCTCATAAAATATGTCTCTCAACATTGCTGAACATTACTGGTGTCCAACATATGGTTGCAGACAAAGTTGGGCCATCAGCAGTTTCAGATGGATGGTTTCATTGTGTAAGCTGGGATATAGTCAGTCATGTTTACAAACAAAAACATCACAGATCGTTGACAAAATGTTGATAATGTGTCTTGAAGCTGTTGACACAACAAAAAAGAAAATTTTGATTCATTTTCTTTCTGTGTGCTATTGCACCAGTATTTACACGCACCAATATATCCTTGCTCATGCTTTATGCCAACCAGTGTCAGTAATGACATTACCATAAAAGGTAGCAGCTAGTTTTCAATAGTTTGCCAATGATGTGTGGAGAGGTTTTTAACATGTTTGCTCTTAAGTATCATGAAAGCAGGAACAGACTTCAACAAGCATCAATGTTTTGTAATTGTCAAAATCATAGCCAGTATCAAGGTTTTGTTGTCTGTAGGTGATGGCCAGCTTTTGTTTACCAGGTTTGGTATTGCTGAGGAGTAAAAAAGCTCTTACTCATCATCAATCATTTGAAGAAGCTTTCATTAGCAGGCAGTTACCATCTAATCTGCTACTGAAGTGAAAACGACAAATAGTGTTCATCTGTCATGTGTACAATTGCCCATCATAAGGGCAGCTATAACCAATAATACAGCATGGACAGATTCATACCATGGAGCCTCAAAAGGTTTTGTGAAAGGCAAGGCACAGACCAGACTAGAAGCCTTGTCTAATGAAAATTGTCAGTCACTTGTTGGCCAAATAAGCCCTTCTTTACTACTTTACAAAGCCTTTAAAGGGGCACAGTGAGTTGATATCAATAATTTTGAGAGGATTTTGAAGGGGTGCCACATGACAGTGCTTATGGCTTGCATAATTAGTCATGTTTCACACCCAATAGTTATGCAAATAAGTCAAAATTTTGAATTTTTAGGACCCTGACTGTTAACAGTTGTGCAAATATGGTTAATACTAATGTGAAAAAGTGTCTGGTCACAAATTTTTGAAAAGTGAATTGAATTGTAATTAACCACTCATGAAAAGTTTGCGTTAAAAGTTTGTACGTATGTAGGATATGGGGATCATCTTAGTTTGACCATTTGTCATTAGTATGTGGACAAAACTTTGGAAAAATTTAGTGGATTTTACAAACCAACTCAAAGTGCCGCTTTAAAGACATGAGGTAGGTTATGGTGAGCCAAGGGTAGTTGCTGACTTTGCCCTATGGAGAAAATGGCAGTGCAAAGCACCAGTGTAATTTACCTCAAAGTTCATGGCTACTTAAAGGTGGCTGTTGTAATTAAGGTGTCTTTGGCTTCATTCACTGTATATTAATGTTTTCTGCACAAGGAACTTCCATAACAAAGTCCTGCACGACCCTTCAGGGCAAGGTGCAACCAACCTTTTGTAAAGGTCATTTGAGAGTGACTCCATTGTTAGCTGAATCCAAAAATCACTAGAGGTTGTTTAAACAGACCAATGGACAGCTGCTCAGATTGGAGAAGGACACTTTAATTGTGAGATTGCCACTAACATGGATCTGTAGATGGTGTCCTTAACTGGAGTAATGAATGTGAAAAATAGAAGAGAATGTAATCAAAATGTGGGCATTTCATGGAACCCCCCACCCCAACCCCGACCTGTACACTGTAAAAGAAATCATAGCCGCACAAAATTGGGTACATAATCGAAAATCTTTGGTATTTTTCCGAATCCCCCCACCCTTGCACATGCATTTACAACTTAGGGCTAACTGATTCATCTTGGTAAATACACATTTACATAAAGACGGCCTCTCTTATCCCCATCTATAATTTCAGGTCTTGATTCGTATTCAGACAATAAAGGAAGTATTTTTAAAGTCATATGTTATCATAAGGATGAATGCTATTGTCATATGAGGCTGTAGTAATTGTTTACTACTATCAAAGTGTTTTGAAGGTATCCACAGACCAGCTGTAACTCGTCCTGAAATATAAATATTTTTCTCGCAGGTCTCTGTAAGGGTTGTGCATTGACAGAGGGGAAGTCCCTTGCTTCGTTTTTGGAAAATCAATTCTTTGGGATGTTAACTTCAGAAGATTTCTGCTTTATGTTTTACATTCGCTTGGTACTATTGACTCGAGAGAATTGTATTCGTTTCTGAAAAAAACTCTGCTCTCAGCAAGTAGGCAGTAATCTTTCTAGATACAGGGGCATCACAATCAGGGGTTGGGTGCCAGCGCCCCCCCCCCCCAAAAAAAAAAATAATATACTTTCATTTCTTTCCTATCAAAGATTATTTACTGAGTCCTAGAAAAGCCAAACGTTACGTTAAAAATGCCAAATTCCAGAAGCTGAAAAGTTCACCCTCTTTCACCCCTCCATACCCCCTTTAAGTTAAAAACCCTGCCTAAGGTGTCTTTTTCGAGTCAAAATAGAAAATTAAATACGAACTGTGTAGGTGAACTTGGGAATGTTTTAATGCGTTAATTATTAGAACAAGAAGGACGTAATCATATTTAATGTCAATATTCACGTAACGAGATGATAAATTATCTGAACAAGGAAATGAAACCATGGAAACACATCCATCTCTGCTTCCTTTCGTTTCTATTATTAGTCCTTTGTCTTTGAACTCTTTTTTATTGACCTATCAAATGTCGATGACACTTTTAAACGAGGAAGCATTTCAGAGTTTAAAGTAGCAATTAGGTTATCATCCTTTTGTAGGTATACGACCTTGAGATGACTTTATGTAAGCCAGAAAAAAATTATCAAAATTTGAAAATAGTTTTCAGGTCACGGGAATGTTTAAGTTGATCGGTCAAAGACGTTGTTGTTCGAGCGACCAATCGTATGAAAGTTGGGACTGAAATGACGACTCGTGATCGAGAATAAAAGTTTCAAGAAAGAAATCCTAAAGGTGATGATACCTCGTGATTTACTTTCTTTGTTCTCACAAATTGACTTTGAAAAGTGATGTTTTGTTTCAGTGTAACCTTGCCGGTCAAAGGCCAAATATACACATCTCTTATGATAAATTCCATTGCTGCACTGGCCAGAGGTGAAGGGATAGCGTTCTGTGGACACGGGGCGAAGCCATTCTTCTGGAAGAAGTCGATATCAAGATTGGGTTCAATTCAGATCTTCCTCCGGCAAATATGGCTCTCTCCTGCCGAAGAATACGCCTATGAGAACAATGTTAAAGGCATGTTGTTTTAAGGGTTTAGTCCTCATCTCTTGTAAAGCGCGACCCGCCGTTAGAACTTACCATGAGTAAAGTACCAAAGGACACGACTGGAAAACTAGACCACGGGGGGGGGGGGGGGGATAATAACTTCAGCCTGCACTAGACCATAGGGATTGTGCCTTCAGCCTACACTAGACCATGGGGGATGTAATATAAGCGTGCGCTATTTTCCCTTTCCCCTTTGCAAAAAAGGGGGAGGGGTATGGCTTTAGTGTGAGGGGTGGGGTAAAGGCGAAACATAACGTGTAGTTTTTATCCGGTGAACTCAGATGCCTCGCAACATCGGTGGGCTACACCATTATATACCGGTAACTGTTTTGATTCCTACTGGATGGGGGTGCCGAACCTTTTCCCAACAAAACCAGAATCTTTTTCGCAATAAAATAAGCAACAAAAAACGTACGGGAAACAACGTATGACAATACCAATCCGACTTTGACGCACCCTGTTTTTATTTGTATGCTACAACATCCAACATTTGGTCGCGCAAGTCGCGCTCACAAAATAGGAGCAGTGGGTTTCTAGGGTCCGGCCATTTTTATGTCGCCTACAGGCGAATAGGGACGAAGCTCCCGGAAGCTCTGGGATATTTACAGAATTATTGGTACCAGAATAAAGTATTCAACTTTCAACAAATAACATTGAAAATAAATGAGCAGAGCATAAAATCACAGTTTGTCTACTTTCGTTTAAGTGTGGAAAATGCAGCCCCCCGATTTAAATTCAGGAATGGCTCCTATCAATCATGTGACAATATTTTTGTTACTTATTTGTTAAATTCATGCAGAATAACTCCTTGGATTACCTTTATTATTCAATGTTCTTATACAGAAACAATGAAAGATACTTGTGAGGTGTAATACTGAAGAGGATATTTGTAAGACAGCAGATTTTTGAAAATAAACTTGGAGTGACTGCTTTCTCCCTTTAACTTACAATCTGACGACGCCCGACGCAACTGACCACGATTGCCTACAACTTCATCCCGGACGAGCAGTCAGGTTGAGTTGCATTACATTCCAAAGGCTTTATTTTCATATTGTGTGATGCGTTGTTTAGTTCATGGTTAACGTTTATGCAATACGGTAATTTTATTTTCCCGGCAGTCTGAATCTCTCCGAAAGATAACAGCTTCCCCAAAAAGTGTAGTAGCGAACACTAGTGACCCAGAAATTTAATGTTTCAACGTAATGTAACCATTTCCCGAAAAGGGGTATAGAATCCAATACATTTAAATATATCCAAGACAACAGTAGTTACCAGGCTCGGATCTAAGGGGGGGGGGGCTTTCCCGGTCTCAGCCCCCTTTTTTCCCAACATCAACAAAAACAAATACGCAAAAATTGGCATAATGTTAATCCAGGGGAATATTTAAGGGGGCTTTCAGCCCCCCTTTTCGAAATGTCTGGATCCGAGCCTGTTTAACACCCGACAATAAGTCGTTTAAGTAAATTATTGTGATCAAAAAAGTTTCCGAGTTTCTGTTACCCAAATATATAGTTTTCTGTTAGTTTTTCTGACAAAGTAAATTAGTTGTTAAGGGAAGTGGCTGTTTTTCTCGACAGGCCACAACATTACTTGACGGACGGTGCTTTGAAAATTTCTGAGGGATATAGCACCCCCACACCCCCAGTAACAGTGGCGGAACGTCCATGGGGTCGCTCGGTCCCCTACGGACTCAAATCGGCTGTCGGCGCGATTTTAAGGCTTTTACCGTATTGAGGAACAGAGTATCTAAATACTTCAAAGCACCTCTTCAGGCCATTCTCATTCCCTCTGACGGAATTCCCTAGCACCTCCACTGTCCAGTAACCCCTAGTAGTGACGCCCATGGTTTAGCCCATTCCACATTTTGCATCGCAACTCACTGTTTGGTCATGTGCTCGAATGCACGTTTCGGTCGCTGGCGACGGAAATTTTCACCGCAGACATAGGCGTAGGAGACGGGGGGGGGGGGGGGCTGGGGGCTGCAGCCCCCAACTTAAAATTTTTGTGAAAATTCGGGCAAATCCTGAGAATTTTTTGGGCACCTACTGAAAGAGAAATGATGCAATGATGTAGCTAGCTAAAAGGTATTAATAATTTAACAAACTTATTTGGTAATTTATATAAAGTTCCGATTTGAATTGCACCAGCACCTATAAATTCCGTATTAATTCATCAGTGTGTTTTTAATGGTTAAACTTCTCTTATGATTATCAGTGATGGTGTATTTGAGGGGCAATATCGCCATGCCCAACCCTCACTGTTGCTGATTTTTGTCTACCTAAAAAGGTTAATTTTTTAACACAAATTTTACTTCAAAGGTAGCATGTGGCAACAGATTGCATGTAAGGACACCTAATTTTTCAAAAATTTTCAAAGAGGAGGGGGTAATGCCGATGTTTTTTTAAGTACCTGAAATACGTAAATATTTTAACACAAATTTTACTTCAAAGGTAGCATATGTGACACCAGATTGCATGTAAGGACATCAATATTTTCAAAAATTTTCCAAGGGGAGGGGGTTCCCCCCAGGCCGGCGATCAATGAATTCCGCCAAAATTAAAACCAATAAAGAAGGTAGAAACACGGCAATTAATGTATGTTATTGGCATGCGGTGTGATAAACGATGAATGCCCATACGATATGTACATTAACATGTCGAACGTGCGTGGAGCGCGCGGAAATTTTGGGTTATATTTTTCGGGCAAGTCGTTCCAGCCCCCCCCCCCCCCAAATCAACTTGGGCTCCTACGCCTATGACCACAGAGAGTCGTGTAACGACTTAGGACTACTTGGAACTATAGTTGCACTGTCATCCACAATGAACTGATGAACAAAACGCAACGGAACGATAGGGTGACAATGAGATGTGTGTGGGGAGTTGTCAAGTGGCAACTCCCTGGTCACATCAAGTTGCATAATTATGTTGTCGTGGCTTTAGTTTATTTTTCTTCCTCTCATCATTAATTGCTAAGCCCATCCACATTAGTGCAAACTGTTGCACGATTCAGTCTCGGGAGTACCGAATATGTTCGGTAGCCGGAGATCACATCTGTATTTGAGCAAAAGTGGCGGGGTTTTGGACAAAATATCGAGAGGATCAGTTTACTGAACGCGCAGAAATCCTATCACAGTAGTACTCGAACGTTGTATGTACCGAGTCGTTCCCAGTCGTTCATTCAGTAAGCTCTTTTAATTTCTCTGGGAACACTTTGAAAAAAGTTTTCGAAAGGATCGCGATCTTCGTCGTCCGTGTCCACCATAAATATTGTGGAAAATCCCATACTTGTCACGCCTTCTAAACCAGGGCCGAACGGACCATCTCCTCCTTCCCAAAAGTTCGCGCCTTCTTCCGCGTCTTCTGATGATGAAGATACTTCAGCCGGCTCTACTAAGTGTTGTCTTTTTCTCTCCATGTTGATCGAAAGTGAAATGTTAAAAGTCAAATGAAGCTTACAATTTTACTAGGATTGCCTCAGAAATATGCTACTAGTTGCGTAATGTGGGCGCTTCGGGCCCACAACTAATTAGTCGCCAGTCCCCCCCCCCCCCACCGTGACTTGACAGTCTCGCCACAATGAATCGCATCGTATAATGTGGAAGCGGCTTTATTAAACCTACTTTTCTTTGGTATCTATGCAGAAAACTGAAAGTTATATCAATTATGATATAAAACGTAAGTAAACATTTCTGACCTGTTATAACCGACGGAGTTGTCCGAACTATATGATTACAAAACTACGCTTTCTTTTGCTATACAAGGGACTTATTTTTCATCAGCACACAAATCGACGGTGTTTTCGTTTATTAATGTTTGGCAAAGAACTTTTGCCGACGTAAGGCTGTTTCATTCACAAAGCTCTTCATGACTGAGTCCAAACACTTCAGAGTTCGGATTCAGTGAGAGCTATTGCATTCGAGTTGGTTGTATTTGTGAATCTTTACAGTGTGTACTAATTACTTTTCATTAATTATAGATGGCTCACGTGTTGCAGGCTAATGTTTTCTCTGCTTTTCATCGACAAACTGACAAAGGTGAACTTGACAGAAAATAGGGTATTGTACTGTTGTGATAGGTGAAGTCTGCCAGCCTCCCCCTCCGAAACTAAAGAAAAGAATAAGAAGAAAAAATAAATAATTAAATCAAGTCAAATCGAATCGAATCGAATACATAACATAAAAACTAAAAGAAATCAAACTTCTCCTTGTTCTTTCTTAACGGAATTTAGTACATGGAAACATTGCCTGCAAACGGGTACAGTCACTAAAAACATACCGCATTATCATGTCAACGTGGGCAACAAATCGTTTGAATCGTTGTTTAGATAAAATTCAAAAACTTCCTTCGGCCGCTATAGTTTTACAGGAGCAGTGAGTGAAAATCACCACTTCCCGGTTACAAAAATAAATTAGCAATTTTCAAATTAGTCAGTGATAAGTGGTGATCACCATCTTTCCATGTCACTCGTGTTATGATGGTGCCAGTTGAGGACAAACGACAGCAGACTTTAATGATCGCAATGCATGATGGGACCTGGGGTATAAACAATAGGCGCCATGCTGGTCCTGCTGGAGTTCCTGTTAAGCTCTAGCGGTACTACTGTTTTTTAACTCCCACTTCCCATGCTCCTTTTATATGCGTGACGTAATCATTAAAGTTTGCTATTACCTCATTGTCAATAGAACCACGTTGGCCGGCACTCCGCCGTATACTTTGCAAGCAGTGCGTATATCACTTTATTGGTTGTTTGCTAGAGTATGTCGTAATGTATGGACCCATAACATCAGTGTTACCGTCCAACGTGGGGTCAAACCTGGTATTTAATTTTTACCTTATCAGTTAAATGCCAATGGTAAAACGCCCTCTATTTGATGTCATCTGCATATCCTATACACAGTGAAAGGAATGGTCTGCAAGAAGTAAAGGTTTCCAATTTTTATGAAGTGTCCACATGAGTTTCAGAATCGCATATACCTTATCTCAGGCTCTCACTTTCACAATTTACGTCCCACCAATGGCTGTGCTAATTATATGCATTACGTCATTCCTGTACAGACTTTGCCATGGTTTCCATTTTCGTTTTAGTTGGAGAATGAATTGAATGGAGAGATTGACACCAAGTAAGAAGATGGAGACACTCAAAAATTAGCTGGAGACTCCACAAAATTAAGTAATGATACTAATAAATGCATATATTAAGTTTAAGAAAGGGTAGTGATGAGGGTTTCTGAACGTCTTAACATCTTTATTAAGACTTCAGAAACAGAAAGTGTTGACAGTTTATTACTACTCATATATACTTAGGTATGTGACAACGGGGAGTGTATTAGATATATCCAACGGGGCGCACATGATGTTAACCCCTTTTCATGATATGATAGAGAACTACTAGAGGTTTTGAAACCGGATGGATTTAGGTCAATCCCCCACCTACTCTCACTCACACACACACACACATACACACACACACATAGACACGTACTTTTCAAAAATGTTCCAAAACAGCTGAGCCTAGTAATTATTGTTTCGAGAGCTGGATTTCATGCTTTTCAGAGCACTTCTTAACTCCAAAAGAAAAAAATTATGTTCAAACTGCGAAAACAGATAGTGTTATCTAGCCCACATTTTATCTCCTTCGGTGGTATATAACATGCATAAACAAGAACTGTTGAGAACAGTGAGCTGTCTTGTTTTGGATTAAATATATTTCCTCTTTCCTTTTGTTTGGTATTTTTATTTCCTAGTGTACTTAGTCCGGCGTTTTTTCCTGTGTTCCTTCCTTCCTACTTCTATAACGGGGAATTCCCTTTAAGACTGACGCTACACAACAAATGTCACCCGAATGGAAAATTTAAACAATGACCTTTATACACAAATTTTCTTTCTCGTGTGATTTGGTTGCATTTACTCTCTGGACAGCGGTAGGAGCAAAATTTTTTTCGGAATCAGTTCAGTGTTTCCCATAGAAATTAAAGTAATTTAATTTAATATTTATTGTTTTTCCTTACATGAGGCTGCGGACACTTTCTTTGTACAGTATCATTGTACACTTCGTCAGCCTACTCAAACAGTCCGTGGCCTGTGATTGTCCGATCCACCGTGACTTACATTCCTGCAGATGAGTAGGATTACTCCTGTGTTATAGCTGCTACGATGGCTACTGCTTCACTAGGGGTGGTGTCGACCGTCTAAGATGGGGGGGGGGGGATCTACCATGTATTACTTGTAAGTTTCGTAAAGGAAAATTATTTTCATGTTGATCAATGAGTTGTGCTATACGCCATGGTGCTATGACACTTCATGACTCTAATTTCCCGATTTTTTGTCCAGGGGAAGGGTGTTATGATAGTGGACCCCTCCTCATTTCTAGACTTGATATGATTTAAACTATCTAGACACCAATTATTGCTTTTTATTGCTCAAAAATATCAATAGTTATATATAAATACTGATGCGTCAGAGAGCCGTGATACTTCCAGATTTTATAGCCGTCACGAAATCATAGGAGGGTGGCTGCCCATCTTGCCCACCCTGTGACACCAAGCCTGGACCAACCTTTCCAATCCTTAGACTTATAAAATGTTTCCATCAGCCCCTTGGTCAATTTTAAGTCGCCCATGCTTTATTATACTTGGTGAAGGCTTAGCCCCCCAACCTCCGTCGAAAAAAGCTTCGTCTGGGAGCCAAAATTAGTGTAATATTCTTGAATATCTGTATTGTTACAACTGTTAAGCTGATATGGTCGATAGTTTATGCACTTTCAATTACTGTAGTGTCTCAAAAATGTTTTTTTTTTTTCGCGCCCCCTTTAGGCCTGTAGATGCTTGTCTCTTCATTACTTCCTGTATGTCAGCTTGAGAGGGATTATTTTTGAAAGTCCCCTGAAGTCATTACTATCATCTAACATATGATCCTCCCCACCCACAAGCAGAGAAGGATGCAGGATTTAGGTCACTAGGGGTTAAGGGTCTTCACCCAGTCTAGAAAGGGAGAGATTCAGCCCACTCACATTGAGAAAAAACACTGCCAAAACTGTCATTTTAGCTATTAGAAGGGGGTTTAATTCCCCCTCCCAACTACCGGTGGATACGCCACTGCACAAGGGCCTTATATCATCAGATGATGATGTATCGGGTAAGGCTAAGTTATTATAAAAAAAAACTTGAAACTGTCAAATTCTGATTTTGTGGTCGGTTAGTGAAGATAGTGAAGCAACCCACTGTAATGCCAAAGTTGTCACTGGCCCAGAGTTTTCAAGGGTTTTTTTGACCAGGGGCGTCACCAGAGCATTTATCATGGGGGGGGGGGGTAGTGGTGCCGTATTTGCCGACTGAGAAGAAAGAAATGCCGACTGAAAGTGTTGATAAGAGATGCAGTTAGAGCTGAGAACCGTTAGTCCAACCTATAGTGGTCCAGCAGGGGTGGCGCCAGGATTTGCCAAAGGGGGGGGGGCAACGACCCGAAGCCTCAACAACCCCGATGCCGTCGAGGGGTTAGTAAGGGGAAATTTGAAGAAAACCTGTGTACTATACCATGTCATTGCCAGGCATATATTGCATAAAATTTTGTATATACTAGAGGAAAATAGTTCCGCCCGATTTAAGGTTTTTTCCCCGAAATCTAAACTGTGAAATTGCAAAGCGCGCGAAACGTTTGGTTAAGTTTACACTAAAAAGAATCTGTACTTATTTAAAGCTTACATAGGTCAACCAGTGACGAACCTAGGATTTCTCTCAAGGGGGGATGCAATACGTTGTGTGATCGCCGGCCTGGGGGAGGGGTGTAAGGGGAAGGGTGTCCCCCTCCCCCCTGAAAAGTTTTGAAAAATTAGGTGTCCTTACATGCAATCTGGTGCCACATATGCCACCTTTGGAAGTAAAATTTGTGTTAAAACATTTACGTTTTTTAGGGACCTGAACAAAAATTGGCATCCGTGAGGGGGACATGGCCCAATGGCCTCCCCCCTGTGTACGCCACTGAGGTCAACTGTCCAGGCAGTTGGGCCCTATCGGGCACAACTTACATTGTACTTCCCTCTTCGAGACACTAGCCGTACCGAAAGACAGACTCAAGAGAACATTAACTTAGTTTAACGAAATGAGTAGAGATTCCCGGCATTTACATAAAACGATAAATTCTACTAAAGTAAAGATTCTACTAAAGAAAAGATGGAAAGGGTTTGTTCTATATTCAGCTATTAGTAACGAAACTGAGGAAGAGTGGGCAAAGCATACCAAAAATTTGGGGGTTTATCGCAGAAATTACCCTTCTGAAAGCTAAAATAAGTAAACCGACCATGGGTGGCGACAGAATTTTCCCGACATTGGGCCGGGCCATTTCAGCTACCCCAGGTTCAGACAGCATGTCGAGGGGGTGAGAAAGGGATATGAAGGAGCCTAACTATCCCATGGCATTGCAGAGTACCGTATATTTAGCATTATATCACTTAATATGTCAAGAGCCGAGTTACGCACTGATACTGTTCTTTTGAGTCTGAATCGTGAAATTGCAAAGGGCGCGAAAATTTTTGATAGGCTGACACAAAACATGTTATCATTAAGAACAAAATGAAAAACATAAAAACTGTAAGGGTTGTAGACTGTATCGGGGACAACATACATTGTGTCGAAACCACCTGGACTACCCAATGTAATAACCAAACTTTGCTCCGTGAGTCGCTCACCAACTGACCGTATACCGCATGACACACACTAGAGAACGGCAACTAGGCTTTGCGATATGGGATGAAATTTACGACCTCTACATAACCTGTGTACCCTGCCTTCATGTTACTTGGTAAGGTTGACAGGACTTATGCTATCTAGCTATGTGGGATGGAACTCTTTTTTCTCCTTTTTGCCCTCTTTCTTTTTTCCTGAAGAAACTGGAGTGAAATTACAGCGAACGTAGTGCGTCGAAAATTTTGGGTTCTGATTACAGAAATTTTCCTCTTTCTTTTATTTCTTTTCCTCTTTCTTTCCTCATGTTTCCTTCATTTTGCCGACTGGTGCAGAATCTACCTACTCAATGCCAGAAACCACATGAACGATGAACTCCTTTAGTATACAATGATACTGAAAAGCCCTGTGTAGCTTTTTTGCCGACAGAATATGATTTAAGTTTCAAAAAGTGTTGCTTAAGGGCTTTGAAAATATTGTAGTAAACGTTGTCTACAAATACATTCCCATCTCCTGTCTTCCGACTGCACCAGCCTCTTTCTCTTGCCCTGTTTTGTCCCTCCCTCCCCTGTCTTTTTCACTGTTTGCTCGGTCTTTCTCTCCCTCTTCTCTCTCCTCTTTTTTCTCTTTTTTGCCTTCTTTGTTCTTTCCTCTAATTTTCCTTCGTTTGCACTTCATTTTGCAAATGAAGTGCCGACTAGTGCAGGATTTTGCCGACTAGTGCAGGATTTTGCCGACTAGTGCAGGATTTTGCCTACTGCGTGGATCTTGGGGCCCACACCCCCTCTAGCGTCGTCCCTGGTTTTGACCCTTGGACCCCTACATGGGCATTGCCCCTCAAACCTACATGGGAACCTTAAACCACGCCTTCGTGCCGTTCGGTCATTCCAGTAGGGACCTCTTCATGACAAAATCCATGGTTATTCACCTGGTATGCTCATCGGCACACAAGACCATTCACCATATAAGGTGACCCAGAAAGTTTTAGTTCAAATCCCGTCGTGGAAGCTAAAAGCTATTTCTCGACATTGGTCTCTTCCTGATACCGCGTCAAATGATCTTAAGCAGTAAACATTACTGGAAAATAACAGAATTTAATGTACACCTAATGATGAAGTTGTGTGATCTAAAAACTTTATGTGCATTGCAAACCAGGTCTTATACCTTATACTATAGTGGTTTTTCGAGTGAAGTCATAATGCCCCGGATCGATAGGCTGCCGGTCACAGCTCATGGGAAAGTGTGGCACGGTGGCACACCACAAATAATTCTTACATTAACTTACATATGGTGACGTATCTACGGGGGTATGAGTGGGCACGTGCCCCCCACGACAAAGCCGTGCCACCCCAGGTGCCCCCGCGGAAAATTTTGGAATGCACAATTCTGTTAATAAGCCCTATAGAGGGGGAGAGAATTCAGAAATTGTGCCCCCTAGGAAAGGTTCGTGACTCCCCCCCAGTGCCCCTTGCTCAAAAATCCTGGCTACGCCCCTGCTTACACACTAAATTCACTTCATTCCACTGATCCCGGGACCTTGCAGAAGTCAACAAATATAACATGTTACCCATCAAGTTGAAGTTAAAGAGTGGTTAAATCATGACATTGCACCTTTACCACAGCATAAAGGGCGGGTCACACTACAGCGATTTTCAATCCGAAATTCGATCCGAATTTTTTTCTAAATCGGACCAATAGTTTCTTATTCAGACTTTGTTCTAAGGATGGTACCGCTATATCGATAACTGATCCTAGTTTGTTTCACGACAAACTGTTCTGCTACCATTATATAACTTATACCGCTCCAGAGAGCGGTATTTGTTCGAAACCCAGTCCGATTTTTACACGCGTCCGATAAACGCTGTCTGCTGATGTGATGTCACGAAATAATTAGTTTACATTTCATTTTCGTAGTCCTCTGATGCAAATCATATATTTACACAGGTTGTCAAAGTTTTGGCTCTTTCAGACCAGGGATGGAGAAGATTTTAACTAAAACTCACAAAATCGGACCGTAATCCTATCCAAAATCGCTCTAGGGTGACTTGAGCTTAACCCTTTAGATTTTGAGCTGCGAAGCTGATTAATGTCAAGACGAGAGACCCACTCCCCACGCGTTGACCAGAATAGCAGATATTTGCCCTTTTGTTCATTAAATCCCATCATAATATGAATCACCTTCAATTGTCCCTAATTTTACTAAGTTAACAGTTTTCTTTATCCCTTTTCATATCCACTTAATATCAACACCCAATAAAGAAAAGGGCACTTATATATACAAAACATATTTAAGGCGTTGTATTTGACGGTGTTTTGTGGGTCTGACGAACATGAAGCTAATTGCGCAGCAGGACCCTATACTTGTTGGGAAATAAACAAGATTTGCAAGGTAGTTTTCCCCCATAACAATTTCAATAATACTTGAACTGGCAAACTGGGAACTGTTCATTTCTTTGTTCTCATTTGATTAAAATCGAAAGTTGTATTGCCAACTGGCAATTCAAGTTTCACTTCAGCACAAACTTGCAATTGAAGTAAACATTATTTTAGCATAATTTAATGGCATGTCATGCACTGATTAAATTTTACTTCTAGGGGGACACTGAAGATGTTATTCAAGTTTTTCTTACACATGACTCAATAACTATTTTTACTGAGTATTTAATGAAAATGCATATAAGCTAACGCACTTTAAGATCGGCCGTCTGAAAGCTCTCCTAAGGGTGTGGAATGACACTAAGCGGAATCTTGTAGGGCATATTCGTTTTTAGTCATTAGGAAGCCTTATTCTATTAAAGGACACTGAGCAAATAAAATTCGGTCCACCGGGTACTTCGAATAGTGATGAGATTAACGAATTTTGAGCAGTTTAAAGAAGGGTCAAAGCTCAAATCAAGGTTTGATATGTTAGAAGGGTACTTATTCCAAGCATTCTGGTGAAATTTGCGTTGAAATCCGATGTGTGGTTCTCAAGACATTAGCAGTTAAAGATGTCACATTTTCAACACAAGGTGAACTTGAAGCAAGCACAAGTGACATCATAGCCTCACATCAATGAACAGTCTTTTGTTTTTCTTTAAACTTTACAACCAATTTCTCCTCCACAATCCCATGTTATCGAAATGTGATTGCATGAGAGGCACGAGAATTTTACAAACTTTACATTTCTCATGGAGAGATCCTACCCCTGTTAACTCCAAGGTCAGCACAACGACTGCAAAACAAAGGAAACAAAGCATTTCTCATCAGTGTGAGGAGTTATAAAGTTAGATGAGGCTTTAAGGTTCACTTTCTAACCAATTGGTTTAAGTCGGGCCGGCTATGGCCTTTTTTTCCAGTTGTGGCTTACTGGCTTGTTGAGGAAGTGATATAACTAAGGCCATAGGCGTACGGGGGTCAATATTTCTGGGGGGTTAGGGATAATTTTTGCCCGAATTTAGATTTTTGGACCAAGTTGCCCGAATTTTGATACCGTTATGCCGGTTACAAAAGGGCATAATTTATATTCTTTGCTGTCTCATTTGCCCGGATGGATCCACTGTTTTTGCCCAGATTGGGAGAGCATATGCCCCCTGCCCTCCCTCGCCTAGTACGCTTATGAATAAGGCCCAAACTCTTTCGCGAAGCGGAATTTCCGCGGAATTAGCGGAATTGGCATTATAAAGCGGAGTTGCAAAAATAAAATCAGGAAATTACTATCAAAATAATTGTTATAAGTTATCTGAGTAATTTTAATAAATACAAGAATAAAATGTTTGAAAAAACATCCTTAAAATGCATAACTACCCTCTGTATTATGTAAAAGTAAATCACAGAATCGTGTAATAACAGACGGGAGAGCCAAATAGACCTACATACAAAACAATTAATGATGCTAAAATCCAATGGAAATGTAGAGGGCAGACTAAAGTAAGGTAAACCCCCATATTGTCTTTTTTATCCTTCAAAAGTGGAAGTTTGAGGTTTTATACAGCTTTTGAGGAACAATATGAACTTTTGAAGATGTCTAAATTAAGAAAGCAGAAGAAAACGGATTTTGTCGATTACAAAGCTGAAGAAAGCAGAATTCAGCATTTACAAAGCGGAACACTTTGGGCCCTAGATATAACCTCTGCTTACCTCGGGCTCACTTTGGGTCACAAATGTAATAACTTCACTTGCTGATATCTCGAGTACTAAATAGCCGATTTGAAAGAAAGTTTTATCAAATTGCATAGATTTAGTTCCTCTTTCACATATAAAACTTAATCTTTTGCTTCAACCCTTCCTTTAACTATTACGTAACTCTCGTTGGTAATGGAAAGGAATCTGGTTAGTAATAATTAAGCCACACAAGTTAACTTATTCACTACAGTGAAAACATTTGAAGAAGTAATACGTTTGAATAAGATATTTTCTGTTCTTTTCTTTAACAAGTCGGCAGCATTTTCATCATAACTAAATACATTCACCGACAAGACCAAAAGTTTGTATCATTTTTCATTTTTCGAGAGCAAGTGAAAATCTTAGTACTCGACATGTCATTGTGCATGGTTCTTAGTGTAATCACGCACGTAACCACGAAGGAGGGGGACTCCAACTCCATATTCAAGTTAAGCCCGTAAAAAGAGGGGCAAGGGGGTGAAGCCTTCTCCTCTATAAAATGTTCTCCCCCTAGAGGATAAAAAATTACATTTGCCTGAAATGCATTTTAGTGTATCTCACTTCCCTGAAATAGGCTAAACATTTCGTCCCCCTGGAAACTTTCTCCCCTTCCCCCTTCAGTACCTGTCTGGCTACTGGCCTGGCTCAAGTGAGGAAAACGATGCTCCAAAATCACCTGTTTCTTGGGAAAATATTCCAATATGACTTCCTGTCCTGCCATCCTTTTTTCAAAGAAATTCCCTAAAGTGGGCCCCTGGACTCAGTGGTGGCACCAAGGGGGGGGGGATGGGGGCATTTTCCCCTGTCAGAAGCTCTGCCTTCAGATACCCCCACGCACCTCCTGAAGTAAAGTGGCCTGACGGGAGGAATAGCCTAATACATTAAAATTATTTAGAATCTTTGCATTGGATGATGTATTATAAACCAAAATATACCTGTCCTGAGGCTTAATATTTGCCCAGAGATATGCTAAAACCTCAGAGCTTCCGATAGCTTTTCCCCCTGGACCCCACCAGGAGCTCTAAAGCGGGCCATTGGACCCCACCCTCTTAAAGGTATACGGTTGCCTGAAGGGAGGAGTAGCCTAATACATTAAAACTATGTGGAATCTTTACATTTGATGATGCATTATGAACCAAAATATATCCAGTCCTGAGACTTAATCTTTCACCCAGAAATGCTAAAACCTTAGATCTTCCGGGGGTTTTCCCCTGGACCCCTACCAGGGGTCGTAAGGCAGGCCCCTGGACCCCACTCGCTTAAAGGAATAGTGGCTTGACGGGATCGACGGGAAGAATAGCCTAATACAGTGGTTCCCAACCTTTTTCAGTTCACCGCCCCCTTTCACCAAATGGCGTTGGGCAAACGACCCCTCCTGTCTATTGCACACTGTTGCCAAGAATGAAACGACAATTATAATAAAAAAACACATGGTGAAATAAAGGGGAGTCATACACATATATTGGTTTTACGTATGGGATCCGACACAGGGAAGCAAAACAATAGTGCGGGGTTCAAAAAGCTGACTCTCTTTAGTGATGAAAGAAGGATGGTAGGGGTCGCATGGGGCTTTAAAAGACTCAAGCTGTCTTACTAGGCAAAAATAATGAGAAAACCAAAACTGGCAAACCGTAAGATTGCATTTTTAAAAACATTTTAACGTTTTACTTGTGTTTTACTTCATAGTGCATTGCAAAAGTTATCTATTATGTTACAGTTGTCTGCAATTTTCACTTCTGTTAGTATGTCATATTGATGGACAGCATGGAAATCCTACATTCAAGGTAAAAATGGCGGCAGAATTTTTAGCCATGGCCCTTCGCTCACCACTTTCACCAGGATGTCACTAATGGGAATATGAGGGTCCTCTCCGGGAAAATTTTGAAATTAATCACTGTTAGATACGATTTCGTGAAATCTACCAATAAAGATAATTCACAAACTTTTCAGTGCACCTGAGGAGTGAATGTTAGACCTATTCGACTTGTTGACGTCATTTATGTCCTTTTCAAGGGAACGAATTTGAGAGCTCAGCTAAGGGAAACCTTTTGGAATCTTGTAAGACCCGGTTTAAACTTAGTATCTCATTTTTTCAAAACGCCCCCTGCCGCCCCTTTAGAGCTCATCGCCCCCATGAGTTGCGAAAATGCCCCCATAGGGGCGATAACGCTCCCGCTGGGAACCACAGGCCTAATACATTAAAAATATTTGGAATCTTTGCATTTGATGATGCATTATGAACCAAAATATATCCTTCCTAAGACTTAATTTTTCACCCATGGATATGCTAAAACCTCAGAGCTTCCGGGGGCTTCCCCCCTGGACCCCACCAGGGGCCCTAGGGCGGGCCCCTGAACCCCACCCGCTAAAACTTGCGCTACGAGCGAAAATTTTTTGCCCCAACATTTTCTTTTACCCTCCATTTCCCTCCCCCCACCACTTTTAAAATCCTGGTGCCGCCACTGCCTGGACTCCAGGTCTGTAGGGAGTAATTTGTTGTGCCTCTAGCGCTATTGGGTTAGCTTTGTCTGATTCCACCCATCCCACCCCCATCAAACTCTGACTACGCGCCTGAGTGCAATGGGTGTTCATGCTATATGTTGATAACACACGGGGGCATCGGGGAATTCTTGGAAGATTTTACCTTGATTAGAAGCCTCTATTTTTTGTAACTAGAAGTTACAATTATAGGCCCTCATGATGCTCAGAGCAAATGACCCTAGACGGTAACATAGGCCTAGCTGACATAATTTGGGGCGTACAACATGGGCGTTACGGTGGGCAGGATTCCAAAAAGGGGATAAAAATGACCATTATTAGTACCGTAACTCTAACCAGGGATTTCAATAGGGCTATGATGTCTGCGCCCGACATCCTCCAAGGGGTTGGAAGGGGGGGGGTTGTTCTAACTTATATATTCTCGCCTGGCTATGCTCCAACTACGTAGATACATCAAAGATGGCGTTTACAGTTGCAATCACGTGGATGAACAAATGAATGACAGTAGGCAGTATTTTACGATACAAGCCCAAGTTTTTATGATCGTTGCTAGGAGCAGTGTTATGGTTTCACTCTAACAGGCTTTGGGTAGCTGCGTTTCTAGCGGGAAAAGCAAAAACAATGAAAATATTTACACAAGGTCTTGGGGAAAATCCTGTTTTGAAAGCAACAGTAGCAGTGTTTTCCAGGAGCATGTTGCCAGTTTCGTAACAGCAGGAACCAGATTATAAGAAAACTCATCGCTGATTGTAATACACGATAATACGAGAATGCTTATCGAGGCACTTTTCGATTGCCCATTATATTCAAGGCTGAAATATAGAAGAACTTAAAAAAAGCTTTTTGTTTGCAGACATTGAAAGTGCACGGTACATGCATGGGAGAGATTTATTTCAATTAACAGTAGCTTAATTATTTGTTTTATTTGACACTTTCACCTGCTTCACTTGGATGTTTGGTTATTTCGAAAGTTCTCTCGGTTGTTGTTGATACCCTATTCCCGGTAATTCTGTCTATTCTTACATGGTATGTTGCCTTGATGCCAGTGACCTGTGAGGAGTGTTGTCAGGGGGTTCCCCTGCGTTTGTAAAAATAGGTACTTACGTATGGAAAGGGGCGATACTCTTTTGTTATTTTAAGGAAGGTTGTTGTTGATGTCCTCTTCTCGGTACTTTTTTTCGAGGTTGGACTTGGGTGGTACACCGTATGTCTCGGTGGTATTATAGTGATCTATACCTGAGTGTCGTCAGGGAATCCCCCGCTTGGTAAAAGAGGAAATCTGTGTACATGTCTTGTTATATGATCGCTGTAGTCACTGAATATCTCTCTTTGCTTCGGAACGCGTCCATAATACTCCCAGTAGACATTTAAAGCTCTGGGGGCAAAATGAGACTTGTTACCATGGGCGGCGATCCTGGGGGAGGTGGATGGGGATGGGGGTATATATCCCCATGAAATTAGATTTTGGATATTGTACACTATATTCCCCATGAAATCAATCCGGCAGATTCGGAAATCATGTAAAAAAGTTAAGTTAGTTATCAAGAAAACTTCTTTTAGGAAATACTTCTGACAGTTGTCATAGTATCACGTTGTAAAGCCTGGAAAGGGCCATTTCCGGCGATCTTGGGGATATTTTTAGCCAAAATTTTATTTGTACGCGCCAACTGATGGTGATGCTTCGCTTAGACAGTGCCACTGACTATATCCCACTTTCAAAGACGGATCGCGGTCCGTGCTTGTTACCCCATTTGTGTGTCTCGAGAAGATATTTTGAAATCCGTAAATGTGCGCCACGATTGGTCCTGACGGCGAAGAAAGTTTCTAAAAGATGTTTTTTCGGATGCTAACCTTTTAGAAACTGCAGCAACAATATTTTCTATGATGTTTTGTTAGTTCACACCTGTCGAGTTGGTATTTCCTGTAATATAAGGAGTTTTAGATCCCAAATTGTCTCACTGATACTGGCAAAGTTGACTCAGAACTGTAATGTAAACTTGTGTTTCGTAGGTCGATTTTCTGCAAATTAGGTGCCAAATTTTCTGACCTCATCACTGGGATTTCGGCCATGAAGTCTGTTTTGATCATGTCCGGTCTTGTGTCTCTCTTTAGGAGAGGCGACTACTATCAAAAATCCTTGGATCCCTGAAGAGGGGCCCACATGGGTTTCCTGTGGTGTGGAAATTTCACTGCAAAAATAAGAATTTTTGAAGCAATTTGAGCTCCCCAAAAATAATGAGAAACAGCGAATGTTCTTCCTTCAGACACTGACAAACAGTTCAATGCATGAAACCTATCAAATGTTTAAATTTATTTGGTGTCATTCTTCAATTACTGACTTTGCCTGTTTTGAAATAAAAGTGTTTGAATGACCTTAGAAAGTGACTCTTTTCCGTCATGTTGTATTTTGTTAGGAGAGAGGGACATATTCAAGTCACCCTATATATAAATGGCGGAGTGATCACATCTTCTTGGATCGTCAAGGTGTAATGGTTTTCAAAAGAGCGAAGAAAAACAAAAACGGCTACCTGACTAGTACAAGAGCGAAATTAAAACTTATTGCGCAACCTACCAGTTTCAATAATTGAATAAATAACTTCGGCATTTAGCACAGATCAGTCAAACAAAGATAGAAGTTTGACATTTTTCAACCTTTGTACCATATGCTATTTTTTCCGTAATTTTAGACTAAGATTTTTGTTTATAGAAGAATGGATGGAAGAAATTGGAGGGAGGAAGAAAGAAATATATCCACAGAACACATCCGGTTGACTGTAATTTCTAACAGAGCTCTCGGTTTCTTGGAAGAATCAAATCACATAAAATTGAATTAAATCCCCAGCTTTACACAGCGGAAGTTGCACTTCGAGAAATAATAAAGAGAAAAAATAAATAAATAAATAAAATGTAGGTAAATAAATGATACACACAAGCATGTATAAATTGTCATTAAGTAGGATTCTCTTACCGCATCCTGATATAACAGCCTATTGTTTTTGTTTACAATGGCCTTCATGACGTCATTTTGCTACGGGGGCGTTCTGTGAGTATTCTCCGTAGGGATTTTACCGTTCCTGGTGAAATCTTTTGTTCAAAACTCTAAGCTTACAAACCCACATAATATATGTTTAATGTTTTCAAAAAGAAATTTAGAGATAATGCGATCCTTCTTTAAAAACTAAGCTTATCTAGCAGGGAGTCCAAACGACAGCTCCCTGTATCTAGCAAGCGAAACTCCATGGTTAACCCGGGTTGTATTGATTTTTTTTTATTTCCATTGAGATTTTTATTATTCATTGTCCTTGTCATTTGGGAAAGATTCAAATATTCTTATTCATCGTTCTTTTGTTTATCTGAAGTTACGGTTTGCCATTAAGGCAGCGATGTAGCCAGGAATTTGCAAAGGGGGGGGGTACATTTGTGACTGATATAAGGGAGGGGTCTAAGGGGAGGGTTGCACCCCCTCTGAGAAATTTTTGAACAATTGCAGGTCCTTAGATGCAATCTGGTGCAATGTTTTGTCAGTTTCATCTTTATTATATATCATATTATCAGCAGATTTTTTCCTATTTGAATTAAGAACATGTTAAAAAAATTCAAACAGGAAAAAATCTGCTTGGTAATATGATAACACATGATAATGGTGAAACTGGCAAAACATTGCACCTTTGACATTTTCTCTTTGAAATTCCATGACTAAGGAAGACTAATGTGACCATGTTTACAAAGTACTTAGTACCAACCACAATAGAGTAGATTTGGGAGAAGTCGATAATTTAATAAGAGAATAAACTTGCCGAGCTCCTTCAAAGTGGGATGGAGTTGGACCTGCATGATCGTTACTGATTCGAATTGTCAGATATCTGGATAGGATTAGAAAACGTTGAGAGTATTTATTGAAAACAATTACCCATATATTTAAGGTAGGTCCCATTATTCCTTCTTCCTCCGATCCAGTATTCAGTAAATAATTCAAATATCCGATTAAATCTCCTGTAGATGATGTTGAAGTAAGTTGTACCACTGGCACTCTCACTCGGTTAGACAGAATGCTGTGCAGTGGCCTAAAAATTCTGTTATCGCAGTGTGATAGTAGTATAATAATTATTCAGAGGAAGCGCGTATCACGTACGACTGCTATACGCGCGCTTGCTTAGCTTCATAAACAACGAATCATACGAACATGCGTTGTGATCCTTTCTAGTTAGGGTGACGCATTATGTAAAGTAGCTCAGTCAGGAGGCCTGAATGTTACTGCGATTGTGATGGAGTTAACAGAGCTGACGAGAGTTTAAGATCAAAAGAGCACTGACAAAATACCCTGCAAAACATCACAGTTTTAACATTTTTTTGACACTGAAGGTGGGAGCAGTCGCTCCCTCTGCTCCCCCGGCTACTTCCCAGCAGTAAGGTCCAACCACGGGGAACAGTGGGTTGATTGAAGCTACCCCAGCCATGTTGTGTAACTGCTCCCAGTGACAGAAAAAATGTGGTGTCATGGTCCGAGGTCTACTTCCCATTGGTATGAAACCGTATCCCCTGAGTCCAGCAGAACTTTCGATCGTCACGGACAGGATTTGAATCTATGAGGGGAAATCCCATTGGATTTCGAGTCCAACCCCTTAACCACTCGGTTGTCTTGACTACATTTGTCATGCAAAGACGCTTTGAATGAATTCTCTTCATCCAAATTGTACCATCCAATAATCGGACAAAGTTTATAGTCAGTTGCGGGGAGTCAATATAGTCAGTGGCGCAGGAACGGAGGGCATAAGGGACTCATGCCCCCACAGGCGTTCTCAGCATTACATATATAGAAAGACAGACAGATATATATATATATATATATATATATACATAATATATCTGTCTGTCTGTCTATCTATATGTAGCAAGAATACAAAAGTACAACGAACCCAGAACAATGAACTCCGACCAAAAGGATCCAGGCTGGATGCAAAGGTGCTTCTGTCATGATAATATGAAAAGTATACTGCAAAAAGAGGAAACACAACTTTTACTGCTTCACTTTAATTCAGTTTCAAGACGTTTCAGTCATTCGACCAGTGGCCTAGCTAGATATTTTTGTGGGGGGGGGGGGCAAAAGCAAAAAAATTCCGACATATTATTATCTTGAAGTAATGATTTACTATCTAAACGTAGCGCCACCATCATCTGCGTATAGCGCGCGGAAAAAGATTATACTGCCTTAAATGACACTTCCCGGCCTTTTCAGTAACCATTTCGATGTGCCATTCTGCTTAAAAACATAAGAAGTGTTGTAAGTGTTTCAAATGAATTGTTTTTATTTATTTCCGACAGAGACTAGAAATTTCCAACAGAGGCCTTCGGAGGCTTTGTGGGGGGGGGGGACCGCCCCCTGCCCCACCCTCTAGCTACGCCACTGCATTCGACCTTCTTCAGTTCACATAGGTGACATCTATGCAAGTACTAGTAATCAGAATTACCCATAAAACTACGAAGGATAATTGATATGCTTTATATATATATATATATATATATATATATATATATATATATATATATATATATATATATATATATATATATATATATATATATATATATATAGTGTATGTATATAATACTGAGAACTCCCGTGCGCCCTACCATCGATTTCCGAAAATTTCTGGCAATTTTTAAAACGAACCGGAAAGGTATTTGAGCGATAAACTTCTGTAAGGACCAGGGTGGCGGGTGTGTTTTCGACTGATTGATGAATCTACTTAATCATGTACCAGAGCAAAGCGCTCACTATTAACATTTTTCCATATTGTTTGCAAACTATCAAAATTTTCGCACGCTAAACGCACTTTAACCTTCAGTCTCATTGCTGTGCATAATTATCAATACCGTCTCAAACGCACGTATTATTCATGTGGGGGGTTTTTCAACTAGACTGATTGCTAGTGTGCATAAGCTTAACTACGTAGTAGCACGGCATTGCAATAATGCAATGCAAGGGAATTCTTTTCGCCCTTATTTCCTTTGGGAAGACATGTTCTATGAAAACTGAAAGCTTTCGGGGATGACTAGGCAGCAGACTCACCTTAAGTGTAATTCACAAACATATTTATCAGGGAACTGAAAATGCCGCAATGCAGATTCTGCATGCAACTTTTGACATGAAAATGATTTGTAACATAAAACTTTTGTCCCGCTTAGCGAACATTCGCCACAGTGCGCACTCCTTATCTTATGACCCTTATTAGGGAAATAATCTGGCCAAAACACTATTATAAAATTGGAGGTATATCTCCAGCCATAGGGATCGCGCATCAAGAGGGGACCATAAAGCGATCTAATATGATGAGTAGCCTACGGTAAAATTTACAGTATGTAAAAGATTGGAAGTATGTGTTTGTCACTACAGTTTTTCAAAACACTTTTACTGCGCGTTCACCCATTATCGGTAGATGGTGAATGTTAATTCTTTACATTTTCAAGCATTTTTACACATGTTTGTTAGTCCACGACCCTTTGGTTATTCCTACTCTCCTCTCGCTCACTCTCCAGTGCACGCTTGTCGTCTAAATCTTTATTACTCATGATAGTGTCGCCATTCGGTAATCACCACAAAGCTTCCACGTCTTCTTCCGCTGGACCCTGTCGTTACATTACTCCTAAAGATGAGCCCGGCACAGGACTCCTTGTCCCTGCGCCTTCCGAAGAGCCCTCCTTGTGGAACCAAAAAGCATCATTATACTTCCGTTCAGGGACGTAGCCTTTCAGTGTCGAAAAAAATGTTAAAACTGATGTTTTTGCAGGGTATTTTGTCAGTGCTCTTTTGATCTTAAATTCTCGTCAGCTCTGTTAACTCCATCATAATCGTAGTAACATTCAGGCCTCCTGACTGAGCTACTTTACATAATACGTCACCCTAACTAGAAAGGGGCACAACACACATGTTCGTCCGACTGCAGTGGCCAAGTGGTTAGAGCATCCGACTTGCAGCCGGGTCTAGGGTTCAAATCCTGGCAGGGTCAACCAAAGACTTTAAAAATGGAACCTACTGCCTTTGTGCTTGGTGCTCAGCATAAGCAATGGAGTAGGGAAAACAAGCCACAACTGGAAAAAAGGCCGTGGTCGTCTCGACTGGAACCAATTGGTTGGAAACTGGGACGTTAAACCTCATCTAACTAACTAACTAACTAACTAACTAACTAACTAACTAACTAACTAACTAACTAACTAACTAACTAACTAACTAACTAACTAACTAACTAACTAACTAACTAACTAACTAACTAACTAACTAACTAACTAACTAACTAACTAACTAACTAACTAACTAACTAACTAACTAACTAACTAACTAACTAACTAACTAACTAACTAACTAACTAACTAACTAACTAACTAACTAACTAACTAACTAACTAACTAACTAACTAACTAACTAACTAACTAACTAACTAACTAACTAACTAACTAACTAACTAACTAACTAACTAACTAACTAACTAACTAACTAACTAACTAACTAACTAACTAACTAACTAACTAACTAACTAACTAACTAACTAACTAACTAACTAACTAACTAACTAACTAACTAACTAACTAACTAACTAACTAACTAACTAACTAACTAACTAACTAACTAACTAACTAACTAACTAACTAACTAACTAACTAACTAACTAACTAACTAACTAACTAACTAACTAACTAACTAACTAACTAACGTATGATTCGTTGATATGAAGCTAAGCTAGCGCGCGTATGGCAGTCGTACGTGATACGCTCTTCCTCTGAATAATTATTATACTACTATTACACTGCGATAACAGTGTTCTTCTAGGCCAGATATCTGACAATTCGAATCAGTAATGATCAGGTCTAACTCCATCCCACTTTGAAGTAGCTCGGCAAGTTTATTCTCCTATCAAATTATCGACTTCCCAAATCTATTGTGGTTGGTACTAGGTACTTTGTAAACATGGGTTGCCTCAACTTGTACAGATGGTAACATTAGTCTTCCTTAGTCAGGGAATTTCAAAGACAAAAGAACATGTAAAAGCATTAGCGGCTCGCCATAGGGGCACGAGGGGCACTTGCCCCCGAAGAAGTTTGCAAAGCATGGTCTTCAATTATCAATAAATAAATAAATAAATAAACAAACAAATAAATAAATAAATAAATAAAATAATAAATAAACAAAACATGTAATTCGAGATGGGTTAGGCCCTCTCTTGTCCTTGAGTGGGTTTAGAATTAAAGAAGTGAATAACTTTCCAATGCAATACGAAGGTAAAACATTAATGAAGTGCTTCGACATTTTTCGGCCTGCTTCGCGCGCGTTTCTTTCTTAGTTGCTTGTTTGATGTTTGCTCATATATATATATATATATATATATATATATATATATATATATATATATATATATATATATATATATATATATATATATCAGACATCACAAACGAACCTACCTTTAGTGCTTTAGTGCGAGCTAAGGTAATCAAAACAAATGATCACGCTGTGATATTTGTAATCTGATTAGCTTAGGCATCATGTCATTTACAGAGGGTGACGGTCATGACGGAGTTAAATCAGGGAGGTGTTATTAGATGGAGATCCATCGAAAACTTTAATTTATGCTAATCCAATTAGATTGCCCTCAGAGTGGAGACTAAATCCTTTAATTGGGGATTATTGAACTAAAGGGCATTGAATTCCTTTGTCTAATATCTAGGCAACCTCATTCATACCTACAGCGACCCCAACAAAAAGGATTATTTGGAACAATGCTTTAAAGTCTAACTAGTTGCCGACAGTCAAGTACGAAACACTGTTCTGACATTCAAAACGACTGTTTATTGCTAAGGAACCTAATGATGCTGGCAATAAACCAATGCTCATGATTTATGCAAATGAGCAAAAGAAGTATAAGACTAAACTTTGCTGTCGGATTTTGACTAATTTCCGCATTCCCTCGCATGACTTAAAAGGCACACCCATATTGAGCAAGTTGTAGGAAACTAGACAAGTATGTTGTAAATAGCGTCCAAACGCGTCCAAACCCTCAAATAAATTTACATCTTAAGCGACTGGCAATGTTAAGGCAAGGGGCAAATTTCCCGATCTGCTCTTCGAGATGTAGCAGACGACGTACCCCACTTGTACTTAGTTCCTAACAGCTCTTAAGCCTATTGAATCATCAAGAACAACACACAAAAGAGATTATTGTCGGCAACTAGTAGGGTTCAAAGAAAGAGTTTTCGATGGATCTCCATCTAATAACACCTCCCTGGTTAAATGCCCATAGTTTTGCAGACACTTCAGAGCTTTCGTAGGTCATTAGATGCACAACCCATTAGCCGTGTTGATTATCATCCACGAATAAATGCAGTTTTACCCTGGAGTCACCTGGCCAGATTAGCATGGGTATCTGTCTACAAAAAGTTGTAACGGGCATGTACTGCGTTTCCCATAGAAGGAAAAGTTTCCCTTCCCTTGTCCAATTGACAGCGCCCTTTGGCCCACGAGGAGTCTTATGACTGTCAAATGGCCTGTTATATGCACAAGGTTCTCGACCTCTGTGCTAAAATATACCGTTTCAGTTGATTAAAAATAAACACACCAGTCAATCTAAGCTCAGTGTTGTGAGACTTATAGTGTCCAAGCTATTTGTATATAAAATGAGACGTCGTTCTGAGTTGGGGAATTCCCTTCCCCCTTTAAAAAAATTCGCTTCGGAACGGTACTGAGATCCAAAATAGTGCTATCATTTCATCCTCTTTAAGTGTTTTCATGCTCGAAATTTCCGTTAGTTTAAGAAAACCAACATTTTATGGCTTCTTGACAAACCTGAAACATTGTGTGACACAATGAAAGAAACAAGAAAATATGTAAAAGTGGAGCTCATTTTATACAAATGAATCAAACCGCTTCGCCCTTTTCACCTGCCTCTTACTCCCCCTATGGAGTAGCGATCGGCTGATATGGTTGTATTTATTTTTAAAGTAGTCGGCTCATGACTGACTGCCTGAAATGGTTTTTGAAGAGCTCTTGAAAACTACATGGGGCATCGCTGTAATACATAATAAAATAATAACGGTACTATCCGATGCTGACCATTAATATTGACGGGGGGGGGGGGGTCTTCCGATCCTCCCTGAATACGGATTTGAGTTTGCCCCTCCAAACAAAATTTCTTAGAGCCGCCCATGTGTAAAAGGTGCAATGTTTTGTCAGTTTCATCATTATCATGTGATATCATATTACCAAGCAGATTTTTTTCCTTTTTGAATTTTTTTTAACATGTTTTTAATTCAAACAGGAAAAAAATCTGCTGATAATATGATATATGATAATTATGAAACTGGCAAAACATTGCACCAGATTGCATCTAAGGACCTTCAATTGTTCACAAATTTCTCCCCTTAGACCCCTCCCCCATATCAGTCACAAATGTGCTCCCCCTTGCAAATTCCTGGCTACGTCGCTGCTTCCGTTCTTTTTAACCTAAGGTGTTAATTTCTAAAACAAGCGATATCTCAAAATAAGAGATGTGTAGATGCAACTTAAGGCCTGAAAGTGCCATTTTCTGCAATCCGGGAGGCACTTTGGTGAGAATAATATTCCGTTCTCTACCCGCTAACTAATGGTGGCGCTCTGCTTAGTGTCATGATGGTTCTTTTTGTCAAATTCCCCAAGGCTCTGCTTGCTATGCCCCTGTATAGAACCAAAGGATTTGCCACTAGAGAGAGCAAAACTTTTCGCAACCTTCGCTCGCATGTGCACTTTTATGGTAGGCTTATGACATCCTGTCAAATTGGTTCCCTAAAATGACCAGCCCTGGCGCCCCTTGTTTGCAGGGGTAGAAAAAGGTTGTCTTTCGAACGAATGATGTATTTGTTTTTGTTTTTTTTTTTTACGAAAAATCTTTCGCAAACTACCAAAATTTTCGAGAGCTCTATGCGCTTTAATGTATGTGTGTTTGTGCACTTGACTTGTAAGCACGATATCTCAAGATAGCAATCATGGATATTTTTATACTTGGTATATAAAATTATTATATTAAGAGAAAGATCCCTACTGTTTTTGGTGAAGTTCAAAGGTCATGTGAGGTCACCAGAGGTCAAAAGCCGAAAACCTTGTAAACACGCTATCTCTAGGTATGAAGCATGGATGCTTTTCATACTTGGCATGTGGATGCGTCATAGTAAAAAAATCAGTGCTGTAGTACTCGAGACCGGTCTCGGACTCGAGACTGGTCACGATTTTAAGTACTTGGACTCGGAAGGTAGGGACTCGGACTCGGACTCGGTCTCGTACAGTCTGGACTCGCGGTTCCGCTCTAAATTTCACGAGACCGGCAGAATTTGGGATTCACTTTTTTTAGGCAATTAAGCCATCGTCACATAGCATTGACCTTGTCCTCTGCAGTTTCTGCACTACTCAACACGGTATCTACGTGTTTGCAATATGGGCTGTATTATGTAGATCAGGGGCGGAGAACCTCCGGCCGGCGGGCTGTATGCGGCCCGCGAGACAATTTTGTCCTTCCCGCAAGGAGATTCATTAATGTAACTTCAGAATCACCTGAAAAATTATTATTGATACTAATCTTTTAGCCTTAGGTGCACATCGTTTATCCTGCTTATACCGCTTTCCAGATATTTCGCGTAAAACTGCTGCAAAACACTACCACTAAGCCAATTGTACGCAAAATGTAACATTCCCAATGTTTCGTCAGACATAAACCAGGTGTAGAAATCCTTGTACTTATGGTTGTAACGAAAGCTTTGTGTGGGAGTCTGTAACATTGAACTGAATTACACTATCACTTGTATAGGTCTACGAATCTACTACAGTGCGAAACTCCGTGGGCACTGTATTATACCGGTCGATTGGGGGGGGGGGGTAGGTCTCTCCGAAGAGTGAATTAAACGCTTAAAGTGAATAATTTTGTAGTGTAAGGTGAAGAATAAAAAACTTGGTTTCAAGTACGCGGTTCTTCGGCACGCTTCGCGTGCACTTTTCGTATGCGCTTGTTCATTACTAGGCTACTTTATACACGGATAAAAAGACAATTGGCCTTACTGAGATAGGCCACTTCTGACCTGTGTACCTTGCACGTTCAGTGCTACTTAAAGATAGTGGATGGACATTCTATTGCATACAAATTTATACAACTCTAGATATCCCGGGGCCTTTGCCCCATTTCTAAGGCTTTACCAGTCCAAACCCACCAGTGCCTGTTTGGGGTCCCTTGTCCTGCACCCTATGGGGAATGCTTGTTGCGCCGTCGCTGTCTGTGGCCCGCGAGTGGATTATGACTATCAAAAGGGCCCGTTAGAGGAAAAAAGGTTCCCCACACCTTGTGTAGCTGATATCCGTAAAAGTTCTACTGTAAAATCGTATATGGGGGGGGGGTCCTCATCTATTTTCACTGGTGGCCCACATTTTGAATCGGGAAGACCTCACGGGCCGTGCACAGCTAGACGAATACCCATGATTTTGCCTTTGGGCTCATTTTGGAATGGTCAACTTTCCGTCTGAATGTGTGATGTCTATCGGCCGTCGGAAGGCCCCGGATTCAGAGCAGAGCAGAATGGGATAAAATGGGCGTAACCCTGGAAGCTCTGGGAGTATTAACAAAATAGTGGACATAGACTTGAACACTTATCTATCTGTAAATGACATTGAATGCACACTCAATAGATGATCACAAGTATCGCCATTTGACCATTATTTTGTAATATTCCCAATACAGACTGACAGAGCGGGTAACAAATAAGATCATATCAGATTAATTGGCTCAAATCTATGGTGAAAAATGTTTAGCTGGGTAGAATGTGGTTTGTCGTGACTTTATCTGAGCGGAGCGTCACTATCACTTGGCTCATATAACTTAATAAGGATATTTTTTGACCAAAATGCCTCCTTTATTGACTTGAGTGACAAGATACTAGGCTGTAAGTTGTAGCTTGATATCGTATTCTTTACTCTGAAATATCATCATTAGCAATCCACATTTCAAATAATAAAAGGCAAATAAGAGAAAAAATATTCGGCCTACACATATTTCTGTCCAAGGGCATGTCGTCCCCTCAAATTTCGTAAGATCAGTTCAATTCAATTGGTCGGCCTCGCTACCCCCTCGCCACCACTTGATTACTTGTGTCAGACTAATGGCCCGTCGATTTGACTACGTAGTGAGTATGTGAGTGGGTGGGTGGGGGATTATTGATGGTGGTAATGTTTGCACGGAGGAGTGTAGCAGAGGGCTTGGTAGATGTAAGAGCTAAAATTCAAGATGGGTTTGAACCTAACCTTCATAGCAGGTGTCGAATATGTACTCCTCTTGTGACGTGCATACTCTAACACCTGCGAACAATGAGAGAGATCATCCAATTTTGCTATATTCATGAGTCCAATTTGATTTTACCTCTCAACTGTTGGATTGGTTTCAACATATAAATATTCATACTGCACGACGAAGCTTCAGCTGTAACGTTCACTTCTACTCAGTAAGTCAATCGGATTTCATTGTGTGAGCTTTAAGCGGGAGAAATCACACACTAAAACCCAGTTGACGTTGTTCGTCTGAAACAGCATGGAAATCAGACTTGCTTTAGTCAATTTTTCGTTGAATATTTATAATTTGTGTTCGTTGTGATCGTATATATGAAGAGTTAATTGCGTACAGTTTTTACGCAGTTTCACAAAGTGAATGTTCGCGTAAGTTCGCGGACGTTGCGTAAGTTCGCGGACGTTGGTATTAGGAGTGCAGCCAATATAGGTGCAGGAGTCGTTCGCCGTGCCGGCAAGTTTGAACCAGGGAGTTGCTATTTGATAATAGCAACTCCCTGTTTGAACCCAGTGAATTCCAACTGTCGAAGTACAGTCTATACCCGTTAAGAAGGTTCGTAGCCAGACAAGGTATTGAAGAGGGCGAAATATTTTTCGGGGGGTCAGACATACTAAAAAGCATTAAGGCAATGGTAACTTTTATCTTCTTGGGGGCGAAAACTTTTTCAGGGGGATTCTCCCCCGCTTTGCCCCTTCCCCAAGTTGGCTACGGGCTTGCCCTCAACCTTACTTCACTTTAACCAAGATGTAGCCAGTCACCTTACTTTTATCGCACCCATTTTGGTCCTATCACTGATGTGATGTCACGTTTTCGGCACAAATTATTTTGTTTAGTTGGCAAATCTGTATCCTCAATATGCGCTCTTTTCATAAGCTTTCGGTACTAGTCACCCACAGGAGCGGAAACGGTTCGCAGAATTGGGGCTCATTCGTAAAGAAGAAGCTCTCATAGGCCCTTTTTCCAAATAGCAATTTCAAAGGATTGTGGGACAGAGTTTTGGTACGCGTCGTTTTTGTCAATGACATTTTACATTTTAATTTCGCAAAAAACCAACCCACACCAAAAACTCTCAGGCTATCCCACGATACTTTGTAATTGCTATTTGGAAAAGGGTCTATAAAAAAGTACCAAAGGTATGTCTTCGTGTGCAGGGTCCGGTGGGCTCCCGGAACATTTACAAAAAAGGCCGATGCGATTTTCTTTGCCGATTCAAAATTTAACGAGCAGAGCAATAACCGCAAACGTTTGACAGCTTTCAACAAGTTTTAATAGATATATAAAATGATCGATCATTTTAAAAGACAACCACCCTACCCATAGCCGCACCCTACCAATAACCGCGCCTGCACCGATTTTTCCAACGAACATATTCGTCAGTTTCTGCCTTTTAGCCTATATGAAGTAAGAAAGGAAAGAAGAGCAGCAACATGTTTGGCATAAAAACAGTAACACCACATGACCAATAAACAGATAAAAGGAGAACAATCGCGTGCAAAGGGTGCAATGTTTTATGATTTTAGTATTCAGAATGTTCGTTTTCCTACCAGTGAACAGCATTTTTTTCTGTCACAGGCCTGAAGTTGAAAATTAGGACTTCGGCAGTCGAAAATTCAGCCTTCACATTTCCATTTAGTAAAAAGGCCTACTGAAAATTTATCAAGATGGCAGGGGTGTGGAACCCCTCTGGCGACATTTCTGGCTGCATGAAGCGTTGGAACAATAACTGCACGGCTATTCTAAATGACGTAATAGTAAGATGACTAGTTACAATAGGTGTAACGAAGTTTTTCTTTTCTTTTCATTCCAAAAATTTCCCCTTTCTAAAATGCCTTCAATACTGATAATTCTCGATTGTTGGAACATTTTTTCAACCCTATTTTTCGATCCCAATTTGCTTGGCGGGCTGGACTGGAACACCTTAATTGTGGGCCGAATGCGGCCCACGGGTTGCCATTCAGACCGCAGGGCCTATATCCTAAGACACTGAAGAACATTGCATAAAAGGCAGTGTAAAATTGATCATTTGTGAATTCCTATCATTAGTGTACACTTTTCCATAGCGGGGACTCGGGACACTCGGGCTCGGAGCTTGTTACTCGGACTCGATCTTGGGCTCGAATGCCAGTGACTCTGACCCGAACTCGGCAGGTGAGGACTCGGACTCGGAAGGTGGGGACTTGACTACAGCACTGCAAAACATGAGCCCTATTGATTTTGGTACAGGTCAAAGGTTACCTGAAGTCACCGAAGGTAAAAATACAGAATTCTCAAAAACCGCTTGTAAACACGATATCTCAAGAAAGCAATGATGGACAATCTTCATCCTAGTTATATAACTTTATCATATTAAAAGTAAGAAACCTATTGTTTTGACTGGAGGTCAAAAACTGAAAGCCTTGAAAAAACACGATATTTCAAGACAGGGATGATGGATCCTTTTCATATTTGGTATATAGATGTGTTTGTTTAAGAGATAAGAGAACCCTTTGGGTTTGTTGGCGGTCGAAGGGCATCTAATATCATCAGAGGTGAAACTACGAAAACCTCGTAAACTAAAATAGAACGGTGGGCGCTACCTACATATTGTGTCCGGCGTTTGGTTACAAACGAAAAGTTAAGGTTGAATTTTGCTTCATTCTAAGCACAACATTATAGAGAAAAACATTTAGTTTTTCGCAAGCATAACTATTACAGTAATAATTCGAATTTGAATTACCTAATTATGAAAAAGTGTAAAGGATGCTGCTACTATAAGATGATTAGAAATACTATATTTTGAACGAGTTTTTTGATGGCGACTGAAGTGGGTTAGAGCTCGGTTTCTCACGCAGACTGTCCAGGGTAAGATTTCCTCCTAGAACATGTTATTTTTTCATTTTTTGTTATTCACTTTTTAGTAGGGTGCAAAGGTCATGTGAAGTTAGCAGAGGTCAGGTTGTGAAAACATTGCAAAAAACGAAAAGCACAGAAGTGTAAATCTGAGGGATGATCCGAGTCAGTGCAACAAATCATTCCCTTTCAACAAGGAATCCATAACACTTTGGGCTTTCTGGTTTGATTCCTTGCTGAAGGCGAAAGGAGTCTATGCAATCACACTGGCTATTGTGTGTGTGCTCCAGTCCCCGGAGCCCGGGTGGGCGAAGTTGTGAACATGTCCCTTAACTTTAATTATCAAAGCGCGCATATCCAACAATCTAAGCGAAGCGCCACCATAGGTTGGCGCGAAGCGTACAGAGAAATTTTTGGTTAAAAATACCTCCTAGATCGCCGGAAATGACACCAGACACTTCCCAGGCCTTGCAATGTTGCAGATAAAGTTAGATAAATAAAATTTTTATGACCCTTTGTAACAGCTATGGTCATATAAACTTCGTGAATATCATGCACTGGGTGGAATGACTGCGTGACTGAGCTGAAGAATGTATTACTTGCGCAACAGCAGAATGTAGCCTAATAATAAGGATGCCGAGTTACGCAGCCTAATGGCCACGTTACTGTACATTATGAATACCATACAGAATAATAAAGCTAGAGGACACACTGAGCGCACTCCGTTGTAAGCGTTCCGATATGAAGAAATAAAGCCCACTGGATTAATACAGCTGAAATGCTTTTTGCCCTCCAGGCAGTTTCCAGCCATTTCATGCGCGTTTCACGCAAGCTCCATGCATCGTTTTCTGAAGGTGACACAAGATTCAACTCACTGTTTCCACTTCGAGAAAAGAAGTTTCTTGGAGGGGAGGTGATCAGGTGAACACTAAAATAAGCATATAAATATCAATAAAATAGTTTCGAATTTCTAAGACAGGAGGAAACAGCATAATATCGAAGGCGTTGAAACTCAAACCTATTTCGTAAATGACGGAAGATTTTCTCGGAAATGTGAGAACACGCTTTGGGAAATTAGTTTTGAAAATGTGGAAAAATAGGCTACGTATTTGAATCCTCGGCTGAACTCAGCCCATTGACTTGAATATTAGCGCAGTGGGGGCAATGCAGTGGCCATGTGAGCTACCCGGTGAGCTACCTAGCCCAATTAATTTATTGTTACGATTTTGCAGGCGCGGCGGAAGTGTAAGTGTTTCAAATCTTTTCCTTTCCCTTTTCTTCTTTCCCTCCATTTCTTTCCCTCTTTCTCTTCCCTGTTTCTTTTTGTTTTTTCTTTCCCTCTTTCTCTTTGCTTTTGTTTCTCTCCTTTTGACCATTGCCTTTCTCTTTTCCCCTCACTTTGTTTCTCCTTTCCCCTCTTTTCATTTCTAGCTCTCTTCTTCTTTTTCTCTTTTTCTTTCCTTTTCTTTCTCTTTTTTCTTTCCTTTTCCCCTCTTTTCCTTTCATTTTTCTTTTTTCTTTCCCCCGTTTTACCCTTTTTATCTCTTTTTCTTTCCTTCTTTTCTCTTTCTCTTTTTCTCCCTCCTCTCTCTTCCCCATTTTCCCCACCATTTTTCCCGGGTGGGCGACCAGCCCACCCTGCCCACCCGCTGCCTACGCTACTGTGTGTATGTATGTGTGTTTGTTACGTTTGCTTTGTAAACACGATATCTCACGATAGCTATGATGGATACTTCTCACACTTAGAATATAGAATTATCACATTAAGAGGAAGATCCCTCTTGTTTTTGGTGGAGGTCAAGGGTCATGTGAGGTCACCAGAGGTCAAAACCGAAAACCTTGTAAACACGATATCTCTAGGTAGGAAGCATGGATGCTTTTCATACTTGGCATGTAGATGCGTTTAATCAGAATATGAGCCCTATTGATTTTGGAAAAGGTCACAAGGGCCTTCTGAGGTCACCTCAGGTGAAAATACAAAATTCTTAAAAATTGTAAACACGATATCTCAAGATAGCAATGATGGAAAATCTTCATACTTGCTATATATTTTATGACATTGTAAGGATGAACCTTATTACTTTCAGTGGAGGTCAGAGGTCATTTGATGTCATCAGAGGTCAAAACCGAAAGCCTTTCAAAAACACGATATTATTTTAAGACAGGGATGATGGATACTTTTCATACTTGGTATATAGATGTGTTACTTTATGAGAGAGTAAACTCTATGGATTTGCTGGAGGTCGAAGGTCGTGTGAGGTCATCAGAGGGGAAACTACGAAAATCTCGTCCACTAAATAGACAGTGGGCGGTACCTCTAAAATTTGTACGGCATTTTCGTGACCAACGAAAAGTTAGGGCTGAAATTTCCTACCATTCTAAAAATAAAGCTTTAGAGAACAACGTTTTATTTTTTTGACAAGCATAACTGAAACAGTAATAATTTGAATGTGAATTACCTAATGATGATCACGTGTAATGGATGTTGTGACTATAGCATGATTAGAAGTACCATACGCTTCACGAATTCTTTGATGGCGTAGTGGGACTCTGGGATTCTACTCCTGGCCGGGTCATACCAAAGACTTTAAAAATGGAACCTACTGCCATTGTGCTTGGTGCTCAGCATAATCAATGGAGTAGGGAAAACAAGCCAGTGAACCACAACTGGAAAAAAGGACGTGGCCGGCCCGACTTAAGCCAATTGGTTAGAAACTAAACCGTAAAACCTCATCTTACTAACTATGTTGATGGCGTAGTGGATTTTTGCTAGGTTTCTCACGCAGACGACCCGGGTTCGAATTCCTTCTAAGACTCTTTCTTTTTTTTTCATTTTTAAGATTCAATTTTTGGAGGGACCCAAAGGTCATGTGACATCAGCAGTGGTGGTAAACACATCGTAAAATGATATTGTCAAGAAGTATAAATTGAGGGATGAACCTCAGTGTAGCAAAGCACCCCTTTTCGGCTATCAATCACTAAGCCTTTGGGTTTTCTAGTCTTAAATGCCGTCTCAAACTTATTGGCATTTTCCAACGGTAAGGGTTTCAAAACAATTTTAGTGCAAAATTTAGGCGCCCTTCAAGCGCAATTGCAATTTGTTTACCCTCCATGCCTGATAAATATTATTAGGACAATAATACAAGGAATTATTCTGGCGAAAACTATTTTCCAACCTCAAGCTTGCTGAGCTCATTTGTAACGTAAAAAAATGATCTGGAGTATATTGCCTATTACACAAGCTTATTTAACGGTCATTAACTACTTATTAATATATTTGTAGAGAATGAGCATTATGAAACATGCTTATTAGTCCTCTACCCTTTTGTTATATCAATGCTCTCCTTTCGCTAATTCCGCATTTGAACTGTTAGTCTGGATTCTCGTTGATAAAAAATAGAGGTTCGATTTATGTGAAGTGCTTGGTGTGCTCCCATGTAATGCTATGCCATGCCATGTTATGGTATGTTAATAAATGTCGTGTGGGTGTCAGCTAAAAGCTTATTGTCCCCATTTTGTAATAACCCCAGAACTAGTAAGCTATATTTCGGCCCCAAGTGCCAGTCTTGGAGAGGTGCTATGTGCCGCATCCAAACTATTACTAAATAATGAGGATTTCTAAGCAAGTAATCAATTCAAAACTTTGACAAAGGCAGCACTATTTGGAATGTAAGCGACGTTACATAAGCAAAAAATCCTCAAGAGGAATTGTCACCCTCCACTTAGACAACGCACCCTCCCTCTACACTCAACCAGAAAAAAAGATTAATTTACTAAATTAAAGAAATTCGAAACTTTGGGAAACTTTGTCATGACAGTACCGATTTGAATATGAGCCCCCTTAAATGAGCAAAAAGTTTCTCAAAGAGGAGGGGGACACTCCCTCACCTTACACACCTCCGCAAGAATGGCACCGCTGAACGATCGTGACAAAGGTCTCTCAAGTGCAAATTATCTTAGGTAGGTATATGCACAGTTTACGCTGACAGGCTGGGTTTATCTGGGCGGGGTTACGACATAATCTTTTGTGGTACCCCCATTCACCAACTCATGGCGTATAGCCACGGAATGTAGTCAGGGGCCTGCTCCTCTAACCCCAACCCCTCCCCGACTGACTCCAGTGAGCTTCTGCATGGCTCCCTTTTGAGCTTTGTACCTTGTTTTTAGTGCATACGGTTAAATGTCATTAAGGTTCGTTTTAAAATTTTTGGGAAAAAATTCTAAAATTGATTTGGGGCACATGCTCCACCCCACCCCTCCGTGCTGGCGTTGCTGATTGAAAGCTCACTAACACAAATCGAAAAAAAATCACGTTGACCATTACTTTTGAAGAAGGGAATTAATCTGTTGTAATGGAATAACGGTTGGTAAAGTTGATAATGAAAGGGACTTGTGGGTGAGAGGATGAATAAAAATAAACTTCAACTTCAACAAGTTAAGAACAGCCCCTATCTGGGTGTCACCATTTCGGACGACTTGAAATGGTCAATGCATGTAAATAAAATTACCGCTAAAGCAGGTGCTATGCTAGGTCTCCTAAAAAGAAATCTTAAACACTGCCCAATGGAGTGCAAAAAACTGGGATATATATCCCTAGTTCGTAGCAACTTAGAGTATGCTGCCTCCATTTGGGACCCTTACCAGCAAGGGGATATAGACCGTCTGGAAAAAGTTCAACGCAGAGCTGCCAGATTCATTAGTGGTAATTACACATCCAGAGAGGAAGGCTTTATGACTGACCTTCTCAAGCCATTGGAACTTCCCCTACTAAAGAATCGTAGGAAAGTCGACAGGTTATGTTATATGTATAGAATTTTGAATAATCAGCTACCAGCTGTCCCACGTGACCACTACCTTACAGACCTGCCAGCAAAAAGAAGGGTCAAACCTAGGCAATACAAAGATTCTACCTTTTTTAACATAATTGAAAATCAGGCTAGTAATAACAATAAAGCCCTTAAATACATTAATTGTAGAACCCCGCAATATAGGTCTTCTTTCTTCCCATCGACTATACTTGACTGGAATAAGCTGACCGATGAGGAAGTTAATGCACAGACCCTGAACATTTTCAGGTGTCGTCTGACTTTTTGCTAAAGCTCCCTCTCTCTCATTCCGTTGCGTTTATGCCCTGTGGGTTCCTGCGACGTACTGATGATGATGATGATGATGATGATGATGATGATGATGATGATGATGATGATGATGAAGGGTTGCACGAGGGTTTTGCAGCAGCAAATCCACTCCAGCTGCCCTGTAGGAGATATTTATTCACCATAGGTAGAGCCCCTTGGAAAAATTTTCGCCCCACTGAGAAAATTTACAATTACCATTGCCTTAACGCATATAAGTGTATTTCTCCTCTGAAAACATATTCCCCCGGCTATCCCCGCCCCCCTTCAGTACCAATTGTTTGGCTACGGGCTTGGCAAGCGAGAAAACAAGCAAGCAAGGGACGAAAGAACGAACCAACTAACGAAAGAACGAACGAATGACATTTCGCTTTATTTAGAGCTACCGCTCTAAGTTTAAACAAGTTACTGCACGTAATATTAAAATTGTATTTTTACAGTCTAAATTAATATTTCAAAGAAATAAAAAATGAAAAAATTTACTTCAAAAATATATTACATACATACAACATATTATTTCTGATATTATAAGAATTACTTATCTTAATTTACATACACTTTTAAATATTGAAATAATAATTTAAAACTTTTTGGCAACAAATTGTTTTCGAAGTTGAACGCTTTCGTTAGTTACGAAAATGAAAATGACTTTTCGAGAATAAATAGCAGGTGGTATGAGTTTGTTTTATTCCATGAGATTGTTTTAATACGTATTCTTATCATTTTGTTCAAGTGTTTTACGCAAATAGGTGATGAACTAGAGGAGTTTCTGCGGTATCAATTACCGATTTAGTAATCAAGTAGAACTCCTGGCTTAGAGAAGTAGGCCTAGTACAAGTATCTGTTACGCGATATACGTGATCAATGCCATGTTCAAATTACGCTAGTCTAGTTTGTATTCACGATAAACACCTACCCTTTTTTGTTTAGGAAAACACTGACGGATCATGTCCCCCATTCCATTGACGACGTGGGACTTCTAAGGCCGAGGGCTTCATTGCAGAATACCCCGCAACTGGTAGTCTTGTTTCTTCATAACTGGCTATGGAGTTGAGTGAGCACTGTAGGCCTATACTGTACATAGGCCTAGGGTATCCAGTCAGAACATCCCTTTATCAAAATGCCCCCGTGTGATTACATACGTAATACTAAAACGTCCCCACCTATGAATGATACATATGACAAAACCTCTTTAAGCCTAAATTTAATTAAGTTTTATCATAGCCTAGGCCTAGTTAATTTATTGCAGGTACTTTGGAAATCATTAATAGTTTTTTGGTTGGAACAGTAATATCACGACACGAAAAACTTCTTAGTGCCACACGAACTGTAGCTACCCACTGACACATTCCTTTAGTATTTCATTTTCCTTGAAGAAACAGAAAAAAAAAACACTTCTAACATTAATAAAAACATTTAGGGCCTACAAATAGTTGACAAAATTATCATAAAACTAACAACAATTCAATCCGTGGACATTTTTGTACGTGGATGTTTTGGCACGGGGATGTTTTGACCAATAGCGGGGACATTTTGGTACGGATGCATTTTGGTAAAGGGACATTTTGGTAAGCGTACATAGGCCTGCTGGTTTACTGTACATGTAGGTGATAACGTTAGGCTATGTCTGGTTATGAATGTGACATAATTAACTCTTGACTGTGCTGTCAACTCCATAAACGTGAAGCCACTTTGAGGTAGACAAGTAGACCTCCTGTAGGACCATTTACTTGCTGACATTGTACGTATGTCAACAACCTCTGCAATTATCCAGGGTGCATTCCATGTACTGTAAGTTTTAGCAGATGCCGAAATGCCAGTGTCAGCTTTCACATGGCAATAAAATACCGGTGTGATTCATACCACACAATATAACACTTACACAAGATTGCCTGCTGTGTAATGATCATTCATCATACGATAGTGATATGTACATCAATTCCATGAGCAGACTTTTTAAGCAATCTTCCATGTGGCACTTTGTCAAAAGCTTTGCTTAAGTCCATATAGGCTAGTTAAGGGACCTAAATTGATGTGGGCCCAAGATTGATGCACCTATACGAATCGCCCATTCCCAAACGCGTAATGTGGTGCCAGTTGACAAAAATAGATAGGGTGTGGTCAGAATTACATATCCTACAATTTGATATCGAATTAAAGTATATTGAAATCAGCTTTATTTCATTTTGGAAGGTTGTTAGAACTCTTTCTTATTGATACTGTAGCAGTGAATTTGATGAATATGGAACACCAGCAAAACAGTTCAAAGTAACCTCAGTTTGATGATTGTCACCACTTGCTACCACTGTATTTGTTGTATTAAAGTCTTTGCTACAATTTATGATGGATGTTATACTCTAAAATTTCATTAAAATTAATTTAAAACTATTTCAAACTTTGCATCTTTTTTAGGTCACTTAACACTGCAAATAAGCATTTTCCTCTAGACATAGTTTTACCTCTTTTTAAATGAAATGGGCATATTTTTGCCAAATTTAGAAGAAAAAAGTAGTGTAGATCTGTTTATGCTGATATTTTATAGTTCCATGTCAAATTTGGTGTCCTTGTGGTGGCTTCCATTGTGCAAAGTTCGATTTGGCTAAATATGGCCTACTATGCAAATACGAAAAATTTTTATTTGCTGAAAATTTTTCTTTTAGCCAAAAAACTGCCATCCTACATCCTACAGTTCACTTGAAGATCCCTATATGAAAACACATCATAAAAAGTCAGTCGACAGAGCAGAGCCAAAGTACAGGGTGTGTCAATTAAAGGGGCTCATGGAGTTGATATCAATTATTTTGTGACAAGTTTGAAGGGAATCATTGCATGACAATACTTCTGATTAGCCTCATTGCTCATGTTTCACTTCCTTTAGTGACCAAAAATGTGAAAAATTGTAGTTTTTATGGGTTTTAGAGCTTGCAGTTCACCAAGCTTGTCCAAGCCCATGATAGGCCAGCCTCTTGAATAAACAACACTTATAAACTATTGTGACCTTCAATCACAGGAGCTGTTGGTTATAGGAGTTGCAAGCCTGCCGATGCAGTTGGGATAAGCCTCACTCATTGGTTGTCTTTGAACAGGGGTTGCATATGATTGATACCTAACTGTAAAAAGTGTCTGGTCATGAATTTGTAAAAAATGATATTAATCATTAATTACTTTACCCTATCATTACCATTTCAGTTGTGTGCCAGATGTTCAGAATCTCTTAGTTTGACCATTTACTATCAAGATGTGAGTAAACCTCAACAGGTGTGATAAAAAATTGTGAATTACGTGAACCAACTCAATGTGCCCCTTCAAGGGTGCTTCCACAACTCACTGAAACAGAAATCCATACATTGAATTTGGGCTAATTTTGCATTGTTCTTCCCATGGAATACAATACAGTAGTAAATTCCACTGCAAAATATTGTTTGGGTCATATAACACAACTCAAAACAGTATCCAGGTGTGTATTTCCACATTTCCTTAAAGAAATATCTGCATTCAAATCCAATAAGTGCATCAATTTAGGGCCTGCAATGCTACAACATCAGTTGAGGAACCATATCAAGCTACACTTGGTCATCACATCCTCAAGAAATAACAATAAATTTGTAAGACACAGTTTTCCCTTCCAGAAACCATGCTGTGTGTCATGAATAAGGCTGTTCCCTTCCTGATGATCAATAACACTGTCTTTAAGGATGGATTCCATGAATTTACTACATACGGAAGTCAAGCTAACTGGTCTGTAATTACTGGCAAGGCCTCTTTGCCTCTTTTAAAAAATTGGCATATTAGCATTCCTCCAGTCTTTAGGTACCATGCTTTCCTGGAAACTTTTTGAAAAAATTAAACTCAAGGGTTTGCTAACAACATTCACTAGTTGTATGGGAACATCAGGACAAATACTATCAACCCCAGAAGAAATACCAGACTTGAGGGCTTAAAGCTTGTCCGAAACTACATCACTTAGAATAAAAGAGTTAGGAAAAATGGACAGATTATCATAAGTGGAACAACTGATAGGAATGGGTATGGACTGAAGATCCTCAGTGGTAAACAAACACTGATGCAAAGTGATCATTAAAGAGCCTATGAAGTGACAAAGTACAGCCATTTGATGTCATTCTCTGACCATATCACCAAAATTAGCCCTTATGTTCAAAAATGCCGCCCCATGAAAGAGAAATGCTAAAACGAAATGGTACCTCTTCCAGTACAACAGCTCAAAAAGTGAAAGTACATTGACCCAAGAATGACGTCAGCTCCGGAACTCAACTTCACAGTGTGTGCATGTACAATGCACTTCCCTTGTAATGTTCTTATCATGTCAATATCGATTATGTACAGAAACTTGCCCTAATTCGCCCATTTTTGACTGAGATAATACAAGAATGATGACAAAGGACCACATGAAGAGCCAGTCTGTGGAATTTAGCCCAACTATCTCAAGTCGCTGGCCTAAGAACAAGAAAAAGTCTGACAGTGTGAGGAAGATGGCAAACGAGTAGTTCAGAGAGACTCCATACTTCTAGTAATGTTTTGCTCACAGATTGTGTAGCTTGAGTCCGTTACTGGCCATATAATTTCGTAAAAACGTATCTGAAGAATGTGCCAGCATCAAGCAAAAATATATATATATGACATAAAAATTTGAAATTCTTAATTACTACCCAAAAGGGGATGTTCGTCACTACTCGCTCGAGCTTGCATCCAGACCCTGTACATAGAAGACATCAGTACACTGAATCTTGCTAGCCCATTCGCAATGGTGTCTGATGGTATCCAGTTTTTCAAGAGTTGGTATTGAAATGGGATTTTAAAACTCTGAAATGCTCGTAAGCATAGAAGCGCAAGTTACAGTAAGGCAGCAAACGGAAGCCATTTTCTGTCTTCTTCATCGGTATTTCTAAGTTATATTTTAAGCCCATCAGTTTGACTTTGCACACTATTTAGCTGAACTTCAATTAGACAGCGATCCTTTGCAAAGAAAAAGAAAACATTTAACTCACGTTTAAATCAGATTGTTGGGTAAGATGGCTGATTTATCTCCCAATATTCCTTTGAAAGACTTCCTTTCCAAGTTGTCACAAACGTTAGTTTGAAAATCGAACAATGGATCTCGTACTAGACTTTGAAATGCTTGAAACTCAAGTAGTAAGTTTATGTCAATTTCTGAGAAAAATATTCAATACTTCCTTAGACAACCAAAATTTTGGTCTCCCGTCACATTAAAATTGCCTCTGTGTTAAGTTCCGTTAACTTTCCTCGGTCCCGTCTTCCCGTTTGTACGAAGTATAACCGAAGTTGTTTGCCACTATGTAGAATAGGCCTAGTACAGTTGTATATGGGCCTGTGTATTGATGCACCACCATATATACACTAGTGAACGAAGCACTCCTTCTCACCCCAATAATAATAATAACGGTTACGTAGCACTGGAGGAGAAATGGATGCAATTACGTATCCCCTGGTGATATTGTTCTGTGTGTATAGCCTTTTACCAGGGAACTTCCATTTGCTTGTATACCAGACTGCCAGAGAGTGTGTGGCAACTCTCTGCTTGTACCAAACCAGATGACTCAATGAAGATTGTCTTGTGAGGCAAACAAAGGATTCTTAGAGATATAAATTTGATGATTACATCAATTATTTTCTTTGCAAGCAAGCTATGCATCATCTTTATAAAGTTTCTGATACATATCGTGAGAATTCCGTAATATCAACAGTACAAGGTATGTTCAAAGAGCATTACTTACACACACTCTGAAGTTGAGTTCCGGAGCTGATGTCATTCTTCGGTCAATGTACTTTCACTTTTTGAGCTGTTGTGTTGGAAGGGGTACCATTTCGTATTAGCATTTCTCTTTCATGGGGTGGTATTTTTGAACATAAGGGCTACTTTTGGTGATAGATATGTTCAGAGAATGACACCAAATGGCTGTAATTAGTCACTTCATAGGCTCTTTAAGTAACTCTGCTTTTTCCTCATCAGAGGTTATAGTCACTCCATTAACATCTTCCAATGGACCAACCTTGTCATTGATGTGCATTTCACTTTGAACATATTTATGAAAGGCTTTAGGATTGGATTTAATATTCTTTGCTAACTTGTTCTCATAACACTTTTTACCTTTTCTAATCTCATCAGGGAGCTGTTATCCGAATGGAGAGAGCTCGAGAAGTTTAATTTATGCTAATACTTTAAGACCTATTTAAGTGTGAAAAGATTACCAACTATTAGCTGGTGATAAGGCTAACAAGGACTTAGGCCCTTTATTTAATGCTTTCAGTTTGATGAACTATCTCCTTGTGACATCATTCATCTCTACTAATACTTTAACAAGAGGCTTAAATTGAACAATGCTTTGATGTGTAGGCTAGTACCACCAACCTTAAGATGACAGGATTTTTTAATCTCAAAACAACTGTTTAATAGAACTAGATCAATACAAAATCTCCCTACCTTATCTAAAGAGACTATATGCAAATGAGCTAAAGAGACAGAAGCCTAATTCTTTGACTGTATTCTGACAAGTTTCCTAAATCAACCGATATAAATCTATGTTCACAATTTCACATAAAACCAAGCCGATGTGGTCTTATTCGTGACACTGAGTGACACCAGAGAAAAGTATAATTAGTTTTCAGGTGGCTGGCAATGCCATGGCAATGGATAAAATTGACATAGTTCTACTCATGATGTAGTACACAGCAAATCTCTTTCTGTTTACTTTCTAATCCAGCTTATTGCATCTAAAAATCTGAAGAGCAAGATAATTGAATGATTATATGGTGACCTTGAGTATGCAAACCTCACTTCAAAGGAAGTTTTCGTGAGCTCTCTCCATTCGGATAACAGCTCCTTGATCTCACTAACAAATATATATTTCTTGATCTTCTATTTGCTACAGTACATAATCCTGATGTTTTTTTTTCTTGTCCTTTTTAGGGACATACAGTATTAAAAGATGGACAGATATAGTGACTTAGTCTTGCTATAGGGTAGCTTAATATGTAACATTGGTTAGGAACTTGAAGTTGCTGTAGGTTTTAGGATATCAATTAGCCTATCTGAAACTTAAAAAGGTTCTACTTCCCAAAATGTTCCTGCTGTTAGTCAAAATGGTATCCAGTCAAAATGTCCTTTAACCAAAACTTCCCCACTTTTTAGATCAAAATGACCCCCCTTCTTACCAAAGCATCCTGTGGTAAATAAATGGAATACAAAAATGTCTCAGCATATGATAGGAGAACATAAAATATATAAGCACTTTAATTGCTGGCAACTTAGGAAGGGACCATTCAATTACTGTAGGAATAACCTCACCAAGTGTAATGCTTGTTATGATAAATTCAAATATGGGTAATTCTGTAAATTACTGTAGGGCACCAATAGTGTGACATGAGGTCAAAATTTAAAAAGCATTTTTGATTGAAATTTATACTCATGATACTGTAGAGTATTATCAGCATTTATAAAAATACAAATATTTTTACATACTGCATTGTGTATGCATGAAGGACTCATTCAAACATATACATGCCAGTAAATTGGCCAACATAACAGGGACATCAAGGAGGTCTTTAAGCTTCTTTTAGAAGAATGAAGAAAATCCTAAATGGTTGAAAATTAATAGTTGAGTGTAATTTAGGACCCTTTGTAACAAGGACATGGAAAAAGTTTGAAATAATTCTCCAAACCTTAAAAGTCAGTTTCATTTTTTTCATCACTTTCAAATTTCAAAAGGTCCACACTTTTACTGTACATATTTTGTACAGTGTTGACTGTTTTTAACCAGTAAATGGTATTTAGCTATTCAAAAGTTTCCTCTTTGACACCCTTAGATTGTGAGACTTGCCATTCGGTATCTTATTTTCCATCACTTATGGACATGTGTGATATTTGCTAGATATTTCACTCTATTCAGACTGTTGTGTGTAACAGGGACACCAAGAATTACTAATGGGGACACCAATTCTCGGTGTCCCTGTTACTTACAACATGTATGAGTGAGAGTGATGGAAGGAACAGACTAAAATTAAATCATAGCAAAACTGAATTTATTATATTTAGAAGTAGACATGCTAATGTACCTGAAGATTTAAACCTTCATATTGGTGATGTGTGTATCACTCCCTCGGATCAGGTTCGTAATCTTGGTGTTATTTTCGATTATCACATGACTATGACTGCCCACGTTAAGAATGTTTGCTCTTCTGCTATGACTTGTGTTAGATATTTGGGTAAGATTTGCCCATACTTATTGAATGACGCTGCAAAATCGGTTGCCCATGCCTTGATTACATCCAAGGTTGATAATTGTAACTCGCTGTTGGCTGGTCTTCCTGTGTCTACTTTAAAGCCCATTCATAGGGTTGTTAATATTACTGCTCGTGTTGTTTCCAGACGTCCAAAGCTTACCAATGTTACTACTTTGTTGAATTCTCTATACTGGCTCCCAGTTGAGTCTCGTATTCGGTTTAAAGTAATGTTGATATTGTATAAATCATTAAATGGTAATGCTCCCTACATCAAAGAACTGGTTCAACCGTACAAGACCAGACCTGGTCTAAGGTCAGCAAGCAAACAATTTCTATTAGTACCTCGAACCTTTACTAGTTATGGTGATCGGTCTTTTGCTGTCTTTGCCTGTAAATCATATAATAACCTCCCACTTGAGATTCGTAATTCGCCAACGGTTAATTGCTTTAAGTCTAGACTAAAAACTTACTTATTTGGGTCACTTTAATTTAAGATTGTTTTTTGTAAAGCGCTTTGAGCCTTCGTGGGGAAAGCGCTATATAAATATCTTCAATGTATGTATGTATGTAAGGCTTGAACCAACTCATCTTGGTGCTTCTTCGGCATACTACCAAAGAAGCAGATCATGCTGAATGTCAGGACACTTTGAATTATGGACTGGTAAAACAATTTCTGTATCATAACATCAACTCATGACTTGAATTCATGTGTTAGTTGAATTAGTATTATGTCTACAAATTGCCTCCCATGCTAGACCAAATGGTCTCATAGGCTGCACATGGCCTGAGGTTTCCCACTCCTGCTCTAAAGGAGCCCTGAATGATCATCTACTTTATAGAACTACTGTATGAAAGCACTTTTCACAGCATGGTGCATTTTGATTGATTTAATTTGTAAGGTTTCCAAAGGTAAACATGTTTACCAAACTTTTCTTTTGCTAGAGAGCTCTGTAAGAATGGATGTAGATGGAGATGATGACATTCCTGTGAGGGACACACCTTCTATCAACCAAAGAGGAAGGCCAGGAAGTGGCAGAAATCAGAGAGATGTTCCCTTAGCCAAAGGTACTTTATACAAAGCTTGTAATTAAGTGTTGGACAGATTATCAGCATCAGCTGGTATTTGTCATATTCATCCTTGTTTGGTGTAAGTAGAATTTAATGCCAGTAGCATTAAATGTATATTACTAGACTTATATTTCATTCAAAAGTCAATGTGTCATTCTCTTACTTTTTCTTATCAAGCCCTTTTATTTTATGTTGCATACATAAGTGAAATGACACTTGCTGCTGGTGCACAATAGCCTGTGATTTCGTGCAAAGTACAATTCTTCCTTAAGTGTTGGTACTGGATGGGTTACTTAGAGTTGAACAGTGCTTGTAGTTGCATCCCAATAGTATTAAAGTGCATTCGTTTTTTTTTTTTCATCATACTGCATGTACATAGTTTAAAACTGCCTTGTTCTAGCAGATATACTGTAATTAAAGTGTTGTGTTACTTGTGGACATTTTGTATTGACAAAAGACATTGTTTTCATTATTTGCCTATTCTCAATAGAAAATTGATCACATTTACAAAGGACCATCAAATCATGTGGAAGTTTTTGTTATTTAAATCAGTGAAATCAAGTTGAAAAAGAGAAAGTAACCTGTTCAGTAAATACAGAGATAAGCTCAGAATTGACTTAATAGCAAGGGCTGTATGAATGTCTGAAGCATTTGCATGGCATAAGCTACTGTGCATACAGATGTTGTTTTGTGCACAGCCACTTGGAGGAACATTGAACTGTGAAGCAATAACTGTCCCCTGCCCACCAGATTCAGACCTAGCTGAGGGATCTGAAAGGACCAGAAAAAGACAAGCTCATATGGCTTGGCTGGCAAAAACTTGCTATAAAGCCAGTAAGACTAGCAAGGAGGAATCCCCCTTTGTTAAGTGGTGGAACTTGCTTGCTCCTCCTTGGCTATACCATAGGCTTGGATGACTCAACTTTTTTTTGAGTTAGGTACTCATGACCTTTCATGCTGTGAGTTGCAACTGCTACAATAATTTCATAACTGCGACAACAAATACTACAAAACAGAAGTAGTAAAAGGTCAGTTACTGCAGTAGCCTATTAATGACTTTACTGTAATACCCCTGTACACCGTTAGGCCTTAATATGAAATAGCTGAGGTGCTAAATTGCCCATGCCAGGGGACTGTTAGAGAGAAATGCAAAGATCTAATAACAAAAAGTCACTTCAACAGACAGTTTCGTTTCAATTCTTCATTGTAAAATCACAAATGTACACATTTGAGAACATAAAAATGTGATTTTTGTGCACATTTTTGATATTCCTAGGACTTCAATAGACCCTTTTCCAAATAGCAATTACAAAGGATTGTGGGATTGGATTTTGGTGTGCGTCGTTTTTGGCCACAGTAGAATGCCATTGAGAAAAACGCCCCACTTCAAAAGTGTATCCCACAATCCTTTGTGACTGCTATATGGAAAAGGGTCTATGGAAGTGGAGTCGCTTCTTGTAAGGTTAGGTAATAGGTTAGATGAGGTTTAACGTCCCAGTTTCCAACCAATTGGTTCAAGTCGAGACGACCACGGCCTTTTTTTCAGTTGTGGCTCACTGGCTTGTAGGAGTCTGACTCAGAAGTACAGTAGAGCAGGGTAACCATCCCAAACCTACTTCAAATACCAGCTTACAGTATGTGTACATGTACATTTCTCACTGACTCAGGGGAAGACAGGTCTACAGTCAGCTGTGTAAGCTTGAACTGGATGATTCAAGAGACCTAACCTTGGAAATCAAATGGCACCAAAATGAAGTAGTATGCAATAGCATTTAGACTGGCTGATGTGGCCTTAAGTGCTGGAAAATTTTGAGGGGCATTCATACAAAATAGAGAGTGCCAGCAATAGCCTCCATGACCAAATTCTGTGCCAGTCTGTTATGTCCAGCCCTGCCAAAATTATATCAAGAACATATCCAACTCTGGGTTCAGTAGTTAAGTATTGTACCTTCGAAGTTTGATTGCAGTGCCAGTGACTATACTTACTCATAGCTGACAACCAAAGTTATGATAATTGAAGTGGAACGTTTGGTTTTTTTTTCACCATTCCAGAATTGTTTCCATTTTGTTCCAACTGTTGCTTGAACAGGGAAACTTTGCACTAGTATGATATGGAAATCCAGGCAATTACATATGGTTGACTTAATATTGGCCTTGTGACTAAACTGTCTGAAAGAGCATCTTTTCTATGTTATGAGAATGAAATGAAAGGTTGGCGACTGGAAACGTTCATGCTTGTTCCAGTTGTGACTTTAATAACTGAAATTGGTCAGGGTTGAACTTATGATTGCTGTCACCATTGTGACCTTGGCAACCAAATTTGTCAGCTGGGTTGAACATATTATGCTTGCTGTCATTGGGACCTTGGTGACTGGAATTATCTTGGTTGTACATTGTGCTTGTTACCATAGTGACTTTGGTACAGAAGTTTCCCAGTGTTGAACACTTTATAAGAAGTTGTTGCCATGGTGACCTTGTTTTTAATAGTCTTGATTGAATACAGAACAGTATATATCTTGCTTGTCCCCATCATGCATGACCTTGGTGACCTGATTCATCCCAGATTAAACATGTATAGTACTATTGTGACCATCACAACTGGAATTTTCTAGGGTTGAGCATATCACTTCATGCCTGAGCTGTCTTGAGATTGACAGATTGTCATCACCTCCGGCTTCCATTATTTCAGAGAGTGAGATAAAGAGGGCGCAAGAGAGGAGAGCTATTGCCCATCTCAGCAGAGAAGAATTGGAAGATAAATATCTCAGAATTCAAGAAGAGATGTTGATCCTGAAGAAACATGCAAGGAAACAGGAAGAAAAGATAAAGAAGTAAGCTGAATTGTTTGCTGTACTCTTACTGAATAGCACTGACTCTTTCAAAGTATGTGTAGTACTTTGTACATATAAGGTTTCTCTCCTAATTTGTAGTTTTTCAAACTTTATCAAGCATTTTGACAAAAAAAAAAAAAAAAAAATGATTGCCATACTGTAGAAAGTGTAACATTGTACTCATATTGAAAGGCAGACATTGAAACCTGCTTACCCTGCAAGATCCTCTAAAGAACCAGCAGTATTTGCTTACAAAAAATGATAATAAATAAGACTTAAGCAAGAGACTTACAGTCGAACACTAAAATAACAAAACATTTCTAGGAAGTATAGGAGGAGAAATATCATTTAGGTGGTGTTGGTACTTAAGGTTAATTTTACAGATCCAGGATGCGAATGAGAAATATTGACCCACTGATACTGAATACTAATAATTGGTTAAACACTACATAAAACAGCATCTTGCGACTTGTTTTGAAAACTTTCTTATTTATTAAGTCTGTGAAAACCAATGATTGTTTACTCTTCCAGGATGGCAACAAAATTGCTACGTCTTGTCAGTGATCGCAAGAAGCAGGAGGCTTCTAGTCCTGGAAAGGGAAGAGGTAGAGACCTAGAGATGGAGGAAACTTTGGAGGAACTGCAAGACAAAATACGAGAACTAGAGAAACAAAATGAAATGTTGAAAAATAAGGTGAGCACTGTACATAGACTAGATCCTTGTCTGTCTGTCTGTCTGTCTGTCTGTATGTCTGTCTGTATGTCTGTCTGTCTGATGGTCTGTCTGTCTGTATGTCTGTCTGTCTGTCTGGTATGTTACCCTGTCAGTTATTTTCTGTCTCTCTGTTTCTGTGTATCTGAATGATTGGTAGTGTTCATTTTCCACTGATATTTGCTGCAAACATATGTTTTGCTGATGAGGCACAATTGTGTACCACTTTTGATCCAGTGATCTCAAACTCACTATTTGTAAGACAAAAGCATGTATTCAGGTGCAGATTCAAGGGTGGAACAGAGAGGGGTGTCCTCCTACTTTTCATCGACCAAAAAATAAAAAAGGTGAACTTGTAGGGTTGGGCTATATTGGTATTTGTGAAGTTAGGTTGTGAAGGTGGAATCAGGGAGTTGTTATTTGCAAGGAGGTTGACTGGAAAGTTGAATTTATGCTACAGTAATACTGTAAGACCAACTAAATACTGAGGAAATTGTCAAAGATAAGCTACTTACTTAATTGGCTGATGAGAATTCCTTTCTTTTATTCGCTGGTTTCAAGCAGATATCAATATGTTAGCAACATCTTTAATGTCTAGTAGTTCCATTACTCAGAACTTACTCAGGCTTACTCAGAACAATGCTTTGATGAGTAGGTTGACACCACCATCAATTCAGGGGGAGGTGCTACAGAACTCGAAATGACTGTTTAATTGAAATAAATCAGTAGGGTTTGCCTCTTCCTAAAGAGTGAACCTCATGCAAATGAGCTGCAGAGGTAAAAGCCTAATTTTTGTCACGACAATCTTGAAAGTTTCTGGAATTTTCCTATAATTACCTGGTATAGAACCATGTTCACATTTTTGCATTTAACCTTATTGATGTACTCTCCTCCATGTTACTGAGCATCCAGATATGCAATATTTTTTGGTATCCTATCAACTGGCAATGCTTTGGCAGAAAAGAAAACCCCCAGTCTTACTGTAGATGTAGCAGATGACAAATCCCTTTTGTATGAATCACCTTATTAAGTGTAAGTTTAATAGAAATGCCAAGAAAGATAGAAGAGACGGATTATTATGTGACCTTAGCGATGCATACCTCACTTCAAAGGGATGTTTCTTCTTCCAAATAACTCCCCGATTTAATGATGTAAAACATTGAATACATTAAAGGCTACAGTATAATCAATATTCTTATGTAACTGCCTCCTCCTCTCTTACAGCTGAGTGTTGCTAAGCAACAGTTGTCTATGTCAGGCAAGAGGACCACTCCATACAACCATGTGCCATCTAGAATTGATACAGTAAGTGTTACCTTCCTCACAACTGCCTCGGCCTGTCTTTAAGTTTCATTGTTTCTATATTGAAAGTCCAAAATTCATTGAAACTCAATCATGTCCATCATTAGCATCAAGAGAAAACTTATTCCAAAATTTAATAATTCACTTTTATGAAACAAACCTGTGTGACATGGTATTACTGTGTACGTCTTTGTGCACAATATGCATGGTTGGATCTTTCACAAAAAATCTCATAAAATGAATGTCTAATAAGGTTTCAAGTTGATATACATACAATGAATGAACCATATAGTGTACTTGTATGTTGTGTAGCTACCCCAAAAGTAGGGTCTTCTCACCCAAAGGGCAAAAGGGGTGACTGCCCATGACTCTAGCCTAAGGAAGCCCCACAGAACATGCATGTTCTAAAAAATTCTATCATAAAGTGGTAAATGTGACACTTGAGAAACCTTCCACTTTTCACTTGAGAAAGTTTGGTATTAAATTTATTTAAAAAAAAATATTGTAAAGCAATGCAATTTGTAACATTCCCTTTATCTTCTGCTGCTACATAAACTGATGTATCAGTTGCAGTAACCAGATTTGTTTTATATGTAGAGGCCTCCACCATATTAATCTGCCCCAGGGCTCTCTAATTATTCCAAATGACCCTGCCACATAAGGAAAGCTGCAAGTGACAGTTTGATTTTGCAGGATATTTTTTGTTGGTTGTTTGCAGGGCCTGATGAAACCAGCACCTCCAGATAATGTGAAGAAAGGTTTAAGGGTACAAGGAGAAAGATCAAGGTTTGTTCTGTTTACTTGCAGAAGACTAGTAGATATTGTCTCAGAGCTTGTGAATCCTTTTTCCCTTGTGCAATACTTAAAAGGACATTTGGATTACACAAATTTGAAAAAAAAACATTGATTCAAATGATTGGACATGCATACAACAGGACAACTTTCCTAACGAAAATTTGAATTCGTATTTCTTCCAAGGTTTCTTGATTCTTAATTTAATGTACGTTTTAAATATTTTGGCTGGCAGCTTCTTTTAATATGTGCCATGAAGTGGATATCCCTTGGAACAACAGAAACGTTTGTGCTGGCTGTAGAAAGATCCATAAAAGTGCAAAACACTAATTGGTACTCACTCAGTTTTGTATCCAGTGAAATCTTTTTAATGTAGTCGACTAACTCATTGTCAAACATTGGTAAATTTTCCATCTAAGTGTACATTTAAGTTTGACATTAAGTTTTATCATTCATAAAGCATTTGAAAGTTTTACATATGGTTTATTTTTTGAAATACTTTTCTTGCAATGAAATTTGTGTTCAAAATGAAGGTTTATGATTTTTTAGACATAACCCACTCTCACTTTTGGCATAAATTTTTTTCTGAATTAGGTCATCAACCCCCAGAGTTTTTCGAAATGATGTCTTACCCAGATATGGTCACAGCTTGCTGGAAGAAGCCAGAGCAGAGAACCAGAGATTGTAAGAATTCAAGTGGTTTCATTTCATTCATGTTCTTTTCATGTAGTGCAAGCAAAACATTGGTGTGAATGAATGGCTTTAGTAGGTTAGGTTAGGTTAGATGAGGTTTAACGTCCCAGTTTCCAACCAATTGGTTCAAGTCGAGACGACCACGGCCTTTTTTCCAGTTGTGGCTCACTGGCTTTAGTAAACAAATAGTGAATGTTTATGAGTGTGATAGTGTGAATAACTTCGTGAGTTGAAATAATGAGCCTTCTATTCAACGAGGCAAAGCCAAGTTGAATAGAACATTCATCTTTCGAGGAATGAAATTTTTCATACTATCACCTGAATGGAAAACATTTGTTTTATATAACACCTTAACTTCCTAAAAAGGCCAGATTTGGTCAAAATTTGATTCAAGGAGTGGATAGGGCCAAACACTGTGTTTTTCTAGACTACCCACAATGGATAACACACCACCATGTGATTGTGCCAAATAACCCATAGCATGTGACCACCAATCTTCCAGTCAGATGTAGAGGAATTTGTAAGGTGTTATATAAAGAATGTTATGGAAGGGGAATGGGTTAACTTATACATGAACAGTTTGAAAAGTTTGTGGTGAAGTGCTGTGTGGTCTTTGACTGCACCCGAGAGAGTGCATGTTGTAGAATCTTTGTTCATTTGTTAAATATGTTAAAAGCATTTGAAGAATTTTAAAACAAAGGAGTATTCTTGTGAAGAATCAAATGTGTTTGCAAGATTTAATCTTGTATCCCATCTGTGGAATAAGCTGCAGTTTTTTTTTTTTTTTTTTTTTTTTTATGGTGGTGGGTCTTTTTAGAGCAGTGGTGAAATCAGAGGTCAGAAAGTAGGGATAGGGTAAATGGGGGACAGGATAAATTATTGAGGATAGCTTGGCAGCTTCATAATATTAATTTTGGGGATAAGTGGGGTGGACAAATGTTTACTTACATCTTAGAGCCACCTCTGATTCAGAATGACAGTCTCTTTACTGTTTGACCTTTGACTATGGTGTAGAAAAGCTAGTGGATTTATTAAGGAACATGCACCAACCCTTTGTACCACTGGTTTATGATGATGTATTACTTTTTTTCTGATTTGAAGGGAAGAAGATGTTGCTGATCTTCAAGATCAGATTATGCTTTTGGAGCAAGACAAAGACCAGCTACGTGAACAGGTAAGAGAGTGATTAGATAATCCCAACTTGGTGGCTTGCCTTCTAAGCATTTGTAAATATCTGGGGTTTACTGTTGCATATTCTGCTGTTATGAGACTGGCTGGGATACAGTGTTAGTCAGCTAAGTAGTCATGTTTCATAGTTTGGCTGTGAGGTTTAGGCTGATTGATGGTTAAACTTTGTTGATTTTATGGAAACTGTCATATCAACTTCTTGTGCGAGTGATTATGTTCAGTTTTATAAATTAGTCTAAAATATTTAAGTGTATAATCAGTCCTTGATGACTGAAAGGAGGAATTAAGAGTTTCAGAAAGGGCTAAGTTATCATCTTTAAAGGAGGGTCAATACTGACAAAATCTTACAGTTTTTGAACTGAGCTCACATGCTTCGGAATATCATGATAGATTGGACGTATTGAAAACTTCTACAAAGGTGCAGAGGCTGTGACACAGGCCAAATTTTATACTTTGTACATCAAGAGAGGAATAATAAGTGGTGAGCTACCAACAGCAAGTAGCTGCAATTACTGTAGCAGCTGTAAGCAAGCTCTCACAACATGTAAAATATTGGCAGCAGTAGGACTGCTAAATTTAGTGTGGACATGATTTGTGTCTTATTGTTTTGGGTTTATTTTAACAAAATGAAAATGATTACAAGAAATGAATAGCTAAGTCATGTTGGTCAGAGGAAAATGTCTGGCATTCTTGGCAGTATTGAATATTGTTTAACAGTTCTTTTCCTTGGTATCAGTATGTTGAATCATCTGTGTTGAAAAAAGATGGAAATGTTTTATTGTGCAATAAGAAAAAGTCATGTTGGTCTGAGACTATTCATGTTACAAATTTAATACAATTTTTCTTAAATGCAAGGCCATGATATATATGATATGTATTTTTGATCTAAGGATGACAACATGATCAAGCACATTTTTTGTTTGTGTGTGTGACAAACTGAAATTTTCATGAAATAGACTTTATGAGCTTCTGCTAATAACACAGAAGCATTCTGCATGCAATTTATTTTTCTGACTGAAATGTATCCCTTCTGTTTTCCTGAACAGCTTTTTAGAACCACTTTGCATGATTTTGCTGGTTTGTTATACATTACTGTCATTTGATATCATGAATATTTTTGCTATGACAGATTCAGGTTTCCCAGTTAGAGCATGAAGAGACTTTAATCAAGTTGAAAGAGCAGATGACAGCAGGTCAAAGGTTAGTGATTTAACAGTTAGCTAGCTCACACTTTCTTGCCAATATGACTCGATGCAGCCTGTGGTGTTAGTGTAGTATAGTGTAGAAATGGCTAGAGTGCTTGCAATGTGTTAAGCTGCTTTAGTAATAACACTTAGCACAAAATTGCATGTATAGTAAAAAGTTCAGTGCCTAAGTTTGCTGAAATTGTAAGTAAAACAAATTGGTTATTACTGCTCTTCTGAATTGGAGGTAGTCATAGTTTTCAGTTTTTCTGCATCAATTTATTGGACCTTAAAATGTGAATCAAAAATGTTGGCATAAGGCTGAGGTATTTGAAGCAATAATAACTAACAAGGAGGAGATCTGGCTTATTTGCTGGATGGGATTATACAGTAATACGATAGGTTTACATCCAAGAGTGAACTTTGTTTAACAATCTGAGCTGACCTTCCATATTTAAAACTGCCCATAAATTGATCTCAGCTGTTGAATGTGACTGGGAAGGGGAAGTGATTTGTAGCAATTACCAATGTTGTGCTTGCTTAGCATATAGTTTCTCTGCCTAGTGCTAAAATTGTATTGTTGGAGAACTAAGTTTCTCATAGCTGGAGATATAGCCTTCCCCCCCCCCCCCCCCCCCCCCCCGAAGAAAGGGATGAATGGGGATCAACATGTTATCATCTGAAGTGCTTGTCTGGTGCCATTAGATTTTTGCTTTTGAAGAAAGGAGACTAGATACAGGAAAGGTTCCTTTGGTAAATGTGCTTTCAGGTGTTAATGCTTTAACCAATTAGAAGTTATAATTTCATTGTTGAATAGAACAGCATTGATTTCTTTGCATTTTAACTGGCTATGTGAAAGCTTTTGTAGTTTCTACACAGTTTTGCTTCATTGTCTTTATTAGTAACAATTCAGTGCTGCTCTCTGCTGCAGCTGCATCTGATGCTACTTATATGTTCAACACTTTTTGGCTATTTTTACATAAATACATAAATTTGTGCTTATCATGAGGAAATTATGCCCTTCACAAAGCTATGGCAACTCAATTGCACATTCTTAATCAAGTGGGCCTAGTGTAATCTGCTAAGTCAAACAGCAGAAGTTGCTGCAGAACGATATTTCACGTATGTAACATTTTGATCCTGATGAAAGATTGCAAGGCCACCCTCCCATATTTGACACTTGTAGTATGCAAGGTAAATACATTGGGGTGTTTGGTGTCTTGGTTTTTCTGTGAGACTAAATCTGTGAACACTGAATAAAAAGTAAGATGAATTAGTGTTGCAGGTGATGCTCCTAATCTTAATAATTGATAGATTTAGTATACTGAGTGGACACTTAAGTTGTGAGGGGCAGAAATTCTTCATGATTGCCAGATGATACGTACAGATGTAGACCCATTTAAGCTACATTACGTCACATTTTCAAAAGCATCCATGTTAGAGATGTGCATGAGGAAGAGTAGTACACGCATGAACAAACTGACCAAAAAATGGAAGTCAGGCAGTGATGCATGGACAACACACCATGTATGTATGCACACTTTTTGATTGTTCTGTGAGTAATCATTTTTTTCTGGAGTTTTCAATCTTATGAAAATTAGAACACTCTTATTTTTAGAATTCACATATGAATAATGATAGCAGTTATAAATAAACAGGAAAAATGTCCCACAATTGTTTGGAAGGAAACAATTGCCATTATTTTCTCACACCTAAATAGTTTCTTCATGTTTATGTACAACACACAGGAAATCAACAGTCATTGTTTTCTCAAATCAAAAATGCTAGTCACATGATACACGTTGGACTGGCTTGACAATCTTGTTGTTTTCATGCACTGCACTAATAGGCGTAGGAAGCTTGTCGAGAAGGGGGGGGGTGCTGAACCTTGTTTCGGATCCCCGTCCTGGGGGAGGGGTCTAAGGGGAGGGGTGTGAAAATTTTTGGGTATTTGAGTCCTCAGATGCAATTTGGTGCAACATTTTGGATGAACTGTAAGGGAAATTACTGCAAATTTTTGACATTTCTTACAGAAGAGACAAATAAGGGGTTTTTGCCCTTGGATCTTGGGAGGGCAGAAGCATACTTCAGTCACCCACATTTTTGACTGGGGGGCTAAAGCCCCCCCCAGCCCCCACTTCCTACGCCTATGACTGCACTGTTGGCAAGTGTATATATGCACTACCATACATGCATGGGTGTGGCTTGTACAACACAAGCAAGCACTACCATACATGCATGGGCATGGCTTGTCCAACACAAGCAAGCACTACCATACATGCATGGGCATGGCTTGTCCAACACAAGCAAGCACTACCATACATGCATGGGTGTGGCTTGTCCAACACAAGCAAGCTCTACCATACATGCATGGGTGTGGCTTGTCCAACACAAGCAAGCTCTCCACATATATCTCCACCATGGAAGTGTAAACAAAATGTGACATCATGTGAAATGGGTGTATTTGCTCAGTGCAGCTCATGCATATTCATACTTTTGTGATGCAATTTCTTTCTTCTGGCCATCTGATACTTTTCAAGGCATCTTTGTATTTTTCTTCTTTCATTCTTCATATATTGTAACAATCATTTGTTTCCTCTGGATCTACCAGGCATTCTGCAAAGTAAGTACTGCTATTTTCTTGACCTGCAATGCACAGTCACTCACTATTCATCTTTGCTTTTCCTCTAAAAAAATTGCTCTCAAACTATGGGTGGCCTGGGAATTTTGCAGATTTTATTAAAACTTCCATGTTGGGAAAATGTACAAGAACCAAGGCTTTAAGAGGTGTCATGCACCCTGCATTTTATTCTCATTATCATACCTACCACATTTTGTAATATTTTAGCTAATTGAAAGAGCAATTTGCTTGTTATTTAAAACAGTCGGGTTGGTTTGAATAAGAACTTTCTTTTGGAAAGGATGCTGTAACCCTGAACAGGTTGAAGTGTAAAATTCTGCAAAATATGGGATTTTTCTTTCTGGCCACATTCAAATTGTTGCACAAAAAATTCACCAAAAACTGTTCAGATTTGTTGTTTGACTTCATGAGATATCTGTTTTATACCTACAACAGTGAAAATATGTTCAGTCAGGTTCTGCCTTTTGTCTTTGAAGAAACTGAAAATTGCTGACCAGGAATGTTACAATGGCTTTTATTTTAATACAGGGATTTTTCTTTTGTTGAAAAATGGCCATGAATGATAGATTTTGAAAAGATTGATTTCCTGTCTCCACTGATAAGGGAAAATTAAAATCACAGTTTGTCACTCCCCTCCACCATCCTTCCCCTGTGCTTCCACTTGTATGTGCACCAGCTGTGTTAAGTTTGTCACATCTTGAGGAGACAATTGAAAGATCATTTCAGAATGGCTGATCAGAAGACAAGGCTCATTTTAACAAGAGTCTATCTTTTTGACAAGAGTCATTTGTTTTTTTCATTTTTTTTGCAAACAATGGAACCCTGCTTTGTTGTGCAGTCTATAAATCATTGCATGTCATTTTTTCTGGCAGTTTTTGCTGGACAACATTTCAAGCTCTTCCATAAAACAAAATTTTCGTTTGCTGAAGTCCCTGATTTTGGTGTGTGCTGATGTGGCAGTGTGGAAAACTTGTTCCTGCTGTTGATGCTGTTTCTGGACTCTTTTCTTGTTTTTGTTTCTTTTAATTCTTTTACCATTAAAGTTTTTCCTTGCCAGAAATACAATGTACGTAGTAATTTTGAGCAGTATTTTGCATGAAAAATTTGAATTATTACAAAAGTCTTTTCAGAGTATATTAAATCACAATGCCATTGTAATAACAAATTTTAAATCCTGTAGGTGCCTGTCCTATACTAACCTACACATGCACTTTTTTACACTGTTCTTAGACTGATATCTGTAGTATGGTACAACAAGAAGTACTCACAATACATCAAGGTTTGGGCAAGGGGAGGAGGAGGGAAGGGCAAGGGGAGGAAGGGGGAAGGGGAGGGGAAAAGTAGGGAAGGGGAAGGGGAAGAATGTAGCAGACTGAAGAAAGCTATTTTATGTTGTAAAAATATAAATATGGCTTTGTGTGAATTCATAGATGAACATCTTCATTGAAATGTATGTTGGCATTGTTTCTTGACTAGGAGGTAAGCTTTATAAGTGCCAGTTGTGACTGTAGCAGACTCACACACATTCTGATTTTCAAACTCAGTACTAGTAAGGAACTGAAGTAATTTAGTGAAGAAAAACTGATGCAATAAAAATGCTGCACATATTTTAGAATGATCACCACAACTTTGAAAAAGGCCTCACGTCCAGTCAGATTGGAGGAAGTCCATTTTATGTTGATGGCATCACTGATGAGTTTGACTTAATAGTGGATGGCAGCAACTGCATATTTTGTACACATAGGGTTACCAGGGTTACCAGCCATTGCAGAATCAGTTTCATTTTTTCCAGTCAAGAAAAAGCTGTCAAATTTGAAGAAAATGCCTCAAAACATGGAAAAAGTTGTGCAATTTAATTTGATCGAAAGAGAAAGTGTTTGGCGGGTTGTATTTTGTCACATTTTGAAACAGGGTATCCAGCATCTGAAGATTTGTCAAATGGGGAATTAGGTCAAAGTAATTATTCTGGGAATTTTGGAATTTCATCAAGGAAAAATTAGGGAAGATTGTTTTTGTGAAATGCTGGGAGCCATACTATGCTATATACTTTATGTATGTGTTATACACTACAGTCTAATTATAAACTCTCAGTACAGTGTAAGGTTAATGTCAGGGTGAAAATTTTATTTTTTTTTCATGCTCTATTCAAATGTTTCGGAAAATGTCCCCCCCCCCCCCAAAAAAAAAAGGAAAAATAATGAAGAAAAATAGATTACAGGAGCTCTGTCAGGGCTCAAAAAGGCTATTTTTACATAAGATTTTTGTTGGAAATTATTTAAGAGGAGAGGAAGAATTTTTGTTATGTTTGGTGTATTTTGCCCTCCTAACATCTCTCTGGGGGAGATTTTGGCTACTGCAGGGGTAAATCTACTGTCATCTTCTATTTTGTACACTGATTACCTTCCTAAGCTTACATTAAATAAACTGATGAAATAAATGCATGTTTACTGTATGTCTCTATAAGTTTTACAGAGGTATAGTGAGGCAGCTGACTTAATGCTGTAATTTTGAAAAATCCTCTGCGTGATTGTGGTGTTCGTTCGTTTGTTGTTGGGGATAGTGGGTCAGGTGAAATACAGTGGCTTAAAACAAGTTCAAACTCCCAAGATACCTTACCCCTGTCAAATACAAAAGGTATCATACCTGGTCCAAATAAATTGGCAGCTGGCTGTTTTCACACCATACATGGTTCATTATGTTAAACAGTGGTGATATGCCTGAGCGTTTGCATAATTCTTCCTACATTAAAGTCTGGTATCATAAGCCACCTTTTTATCTGTACCTACCAGTGGCGATATATTTTTGAATGTTTGCATAATCCCTCCTACAGTGAGGCTGCTGTCATAAGCCACACCTTTATCTGTTCCTACAGCATTTATGTTTTCTCTGAAAATCTGGTCTCGGCCTTTTTTTTTTTTACTTTTTAAGCACATTGCTTCTAGGTAGATTGAACAATGACATAAATAGACAACATGAGCTAACAGTTATTATGAAAATTATCAGTGAACATTAAATCTTGCAAATTCGTCCAATTGTTAATTAATAGATAGAATAAATGTTGGAAGAATACTTAAAATGCATAAAATTGAACTATGAAGTATAGTTATAGGTAAAAGTATAAATCTCTCTGATAGGCCCTGAACAATTTATTTTGAATATGTGCTGCTCATTACAAGAGTTCAAAAGAGAGGTGCATTTCAGGATTTCTGTGACATGGCATTACTGGACCATGGAAAAGTTAGGTAGTGGATTCTATGTTTTCACTGTGTATGTAAACCTTTTTGGTTTCGATGATAAGAGAAACCTATGCATTCATGATGGCGTGTGTGTGTATGTATGTGTGTGTGTACGTGTGTGTGTGGGTGTGTGTGAACTTGTCTTCCTATCAGACCGAGGACCTGAACAATGGATTTGAGGTCCTCTGAAGGAAATTCAATAGATTTGTCAAGTCCTCGAAAGTTTGAACAATAGAGAGTCTATTGTCAAGGTTAGGGTTTAGGAAGTAAACACAAAGGAAATAACAAAGAGGTCCTCGGATTGTATGTAAAATCGACTTGTGTGTGTGTGTGTGTGTGTGTATGTGTGTGTGTTTGTGACACTTTGCTCGTTAACACGATATCTCAAGAAGGGAAACTCTGACAGTTCTCAAACTTGGTACATAGATGCTCCATATTGAGAGGAAGAACCCTATTGTTTTTGGTGGGGGTCAAAGGTCACCTGGGGTCACCGGGGGTCAAACTCTGAAAACCTTGTTAACACAATATCTTGAGGTAGGAAGCTTGGATGAATTTCATACTTTGTATGTAGATGCGTTATGGTATGAGGAAGAACCCTATCATTTTTGGTGGAGGTGAAAGGTCATCTGGGGTCACCCGTGGTCATACCCTGAAAACTTCGTTAACACGATATCTCAAGAAGGGAAGCTCTGACAGTTCTCAAACTTGGTACATAGATGCCCCATATTGAGAGGAAGAACCCTATTGTTTTTTGGTGGGGGTCAAAGGTCACCTGGGGTCCCTGGAGGTCAAACTCTGAAAACCTTGTTAACACAATATCTTGAGGTAGGAAGCTTGGATGAATTTCATACTTCATATGTAGATGCGTTATGGTATGAGGAAGAACCCTATCATTTTTGGTGGAGGTGAAAGGTCATCTGGGGTCACCGGGGGTCATACCCTGAAAACTTTGTTAACACGATATCTCAAGAAGGGAAGCTCTGACAGTACTCAAACTTGGTACATAGATGCCCTATATTAAGAGGAAGAATCCTTTCGTTTTTGGTGGGGGTCAAAGGTCACCTGGGGTCACAGGGGGTCAAACTTTGAAAACCTTGTTAACACAATATCTCGAGGTAGGAAGCCTGGATGAATTTCATACTTTGTACGTAGATGCGTTATGGTAAGAGGAAGAACCCTATCATTTTTGGTGGAGGTGAAAGGTCATCTGGGGTCACTGGGGATCAAACCCTGAAAATCTTGTTAACACAATATCTTGAGTTACAAAGCTTGGATGAATTTCATACTTTATATGTAAATGGGTTATGGTAAGAGGAAGAGCCCTATTTCTTTTGGTGGAGGTCAAAGGTCATTTGGGGTCACCAGGGGTCAGACCCTGAAAACCTTGTTAACCTGCTATCTCCAGGTAGGAAGCTTAGATAAATTTCATACTTTGTTTGTAGATGCCTTATAGGTAGAGAAAGAACCCTATTATTTTTGGTGGGGTTCAAAGGCCATCTGGGGTCACCGGGGGTGAAACCCTGAAAACCTGGTTAACACAATATCTCAAGGTAGGAAGCTTGAATAAGTTTCATACTTTGTATGTAGATGTGTTATAGTAAGAGGAAGAATCCTATCATTTTTGGTGGAGGTCAAAGTTCATTTGGGGTCACGGGGGTTAAACTCTGAAAAACTTGTTAACACGATATCTCCAGGTAGGAAGCTTAGATAGATTTCATACGTAGTATGTAGATGCATTATAGTGAGAAGATGAATCCTATTGTTTTTAGTGGAGGTCAAAGGTCATCTGGGGTCACCAGAGGTCAATGTCTGAAAACCTTGTCAAGACGATATCTCCAGGTAGGAAGCTTGAATAGATTTCATACTTGGTAAATTGATGTGTTATAGTGAGAAGATGTACCCCATTGTTTTTGGTGGAGTTGAAAGGTCATCTAGGGTCACCAGGGGTCAAACACTGAAAACCTTGTTGACACAGTTTCTCAAGGGAGAAAGCTTGGATAGATTTTATACTTAGTATGTGGATGTGTTATGGTGAAAAGATGGACCCTATTGTTTTTTGGTGGAGGTCAAAGGTCATCTAGGGTCACCAGAAGTAAAAAAAGCAAAATTTCCCAAGAATTCCCAAGACTAAATAGGAATACAAAACTGTATTTTTCCAACATGTTAAGATAGCATTTGACCATTGACTGAAAGATATGGGACATCATATGGCTTTATATGGAATAGAACATATATCATCGAAACCTCAATGCATTTTTGCATTCTGGTTAAACCTTTTTCAGGAGTAACATACAAGAAAATGTTGAGCTTATCCGCCTCCAAAGAGAACTACAAGAAAAGATGGCAAAGATGACAGCTGTAGAAGCACAGTGTTCAGCATTAGAGGAAGTAAGTAAGGGGTGGGGCTAGAAATGACTTACTGGGTCAGATGGTGGAAGTTGGAGAAACACCAGCAATGATTACAAAAATTTGAATGATTTACTGTTCTTAGTCCTAGTTAATTGTATTATAGCCAGCATTGAATTATTGGCAATTATTTGGTATTGCTGTAGCCAAAAAATTTACACAAAAATAATTCTTCACAGCAACATTTACTTCCATGTAGCAATTTTTGCCTCATTTTGTGGTCACATCATTCTGTTGGAATTCATTTTATTGATTGGCAGTCAAAGTGCATCTTGTGTTTACATTTCAAGAATTGCATTGCATATACAAGGAAGTGTGTCACATTTTGAAATGGAGTACAGGCTATTTTGAATACTGGCCAAGATAATACCGGCATTGGCATTAGAAGCTGTGATGCTTTACAATCAGGAGATTTGGAGTTCATTTACCAATCAGGTCATCCCAAGGTGTCTTTGCATTTAACAGCAATCTACAATTGTTACTTATTTCTGAAATTCTAAATTAGAGAGGCTCCCAATTTTAGTTAAATTACCAAATGGGAAGCCACACTATGTGAGGTTGCATCCATAAAGCCTTAAGAGCAGAGGTGGAGAACCTTTTGCATTTTGATGTTTACAAAATCATTTGCAGACCAAACAAAGTTGTAACACATGATTAGTTCCTGGTGCTTGCTACAATGAGCTGATAGTGTGAGATGTTGTGTTGTTGGCATTTGTACTTGTAGTAGGATTATGTACAGTGCATTTGCATTAGTAAAGTATTTGGCAAATGGAAAGCAGATTTCCTGGTGAGTTAAAAATATAGTTATTTCGTGACTTTAAGAAATTACATTTTCAAATTGTCCCATAGGCAGTATCAAATGTTCTTGAGGGATGTATATGGCTCGCGGACCAGAGTTTTCCTATCCCTGCTTAAGAGGTTTTCCCAATGTTGTATTTGCTTTATAGTAAATGCACTCAAGTCTTGAATTAGTTTGTATGTTAAGTAAGATGCTAAATTCATCATCCTATTTTGATTCTTGTCAGTGTTTTAAGTCATGTGGAAACTGACTTGTCTGTTGTACTTTGATATAATTTCTCTCATAAAAAAAAAATTGAAATGAAAGGGTCGCTTGATGGATGATATTTTCCTGTGTGAGGGTTTTCCAACCCATTTATGATGGATTTAAAGGGACTGTAGCATCACCTTAAGCATATTAAGGAACTTCCAGGTATTCCTTCACACTTAAGGACTGCACTTCAATTGACAAATGCAATGATTGGTCTGTGATGACTCGTGCAGATCCATGAATGTTTCAGGTTCCAAGTTTCAAGTGTGATGAAGTGTAGTCCATTGCACTGACAAATCACACACAGTAAGGTACTCTACAGAATATGGCCTTCCAGTAATTAACACTCTTTCAGCCATTTAAACTCACTACAGGCTGCTTTGTGTGGGAGGTACATTATACGTTTTCTCTTTGAAATTGGAGGAGGTGCTAAAAGGAAACTTAAGAGAAGTTTAACCATGTAGGATGAGATCAGTGGCCCCTCCGTACTGTCAGAGTTCTTTCTGATTCACTTTTCTAGAATCTCAATACCATTAAAACCAGCCATGATGCAGTCTTAGCAGAGATGGAAGAGTTAAACAAACAACTTCATGAAGAGCAAGGGAAGGTGTTTAGTCTGACTGGAGAATTAAAGCAGACAGCCTCGTTAGAGAGGACCATTCAAGAGGTATACCTTTACTTTGGGAAATATTCTAACCTTTGACCCAGGAAATGATGTGACAGAGTGACTTTGTCCCCCTTTTGGCATACTGACGAATAGGCAAAACTTATCTTTGGCATACTGACAAATCGTGTGTGCATTTTCAACAGCACATTTGTCACTCTGCCAATTACAAAAAAAGGGGACTAATAATCATTTTTACTTCTCAAGAGTTATTTGAGTTTGACACTTTAAAAAAGACTGTACAATCTTGATGGAGAGAATTCTAGGCTTAGAAAGGTTTTGATATTGTGAAAGAGTGAGTTTTTGACATGTGGAGAAGATGAAAGAGCAAGTTTAATATTAACTTGTTACAAACTGGAAATGGATATAACTTTATTATTTGGAGTACAATCAGATCAGTAGCCACTATGAGAGGAGGGATATAGCAATGAATTTATCAGGGCCAGGTCAGTTCTCCAATTGGACATTCTGAATGGTTGACTAGGGGGAGGAGTTTAGGTTGATTAATAGTGTGTTGCAGACAAATGTATAATTTCAGAGGGCTTGTACATAAATGATGGTATACTTTAGCAAAATTAAGTTATCTTGGCATTTTATGTATTTGTGTGGAGGATCCCTAATTTGTCATTAGATGTTTCACTTAGTTAGGGACTCTTTTTGCACCTTTCGCTTGGCTTCACACCACTGTCCAACCAACCATGACCTGTCTGTGAAATGAATGTCACTTGGGCATGAAATAGGTCCTGTAGCAGATCATTGCCTAATTACAGTTGGTTGTCTTGCAGGAAAAAGTTAATTTACAGTTTGTTGGGTTTGTGAACACAGGGTACAAGAAGATAAGAGCAAAGTATTTCTATCCAGTATTATAATTTCTTGACCAGAGTAGATGGTACCCCCAGAGTAACGTATCGGAGGATGCTGAAGAGAAGTTGAGTATCAGCTGAAGTATGGCAGGGTCGTAATTAATCCTGCTTTGAAGATTGAATGAAGTGATTACTTAAACTGTAAAGCAGTGCAGAAATTACCCATCAGATTTCTTTCTTTTTTTTTTTTTGGAACAGCATTCTGTTTCCTTTTTATGTGACAATGTTGGACAAATATGGGCAGGCCAAACTACTGGAAAGAGTATATTCTAGGGCAGTCTCCCCCCCCCCCCCCCGAAAAAAAAAAAAAAAGTGTGCTCCTTTCCGCATTTTTTTTTTTTTTTGCACTTGCTATGATTTCACCTACATATGTTTATAATTGATTTACTAAAGTGACCCTTGAAACACTCTCTTTGCAACTCTTAATTTCTCCAGCTGTCTGCAAGCCAGAGTGAAGTGTTTCTGCTACTGTTACTGAATATTGACTTTTGTTGATCCCTGAAAAGTTGTGCCATAAATAAATGATTTGACTAAATTCTTAAGAAAATGACAATGGGTTTCCTTTTCATTGAACAGCTCAATGATAGAGTGCATGATGTTGAGAGAGAAAAAGAAATTTTAAGAGAAGCAAATGAAAAACTGCTCAACAGGTGAGAACTTGCAATTAAAGTAAATTGATTAATTGTAAAAGATATTAATGATTTATTAAGTGCCAACACTGTGATAATGCAGTTTGATTCCCTTACAAAGTATAAGAACTACAAAAATGGTGAAAGTTTAAAAAGGACACAAAGTCAAGAAAACTGGGTGATTAAAGCTTGCTTAAAAAATGTGGTCTTATGCAAATAGGTTTTTAAATGACAGAACAAAGTTTGAGATCAAGTGGAAGTGAATTCCAGAGGGTGAAGACTACCCACAAAGACAACTTGCTGCTTGTGTAATATGATGAAAAAGGAGAGACAAATAAATGGAAAGAAGAATGAAAGGAGGATTGATTGTTCAGTCCCTCACTCCTTGAAAGTAGGCAAGACGATCATACCATTATTAAAATGGTTTAAATTACTTTAAACGAATTCTGTATGTCACAGGTTGTCAGTGAAAATTATGTAAAATTCTTACCAGCTACCATTCTGATGGCAGCATTTTGAATCCTTTGTAATTTATAGGTAATAAAATTTAAACAAACTTACGACATTGATTGCACTACTGGGTGCAATAAATAGGCTTTTATAGTTTGAGAAACTCAATATCTTTATAGGTTTCTATAGCAAAGACTGGAACAAGTATCATTATAGCAAAGTGTGAAAACTTTATGGCTCAAAAGTCCTTTGGCAGTAAATTTCACGAATCTATGTGGAATCACTGATCATGGCAACTTCGTTAGACTGAAAGTGAAAATTTATAATAATAGGGAAGTTTTGTTGCTGCGTCTGTTGGTAGACTGTAAAACAAAGTTAAAACATTTTCAACATCAGAGACTTGGCTTGTGGTATCTGTATTTAAAAATTGAAATCTTTCGGAAATCAGCCCGGTTGCCGGGATGGTTTTACAGGAAGGGTTGCTTTCTGTTGGAATGGAATTCAAAGTAGAATAAATTTGTAAAATTTGAATTATTTGTCTGAGTATGAATGCTGTCCAGAGGGTGGGGATGTCTATATGGGAGATTACAATTGAGAAAGTTTTGAACATTCAAGGATTCTAGATACTAAGAGGTGCAGCATTTTTTTAATTTTGAAGTTAATGTTTGCCCAAGAATTAGCCTGAGCAGAACTGTATATCTGGGAAAGGGGGAGGGGGTGGGTCATAGAAAAAGAATCTCCACACTACTGTTCTTTTGGATATTAAGTTGAATTGTCTCATACGTGTTTTATATAAAGTAGAAAGAATTTGCTCTGTCCTTTTGTTGGTGTAGAAAAAGAAAAATCAAGAAAGAGATCATGACGTTGGACTGATACAGTGGCTTCAGTCAGTTTGCTTTCCTTCTTTCTAGTTTCCAAAATATCAGAAGGACTAAAATATTTTTAAATCACAATTTGTTGCATCATGTCAGTCATTCATCTTTCATTGAATAATCCTGATATCTGTTTCTATGTGTAGTGCATTTGATGCAGAAAGAGAACGGCAGTACAGAGCCAATGAGAAGCAGTTGAAATTACAGATTGCACAACTGGAGGCCACGCTGAAGGGAGATCTGAATGATAAAAACTCATTGCTTGACAAACTGAATGAAGAGAGAGGTATTAGCCAGTTGTAGCAGTCAGATTTAAATATTTAACATTCTGTTTTTTTTATCTGAGTTTTGAGTTCATGCTGTGACTGTAGTTATGTTTGTTGTCAGTCTGCACACCTGATGAAAACTTTGGAAATGTCCTTTGTGGAGTCCTTTTCTTCCACTTCAAGGAAAAGTTTGAAGTAGTTCAGGCTGTCAAGTGACTCCTTCTTATTCTACTGTCTCCTTATTTTTTCTTCAGTATTGTACTTTATCCTACTTTCCCTTCTTTATACCACTCTTTTGAAGCAGAAATGCATAAAATGTAATACTAGATTGAAAAATATCCAAAATAGTCAATATGATATTGTGAAGATAGGTGATTAAAGATGAATGGAAGCCAGCAAAAGTCCTACATTTTTCTAACTTTTGGTCCACAAAATCCTACTTTTGTCCTATTTTGTTGAAGATACTATTCCTACTTTAATTCTCCTACTTTTTCTCCTGGTTTCATTTGAAAGCCTGATAGTCTTAAAATAGTTGTCTACTATTAAGTCACTCATCATCTATGTTGTCAAGATAGTGAATCCCAGTAAACTGTTTCTGTGGTTAGTTTCTTCTTGGATACATTGCAGTGTAGAGTGCTATATAAATTCTCTGTGGGAATCCTAATGGCAATATTTTTGCAGGACGTTTATCTTGATCTTGAATGTTGTTAAGTGGTGAAACAGTTTGAAATCTCACTACTAACTCCTACCAACCCATTCATTACTTCTCTCTTAGCTATAATACAATATTGCATTGAAAGGTACCCCTGCTTTCATTAAAGCAAAATGGGAAAGATAAACTGACATTGTGAATAACCCTACCAACTTGTTGTTTGTCAGCAAGTCAGTGAGTTGTTCAGATAAGTTTGGGAGTCAGTTCAATTTTTCAGGGTAGTTAAAACGGTGCAAGGTGGTATTTGATAGGATGTGATGGCATGGTAGAGTGATGGTAAGGTTGTGGATGACAGATTAATATACATTCAGGTCTGGCATAAAATTTAATTTCTGAATTCAGGTCAAGAAATGTTCCAGGTGGCATTAAAAGCAATACAGCTCTGTAAATAAACTGGAAGGTTATAGTGAGGCTGGTTTTTGGTTTTAATGATAAGAGAAACCTATGCGTTTGTGATGGCGTGTGTGTGTATGTTTGTGACACTTTTCTTGTTAACATGATATCTCAAGAACGGAAACTCTGAGGGTTCTCAAACTTGGTACACAGATGTTCCATATTAAGAGGAAGAACCCTATTGTTTTTGGTGGGGTCAAAGGTCATCTGGGGTCACCAGACGTCAAACTCGGAAAACCTTATTAACACGATATCTCAAGATAGGAAGCTTGGATAAATTTCATACTTAGTATGTAGATGCATTTTGGTAAGAGGAAGAATGCTATTGTTTTGATGGAGGTCAAAGGTCATCTGGGGTCACTGGGGTCACTGGGGTCAAACACTGAAAACTTTGTCAACACGATATCTCAAGATAGGATGCTTTAATAAATTTCATACTTAGTTTGTAGATGTGTTATGGTAAGAGGAAGAACCCTAATTTTTTGGTGGAGGTCAAAAGGTCATTTGGGTTCAGCGGGGGTCAAACACTGAAAACCTTGTTAACATGATATCCCCATGTAGGAAGCTTGAATAGATTTCATACGTAGTATGTAGATGCGTTATAGTAAGAGGAAAAATTCTGTTGTTTTTAGTGGAGGTCAAAGGTCATCTGGGGTCACCGGGGTCAAACCATGAAGACCTTGTTAACACATTATCTCAAGATAGCTAACTTGGATAGATTTCATATTTAGTATGTGGATGCATTATGGTAAGGGAAAGAATGCTATTGTTTTTGGTGGAGGTCAAAGATAATTTGGGGTCACCAGGGGTCAAACCTTGAAAAAATTTTTAACACAATATCTCAAGCTAGAAAGCTTGGATTGATTTCATACTTAGTATGTAGATGCTTTATGGTTAGAAAATGAACCCTATCATTTTTGGTGGATGTCAAAGTCATCTGGGGTTACAGGGGGTCAAACACTGAAAACCATGTTAACACGATATCTCCAGGTAGGAAGCTTGGATAGATTTCATACTTAGTATGTGGATGTGTTATGGTGTGAAGATTGAAATTATCATTTTTGGTGGAGGTCAAACGTCATCTGGGGTCACCAGGGTTCAAACATTGAAAATCTTGTTAACACAATATCTCCAGATAGGAAGCTTAGATAGATTTCATACGTAGTATGTGGATGGGTTATGGTGCGAAGATGAATGCTGTTTGTTTTTGGTGGAGGTCAAAGGTCATCTGAGGTCACTGGGGGTCAAACACTGAAAACCTTATTTACACAATATGTCCAGGTAGGAAGCTTGGATAGATTTCATACTTAGTATGTGGATGTGTTATGGTGAAAAGATGGATGCTTTTGTTTAAGTAGGAGGTCAAAGGTCATCATGGGTCACAGGGGTCAAAAAGCAAACTTTCACAAGAATTCCCAAGATCATCATCTTGAGTCATCAGAGGTCAAAATGCAGACTTTCCCAGGAATTCCCAAGATTAAATATGAACCTAAAATTATTTTTCCAACATGTTAAGATAGCACTTGACCAGTGACTGAAAGATCTGGGACATCATGGCATTATTTGAATAGAACATATATCATGGAAACCTCAATGCATTTTTGCATTCTGGTTCATACAGAAGTATTAGTAGTATATGCAGCTGAACTGACCTTTCAAGTAGAAAGAATCCAAAGTCAATCCAAGTTGTTGAAATGGCAAGCTACCTGACTTGAAGTTGTAATTTGGAAGCCATATGCTTACTTTCTGCACATTTATGGTCACTTTAATAGCATCATAAAGAAACTGCCATTCACAGCCAGTGGCCCCGTGGATGTCAGTTTAAATTGCATGACTAAGATACAAAATTTCCAACATTCACTCCAGATGAGTTTGAGAAGACCCAGAAGGAGAACCGAGAGTTACAGGTAAAGTACTACCAGGTTCGGCAACAGCTGGAGGAGCTTCAGGAAAAGATGAGATTCTTTACCAAAGAATCTGCTCTTGACTGGCAGGAGTTGGAGGAAGCCCTCATTTTGGTCAAGGTAGGCATAGTTCTTATAGTAGTGGTTTAGTGGTGGTAGTGGAATGGTTGTGGAAAGGTGAACAAGGAGTTGATAGTGAATTAGTGGTAGTAGCTGTGAACCCGTCATAATGGTACTCGGGATAATGGTGCTGCCAGTACTTGCATTTACAGTGGTGATTGGTGTGATGATAGAGGTGACAATGATAGCATTTATGGCAGTGATAGTGTTTAATAGTGACAATGATAGTGGTGGAGTGGTGGGAGTAGTGGTGATGACGTAGTAGTTGTAAAGGTCCTGGTGGTAGTGATGGTTGAACTGATGAGGATATGGTGCAGGTGATATTTGTAAGGATAGTAATAAAGCTCTGTTTCTGGTCAGAGGTGAAATGTTTCTTTTAAAGTTTGTACAAAATTTTTTAAATGTGTATGAAAGAAGATCTAGCATGTTCATTCTATTGCAGTTGTGTTGGTTACGCTATGTTTGATAGCAGATGATGATGTTCCAAGGTGAATTCAGTCTTGTTCCCTGAAGTATCTTTGTGGTTTGCAATATCAAATTCTTATCACTTTTCTTCATCTACAGAAACGAAAGGACAGAGGAAATGAGAATTTGGAATTTTTGGAGAAAGTGGAAGAAGAAGTCAACAAAGGTAAGAGTTGAGAAGAGTGTGTTGTGGCTGAAGTTGAAAAGTTGAAAAAGTGAGTTGAAAGAGAGGTAAAAAAAGAATGAAGAATTAAGCTGGATGAGTTGATCATTGTTTGTTACATCACCTGTGATCTGTTTTGTTAGTGATTCGGAAAGTAAATTTGGTGCACACCTTTGATGGACCAGACCCATCTTGGTGGACCAAAGTTCATTTGACCACCATGATATGTTCCTTCACATGTAGTCTAGTTGTTTTCCATAGTTTGCTGAATGACAGTTAAGACCAACGTAAAAGTGAAACATGTGCTTAAAGGTGGCAGAAAATTGTCATGTGGTTTTATGAGATGATTTACTCCTTTTTCCACTGCACCTCCATGCAGGAAAGAACTTAGAAGTCTTTCTATCATTGGTGAGTTTATTTTCCTTTTGACCAGACCTGAAATTACAACTTGGCCAGCTCCAAGCTGATCATGCTGAGACAGTGAATGAGCTGGAGAAGACGAGAAATATGTTGCTGCTACAGTACAAGATAAATAAAGATTACCAACAAGAGGTTGAGGAGTCAAGTAGGAGGATGGAGGACTACCAAACAGAGTATGAAAGTAAGCTGCAGGAGTATGCTCAGCTGCTGGATATTAGAGCAGCTAGGATAAAGGTGAGACACAAAGTTATGGCCAGGAAATTGAAAGGGACCAAGGAGAGGGCGGGGAGGGGGGGGGGCAGAAGATATCAGAAACCTTTCTAGCCTCTACACACATTTTATACATTGGCAGCTACACTTACAGTTACTAATTTATTTCCATGTAATTTGCTACACACTACATCCCAGCCATTCCTTTGAGTTGGTTTGTGCATTACTTGAGATGTGTCAGAAAATGGTGTACAACTTATTGCATGGAAAACGTATGGACATAGGATAAAGTGCAGCACTACCGCATCATAACTTTGCAATGTGTCTTGGAAATATAAAGATTTAAACTTTCTCTGTCTGCCATCTAAGTCCATTGCTTACTTAAAATTTGTAGCAGTGAATTGTTACAGTACTTCCTTAACATGATGGGTACATGCTACACAGTAGCATTCCATTACTTTAAAGTATATTGAACAGTTAACTTACAAATAAACTTTATGGATCAGGGGCAGGGCAGGAATCCCTCACATCTCTTTGGCTTAAAACTTGAGGTGAGAGGTGGGATAAGATTAGTAGGTAGGCAGAGTGATAGATTATTGGTGATTGGTAGAATAAAGGGAATAAGAAGTACCTCCTACTTCATTTTCAAACATGGGTGTCATCACACAGATCTCATCTTATTCCTAATTTTAATTCCTTTTTAATTCCTTATTATTATTATTATATATTTTAATCTGTTGTATAAAGTGGGTTTGCTTAAAAACCTTTTTGATCATGTTTGATTGACTTACAGAAACTTGAGAATCAACTGAGAGATGTTGCATATGGAACTAAACAATACAAACTGGTAGAACCATCAGAAGTAAGTGTATAGGATCATTATAAAGATGAAGGAAAAGATCTATGGATATTCATGAGTTGTTAAATATCTGGAGGATCATCAAGTTTTTTAACTGGTGTGTTAATTCTTTCCTAAGCTAAAAGCTTTGGATTTTACATCGTTTTGGTGCTGTCCAGCAAGGTCTTACCAATGCTAATCAGAAGTTGCCCTGACTGAAAGCATTGGCTATTTTTATATATGAATAGTAAATGCATTTACAGTGTTACAAAATGGTAGAAGGAGTTTGAAAAACAAACTTGTAGTGCACCATAGGGGTACAGAAGCGCTTGTATAATTCAGAAGAAAATCTTAAAACGTGAAGGATAATAAATAGGAAGACAAAATTGCAGAAAGGTTATTACCTGGTATTACAACACTTTCAGAACTTCCTTTTTGTAGACATGTGATGCATTTAATGTAGGTATTTCAAAAGTCTTTGTAAAGACATTTTGAAATCTGTTGCAAAAGTAGTTTGCAAGTGTGATTTCGAAGGTTTTTGCAATAAAACCGTAACCAGTATTCCAAAAATTAATGGTAAGGGCTTCTTCATCAGCATTACAAAACATTTTGAAAGAGCATATGGCTTTTCATACCTAGAGCACAATTTTATTGTGACTGATGTATAAGCCGGAAGGTTCGTATTGTTTTAGTGTTGGAGGATATCCCACAGAAACTAACTTGGATTGTAGCTTAATTGTGACTCCTCTCACTTGTGAATGCAATACTAATAATGTAGCACATAAAACTGTGGTGTTATATGACCCTTTATGTAAATAAAGTAGCTCAACTGTGCATCTTCCAGTTTATAGATTAGACTGATTTGTTGTTTCACTTTCTCTTTCTGCAAAGGATGACATTGTCGATGAAATAGATGAAACAATTAAACTTGAAAGAGGACAAAACCTCTTGGAACTCCATGTAGAGAAGGTGAGTCCAAGTTTGGGAGGGGACAGGATGTCACATGTCTACTCTCAAAGGAAGGGGAAAAGTATAAAAAAGAAATGTGACAGTATTAAACAAGGATATTACATTGTTTTTCCTTGGTATTTTTGATGTGAAGAGTCATGTGATTAGGTGGGTTTTGTAGGTCCTTGTAGCTGATGTACAGTAGAAATTTTGGGATAGCAAATGTAACAGAATTCGGAGAATATTTGCTATGTTCCTCCTAGACAAGGTGGTACTGTGAACAGTGAAAGAGGTTTTTGGACCAGAAAATTTTTATGATCTTTTCTGAGTTATTGCTGCTTGGTCAAAAACTTTCTTGAAATTATTGATATGATGCTTATATATATTAATAGGTAAAGACCTGGAAGCAATTGTAGGATTATAAATATGGTTGTTATCATTGGCCAGAAATAGAGGTACAATGCTTCATGTCTGCAACAACTTTTAATTGGTTATTTAGACAAAGTACAGTGACCTTTACTAGCAAACACTGGGAAAGTTCAAGTTGTACTGTTCTGTAGATTATGTATGAGATGATATTCAGTAAAAGTAGTTGTGCAATGGGAATGGATCTTTGAGTTTGAAATTTTCAAATTTATTAGGATTTCACCTTCTAAAATGAACTAACAGACAAAACAATTTCTCTGCATAAACTTTCAGTAGCCCTTGGAAACCTGTGGTATGTATAAAAGTGTGACAAAAATTAAGAGCACAAAGTAATGGTTTTATACATGACAGCTGTATGGAGGTCACCTTGAAGACAGTAGTATCTTTTTCTGCCATATAAGTCTTTTAAGCCCGGGTCACACCACCACGACTGCATGCGACTCTCCGTTGTTGACAATTTGCACAAATCATAGACATTCTGATGCACCAACTGCATCCAGCTACGATTGAACATGTTCAATTGGACCGACGGCTTGTGACACAAGGGAACTCTAGTTGTGGAACCGGTCACACTACCATGACCACAGCTGACGCGGTGGGTGGTCGCCGTCGTGTCATGGGTTGTCATGGCAGTGTGACCCGGGCTTTAGTCCAAGAAGATTTGATATCTTAACCAGAACCAGTTATAACCAGAATACTTAAATCAGTTAACAAGTACAGCTATCACTATATCTAAGGGTCATTATTTCTGCCTTGGAAGGCCATTATTTTACCAAGCTTAGCAACCACAACTGTGCAGGAACCTTGTTGGGTGGCTAGCCAGCCAACTATAAATTTAGATCAGACTTGGATTCTTTTCAATTGCATCTGAAGTTCAGATGGGAAACCCTTAAGGTTGATTAATACTTCAGTATAGGGCTGTAAAGCTATGAAAATTGAACATTGTCCAAATCTGAGGTATCTCCCGAAGGGCAAGGTATGACCATTCATGGCTCTTATAGCTTTATAGCATGTGAAAATTTGGAAGAATGAACTGGCCGTGGATTGTCTTGGATTGAAAACTCACCTTACTTGGGTGTGGCTGGGTATCAAAGCCTGTACCTGCTAGCTTCTATTGATTCATTACTTTAAATGGTACCACCTCTGTTTGCTTGTTAATAGCCTGAGATCTTAAATTATTTAGTACTTCACAGTACTTAATATTGCACTGGTATTAAATTTTGAAATCTACTGAATTGCTACAGACATCGATGCTTTTGTGAATAGCACATTTTTAGGAACCCACATAGCATTTTACTGTGGAGTATACTGACAGATTGTCCACCTTTCTAAACCTCTAGGTGACCTTTACTCAAGAAGCCCTACGTGTCTTTGGTGATGATGAACCTAGTACATTTGTCACATATGAGTTTTTCGAACATGAAATTCAGGCAACTCCAGTTTTGAAAGGCAATCAGTGAGTCGTTTGTTTCTCATTTTGTCTTTACATTTCCAAGGTGTTTGATGTTTTTATTTGATGATATTATCTGACAATCTAATATTGTTTCTGTGAGGACAGAAGCAGTAAGTCGATGTTACTGTTCTTTGAAGCATAGTCTGAACCTGTTACATCTCACTTTCGTATCAAGTACCTTTTGTCACATTTCCCAACACAGAAATTTACATCACAGGTAAACCAAGGAGTTGTGCTGTATGTGTTGAGCAGTTCATCAATCAAAATTTTGTTAAATGAGTAAAAGACAGTCGAAAACCTTTTATACTTTATTGCTATATGAAGACTTATTTTACCAGTATGAAGTTAAAAGAGGGCTTTAAGCTCAAGTTTTAGTTTAAATACTTAAAGGGATACTTGATAAAAGCTTTTGATCAAAATGTGCATCCAGCTTCTATCTGTAGTTCTCAATATATTAGCAGATGAGGTAATTACCTCATCTGCAAGTATCTTGAGAACTGCAAATAGAAGCTTATCATATTTGATCTCTAAGTGAACTTTACAACCTTGCATTAATCAGTACTGTTCTACAGCCTGTTTTCTCTTACATAATCTTTAACATGCTTGCATCAATGAATACACAAGGTAGAGGCTTGGGAATTTTGCAAACTTTATGTTCCCCATGGAACATTCATATCCCTTCCTATTTCAAGGTCAGAAAGTTGACTGGAAAAACAGAAAACAAAGCATTTCGCATCAGTGTGCAGGGATGACATCACCTTCTGCTTGCTTCAAGTTCACTCTAGTTACAGGTGCCTCAGGAACCACACACACATAATCAAGTGAAAATTTCACCGGAAGATGTTGATTTAGTGCCTCTTGATCAAATCAAAAATCAATTTTTCTCTTGAAACCTTCCTTTAGGTGTTTTTTTTTATAATTATTAGAACACAGGATATTTTTTTCCCTCTTTGTTTTCGTAAAGATATTTACCATTATCCTTGTATATCTTTCCTCAGACCCCACTTTAACTTCACCTCACAGTATAAGGTCACAGTGGATGACTTTTTCCTTCATTATCTGATGAAGGGAGCCACCACTCTTGAACTCCACCAAGCCATTGGGACAGAGTTTAGGACAATTGCTGCGTGCCAACTGAAATTTAGAGAACTATTGGATAAGCCCAAAGGAAGGGTCACAGGCAATGTGACACTATTAGGTAATTATTGTAGGATATTTTTCAATATTAAAACAATGTTAGAGGGAGAGATGGAGATTACAAAGAATGACCCCTGCCCACTTAGTACACCCCCTCCCTTATGTCATGTAGAAGTAGAACCAGCCCTTGTTGTGGTTAGCTATAAAAGTTTTATTTATGGTGTGTATAACACATTTGCTATACTGCAAGTGAAAAGGAACTGCAGGTGTATTTGTTTATAAGGAATTGTGCTAATTCAAAATATAGGTTGCCAGTGGAAATATTTGGGAAGCACTTATCTACTTGACCATATATTGGAAGTTTATCAGTGCTCACCTGATTTTGAAAGCAAAGGAAGAAAGGGGATGTATGCCAATTCTTGTGGTTTTTTGAAAAGGCATTTATTCCTATACATTATCATAAATAAAGGTGAAATTTATTGGTTTTAGCTTTTGGATCTTACTGGTTGTTGTGTAGCATATGCTAGTGTCAGGCTGATCATATACACCCCTGTAATCCAAGGTGCAATTTTATTAAGAAAAATGTAGAATACTCATGTTTATAAAGTGAAAAGTGTAGGTCAATTCAAGGAGGAACAAGTTATCTGTTTTCAAGTTCAGTGATTGTACAGTTATATGTGCTTGTTTTCTCACCAGGTGTTGAATCTAGCCACACAGGTGTTAACTTTGGAAACTTAGAATTCTGGGTACGCTTAAGAGTTCCTATGGAGCAAGCATTGAGACTATTTAGGGTGAGTTTGGAGCCTTAAGGGTACATTATATCAGATTTGATAATTTTTGAGCTGTTTAAGATAATTTACTTGTTGGTTTTGAATTGTTTTGAGAAGTTAGTTATATTGTACAGTAGACCCTTCAGACATATCCTTGGGGCTTTGTTGAAAACCATTACACATTCAGTTATATATTTGTCACACTCCATACAGAATCGTAAAATCCATTTGCCATTCAAGCACACTTTAACAAATGAAAAGCAATGCACGTTTGGCTGATCAGTTGTTTCTGCCCAGAGGTGCTTCATTTTGATATACAAGCAACTTTAACACTTGACAACTGATCGTATTGGCAAGTTAGATCGTGAAGAACAAGTACTCATGAGAAAAACCCTGTGCTCCTCCACTGTGCACGCAGGAAAGATATAATTGTTTACAGCACCACATATCACACTCCCACCTAGCAGTGACAGATCCAGATTATTATTTTTTTTTTTTGGGGGGGGGGGGGCTTCTCCTCTGTACACACATGAAAGATATGATGGTTTACAGCACCACGCATCACAATCCTTCCTTAGCAGTGATAGATCCAGTTTTCAGGGGTGGCCACGGGGGGCTGCTCCTAGTGGGTGCTTTGAGACAAGACCAAAGCAAACCTCAGCTCTTCCTCAGAAAGGTCAACATCCCATATGTCCTGTATATTGAAGGACATGTCACTCCAAAATCCAACTTGTCGTTACAGTTCTGTGTCTGCCATGCACAGGGTATGTGGTTGAAGGGGATGACCAATCCATCTCATTGAGGAGCAGCCAACTTTTTCTTTTAATAATAATAATAATAATGATGATGATGATGATGATGATGATGATGATGATGATGATGATGATGATGATGATGATGATGATGGTGGTGGTGGTGGTGGTGGTGGTACATTGGACTTATATAGTGCCAAATCAGGAACAAAAACGTAGCTGCTCTAGGCGCTTGACAAAAAATCAGACAACATTTTAATTACATTCAAAGGAACAAGTAAAGAAATGAGTCTTGAGGTTACGCTTAAATGCAGAGAGATCAGTGCAGAATGGGATATGGTCAGGTAACTGCTGTTTTACTGGCTAAATCACCCAAAGACATGATAAAATTTGCTCCATAGCATAATATTTGCTTCTGATTGGGTAGTGGGCCCAAGATTTTAAGGAAATACCCAGGTCCAGATGGAAACATCCATGCTCTGGCCATCTTGGGTTTCCTGGCATCAGATCATTGGCCTGTTTTGCTATGAAATTGTGAGGAATGTGTAACAATCTCGAAAGGATTAAAAGCTCCAAGGAAAAGTACAATTGATATTATAGAAGGGACCTAAGCTCTAACATTTCAGTACTATATAACAGAAGTCTAGTGAGTGACTATTAAATTTTAGGGTACCAAATAGTACTAAGTAGATGTCAAATCTGAGGTTTCCTTTATTTCTCAACAGGAAAGAGTGAAAGCTCTGGGATACATGTCTTCCAATCAAAAAGCCACCCAACAGGCTTTAGCAAGTATTGACCAGGCAGAAGATGGGGGCACTCTTCCTGAAAGGGAAGCAGTGAATGAACTAGTCATCAAGATAATCAGGTGCAACAATGTGAAGGCAAGAATGGAAGGTATAGTATGACTGGAATTACGTTTTTTTTTCAGTAAACCTTGTTAAGACCATGTGAACGGGGTGGGGTTTGAAGGGGTGGGACTAAAAGATATGGATTTTGGGGCACTGATCTCCTGTAGGATGGAGGAGAAGAAGAGGTGGTTGGAGTGCAGACCTTGCATGGAATAGGTCTCAGTGTGAAATCCTGGTTTAATCACCTGACAATATTCTAGGTACTAAATTCCTTATTCAACCAAGATGTTCACAATAATGCTGAGGAGGTTACAAACAGCAGTGAATTAAAAAAGAGTCTGTGGTTGTCCCACTTGGGTAATGTTCACTTCAGGTCTTGTTTCTTTCAGGTTGCTTGACACTTTTGGGCAGTGGTGAAAAGCAAGGGCCCTCCACCCCTTCTCACCCCTTCTCCCCCTTCCCAGCCTTTGGGAAAGTGACTTAAGACTGAGAATTCACTCTAGTCAGCCTCATGAGTAGGATCGGGAGCACTTAGACAAAATCTTGAATCTTATCTGACTGGTGTTCATCCAAGATCAGTTTCTTATAAAATCCTTGATGAGCCCAAGTGAGTGACTTCCTAAGTTGAATTAACTAAAGTAACTATTTTTAAGTGCCTCACACTGAGAAGTGATGCATGCTTTTATTCTTCTTATTATCATAGCAGAAGTGACATATTCAGTGATTTCACTGACACGGGCACCCGCATCAATGACGCACAACTTTTCATTTTGACACACAGAAACAAAACCTCTTGGGTCAAACTGACGCACAGCTTTTTCGTCCCAACAATCAGTAATGATAAGGCAATTTTGCCAATACATTCATTGTGCAAATTAATTCACAAAATGTAGCACTTTCCAGTTCCCATATTGATTATTGACAGATTGCATATCATGTCTTACAAGAAAAAGATAGTGGAAAAGCATCACAAATATAGAAAATAAACAAAAAACAGGAATAAAGTTTGTTGTATTAAACTCAAATTTATTTTGACCCCTTCTCTTTTAAATTTGACTCTTGTAAATTTATTTTGAAGGGTCTGTGACTCCTGAAAAAAAAATGCTGAGTGAAAACCCTGCATATTGTTGCAAAGGCATGACTTTCTAATAGTGTCTGTAAATCTTTTGAGTAAAATATCCTTCAAGGAGTAATATTTTCCGTGAAATATTATATGTTAACCCTTTCCCCTCCAAGGTTTAAGACTTAGTTAGGGTAAAACATTCTAAGTTTCATTCTGAAATTTGCTTTTCCCCAATCCAGGAAAAAATTTTAATTTGAGAATTTTATAACATGAATCAATGGCTAGTTGAAAGATGTAATGAAAAGATCACGTATGTCAGTATTGGATTTCATAACAGTGTACTATGTATTTGTAACATAAATTAAAAAAATTAAGACATAAAGTGTGGATTTTCAGGGTTTTCTGAGACTGTGAAAGTCATGGAAAAGTATTTTCACTTTCCACGACTGGAAAATACATCTAATTTTTTAAAAAGTCTGTAGCCTCTTTTACATAAATGCACTATGCAGTGCATATCATGACTGCTTTTTGCATTGCAAGGAAGTGCATATAATTATTGAATTTCATGAACAGTCATAAAAAGGGCATGGAAAAGTCTTAAAATTTTGTTATATTTAAGGTACAAGAACCTTGTAAGAGGTAATCACAACTTGAGTTTTAATCAACCTGTGAAAATTTTATGCTTGGTTCTTCATAAACTGTGTTCTACAGGTATGCAGCCCAATCCTTACGCTGTTTATCGTTTCTTTGATTGTAATGATCACGATACTACCATTGTGACAAGCAGCAACTCACCAGAGTTTAATGATGTGCAAGTGTACCCAGTCCCAGTTACTGTTGACCTAGACAGGTACCTCAGGAAGGAGGTAAGTGAAACTGCCCAGTCGTAGAGGAGTAGGTAAAAGTCTAAAGGTAATCCTCAGTGCTCAGGACATCGTAGGAGGATCTACAGGTCACATCTGTATGACTTTTTTGAAAGAGTACCCTGAAGGCAGATAATCATTGTCCTAAATACACTTGCATAAACCTCCATAAACTTTTTAAGTGGTCACTGTATTTTGGTTGAAATGAAAGGTTGGCAAATTTACTCTATACCGTAACATGTAACAAGAGCTGCACTGATTGGTCAATGGCACATGCAGACCATTGAGATGTAGATGACTGCTACACAGTAGAATGGCTGTACAGAGAGACAACCAATTTAGGTTGTCAAATTCCAAGAGGGTATAAAGTAGGTTGTTTGGAAAGAGTCAACAAGCTACTGAAGTGTCGCAAGCTAGGGAAAATTGACTTGGGCCATGAAACTCCTCAGCAGGAGGTGCGTAGACAGCTGTTAGAAACTGGAGGGGGGGGGGAGGTCTACAAGTTTTAGGAGACTGAACAATTGGGCCTGAGGAAATTAGCATTTCAGGATGGTGGTCATGAGTTGACCCAGTTTACCAGGATAGAAAGGTAAGGAACAGTTAAAAAATGAAGTGGCCTGTGGTGAAGTTATTTAACAACACAGTCAAAATGTATTCTGGATCAGAGTTTGACAAACTGTGGGCTAGTATAAAGGGTTGGTTCAGAAACTATTTAGTGAATTAGTGAATGGTGAGAATTTCCCAAAAAGTTTGAAAGTTAAAGTATTTTATGGAAGTTCATCAAAGGACATATGTTTTACAACCATAAATAGCAAGTATTGCACATACAATGAGCACTGACTGTTATGTTATATATGTAGTGCTAAACATGATGAAATATTTCAATAAAACTTTATAGGCAGCTGTTCTACTGCTTCGTCAAGGTGATTTACACTTCACATGACTGGGTTGCCAATAAAAACGATTGTGGATCCCTTGCCCACAGGTAGTTTTAAGTCATCTGTTTAACATTTTACTTTTACATTGAACTGTTGAGAAATGTACTTTGGTAATATAAGTATGGTTCCTGCATTTTGCAAATAATGTTTCTTTGACATGATCTTTCCCATAGCTTTAAAATAATGCATTTAATACATATTTCAGTGCCCCCTTAAATGTTTTAATTTTGTTTCCTCTTCCCACTTTGTAATATCTGTCCTTTGCCTTTGTTCAATCCAGAGCCTGGAGGTGTTCGTGTTTGATGACAATGACCCTGAACAAACAGCTTACCTGGGGATTGCCAGAATACCTCTCATCAGTCTGGCACATGATAAGCCAATCAGAGGAACCTTTGAACTCAAACAGGTACTGATTGGTAAATATGCATATGCATCAAATGCTATGTCTGAATATATTGACCAGCGTATTGTATTATGACCAATTAGATGTACCGATGAAGGCAAACAGGTATTGATTTTTATGTAAAAGCATGCATCATTATCATACTTGAATATTGACAAGCCTATTGTATCAGGACCATTTCTGAAGAAAGCTTTGATTTATTTACATTCAGACATCATGAATATGTATAATTATCATATCTGAATATTTACTAGATATTGTATCCCCAGTCATACACATGGTGAACCCATCAGTTGAACATAAAAAGGTACCTGTATATTATATTATAAATTTCATGAATATATGCTTTTGTAAGCATACTTGCTGTTGTATCGTAATTGGACTGGGAGTTCAATTATCACCTGTACCAGTGAAAGATGCTGGCTTTTTCTTCAACCTCTTTGTAGTTCTTTGATGGTTGCAAAAAAGCTTGTTATGTCACAAGTTTGTTTTATTATTACCAGTTTACTGTGTGGCATATGCTAGTTTGCCTGTGATTCTAGAGAGAGATAAGTTTTTCTGAATGATAATTGAGTTTTAAGGCCTTTGTAAATCTGTGTGCAAATGATATAAATGCTTTTCTGCCTTTTGGTTAAGAAGTTGAGGCAGGGTACACTCCTCTGAGATATTTTGATCCCTTGACCATGGCTGTTGGGACTTTTGAAAGATGAGAAAGGTTAGCAACATGTATGGTTTTTTTTCTGTATTTGCTTAAGTTGGACAGTAGTAGGTTTAAAACATTTCTTTGTCAATAATTTCATTTTCCAGGGATCTGGTGAAACTAATGGTAATATTGATGTATTCCTCAAGTGGCAAAGAACCTACCTAGCACCACAGGGTATATCCACTGGAACTGCTAAGAAGGTAATTATTGATACAAGTAAGAAGAAAGATTTGGTGGTGTTGTGGTAATCTGCATATTTTGTGTGAATATGCATAATTTGCTGTGGAAGATATTATGCCAGGAAATGGTTGGGAAATATTTACATATTGTGAAACAGAAGCAAAAGCATGGACTTAAGGTTCCCTGACAAATGTGAAATTTGTCCATCTCATGGGCTGGATGGAGAAAGAATTGAGTAAGAAGTTGCTCATGCCAAATTGTTTATGCACTGATTTCACACTTTCACAGGTGGTATTCAAACAACTGACTTCACAATTTGCAAAGATGTTTTACAGAACTGCAGTAAATGCACTGACCCATTCATTTTTGATTACTATGTAGTTTTCCCCATCTTGAGCAAATAGCATCCGATTCTTTTGTATTGTTGAAAAAAAGCACTAGTGGTCTACTAATATGCACAAGGTATTGCTAACATTATACTGTGCATGTAGCATAATGAGCCACAACATGTGTTGCTATGGTTTTTTACGTTAAAGGAAGGGTTTAAGAAAAAAATAGTTTTGATATAAAAAGAGGAACCAAATCTAAGCATTCTGGTGAAATTTCCATCCAGTTCCAATGTGTAGTTCTCCAAATACCAACAAATGGAGGTACAACATTTTAGACTTGAAGTGAGCTTGAAGCAAACAGTTGTTACATCATCTCCTCACACTGATGAGTAATGCTTTGTTTCCTTTGCTTTTTCAGTCTGTTGTTTTGACCTTGAAGGTGATAGGAATATGAGCTCTCCATGGGGAATTTAAAGTTTGTAAAACTTCAGTGCCTTGCATGCATTCACATTCTGATAACATGAGACTATGAAGGAGAAAATTGGTTGTAAAGTTTAAAACAAAAGAGACCTTAGTAATGTGAGGTTGTGATGCCACATTTGCTTGCTTCAAGTTCACTTGGGGTTGAAAGTGTGACAAGTTCATCTGCTAATATCGTCAGAACAACACATGGGACTTTGATGAAAATTCACCAGAATGTTAACATTTAGTCTCGCCTCTATCATATCAAAACCTGATTTAATTGTAAACCCTTCCTGTAAGACAGCCTAAAGCTTGGATAAAGTTTTGCCTAAAATTCACACACATTTCCTACTAACAATATGGGCCAAGGAAGATACACCGTGTAAAATCCAACTTGATTTAACTGTTGTGCATAATTGATTTCTTTGAATTCATCCCCATGCCTTTGCAAGAGATACAGGATTAAATTGTGACTTCAATGCGATAACGATTAACTAAAAGTTAAAAAAGTGTTCCTAGGTTTGGGAATTCGAATTGTCTGAAGTTTCTTGTCAAAACAAAATAATTAAGGACTAAGTCTAGTTCACAAGTTTTCAATTAAAAGTTATAGTAAACCTTTGCGAAAGAAACATTTGGATTTCCTAGTAAGGTTTTTAGATGTACAGTAGAACTTTGTCAAGACAGGGTACTACAGTAGCGTTGTCTTGGACCATGCCACAGCTGCTAACTTACTGAAGTCATTTGAATCCAAAGAATAACCAGTGAAGAGCTAGGTACAGCATTCTCAGAGCTGAAAGGTCTAGGTATAATAAGAGTTTGTAGTTACACAAGATAATGACAAATACATCCTGAAGAATCACAAATGCTTACATATGACTTACTTTCCCAGATGAATTATTTTGTGTTGACAGGCTTTGAGAATTCTTTTTCATTTCTTGTCTGTTGGGCAAGCTGGTCTCGTAGTCTACTTATCCGCATGAATATCTGCTTGTCCAGTTGGAATCTGCCTAATAGCCTTTGAACTCGTTGTTGCTTTGACTTTGCTAAGGTACTTGCCCAACAGGAGATGATATTGAGCAGTGCACTTGCCCGAGTGATTTTCCTCTTGCCACTGACTCTCGAGAGGGGGATTTGTAGAGCCCTGTGTGTTGAGTCCTAGGAATGGGCACTTTGGTATGACAAAGTCTTGGATTCATTATGTGTAGAGTTTGGCATTCCTGAGTATAGCTTAACACAATCACAACTGCCATAAGATTTTTTGCACCATAATTACCAGCCACATATGTTTGGATGCACAAAATTATGTCTATAATATTTGAAATTGTATTTCTCCTTGTCTTTTAGAACATACCAAGCCCTGCCTTGAAGGCAACCAAACAAGGTCAAAAGAGCACACCCTCTACTCCTAAACATGTTGTAATAGCTTCATCAAAGGACATCAACAAAACTCCCAAGACAGATATCCTTCACAGAAAGCCCCCATCTGGTCCTGTAGCTACCTCTACCCCAAAAGACAGCATGAGGCATGAACCTGCTTTACCAAAAGTGGTTGTGGAAGAAACAGATGGCAAAGAAGTAAGACTTGAATATTTATTAATGATTAATGACTTTCATTCATAATGTACCAGTATGTAGGCAATTTAAACAGAGGCATGACATATATCACCCTTACTTAGTCCAGATAACATCTCCATGAGACAATGCCTCCAGGCATTTAAAAGCAAGTGCAAATAGTGTCCCATTGCTAATATATATTTGTTATTCTTGGATCTTTGAATCTGCTATCTTGATCTTGAAAAAGTCTTGAATTTCATTATCTCAAAAGTGTGGGAATCTTGTTTCTTTTTTTGATTATTTATTTTTTATGGTGGTATCTGGAAAGGATGTAGCACTCCAAAGTTTTATTACTCCTTTTGTTAGGGAAGTGTGCATATTCCTTTATCCAAAATATAACTCTTGACAAGACTTCATTATTTTCTTGCTTCAGGAAATTCATCCTAAACCTACTACTGATGTAATACCTGTCCCAGCACCAGAAACAGAACCCTCAGAGATTTCTGCCTCCCCAGCCCCGGAAGAGGTAAGTCTGGTTAAGCAAAGATGTATCATAGACTATTTTATGAGTGTTTAAAAGTTGTTACATTCACCCCAACTTGACTCTATAGCACACTACCCTCCCGCTTCCTGTATCCAAATTCTTGGGGTTACATTTATGCTACTTGCTGAATTCCTACAAGATTACTTGTAGGTCTGGGGATCATCCAGTTTTTGTTATCATTTTCACAAGAGTACAAAAGGTGCATTGGGGGAGGGGGTTGGTCAAAGATCCATGCATACTTTTTCAAGTGTAATAAATGAAATGATAGTTTTTTGCAGACAAACCATTTCACACACTTTTAAACCAAGTTTGTAATAGGCGACGGGTGTCCAAAGAATGGTATGTTTGTACTCTTGTTAAAGAGATGACAAAAATGGAAAATGCTTACTTGTATGCAATACTCTTGTACTAATATATCATGAAAAATTTTTTACAGATGATATATGGAAAATTTAAGCTTTTAGCATATGTTTCAATATGGGGCTGGTGCAGCTACTTTATTCCCTAAAAGTCTATGGGCAAGTAAAAAAATCACAACCATTGTGAATGACATGTTCATTTTGTAAATACTCTTGTTCTGTAACCTGAGCAGGTGTTTGAATGTATTTCCCAAGTCAAAAGTTTCAGTGGTAAAGCACAAGTAGCATTGTCAGTGTAGGGTGATAGTTAAGGTAAGATGGGCTGGTAGTCAGAATTTGGTTGGTTGAAGAGGGGGGGTGTTACACCACACTAGTCCAATGACTCTGAACTCACTGTCAGATCATAAAGCCCTCCCTATGGTTGTAGCATCAAAGGACCCTTCCTAGGGAATTTCTTTGCGATGAGAATTGCAGATCAGGAGGGCAGGAAACCATGTGGAAATATTTAGGAATGTTTCTTATGTTGGAGTCATGGGGTGTTGAGTCCCTCTACCCCCCCTCCCCCTTGCGGCTACATGTTTAACTTAAAAAAAAGCTTGAGAAAGAAATAATTATGAAAATATTAACACACTTTATCTTTTCAACATGTTTTTATTTGGGTGAAAAAAAGGAACCAATTAAAGGACCACAGAAAGCGGAAGAAGAGGGTGCTAGACTGGTTGAAGATGAGCTTAAGGCCATAGCAGGAGAGGAAGACAAAAAGGATGAGGATTCCCAGGGAACTTATGACATTGAGGGCAGTGAAAATGGAGACAATGGCCAAGTGGATGAGGTATAGCCTAAAAAGTACATGAAATACACAAAAAGTAACATGACTTTTAATTGAGAATATTTTTATCTTAATTGCTGAAGGTATTGGGGATGGTGTGAGGTGTAGGAAGAAAAAGGATCTTGTCTGTGCCTTGCCTCTTGTGGTACTGTGTGAATCTGTATCAATCTTTCCATTTTGAGCATGTGATACTACAAAGGGGATAACATATGTTTTATGGTAAAGTTGTTAGTGTTGTTTTTATGAAGGATGAATTCTTAATTGTTTTGCTAGTGTAGGACATTCTTTTTGTACTTTCGCAACAGTAATTTATACTTTTTACACTCTACTTGATTCTTTTCTTCATTTAATATATGATGAGCTATGATTCTTTCTAAGTGTTTTGACCTTGGAAGAAGATGAAAGAGTACATGTTGAAATGGGTGTGGTCTTATAAAAATTGGCATAGTTTTGTAATTGTCGTAAGTTTTTCCTTCAGTCCCAGTTGAATAGGGTATATGTATGAAAAGGAAAATACTGACACAGTCAGTTAAGGACTGTTTCTTTCACTTGATTAAAATGTGCTAGTTTTAAGTTGCCCCTTTTTGCCTCAACCTAAACTGCTGAACCAAATACAGACATCAAGGATTTATTGGGTTTCTTTATAGCAAATGGTAACCAAAAACTAATCGGACATTGAGTTTTATTACTATTGTTATCCTACCCCCTGGCCCTGTCTCTAATAGACTAAAGGTATCCAGTCTGGCCTCTTTCAGGCTTTGATATTTACTGGCATCCAGATAAAAGTAATTAGTTTTGAAGCAGTTCTTAAGGTCAAGTTTGGGAACTTGTAACTTCATGAAGGTTATTTCAATTGGGAAAACTGTAGATTACTTTTGGATGAAAAACCTTCCTAATGAAAAACTTCCCCATTTGTAAGAGTCATTGCTTCAAATGCAACCATAAACGTGACCAAATTCCTCGTGGTTGGTTATGATATATTTGGTTTTCTCAGGTGGAGAGTGAATTGAGAAGACTTGCTGATGGAGAAGAGGGCAAAGAAGGTGAGGAAGAAGATATGCAAGAAGAAACAGCAGAGCAGGAGGATGGAGAAAGATTAGAGGACCTGGTGGCCCAGGAACTAAGGGACCAATTTGGAGAGACCACAGTTGGTCCTGGAGCAGTAACTGGGAAGACAGGGGCCTACAATGATACCATGTTTGAGGAGGAACCAATTGAGGAGGAAGATGAAGAAGATGATGATGAGGGTAGGTGACTCAGGTGCAGGACTGGAGTCAGGGACTCAATGACCAATGAATAATACTACTCATACGTCTCATGACTCAAATTTTACTTGAGTCACAAAGTACAGTGTTCTTGATTTGAAAACTGTGATGCAATCAACATGAAGAATTTAAGCTCAGCTTTCACCTTTAATCTGGACTGGATTCTGACTGTATGAAGCCAAAATGATTTATAACTCATATAAGATTGGAGTCAGGTTTACTTTTAAGCTCTGCACTACCCATGCCTTTCATTAAGGAAAATTCTCTTTTTTGTTCTTGTTTTCCCGATTTCATAGGTGAAGATTCCTCAATTGCAGAAGAAGTTGATATTCCCGTAGCAGAGGAGAAGGATGAGGAGAGGGACTCAGCTACAGGGGGATCTGAGTTAGGGGTAGAGGACAGGGGGGGATCAAGTGATAGTGAAGTTGTTATGACACCAACAGTTAGACCGCAATCAAGTGTAGCAGTAAGTGATTATTGATCAATGAGATTTGTTTCCCTTTAAAATATATTTCCTCTGTAAAAAATGTCACTGGCTGTATCCATTCATTGGTTGCAGAATGTCTGTGATAACTCCAAGAGGAATTATGATAATGATTTGTGAAATCATTAGAGAATTGCTAATGTATGAGAAAGTGTTTCATCAATGAATTGGTTAAATGAGCATGGGTTATGTTCTTTGTTTGCATGATATATGGTATGGCTTTGGTTAGATACTGCATTTTAAATGGTACCTGTTGGGTGAGTGATAAAAGAAAGGCTGTGGTAGGTTCAGATCATATTTTGATGTAGGTTAGGCATTCATGGACCTCTCCAACTTTGGTTTTATCAGAGAAAACATCTGATTAAAAGGTAGTGTTCCCAAATATAATAATAGCAATAACTGTACTTAAGAACTCTGACTGAATGGCTTAGTGGTAGGGCATTTTTCTTTCAGCCTGTTGGCAGTGGATTATACTGTAGTTGAGTTATATCAAATACTCAAAAAATGATACCTTTTGCCTTTTAGAGCAGTGCTTTACAAAAGAGATTGGAACAGGAATATAAAGTTATATATTGTATGACATTTTAAGTGTAAGTACCTCAATAGTATTCTGGCTGTAAAATAACCAGGGGCTTGAGAATGTTAACAAATGATGAAGTTGCAGAAAACTTGTCGCAAAACAGTTTGAGACTTGTCCTAGGTGTAAATTTGACCTAACTGCTGTTACTCTATGTCTAGTGTCAATGAAAGTGGCTTAACAGTAGAAATTGAAAGTTCTGATAAGACATATATAACATATATTGAATATTGTGTGAAAGCTTGATGTTGAGTAGCACTTTACTGTACATTTGATAGAGAAAAATAAAAGCATTTTACTTAACTGTATTTCTCTAGACCATATCCATGTAATAGCTGCATATTTTATTGTAGTTTTTATTTATCTTTTTCATTCTTTAATCTTTCAGACAGAGGATATAGTCATTGTATCTCTAAACCATCTCAGTTTAGAGCCTGGTCCCATCATTGACAATGAGAGCATTCAGAGGTTGTATGTAGAGTACCGTTTCTTGGGTGTCCCTGCTGAGGACACAGAGACCCCTTATTCCTTGCCTAAGCCTGCTCCTTACAACCACATTGCTTTCAATTTCAGGAGAGGTGAGGTTTTTTTCCTTCCTTAACTTGGATGTATTTTCGAGTCAATGCCAAGGTTTTGTTTTCTATTTAAATTTAAAGACCATTAAAAAAAATGACATTTTCAAGCAAACTAAAGTCAAAACTCAAAGGGAAGTGTGGTAATGAAGAACAGTTTGTGTTACCATGCATACATTGATTTCATGAACAGATCTGTTCAAATGACTGCTTTAAAATAAGTGCTTAATAATAAGCGTAGTGATAATTATTACCTCTAGGGACCCAAAAATGAAAATGGTACCACAAAAGTAACATGGATTTAAGTTTAAGTTTAATGTTTGGGGGTCAGGAAGCCAATTTGCTCATCGAGGACCCTATACCAGAGTGAGTGTGGATGAACACTGGCAAGATTCGCCTGCTCTTTTCAACTAGTGCTCAGAGGTTAGTGAGGCAGGTTTGTACTAATTGCGCCTAATCCTGCTCCAGGGACCACCATTTAATGTCACCATCTGACGGATGTGAGTGTATCCCCAGTCTTTAGCCATCTCCCACAGGCTGGGAGGGGTGGAGGTTCCTCACTCTGTACCACTCCTCGACAGCTGAGCTGAGCAAAGTTCACAACTTCCTGAATCAGCAACTTTCTGAAACAGACAATCAGATGCCCAATTAAAATTCACCAGTTTAGATCTCCTCAGCATCACTGTAAACAGCTATATTGAACACATGGGGTAAAGATTGGTAAGAAATTTAAGGCAAGATAAACCTTTTAATTAAGTTAAAAAATGAGAAAATGACTTAGAAATTATCTACAGTGTGATCAAACAGCACTTGAAGTAGTGTATGTGTGTGCACTCTAAATGACCATACTAGCGTGCTGTTATCGGCACCTTTCACTAGAAAAATACACCCTGGTGCAAAAAAGAAACATTTATGTATGAGAAGTTGAGTCACCATGGTTATGCTTCTTACAATGTTTTGTGTAATCTCTGTTTGTCCCTCTAAGCATTCTAAATGCTTGATATGGTTATTTGAAGATGGTCCCAACAATGTTTGTGTGGCTTGTTGCAATGCTAAAAGAAGATATTCTCTACTGTCTCAAAATGGACAATCTGTTTTACTGAAGTTCAAATGATCTACTTGCTTAACTGTTTTAAATTAAAGTAGTTTGACTGAATCAACTATTTAATTACCTCTGTTGTTGTAATATCTAGATCAGATTTTCACCATTCAATTTATACTTAAAATGAAAGATCCATTATTTAAAAGTACCTCTCTCTTCTTTCCTTCTTGATCTTCTTGATAAATTCTATAAAACGCTGCAGCTAATAGCATTAAAACAACTTAGTTTAGAAAGTAATTTTGTGCAAAACTTGGTCATTTCAGTTAAACAGGGAGCTTTCACATGCTGTGCTCTTTTAGTTTTTCATCTCTCTGCATGTATAGCATGATATCAGACCTATAATGAGGATGTGCTCATGCTCAAACTTTAGCACACTTGCCAGTACCTGTACTGGTGAGAATGGATTTGTACTTGTATTCATAGTTGTGGCAGTTCTAGCAGCTACAGTGCAGCATACTTGCAGAGAGTATGTACTTCTACTCATACTTTGCCACACTTGCCTGTACCTGGACTGTTGAGTATGGATTTGTACTTGTATTCATAGTTGTGGCAGTTCTAGCAGCTAGGGTGCAGCATACTTGCAGAGAGTATGTACTTCTACTCACACTTTGCCTCACTTGCCTGTACCTGTGCTAATGAGAATGGATTTGTACTTGTATTCATAGTTGTCACAGTTCTAGCAGCTACAGTGCAGCATACCTGCAGAGAGTATGTATTCCTACTCATATTTTGCCTCACTTGCCTGTACCTGTACTGGTGAGAATGGATTTGTACTTGTATTCATAGTTGTCACAGTTCTAGCAGCTAGGGTGCAGCATACTTGCAGAGAGTCAGAGAGTATGTACTTATACTCATACTTTGCCACACTTGCCTGTACCTGTACTGGTGAGAATGGATTTTGTACTTGTATTCATAGTTGTGGCAGTTCTAGCAGCTACAGTGCAGCATACTTGCAGAGAGTATGTACTTCTACTCATACTTTGCCACACTTGCCTGTACCTGTACTGGTGAGAATGGACTTGTACTTGTATTCATAGTTGTCACAGTTCTAGCAGCTACAGTGCAGCATACTTGCAGAGAGTATGTACTTCTACTCACACTTTTCCACACTTGCCTGTACCTGTACTGGTGAAGATGGAGTTGTACTTGTATTCATAGTCGTGGCAGTTCTAGCAGCTATGGTGCAGCATACTTGCAGAGAGTATGTACTCCTACTCACACTTTGCCACATTTGCCTGTACCTGTACTGGTGAGGATGGAGTTGTACTTGTATTCATAGTTGTCACAGTTCTAGCAGCTACAGTGCAGCATACTTGCAGAGAGTATGTACTCCTACTCACACTTTGCCACATTTGCCTGTACCTGTACTGGTGAGGATGGAGTTGTACTTCAACAGATTTCCAGAAATAGCTGTTCATGCTAATGAAAATTTTGTACTAATACTCATGAAAAAAGATGTGAGCACATACTTATATTCTTAACTAGATAAATAACACTCAAAGTCTTACTCCTGGTATTGCACTCATATTGCACTCATTCTACCAGGTTTCTAAGATGTACCTCTGGCATCATTCACACTTTCTGTGTCTATCTTTTGTCAGTCTTTCATGTCGATCCTGAAAATCACAAACTCCAGCGAGATTACTTGGCCTCATTCCTGATGGCTGATGACCCCAATGAAGGAAAGTAAGTCATTTTGTATAGAAAGCACTGTTTTGAGTATGTGAATATCGAATCTTTTTTTCTGCAAGCTTAGTGATTTTCCCCAACCTTCTCCAACCTTCACAGTTGAGATGATGTGAAAAAATATACACAGATATACATACTTAATTCTTATAGTCTCTGGAACATAAAACTTTGTTTAAATCTACACCCACTCCTTTTCACATTGTCTCTGTGAATCACCCATGGAATATTTTTTTGCATGGAGATTTCTAAGCATGATGATAGTAACAGCTTTTGGAAAGAAGAAACATCAATTGATTTTTGTTTTGAAAAACACCTTGAAAGGATTCTTGTGCTAACTGTATGAGTGTCCTTCATACCTTAGCTTGAAGAGTGTTCTGTGTAAGTCAATCTACTGTTTTGTTGAAATAAAAGCAGTGTTATGTTATACAACATCGTCGTCATGGTAAAATGAACACAAGCATTCTGTGTCGTGTATTATCCTTGAAGAATGTGCACCTGGAAAATTGATATTTACATGAACAACACTGCATCTAACAGTTTACTTGACCTGCTTATTCTGCACTGGTACCTAAGGCCCAAGTTTTCCGCTGGAATTTCTGAGGAATTGGTATAAGGAAGTGGAAAATGGAGTTTTGAAAAAGTTGCATAATCAGGAAATTACTATCAATAGAATTTTTATCTGAGTGGTTTTAACTAAAACAAGAATAAGTTATTAAAAAATATCGTAAAAAAGCATATTACCCTCTCTGTTATGTAAAAGTAAACCACAGAATCACTTAATAAAACCATGACGAAAAAGTCCCTCCACAACACCCTCTAATCGGGGTCGAAAGAGCAAGTATTTTTTGTACAACCACCGTAAGTATTTTGCAATACATGCAGCATTGTATTCCTGCATATCCTTTAAAAAATTAAAGTTTGATGTTTTATACAGCTTTTGAGGAACAATATGCACTTTGGAAGAGGCCCCAATTAAGACAGCAGAAGAAAACGGATTTTGTCAAAAAAAAAAAAAGCGGAATTCAGCATTTACAGAGCGGAAAACTTTAGGCCCTAACTGGTACCAATTCACTAAATACATTGTTAACTTGTTTCTTTTGCCTCGTATTTCATTAGACTACGTTTTACAGTTGTCAGTGAACCACCAGAGGATCGCCAAGACTTGGAATGTGAAGATGTGGGCTATTCATATGCTAACATGAGAAAGATTTTTGAAGGGAAGTTGGACATGGTTGATTCAGACATTGACAGTAAGTGACATTTGCATGACCTTAGAATATTAAATTTAGATTTATTATAATATTAAATTTAGATTTCTACCAACAAAGTGGAAATTTTTGAAGTGTTGCCTTAGGTTAGATATTCCTCTTATATCTGAATTTTTTTACATGGAAAAGTTCTACTTTGTTTCACAATATACTCTGTAATATAGATCTGTTGAATTTTTCAAGATACTGTTTCTGATGATGGTCAGAGTTTTGCTTTTGCTGTTCTAGAACATGAAGATCATATTATAAAATTTTAAAACCTTCTCAAAATCATGTAAGGTTCACCTTTTTCCTATTTTTTGTTTTAGTCTTTGATGCCAAGGATAACAGTTCTGTGATCGGAACACTCAATGTGACAGTTGAGAGCTATGCTGCACTAAAGGCAGTTCATCGTGATTTGCAGAGTGCTGGCATTGAAAACCTGTACTCATGAATTATGCATGCAGAAGCCTGTGTGATGCAGGAAGGCTGATGGTACTGTGGAGGGCTTGCACAGTCCTTTTCTTGTTTGCTCTCTTAGAATACTGCATCAAGGTTAACTGCAAAGACTGTGTCTTGAATATGCTGCCGAAGTCTTCATACATGTCCGTTGATTTATACTGTTTACAAATTTGATGATAACCAGTTCACACTGCTAGTGAGAACTTTTAACACCTGAAATCGTAGAAACAAAAATCAGCACACAAATAGTGTAAAAATAAGCCTTAAGGAACTGCTCAGCAGTCACTGGGATGCTGCCCTTCTCACCCCACCCTATTTTTTTTCAAATGAGAAACACAGCATGTCAAGCACTGTGCAATAAGATTGATATATTTCAGGGTCATATGTGAGAGCCCAAAATGAGTCAAATTTTGTACATCAAAGGAAGGTCAAAATTAAAGTTTGGCCTCTTGGAAACTTTTTAAATCCCTGTCCAGGCAACCAGTGTGGACACCATGATCAGAAATTGTGGCAAAATCCCTCTTGATCTCTTGTAAGGTTTTTTCACTGGAATAGATGGTGCACTCCTTTAATCTGCTAGCATTTCCCGGCCCTGCGAAACAGTCATCATGGTGGCTGTTGATTAAGGTTTCAAAGACAATGTATTTTCCAACAAGACTGTTTTTTGCTCTCATTTTAAAGTTCTTCACCTCGAGTGAAGAGCTATGCTGTGGCGTCCACATATACTATACTTGAATTTTCTTTGAGGAAATTGCAAACTTGTAAAAAGATTTTCTTACTTTTGTACATTTAAGTTAAAATGAATATGATTTTCATGTGTGAATATAAGATGTTATGCTCAAAGGTAATTGCAGGAAGTATTTTTCCAAGACGAATGGCTTCGGAAGTAGTTGTGTATAGATGTATATTTATTGAGAAACTGCCTTGATTGGTGTATCAGAAACTGTATTCTCACTGGAAGTAATCACCTTGAATTATAGCTTCCATGCAGATGTATGCCTGCTGGAATGCATCTAACCCTAAAAAATACAAATCTATAGGCTGTACTACAAAAGGTTCATTCAACATAATTTGGCCTTTGTCACCTTGGAGAACAAAGCAAAGTTACATTGTTGTATATTGAGGGGTTTTGTCATAGTGCAATAATATTGTATTTTGTGATGTGGTGACTGTTTAAGTTTCACTTTAACTTAATGAGTTTGTGTTAATGTTCAGTGTATGGACATGTTGTATTTGTGTACTAAGCAAATGTTTGTGTGTACTTAAGTACCTATTCTTACAAATGTTTACTTAAATGTATGTTCTTATGTAGGTAACATGTGTAAGTATGTAGCTATGAGTGTGTACTTAATCCATGTGAATGTGTACCGCATCATGTCACTTGTGTATGTACACTGGTATTTGAACATTGGTGTACTTCAGAAAGTGTGTGCATACTTTCACCATATCCTTTTACTTACATATATACAAGGGGACATTGAGAAGGGACATGGGGGCCTGAGGCCCTTCCAGAAATCATTTTGCAATGCAATCCGTACTTACCATTTTGAGATATACTTATATGTGCTGATGTTTGGCCAGATTTGCCATGTTATGTCCCTTCACAATGTCCCCTTGTATATGGTTTCCCCGTTTTGACAAGTGCTGGATCTTCTACAGCTATGCACTAATGGTATAAGGATGTGTATTATGACCGTGTATGCGAGTACTCATGTCATGTGTTTGCACATGCATCATACATCGATAGTTATGTCATGTGTGTTACCCTGCTCGAAATACACATGTATACCCTCATGGCACCTCAAACTAGGATCATGTACAGACAAAAGTTTGCTATGAAGTTCCATTTCTTTTCAAAATCTGATTGATACCTTGAGTGCAAATGTTTGAAAGGGTATTTTTCCCACATTTCAAAGAAATTTTATGGCACTTTTTGCATTTGTATAGAACAATACATCAATTCATTACTTATGAAGGTCATATTCTCTTGAATTGTTTTGGATGACAGTGATGGGCATCAATCATGGGGGAGGATAAAGTCCCTGAACACTCATATAGTTTTATCCATGTTCAAGCATTTGTGCCCCCTCCCCTTTCCAAACTATTTTAAGTGAAATCAGTGCTTCAGACCACGTCTTGAAATGGTCAGTTGAGCAGCTGAGATAAAAAACGTTGTAGGAACAATATAATAGTATATGTTAATGTTTTACATTACCTCTGTTTACATACCTTCTTTACCACTGTAACCAGAAGATTTTCTCATCCGAAACGGTCAAAACTGTATTTTTATGTGGTTGTTATATATTTTGTCAGAGCTAAGAATGTTGTGACCTCTTTTTTGGTTTCAAGATTCATTTAAAAGGAACTGTCATCAGAAACTCTGTTACTTATGAGTTTTGATAAGAAAGCATACACTACCTTGAGAGATGTTACCTTGAGATAAAAACACCTTGCAAGGAAGAACTCATGTGAGGCTTGTTTTTCTTTCCAATTTGCTATTGTTATTATCCTTGTTTTTGTCTGTTTATTTGTTTTTGTTTTCGGTTGCTGTTATGTAAAGGAAAACATTTTTCACACAGACTCGTGATACAATCTTTCTGCCTTGAATACAACTAGCAGTCTATAGAGGCAAATAGCACGTTCCCATAAAAGGGTTCATTATGAGAGCTTGCTCTTACACAAAAACACCGACGATGTGTTCCTGGCAGGAATATTTGAGAAAATTTCCGTGTTCTGGGGTCTTAGAATCAAGGCAGACAAATGTACAGCATTTTCATCAGTATCGAATGTAAGCTATAATCACGTCACAAGAAAACTCATGAAAATTCCCGTGTGTCAAAACTTCGAGGGAAGGTGGGGACATTGGGCTATCTGAGTCACTACCTGGATCGGCGTCTGTGATGAGGGGTGTTGGGATAGGAGGTAGAGGGAGTAGTTGTCATTGCAATAGACGTGGCACAGGAAAGATTTCATTTCATTCATTTAATTAATTTGGTTCTTCACAACATTTGATAGTAATTGAAGCAATGTACAGGAAAGTATAGACAGTATATAGCACCAAGACATTATGAAAGGAAGCTCTCTAAAAATCCAGAGGGCTTGTCGAGTAGGGTGCCCCCCCCCCCAAAAAAAAATAGTAAATTCAAAAAGGCCAGGGGCCAAACTTTACAATACCAAAACTTAACATGTAATCGATTATCCATAATCATACATCGTCGCAGTCCATCTTTGCCAAACCAGGGAGTTGCTATTTGACGGAACTCCCTGCTAAAACTATTAACATGCTTCCTCATCTGATAGTTCGTTCTACTTTATGTTGAAATAGGAATTTCGTCTAGACCCCAATCTGGAAAACTTGGGTCCAATTTCAGTGAAATTTCCTCTTGGTTTCTTTTTTTCCAACAATTTCAATTATTCCATTCAGTTCCGTACCCATGTTCTAATGGATTATGTCTTAAAAAGTTGGCAGATCTTGTCTGACATGTCTCTGCTATAGTGAGCTTCAATTGAATTCATTCAATCATTCCTCATACTGTTTATGTTTTGTCCCTCATTCCTGGTATCGTTCTTGTCATTCTCCTTTGTACGCTTTCTATTAAAATTGATTGCCTTTCTTTAAGTAAGGCCTCCATACTTGTACTGTCTGATCCAAGTGTGGTGTAAGAGAGACTTATACAAGTTTAGAAGCACATTCTTATTAAGGCTACAAAAATTTCTCATAATTCCTATTCCTTTGTTTGTTTCATCTACTCGATCTGCACATTGTTTACGATACCCCCCTAGTTTCATTGTTGTGTTTACATATACACCTAGGTCTTTCTCTTCTTCCCTCCTTTGTAAATACCTGCCATCCATAACATAGCTGCACCTCGGGCTGTTGTGTCCGAAGTGTAACACAGAGCAGGGAGCTGGAAGTCTTCCAGCTCCCTGCACAGAGTACTCATCTACATTAAACTTCTTTTTCCACATTTGTTATCCCTGATAGGGCCCAACCGCCCCGACAGTTGATCTATTTTCAGGGGCTGATGTAGGGTCCACTGAGTGCCAAAAGTACGAGTGAGCCGCGAAGCAGAGATGGGGTGAGGGTTCAGGAGGGGGTGTTGGGTGTTTTGATAACTTGGGGCGAGAATCCAAATGAATAGCTTCCAATGGGGAATGACCGGGAGAGGAGTAAAGGTATTACAAAAGGGGTAGGGGATTAATAAGGAGGTTCATAGTGCATATTTCTGCAAATGAACTTCATAACCTTTAATTAAATAAGCTTGTGTAATGAATGATATACTTCAAATTATGTAGGCTTACATCACGCTACAAATGTTGCTCATACAGGCGCGGATCCAGGATTTTGAGGAGGGGGGGGGGGGGCGCCCACACCGTCGGCCGAAAGCCGACGAGCGAACGCCAAAGGCGTGAAGCCACGGCGGGGGTTTGGGGGTCCTCCCCTCCAAAAAATTTGAATTCTTAGATGCGCTTAGATGCGATATCCCAGCATCTGGGAAGCATATTTTCCATATCTATTTGCTCATTTTTTCGGAGTAAAGAAATCGCTGGTCGAATAATCGTTGGTCATCGAAAAAAGGGGGCGTGCGCCTCCACCTGGATCCGCGCCTGTCATAATATTTCTTCATATAGTCACCTGTTGACGGTTGCAAATCTGAGATTGGACTTGCAGCTCTTTTATTCGGAAAATAGTTCTCGCTAGAATAATTGCATGCATTAGATAACGGTCATCAGTCATAAAGTGTAAACCGTGGCGACGCGAGCTGAAATTTCGCATAAGAATTTTTATGGAACCCGTGTACTTGGAAAAAATGGTTTGAAAACCCCCAAATGAGTTATTAGGGGTGGTATTAAACAAGGAATAGAACTGAAGATTAAAGCGCGCGGAGCACGCAAAAACTTTGGTACTTTGGGAAGGATTTACGAATATTTTGATAGTTTGAGACCGATTTGTGATACGAAATGAATGGCCATAGCCGAGTAGAATTTTTTCACTGCTAAGGAATAGGGTAGGGGTCCGGACGCTATGACTCCCTAGATCCTCCCATGTTTACTCTTAATGAGCAATTTTTGTTTTGTTTTGTTTAGGCCTATCCAAATTTTTAGGCACGCTTACAATTTCACACTTCAGATTTCCGGAAACACTGAATCAGGACACATATCATGCAACATATGCCCTTCAATGGCATACCGTAGTATAGTACGAAGGTTTTCTTCAAATTCTCTCCTCAACCCCCGCCCCCGTTGACCGTGGTTGGAGCTGTCGGGGTTTCGGATCGCTGATAGGGGCTTCGCCAGAGCATTTATCATGGGGGGGGGGGGGGGAGGGTGTGGTGCCGTATTTGCCGACTGAGAAGAAAGAAAGAAATGCCTACTGAAAGTGTTGATAAGAGATGGAGTTAGAGCTGAGAACCGTTAGTCCAACCGGTAGTGGTCCAACAGGGGTGCGCCAGGATTTGCCCAAGGGGGGGGGGGGTCAACGACCCGAAGCCTCGATAGTCCAGATGCCGTCGAGGGGTTGGTGAGGGGAGATTTGAAGATAACCTGTGTTCCATACCATGTCATTGCGCGGCATATATTGCATAAAATTTTGAATATACCGTACTAGAGGAAATAGTTCCGCCCGATTTAAGGTTTTTCCCGAAATCTAAACTGTGAAATTGCAAAGCGCGCGAAGCGCGCGAAACTTTTGGGTAAGCTTACACTAAAAAGAATCTGTACTTATTTAAAGCTTATATAGGTCAACCATGTGGCGTACCCAGGATGTGTAACATATGCCACCTTTGGAAGTAAAATTTGTGTTAAAACATTTACGTTTTTTAGATCCTGAAAAAATGGCATCCGTGAGGGGGACATGGCCCAATGGCCTCCCCCCCCCTCGCGTACGCCACTGAGGTCAACTGTCCAGGCAGTTGGGCCCTATCGGGCAAAACTTACATTGTCTTACATTGTACTTCCCTCTTCGAGTTACTAGTCAGACTCAAGAGAACATTAACCTAGGCGAAATGAGATGAGATTCCCGGCATTTACATAAAACGATAGATTCTACTTAAGTTACTTGAAAAGATGGAAATGGCTTGTTCTATATTCAGCTATTAGTAACGAAACTGAGGAAGAGTGGGCAAAGCATACCGAAAATTTGAGGAAATGACCCTTTTGAAAGATAAAACAAGTAAACCGACCATGGGTGGCGACAGAATTTTCCCGACATGGGGCCGGGCCATGCAAGCGACCCCAAGTTCCGACAGCATGTCGAAGGGGTGAGAAAGGATATGAAGGAGCCTAACTATCCCATGCCATTGCAGAGTACCGCATATTTAGCATTATATCACTTAATATGTCAAGAGCCGAGTTACGCACTGATACTGTTCTTTTGAGTCTGAATCGTGAAATTGCAAAGGGCGCGAAAATTTTTGATAGGCTGACACAAAACATGTTATCATTAAGAACAAAGAAAGAAACATAAAAACTGTAAGGGTTGTAGACTGTATCGGGGACAACATACATTGTGTCGAAACCACCTGGACTACCTGATGAAATAGCCACCTTTGCTCCGTGAGTCGCTCACCAACTGACCGTATACAGCATGACACACACTAGAGAACGGCAACTAGGCTTTGCGATATGGGATGAAATTTACGACCTCTACATAGCCAGCTTTGTACCCTGCCTATTTCTTGGTAAGGTTGACAGGACTATGCTATCTAACTATGTGGAATGGAACTACTGAAGAAACTGGAGTGACATTATAGAGCGGGTAGTGCGTCGAAAGTTTTGGGTTCTGATAACAAAAATTGTCCTCTTTCTTTCACTTCTTTCCCTCATGTTTCCTTCATTTTGCCGACTGGTGCAGAATTTACCTACTCAATGCCAGAAACCACATGAACGATGAACTCCTTAGTATACAATGATACTGAAAAGCCCTATGTAGCTTTTTTTGCCGACAGAATATGTTTCAAGTTTCAAAAAGTGTTGTTTACTGGCTTTGAAAATATTATAATAAACGTTGTCTACAAATGCATTCCAATCTCCTGTCTTCCGTCTGCACCAGCCCCTTTCTCTTGCCCTGCTTTGTCCCTCCCTCCCCTGTCCTTTTCTCTGTTCGCTCGGTCTTACTTTCTCCCTCTTCTCTCTCCTCTTTTTTTCCCTCTTTTTTCGCTCCTTCTTCTTTCCTCCAACTTTCCTTCGTTTGCACTTCCCTTTTTCCTTCATTTTGCCTTCTAGTGCAGGATTTTGCCGACTGCGTGGATCTGGGGGGGGGGGTGTCACACCCCCACACTCCCCCTCTAGCGTCGTCCCTGATCCCTGATCCCACCCCAACCCCTTGATGGAAAGCCACAGTCACGTCACAAAGAGATTAGGCCAATTATAGTTTGACTACCGAACGTAGTTTATTACGTAAGTATGTTCATGAAAAGTATTTTTTCAACACGATTTACTTTGGCACTTAAAAATTATTTCAGTCATTTAAATCTGTGTCATTATTAGAAGCTTTCATGCACGTAAAGTTTCTGGCCAAGTAACGTTGAAATGCGTGTTTGTTACGTCATTAAAAATAAGATACAACTGAGGTTACCCGTCTAAAGGACGTGCAGTTAAGTCATCAGATTTGCTTACACAAGCACGTTGGATGTCATCCCCATATCAACGTTCAGTGCCGGATCAAGGACTCATACTAAGGGCAGCAAAGCAGCAGATCGAAGTTTCCATATCAAGGGCGTATAGTGCTGAAGGGGCTTTTACACATGGTGTCCAATTTTAAATATTGTGATATTTGCATTTCAAAATAAACAATTATAAATCAAACTTAATAAAATAGCAGGATATAATATTCATTCAGTCAAAGACCTATAACCAGAAATATTCACTTTTAACTTTACGTTGAAAATTGTAGGGCGGGGGGGGGGGGGGTTGCCAGTCGCTGCATCCTCCGGTGACGATATATATATATATATATATATATATATATATATATATATATATATATATATATATATATATATATATATACACCAGAGATTTCTGGGGTCACTTCCAGCCGAAAAGTGCTCAATACGTAGAGGTAAAGCCTGAAATAAAAATACATGGTATATATAGCTACTTACAGCATGCTGTTACTGGACATATTCGGACTGCGATGGGCTTTTATTTCTTCTTCAGAGCTCGTGATGGAAGAAATAAAAGCCCATCGCAGTCCAAATATGTCCAGTTGTCTGACGATCGCCGCAAAGGCGTGAAACTCGGAGTAACAGCATGCTGTAAGTAGCTATATATACCACGTATTTGTATTTGTCAACTTGTAGTAAGCACTGCAGTTAAATGAACGCGATTGTCAATATTTTACGTATGATTTTACTCTGCATAATAGGCCCATGTAGCCACTGTCGTTCAAATAGAATCAAACTTATTTGTGACGTCACGTCCTCTGGTACATGAACAGAACACAATAAACATGATGAGAACAGATGAATAATAGAAAACTTGTAAAAAATCAAAGGTTGAACAGCAGCCAGGCCATACCTAAAGGGAGCATCTGCCCCGGACCCTCTGCCAGAGAGGATCCCTTTAACAATTATTAAATAATTCAAACATTAGTTCCTTTTATGAAAATACAAATTAAAAGCAAATGTTTCATGTTCTTGTTTTGAAGTTGATAAAAATTGTAAGTAATCTTGTATTATGGCCTTCTGTAGCCCCAAATAAATAACTTCCCTACACCGTGCATGATGAGGACACTCTGTTCAGGGCGTACCTACCCGCGTATACAGGATATTTTAACCCGAGGGCGTGACTCCAGTTTTGACAAACGCCAAGTGTATCGACCTATGAGAGAGTGTAGCAACTTTCTTTATTTCTTCAACTCGGAGAACGCGCCCCTAAGGCTCCCCTGGATATATGCCCGGTATTTGAAGTGCTTGAGGGCTTCTGAGTCTCAATACCGCCCTGATATTAGTAAAACGCAAATTAATGTCCCAGGGACTGTTGAAAAAGGGCACCGGTGGGGAAGGTGGAAAATGATACTGCTGCTGAATTTTGCAACACGTAAATGTTATCGAAAATGGCATACAGTAGTCTATTGCTATTACACGTGATAAGTTAAGTACAAAAGTTACTATTTGCGGTCTCTATGCTGTTCAACCCACAGGCAGTTTCCACCGTTACGTTAGTTAAGCTGTCAGGGTGTGTACAATTCTGAGCAAAATTATCTGAGACAAGTCCCCACACAGTTCTGCAGAGTTGTTTTGTAGGCACATTACAGTAAAGCGCTGAAGATTCTAGGGCGTTCTCTGTTTTCTCAACACTGGGGAAGGGGTCATGGACATCCGGAGGGGGGAAAGGGGGCACTTTCCCCCCGAAAATCAAAAACTTGAAAAAACTAAGAGAAAGATAAAGAAAAAAGACGAAGGAAATATATCATCAACATTTCTTAATAGTTCACTCAGTGTGAATTTCTACTCTCAAAACAGGAATTTTTATATGCGGTAAATAGGCCTTAGAATTGCCATTTCCAGCCATCTGGGAAGCATTTTGGGCCAAAATTTTCGCCATCCCATGGTGGCACGGAGCGCTGAGAGTCTGTCTATGGGCTTACCTCCCCCCTTGACAAATTTCTGGCTACTCCTTTGTCAACACTGTGTGAAAAAGTAGCATCTAAACTCTTTTTTGGGAGTGAAATATTCCCCATGAAAAAAGTTGGGACCCCTTAAAACATTTTGCCCCCTGAATTTTTTCTGCGGACGCCCATGGAAGGGGTGGAGGAAAGGCATTTTGTTAAATACCTTATGGGATCGAAAACGTCCCAATAAGTTTGTCCCGGATTGTTGGGTAGAAGTAGCGTGTTTCTACGCTCTACCATTCCCAAGATTTTTTTTTTATCATTTTTATATCATTTTTAAAATATAATTGAGTATCCATTTTACTCTGGTGATGAAGGCACTTTATAACACACCGATCTTCCTCAGCATTCCTAATTTAAATAACCAGGAACGTCAACAAAGTAAACAAATTTAAATTATGGTTCCTCTTAAATTAGGCTTGGCTTCAGAAGCCAGCAAACCCATGACAACCAAAATCTTCTTCTAGTTTACAAATCACTCCATTCTATCGAATGGTCGTCTAGTGGAAGTCTAGCCAAGCTGCTGCATTCTTACAAGGATTTTAATTTAACATTTTTATCGCAGCCAAATAAGTTATTGGCTGAATGTTTGGTAACATTTATTATTAAAGGTTTCTCTTAATAGTACATCAAAAAAACATTAGAATTAATCTCTTATATACATTTTTTACCAAAACTGAAAATTAAAAGCGAAATTCTCGTAAAAGTATAATCTGAAACGCGGTCATTTCACGACAAATTTCGTCTGCGGTAAGATGCGAGAGCGGCGATAACGCGAAAATGCGGAAGGACTACTACGGTTGAGGTACTTTGTTGGTATTTATGAATTTTACCTAATGCTTCATGGCAACTATAAAGATAGACACAAACATACATATACGAACAAATCTGTTCGTTTACCTACACAGAGGTCTAAATGTATACACTGATACATCTTCGCATCACAACAAACGGTCCGTTTCCCTCCAGAGGTCCTCTCCTCCAAATCCTGGTCCTTCAATACCCAGCAAATAAGCGTAAGGGACCACTTTCAGTGTGAGGGGGCTGAAACCTTTGCCTAAATTTTTAAGCAGACTTACCCGAAAAATAGCATACATTTCTCTCGAATATAGCACATTTTCTGTCCGAATAATACACCGAAACCAGGCTCATCCGGCTTTGGTCCAGCATAACCTCCACCTTTGAACTGTGCTCATAACCTACATGTTGGCCGGTTGATCAAAACCATACAGTTCCCTATCATCAATCTCACGACCTTTCCACGCCTGCTCCTCTTTCATGCTTTGCACAGCTGCTTGCATTTCGTGGAATGCGTTCTTTTCGAGGAATGCTGGACCATTCCGCTTTCCTGGTTTTGGGGGCAGTTTAGGTCGGGCCTTGATAGTGTCTGGGGTATCGTCATAGCCGTACAGGGTATTTTCTGATTCTTCGTCTATGACACGCTGTGTAACGGGTGGTTTCAAAGCGTTTTTCCCTTCTACATCATGTTCAATGTAATTATTAGCTGAGGCGGTAGTAGGTCGGTCATTGTTTCGCACCTTCTCAGACAGTGAAGGTAAATGCATTCCTTCATTTTGATAGGGAAGACTGAAAGCAGTTTCGCTCATGTCGTAATTAAATTCCTCGTCATCAATCTCCCTCTCTACTCCAGTTTCGCCACTACTATTAGAACGAGGAGTAACTGGACCATAAATGGGGATATTTTTGCCTCCAATTTTGACAAAGAGTCTTGTTCGGTGGACGTCGTCACTGGAACTACCACTGCTTGCGTTTGTCTTAGCTGTGTCTACCACACAGCAGCATGTACAACAACACAGACTCATCAAGAAAATAGCGAGGCTGAACACAAAGGTGGCCACAGCCGTCACCACTATCACCACTATTGTATCAGCTGAAAGAAAAGCGAAAAGGGTTTCTCGTCAGGTAACCAAGAATTTCTAAAACGTTAGAACAGGGGTAGGTTTCTGGTCATTAGTAAAATCCTGATGACGCACCCACCATTCTCACTGCATTATATAATCACTAATTAGTGTTGATGAAGTGGTTGAGAAAAATAAGACAGGGGGTGTTAAGGTATCTTTCCATCATACTATGTTCAGCTTTAAGGAATAACATCACCTCGCAGGCGCCTTCTTTACTTTTTGACCACGAAAAAAAGAGATACGGGCAGAGACGGTTCAAACTAATCCTAATTGTACATCAAAAAAGATGTACTTACATGTGAAAGCAAATGGTTCCGAGGTTTGTGCAGGCTCACCGGGACACTTTTCTTCTGTAGATGCTGAAAAGTAGAAAAAATAGTCAAAAAAATATTTGTTTTGTTTCTGGCATCGTATCCGTAAAAAATGATGATGATGATGATGATGATGATGATGATGATGATGATGATGATGATGATGATGATGATGACGACCAAAAAATGTGGAGAGAATGATCATACACCTCCACACCCCTCCATTAATCATCCGTCGTTTAGGTGTGGGTCATTCTGATGACTCACCATGGGAGTCTCACTTGACGCTTCATCCTAGCGTATCTCAATCAATTAGCTTATATAACAAGACCAACAAAGGAGAAGAAATTATGCGACTACTCTGTAGTAAAATCTCCATTTATCACCTTTCTTTACAGATACATTTTTAATGAAGTTAAATCAAAGAATTTATAGTATTCGAAAAGTTGAAAAGTTCAAAAACTAATATTCACTCAAAACTACTGAAATAAAGTAACCGGCATGCACTTATAGATTAAATATTTAAAAAAAAATTTCTTCAGTTGTCCTCTCTTGCATTTCTCTACAATTTGCCTGTGATAACTTTTTCAGAGTACTTAGCCTTGGACATCGTTTTCAAGATGGTTTCAAACGAATAGCTTTCTAGCCTTATGCAGACAGATAAAAATCATTCCTATAAATGAATTATGCTTGTCATTAATGTGGAAAAAATTTATGTGTTAGTTTAAAGCTACCTTTTTCCACTGTCATGTTGATTGAACAGTTGGTTTGTAGGCCCACGTCATCTTCAAAGATGTACCAGACAACAGATGTCTCCCCCACGGGAAAAGGATCCCCAGGGGTAGCAGTGCTGGTAACAAGCTTTCCGCCTTGGAAAGGATCCATGCTGTTTGGCTCTATCCAGTTGACTCTGACGAAGTTTTGACCTGTCTCTGCGGACACAGATATCTCTTGGGAGCAATTATAAATAATGGGAGGGACATCATCTGCGATGAGAAGAGAAAACCATCAGTCCTACGTCGTTTTACAATATTAAATTGTATAATTTTGATTGAATAACAATTAATATGTCTTTAAATTGCATCTTAATTTGAATTTACATTAATCATTCACTGAACGCAACCGTTGCCAGGCCCGTAGCCAAGGGGGTCAGAGGGAAGCGCCATCCAAGTAAAATGTCCCCTCCCCTCTAAAAACAAAATAAGATTTCCTCAATGGATTTTGGCATGTTTCCCCCCCCCCCCCCCCTTCCGATACCTTATCTAGTTACAGTCCTGATCGTTGCCTTAAATGTGTCCTCGAGAGAAGACAATATCTTAGTTAATATAATGTAACAGATGTGATTACGCAAGGACAAAATGAATTTAAGACTGTAAGCCTCTGAGCCCTGTTTGACTAGATAGTCATGTAGCCTATGGTCTTTCTGCAATAACACACTAAGCATGAAACGCTTATCATCATCAGAAACGTTCTTGTTTATTCTTTGCTGAGGTAGTTGGTTAAATGAAACGTTGTAAGTTCTTTTGGCAAGAAGAATGACCATTCTATTTTGAACGACTAAGCGTGAATTTGGAATGATTCAAGGTTAAGCTGACTATTCGAAAGCAGCTACAATATCATTTATACCCAATCATTTGAACTTCAGCTCCAAGTATCCATGAATTAGCCTAAGATGCGGAAAAATTCATTGCCAACCTAACATATTGATTTTATGAAAATAAATTGAAATTTGATGGTGATGCTAGCTATCATGCCTAGTGGTGTAGCTAAGGGTTGTTGGGAGCGCGTCCCATCCCTCCCACAAATCTCTCGCACTCAGGAATCCCCAGAAAAATTCTACAGTGGAAAAGCATCTACTGATTCTGTATTTGAAGCCTCCCATGAAATGTTGTAACCCCCAGGAGCACCCCGAGTAAAATAATTTCCTAGCTACGCCATATTGCTTTGGATGATGGTCTATTTGCACTTAGTTTACTACATTATTTCGTTTTGATGCTTTTTGATGTTTTCGATACTTTCCTAAGTGTGCGTCCTTAAGGTACCATGTCATGTTATCATGATTGTATATCGTATCGTATCATAACATGTCATATCATAACATAACAGCTCAGCACAACTATATTACACCACACCACACCACATCTCATCATATTATACATCATATAACGTCACATCATTTCAATGTCATATCATAATTATATAGGCTAATATATCGCATCACACTAGCATTGTATCAATTTGACACTCACCTAAAACAAGTACGGTAAATTCACAGCTACTTTCACCTTCAAATGGAATCATTATGTTTTGAACAAGAACAGGAAAGGTAGCCATCACTAATGTCTCGGTGTTGACCGTAAACTCGTTTGTTGTTATAGAGGCAAGGTAGCCCAGTGGGTTTGATTCATGTATAGCTATCGGGTACTGATCGATTGGAAGAACTACGGAGCCAGCTGACGTGGAGAGTACCCGGTCCAAGCAATTTGTTATTACAGCAGGTTCAATCTGAGGAGGTTCTGTAAGTACGGAAGAAAACAGAGAATTTTATTTATTCCTCAACATAGGCGTAAGAAGCGGAGGGCCAGGGGTGGGGCACTGGGGGGCTTTAGCCCCTAGTCAAAAATGTGGTGGGGCGGAAGTATATGCTTGGTCCCCTTATACCTATCCCATTATTTCCTCTCCCCAGTAGGGCGGTCAGAAACAACTTTCAGCCCTAGTTTCGAACAGCATCCCTACGCTTATGACTGTTCAACTCTGAAAATTTAATTTATGGAAAATCTAGATACAGGATGTTTCTGGAGGTATTAAGGATGTGGTTAAAGATTTTTGCAGGAGAACAATTTTTGAAAATATGTTTCATTTATGCAGGGATTACAAGCGAAAGGAGATTGCCCCGGTCACATACTACAACACAGGTCTATTATCTTTACAGTATCGATGACTGCATAGTACGGGCGTTGGACCTTAAAACAGTGTTTTTTACTATTCTACTTAATTCTGCGTATCGTCTACTTTCTTTTATTTGTTTATATGCAACATTAATACAAGTACACTCACTAAAATTTGGCTAGGAACGCCAGCGGCTCCAGGATGTCTCGAAGGGGAACACCGAATAGGGCTAGCGGTGGTGGGGGAAATGTGACCACATACCAAAACATCAGAACATCGTTAGCCACAGTGATTATGTGAAGAAATTTTAAGGAGGCCCGGGCCCTCAGGCCCCATGGATCCACCCCTGAGTAAAAGTGGGGCTTTATTTAAAGGGTTTACTAGCGATAAAACAATCAATAAACTCAAAAATACACATGTTTGTTAAAATACATAATCGCATAGTTTTGCCACAGCGAACGGTCAATATCTGATTGATTTTTAATCAACTTATGGCTGTTAACCATCTTTTCGATTCTTTTTATATCAAATGGAAAGGTGTGGCATTTATATACCCATCAAAAATCAGGGGCAGCGATCTGTTAAAATTATTGCCGGAACACTGCGCCTCCAACCAGGAGTATACAGGGGACCACCATATGTCGCCTGTTCGGGTCCAGAGGCAAAGCTCCTGGAAGCCAAGAGATTTGGTGCATTCTAGAGGACACGGATCACATTTTGCTGATCTAAAGTTCTCCCCAGCTGCCATTAATAGGCTAATATCCCAATTATTTATATCAAAAATGAGTGTGTAACAACATTTACTTTTTCTGCATACCTCTAAATATTGGTAGGACATTTGATATTAGGTCCCCCACTAAAAATAGTTAGGGGGACATGTTCCCCTGTCCACCTGTGATCGCCGCCCACGTCAATAATCCTTTTTAAGTTATAACTGTTTAATGTAAAATGTCTTCCAAGACGCATGTGCGTAAAGATTTATATTTAATGAACTACCAAAGTCCCCTTGACTCTTTGGCGAAAAGCCAAAGGGCGAAAACCAAACCCTACTTCCGAAAGAGTCGAAGATCTGCTCCCATAAGGAGTTACGTACCCAAGAAACACTCAGACTTGACGTGTTCAACTTCTTGGCCTACATCATGGGTCTGTCATTCATGTCCCTATTTTGAAGAGAACAGACAGTACACATGAACTTACCTTCTATTTCTACTTCTATGGTGAAAGAGCAACTCTCAGTGTTGCGCGAGCTGTCGATGAAGTCGTCGTAAGAAACAACTTGACTTTCTCCTGAAGACAAAAACAGCGGTGGTTGTAGAGACGACGTAGATGGTTTAATAACACCATCAGATCCGTCATATGCATAAATAACTGACGGGAAATTTACTGGAAGTGTATTTCCAAGTGGCGCAGTTAGCCTCATATCGCACGGACAATCAAAAATTCGTGGCGCTACATTGTCTGCGTGAAAAAGGGTTTCAACGATTAGTATCAACCTGATTAATTCTAACATTGGTCTAAATCTCTTGTCTGGACCGTAACCAGGGCGACCGGGGTCTCTGTCCTAGAAGCTTTTCGAAAACAAAAATTGCAATTGTCCTTGGCATGTCTTAACCTGTCTCGCCCCTGAAAAGTACCTACCCTCTTAGAAGCTATTTCTCTCCACATCTCCGCCCCGCCCTTTCCAGGCATTGTCTGCCGATTAAACTGCAAGCTCTTGTCTACCAAAGGCCTACTGTGAACCTATTTTACTAAGAGGATAATCGCATGTGTATGTATACATACACTACACTACTAAGACCAAGGGGAGGGTTAAAAGGTTCTACTCCCCATGGTCAACTGGGTTAAAATGTTTCAAAGTTCGTCTTCGGGGGCTTTCCCCTGTGGCCTATATAACTGATAAGAAGTTATCAACAGGTTTACATTTGAGTAAAGTTTGACACTTTGCAGAAAATTCGGTCCTGTTTAGTCTTAAAGGTGTACCTGGGTTCTATTCAAAACCGTTTTAATTACCCCACAGCCACTCTATTTTATTACAATACTCTGTAAGTGACTGGAACGAAAGTGGTTATCACTTGTACATGATACATCTTTCTCTTGCTTTTCATACCGTGTCACTTTACGAACAAGTTTTAACGTTCTCAAATGTTAATAATCCTTTCGTAACGTGGCAAGCTTTCTGTGTTCTGGAAGGTCAAATTCAGCGTTTCTTTTCATTCCCTAATTGCTTGTTTTCCGTTATGGTTTAATTAAATCCAGTGCCAGTTATTTTTTCTTCGTCAAATTACTTGTTTTACTTTCAATTGTTTTAGCCTCGTACACTGTTCAGATGAAAACAAAACAGTGGTTGGGCATGTTTTACTTAAAGTTCTACCTTCACGTTTGGTTTTATGGTTCTTCTGGATTTCTCCGTTCAATTTTGTTTTTTGGTTTTTTTCTTAGAATGCCATATTCCACGTTTCCCTCTTTCTTCTTCGTTTTAGTTGTTGTTTTACATTTTCCTTATGGCGATAACCTTGTTACTCTCCCAGATTCTTGCAATGAAAAGAAAGGAATAACTGGTTCACATGCTGCGCGCATACCCTTGGGGGAGTCGATCGAAGTAGTGATCACTTTTTCACTCTTTTTGCGAGTCATAGGCCTATGTAAGAGAGTCATGAGTCTATTATGGACTACTTGAAATTAAACAGACGTTCTGTAGAAAACTCAGACAATGGACAATTGAAATAAATTAAGGTGCCACAATGTGCTTTATATTTTACAATGGGACAACTATTTTTGTGGAATGACATGTTACTTCAAAGGGGATTACATAGCTTACTTTAGTTAATCCTTGTAGCAGTGCACAATGAAATTTCGTCGACACGTTCTATAGATGATTAGAAGGCAAGCTAACTGGGACATGCAAAACGTTAAGTTGTAGTTGCATATTAGACTCGTTCCATGGAATGCTGGTACGGCTATAACGTTTCTCTTTTGGATTTATTCTCACGTAAAGAGAACCAGGTAAAGGAAAGGTTCAGTCAAGTCACCTGTAACTTGAAGATTTCTTATTTTTGGCCGAATGTAGTCCTTCTTGTTTGCTCTGTAAACTAAGGGATCTTAATCTATTCTGAGTTTAGGAAGGCCGGCATTCATTCGTGTCCGAAGTTTATAAGAACTAATTGCGCGAGAAGGGATTCACTTCTCAGATATACAAATGAGGTAAGATCAAGTCGAACAGAAATTGTGTGCAGAATTATTGTATGATGAGAATAATTGTCTGTTACTCGTTAGGATTTGTGCTCAGAATAATCGAGTAGACTATTGCCTGCATAGTCATAAGTAATGACGTAATGTAAATGTGGTATAAAGGGATTATTGTTAAACTATTTACATTTATCATGTTAATCCCTAACTTATTTATGGTGAAGGCTACGTAGGGCCCGACCCCTTACCACAACCCCCAACTTCCCACAGGAGAACTGATAGTCGTTCCCTTTCAAAATTGCAATAAATTCTACGGTTTCCCTCTCGCTCCTTAATCACCCTTCTTGCGAATTTATTAAGTAAAAGCTATTCTGTTATTAACATTGATGAGTTTTGCAATAGCCTAGAAGTATCAAAATAATTAGGGCCTACAATTCTACTTAGAACTCCTAAAAGGCTTTGACAGCTATCTCGATAAATTGCACCAGATGATAAGACTATTTTCATCGATAAACACAGTGTAGCGTACACTTATGATTTCTTCTCTTCCTATTAGAAATGAGGATGTAGCCTACATTTACAAATGCACTAAATATCATCCTACCTATTATATGAACTACATATTGGCATTGATAAGTTGTGTTTGATCCAGGAGAATAAAAAAGGTAGTCTAAGACAGTCGCCCCAACCGGAAACAAGTCTTCATTTGGCCTATATGGTGGTTCTTCTGTCCATACTAAATCAGCTTCATCACCTTCCACTTCTGGTACATTCCAGGATACAACAGTTGGTATCTCAGAAGTCAACACCACAGATGGAGAAGAGGAGCACAGTAACGATGGAACAACTCTTTGATCTAAGGCAATGAAGAAGATGATCTACTGTAGGAGGATAGCTTATCGTAAGTGTTATATATGTATAATCAAACCTTCACAATTTCACCCTACTGAAGTTATCCAAAACACATATGTAACCAGAAAGCCCAAAGGCTCAGTGATTCCTTGCCGGAAAAATACTTTGTAGCACCGAGGTTTAACCTTCAAAATCATCCTTTCTGAGATATCAAGTTTTATGAGGTTTTCACAATTTGACCTCTGGTGACCTCACATGACAGTTGACGTCCTTCAAAAACGATGAGGTTCTGGTAAGCATAGGGCTTTCACATGTTTACGTATTAGATTTTTCACGGTTACTGCAAAGGGGTTTTTCACAGCTTGACGGCGGTTGTTAACCTCTAGTGACCACAAATGACCTTGACCTCCATAGAAAACAATAGGAACCTTTCTTGCAATATCACAAATCTATGTACCCAGTATGAAAGGTATCATCATTGCAATCTTCAGATAACGTGTTCTCAAGAGGTTAACAAGTTTTTCACCTCTGGTGACCTCAGATGACTTTGATCTCCACCAAAATAATACATCTTTTCACGTAATCTGATAATTTATATAGCAAGTATGATAAGTGTCCATCATTCCTATTTTGAAATATCGTGTTCACAGGGTTTTTCGCTTTTTGACCTCAAATGACCTCTAACCTTCCTTAAAAACAATAGGTTTCTTTCTCTTACAATGACATTTTTTTCGCCAAGTGTGAAAAGTATATCCATTATTCCTATCTTGAGATAACGTGTTTACAAGCACTTTTCAAGGTTTTTCGTAATTTCAGCTTCGGTGAACTTAGATAACCGTTGCCTTCTACCAAAACGATAGGCTTTATGTACTGACCATTACATTTCCACATTCTGAGTATGAAAAGTATCCAAGGTTTCTAATGTGAGATATCGTGTTCAGATGTTTTCCATTTTTTGATCTCTGGTGACCTCAAATGGCCTCTGACCTCTCCCAATCAAATCGGGCTCTTTCTCTTAATATGACAAACCTACATACCGAATATGAAAGGTATCCACCATTCCTATCTTGAGATATCGTGTTTAAAAGCTTAGCGTCACAAACACACATAAACACATACACACATACACTCGCCAGCGTGATTGCATAGATTCTTTTCGCCTTCGGTAAGGAATAAAAAACTGTAAGTTTCTGTCAGAAAAATCCTTTTACAATTCTATTGAAATTATAAGGCAGTTATAAAGATTTTTTTTAAAGATTTTAACTTGATTTTCTAGCACATACTGAAAGGCAACACGGAAAAGATAGAGACAAAATACAACGATAGATAGAATGATCGGGGCTTGGATAGTCTTAATACGTATGCAAAAAGAAACTTACCTGTGTTATAGTATGCAACGACAAATTCTACAGTTGCCAGATTATTACCGTCAACATCTGTGAAGTTGTAAGTTACTGGGTAGACTCCTTTTGGGTATCTGTGTGTTGTGGTTGAGCCTGGCCGGATGTCAGGTTGTACTCGGGATGGGATGACAATCAGTGGGGGATTATATTCATCGAATGCTCGCAACAAAAATGGTCTTGGCCATGCCACAGAGTTCTGAACACTTTGCTCTACATAAAAGAATTTACCACTAGGTCCATTTATCAACGATTCTTGGGATGGTAGTCCTAGAAAAAGAAAATGATATATAATCAATGAGTATCCGAGTCTTTAAAACAATGAGATGAACTACCTGTATCAGGTCATAAAACTGAAGTGATGTTACAACGATGACAAGTTCACAAATCACAGAATACAGTCACTGAATATCTGGCCCCATGAAAGTGTAAATCGTGAACTAAATGTATCAGACCATAAAACTAAAGTGTTGTTAAAGCGTTGAGACAGTTATGTACACAAGTACATAATCAACGAACAGGATCACTCAACGACTTATCATCATGAAATTGAGTATCGTGAAAACAAATGTATCAGGTTATAAATCTGAAGGGGTGCTAGAGAGCTAAGACAGTTAACCATGTGTATACTAAAAATAGACACCGAACATCTGATCATTGAGTATCGTGAATTGACAATATCAATAAGCCATTAAAAACTGAACTTTAAGTAATGTATAAAGTGGTGCCGAGAAAGGCCAGTGAGGCAAATATCTCCAGTAACTGAAAATTTTATACATTTTCGAGCATTGTTAAGTTAGCTCTGCACTGAACATTTTCCAAAGCTGAAAGCCCCATAGCTCCTTTTGATCTGACCTGTCAATGGCTTCAGAGGGTATGCATAGTTGTGTGCAGATATTGTCGTCCTAATATTTTGCTTTCTATATTAGTTGTGTTCAATATATTTATACACCCCACCGTTCTACTGTCTGTGTGGGGTGTATTTATCAACCTCATAGAATAATACAGTTGCAGATACCAGCAATATGCATGGAAAAGGTTTGTGGGTTCATCAATTCTTTCAGATAATTGCTTCACCTGAACTGTACGACTACAGTAAAACAAGAAAAGTAGTCAGGAACAGTATTTTCTTTCAGGCTTACCCGTAAAAATATGAAATGCGCAAGAAGTAAAGCGGTCAGAGTTAGTGTCTGTAAATGTGTATAAGACAATGGTAACGGAAGGCACAGTAAAAAGCTGTCCTGGACTGTGTGTCTGAGTCACAGTTATGCGACTGCTATCTTCGTTGGTTTGTAACAAAGGTTCCAGCCAGTCCACTCTGACCATAGGCTTGGATGACCTCACTGTGATATCATGAGGACAGTTCTGGAAACCAGGTCCAGTATCTGTTGTAGAAAAGCATAAGATCTATTGTATATATACTTCGATAATGAGCACGGTACAGAGCCGTTATCATAGTTTAAAAGTGATCTATATCTTGGAGGGCAACAATCTGAAATTACTAGAATAAGTCTGTAGATAAAAGAGAGAAGGTCTGTAAATTAAACGTAAGGTTATGTTGCCAATACTAAGTCGACGTATTAAAGACGTCATTTGATTTCTTAACAACGTGCAATATTTTAGTTAAGATAAGAATACCACCATAACCGCACCACAACCACCATAGCATTGTCAAAAGATAAAATATTCTAATGATATTGAACGGGTTGTGGTTCTTATCCGTGACTCTTTCATAGCCCAACCTCACTTCATCGGATATCCCCGTCGTTATCTTCTCGGCTTTCCTCTCTGAGCAGTGACTAACTCTTCCACCCTTATAATATCGAACCCAACGACAACCTTACTGGTTTTTAAGCCCTCTTCCTGCCCTGAAGACACACACTGAAAGTTTCATATTTGGACCGAGTTTCATTACATGGGCACTGAACCGAATGAGGTCATATAACTTACAAGATGTGGCTCGCTTTGAACCGGGAATGGTTAATGTTTAAAACCATAACAAGTCAAATATTTGACACACTTTCGGGTAAAAGCCCATTCTATCAGTTTTCCGTTCTATTTTGCTCGGACGTGTTTAATTTGTTAGCCAGCATGGTGATAAGAACATACAACATTGATAGACATGCATTCGGATAAAATATTCCATATATATTCTTGTTGAGCCAATATTTATTAACAGAATTACGTAAAAGTTATTTTTAGGCATTGAGGTCAATTGTTCTACAACTCTTTGCTGCAAAGAATGTGGGAAAAGTTTTAGGCTCATGGGCAGCAAATTCCCGTCACATGACTTTCAATGTAAGATTTGTAGTCAAATTTTGTTCTGGCTATTTCTAATTTAGCAGAGGCGCAAACCGTGCATTGCTGGTGGAAGGAAAACCACCAAACAATGGCCCAGACAGGATCGAACCTTAAACCTCATCACGATTGTAATACTCCTCATTGCTTTAAATGCCGCCACATCATTCACTCGACCATAGCGTCGTTTGTAGGCCAATGAGCAAGGGGACTGCAGAATCCCCTTCCCTCCTCGAGGTAATATAGAAATTTATTTTTCCTGTACATTTTTGGAAAAAGATGGAAAAATTTTCTCATGGGAAACGGGATTTTGTTAGACAAACACAGTTGAGCCCCCAGGTAATAAGGGTGATCCACAAGTCAGTTGGGATGACTCACTTGACTTTCATGGATTCAATTTAGTGGTTCCAGAAAGGAATTTGATAGTTTGATAAGAAAAAGAAAAGAACGCACTCACTTTCAGCTACGATCACCTTGACACTACAACTTGCGGTTCGTCGGCCATCTGTAAATCCATACACTACATCATGTTCTCCTACATCTAACGGTGTCCCAGGCGTCACGCTAGGTATATTGAGAGGATTCAGTATTTGACCAAAGTGGTCAAAAGCTGTTGGTTCAACCCATTCGGCGATAACTGGATCTGTCCCAAGTTTACGAATAATAACTGTTCTGGAACAGTTGCGAATGTCTATGTTTGTATTACCTGACAAGAGAAAGGTAGCTCACTGAGGTGTCATCTTTTGAGGGTGTCAGGAAAATTAGAAAACATCGTAAATGTATGAATTACATTAAATTTCATACATTTATGCGAGGAATAATTGCTCATGTTGTAATTCTTCAATTTATGGATGTCTTTATAGTAATCAACCATATTATTAGTAGAGTGACTTACATTATAAAGAACTCAAAACATTGATCAAACCCATTCAAGTTAAATTCCAGCGATGGCTTTCTCCAAACTCTCGAAAACCTTATTTTAACTATAAACATGATACCATTTTTCCGACCGCCCGGAGACTCCTCATGCACTCGTATAATACGACAGAATCATTAACTTATGCAAACTTTACTGTTACTATTTAAAAGCTTGCTAATCTCACTCCAGACAGTAAAATTCTCCCTACTAAGTTTATTTTTAGCCTCTCCTCCAATTTAAAAGAAAAAAAAAAGACACCTGTCTAGTGCACCTCCAAGACAGGCACAATACCTAGCCTGCACTGAGTTTCAATTTGCTCGAGGCCATATATAATGACATACAGTGACTGACTGTGCAATGTTAATGTCAATCAAAGGGGAGTCATCAACTGTATAATTGAACTCTAGGGATATTCCTAAATATATCTGGGTCGGGAGTTGCTCCTAGCAACTCCCTGGTTTAGGGGATGCCTAATCCCATTTTATTAAGGAACTTAGATGACTTAAGTGGCCGACTTTTTTGTTGGAAACTTGATGTTGTTTAAAAATACAAAGTCCGTCTGTAATATAGACTTACCGGAATAGCAAAAGTAACGATCAATTTCGGGTACACAAATTTCACCTTGTTGACATACATTCTGAGAACAAAGGTCAAAATCAGGTCCTGATGAGAAATGATAGTAAATATAGAAAAACATAAACGAAAAGATAATCTTCAAACAAATGCTACAGCGAAATGCACAAGTAATGATGCTACCCAGTGCCGGGAATTTTGTCGAGTAGGAAAAGAGCGACCTTCGTATTTTAATGTTAAGAATTTTCCACCTGTCCCAATACATTATTTAAACTCAACTTCTAGCTAGTGTGTTAACATTTTCGTTGACTCCTACCTGCTACAAAGATATCGAATGAACAACATCGTTGGTTTTCATTACTCAGACTGCCTCCTGAAAACCAATAAATAACAGTATGAACTCCAGGTCCGAACTGAGACCCTTGCGAGTGAGTACTTTGAGCATGCAGGCCACAGTTAGGTTCCTCCCAATACACAGAGATAGTTGCATCATTAGACGTCACCCGACGGAAAATTGTGCCTGGACATCGGTCAATGCCTTAAAGAGAATAAAAATTACAAAGAAGAATGACCGAATATGAACTTTTTGTCAGCGGTGGTGAATTACGAGATCAATATCATGATATTTCATTTCCCTTACATTTAATTATTTCGAATGTAAATACTCTTGCAGGTGGGACCATTGAAAAACCATACCAGCTATTGTTGTGGTAAATGAGACCACTTTGAAAGGTGCATCTAAACTATCGAACCTTTGTGATCCCATATTTCAGAAATTTACACTTGAAAAGGAAAGCATACTAAATACTGCTACTGCTACTCTTATTGATACTGTTACTGCTACTGTTACGTCTACTGCTGATGATGACGATGACTACGACAGTGATAGTGGCAGTAATAGTGACAGTGATAGTGACAGCAATGGTGACAGAAATAGTGACAGTAAAAGTGAGAGTAGCAGTGGCAGTAATAGTGACAGTAACAGTGGCAGTAATAATGAAAGAAATAGTGGCAGTAATAGTGACCGTAATAGTGACAGTAATAGTGAAAGTAATAGTGACAGTAATAGTGAAAGTAAAAGTGACAGAAAAAATAGGCAGTTATAATGACAGAAATAAATAGTGGCAGCAATAGTGACAGTAACAGTGACAAAGACAGTGACAGAAATAAATAATGAAAGTTATAGTGACAGTAATAGTGACAATATTAGTAACAGTAATAGTAACAATAATAGTGAGAGTAATAGTGACAAAAATAGTGACAATAATAGTGACAGTAACAATGACAGTAACAGTTACGGTAATATTAATATTTGTAGTTTTAATGCGCTAATATCTAGACAGTACCAATCAAAGGTGCATCACAATATTACCCATGCGCAAAAAATGTTCGTCCCGGAGACAATCTCTCTAGTGCTGCATCAGCTCTAAAGCTCCGTCTACACGATCATACATTTGTTTAAAACTTCATTAGATACATTTGTATGGCGATGCTCGTGAATTAGGTATGATCGTGTTGACGGGCTTCCCAATAATTTCTAACAGCATCCAACACGAATATCGGTGTTCAATTTGTAGTGCATGGTGCTGCGTAGTCTAAGTAGGAATGTGTGATGCTATGTCATATGTTTGTATGAAGATGTTCATGTATAAATGTATGATCGTGTAAACCTGCCTTAACGGCGCCCCGATGACAATTTACCTCACAGATATTAAACCCCTGGATGGAGAGAAGCAACTCACTAAAACCTTTAGCTCGTCTTCAAAATTGTACTGCGCGTGTTGTTTTAAGGGCCAGAATTTCTAAACATATAACCCCCATTCTTAAAGAGTTACATTGGCTTCCTGTGGATTATCGGATTCAATTCAAGGTTTTGTTACTTACATTTAAATCGCTCTATGGCTCTGCTCCTAATTACTTGTGTGATCTTATTTCGTGGTATGAACCCAAGGGCAATCTTCGGTCTGCTAGCCCGTTCCAGTTGGCTGAGACGTATGTGCGTGGAAGCAAGGCCTCGTTTCGTGGCCGAGCTTTCCAGCACTGCGCCCCAGCCCTTTGGAACAGGCTGCCGCTACATGTTCGTTCTTGCAAAACAATTGATTCTTGTAAGTCTAGTCTTAAAACATTTTTATTTTATGAAGCGTTTTCCAAGGTTTAGTTTTTAGTTTTTATTCTCTTTTGTTTCTTGTCTTTGTTAGTTTTGTTTTGTTCTCTGTTTTTAATGTTTTATTATTTTTTTTTATTGCTTTAACCATTGTCTTAGCGCCTTTGATTTCTTTTTGTGGAACTTGTGCGCTTTACAAATCAATTGTATTAATGGAGAAAAAGTATCTTGCCCTAGGACACAACGTAATGACCCAGGCGGGAGTCGAACCAACAATCCTTGGACCACAAGTCCCAACACCTTAATCAACAGGACACTACGCTTACGTAAAGCTGGGTAAGACTGTTCTTGCATCAATTACCTTCATGCCTAGAGCTGTACAGTCCGGCTTTTTACACCGTTACTTTAGAATGATCATGTAACTCACTATTCAGGCAATATGCAGGGGTGGAATCAGGATTTGGAGAAACGAGGTCATTCATAAAGGGCGGAGTCCTCATAAAAGCATGAAGGGTGTATACACCAGGCATCCGTGAGGCCCCGGAAAATTTTGAAAAATAGGCCCTAACTTTAAGCGATTTCCCAAATTCTGAGCCTAGGGCCTTAAGACTGGAATGAGGATAATGGAATTTTTCAGCATTTTCTTCGGCAAAACTTGAGAAGTATTTCTTGGCAAGTTTTCGAAACAAGGGTCTCCGTCCGGTTGAACTCCGACTTGAATTCGGACATACCATGAGAAGAAATGTAGTAATACAGATGGTCTTATCTAGGCCCAGTTCGTGTGTCATATTCAACTTGCGATTGTACTTGAAGGCGGAGATGTTATGGGCAGAAATATTTGAGGACTGGGCTAGGTTTGCAGATAGTTGTGTATGTTAGTAAGGGAAAAAATTACGCGGCTTTAATATATAGAATATGTGCCATACATGGGGATCAATGCGATCTTTTGAAAAAGCTAGGTGAGCTGGAGCTCCCCTCCCAAGCCCCCCACTACCAGTACGGGTTAGCGCTTGGTGATAATAATCTTTCCTTCAATAACCATATTTCAAATTACGACGGGGTATTTGGATGGTCAGAAGGATGCGAAAATACATCCAATGAGGGAGGGGAAGGCTGCAGGGGTTTGCTCAAAATTTTAATTAAATTAATTAAATGAAATTAAATTTTAATGCAATTTTGCCTGAAAATAGCATATAGTTTGCCCCGGAACAGCAAGTTTTCTGCCAAAATGGGAAACTGCAGTCCCCCTCCCGCGCTTCGTATGTCTATGCTGATGTCAGCCGTAAAAATCCAGACTTTATTTTTGCTTAACTCAGCAAACAACATAAAATATCGGTAGCTCGTAACCTGTAGGTAACCATGATCATTGAAAAACCCGGCCCTGCCGTCAGAGAATAGTGACAGGTGAGTCACAGCTTCTCCACTGTACATCGCTTGTGCCAAAAAGCCTTGCGTCATTTTCAATGCTGATTATTCGTGCACTATATGAAATGTCCTCGAATCCGTGAACTGGTTTCAACTGTTACCGTTATCTTTGTTCACTCGTCACAAAAACATTTACAATACAGCTCTTTCCCCCAAAACTAGTGAAATTCCACCTACCTGGTCACGTGAATCTCACATAAATGGGCACTAAAATGAGTAAAAGACTGGTAGCATTGTTTCATTTGTTTTATATGGGAATGGGAAAAAGCATTAAGACCAACTGGGCGTCACAACAGTTTCAAACAGTTTGTTTATCCCAAATTCTGATCACGAAATGGTACGATAACGACAACACTAAGTACCGGTAATGGAGATATTTCCATTCTGATTTGATGGTATCATTTTTACTAACGTGCTGTGCACTTATTTATTCCAAGGAAATGAAAAACTTTTTTGATCGAGGATATGTCCATCTTTATTATACACTCAGTTTCGTCTCTAACGACTTGTAGGTCGATCCTAATGGAATATCTACCGTTGATTGTGACGTTGAGATGTTTTGTGTCCGTCAAAAAATATGACTCACCTGTAAATGCTTCATGCTATACTGTTTCATGAACAGCATTTGGAAGCGTTCACATAACATTTTTACTAATTGAATGTATAAAGCATTATAATGTAATTTTTTGCTCGGTAGTTTCAATAAGTAGTGAAGTTTTAGTCATATTTTTCATCACAATAGAATAAACTTCACATCAAAACATTTTTTTAAACATCAAGAAAACGGTTCCACTTATCTTAAAACATTATGCCGTTGTTGGTGAATGCTTTTGTGGTAAGTTTAAATGTAATACCTTTAGGAAAATCGTAGTAGTAATTACAAGTATTGATGGCATGTGAAACAAACTGCCAAATACAGTTGGCGTTGCTTCTTTGTGGTATTAATGCGCTCTAATAATATTTTACAGCATCAACGAAAACGTTATATGGAAACGTTTATGATTCCTTGCCGAAGACAGGCAAGGAATCTATGCGATGGTGATGTCGTGTGTGTGCGCGTGCGTGCGTGTGTGTGTATGCGGCACTTAGCTTGTAAACACGATATCCCAAAGTAGCATTGACGGACACTTTTCATATTTGGTATATAGATATTTCATGTTGAGAGAAAAACCCTATTGGTTTTGGTGGAGGTCAAAGGTAATTAGAGGTCATCATAGGTCAAAAACTGAAAACCTTGTAAACACGGTATCTCAGGATAGCAATGACGGACACTTTTCATATGTAATATATAGATTTGTCATGTTGAGAGAAAAAACCCTACTGTCTTTGGTGGTGGTTAAAGGTCATCTGAGGTTACCGGAGGTTAAACTGCGAAAACCTTGTAAATGACTTGTAAACACAATATCTCAAGATAGCAATGACAGGCACTTTTTATATTTGGTATATAGATTTGTCATGTTAAGAGGAAGATTTCTATTGCTTTTGGTGGAGGTCAAAGGATATATGGGGTCACTCGGGGTCAGGCGCGTAGCCAGGAACTTGCCAAGGAGGGGGCGAAGCCTGTATGCAAACTATCTAAGCGTAGCGACACCATAGGGTACAAGAAAATTTTGGCCGAAAATGCCTTCCAGATCGCTGGAAATGGCACTTTCCATACCTTGTAAGTTGCATCTAAACATTTTCTCTTTTGAGTTACTAGGATATCATAAAAAAAAATCATTAAAAAGTACAAAAATATGTTCAAGGAGGAGGCTGCCCCCTTCGCCCCCTTGGCTACGCGCCTGCTCGGGGTCAAACTCTGAAAATATTGTTAATACAATATCTCAGGGTAGGAAGCTTGGATAGATTTCATACTTAGTACGTGGATGCGTTATGGTAAGAAAAAGAGCTCTGTGGTTTTTGGTGGAAGTCAAAGGACATCTGGGGTCCCCGGGGGTCAAACACTGAAAACCTTGTTAACACGATATCTCAAGATAGGAAGCTTGGATAGATTTCATACGTCGGTTGTGGATGTGTCATTTTGAGAAGATGAAGCCTCTTGTTTTGGTGGAGGTCAAGGGGTCACCGGGGTCAAAAACTTAAAACCTTGTTAACACGATATCTCAAGGTAGGAAACTTGGATAGATTTCATACTTGGCATACGCATGCCTTATGGCAAGAAGAAGAAACCTATTGTTTTTGGTGGAAGTCAATGGTCATCTGGGGTCACCGGAGGTCAAACTCTGAGAACCTTCCTAGCACGATTTCTCAAGGTAGGAATGATTTCAAACCCGGTTCGTGGATGCTTTATGGTCCGAGGAAGAACCCTTTTGTTTTTGGTGGAGGTCAAAGGTCATCTGGGGTCATCAGAGGTCAAAAAGCAAAATTTGCCAAGAATTCCCAAGATCGTCATATTCGGTCACCAGAGGTAAAAAAGCAAAATTTCTCCAGAATTCCCCACGATCATCTTATGGGGTCACCAGAAGTCAAAAAAGCAAAATTTCCCAAGAATTCCCAAGATCCAAGATCCATCGGAGGTCAGAGGTCATTTGAAGTTATCAGAGGTCAAAGACCAAAAGCATTGAAAAACACAACATTTCAAGACAGGGGTGCTGGATACTTTTAATACTTTGAATATAGATTTTTCACTTTAAGAAAGAGAGAACCCAATGGGTTTGCTAGCAGTCGAACGTCATCTGTGGTCATCACGGTGAATCTCTGAAAACCTCGTAAACTAAATTGGCAGTGCTCGGTACCTCCAAACTGTGTCCGGCGTTTCGTTACCAACAAAAAGTTAGGGCTGAATTTTTGTACCATTCCAAAGATATAGTTATAGAGTACAACATTTGTTTTTTTCACAAGCATAACTGTTGTAGTAATAATTCTAATTTCAAGTACCTAATTATGAACACGTGTAAAGGATGATGTGACTATATCATGATTAGAAATACCATTATATAACGAGTTTGTTCATGGAAAGTGTTCGGTTTCTCACACAGACGGCCCGGCTTGGAATCCCTTTCAAGACACTTCCTTTTTTCTTTCTTGTTATATTTGGCGGGGTTCAAAGGTCATGTGAGGTTAGCAGAGGTCAAATTGTTAAAACATCGTAAAATGATATAGTCGAGAGAGATTACTTTGAGGGATAAACCTCAGTGAAAGAAAGCATCCCCATTCGGAAAGGAATCACTAAGTCTTTATATTTACGAAAAATGGTTGCAGTCGGTTTAAGAAGACACGTTATAATAATATTCGTAAAACGTTATTTGTGTCTTTTGCCCTCATTTGAGAGTGTTTAAAAACATTTGCTTAGTCTGTATGCAACTTTAACGTGTGGTGATTGATGATTTGTTTTCTCTATGTGGTATAAAAAGGTGGTCGCATGTAAATAACGTTTTTTCATTATCAAAAATATGTAAAACCAAATATATACTAAAAACATCAGAATAACGTTTTTGAAATCCTTTTCTACTGTTTTAGTAATCGTCATTCTTACCAATAACAATCGGAGAAATATGCTTCGATTTCCTAGCAACACTTATTTGCTGGATGGTTATAATTCAATAGCATGAAAATTTTATTCAAACTTGCGATTCTTTGTAATATTGTCTTGTTTGAAAAATGTGTTCCAAACATTTTCAACCATTTTAACAAAAATGTTAAATATAAAGCATTGCAAAAACATTTGTATAACTTCTATGACATATTGATATGACATTTTTAAAATGTCTACGAAGTGTTTATGATCAAATGTTTTTCTTTCACATTTCCAAGATCAATTTGGAGTGTTATGATACGTTATGCGTTTTGCTAAATAGCTCTATGTTGACTCACACTAAACGGGGAAAATGATTTTTACTTAATGTAAGTCCCATTCAAATGTGTATGTGGTTAACAGTTGTTATTTCTTTCAGGGTAGTGTTTCCTCTTTTGTAAAAATAATATGAGGAAAGAAGAATCGAAATTTTATGAAGGAAATAGGAAGATTACTTGTTTCACAATTACAAATTAAATATAAACACGAAATATACACAGGAAATATAAACATACATTATCTTTATCTACATATATATGTGTACATAAGTGCATATGTACATATGTATGTGTGTGTGGGGTACTTGCGTGTATGTGAGTGTGTGTGTGGGTATGTGGTAGTAGCTGTAGTAATCGGGTGGGTATGTTAAACTTACCCCAATCCACTTAAGACAATCACGTTTGCATGTTTGATGCTAGTAGCTGCTCTGACCCTGGCAGAAGGCAATCTTCAGTTATAAAATTCATCATGTAAAGTTTAATCAATGTGGTTAAAAGTTACTATTTGTCTAACCTTGGCCATACGTTGAAGCCAAATATGAGCTATCTGTAGGACCACCGTTGGGCCAGTGCTTCCCCCTTTTCCCAACGCTTGTTATATTGTTGCGCCGTTACCGGGTGATTGCCACTCGCCAAAGTTTAACAAATGAGCAGCCGATCGATAAAAGATCAACCTGCATGTAAGTTTGCTGCCAACATTAATGTTGGCCAAACCTCGCCGTGCTATCAGCTGGGATAATTTTTGTGTCTATGAATCTTTTCATTTTGCATGTCGTGAGCTACCACAGGCCTCACCAGCCTCGGACTGGACATTTTCCGTTATCCTGTAGTATGTTAACAATTCCTGTGATCGATCGTCACGGACCTTACTTCTGTCACCATGTAATTTTCTGGGTTGGGCCTGACACTTAGGTGGTGGAGCCTTCTGGTATTGAAAGGAATGGTAACAAACATTTCTTGGCACGGACAGAGAGGTTAAGGTCACTAACCATTATGGAGATTTTTCCAGTCTCTTGTACCTTAAGCTGTTGTATTAAATCAAACGGCCCATTTGGGTACTGCCTACTTTGTTGATGAACCAGAATCCATCCTCATGCCTCCCCGTTTCCCACAGTAATTGCCTTGGTACCCTTGGTCGGGCACTCTCCTCAAAGAAATGTGATTTAAAAATGGAGTTAAAAAGTCCAACAAATCGTATTAGGACTTTGGATTATGAAGTCCATATCACATTTAGAATACGCACATCTTTTATTAGGGTTTTGACACTTTCAATAATTCAAATAGCAACTAAAATGTAATAAAGAAGTAGTGTACTTACTCGGAGACCCAGCTTGAACTGAATCAAGGAATATTAACACAAATAAGGACGTGTACAGCTGGAAAACCATGTTGATGTCACGTTGTATGTAAGATTCTATATGCCTTTCCTTCCCACAGGTTAAAATGGTTATGTCGAAACTGACACTGTCACAGAGTCACAGAAACTTCCTTTGTGTGGCCTCAGATGATAAAGCGTGGAAACCTACCTAACAGGTGAGTCACTATATTCTAGTAACTACTCAACCGTATCAATATAATCTTTGATTTGTAACCTAGATTCGTTAGATGCAACGATTCCATGAGTATGAAGTAGACTCACTCAGAGACTACAATTGCTTGCAGGTCAAAACTAAGCGATGGTTCGGTGATTTTAATCGATGCCCAGTCATGGCTCTATTGGTCGTCAATGAGTAATGGCAACGTCAGAAAAATTTGAAGAATTTTATGTGAGAAACTATGGTCTTCGTAGAATTATTAAATCTCGGTAAAAGCAAATTTGTAAGTGAAGTAACTCCCCCAAGGCATATTCATTATCTTGGGAATGTTGCAAAGGGACGATGTGGGGGGGGGGCTATAGGGCAGACAAGTTCTCTTAGGATGAGAAGCCTCCTGTGCCTATTGCCGAGTGGAGGAGAAGGAAAACAGTGCGTAACGTCATGTCTAAAAGTCTTTTAAGCCTCTTTCTGACGTCAGTAGGAGCAGTAAGCTCACTAGGTCACACTTACTGAATGCGAATGAAGTTAAGCTGCCCCTGGATGGTCCCGTGAGGGAGGGAAGGACCGTTTTGAAAAACACAAAACACTACCATGGTACAGCTTAAAGGGAAAATGCAGCCATCCTATTCAGAGTTAGTATATCCCGTCACTCTAGTTTATGAATGCCCTATTTTGATCATGTGACAATGTTTTTGTTAGTGAATTGTGAAATTCATGGAGAATTTCTCCCTGCGTCACCTATTGTTTGTAATAGTTATGTTCAAAAACATCTTCAGAGGTGCTTGTAATGCAATAAGAGGAGATTTGCAAGAGTTTGCTGATTTTTCAAAGCAAATTTTGGGATGACTGCCTATTGCCTTTAGGCACATTTAATTTTCAATACAAAAGTCCGACCTTTGTAATAAGGCTACACCTCGCAACTATGTTAGAACCTGTAACCCTAAGGAGAGTGATACAGAGCTGGTATTTGTTGGGAAGTTCCTCTGTGGATGATGATTTCAAACTTGCGAAGAAGCTTTTATCCTTAGTTTATACAAATTTGGGCATTGCTGTAAACGTCTGTGGACATGTAAATGTCATACCTCTCTTTTTATGTAAAAGCGTGCATGAAAACATTAAAAACATTGGCAGTTCCCATCAAAATCCATCAATAATGGTCATTTACAAGTCAATCAGTGTTTTTGTACTTACATCACGTGAACCCCGTGATCTACATATGCACTCTAAAACATCCTTGTTGAATTTAACCAGGATCGGGGTCAATAGTTTTCCACACATTTTCTGGTTAAAATAACCGGGAAATCCGGGTTAAAATTGACATTTTCCTTGTTAAATTAACGACTGGTTAGAAATCCTGATAAGAATTTAACATTTTCTTGGTTAAATTTAACCAAGATTTCTTTTTTTTTACTTTTAACCGGGAAATGTATGGAAAACTATTGACCCCATCCTGGTTAAATTGACCAGGATTTAACCAGGATGTTTGTAGAGTCTTCAAATTTTGGGACGTGGAGAGAGGGACTCATGACTGAGATATGTCTTATGTTATCCTCTGTTTGTTTGACCTTCACTCCAAGGACAATTGTAAAGTTGGCATGCCCTGAGGGGTTTATTTTGGAAATAGCTATTGACTTCTTTGGAAAAGTCTACATTAAACACCAAACTAGCAACGCTTGTAAATAATTAACAGATAATTCATAAAGAATAGACAAAAGACACCCTTTGCAACACTCCACACTACAATTTCTGAATAGCAAATGAGAAATGTCAGGAATGGTCAAACTTTGAAGAGAATGGTATAAGACTTTTCTAACAGACTTTTCATCAGTGGATCTTAATCTTCAATTGTTGAGTTAAACAGCTGTTTTGGTTATATGACCATAGACCTTTAAGGTTTGGATGTCAACGGCGGTCACTACTTTGTCGAGTGTTGTAATTTTGAATGCTACAATTATGTGCATGAAATGATTTAAACTTTCAGGTTAGGTGAATACTTACATAGACTACTGTGTGTGTTCAATGCATGGACACAAGCCAGCAACAGAAATTGTAGTGTACTGATCGATTAGTGTTATGAATCGGCTTGCAGTCGGACTTCGGTCACGGTATCTCTGTGACGTTACACATTATTGGTGCATTCAGTAGAGCCGACAATGCCATTTTTAAATCAGAGGCAGAAATCGATCGAACAAGTCCTTTTTTATCCTCATATGTCTCTCATAACAACTCACAACACAAATATTGATAAACATGAAGGTACATTTAGCCATTGATTAGTTGAAGGATTTCTTAATAGTAAATGATACTTTACGATACTGTAATTTCAACTTCGGAAACCTCTGCATTTTGTTTATGTAGACGTATATAGAAGCGTATACCTCAGTTCAAGTCAAGTGACATTAACGGAAACGATAATCCTAACCTGAAGATGCTCTTTTTCACACATCTCTACAATAGGCTATGAATAGGAATAGGTACCATAGAAAGTAATCTTTTTACTACACAAGCAACTTAGAACATACATATTCTGTAGTAGAAACGGCTAAAAGTATTTCACAACGCAAAACCATAGAGCTTTACACATCACTTTAATATGGCCAAAAATGATATATTTTTGCTTTTGCTACAAGGTCTCTGAGTAAGATAAAGCAGATACTACCACAACTTGATATGTAGTATATCAGGTGACAGTCCCATAGCTGATATATACAGACCTAAAAAGTATAAAGAGTAGGTGCGGAACGATGCGGAACGATGGCTTAGTAATTCCATGCTGAAAGGAAATGCGTTGTCGTAGTGATGCTTATCCCTCAAAGTTATCCTTCATGAGACATTATTTCCACAATTTGACCTCTGGTGACCTCACATCTTCTTTGACCTCCATCAAAAAATGTGGTTCTTGTAAACAACATAGGTCGCCTACCAGCTGCGTATTAGATTTTGACCTCAAACGACCTTTAACCTTTAACCGCCACCAAAAGCACTTGAATTATTGAATGCAATATGGGCCACCTTAACGCTGAGTTTGGTCAAGGTTTCCCTTTATGATCTATCCTGTTAACGAAGTTTTCACCATACAACCTCCAGTGATTCCAGATGAACTTTTTTTGCCTTCCTCATTCCAGGGAGGTGGTAGGAGGTTACACCTCTCGGCTTATTCTTTCAAACTGTGCAAAACATCAATAACAATGTCCATGGTTATAAACAGTACTTGGCGAATTATTTCCAGTACAATAGTAAACATGACCTTTTTTCATAGAAGACATATGGTAGTAATCTCCTTTCTATACATCAGTAGATGTAAGAAGCAAATAAAGAAAAGAAAAAATGCCCTTGAGAGAAACTTAAATCGAATATCATTCTACTCACTTAAAAAAACACATGTATGAAACGCAGATTTTAATTTAACATATGGGATAAAAGATCTTTTGGTCTTTTCCTGTAAGAGTTTTTCCACTTGCAGTTGAAATTTGCAATTGTGTCAAAATCTGGTCAGATCTGGAGTGAATTCTTTAAATGGTAAATTAGAAAGTTATGTAGGTGGGTCTGAAGCAGTCTATAACCAAAGAAAATGCCCTCCTTTGAGAACAAAAATTGCTCACCGAGCAGCAAATGTTCCACGTTCGACATAAAAATTGAATAGTTTAATTCTCTTTGCTGCAGAAGGTACAGACTGTATTGTCCCTTTTTGTCATTTTGAATAATTACTCATAACTATGGAGGAAATGGAACTAGAAAAATTGTAGCTTGCTCCCTCGAAGTGAGCTAAAAGGAGAATAAATGAAGCGCCATTGAGCCTCAATATAGTCAAAGAGGCAATTCCACATAGTTTGATATGTAGGATCAGTCGCAAAATCTCTCAATAAACGCTTGTAACAAAAACATGAAGGGGAAGTGGTTTTATTCAAGAAATCAAACAGTAACTCGTTCTAATTACATGACCCCTTGAGGTACCGACTGCCAATGAGCTGGAATAGCAGAAATAATACCAAAGTACAGAGTGAAAGGACAAAAAATCAAACTTATTCTTTAAGGTAATGAAAGGGTAATAAGTCATGTCCTCCTGTATCAAGTCTTTTGCATAAAATATTCCCTGCTCGTACCACTTTTTGTGCAAACATAGTTGACTGTTAACCCTAATATTGGTGTTCTTCCAATAATAATTTGATTACACAGATTGCTTTCAGGTTCTTCAAAATTTCAATAAGACTAGGCAAAAATGTCATTGATAACTTGTCAGTAATCACGTCTGTATCCCTAAAATTACACTGAAATCAAATCTTTCCCAAAATTCCATTTAAGTATAGGTCGAAGAACACTTTCCAGACAACACCTCTGTTGTCACAGCACCTTTTTATCCAAGTGCACTTAATACCTTGAATAAAGCTGGAAATATGCATAGCATTCATCCCTCCCCGACCAACTGTGTTGATAAGAGTAGGTCTACTTCGTTTAATCGTGTCGGGGATTCCAGACCAAATAAAATCAAGATCGCTCCATGATCAGTGACAAAATGAGACGGCGGGTCTGGAAGAACCTGGAGTAAAAACGAAAACAAACTGGGAGATAGCAAAATCTTAACTTAAGTGATTTTACCTATTGGGGTCAAATCCCGTTGAGACCAAACGTTAAAAATATATTTTAAACGTGACAATTTTCTCAAGAAATTAAGGCAAAACAGGCGATCTCCATCATAGCAAAAAGTTACGCCCAGTGTAGTAACCGGTCCATTTGACCATTTGAAGGGAAATGTTTGTATTAAATTTGGTATGCTGTGAACTAATGGTCCTACTGGAAAAATAATAGTTTTCTCGTAACTGATATTTAAACCGAAACCGGATGACGCTTCATAAGTTTTGAATAATTTTAAAGTTTCACGAACAGAATTGAAGCTCCCATCTAAAGGAAATAGTCTTATCGTCTGCATACTGCAGTATTTTGACTTCATAACCTGCAACACTTATTCTTCTGATCAAAAAATTGTTCTGTAACATTAATTGCAGCACCTCTGCTCAAATTATAAAAAGATAGGAACTCAATGGATATCCCTCCCCCCAGAAAATTAAAAAAAAAGATGGAATACAAAGTATGCTGCCATTGAATAAACCTTTGTTGAAGTGAAAAAAGTCAAGAAACAGTCAAGACAATAATAAATCAGGGAGGTGTTATTAGCTAATAACACCTCCCTGAATAAATGAAGTCCCAGGTTAACACGTCAAAAGCCTTCTCGAAATCCACAAACATTAACAGACCTGACACTGACTTAGAATTACAACACTGGATGGTGTCTAAAATACGGCAAATATTTTCGCCAATAAAAAGGTTTTGATTCTTTGCGAAGGCGAAGGGAATCTATGCAATCACGTGATGGTATGTATGTGAGTGTATGTGTGTATGTATGTGTGTTTGTGATGTTTGGCTTGTAAGCACGATATCTCAAGATAGCCATTATGGACAGTTTTCTTACTATAGAATTATCATAGTAAAAGGAAGATCCCTGACGTTTTTGGTGGAGGTCAGAGGTCATTTGAGGTAATCAGAGGTCAAAATCCGAAAACATTGTAAAACACGATATTTTAAGACAGGGATGATGAATACATGTCATAATTGGTTCATTGATGTGTTACTTTAAGAGTGAGGGAACACTGTGTTTGTTGGAGGTCGAAGGTCATATGAAGTGAAACTACGAAAGCCTCGTAAACTAAACAGACAGTGGGCGGTACTTCCAAATTGTGTCCGGTGTTTCGTGACCCACGAAAAGGTAGGGCTGAATTTTTCTACCATTTCAAAGATAAAGTTATAGAAAACATTTTTTTTTCGCAAGCATACTTGTTACAATAATAATTCGAATTTGAAGTACCTAATTATGAACACGTGAAAAGGATGTTGTGACTATAGCATGATTAGAAATACCACACGCTTAACGAATTCTTTGATGACGTAGTGGATTAGTGCTCCGTTTCTGACGCAGACGGCCCAGGTTCGAATTGCTTCTTAGACACGTTTTTCATTTCGTTTTTCGTTATTCAATTTTTGGTGGGGTTCAAAGGTTTTGAGGTATCCATCGCATGACTCCGCCTCATCCCTATTAACATTAAGATCGCAGGACAGATTATGCAAATTATTGAGATTGGAATGCACTACGGAATATTACGCCTCATAGTATTTTCTAATTTCAGATAGAATACCAGGGCCATCGGTTACCTCCAACCCATTACCATTAGTTATAGCTTCCAAATTACATTTGTAGCCTTATTGCGTTTTTAGATTTTCAAGAAATAGTTGGTATTTCATTCCCCTTGCTCAATCCATCTAGCCTAGAGCGAACAATGATACCCTGCAATTTATATTTATATTATAAATATGTTCCGGCTTAGTTCTAGCATCATTAAGTTTATTCAAGATATCAGCAGACTCATTTTCCAAAAAATACGTTCCAGTTGGCTTTTACTCTTCAATAATTTCAAACTCCTGCCCCCTTAGGCTCCACTTTTTACTTAAAAAGTTCCCATTCTACTGATGGGGTTTTGTGATAGATATTTTCATTCTCATTGATAAGTAAATCGGTTATGAGTTTAGTATAGATTCCAAAATGAACTGCCATCTCCACAAAAGCAAAAGGTTTCGTGTAATTAGTATGAATTGCATCCAAGTATGAGATGCATCGTCGATGACCTCAAATGACCTCAACTGAAACCAACAGGTGTTTTTTCCAAGGCTAACGCATCCACAATCCAAGTGAGGAAAGCAGTCATGTTTCCTAACTTTAGATATGGTGTTTTAGAGGTTCTCCAGTTTTTACCTCTGGTGCCCAAAATGACCATAGTAAAATATGATATCTCAAGGAGGATAACTTTGAGAAATAAGCCTCAGTGCGACAACGCATTTCCTTTTGGCAAGGAATCACTAAGCCTTGGGCTTTATAGTTCTTCAAGTCTGAACTTCTGAAGCATAAAATCTCAACATAACAAATGTTTGGGAGGTCTATAAAGTGTCATTTTTTGAGCCTTGGGGAGGTATTGCTGACAAAACTTTTCTTGTCAGGCCTATACTAGGTGCCAACTAATGGTGGCGATTCCGGTCCTTTGCTCATGGGGTACGCCCCGGGTACCAGCCTTAAAAGGGGTGCCCTGCTACAGCCGAAATCACTGATTCATGAGAATTTATAATCATATGATCAGTGCAAAACCTTGGCAAAGAAAGTACCATTTTGCATCCAAGACACCGTTCAAAGGCAAAAATTTCTCAAACGGGTAGTGGCATTAGTTTCTGTACTAAAATGATGAGGATCTCTTAGCATGTAATAAGTTTAAGGCATTTTCAAAGATAGCACCATTTTGCATATAACTTTGCTACCCCTCCTGCGGACTTAGACTCCCTTCCCAGGAAAGCACCACACCTGCAACGTGTAAAAAGGAACCACCCGCTCGGGTGTCAACCATCCTAGGTTGGCCGCGAGTAATGGGTGCTCCGCTGAGATGGTGTCATGAACTACCCCTAGAGATTTCGCCCAGGCTACGGTCCTGCTATATCTTAACAGAAGACCTTTGAAAAAATATCCATTGCCTCATACTCCTCACTCCGCGGGATTGTCAAACCATACAATTCTCCACTTTCATCACAGAGACCTTTCCATCACACCTGTTCCTCTTTCAATTACTGCAGCTCTGCTTGCATTTCGTCGAAGGCATTTCTTCCCCAAATTGTGTTACTATATCGTTGACTTTCCGGTTTGTAAGGTCGTAGAGTGGAAATCCTACTAGATTCAGGGGGTGTCATCAAAGCCGTATATGCAATTATTTCTATCTTCATCGATGAAATTTCTTCCAGAATTAGCGTTGTCAAAGGAAGTCTGGTGAGATTGTGTCACGGTGGGCTGCAGTTCGAAGTCATTTCGATTGCCACGTGGATCTCCATGACTTAACATACTCTCAGACACAGTGATTAATCTAGGTGCTTCGTTCTGATAGTGACTATGATGTACTGCAACGCCAGCTGTTTCCGAGTGACCATAAACGGACCCACCGTCAATCTGTCGCTCTGACCTTGTGTTAATATTACGCAAAGGAGTCACCGGACCATAGATGGGAACTCTTTTACTTCCTACTTTGACGTAGAGCCTTGTCCTCCCATAGTTACTTCTGTTGGAGCTAACCTGTCTGGAAGTCTTGTCCTCTCTGTTTCCTGTCTCTGAGTCTACCACACAGCAACAGGTACAACAACAGAGACTCATCAAGAAAATAGCGAGACTGAACACAAAGGTAGCCACAGCTGTCACCACTATCACCACTATCGTCTCGGCTGATGAAAGAAAGTTTTAGAAAGTGAATTAAGAAGCTGGATACATTATTTGACAGCAATTGGATTGTTAAATCAGGGAGTCGTTTTTAGCAACTCCATGGTTAGATGGTTTGTGGCCTGGACCTTTGGCAAAACCATTGCATATCTGATTTGCAATGTTTGGCTGCCAACCGTGCAAATTCACCTACGGAAGATTCGCGGTTTGTGGTTACCATTCTTAAGAGTTAAAATTTCCACTCGAAGGGTTTACAAATACTTTCCAACCTGTTAACAAAATATGCTATATACGTACATACATACGCAGCCGATCAGTGGCAGTGCAGTGTCTTCCTTTATCACATGTAGCATTGTACATATGCATGTATGCATTACAGCATACAATTATCATAACGAACCTTGTGTTTATAAGTTTAATAAAACATCAGCTTTGAATAAGAGTAGGACCCCAAACTACCGTGCCCAGGGGAATCTATCATGGTTAATGCGGCACTGGCTACGGCTGTAATGCTGGTATTTGAATAACACAACCTCAATTCTTTCGAAGTCTGGAAACTAACAGTAATCACTCTACGTAACTACTAGTCCTTCCGACGGAAAAATAACATATTCTTTTAAGAATAATTCATACTTACATGTTAAAGAAAATGCACCATTTTCGGCAGGTCTGGGTTCGATATTTGTCGGTGGACATTGTTCCAAAGGAGCTGATAAACAAAGAAATTGGAGCTATACTTATACAAACTTATGTTATATATGTATTGCCTTTATTTACATTACAAATACTAACTTTACATTGCAATTACCAGATGCAACGACGTCTGGTAGTGTGCGTAGACAAAGGGTAGGGTAAAAAGTTGTATCATACTTTGTTACCCTTTACTTCTTTTGCTTTAAAGTTAAGGGAATTCGGAGAGGCTATACAAAGTTGACTGTAGGTGACCAGTGGCGAGATTCACCTTCTGTTTTCGACTAACGCTCAGACGAAAACGAGGCAGCAGAAAACATCCCTCCAAATCTGGCATTTACCTGTTTACTGTCTTGTAACCGCTTTGGTTACACTTCATGAAAAGTAAATTTCCTTTTCCTTTCCTTTCACGACAATATCCATGTCCAACTCTTCTCACATACATGTGTGAAACCCTACCTGATTTCAGTGTAATGTTGACGAAGCAGCTGGTTTGGAGACCTGCTGCATCTTCAAAGACGTACAAAACGGTAGTCGTTTCTCCTACTGGGAAAAGATCTCCGGGAGCATGACTGCTTGCTACGAGGTCTCCACCTTCCAAAGAATCAACACTGCTGGGCACTGTCCAATTGACAGGCAAGTAGTTAGTACCTGTTTGTGCTGAAAAAGTGATCTCTTGAGAGCAATCATGGACGACCGGCGGAATGTTATCTGCAGCAAAGGGAAGAAAGGAAAAGGAGACATGTTAAATCTACACCGCCCTCCTCATCTCCTATTCACATGAATGACCCTCACTTGCTTGATATCCACAACAATATACGAACACGGTCAAACCTAAAAGGTTTTGAAATAGGGAAAGAAGAACATGAACTCACACAAGTCTGACGTGGCAAACGAGAAGATTACTATATACAGACGGCGCCCTATATCATAGGGAGTCTCGTAACCCACGGTGCAATCAAAATTTGATAGGGCATTATTACGAGTCAATGAGGGTTCCATACGTAGATAGACGGTAAGTGTTGGTATCAAGGCCCTTAGGTTCCCAATAAGCGGGGGAAGTATTTATATCAAAGTAGATTAAACGTTCATAGGCTGAATTTCATCCTCTGTCATTATCCTCTTGGCTCACAAACTCGTGATCCAAGCAAAATCCAGCTTAGTGCAGTGTTGCAGAATATGATGAATTGAGGCAATAATTCCCGCAATCATTTTACTTGAGCTACTGCAGAGATTTTGCCCATTAAAATGTCACACTAAGAAAGGTCAAAAGAATGACTCTGGTAACTTCATTCGTGCTGGATTACCCAATATGCACAGTGAAAATTTCCTAAGAGCCCCACTGCTTTGGAGTCTCAGGCGATCGACAAAAGATTGCATACCGTTGCCTTATGGTAGAGCCCCAAAGTTCCTGAATGCCCCTTCCATGGGTGATATTAAATGTAAATGCCTTGCCTTGATTACATACTGCAGTAATCTCTTACAACTTCGTCTTAACGTACAATACAAGTGTATAAAGTTGAAAAATATGTGAACAATGTAAAACCTTGTCTCCTATCCTTTACATTCAGGCAGGAAATAACTGTAATAAAGAAATTACTCCCTTGAGTTATGTTTATCTGTAATGGCCATGATTTTGTTTAAATTAAACCATTCCTCGTACATGGCTAACGCATGGTCGTCTTTCAGATGCATACGTGTAAGTCACGCAGGTACTGAATTAGTATGCAAGAGGCTAGGAGTTGTTCAAAAGTAATTAAAATACAGAATACTAAATCGTACTTGATTGTCTTCTGTGACTCTTTATAATCACTCTGGGTACTGTGCTCAAATACATACCCACAGCTACGGAAGCCGAGAACATCTCGGTGGTGTGAAATCGGACATGCCAGTTTTTCCACCCCTTTCTACGGTAAACATGGGAAGGAGAAATCAAGATACGATTTCTCCTTACCATTATCCACCGATAATGTGGATTGGAGAAAACCAAAGTTAGTGAGGGGGTACTTCAAGAAAGGACCATTACACAGTGTCAATAAATGGACGTGCCCGCACATGACACGGATTGACGCTATATAACTTTAGTTATATTATAACCAACGTGGGATGATCCCACCGTGGTACGGAGATGATGATCCAATCGTCGACGAGCGGGCTAGCTATGTTACTTAAATTGAAATGAGGATCCGTGTCAAGTGCGGGCGCGTCCATTTATGGACACTGTGTAATGGTCCTATCTTGAAGTACCCCCTCACTAACTTTGGTTTTCTCCAATCCACATTATCAGTGGATAATTGGAAGGAGAAATCGTATCTTGATTTCTCCTTCCCATGTTTACCGTAGAAAGGGGTGGAAAAACTGGCATGTCCGATTTTCACACCACCGAGATGTTCTCGGAAATGGGGCTACACCACCCTCTCGATTTCGTGAAACCTATTTCTCAGATAGAGTTTTTGAAACTATGGGCCAAGTTTTACCGATAGCCAGGTATTCCTCTGGCAAAAACAGATCAACCCTCCCAGACGAAATATTCCGTACCTGTATGACCAAAGGGGCCAGGGCCGCTCAATTTTCCATTTAAGCAGAAAAAGATATACCCTACATTTACAAAAATGCTGTCTTGGCTTCAACCATTTCATATACGTTTATATGCACGACTTAGTAAGCAGTATGGTAGTAGCCAGCAATGGCGACGATTTGTTCTTAACATTTGGGGGGGGGGGGGAGGGGGACGTGACTATTTTCAAATAGTTTATTGTGTGAAAAATCAATTCAATGGGCGATTTGTTCAATTTGGGGGGTCATGTCTCCCTGTCCCCCTGGATCGCCGCCCATGGTAGCATGCAGTCATGATGTTTATCAATGGACATCTTTGCTTCTTCTTAGATTGGTGGGTAAGGTGTAAAACCTGTTAAACATGCTACGTGTAATCTAATGTAAACAGAAAACGCTTGTTCTAGAACCTTTTCCCGGTAAATCTGTAATGCTCCGGTAGTCGAACAGTCCTCTACTTTTTTACACAGTGAACGTAACGACAAACATGGTAGTAACAATTAACAACAATAAATGCTAAATGTAATTATCATACCTAACACAAGTACAATAAAATCACAACTTTCCGTTAAACCTGGAAACGTAGCTGTCACAGGTGTTTTCGTATTTACCAAGAAAGAGTATTGACTCAGCGTAGCTTCTTGAGTGCTTGCTTGGTCCACAGCTCGTGGTAATAGATTAGGACTTAGGGTTGTGCTATTGCCTGATATATTGAGCACTCTGTCCAAACAGTTCAAAATCACTGCAGATTGGGCAGGAACAGTTGCTGTAACAGGCGCTGTGGAAATAGGTGACAAATGTTACATTACCATGTTAGCTCAAAGTGATTTTCTAAAAAAATATACCTGTTTAACCTACTATGGTGCCCAATGGTCGGGCTACTCTAAAAGCAAAGGTATTGTCTAACCATGTCGTGACATACAATGCAGCAATGGTGCAGATATGCAATAAATAAACATATGCCAGTAATACAATATTCGAAGGCATGCAGTGAGTTCCCTGGTGACTGGTAGTCTGCAGAATTAAGTCTCAGTAAAGAAAGTTGTCATAGAAACATGCATTTCTTTGTGGTCTGTCAATGCAGAGTGTACTCCCATGGTCAAAATAAGTAAGGACTAGGCGTCGTTGCAGGGAACAGACAATATTTATAAATTGTGTTGGTTGGTATAAAAGTAGGCTGACGTTGACGCGAAATTTTAAATTAACACATATTTTACCAAATGATAAAAGTGGGGAATGTAAATAACCGCTTCTGAACCAAATGTAAGAGAGAAAATATTGCATAGGGCTGGTTTTAATCTTTTCTCAGGAAGTAAATGCGTCTCATTTTTTACTTTTTAAGTGGAATTGATAAAAGGCGCTCTGAAGTTGCTCTATTCAGATTTTTTTTGTATCACGAAAAAAGCAAAATGTGTACGATGTGTGTAATGTTATCAAATGCGGAGTTTATAGTTTTTTTCATTCGCATACGATGGCCGTAATAAATCCATACCATTTCCAAACCCATGAGGAAAATGTCAGCAAGAAAAAAGGCAATGGACCTGTCCTATTTCTTAGATTTCATAAGGTCTTATTCGGTAATCTTTTAAATCCTAGAATTCAACTTAAAGAGGCCAGGCTCAGTACGATATCACGAAGCTAGGTCGGTCATAATTCTTGCGTATATGCACATCTTCCTATTAAGACTAAAAAGTACACTTAAGGTTTCAACTTATTTTTATACGCTAAGGACTCGTTTCACAACGTTTTTCGTCAATCCATGATAGCAAATCCTTTTTGATTTCTTGCCGAAGGCGAAAGCAATCTATGCAATCACACGGGTGTGTTTGTGAAGCTCGACTTGTAAACAAGATATCTCAAGATAACAAAGGTGGATACTTCTCCTACTTGGTACATGGTATTATACTATTAAGAGAAAGAAAAAACCTATTATTCTGGTGGAGGTCAGAGGTCATGTGAGGTCATTAGAGCTTATAAGCCGAAAACAGTGTAAACACGATATTTCTAGGTATGAACCATGGATACTTTTCATACTTGTCATGTGAATGCATTATAGTCAGAAAATGAAACCTGTTGTTTTTCGTAGAGGCCATAGATAAGCTGAGGTCACCGGAGGTGGAAATATGGAATTCTTAAACACTCCTTAAAAACACGATATCTCAAGATAGCAATGATGGACCCTTTTCACATTTGGTATATAATTTATCATATTGAGAAGAAGAACCCTTTTGTCTCTGGTGGACGTCAAGGGTCATCAAAGGTAAAAATACCGAAAACCTTGAAAGACACGATATTTAAAGACAGGGATGATGGATACTTTTCATACTTAGTTTGTAGATGTGTTACTTTAAGAGAGAAGAACCCTATTGGTTTGATGGAGGTCAAACGTCATCTTAGGTCATCAGAGGTGAAACTACGAAACCCTGTAAACTAAATAGACAATGAGCGGTATCTCCATTGTGTCTGGCGTTTCGTGACCAACAATTAAGTTAGGGCTAAACTTTTGTACCATTCCAAAGACAAACTTATAGGGAACAAAATTTATTTTTTTCACAAGGATAACTGTTAGAGTAAGAGTTGGAATTCTAGTCACCTAAAAATGAACACGTGTAAAGAATGCTGTGACTATAGGATGATTAGAAATACCATACGTCTAACGAGTATGTTGATGGCGTAGTGGAAAGTGCTCAGTTTCTAACACTGACGGCCTGGGTATCGATTTCCTTCCAAGACACTTGCTTTATTCAATTTTTGGCTGGGTTCAAAGGTCATGTAAGGTCAGCAGAGGTCAAATTGTGAAAACATGGTAAGAAAATGATATGGTCAAGAAGGATAAATTTGAGGGATTAAGCTCATTGCAACATATCATCCCCTTTCGGCAAGGAATCACTGAACCTTTGGGCTTTCTGTTTTATTCAAGCAGTACAATCTTCGCATTTTGTACGCAAGATGTTCTAATTACCACTCTTTACCCGGATAGATGGCAAAGTATAGTTTCCATGTACAATACAACGTATAGTATAAACTGCATTGCATTGTACGGGCAATCTAAACTACTGGTATGTAACAGCTTCTGCCTTCATCGAAGGAGTTGCTGGCTATCGGTATCACATCAGAGGAATGTCCTAACAAAACCGACATATGTGGGGGGGGGGGGGGTAGACTGGCTATATGAGGTGAAAGTGGAACTCAAGTTTTGGTGAGCTACAGCACGGCTTAGGTAAACGAGCAGGTTATTTGAGTGCTTGTAACGCTAGATACTATACTTCCGTATTTTGAAGTTGTTTTTACTTATAGAAAAATCAGAGTCTTTTCAAAAATTTGCTAGACTAGTGAATACCCTAAAAATCCATTATGACATTATTTTCCATGAGTTCGATCGTTTGACATCAAATCATTTGCAACAAAACATTTTCTGACCTGATTTTTGAAAAGTAAACACTTTTCAAAGAAGTAATCTGGAGTAGTTTTTGTAAAATTAATTTGTAGGGGCAACTAGTCACTTGACTTGCCTTGTGAGCTCTGCGTCATTCAGGCCTAATTAAAAAAGTATGTATTAATTAACTAAAAAATTTATGTAACATTGGTAGAAATTCATGACTGGTGGTCTTCAGACTAGCCTAAAAAGTCGTGCCTATGCTAAAAGGAAAGGCGTAAATTAATTGTGTAATTAGTGTTGTCATAATTTCTTTAATATATGCTAATGGACTCACGAATGACGCAAATAAACTCAGTGGGTTGGTGGCTAGGCCCATGGGATGTGGTCACACTATTCCCTGTCCCTAAATAACTAACTGTGTGTACCTTGAATCCACAAACCACGATCAGGTACTCTGTACTATCCTCAATCATAAAAACTCTTCACCTGGCCCTGATGAAATTCCACCAAAAGTGGTGAAAGCTGTTGTCATCTTATTTGTGATCCTTCAGTCAATGTCTTTAACTTATCTTTCGAGCAAGGTGTCGTTCCCGCTGCTCTTTAAATCGCTCGTGTTATTCCAGTATTTAAGAAGGGGAACTTTTAATTCCGTCAGTAACTATAGGCCTATCTCTGTATTGCACTGTTTTCGAAGTTAATGTTTGTTCGTTTATATAGCTCTTTTGTTAATTTTGAACTTTTATATGATTTTCAGTCTGGCTTCTTGCCTGGGCAATCGACAGTTCATGCTCTTTTACACTTTACTGATTTATTAACAGATGCATTTGAAAAGAAACGTAATGTCTCGGGACTTTTCTCGACCTTTCCAAGGCATTTGACTGCCTCCATCAAAATATTCTGTTAGGTAAGCTCGAGCACTATGGTGTACGGGGGGGGGGGGAGCGCTTACTAAACTGGTTTAGGAGTTGTTTGAAAGAGAGAAAGCAGTACGTTGTAATTCGCAATGTAAACTCAGATTTCTTTCCTATTGAGTGTGGTGTCCCACAGGGCTCCATTCTCGGACCACTGCTGTTCATTGTATATGTAAATGACCTTTCTAAGGCTAGCGATAAGCTTCATTTTATTTTATATTCCGACGATACTAATTATTTTTTGTTCTCATGAAGATCCCGTGACCTTAATGGAAATTATACATAATGAACTACACAAGGTTCGTGAATGGTTTTATGTCAATAAGTTATTACTCAATTTAAGCAAAACGGCATCTATTCTCTTCTGTACTGCAAATAGGTTGCCCGACCCATCCATTCGTAGTACTGGTTTCTGTGGAACTGATGTTCCACTTTGTAACACTGTCAAGTTCCTTGGTGTTTTTATTGACAGCCATCTCACTTGGAATGATCACATTCAGTCCAGCTCTAATACAGTTTCTAAGCATATTGAAATCATTGCCCGTCTGCGACATTATCTTCCCCGAAAGACCCTGGTTATTCTGTATAATACTCTAATTAATCCGTACTTATCTTATTGTGCTCTTCTTTGGGGTGGTTCCTATTGCTCTAAGATTTACCCCCTCTTAATTCTTCAGAAGAGAGCTATTCGTCTAATACTTAATTACCAGCTGTTACATTCGTCTTGTGACTGTTTCGCTAAGCTTAATATTCTGCCTGTTTTCGATATTTATCGTTATCAAGATGGTATTTTCATGTATTCATACCCTTCCCAATATCTGTCGATCCACTTTTCAATTCCGTCATGAAACTCATTCTCACCTCACACGCGCCAGGAACTCCCTTTCTACAACCGCTTTTAGACTCACCTCTTCCCAACAATCAATGCGCTTCACCGGTTCTTGCCTATGGAACTCCTTCCCCAAAAATTCAATCCTGTAACTCTATGTACTCATTTAAGAAATATCTAAAACTTCATTTAATGAACAAATATAGGTGACTTTGTTCTTTTTTCTTTTATGTATGTATTTTCTCTTTCTTTTTGTATCCACTGTAAATGTATATTTACACTAGGAAGACTCATACCACAAGCTCCATGGAGTTTTCTCTGATTTCCCTCTAAGTCATTTTTTCATCTCTGTCTGATTTCTGTATATATATATATATATATATATATATATATATATATATATATATATATATATATATATATATATATATATATATATTTGCATATAATCCTGAAAAGTGACTCGAATAAATGTTGACGAAAACGAAACGAAACGAAACCTGCACTGTGAAGTAAAGTGAGATAAATATCAGAAAGAATCAAATAAAGTCACCAACAAAGACTCTAAAAATGGAACCTACTGCCGTTGTGCGTGATGCTCCGCATAAGCAATGGAGTAGGGAAAACAAGCCAGTGAGCCACAACTGGAAAAAAGGCCGTGGTCGGCTCGACTTGAACCAATAGGTTGGAAACTGGGCCGTAAAACTCCATCTAACTAACTAACTAACCAAGAAGGGAAGTTTTCACTCAGATCCTTACCTAGGATTTTGGATCCATATAATATATTCCTGATTTTAGGAAAGGAAAATCGCAGTCCGAGGGTACATCTATTGACGTATACCAGTTAAAATTAATATTAACAAATTGTTATCAACATGCGTCGATTTACTGGTATTTAAAGGGGAATTTTCATGATCCCAGACAGTTCCAATTCTCCCAATTATGCATCTTCTAGCTCCTCCCATAACTGTATGAGGCTCTTCCTTGTGCAAGAATAAACCTGTTTTATTGCTTAAGGCCATGTCCTGGTGAGCATACAAGGCTATAAAATGTAATAAAAGTACTCTCTCTGCCTTGTGTGGAATGTGAGCTACTCTGCATCTTTCAAATTTTCAAACTTTGATGTCAATCAAAGAGCAGTCACCAACTGAGAATTTTGATATACATACACTAAAAATATACTTTGGGGTGATGACTGTCTGTCTTTAACTCTCAGAGTTACAGTTTTGACCTTTAGGAACTTCAGACATGCAACTTCGACAAGACAACGATCGATATTCGAGTTGTGAAATTACCAAGGACATAGTGATTTAAGGGGTTACTGATTCAGAAAATGTGACTAATTTAATTGAAAGGGAATAAGCATTTGAGATTCATGTCATTATCATGACTAGTTGAGCAGAGAAAGTCATGCAAGTTTGGCGGTTCAGTATAAGCTTATACAATAGTTAACGATTTTCATAACCTTAGGATTCAAACTTACCTTGAATGAGGACAGTTATAGTTGAAGAACAAACGGCAACGTTATTTGATCCGTCTAGAAAAGCGTAGCTAAGTGTGGAGGAATCCCCAGCTGTTAGTGTAACCGGAGACGCGGAACTAAAAATTTTGTATACAGTCCCAGAGCCATCAGTAGCATTAGATGTGTCCAGGAAGTGAACTGTGATCAATGTTCCATTAGGTGCTTCTACTGTGATGTCACTGGGACAGCTTGTTATCATTGGAGGTATTAAATCTATCAAAATGGGAGAGAAAATTGTAATATATTTAATATAAAATATTTAATATAATGTAATATACTTCATTTTCAAGGTTGTTTAATCTCGTACAGAAAATTCGTGTTCTAACCCTCAGTCCACATTAAGATCATACGTCGAGAAGGGTCCATGCCCATCGTCGGGGCACACTATGCCATCGGGAATTTTCCCAGTTTCTTCGGGGAGCCAATTCTCTGGGCAGACGGCTTGAATACAGTACAATGTATGTTACCCTTGATAGTAGTTAGTCGCCCTGATAATTGATCCATTTTTGCTCTAATAAGTGTATATACTGTAGGTGCTCTTTGCACTCTTTACAATCCCAACAGTCATATTTTCCCCGGAAATCATAAGTAAGCACCTAACTAGGTATATCATGTACATACGTATAATGTACAAAATATGCCCTATCGTATGGAATGGTTTTGTGTAAAGATTCTCTTGCAATTCGCCTATCACACTCCGGCGCTACCCTTACAGTAAACCGTTGCAATCCAGTCCGAGAGCTGTCAGTAAAGCAAATGTTGGCACTATCCTTTCTGTATGGCCAATCGTTCGTGTCTGTCTGTATACCCTTATACCTATACACCCATATTCTGTGAAAAGCACTGGCCCGTAACTCCATATTTTATTCTTTCGGGGATATGAACAGTTGCTTTATGTCTTTTGTATTTTCAAACATTCCTTGTCCTCTACGTCCACGTCTCACTTTTTCATTCAATTTGAAAAGTGTTGCTGGAAGAGCTATTTAAATCAATGGATCAATACATTATTAGATATGGTTAAATAACTTAAAGGCCAGTGCAGCGAACAAATATATTGACTGACCAGGAAAAGAGACCATTAACATATAATTTGGTAAACATAGTTAGATACACCACCTTTTACAGTCACTGAATACGGACACTGAAAGGGTGTAGATGATTCGGGATAGTAAAACATGTAGGTGAATGAAGTGGTTGTAACATTAAATAAGGAATGATTTGGTTGATAAGGAGGATCCTCTCTCCACACCAGATCTGACTCTTCCCCTCTCGGCGCATTTGGAAGCACCCAGCTTGCTTCTGTTGGCAACTCAGAAAAAACTTCAATATCAGTCAACTCAGAAGGTGGGCATTCAAATTGGACTTTGTCGGAACCTGAGAAAATAAAAATGTATCATACAAAGTAAAAAACTAAAAAGAGGTTATTAGCCCACAGGGTAGGGCTTAGATTGTCCATGACCAAAACAACGAAAACATAATGCCCCGAATCACCTATTTCTAAGAAAAATATTCCGATATGACTCCTTTTGAACACAAGGATAACTTTTGAATTGTAGACTGAGTAAAGTACTGCAAAAGTGTCTTTTAATTTTACTTTTCTGTCTGCTTCCCACGCACCCATCTGTTTGTCTCATTACTCTGAACTTTCCCTCTCAGCTTTACACCAAGCCTGACTTCAATTGTTTTATTTTCTTGATTCTTATGTGTGAAGTCATCGATATTTCTGTTGAGTGTATGTAAACTAAAAAGGTGTGTACCTCGTTGGAAATTTATGTAGGATTAACTTTAACCCATCACCAATACAAATGTGTGGTATCGAAGTACAAAAGTTGTATGCGAGACAAAAGTTGAAATGGTTTAAACCTTTCTTTCCATCGGAGATACAGTAATTAAAAATAATTGTGTTCGCAATGGCCATCCGCCCCTCCAGTTTTCCATTTTCAGGTGATGCTTCCAAAGAATTTTTCAACAACTTTGTATAAAAAGTGGCTGGTAAGCTTGTAAATAGCATCAAGTGACTAGAATTTAATGCACATGTTGGACAAGATGAAAACGCAGTCAATCATAAGTGTTCAAAATTATGACATTCAAGAGCAACTGCTCCTGGTATATTAAAGGGCACTCTGACAATATCAAACGTATGCAAACTGTTATCACTGTTTTTATTGTTGTTTCCTTTTTTATTCATTTCCAAAATATTGTTTGGCATTCGCCGATCAGACTTCTGAGTAACACGTTCCCTCTTACGGTGGAAGTGACATCTCGTGGATGTAATGATCTTTCAAAGTTAATTATACTGTATTAGTCAATCGCTCCAAACAGTCGTAGTTAGAAGTATCCTTGACGTGACACGTTCTTTCTAAAATAACAGGGAGAATAGTAAGTTAATAAATTGTGGTGTGTTATCGATTAATGGGGCAGTTACCTTCCACCCCATTTTTTCAAGGACGTAATCCTTTCTTTATTTCCTTTGTGAAAAATATAATTTTTTCAGTAACACATCAAACATTTAAAAGCGCTTCAAAAACTATGCAAAATATAGCATCATATTGCATCTAAGGGTACATAAGCATTCTAAAAATTCCAAAAAGGGAGGCGGTGTCCCCCTCCTCCAAAGCCTCTCCCCAAAGATGGTGGTCTGATTCGTTCAGCCTTAGGTAAGAAAAGCTTCCCACTCTTATGAAAAATTCTGTGTCCTTTTAGAGTGTATTCAAAGATCTAGATATGTTTGATACGAACCAGTATCTAGCAAGGCAGTTTTTCCGGGTTTTGGATACATCTACTCTTCAAAAACAAAAACAAGATCACTTAGGGAACTACTCAGTTTGACACTTTCATTTTCTTGCTCCAAAACTGAAAAATCCTATTTTATACGTCCATATGATGTAACTTACCGTCAAAATACACTACGACAAATTCGTTGGTTCCCAGATTGTTTCCGTAGACATCAGCAAAGCTATACGTTACAGGGTAGAACCCCTTTGGATACACTATTTCATTGGTAGCTCCAGATCGAATATCAGGTTGAACTCGTGATGGTGTGACAATTAGAGGGGTTTCAGAATTGCGATCTAAGCGATCGAAATAAGGTCTTGGCCACATGAAAAGGTTTTGGGATTGTTGTGCAAATCGTACGAACTTTTGACTCGATGGACTTCCAGCTACCTCTCCTTCAATAGGTTGTGGTGATCCTTCAGTGAAATAATAAGACATTTTTCTACAATAGTTATCACCATTAGCATCAACGAAACATTCAATACAAGCTTAGTCTCTGTATCGTACTGTAAATGTCTTGATAATGTTACCGGTCTGGATCCAATACCAAAGATTTTTATAAGCTGTTAATAACAATATAAAACAACCGTCACATCTTGTTAATTAAATTACTTTACCCGAGGCTGGTGACCTTTTCTTCACACTTGCTAGTTGTTTCCAGTTAAAACAGAAACACTATTCTGCCAGAAAAGGTAGGGGGGGGGGGTTGTTTGCATAAAATTGTCTTGACTTTTCCTACCATCTTCAGCTAGACGTCTTTGTAAAGGCATGCGTTACACAGTCTTGTAAGCATTGCAGTATTGCTAAGATGTCTATTAACTCTTCAGTAATACAATTTGGGTGTAAAACCATAGATGTTATGAAGTTTTATCGGTAGCAACGTCCTTCGACGACGTAAGATGTATTTCAGTGAAGGTGTTGTAGTCATGGAAGTACTACCTCGTAGGTAGTACTTATATGTATAATTATGCGCCCTCACGATGCCCGCCTGCACGCGTAAATGTTATGTATGCTGATGTTCCTCAAATGTTACTAGAACATACTGTGAACAAAAGTAAACAGCATTGTATTGTTTTACTGTCGTTTGTTCATAAGTTGGAAATTAGTTGTTTTGAAAATCACATTACATCAAGGTGTAGGCCACGATCTCAGATCTTGCAGTTCTTGACAACGGTATCAGATTTCTGTGCTTGGTTATGGTTTCGGTTTCGCGAGTTGGGGTCTAGGCGATCTTAGTCTCAACTGTGGCGGTCTCGACTACAACACTTCAATACAATGATCGACCATTCTACTAGAGACTTTCAGCTTTCAAACACATGCAGCTGCTGTAGGCAGGCTAACGAAAGTTTCAATATGCTGTGGCAGAGCCAAGGCAGTCAGTCAGTAGGATGGGGCCAGAATTGTGTTAAGGTAGCTTTGTATGGTACCCCATGCATAGACGTTATCAAGGCTGGTGCCTCAATAGGGGTTAAATGGGTACCTGTGAGGTAAGTTGTCATCGGACGCGCAATTAGAGCAGCTGTCGCACTGGAGGAATTATCTCCGGGACGATTTATCGTTGAGCAGTGGTAATAATGGGCTGCGCCTTTGATTAGGCTTGCCTAGATATTAGCGCATTAAAAATGCAAATATTATTTTTAAACATTATGCGTAATCCGAAAATATGAGGTTTAAAGCTTTTGTCATTCTTCATCACGATAAATCTAACTTCAGTTAAAGTTATTGAAATATTCCTCGAGTATATTCCTAAGTTATGAGGAAAATTTATCAAGAATTTAGAGAATTGCATAAGGATTGAGACAATTACTGTAAGGAAACAAGGTAGTACAATATTTAAACGTCTGTTGGCGGTCGTTTGACTAAAAATCTTGATTAACGTTTGACCACTGTGGTCAACAAACCTCGCATCAAGGCATGTCTTAACATGGCCATTGTTTCAGCATTATACTTGGATATGAAAGGAATAGATCACCAGCAAGAAGGTTAAGTCTACTGTGGCTAGGCGAAGGAATAGGAACAAGGATATCTGTCAATCAAAGTTTGATACTTAAAGGGATAAAATCATCTTCAAGTACGTATCGTCCGACAGGTATTTAGTATAAACACGTTTGATTATCTTTACATGTCAAGGTTAGAAAAGTGAGTAAATAAGAAGTCCGTATACCCGTGAGGAACAAACAGTAGTTTCAGTAAATGTATTTCACTCTTTGTTACATTACGGCACTCTTTGTAATGAATGTAGAATATCTAGGTACTACCAAAGTAACTACCCATGTACTAGTGGAGCCAAAAGATTTACAAAAGCTGTGTAAGACCTTTATCGTGTCAATGCACAGATAATTCCGTGTGACTACCTACCTAGTGTTCTAGGGGCAACTCCCTGGTCAAACTATTTATTAAAAAAAAACTAAAACATTGCTGGTAGTTGTTCTCTTATGTACCCTTTTGACCGATGCATCTTCATTTTCCAACTTAACTTCAAAGCATTACTCAAGAACAATTTTAAGAGTATGAGACCTTCAGGTTCACAGTACAAATTTCACAAATACTGATTCTGAACGCTTTGAATTACTCGAATATAAGGATTACCTGTATTAACCACAAACGAACAGCTGGTAGGCATCACACTTCTATCGGATGTATCCGTAAATGTGTACGTAACAGTGGTAGAGGAAGGCACTGAGAAGAGCTGTCCTGGACTGTGTGTCTGAGTCAAGGAAATTTGGTTTCTATCTTCATTGGTTTGTAACTGAGGTTCCAGCCAATCAACTTTCACAAATGATTTTGACGATGTCACGTAGATGTTTTGAGGACAGTTCTGGAAACCCGGTCCAGACCCTTGAACACAAAAATATTTTGCGGTTGGTAAATAAAAAATACGAACAGTTGAAGTGTGTGTTTCTGCAGTGTCACATGTACTGTTCATTGTTCTTCTATTAGTGGAATATATATGACTTTGAGGTTAACTGAAGTCATAAGCTAATGGGTTTTTACCTTCAGTTGGGAGATGAGCAATTTTAAGTAAACTTTTTGTCCGAAAAATTACTTATTTTTGTCTGCATGATGTTCTTTTTGGACCCATTTCACATGTTTGCAATAAAAAAACCAAGCCAGATTGGCGAGACGTCGAAGCTGTATCAGCCTTGAAGGGTCCATTCTTTGAAAGCGTACATAAATCGTGCTCACAAAACTTCGATACATACATATGTACATGGGCATCAATCCGGGGGCGGGGAATACGTCCCCCGCATTTCGATTTGTGTGGGACACAACATCAAATTTCCCACTCTTATTTCGTAAAAGAGTAGTGTCGTGGATCTATTTGATTAGGTCCTACGTGTCTCAGCATTCTACATTCATATCGTCGTATATGAGAAGTTCAGTCCCATGAAAAGTGCCCGACGGCACCTGTTTTGCTCTCAAGAGAACAATTTCTCTAATAAGAACCCAAATTTTCGGCGCGTTACGCGCGCTAATTAGTCACTCCAGTTTCTTCAATAACTACATTCCACATGGCTAGTCATGGCTGTTCAAAGTCAAAAGCGTAAGTCCTGTCATCCTTACCAATTAACAGGTAGGCACAGTACACAGGTTATGTAGAGGTCGTAAATCTCATATCACAAAGCCTAATTGTTGTTATCTTTTGTGTGTCATGCAGTAGGTCAGTTGGTAAGCGACTCACGAAGCAAAGTCTGGCTATTTCATCGGGTAGCCGGGGGTTTGACATAATGTATGTTATCCCCGATACGGTCTACAACCCCTACATTTTCTCTGTTCTTTTTCTTTTTGTTTTTAATGATTACATATGTTTTTTGTGTAAGCCTACCAAAAACTTTCCCGCGCTTTGCAATTTCAGGATTCAGACTTGAAAGAACACTGTCAGTGCACAACTCGGCTTTCGAAAGCATTAAGTGATATTGTGCAAAATATACCCTGCAATGGCATGGGATATTTAGGCTCCTTCATATCCCTTTCTGTCGGAACTTGGGGCTGTCGGAACGTGGGGTCTCTGACACGACCCGCCCCCCTGTCGGGAAGTTCTGTTGCCACCCATGGTCGGTTTACTTACTTTGACTTTCAAAAGAGTCATTTCTGCGATAAAACCCAAAATTTTCGGTAAGCTTTGCCCACTCTTCCTCAGTTCCGTTACTTATAGCTAATAAAGTACAAACACTTACCATCTTTTCAAGTAACTAGTAAAATACATGGATTTATGTAAATGTAAGAAATTTCATCTCATTTCGCTAATCTTAGTTATGGTAAGGTTCTCTTGTGTCTGTCGTGGGTACGGCTAGTGACTCGAGGAGGGAAGTATGTAAGTTGTGCCCGATAGGGACCAACTGCTCGGACAATGCCCGGACAATTGACCTATAGAAGCTTTAAATAAGTACAGATTCTTTTTAGTGTTCTCGCGAGCTTTTCCACAGTGTAGATTCTGCGAGAAACATTAAATCACCGCGGAGCTATTTTTCTCTAGCATACGCAAATTTTATTCAATACATGCTCCGCAATTGTATGGTATAGTACACGGGTTTTTTCAAATCCCCTCTCCAACCCCTCGACGGCATTCTGGCTGTAGGGGCTTCGGGTCGCTGCCCCCGGTCAAATCCTGGTGCCACCCCTGGGGGATGGGAAAATTTGCCTTCATACTATATGAATCGTATATGTATCATGAAGAAATGGACTTGAAAATGGAAGCTTGATTTTTTTGGAGGGCGGCGACTATATTTGATTGGCAGCCATTTTCACTCGGAGGGCGGGTCGCCCCTCTAAACTTCCCTGTGGGGAACACTGGGATCTAGTATAAAAAAGCAAAATATAGCACCATTTTGCATCTAAGCCCTTGGAGTCATCAAAAACATTCAAAACGGGGAGGGGCGGGAGGGGGACACCCTCTCTCCATGACGGAGGTCAAAAATGGGGACGATGAGTCCCCTTTGCCTCCCAACACCAAAAAAGGCCACGCCCTCGAATTCACAGAAATTTAAACAGTGTAGCGACGTAACACAGGGGGAAGGGACCAAGTCAAGTGGAAACAAAAGTGAAATGTTTGGTGATATGATGTCTGTCCATACAATAGCGTTGTTACTGCGACAAAGGGTGGGAACAGGGCCGTCGCCTTCGGGGTGTGGGGCCATCTCCCAAGTTCGTCAGAGCGACGATAGTCGGAAAATCTGAAATTCCACTTGAACTCCACTCTGATATCTTAGTCTAGCACATTTCCGACTGAGCCTATTCCAACTTTGTATGTATTTTCCAACTAGATTTAATGAGAATACTGCCAAACGTTATTTTCCTCACGTAAAATCGAATCTAAACTGTCCTTTGCCGTCTTATTTCATGATATATTTTATGAGCTTCAGGAGGTTTGTTGAAAACGTATTCTTCTCTTAGACAACTTACTCTCTTTTTTCACCTAACCAAAACTTAGTATTCACTAAATTATGGACCTTTCCCGGCCATATATGATCAGCTCAAAAATTGTCCCAAAGATAGCACCATTTTGCATTTAAACCTGAATTAATAACAATTTCTCAAAGAGGAGGGACCTTCCTCCAGGACGGCACTTTTATGTAGTGACAAAAGAAGGATTCCCACTGCTGAATCCACTAAATTATGAAGGTTTTTCAGCCCTATGATCAGCTCCAAAAATATCCCAAAGATAACACCGTTGTGCATCTAAGCAACTTTACATAAACAAAATTTTAGGACCTTCTCAGGTCGGCAAATTTATGCAGTGACAAAGGAAGGATCCCCACTGCTAAATTCACTAAATTATGGACATTTTTCAGCATATATGATCAGCTCAAAAATGTCAAAAAGTTTGCATCTTAGCATCTTCAAATTAACAAAATTTCTCAAAGGAGGAACCCCCTCCCTTGGACCCTCCCCCCCCCCAGAACGGCGCCTTTATGTAGCGAAGGGAGAATCCCCAATGCTATACACAAACGCAGGGCACGTGAAAAAGATGCAATTTACGGGCTGCCACCCAGTTGGAAAAACATCCAGCCAGTAGGAATTTCACACCCCAAAACATATGACCCTATATAGCTACGACCCTGGGTGGGGAGAGACTACTTTCTAGACTTTCGATAGCTAAACCACCCCTCTCCTTCTGGAATGCACGTCAATGGCCCTTATTTCACTGTTGGGGTCCATGGTATCCGACAGTGACCCACCTTGCGGAGCGCGGTTTCAGCTATTTTGGGACATGATGACAATAACATCTTGAGTAATTCCGTGGAATCCGTGTATTTCAACTGGCAGATCATCTATGATGGTCATGCTAACTTTGGAATCTTAATTTTTATTAGAATAGGACAACGTCAGTCATCATAAAAGGGGAACAGGGACGGACCTACAAGAAGACACCCGCTTTTCAAACCCAAAGGGCTTGGTTTGTGCTAAGTCATGTATGTCCCCCCTCCCCCCACACATTTCAATACGGATTGACGCCCCTGCATGTATATAGTAATTTTGGGGAGCCAAAGGACAGAAAACCCGTCTACTACAGCTCCAATTTGTGTATGTCTTAACCCAGCCGTGCGTTGAACTTACCATGTACTGCAATAATGTCGAACGTACAACTCGCCTGCCTTCCCCTATCTGAGAACGTATATGTGTTAACATACGGTTCATTGGGACTTAACGTCGCCCCAGGTAAGATATTAGGCACATTAGAACGAGGTAACTGTATGCCGTAATGATCGAAGGCTGTAGGTTCAACGAACTCAGCCGTTACGGAATCGTCCCCATGAGTTCTCAAAACAATGGCTGTAGAACAGTTGTAGATCCTTATGTTCGAATTGCCTAGTGGGAAGAATATAATAAAAGTTTGCTGAGTTTTGATAATCAGCACATAGGGATGGAAGAAAGGAACAATAGCATGCCAATTTATAGAAAAATTATTAGATTTGCGGCAAACAAGGTTGTACTTTGATGTTTTACATTCTATAGCTACCAACGTAGAGCTCAGTCTCCTGCAATGACTTCATGTTATGGTTATTGCATTGAAAACGTAAAGTACGTTGCAAGTGTATAAGTATATTTTGTCTTGATAGTCTTTCTGTAATATGGAAGCGTATTGTTGTCACATCAAAAAATCTGAACTTTTTGAAAAGTTACAAAATCTTTACATATGTTCGAATTTTTTTCGCAGTTCGAAAGTTCAAAAATCTTTTGGAACGTTTGAAGACCTTTTAGTTTGTATGTGTGGAAATTTAAGGTTTGCTCACTGGATGCCACTTTCTTTGCTCGTGGTTGCTTTTCCTTGATTAGGACACATGAGCTCAAAACGAACCGTGTAAACTTACGTGAGACAAAAAATTTATGACCCTGGCATTGTCACATGAACCAAACGCATGCTCTAATTTCGTGCCACATGACAAGCATAATCAATTAGGTGAGAAAAGCTCATGCACTTACGATAGACTTATATTCACACTGCATGTTCAGTATTGTGATGTATTCAAAATTTACAACGATTGACCCATGCGTTCCAAAACATATTCCTGACACACGGAAGATCGGCTAGCTAACAGTCGTAGGAAGCGGCGGACGGGGTGGCTGAGGGGCTTGAACTTCCAGTCAAAGATGTGGGGGCGGGAAGTTTGATTCGGCCCCACTATTCAAGGACGGAAACCCCTTACTTGGTCTCTTTCTAAAAAATGTCCACAACTTTCAGTAAATTTCCTTAAAAATTTACATAGAGTATCGCACCAAGTTGCACCAGACTAACGACTTTGAATATTCAAAACTTTCCCAAAGGAGAGGGGACATCCCCTCCTTACACCTCCCCCAGGACGGCGATCCGAAACAACGTTCAGCCCCCCCCCCCCAGCAAAGAACCGCTTCCTACTTCTATGGACGCACGTGTAAGACTAACTGTGTAAATAGACCTTTAGCTGTTTACGCAAATCTAATTGAAAAATGAAAAATGAAAAAAAAACTGCTTTAGAATGCAGGCTACATCGACTGATTCAATGTCAAGTTCATTGCAGTTCTTATAGTTCAAAAATGTAAGCAAGCATTAATATCAGATCGAACATTGGTTGAGTTGAAAAAATCGGACAAGCCAAAGTTAGCCATTTTGATGGAGCCGCAAAACACTCTTTCACAAACCTGGGTAACAGTAGTAGTGATCTACTTCAGGAACACAAACATCTGTATCGTCACAAACATTCTGGCTGCAAAGATCAAAATCAGGTCCTAGAGTAGAGAGTGAATATCAATAATTTAAATTTCATCAGGATAATGAATGAAATATTTTGCTCTAAATATCGAGAGAGAAATTCTATCACAAGAGAGACCACAGTGATCACTTTCTGTAATCGAGTGACAATTCACTCTTTTAGAGTTAATTACCACTACGAGTTCCTCCACAGTGTATTAGATAAAAGAGTGCTCATTGTAGCCATTCGCCTAGCAATGAATTTTGCTCCTTCACCTTTAGAAAGTACTATAGTGAAAGAAATGCACCAGGAAAATGTGTGTCAATTGCAAAATACTATTTTGTGATTTCTCTTTCACTCTTAACCTCAAAAAATAAAGAAAATAGTAAGTGAAGACAGAATGCAAAATAAATTATGTTATTTCTATTATTAGAATCCTCATTAAAATATTCTTCGTATTTGATTTTACGGGTGTTTTAAACTATTTTGACCTCTGGCTGAAGGACTTTGCCAGATATTGCACTCATCTAGATGTATAGACCGGCAGCTAAGAGCTTGGGGGTAGATGAAGGCACCAATATCCAAGTGAATGAACACAAAAGGAATCACCTGGGATGTTCAGATATGGTAATGTCGTGGACCATCAGTGGTTGTGGACCTGGTGGCCATTTTCCAAAATGGCTGCCATATCTACGAAATCATGATGAGTTTTGAAGATAAAAGTTTGATAAAACCTTCTTTCAACACGTGTAAGGAAGGTGCTATATGAAAGGGAATAAAATTGTCTGTCAGGTGATACCACATCTAAGAAGCTTGGTGGTGATTTCTATTACATGTTTTGGCCAAAAGTGTGATTTTGGACTTTTACTCCGAAATGTAAATTGCATCAATTTACATATTCCCCCATAGGCTATTTCGAAACGTTTTCTCGGTAATGAATTGAAACTTTTCAGAAAACTGTTTTCAAGTATGGGTGACATTGTGAGAAAACAACAAGTTTATCAAACATGAAAGTAACAGTGTTCCAAAGTTAACACTTTGAAATTAGCGAAAGTTGCTTTTTGTACATTACCACGTTTTTGCTATATGTACACCTTGCATCAGCTCAGATAGTACAGCTGTTAAGGCCCGTATACTGGAAGAATTATGCCCTTTTGGGATATGAGCATAAAACGCAGCAGAGTGATTGTAATACATGCTTGTGTCCATTTTCACACATCATGTACTTAGTCTAACATGGCCACCATCGGTCAATGCACTTTTGGGTCATTTTTGATTCCTTGCCGAAGGCAGGCAAGGAATCTATGCGATGGTGATGTCGTGTGTGTGTGTGTGTATGCGTGTGTGTGTATGTGTGTGTATGTGACGCCTAGCTTGTAAACACGATATCTCAAGATAGCAATGACCGACACTTTTCATATTTGGTATATAGATTTATCATGTTGAGAGAAAGAACCGTATTGTTTTTGGTGGCGGTCAAAGGTTATTTGAGGTCACCAGAGGTCAAATACCGAAAACTTTGTAAACACGATATCTCAAGTTAGCAATGACTGACACTTTTCATATGTGGTATACAGATTTGTCATGTCAAGAAAAAGAAGCCTATTGTTTTTGGTAGAGGTCAAAGGTCATCTGAGGTCACCGGAGGTTAATCTGCGAAAACCTTGTAAAGGGCTTGTAAACATGATATCTCAAGATAGCAATGACCGACACTTTTCATATTTGGTATATAGATTTTTCATGTTGAGAGAAAGAACCCTATTGTTTTTGGTGGAGGTCAAAGGTCATTTGAGGTCACCAGAGGTCAAAGACCGAAATCCTTGAAATTGGGATATGTCAAGATAGGAATGGCGGATATAGATTTGTCATGTTGAGAGGAAGAATGCTATTGTTTTTGGTAGCGGTCAAAGGTCATCTGATGTCACCAGAGGTTGAAATACAGAAACCTTGTAAATGGCTCGTAATCACAATATCTCACGATAGCAGTGACAGCCACTTTTCATGTTTGGTATATAAATTTGTCATGCTGAGGGGGAAACCCTATCAATTTTGGTGGAGGTCAAGGTCATCTGGGGTTACCAGAGGTAAAAAAACAAAATTTCCCAAGAATTCCCAAGATTGTCATCTTGGTTCACTATAGGTTAAAAAGCAAAGTTTCCCAAGAATTCCCAAGATCATCATATGGGGTCATCAGAGGTCAAAAAGCAAAATTTCCCAAGAATTCCCAAGATCGTAATCTTAGGTCACCAAGGGTCAAAAAGCAAAATTTCCCAAGAATTTCCAAGATTGTTATATGGGGTCACTAGAGGTGAAAAAGCAAAATTTCCCAAGAATTCCCAAGATAGTCATCAGGGGTCACCAGAGGTCAAAAAAAATTTCCCAAGAATTTTCAAGATCCAAGATCCATTGGAGTTGAATTCCTTTCAAGACACTTTCGTTTTTCTTTTTTGTTATATTTGGTGGGGTTCAAAGTTCATGTGAGGTCAGCAGAGGTGAAATTGTTAAAATATCGTAAAATGATGTAGTCAAGGAAGATAAATCTGAGGGATGAACCTCAGTACAACAAAGCATCCCCATTCGGCAAGGAATCACTAAGCCCTTAGGCTTTCTGGTCCTTCATTTTTATCATTTGATGCTTATTTCCAATGAGAAAGCTATGATGATTGGTGAAAAACCACCACAGGATACGAACTACAACCAGTCCAGTCTTTATTTATACACATTGCTTCATTTCCAAGATGGCGGCTAGGGTTCAACACACTTGTTACCATTTTCCTCATTTCTGTCTTTGTGTGAGAATTCCTATCAAGAAAGCAACGACAAATCGTTACATATTGCAATGCATGGGATGCAATCTACAGCACTTTTAAATTTGGTAAAAGGTATGGTGACACACCACCAAAAGGGGCGTTTTCACTTGGCAGTTAAAGAATATAATCTTCCAATGAAAGGTCTGTTGAAATTATTTCACTATCTGTTACTGTTCTCAAGGTATATTCCTTAAAAGTTTTAAAATTTCTGAAGTAATTCACTGCTCATGCAAAAATAATGATGTGGAGTGTTGCACAGTGTTGGCATTTCTTTTGTTTACCCTACACAGATTATCTCTAAATTACTAATCAGATAGTTCACAGTTTGGTAAGTGATATTGATGCGTTTTAAGAGAACAAATTTAACTTCCAAAATAGATCCCTCAGAGCATGCCAAATGCTACACGTGTCCTTGAAATGAAGGTTGAAGAAACAAAGAACAACGTTCTCCATATTTGATAAGTCCATCTTTCGATGTCACAAATTTGCATATTAAGATCATACGTTTTCATGATTTAAGTGTGAATAAAAATTTAGGCTATTTTCTGGATTTTAATGCTTTTTACATCAAATATCCAACTGTGTCATTTTCATGTCCCAAGGCCTTTAAGTATATATCGTATCTATTCCAAGATGCGTTTTAGAGGTCAACTCACGTAGCTCCCTCTGCTTCTCTGCATAAGCCTGTAGCATAGTAGTAGTACTAACCAAACCAAGTCCATAACTTACGTCACTTTTATGAGACATAAAGTTATCATAATGCATCAAAAGTCACATTTATGACTTTTAAAGTCAGGCTTATAACTTGTTAGTAACAATAGTGACCTTTAAGTCAACACTAATGACTTCTAGTGTCAAAACAGTGACAAAAGTACTCAATATATTGGCCTTTTATGTAAAAATGGTGAAATGTGAAGAAAAAATAATGATATTTTAAGTCCAAATTTTGACTTTAAAATAATAAATGAGATTAAAAATGAAATCCTTATTTTAAAAGAAAAAATATTTAGGCTAGATTGAAAGTAAAAATAAGGAAATTTGTTTTCTTATAATATTGCCCATACATGTAGACAGACAGTTTTCTGAAAAGTTTCAATTCATTAGTGAGGAAACGTTTCGAAATAGCCTATGGGGAAATATGTACATTAATGCAATTTATATTTCTGAGAAAAATGGTCCAAAATCACACTGTTGGCCAAAACATGTAATAGAAATCACCACCAAGCCTTTTAAATGTATGTGGTACCTTCTGATAGAAAATTGTATTTCTTCCATATGACACCTTACACTTGTCGACAGGAGGTTCTATCAAACTTTTATCATCAAAACTCATCATGATTACGTAGAAATGGCAGCCATTTTAGGAAATGGCCGCCAGGCCCACAAGCCACGCATGGTCCACGACAGAGTACCATATCTGAACATCCCAGGTGATTCCATTTATGCTCACTCAGTTGGATATTGGTACCCAGGCGCGGATCCAGAAATTTTGAGGGGGGGGGCCCAAGATGGAAAACCTCATGTGCACCGAAGGTGCACCACGAGCGCGAAGCGCGAGTCCCTACGCGTGGGGTCCAGGGGCCCGCGTTAGGGCCTCTGGCGGGGTCCAGGGGCGGAGCCCCGGTGGGGGTCGAGGGGGCGAAGCCCCCGGAAGCTCTCGCAATATTGCATTTTAAGAGCACAGAAATCGGCTCCAGTTCTTATGTCAGTGAGATTTTATACCTTTTCATGTTGCATGGAATTTGATGTGTATGGCTCATTTTAAGTTACTAAATGTACCTGCAGAAGTTACGGAGAATCTAAGGTATCTTAAAACTTACACGCCAACATTATGAGCCCGGTGTAGGTAACTTGAAATGGTTTTTGCCATAATGAGTGTTTTATTTTCGTTCTACGGTATTCGGATATAGGATGCCAGATGAAACAATTGCGCGCGAAGCGCGCCGAAAATTTGAATTTACATTTAAAATCATTGCTATGACTAACGGTGTCAATTCCCTTTATGTGTTTTTATCAATTAGAAGGTGGGTTCGATACTAAGTTTTCAGTTCTCATAAGAAGAGGAGGGTGAAAAAATGAATATCAGTTGTTTTATATCCTTACAATGCTGACTCTGAAATCACGTTTATGCACACGAATAATTGGCTTATAGTAGAACCCCACCGATGAGTAATGTGAATACGTTTGGGACCTTATTGATAGTAAAAGGAGCAATTCAAGGCTAACAGTACGCAGATCAAGCAAAAATCAAGAAATATTGAGAAGACTTTGCAAAAATGGTGAAAGATTTCAAATGATTTTTGGTAAAAAGTGATAAAAATAAATCCATCACTCAATAAAAACGTACCTCTCTCCGTGATCGTAAACAATTGCGCGCGAAGCGCGCCGAAAATTTTCGGTATAGTGCGTCCCGGGAGCTCTGCATTAATTGTACACTGAATAGGAGGACCAACAGGACTCTCACAACCTTACATCCATATGGGAGGAGAGATAATATATCACCTTCTTTATGGACTTCTGAAGGGTATACCCTTCAGAAATCTATGACCGATGGTGCCGGCTGGAGTTGGTGATTGGAGGAACCGCAGATAACTGCTAAACCGTGCTTTTTTAGGCAGTGGGATTTTGTATACGCTATATACAACAGCGGGAGAGCCTTTTCTTATTAGTACATGAGAGTGCAACCCCAGGAAGGGGTTTACCCTCCCCTTTGAGAAATTTTTATTAATTTTAGGGGGCCTATATGCAAAATAGTGGTATCTTTGGGTCATTCTTAAGTGATTGTATGTTTAAAAAATGTCCACAATTTAGTGAATTCTAACTTTTGTTCGGGTGAAAAAGGGGAGTAAGAGACGGTTAACACATTGTCTTCAAACCTCTTTAAGTCCCAGGAAAAATCATGGGCGTGGATCCATCTCCAAAAGTGTGTGCGGGGGGGGGGGGGGGGCTTTTTCACATTTGTGAATCGCCGTCCTGTGGCGTGGAAGAAGCAGTTGGTGGTAGCCAGAATTTGCGTCACGGGTAGGCAATAAGTTTTGTGATCTTCGGCATGGGGGAGGGGTCTAAGGGAAATTTTTCTAGAACTGAATGCCCTCAGATGCGATTTGGTGCAACAAAAGTGTACGATTTTTAGGTTATTTTTCTTCTAAATATTTCGTTTTCCTAGGCATAATTGCAGTCTGTTCCATCATTTTTGAAAAAGTGAGGGGGACTTTTTGACGATGTCCCCCTTCTAAAAAAGTGAGGGGAACGCGTCCCCCCGTCCCCCATGATCCACGCCCATGGGAAAATTGTACACGCAATTATACCTGCGTGGAGTCCACAGAAACATTCTTGGACTATAATAAAATTTTTCCTTTACATTTTAAAAGGATATCTAAGGTTGACAGAGAACAGTATAGAGCCTCCCGAGAGCTCTGAATTAGTTACAGTATACAAAAGAGGGACCAACGGGATTCTCACTACCCGACATTCATATGGGAGGAGATATGATATATCACCTTCTTTTTAGGTATAGCAAGAGGGATGGTGGACAGGCAAAATTCGTTTCAGAAAAGATTTTCGTCATTATTGAACGTCGCGGTAAGATGTTTGGGAAATAAGCAACGGCAATTACGTACATTCAATCTTTCAAATCATGTGCTAGACTAGATTAGTCAAAGATCCCATAATGATGAGAGCCCTACAGAGAAGGAGATGTACTCTTTAGAAAAATGTTGCATTGGAATAATTTCTTGCGTCATAGCTTTGTCAATGGTATATAAAATCGGGTGTAAACCCTGTCGTATGCGCGCGAAGCGCCCCGAAATTTTGAATAAAATATTAGTCCATGACAAAACCTGCATTTCAGAACCTGCATCGGACGCTGTCACTTTCCCACCAACCTATGCTATTCAGAAACGAATCTTCTGACTGAGAATTCTTAAAAAGCACTTTTGCTCCTTTGTTCCCCCGTGAGTAGTTACCGAAAGCTATTGATAATAAGGACAACTCTGACACAAGGCTTGACGCTAGCGGAGCGTGCGAAAATTTGGAATTTGTCAAGAATTTCCAAAACTTATGATAGTTTGAGAACAGTTTGTAAAAGAAAATGGTTAGAACAAATAAACCAGTCATCAAAAATACATCTCACCCTACACCCTCCACAGAAATCTGTAGCTTAACCTTCTTTTGGGACCATTTTAAAAATTTTCAAGAATCGATGGGGGAGGGGGACACACGTCACACATTGCCCACTGTGCCGACGCCACTGTCTGTAGCTTAAAAGCCTTTTGAGCTCATTTTAAAACTTTTCAGGCAGTTTCGAAATCGAATAGGGTATCATGCACGCCGCTACTCTGCCTGCAACAGCTGGTGCCACTGTGCACAATAGCACGTCACCTGACAGCTTGTCTTCTGTATTCATTCTGCAAGGTCTGTATGGCGAAAACTTTGCCTCTCAATCCCTCTAGATTACAAAAAAATTCACTCTTTAACACAAAATTGTTACTAAATTTCAGTGCAGCTAGCCGAGCCCATACTACATATGTCACGATGTTTACTTATTTAGATCTTAAGTCAAGGATCATTACTCAGCTATTCGCCTGTTTTCGAACATTGTAGCGCTCCTTTCGTCGCCAACCACTTTGAAAGATATATAAAGAGATAATCCAGCGATAGCTGCACCCAACCCCTACAGAAATATATACTTTGAATACGTTCTTAGACACTTTTATTCATTTTTTGCTCTTAATTTTTCTTTCTCCTTTTCTTTTTTTCTTTTTCTTCTTTTTTTCTCCCTTTGTTTTTTTTTTCGTGGCGAGGGGGGGGGGCCCAGGCCCCCCTGGATCCGCGCCTGTTGGTACCTAGTTCGTCTAACCCAAGGCTCTGGGCTTCCGATCTAGTAGTATAAGGTAGTTAGTTTTTTCCGGATCAAAAAGGCTTTATTACATCATGAGCTGTTGGCAGGTGATATTTCTTGCTTTTACCCCAAGAATGATACCGACAGTATATCCAAACACCACAAGTGTATCAATTTTTTGCAGTTGTCGTTACAGTAAATGAATTTCGTAAACTGCACTTGCTATTATTCGTCTGACTCCAAAACAGACTTATTTTCTGCCAATTTTGTCAAACTGTTTTTGTGAACTGATAAAAATAACCCGCTAGAGGGAACCTAATTGGGAAGTATATTTTGTTTTAAATTTCCAAGGGCGATTTTAGCTTAAGGGTGTCTTTTTGTTAGCCATTAAACCGTGAACGAGTGCATACAAAACAATGAAGCTTCATGAATTACTAATAATTCCGTCTGCTACACCATCACAATATGTTGTTATTCGTAAGCATTATGCATGTATTTGACAATCCAACTTGAGCTGTCGCCGGAGTGTCGTGCTACTACAATCGTGAAAGCACCACACGGTCCTCGTATGTCTGATATTTGTAAGTACGAGCCAACTCAGACATCACTTGATGATAACAAGTCGTTACCCTTGAATGGCACACAAAACGAATGCATTGCACATACCAACATAATGCCACAAGTATACTTAGTCTAATATTAGAAGCGCGCATTACATGTTGTGCTAACACAAATTATTGGAGGGAAATTCTGAGACACTTGTTAGACTTTTATCAATCGCAGAAAATAAGCTTTGAAAATTGAGCCAAGACCTTAAATATCTCATAACAAGCTGACACTTTCATGATAGGTCCAGGAATATGTGTAGAATAACATGCTCGAAGTGCTTAAGAATCCCTTCGCAGCTTTTTCCAAAATTCAGTTTGGCTTCCAAAATGGCCACCATTTTCAGTTTTTCCCATCTTTGCAAACTTACAAGTCCGAACATCGATTGAAGTGTTTTAAATATTTTAAGGCATAAGGAGTCTAATAAGGTCTTTACTGGGGATATTTTGACACTAATAAATATCCAAAGGTAGGGTTGTATCCATCCAAAAAGGCCCCCGTACGGTTTCAAATACCTTTACAACTATCCATTCATGCACGTATTTGGTATGATTTAAGTGTCCAGAAATACGTTTCAAAGCACAAGGTGTCTTGTTTTATCATTAAGTTAGGTATAGGAGCTCATAAATATCTCAACTTAAACAGTTGCCTTTGACCTTGCCACCAGTTTAATTTTCGTCATGATTTTTTTAACCACAGCAGTTACAATTAAAATGGCCCTGACTTCTGTAGCAAGGCTCAAGGAGTCTGGTCACTTGTTGTTTAGGACGTTCTAGACTAATAAACCTTCGATATCCATGTGTATCTGTATGTGTGTGTGTGTGTGCTCAGAATAGCACAGAACTACAGTTGTCCGTGTTTCCAGAGGAGACAGAAGGGGAGCCTTACAGCTGATGAGGAATCCGGTCTGGATTTGAAACGCTTTCTTTTCCCCAAGTAAGTCCTCTTTAGCGTTGGGAATGGTCATGAATCCATCAAAACTATGTTAAGAAAGTTTTTGTCAAATGACAGCCATCTTAGGCTAGCATTAAGATCAAGATCTCAGTCGGTCCTTAAAGAATGCAAACGTGTCGACGTGTTTCTTATAAGATAAGCTAGAATGACCCACCCAGAATGTTCTTGGCGAGGTAGATAGGCGGACAGACTGGGTCTTAAATGAATAGTCGACATTTTATACAGAAAGGCCAGGTAACAATGTGTCGAATGCATCGGGATATTGAGGTACACGTCTATTATGTCGTCGATTGACCTCGAGCAAGATCTGATCACAAGGGTTGGAAAGTTAGATTGTAGCCTTTCCCATACTGAACCTCCACAGCCTGACAAAGACTCAGTTTAGCGGCTTCAGGGTAAGAATTGAACTACGGGTGTCCGGTTCCTTCAAAGAAGAACACAAAATGGTACAAGGGTTCGCTGTGACCTTGGATAAGGATGTGAGCGGTTCCTTTTCCGAAGAAAGGCTACAGCTATTTCTCCTAGAGTCCTATGCTTGTCTCTCTCGAAGGGGACATCTGACATCGGGAGAGGATGTGTCGGTAGTAACTTCTATTTTGCACCCGTCTAACAGTAAAATACCAGTAATATTCAAGTCCAGGTTCAACTTCTAGAGGTTTCTCCACAACAGGGTCTCCCCAACGCTAAGAAATGGATGGTGCAGTGGGCATATCTAAGGTTAGGACTGAAATCTAGGACGGCTGCGTCACTGAGAGGTTCCCTGGGCCTGCCCTATCTACTGGTAGCAGTCTGCGACTTTTGAAACTTGGAGAACGACGCCATGGCTGGCTTGGTCTTTTGGAAAGAGATACCTCGGACTGGATCACGTACGGCTTAATTGTCTTTCATCTGTTCAGTGAGCAAAGACGCGACCCGAAGTTCCTGGCACTGTCCAACTTATGAACCATTTGTCACGATTCAGCTCAGTGTGCATTAGGTCTTTGAATATCCCCATAAGCTGTCCGAAATACTTAGAGTAGCTCAGAAACCTCCTCCTAATGTCCAGAGATGGCTACAATGGAGTGACCATTACTAGTTCCCTCCTCCCATTACTGAAAGGAGATATCTACCTCTGAGAATTGATTATGAGTAAGTCTCGATATTGGTAGATCGATCAGGCAACCTTTGTTCGTCCGGGGCACGACCTCCTCCCTAGATTGACAGAAGACATTCGTGTACCGGCAGCAGGGCTATGTTTCACTTAATTTGGTCATAGAATTTTAGCTATGCATTTATTCGGGTAGATGTTAGGCTGTTTTATTTGCCGTGTACAACGTGATAGCGTACATAAATATTGTTGCCACAAATTCCTCTCACATTACCGGAAATGGCACTTCGAGGCCATGTAAGTTGCAAAATATCGTTTACAAATTTACAACCCCAGAGCAAATTAGTCGGACTAAAATCACGTTCTAAGGGACGAAGGCCAGGAGTGTTTCTTTAAACGCTTTTCTTTACTTATTATTTTAATTACGTTTTAAAGGTATATCATATTCTATAAAAACTTCCTTATAAGGTATTCCGTTGGTAGTCGTAGTATGTATACATTGAGGGTAAGCAATATAGGGAATTTAGGTGTATATTCATTGACAAGCTTTTATCATAATTTTTGTTGAGTGTGTAAACCGTACATCGTGTTTTCGGAAAACTTTTCCAACAGCAGAGCCATGGGCGTCCGCAGGATGGGTCAAGGGAGGTACTTGCCCACCCCCCTGGAAAATAAAAAACTTGAAAACAAAAACTTGAAGAAAAAAATAACCAAATCTTCAAGAGTAATTCTGTCAAAGTCGAAAATCTCGCACCATTTTGCATCTAGGCACCTTGAGAGGGACAAAAACTTTTCAAAGGGGAGGGGACACTCCTCCCTTTACATCCCTCCCCCAGGGCCAGCGACAATCCTACATTGATGTGACCCCTCCAAGTGGTCACTCCAGCTACGGGCCTGCTGATCTGATCAATTAAAAGTTTCCCCCCTGAAATTTTTTCTGCGGACGCCCCATGAGCAGAGCTTATACCTTACACTGCTACACTATCTACTCAGTTTAGATCTTAGGAAGTCTCTGTTTATCGAAACGGTAAATGGTCATTTTAACCGATGCAGATAACTTACAGATGCAGATCTACAAGATAAAAATTGGCCACAACTTACAGATACCGTCCGTGAGCTATTGTGGCGTTGGAAATTAGCTCTCGAGACGTCACGTTTTTGAACGCGACTATTTGGTACATGGGGAAGGCTTGCATATGCTCTAAACCCTTGAACTTTGCACGTGTAGCACTGAACCTACATGGTTGATGTTGTACGTATAGCTATGGCACCCCTGCCCGACTTCGATTGACCTGTCACTTGTGTGAGCGTGTGCCATTGCTCGTCACCCTTTCCCCCAACATGGAGACTTTCCGTACCGCTAAGCGCAATGCGACGTACCTAGGGTAAATGGCCCTATTCGTAGGTATGCCAGAAGTTATATTGATGATAGTCCAGAATAAGAAGACAGTGTTGTTACCCGCTAGGAGCGATCCTTACACCGTTTTATGAGCAAGCGAAAGTTTCATCCTAATGTCCACAATGCTCAATGCTGAATGAACCGAGAATTTTCGCAGCATCAGCCGAGAATCCTACCTGCACAAGGACCCCACCGGACCCGGAACGGACTCGAGATGTACTCGTCTTGCGTTTATCATCTTAAAAACTTGATAAGTCATGTGACGTAATCCACATACCTGCCACAAAGACATCGAAGGAACAACACCTCTGGTTGGCATTGGTTTGACTACCACCAGAGAACCAATATATGACATTGTAAACGCCGGGTCCAAATTTAGAACCTTTTTCGTGGGTGCTTTGTGCATTGGGACCACAGTCTGGATCATCCCATGTTACAGACACTGTTGAGTCAGAAGATGCAACTCGCCGAAAAATAGTGCCTGGGCATCGGTCAATACCTGTTTGAGAAATATGAAAATGTGTTATCGGTGTAAGCAAACGAGGTGTAGTCTGCCAGCCGAGCTATGGGAAACATAGTGCAATATAACACTGCATGTACATCCTTCCATGAGTGTAAGTATGAAGTTCTGCTGATCACATTTACTCAATGTTCTGAACATTCTCGCGAAGTACTAGTATTATTACTTGAAAATCTCTCAAACGAAGTGCTGACTGCTTAACTACAACCCCACAATGAACCTTGATCAGTGCGGCGATTTTTTCCGGAGTTCATTTGTACCACATCATACAGGTTGTCACATAAATACACTCTCCTGGCCCCTTAACATTCGTCAATAGCTGGTAATTTCTTTGGAAGGGTTACTTAAACGTTCTTTTCCAAGGTTGCGCCCATGGTGATTTTATTGTTACTTCTCTTAAGGTTCTCGGGAAGGAATTGATCTAAGCGAGTAAAGTTATTTTGTTGGCTATAAAGATACACTGGAGCTTAGTCAATTGGAACCCAAAAGTTGACACTCATAAAATGATTGAATATTAACTGAAATGTGAAGTGAAATTCATATATATATATATATATATATATATATATATATATATATATATATATATATATATATATATATATATATATCTGATTGAGTACAGTGATGTCTATAAAGTTAAAAATTCTCTAGAGTGTAACCCTTGCACCCTAAAATTTGACCCACGACGCGATTGTATGTAAGGGCTAGTGATGCTAAAGACAGGATGAGAAGACTAGTAGGAGTGTAAGTACATTGCCATTAGTACTAGTAAAAGGGGGGTGTCTTTGGTTGTGAGTACGAATAAGAGTACCAGTTTTTTCATGAGAAGGAGTACAAACGTTTGCATTCGCCCCAATGTCTAACTTCAAAAATCTGTGAGTACGAATACGGGGTAGAAATCTATTCTCCCGAGTATGATTAAGGCAATGTGTGCAAAACCGTGCGTACTCGGTACAAGTCTGCTAACGAGCACCACCAGGATCAATACAGTGTGTCGTCTGTGAAAGCTTAACATATTGATGTTTAGAGGGAGGTCCATTTGTGGAAGTTAGGACTGTATCGACGCCTTAGATGCCACCGCAATTACTTAGGCTAAGCTCCCCTTTAAGAGGATGTCAAAGGTAGTCTCCAGGGCAGGGCCGAGGACAGGGGGGAAAGGGGGACAAATGTACCGGGGCCCGGGGCCATTCAGGGGCCCGTGAAATTTGTCATAAAATATATTATATCATATCGAATTATTTCCTCGATCTTCACGCCTAGCTACTGGGAAATACGGAGGAATTTTGGGAATTTGAAAATTACAGGACTACGGTCAAACTTATTATTAGGCCAAACATGGCCGATTTTACGATACATTTGGCAGATACTCGTTAACATAAACTGACAACGTCAGCGCACATTCCTAAACTGTTCTCACTATTTACGACGCTGTCGATGCAGAATCGGACGGGACAATACACGGCTGATATTCGGTAATGCCTACGAATAGAGTTAAGTTGGTTCACGGTTCACGAACTCTCCCTTGTCAATACGTGTGCTTTTCCGGTTACTGTGGCTTCTGCTGAACGGTGGTTTAGCAAACTCAAACTAGTCAAGAACTACTTGCGCACTACAAGGCACAAGGAAGTCTCATCAGTCTTGTTATCATGAGCATCGAAGCAGACTTGGCTCGCAGAGTCGACTTCCGTCATGTTATTGAAAGTTTCGCCATGAAGAAGGCCCGAAGAGACGATCAGATGATTGAGATCTGGTGGAAATATGGATTCAATTTGGAAGCGACTTACAGTGACTATCCTATGTGTATAATGTAAAATTATCATCATTTTCAAATTGAATGTATAGTGGGGGTATTCCACCTCTACGCCACACGGTTTGGGTCGGTATAAGTACGGTGGCGGGGGGGGGGGGGGGCATGGAGAGTGTAAATACCCGGCAGGTATTTTAGAAAATATCGTGTATGAATTAGTGCCAACTCGTGGTGGCGCTCATGTGTCAATGGTTATTCAGGTGAACGACCACACTTACTTTGGTGAGAGGGGGCCCGCAGTGAAATTTTGTACCGGGCCCGGATCGGCTGTCGGCGGCCCTGCTCCAGGATTCAGTGCGAAGTGGGAAATTTTGCACAGTCGAAATTAATTTACATTTCTCAAAACATTACATGAACGGGAAAGAAGCAAGCCTTAGAGAAAAAGTACAAAATTCTCACCTTATATTGATGGAATTCTAGCGTATAGCGGATAGCAATTCTTTTTAACAAAGCCATAGATGGGCAGTAATCCTTGAAGGGTTTTCCAAGTACTTCTCTTTTCCCTTCACCTTTACTGCATTAAATTAAATCCATCCACTTTCTTAAGACGCTGGAGTCACAAAGGAATTAAACTAGTTCTTTGGTTCAAATCGTAACCCAGTTTGGGTTGAAGGAACCCTGATCTTTATTTGATCTCATAATTTTGTATGTCCCCTTTTGGACCATTTTGGGTCACATTGACTCAGTGTTTTAGAGTGCAGTCATCCCGTACGAGCAGCTCTGTGTGATATTGCTGGATACGGCGTACGGTATGACGTAATATTTTTGGGGTCAAGTGGTATTTGAGAAAAGCCTTTTCAATATACAAGTAAATCGTATATTTGCATGGACGATGCCACCTATACACCTAGCCGTAGGAAGTGGGGGTGGGGTGGAGGAGGTGCAATAGTTACTAACCATGCAAATCTTATTAAAACGAGCGACAAACAAAGAAGTTGTTTGGAAAATTTTGTTAGTACATGAAGTATCGAGGCAGTTCCGATTATTACTTGGCACTAAATGTACACAAAAAATCCATCTTCGAAGTTTTTCTAGGACTTCATTCTTTCCCCTTGGGTTTCTAAGACTAAGTCGTAGTCGATGTCTTTAAAACGGTACGGGGGAAGTATTTAATCCCGGATAATGATTCCTTGATAAGGTTGTCATACCATATATTTACTAGTATATTTTCCCATTACCAAATAAGTCTGCTCGTTCAGGGGCGGATCTAGGGTCTTTTCTGAGGGGGGGGGGTCCAACATAAAAAGGGCACATTCATTTTTTTTTAAATTTTGGTTCCCATAAACGTCAGTGATTACACAACTAACGGCATATTGAACAGAAGGATACCAAATACTGCAAACATGAATCATGTGTGTACTGTGTTCAGATACTGCCCGCTGTGGTGAATATTCACACACACCGCGGCGTAAGCGCGCGAAATTGTGTGGGCGTCTCGCCTACACTTTACTACACACACATATATAGTACTAATTTATAGCTTATATAGGTACACACATATTGTGCTACACAGCTGAGAGGGAAGGAGGGAGAGAGTAGAAGGGTTGGAGAGTGAGAGGAAGGGGGAGAAGAGGAGGAGTGGGGTTTATGAGGGGGGGGGGGGGGGGGGGGGGGAGAGGGGGGTAGGGGCAGCGGGGGGGGGAGAGGGGAGAGAGGAGAGGGGGGGGGGGAGGTGAGGGAGGAGGGGAGAGGTAGGAGCAAGACGTAGAGGTAGGAGAGGAGGGAGGTTTAGAAAGGAAGGCAGAGAATGCAAGCATGTGGTATGAAGGGAAGGGGAGTCGGTTTTAAGGGGCAGGGGACAGGGAAAGCAGGGAGGCGAGGGGAGATCAGGAAGAGGGAACAGGCGGGGGTAGAGGGGGTTCAGTGTAGGCAGGGGGAAGGTACAGAGACGGGAAGGGGAAGCCAGCAAGAGCGGAGGCAGCAGGGAGGGGACGGGAGGGAAAGGGGGCCAGGTCGATGGGGGGGGCGGGGGAGCGAAGGGAGTGGAGAGAGGGAAGGAGTTGGCAAGTACGGGAGGGAGGGGAGGGGAGGTGATAAAGAGGTGGGGGAAGAGGGAACAGAGAGGGGGGGAGGGGGGAGGAGGAGGGGAGGGGGAAGGAGCAGTAGTAGGGGGGGGGTACATGGAAGGAGGTGGAGAGAATGGAGAGAAGGGGAGAGGGAGAGGGTGGTTGAGGTGGGGGGGAGGGGTTCAAAGGGGTAGGCAGGGGGTAGGAAGGGAAGAAGACATGAAGGGGAAGGTTTTTGGAAGTGGCAGGCGAGGGCAGCCCAGGGAGGCAAATGGGTAGAGCAGAGAGGGACGGGTAGGGAGTAGAGTGGGGGGGGGCCCCGAGGGTGACAGAGGTCAGGGAGGGGCAGAGGGGACGACAGGGGAGAGAGTTTTTTTTGGGCCTATCGGCATAACTTTATTGTACTTCCCGCCTCGAGTTACTAGTCCGTACCGTACGAGACGGACACAAGTGACCCCCAACGTTAACCAGGTTTAGCGATGCGATTCAATTCCCGACCTTTACAATAATCCATGTATTCTACTTATTACTTGAACAAGGTGGAAGGGTTTGTACTATATTTAGCTATAAGTATAACTGAACTGAGAAGAGTGGACAAAGCGTACCGAAAATTTTTGGTTTTATCCCAAAATTACCCTTATGAAAGCCAAAAGAAGTAAAACTGACCATGGTGGCGGCAGAAATTTTTCCAACGGGCCGGGCCATGTCAGCTAAAACCCAAGTTCCGACATTCCCTATTTCGAGGGTATGTAGAAGGCAAATGTGGAGCCTCATTATCCCATGCAATTGCAGGCATGTCTGCATAATATACTTAATACTTCAGGATCCGAGGTGCGCACGTGTTAGTGTTCTCTTGAATCTGATCGTGAAATTGAAAGCGCGCGAAGCGGGCGAAATTTTTTGAGAGGCTTACACATAAAAAAATATACGAAACGAAAAAAGAACTGTAGGGTTTGTAGACCGTATCGGGTGTAACATACATTGTATCGAAACCACCTGGACTACACGATGAAATAGCCAACTTTGCTCCGTAAGTCGCTCACCAACTGACTGTACCGAATGACAACACGAAGACAAGAAGAACACCACTAGGCTTTGCGATATGGAATGAAACTACGACCTTTACATAAACAATGTAGTCTGCCCATATGTTACTTGGTAAGGTGGGCAGGACTTGTGCTAAGCCTGCTATGTGGAATGAACGATTGAAAAAATAGAGCGACCCTTACAGGCGGCGTAGCGAGCCGAAAATTTTGGGTTTCTAATTAATAGAAATTATACTCTTGAGAGCCAAAAAACAGGTAGAACCGTCGTTAGTTGGCGTCCAGGGAACTGCGTACTCTCGACTAAGACGCCACTACGAAACTGTAAACTTTCCGAGGAGGGGCCATCCTTCCCCGACGGGGGGCATGAACCCTTCCCCCACCTGGACTCTACATATCTCGACTGGGGGAGGAGGTTAAATACTGTATGTTGTGTTCCCTATATAGTTGCTGCGCGACTATCTAAAAACACTCTGTCAGAAAGATGACCGGAGTCGAATGTTTGCTTTTTCATTTGCGACAGCAGACCGGTCATCGGTCCAAAAGACGTCAAAAAATGAACCGACATAACATTGCGTTATTTGACCTGGTTGTGATTTTATATGTAATTTAAATGAAACAAACACCGATTTGTCTATTAATGATTCTGGGTCACTCTTGGCTGTGGACTTTACCTAACTGGCTTTTTTATTCCCATCACTAGGGCCAACACTATAAAAGAGAGAGAATTCCGCCTATAGAATAATCAAAACGAAACGTATTTAGCCTACCTACTCGCTCTGTTCACGCAGAGGATGGATGCTTAGAGGGTGGAAGGGAGGTTTCGCAGATGTAGCGTTTTGGGTGCTTCACAGATCATTATTTTGTAAGACCAAAAGACTAGCAGTGAACCTTTTGAATCATATAAACCCAATAGTAATACGTTGCATATAGCTAGTGAGTATGACGTAATATCTGCGTGTTTTGTATTACTCCTGAATGCCCAAGCACGCACACGGTGGTTCCAACGAAAATTGATTAGAATGTCTGATTGTCACGCGACCTACTGTAGTCACATTCTCTGTAAAAACGATGCGCGTTCGGGTTTTCGGGGTGGCCATTTAGGCTACCGTAGTCAAATATATTGCCGAAAGTTTCCTGCGATACATGGCTTAGACCTTTGTACGGTGGATTTGATCGATACTGGATGGGGGTAACCAAAATCTCCTCGGAATTGGACAACACTGTCATTACCTGTGAAACTGTCTCGGTTTTTTTTTTTTGCTAGTGTGAAAAAAAAAACATTTTTTGAAAAAGGGCACATTGGAAAATTTGAGGGGGGTCCGGACGCCGGCGACCCCCCCTGGATCCGCCACTGCTCGTTGTATCTTAGGTGTAAAAGTATGGGGAATTTCTCTACTTAAGAAAGAGCCCTGTTCTACATTCCTCCAGGACGGCAAGAAGGAATTTTGGGAAAGTAAATGATTAAACCATTCCTTAATGTTTAGAACTATTTTCAGTATTCTACATAGGTAAATTCTTTTCCCTCAAACAGTACGGTAATTCCTACTACACTCGCAAAAACTTAAATTTTAAGATGTTTTTATTTTGTCTCTTATTTATGTTTCAGTTTGGTTTTGTTCATGCAAATGGTAACACAGATAACATTGTACTTACTTGGGGTGCTTGTTTGAGATAATTTAAAGTAAAGAAATGCAACTAAGAAGACTGATAGTTGCAACGCCATTACGTCAGAATGTTGTCCAAATTTTTGCTTTCCCAACGAATCAACAGGACAGAAATACCAAAATCTGACACGATCTCAAAATGGCTCGTGTTGATAAACTTCCCTCTGTCTTTACGGCAAAATAGTAAGCTGTGAGTTGTAACAGATGTAATGCATACACTAGTTAAAGGCTGTTCGATAGTCAGATAGTATCATTATTCTGTTTACAAAAATTCATTATTCAAATTCGCTCTTTGGAAAGTTTCGATACCGCGGTCCTTGAGGTTGAATTCACTGTCACGTATGACTGGGTACTAGGCGGAAATAACACTTTTATGATACCTTCTTATCCGTTTCGTGTTTGGTAGTTATACCATGGCGCTACTCCAGGTAGCTCCATGGTTATACCTTCGTGTTTATTATTTAGTTATGCCCTCTGTTAAATATAAGCGCATACCCTATTATGACTGTACCAAATTCAGGTGATGTCATGTTTTTTTTACGTGGGGCATGAGTGGCACATCTGGAAAGCTCGGATGTCTTTTGCACGCTACATCTATACGCGTGTAGTATAGCGCCTCTACACGATATATTGTAGGTACCCTGCAATGGCACTATGTCCTGACTTGATTGATCACGTTCTGATGGGGAGGATATTTGACGAGTTGGGGGGGGGGGGGGCGGGGACATATAACTATATAAAGTCCCGAGGTTTCGCCAATAACCGCTTCCTCAGCACCCAGCCTCCCAGAGTCAATAAGACGAGCAAACGGTCACGAAAGCAACTTGTGTTCATTCACCCAGTGCTGCATGAGGATAAAATTTAAGTTTCATTTTAGTGCCCACTGCTACTTTAAAACTACCCCAGTATTCTAGTACTTATTCCCGTGGACCCCCGAAAGGCAGTGGCAGAGTGTACCTCCCAGGGGTACCTGCAGTTGTCATATCTCCAACAGAGTAGGCTAAGAGTGTAAAAGTTGTTTTTTTTTTTATTCCTTGCCGAAGGCAGGCAAGGAATCTATGCGATGGTGATGTCGTGTGTGTGTATGTGTGTGTATGTATGTGTGTATGTGACGCTTACCTTGTGAAAACGATATCTCAAGATAGCAATGACCGACACTTTTCATATTTGGTATATAAATTTTTCATGTTGAGAGAAAGAAGCCTATTGTTCTTGGTGGAGGTCAAAGGTCATCTGAGGTCAACAGAGGTTAAACTGCGAAAACCTCGTAAACGGCTTGTAAACACGATTTCTCAAAATAGCAATTAACCGACACTTTTCATATTTGGTATATAGATTATTTATGTTGAGAGAAAAACCCTATTGTTTTTGGTGAAGATCAAAGGTCATTTGAGGTCACCGGAGTTAAAATCCGAAAAGCTCGTAATCAAGATATCTCCAGATAGGAATGACCGACACTTTTCATATTAACTATATAGATTTGTCATGTAAAGAGAAGGAACCCCATTGTTTTTGGTGGAGGTCAATGATCATTTGAGGTCACCAGAGGTCAAAGGCCGAAGACTTTGAAATCGCGATATGTCAAGATAGGAATGGCCGATACTAGATTTGTCATGTTGAGAGGAAGAATTCTGTTGTTTTTGGTAGAGGTCAAAGGTCATCTGAGGTTATCAAAGGTTAAATTGCGAAAACCTTGTAAAATGGCTTGTAATCACGATATCTCAAAGATAGCAATGACAGACACTTTTCATATTTGATATATACATTTGTCATGTTCAGAGGAAGGAACCCTGTTGTTTTTGGTGAAAGTCAAAGGTCATTTGAGGTCACTGGAGCTAAAAAGCCGAAAAGCTTGCAATCACAATATCTCAAGACAGGAATGAAGGACACTTCATATTTGGTATATAGATTTGTCATGATGTAAGAAAGAACCCTATTGTTTTAGTGTAGGTCAAAGGTGATCTGGGGTTACAAGAGGTCCAAAAGCAAAATTCCCAAGAATTCCCAAGATTGTCATCTGGGGTCACCAGGGTCTAAAGCAACATTTCCCCAAAGATTTGAAAGATTGTTTTTATGGGGTTTCCAGAGGTCAAACACAAAATTTCCCAAGAATTCCCAAGATCGTCATCGGTGGTCACTAAAGGTCAAAAAGTAAAATTTCCCAAGATATCATTTGGGATCACCAGAGGTCACAAAGCAAATTTCCCAAAAATTTCCAAGATCGTCATCTGGGGTCACCAGAGGTCAAAAGCATAATTTCCTAAGAATTTTCAAATCCAAGATCCATTGGAGTTGGAACCCTTTCAAAACTTTTCCGTTTTTCTTGTTTGTTATAGGTCATCAGAGGTCAAATTGTTAAATTATCGTGGAATAGTCAAGAAAGATAAATTTGAGGGATAAACCTCAGTGCAACAAAGCATCCCCATTCGGCAAGGAATCACTAAGCCTTTGGGCTTTCTGGTTTTTACAAGTGGACTTGTCTCTGCGCTTCTTGCCCAGTTGTATTTCATGTGTGGCATGATTTCTATTTCATTTTAAAATACTTTTTCATTCCAAAATTTGAGCCCATTGAGTTCCCCCTTAAAAACTCCTTGCTGACTTAACTTTCCTTTCCAAAAAGATCAGTCATTAGTTTGATCTAATCTTCAAAGCATGATAAAATTTCAGATTTTCGTGCTTACTTAGTGCACATTTAGTGCCAAAACATGCCACTTAAAAGTGTCATCCCATAAATACAATTTTGCATATATACCCGTATACAGGGCTGCAGAACGGTTCGGTGCCTTTATCTGTTCACCCAAGCTTCTCTCCTGAACCTCAAGAGGGAATCCAGGACGTAATGGACCAAACACCCACCAGTCCCACAGGGATAGTATTTGGCTTTCCGCAGCATGCGATCTCACCTTAAACAGTCTAGCAAAGTTTGCATGTATGAATACCGAATTGCTTTGAAAAGTTCTTCGAAGAGAGATTAAAAATAAGAACAAGGTAAATTTTCAAGAAATTGTATTGTCACTTTGCTAGAGTCTCTTCAATGAGCGCTTATTCCATTTACGTTAATTCCCTGTTGTCCGCACCCTGCACGACCTCATCCTAGACCCCTTTGCTCCATCGGTTTTTAAACTGAGAGAACCTTCCTAATAGCTTTGAGTAGTTAAAGATATACACTAGCACATAGAGTTATTTGCCTAGTGCACGTTCATAGAATGTTCTATCTAGTTTGTAGGCACTGCTTTAAGAAAGAACGACGAGAAAAGCGAGTAAAAACATAATTTTAAACGTTGTCAAGAGAAGATGACATTAATCTGTGCATTATATTGAAAAAGTTCAAGCACAAAGCGATCCTCAGCCTCTTGGTACAAAATTTCTACAGAAGCAGTGGTACCAGGTGGAGCAGGGGGCCTTGTGCCCCTCCCCGTCGGAGAAGGCTGGCCCTCGTCGGAGAAATTTTCCAATTACGTTTGGGCACCATAATGGGTATGATAGGCGGTGACAACCAGTTGCCCCGACAGTTTCTGTTTTTGCTTACAAGGAGAGCAAGATCTTCAAAAAAGACCAATTTTAAAAGTTTTATCAAAAATAGCCCCAATTTTAAATTTTTTGGTAATAGAAACCCCAATTTTTCAAACTGCCTTTAATAAAAAAAGCTAAACTTTGCGGCGCTTCGTGCACCAGAAATGGACGTTTAACATCCTTTAACATCCTTACGGTAACTTGTCAACTTCTTTGGGGCTTTGGGTTGCTCCCCCACCCCCGTCAAGAAGCTTGGTTCCCTGCTGGACATGTCGTGGTGTCATTCCTGTGCTGTAATACTTTCAGTTACAAAAGCTTGTTAAAAATGGCAATGAAACCTTTCAAAGAGACCAAAAGCTACAATCTATAGAAGACACAATAAAAACCCACGCATTAATCTCCTTTATAATACTTCTTTACCTGTAGGGAGGTTTCACGCCTGCTAAAGTCAGCTAACGCAACCACGTTCTGAAGGACAAACAAACACACTGTGGCGCTAGGTCATGTACTAAGACAATGTGGTGCGTGGCGCAGTGTCCGCCAGAATAATTAGCGCGTCCATTGAAATCTACCTAGGAATTTGTCAAAGGGGGGGGGTGGGGCGAAGCCATGGACAGACTCTCAGCGCTCCGGGCCACCATGGGTTGGCGCGGAGCGCAAGAAAATTTTGGCCCCAAATGCCTACCAGATCGCTGGAAACGGCACCTTCAAGGCCTATTTACCGCATATAAAAAGGGGGAAACACTAGCAATATCATAAATATAAACTTTAAAAAATACCAAAAAATACGCTCAGTCGGGGGGGGGGGGGCTGCTGGGGCCTGAGTGTTGATATTTTTATTCAATTCCTGTTTTGAGAGTAGAAATTCACACTGAGTGAACTGTTGAGAAATGGTGATGTTATTTTTTCTTCGTTTTTTTCTTTATTTTTTCTTCGTTGTTTTCTTTCTTGATTTTCGGGGGGGGGGGGAGAAGTGCCTCCCTTGCCCCTCCTCCGGACGCCCATGACCTTTGATGCAATGTCCCTATAGTTTACATACTTTCTCAAAAGTAAGAAACATGAAATTTGACGTAGTGCTCATGACTCGTACTGATGACTTAGTTCTTTCACTAGTGGCTGTTCTTTTTGATTCCTTGCCGAAGGCCGAAGGAATCTATGCGATGTTGATGTCGTGTGTGTGTGTGTGGGTATGTTTTTGGAGTAAACCGTGGACGTTTCTATGAATACACACCCTCAAACCGTGGACACACCTGGCACTGTGGACGGTCCTCGGTGAGACCACCAGCCTAGCAAGACTCCTTTCATAAATTTAGAGGCGCTATAGCGATATCTCATTGATATTTCGATATTCCACGGTTAACCGGTGAAAAACAGCTTTAGCCTTGTGTTGAAAGTGTGCTGACCAACATAGGAACGGTTTGTATATGCATGTCACCCTCAGGCACAAATCAGTTAGTGATTTGTGTATACGCAAACAAATGACATAATCAACACTATACAGTAATGCTTTATATCCCATCATAGTCTTATTATAAGGATATCTTCTGTTTGCTAGTTCCAAGTCAATGTTCCACGGTTCGCAGCATTTGCCTGTGTGTGCATGTATGTGACGCTTTTGCTTGTAAACACGATATCTCAAGAAGGGTAACTCCGAAAGATATCATACTTGGCAGGTAAATTGCCCATATAAGGTAGATGATCCCTATTTTTGGTGGAGTTCAAAGGTCATTTGGGGTCACAAGAGGTCAAATGTTAAATACCCTGGAAATTGCTTGTAAACACGATATCTCCAGAAGGATAAATGTGAGGGATGTCCTACTTACCGTGTACATTGCTCATATTAAGTAGTTGATCCCAAATGTTTTTGGTGGAGGTCAAAGGTCATTTGGGGTCACCAGAGGTCAAAAGGTCAAAACCTTGTAACCACTATATCTAAAAAAGGGAAACTATAAAGGATCTCATACTTAGCTGGTTAATTGCCCATATGTAGTAAATGATCCCTATTGTTTTTGGTGGAGATCAAAGGTCATTTGGGGTCACCAGTGGTCAAAAGGTCAAAACCTTGTAAACCGTATATCTCAAGAAGGGTAACTGTGAGGGAATTCATACTTACCGTGTGGATTGTCCATATTAAGTAGATGATCCACATTATTTTTGGTGGAGGTCAAATGTCATTTGGGGTCACAAGAGGTCAAAAGGTCAAAACGTTGTAAATAGTACATCACAAGAAGGGTAACTGTGAGGGATCGCATACTTAGCATGTGGATTGCCCATCTTGAGTAGATCATTTGTATTGTTTTTGGTGGCGGTCAAAGGTCAAAACATTGTAAACAGTATATCTCAAGAAAGGTAACTGTGAGTGATCTCGTACTTAACATGTCAACTGCCCATATTGAGTAGATCATCTGTATTGTTTTTGGTAGAGGTTAAAGGTCATTTGGGGTCACCAGCGGCCAAAAGGTCAAAACCTTGTAAACACTATATTCAAGAAGGATAACTGTGAGGGATCTCTCACTTGACATGTAAATTGTTCGTATTGAATAGGATGATCCCTACTATTTTTCGTGCAGGTCAATGGTCAATTGAGGTCATAAAAGGTCAAAACCTTAGTAAACATGATATTTTAAGGAGGATAACTATGAGGGATCACATACTTGACCTGTGGATTGTTCATATTTAGCATGTAGGCCATTTTGGGTCACAAGATTTCCAAAGCTTTTGACCTTATTAACATGATATCTCAAGTAGGATAACTGTGAGGGATCTCATGCTTGTCATGTGGGTGATTCATGTTTGTTACAATATACCCATATGGCAAGGAATCACTAAGCCTTTTGGCTTTCTGGTAAAATAATGGTTACCAATATGCTGATACAGTCATACCGTCATATAGGCTATGCGATTTGTTTGACTAAACATTCACTATAGCTTTACTCTAAGAGTTGTGTCGAATTATATTTAGATGCAGAATTATGATCAGAAGGAGAGAAGAGAGCGTATAATATATATATATATATATATATTATCCCTCACAGTCTTACGACAAATTGAAAATTACCTGTAAATGCCATAGGCTTCCTCCGCATTTGTGTTTGCTTAGCTTAGTTATCTACCTGTTCTTTGAGGTGGGTTGACATATAAACATTCTCCATGCCAATAATTTTACAAAAAAGAGTTGCGCTGATGTTTTAAGTGTTTGTGCGAGCACAGAGTCATCGCACAAACAAAGACGGCATGCTGTCTGATATAATTTGTGTACGTATGCATAATATGCACTGTATTTCCGCCGGAGATGGAACTTTGTCAATGTCTTACGTGGTCGCAATGAGTCTCTCATATTACGTACATCAACTTACCCCGCGGAGCTGACTCTGTTTGCTCAGCCCCTTTTTAAGACTTCCCAAACACTAAACAAGGAATACCCCGTACGACCCTCTACGTAAGCAAACATTAGCGATCTGCTGTTAGATGGATACTGGTGGTTATGAAAGTCCAAATAGGTCAAACAGTCAAACCCTTTAACTATAAGAACCGATATCTCCATTATTGTGGTGTATAATGTAATATCCTAGTTTCAATTTTAATTTGCAGCTTTTAAACTATATATAGAACATCCGACTTGCAGCCGGAAGGTCTGGGGTTCGACTCCTGGCCGGGTCATACCAAATACTTTAAAAATGGAACCTACTGCCATTGTGCTTGGTGCTTAACATGAGCAATAGAGTAGGGAAAACAAGTCAGTGAGCCACAACTGGAAAATAGGCCGTGGCCGGCCCGACTTAAACTAATTGGTTAGAAACTGAGCCCTAAAACCTCATCTAACTCTAACTCTAACTTTTAAACTATAACGTCCACTGCTATCAGTTCACAGAGGATATCGAATGAAAGTATATCACTCTTCTTCACAAAAGAGCAACGCTTTCTAAAATATGGGCCTACATTAATTGACCCGTACATCTTTGTTACGTTACATGAACTCTTTACACTTGCTCACGTACATTTTTCTCTGATCTTTCATCTGCTCAGTCATATTCCGAGAAATGATAGTCCAAATACCCGCACAAATTTAAACTTGTGCTCTAGGCATTGCACTCCCAATGCATTAGCTGGCTGGTTGATCAAAGCCGTACACAAGTCCATCATCAACAACACGTCCCTTCCATGCCTGTTCCTCTCTGATACTTTGCACCGCGGCTTGCATTTCGAGGAAAGTCCTCTTTCTCATCATCTTGGAAGCATTTTCCTGCTGTCCTGGTTTGGGAGGTCGTGGTGGTGGGACCCTGCTGTCTCCAGTTGCGGAATCGTAGCCGTATGGATAGTTTTCTCTGCCTCCATTCTCTCCTATGTAATCGTTCTCTGTAGCAACATTCGATGTGGTATTACTAAACAACGATTCGGAAAAGGAAGGCAAACTCGGTGCTTCATTTTGATAAGCACGACTGGATGTAGGCTGGCCTACTTCATAGTCAAATTCACCATCGTCAATTTGTCGTCCTGCTCCAACATCCTCGTTAGAAGACAAAGGAGTAACTGGACCATAAATGGGTATATTTTTGCCTCCAATTTTGACAAAGAGTCTTGTTCGGTGGACGTCGTCACTGGAACTACCACTGCTGGTATTTGTCTTAGCTGTGTCTACCACACAGCAGCATGTACAACAACACAAACTCATCAAGAAAATAGCAAGGCTGAACACAAAGGTGGCCACAGCTGTCACCACTATCACCACTATTGTATCAGCTGAAAACAAAAACAAATTGGATTCTTATCAAGAACGTATCGAGTGAAAGAAAATGACATTATTCTCATGTATTGGAAGCTGCTGCTTTTTTTTAGGAATTGCTATGCCTCCATTCATTATTACAAAGTGTCGTTTTACGAATGGCTAGTGTGGAAAATGAACCACAGTCATTCATCGTGTTTTTCTCTATCTTTATAACATATAGTTAATTCTTAAGTTTTCCATCTTTACATGTGTGCGATGTCAAGGTTGGGTTGCAAACAAAGTACCAAAAAGGCTTCAAACTTACATGTGAAAGCAAATATTTCTGATTGATCCCCAGGCGCGATGGGCTGTGTACGACAAGGCTCAAAAGGCACTACCATAAACAGAGAAAACAACAAAAACAGTGATATTGGGAATTGAAAATTATACTTTAGTTAAATCAACTGTTCACCCCTTGTCCTGAAGACGGTTTTCTGAGCCTCGAAAATTTACGTTCGTATAAATTAATTGAAATACCAGCAACTAATTTGAATCAACCACAAAATGCTCACAGCGTGTGCGATCAAGAATGGATTTGCTTCAAAAAACGTATTCATTACCAAAGACTTAGTCTGATTGGATTACAGTGTACCTCAAGTTTAAAAATTAAGAAATGTACTCCAAAAAGGTTGAAAAAGGAATTCGAATGGTCCAGCTTCCATATCCAATCCTAAGCTGAGATATAAAATGTTGAACCTTATTTATTCAATTTAAATGCTAGATTGCGCAATGATTTGTGATGTCATTCTGTGTGCTACTCAAGTTACCGTTTTTTTTTTATTTCGAAAGCCACTACACCTTGTGCCATGTGACCACTGTCCGTACACCATGCTATGCAAGCAAACATTTAATTTTTCAAGGTCATATAAACATTTTAATTTCAAAAGGAAACAACGTAAGTTGTTCAAGAAGGACATCACAAACTATTGTGCAATTGACTATTCAAGTTAGTGAATAAATTGCAACATTTTTATCACAGCAACGGGGTAAAATGTAAAAATGGGAATTGAATGGATGAAATTCTTTTTGCAACTACTACAATCTTCATCGTACAGTATCTACTTGTAATTCTAGACTTAAGGTACACAGACTGTAAATAAAACGGTCATCATAGCTGCGAAGTCACCCACTGACTTTCATTAGTTTATCTGAATATTTAAGAAAGGAAAACCAGACGGATACTGGTGATAATGTTATTGTTGAAACTTTTAGCCTGCATACATACTTAAAGTATTTTTATTAATACAGTCATTATTATCTACCAACTCCTGCGCCGTGCAGTGCAATTTATATAAAACTTTGGTATAATATTCCAAATTGAGGGAGGCACTCAAAATTCTGACGTTGTTTTACGACATCAATTCAGTCTTAATTTTCTGTGAATAGTAGGGTTCAAAGGGGTAGTATGGTACATTTCGACGGCTTCTTTAAGAACACTTTCTGTGCAAGTGATTTACGAAAAGGGTGTTACTTTGACAACTCTACCTTTTTCAATTGTAATGTTGATGGAACAAGATCTTTGAAAGCCTGCTTCATCTTCAAATATGTACCAGACTACCGTTGTTTCACCCACTGGAAACGGATCGAGAGGAGCATGAGTACGGTTAACCAAACTCCCACCTTCTAAAGAATCCACGCTGGCAGGTTCTGTCCAATTGACTCTAACGAAGTCTTCACCTTTCGTTGCTGCCAGCGTAACCTCTTGAGTGCAATTATTTACAACAGGAGGAGTATCATCTGATGCAATAGAAAAAAAGCGAAGTTGCAAAATCGTTGACAAATTCCCTTTCACATATCGTATCTTTGGTTATGGTACCGTATAATTACGTGAAAAGCACTCACCAGGTAAGATTGAAATTTACCTCCAAAGTTGGTATCTCCCATTGAACAGTAAAGACCGCTTGCCCTTTGAAACTTCTTATATCAAAACCACTTTCAGTGGAAAATGATAGGTACAAAGTCCATTTGCTAGGTTGCTTCGAACTTTTATCCCTGTGATATTGTTATTGCCTTCAAAAACTTATGCCGAATATTATTTTCTGCACCGCCTGCAGAAATAGTTGCAAAAGCAGTAGAGCTGTAAAATGCATGTACTCTAAAGGTATGTAGACATGTAACTAAAACATTTTTCGTCAACAATGGAAGGTAAAGATCCCCTGGTGAAAAATCCGTTGAAATTATTTGAATATATTTTACCGTTCTCAAGGTATCCTTCTTCGAAAGCTTACCATTCCTAAGATTTTCATTAGCTTTGCACACATTATGATGTGGGGTGTTTCACAGTATTGTCTGCATTTCCTTTGTTATTCTATTATAAATTATCCATTAATTATTTACCAGCTAGTTTCTTGTTTTTTGGTTTTTGTATTTCGATGAAAAAAAACCTATGCATTTTGATGTATGTATGTGCGTTGGTGTGTATTTGTGTGTTTGTGACACTGCTCTTTAACACGGTGTTTCAAGTAGGGAAACTGACTGTTCCCAAACTTGGTACATAGATGCCCCTTATTAAGAGAAAGAACCCTATTGTTTTTGGTGGGGTCAAAGGTCATCTGAGGTCACCAGGGGTCAGACTCTGAATACTTTGTTTGCACGATATCTCAAGTTAGGAAGCTTGAATAAGTTTCATACCTAGTATGTAGATGCTTTATGGTAAGAGAAAGAACCCTATTGTTTTAGAGTTGAGGTCAAAGGTCACCTGGGGTCACCACAGGTCAAAAAGCAATATATCCCCAAAATTCTCGAGATGGTCATCTGGGGTCACCAAAGGTCAAAACGCAAAATTTCCCAAGAATTCCCAAGATCAAATATGGACACAAAACTATTTTTCCAACAGACAGATAGCATTTGAACAGTGCCTGAAAGAAATGGGACAACATGAAATTATTTGGAATAAAACATAAAACATCGAAACCTCAATGCATTTTTGCATTCTGGTTAAATTAGACTTTTCAAAATAGTAAAAAGCAACTTTTTTCAAATTGAACTTCTCAGGGCATGCCAACATTACAACTGTCCTTGGAATGAAAGTTAAACAAACAACGAATAACTTAACATACATCTCAGGAGTCCCTCTCTTGCAGACGCAGCTCATGTTTATTCATTATAGGTTCAAGTGTCCTTTGAAGGTGTCGATATTTGACGGATTTTGATGGGAATTGCAACTATTTTTCATGGTTTTAATGCTTTATGCATCATCAGGCAGTTGTGACATCTACATATCTACAGAAAGATACTGCAAAAGACTGTAAGAGCAAACATTGTTGTCTCTCAAAGTTTAGGGATAGTCTTAATACCTTAGCATTTTCTTGGCACCGTTCATCTAAAATATATATCAAGATTTCACATATATTTAGACACAGCTATTTTTATTTTATTTTAAGTACTCTAAATATGTAACAAACCGGTATGTGTCTGGAAAAACAATTACGTGCAACTTCTGTTACTTGGCATGCACTTTCATGCAAGTGTTTGTAGCTGCATACTCATAGAACAACATAGATCCTATGCATTGACGTCACATCTACATGAAAACAGACCCTGACGTCATACTAAAGGATAAACAATGAATGCTCTTGTATGCTGCTCCTAATTGTAACTGTCTTGATTTCAATGGTCCTATGACGTTAGTATGCATAATTATATTTAAGTAATTTAGTAATGATTATCGACACAATTCATCCTTTATACCAGGATGAAAAACAGTAATGATAGCTCTCTGAAACTTACCTAAGACAAGTACATTAAACGTACAAGTCCTGTCTCCTATAAAGGAGTCTCCCTCTAGAGATGGAAATGTAGCTTCCACAGTCGTTTCTGTGTTGACCATGAAAGAGCTTTGACTTAGTATGGCAGGGATGTCCGGTATCTCAGACCCACGGGAAGCCGATGGGTAGTCAATTGTATTAAGTTGAGCAGTCATGCCTTCTGATGTGACAAGCGTGCGGTTTGAACATTTTGTAATTACGGCAGGAAGATCTGTTGGTCAGAAAACGAAAATCCATTTATTTTAATCAGCCAGAGTTTGCAACCCTAATGGTCTCCAGTGACTACAAATGGGAGCACAGCGCCTCTGACCTTATACGAGAGCTCAGATGGGATGACTTAAAAACTGGGGGGGGGGGGTCGGCTAGTAGATGTTTTATCGTTCAGAAAGCCCATGCATAAAGGGCACCTTGTCATTCCAGCGCAAAAATACCTCCAGTCAATCCTTCGTCGTACATATCGTTCCGAAACCAACACATACATTGAACATTTCACCCGGATCGAGTGTCACAAATACTCATTTATCCCGAGAACAACCAGGGACTGAAACAACCTGCCTACAGAAATGAGATCTTTAAATTATCCGGACGACTTCTTTGGCGTATCCAGGATTTTTCAATAGGGCGGCGCAACTGAATGATCGGTTAGGGCAGTGGCGGCGAACATCTTTACTAGTGGGGCCAAATGTGCATTCAAAGCATGCACGGCGAGTGACATTTCTTACATTCCGATAACCAAATAGTGCCAAAGAACCAGTTCAAAAGTTATTTGACCTTCGCCTCAAATTGATTAGACTTAAAGTTGCTCACTGCTTGCGAGAGCCTGCAATTCCTTGCGACCGCTTCTCGTTGCGAGCTCTTGCGATTTATTGCGCTTGCGACTGGCTGAGATCTTGCTGCTCTCACCCTTAGTAACCTCCGCGAGCATATTGCAATCATACAAGATTTGCACAGTTTTGTATTATAAACATACGTACATGCTGTTGGAATTCATATTGAGGCAGATGAGACGTACACACGAAGCCGGGTGCACAGTATCCGTGGCTCCTTCGACATACGGATATATGTCCGTATGGAATATATCCGTATGTGTTTAATATGGAAATAGCCTATGGCATTATCATAAAGGAGCTTGCCTCTGAAAAGGTATTTGGTTACGTGTCATTCTAGAGGATTTTCCTGAAGTATTACAGGAGTTGATAAGGCTGGGCCACGGATGCAAACGAACAGCCCACGAGCCCACTCTCAAGAGGGTCTATACCCCCCCTTTCTGTTGGGTAAAAATGGGAATTCGTCGGGAGTACAAAAAAATATTTCTATTGTCTTCACTTTTTTATAATACATGTTAAGCTGATGTCATAAATAGCTCTTTGGGATTTTTTATGGTTTTTCGGGGAGCCACAGTGGCTCCATAAAAAGTAAATCAAAGAAAACAGTCAGTAGGCCCGAAGATAAACTGTGTTTTGTTCTAAAGTAAGTCGGTCTCTTCACTACAAATCAACACGATTTCTGCGCGTGATGAGCTCGCGTCTTTTTATAGACTGAGTTCATGTAGATAAAAGGTGACCTCTGACAGTCTGACCAAGTTGCGTAAGAAGAAAATGCTAACCTAATATAGTTTTTTGCAAAGGTGGGAAATTCCATTCTCAACCCAGAAAATTATTCGTAAGACGGATGGGTAGATGATGCATCCTGATTAGATTTTTGGTGGAGAATGTAGGTTCACCAGAGGTCAATAACCGAATCTTTTTTTTTAAACAATATCCCAACGTAGAAATTGTGTATACTTTTCTTATTTGGCTTGTGGATGTGTTAGAGTCAGCAGATAAACCCTACTTTTGATAGAGGTCAAAGGTTACACGAGGTTTCTGGAGGTGAAACGGCAAAACTCTGGAAATTGCTGGTAAATGCATTAGCACAAGATGCAAAGATTGATACCTTTTATTTCCTTTCGGCAAGGAATAACTAAGTCTCTGGGTTTTCTAGTTATACATTGAGTTCAAGTAGGTAAGCACTAACCTCTGACCAAGTTGCATAAGAAAAAACGTGTAGCTGATATAGTTTTTACAAGGAGTCCCGGGTTCGATTCCCAGGTCGAGTCATACCAAACACTTTAAAAATGGAACCTTCTGCCATTGTGCGAGATGCTCCGCATAAGCAATGGAGTAAGGGAAAACAAGCCAGTGAGCCACAACTGGAAAAAAAGGGTCGACTTGAACCAGTTGGTTGGAAACTGTGCCGTTAAACCTCATCTAACTGACTGACTGACTGACTGACTGACTGACTGACTGACTGACTGACTGACTGACTGACTGACTGACTGACTGACTGACTGACTGACTGACTGACTGACTAACTAACTAACTACAAAGGTGACCAGCCTCAGTCTGAAGACATTTTTCGTTAGGCAGACGGGTAGATACCACATGCATGTCATCCCCATTGCATGCCCCTTGGCCATGGCTACATATTGGCTAGTATGTACGTTGGTCTCAATAAGTACAGATTCTCCCATGCATCCCTTAGTTAATTCATCGCGCTGTGCAACTTGGCGAATCGGATTTTCCGACAAAACACTTTAACATCACTTAACTCGTTACATTAAGTTTGTGTATTGTGCAAAATATGCGTTATGCTATTCAAATTATAGGTCTTGACTTGTCATATGTTGTGAGGTGATGGTAACATATTTGCAATGACTATTGTCACGATTGTTGTAAAAAATTTAAGCACCCCCCACCAGTCGAGGAACCTATGACAGGCCCCCTCTCGGGAACACCCAGGCACAAGCACTGCTCCTGCAGTTTACCCGGCCTGAGTTGTTAAATCGGCATACTAAAGAAAAGACTTTCCATAAAGGTATTCTCAGGACGTTTTAAACTTCCTACACACCTAAAGAAAGTTTGTTCATACATTCAAACCTAGCCTATAAATTTATAAATTTGAATTTTTCTCATGAAACCCTGAGATTAGCATCCTAAACCTGGTTATTTTGAGGAAATTTGATTCACCGTTAATCTAAAGTGAAGACAACCTAGCTTGTTTCATGATAAAGTGAAAATGATAATGATGATAATGATACTATAGGCTAAACCAAGTAAACCATGAGAATTTTGCTTTTCTCCAACGCTCCCCCTCAAGCCACCGTGGCCACGGCCCGTATATTTGTACTGGTTAGCTTTCTTATTCACACGTTACTGCATTTCTTAGGAATATTTGGGTTGCGATACCTTCTTGTGATCACCCTCTCACCAGGGAGTTGCAACTCCCTGCTCTCACACTATGCGATCGGCTTTCGACCATTTGCGAACTCTTGCGGATTTCGGAAGATTTTTTGAACATGTTTCAAACCTTGCGAGCTCTTGCGATCATGGCGTGCGGGCAACGACCTCTTTCGAGCTCTTGCGACCAGTTGCGAGCAAATGCTCTCCTACTAGGAAACTTTCTCGAGGTCGCAGGGAATCACAAGCTCCTGCCAAGCTGTTGGTCAGCTAGTGGGCAACCGGCTTTACAGTTAAAGCTGCTCTCACACAGAATTTAAACAGTCACGAATAGCCAGGAGCTACAAGAGTTGATGAATTCGAAAAACTCGGGACAACTCGTCTGACAGTTTGGGATGATTCTCGAGGAAAGCTCGTAGCAACTCACGGCAGAACATAACCACTCGTAGCACACAGGCGTTCGAAACATTACGTACATATACTACACACACACACACTAATATATATATATATATATATATATATATTTATAATAAGACAAGGTAAGACATTTCTCACAGTATGTACTGAGAAGAAGTAGGCCCAGTCGCACTTCACTGCCAGTGTTTCCACTTCTTCTCAGTACATATTGTGAGAAATGGCTTACCTTGTCTCATTATATATGTATAGTGTGTGTAGTACATGTACGTAATATTTCGAACGCCTGTGTCGTAGCACGGAGCAACTCGTGCGGCAAATTTTAAACATGTTTCAAGTTTCGGCCCCGAGTTGCCAACTTGAAAGCGACCCGTAACAAGCTCATGCCACTTGTATCTAATTCATGTACCCCGTGTGTTACTCGTAGACCACACACAGCAAACTCGCGTAGCTCGTGTATGATTCATGGACTACTTGTTACAAATTTGTGTTACTCGTAAGAAACTCGTGTGTAAACTAGTAAAAATTCAAGTGAAACTCAGCTTAAATCCACCGGATCATGGTCCCTTTTCGAACATTGAAACCGGATACCTCATACCGTATCGTTCTCCTAACTGAATCGTAGTAGTCTCAGGAAGCTCGAAGTAAACTAGCATCATACTCGGGGAAATCCGTATCATCTTCCTTAGGTTCGTACCAAAGTAAAAAACCACCAACTCGTGGCCAACTCGCACTACGCTCGCAGAAAACTCATACACAACGTTACAGGAAAGGTTTCGAGAATTCGCAACGAAGAGTTGTGCGAATTACCAATCTCTTGAAGCCCTGCCAACTCAAGCCCGAAATTTTTCTGTTTGTGAGACCAGCTTTGGGAGGAGAAACCCTTTTTGGAAAGTGCAAAACATGCTGGCACGTAGGAAACATACCTTCTAATGACACTGATACTGTAAATACGCAGGTAGCCGTATTGCCGTACATGTCGGCTGCTGTGTAAGTAATGACTTGAGACTGTCCTGCCTGTACGAACACAGGTGGTGGCTGAGACGAAAAAACCGACGAAAATACACCATCCGAACCATCGTGGGCAATTAGGTAGCCTGGAAAGTCCACTGAAAGTCCATTTTCACTGCGGACAGTCTTTGAGATAGCGCTGGGGCAGAATAAAAACTGCGGTGGTATGTTATCTGTGTAAAGAAGAAAAAACTATATATTATATTCAATAAACAGGTACTGCCAGTCAAAAAACTGGATGAACTTACTTTTACATTGCAAGAAAGTCAGTTCTCCTGAACCATGCACGGTACTTGAAAAGATAACAAGATAACACTTCCGTTATGTCAAAATAGAGGTGGTGTACGATATTGGCTCGAAAATGAAACACCAGAGCTTCGTGAATTTTCTAGAAACTTTATTTATACAACCGCACTGTTATATTATTACCCCTTTTTAGCTCATTAGCCGCAATGTCTTAGACGATCTCACCTTGAATCAGACATATTGCAGACGTTTTGAGACTTAAATATGAGTTTATTCTTCTACTCCATAACACAATAGTGTGAAGGTAAAATAAAGAATAGTGATTTTAACTTTACATAAGCAATGTACTTGTTCCCTCCCAGTTACCACATAAAGGTCATTCGACGATAAGTTATGGCATGTGAAATTTCTACATCATAATTAGGCCTAGATATCAAGTTTTCCTTATTTCCAACACGGTGTCCGGTACTGTCAGATTTCACTGTCATGACTAAGCGTACAGTACGGGAGCGAGCCTGTGAGTTCCTGAAATATCCCGAGTGAACTTTCAGTTGAGGTGGGGGTGAACACTTTTACCAAAAAATTAATGTTAACAAAATCACAAGCTTGAATGTTTGCCCGAATAGCGGTTTTTTTGATAAAGAGGTATTTTTCTTCCTAAACGGCCCATCTGTAACTTAAATTTGCATTGGAGTAGGGAAAACAAGCCAGTGCGCCACAACTGGAAAAAAGGCCGAGGCCGGCCCGACTTAAACCAATTGGTTAGAAACTGAGCGGTAAAACCTCATCTAACTAACTTCGCTCGCTCGCTCGCTCGCTCGCTCACTCACTCACTCACTCACTCACTCACTCACTCACTCACTCACTCACTCACTCACTCACTCACTCACTCACTCACTCACTCACTCACTCACTCACTCACTCACTCACTAACTTAAATTTGATAATGCAAAAAAAAAAAAAATTTAAAGTTTGAAAGTTATGTTCCCACATCATTGTTGTGTTTAATCTAGGCAGAACAAAACTTCAGACACTACAAATCCTACGTCTTCTTTTCGTTCGATGCATAACCCATTACGAAATGGTTATGATTATTTTGGAATTTAGCAAAACATTTAGGGACAACTCGAGTACTTTCATACCGTATTGGCCCCATGCACTTACTTGTGCCATGATATTGTCACGAAATTATAGTTTTGCACTTCATATTCTTACATAGTATCTTCTGTTGCGGTATATCACTTCATACGCACAATTTTGTTTTGAATAGAGTTGAAGCTTTTTTTAAATTTGTTAATTTTAGACCTACCTTCCCTCGTAGAAGCAACTTGAACTACGAACATGGAATTTTTTCTTCAATTTGTAGGCAAGGTCGAGAGTCAAGACAACGCATGTCGGGAAGTTTGTAATACCAACAGACGATACCGACTGTTTTCTCTTCTTTCCACAATAAACCTTACTCTTGTAAATCTATTCAGTGCAACTTAAATTTAGCATATTTAAGTTTGAGACAAATTTTCCTCAAAACCAATCACTTTATCCAACGATTAATGTTGATAACAACGAATGTAATGCGAAAATTGTGTATAGTAATACATATACCGACTTTCCTTTCTACATCAAAAGTGCAAACCTTCCCGGTATGCATTGTGATCCGAAAATGTGGCACTCACGTAAAAATTAATAAAAGCATAATGGCAATACAGGTTCATTTTCAAGTTCGCGAATCTGTGCATTCTAAGGCTGTTTCTAAGTACGAAACCTTTAAAGACGCTCTATTGCATAATTCCATACACTTCTAAAAAACACCCTGTTACACTCGCAAATAGTAACTGCACTTTGCCATAAACTCAAACTTGACCTTCAAAGATATCAAGCCACCCTGATTGGTCAGTGATATCTACTCAGATAATGATGTTTTGTAGCCTACATTGCATACCATTCAGATTACAGAAGGCCTGTAAAGTAGCTTTGAAATCACGAAAATTACTGTCCTCAGCAGAATATGACCTTGAGTAATTTAACTTTCTTACTCAGTATGGGCTACCTTTGTCTAGGAGGCGCGGTATACACATACTTTTTAAATTGAAGGAGGGGCCAGAGGAACATTTAGGAACTGAAATTTTCAATTTTATTTGTGATTGCACTTTGATTGACACGTGAAGATCAGTGAAACGTGATATGTACAGTATTGTAGCCATCAAGTAAAGTAGGTTTACTCAAAAGAATATGGACATTGGCAAATAAATTACATGTTGGCCTTGGTCTTTTCTGGAAAGTGTCAAACACTGTTCATGTTTTCTAATGTGGAGGAAGAGATATAGGAGTAAAGATAATGTAAGGGTTTTTATTACACAAAAATGCAATTCTTATTATTGAGAGATCTAAAAAGTTTGGGCTTTTATCGCAGAGAATTTGAAAATTGGGGGAAGGGGTGGGATTTATGGATTTATTGAAGAATCTGCTCTCCTTCAGAACAAAATTAGGTACACAGGTAGGGCGCCGTCGGGATTTACATACATATCGTATCTATTTAACTCCTCAACGAAATTTCGCAAATTTTCCAAGACCGGGTTCAGCCTTCCCTGACGGGAGGAGGTATGGCCCCTTTTCCCCACCTTTTGCCTGGGAACCCCTGACGAGATGGAAAGTCGAAAAAGACATCATAACAAGTGCACAGTAAGTTCCGAAAACTCACCTGTGATGGAAACTGTGTAGAGGCATTGGAGTGGCCCTTCAACATTGGGAGAGTAAAACATGTAATCGAGTACAGTCTCCCCTAATGGAAGAATGTCTTGATTCGGTCTTAATTGAGGCTTCTCTGTCCACACCAAATTTACTTCATTTCCTTCGACATACGGTTCACTCCAGGATGCTGTAGATGGAACCTCAGACGGTACCTCTATGCGAGAGTTTCCAGCACAACCAAGCAATATCGGTGCAGGAGCCGGATCTACAGTAAAAATAACTCTGTATTAAAAAAATCTTTGACAAATGCACCGAAAACTTTCAAAATGCACAAACATCACCTAACAGCTGTGTCTCTCACATTAAACCAGCTACAATTAAGTTGCACCACCATTTATCAGACAAGGCGCAAGGTGTGATGTATGATAACCGCATGAAGATTTATGGATAGCAGTACCTTTTGAAAGTTAAAAATAAAGCTCTTTTTCAGATAATAATGTAATCTATACACATTGTCAGAATTAGCGAAGGCATCCAAAGACATCAAGCAGGTGGGTACTATCCTTCCAAAGCTGCCACTATCCATCCACTTTTGAATGTGGAGGAAATTATCTCTTCCCCCAACTTTTCCCAGAAACCTAACAAAATTAGTACGCAAACGTTTGTTTCGATAGCTCAATGAAACCTAACTCGAAAATGGTGAAAACAGCCATTTAATGGATTGCAATAGCGGGAAATGCCTCAGATTACTCCAAAGATCATTTGGCTTCCAAATTTTCTAGGGCCCTTAAGTTAGCCCCGGATCTTTTGCTTCTGGGGCTTCTTGATTCGCGTTTGGGTAGTTCTGGTCAGGGTCATCCCCACCCCCACTTTTGAAAAGCTGCTTACGCTCTTGTTATCTAACCACCTCCTACCTTCCAAAGCATGGGGACATATTGTGTATTCAGTTGTAACGAGATGTTATTACTCGTAAAATTTTTACATGTGTTAATTAGATGCAAGCATATGTGTTATACGTAAGGGACGGGGATTGCGGTTGTAGCTTCACCCAACGCCTTCTGGCAGAATATGCCTTCTTTGAGCCAGTTCACAATCAATAAAACCTCAGTCAAATCCCAAATTGTAGGAAGGCTAGCCCTACATGTTACAGAAGGTTCACATGTTTCGTCATAGACGGTCTCAGAAGTTGCATTGCATTTGTCTCAACTTTTACAAAAGTTGACATCCAAAATGATTACCATTAATAGCTCTTAATCCGGAATTAGGCCAAGCTGATTATAATGAAAGATAGTACTTAATACATAAATATGTTCATTAGCGAAACGTTTTGAAGGACCGATGTCCTCAAACCTATTCCCCAGAGTCAGTAATGCCATGTTCAAAACTAAAGCTTAAGATGATCATTTAGCATGCGTATAGTCGGAAAGTGGCTCCACAATGGTTCGAAGAATGGACATTATATTTGGCGCAACTAAACCAGTTCTTGTACCCCCCCCCCCTTTGCAAGTTGATGCCACTGTCAAAGAAATTTAATTCTTCTAGCAAATGCTTACTTTTACGTTGTCACTACTACAGATGTTCATACTGTAAATATAGCTGTCATATGTTAATCTTATATTTGTAAATATAACTTAAGTTAAATGTTTGGTTGGAATGGGAATATGAAGTCTCAATGCAGCACAGTACCCCAAGCTAGTTGTCACTGAGCATAACACTTCCATATTAAATAGCAATGTGAAAATGTGTAATAAATGAGTGTTGGGATGCTTATCAATTACAAAGGTAGGCGTGTTACTTACCATTATTGTAGTATACAATGACGAATTCCGAAGTTTCTAGTAAATTACCATCCACGTCTGTAAAGTTGTACGTAACTGGATAGAATCCTTTCGGGTAGACATGGTTATTTGTGCTTCCTGACCGAATATCATCTTGAATGCGTGATGGAATCACAATTAACGGAGAAGTATGGGTATTGCTAAAGCGGTGGTAATATGGTCGGGGCCAAGCTTCTGGGCTTTGGCCCGGGTTTCTTTGTAGTATGCGAACAAATTTTGCCGTCGTAGGAGGCAATACCACTCCGTTCATACTCTCTGGTGCGACTTGAAAAAATGACATAAAAACAACAGTTGTGTAATTTACCGACTGATGACTCACTGACATGATCTACTGTATTGCTCTTACAACAGGCGGTGAAAAGTGTATACATGCGTATCTGCGATACTTTACATCCGGGGTTGACCCTTCCTTTGTTAGCTATTGGGAGGTACCGTCCTGTGGGAGAGGTCTAAGGGGAGGAGAGACAAGTTGGCTTAGCTGCGGTATGGTGTTATCTTAATTAAGCAAACTTTGGAACTGATTATTTGTTGAAAAATTCCCCCACACCCAATGAAAATTATTTTCATTGGGTGTGGGGGGAAGGTGTGGCTTATAAGTAGAGGAGATGAAACTACTCCCATTGTGAAATTTTTATTTTACGTTAGGTGGCTTAGATGTAAAATGGCTCTATCTTTGGCAAAGCTTCGAAACATTAGCGGCTCGCCATAGGGGCACGGGGGGCACTTGCCCCCAAAAAAGTTTGCAAAGCATGGTCTTCAATTTTCCAAAATAAAAATTCGAGATGGGTTAGGCCCTCCCTTGTCCTTGACTCGGTTTAAAATTAAAAAGTGAATAACTTTCCAATGCAATGCGAAGGTTAAACATTAATAAAGTGCTTTCAAAACGACATTTTTTCGGCGCGCTTCGCTCGCGTTTTCTTACTTGCTTGTTCGCTACTATATGTACTTCAGACTTCACAAATGGACTTACCATTAGTGCAAGCTAAGGTAATCAAAACAAATGATCATGCTGTGATATTTGTAATCTGATTAGCTTAGGCATCATAATGTCATTTACAGAGGGGAGCGGTAATGCTGGAGTTAAATGCCCATAATTTTGCAGACACTTCAGAGCTTTTGGGGTCATTAGATACACAACCCGTTAGCCGTGTTGATTACGCAGTTTTGCCCAGGACCTGGTCAGATTAGCATAGTTATCTGTCTACAAAAAGTTGTAACGGGCATATAGCCTGAACGTATTGTGTTTCTCATAGAAGGAGATGTTTCCCTTCCCTTGTCCAAATTGACAGCGCCGCTGGCCCACGAGCGGTCTTATGCCTGTCAAATGGCATGTTATAAGCAAAAGGTTCTCCACCTCTGTGCTAAAGTATGCCGTTTCAGTTGATTTAAAATAAACACACCAAACAGTCAATCTAAGCTGAGTGTAGTGAGACTTTTTGGCCTAGCTATTTGTATATAGGATGAGATGTCGTTCTGAGTTAGGGGAATTCCCCTTCCCCTTTAAAAAATTTCGTTTCGGAACGGTACTGAGATACAAAATAGTGCTACCATTTCATCATTTTCAAGTGTCTTCAGTGCTCAAAATTTTCGTTAGTTTAAGAAAACAATCCAGAAAACCAACATTTTATGGCTTCTTGGCAAAGCTGAAACATATTGTGACACAATGAAAGAAACAACAAAATATTCAAAGGTGGGGCTCATTTTATACAAATGGATGCTCATTTCACTTGCCTCTTACTCCCCCTATGGAGTAGCGATCGGCTGATATGGTTGCATTGCTGAAAGTAAGCTCATACATGCCTACTACTACGTTTGTACTAATTATTCCTACGCGTGTCAACACGACTCCGGCCAGTGACGTAATAGGCTTGACCTTAGCCACGCCCCCGTTTTCATTCAGTCATTTGAAATGACGATTTTTAGCCGTTTTCTCGTATTATTAGAACGTATTTTTTCAGCAGTGCCAAGGGGTACTCTTAAAATTCGAGGTGTGTTGGGGTCAGGACAAACAGCAGTTTCTGCTCACTCCCAATGAAACGAAAATGCACTTTGCCTCTGAATAAGACCTTTACAGTAGTCAGCTCATGACTAACTGCTTGAAACGGTTTTTGAAGAGCTCTTGAAAACTACATGGGGCATCGCTGTAATACATAATAATAACCATACTCCTATTATACTATCTGGAGCTGACCATTAATATTGCCGGGGGGGGGGGTCTTTGGAACCTCCCTGAATATGGACATGAGTTTGTTCCCCCCCCCCCCAACAATATTTCTTAGAGCCGCCCATGCTTCGAAATGATTACATATTAAGAAATTGTCTTTATGTAGTGATAGTTTTGCTATAGCATGGCACCCCTCCAACGCTGGTACCATGAGATCTGCATAGGACCCCTGAAAACCCTGAGCTAATCACAAAATGAGGACTATAGTGTCAAAACTGACATCCAATGACACTACAGAAGAGCAAACCAAGCACTTCACAAAAAACTTAGTTCACTAACTTTGAACGAGAAGCCAAATGAACAGCTTCCAATGGGAAATGGCCGGGAGGAGAGTAAAGGTATAACAAACGGTGTAGAGATAGGGTCTAAGCATGTTTTTATAATGCTTCTTCTCTGCAAATGAACTGACTGACCTTTGAATAAGCTTGTGGGAAGAGTTACATGCTTCAAACCATGTACATCACGCTACGAATCATGCCCATAATATAAAATTCTCATATGATTGCCTCTGGATGCAAGCCTGAGGTTGGACTTCAAGTTTTCGGAACATAGTTCTCTCCAGAATAATTTCGAGTATGGTCTTAATAATGGTCATCAGGCAAGGAGTGTATACCTTAGCAATTTCGCGCGAAGGGGGCCGAAATATAAAAAATACGTAAAATGGTATAAAGGACAAAAATGAAATTGAAAGTCAAAGCGGGCTGAGTGCATAAAAATTTGATAGTTGGGAAAAGATTTAAGAAAATTTTGATAGTTTGCGAACAATCGGCGATAGAATGCGATTAAAATAGATCTGTCACTTAGTCGAAAACATACCTCACTCTGCCCCTTCAGAAATCTATGGCTTAAACGACTTTTTGGTTGTATTTATTTGAAAAAAATAATAACAGCGTAAAATGCGTACCCAAACCGACGAGAAATATTTGCAAAAGTTTGCGCATGTCGGTATTTCGAAATCAGCCAATGTAGGTGCAGGAGTAAACCATGCCCCCTGGACTGGCATATGTTTTACACGAGTAAGGGACTGAGTACAAAATTTTGTATTTACAGCAATTGATGCTCAACTATCAAAGTGTGTGCGAGCGAGTACGAGTATAAATCCATTACCACTATAGTACGACTACAAGCAAGTTTGTCAAGGAGTGAACACGAGGGCGTAGGTTACTCGCTGTATTTCTGCCTAATAATCACTAAAGGATTTTCTCAGTGCGTTTTGCCAACATATTTTACCACATGCACAACACTGATACATTTACAGACAAATACATACATTTATATCTGCAAGTACGTAAACAATTAAGTATACAAGTTTAGTTATACCTACGCATTTAGTCAAAAATCATTGTGTCCGTCGCTCGTCCATCACCCCTCCCCTTATTTCAATACCTGACTTGTCAATGACGTTATTAAACACTTCCAGGTAACTTAAAGCTGTTGCACAAAATTTTTTCCACTTTGTTTCTTTTTGTTGTCTTTTCTTCTTTGGACAGTTTCAGGTTTTTGAAAGGCCCATTCCCCAACACTCTTGTCTTAAAAAGATAAAATGTTACCTTAACTTAGTGGACACGGTTTCAATGGGCTAGTGTGGTATATTTTGCAACAAAACAATATCTAGGCCCTTTCTCAGACGCTTTGGACGTCAGCATCACACTCTTAAGCACAATTAGTCAAATATTAATTTGTCATATGAGACCTTGACTTAATATCTAAACAACTGTGCCACCTTTCAAGAGACACCTTATGGTTCTCAATTTAGTGGCACGTTGATGTGATTTCTTGGATTCCACAAACTAGACTTATCCAAAGTTTCTCCTAGTGAAATTATCTCACACTCAACACACACTATGGGGAGGGCTGCCATACGCGCGCGACAGTGTGTGTATGTCAGTGTGAGACAACCGCACGAGAACTTGGGCAAGACTACTGTACCCAAAACCTAAGAGGTTCTCCGACTTCACTTGTTGATGCAATTCCTGAAATGCAGGGCGATTGAGCGTGAATGATATTGCACTGATTCAGGGGCGTACCTATGGGTTACACGGGGACGACTGCTCCCTTGGCACATTCTTCAAAAGTGGGGTCTTTTTCAGTTTCTTTACAGTTGGATGAATTCAAATGGAACATTCTGTGGCTGGGCCATTGTGTGTGTCCGCTTCTTTATTAGAACCTGCCTACGCTCCTGCATTGTATCATAGAGCAGGGAACTGTGAGAGAGCTGTAAGAGATGGAGAATGGTCGACAAGACCGTTCAAACAATATGTACTTGAGAATTATTAAATGCTCTTCAGGTACCAAAAATTTGATTGCAGGTCTCTTTGTTCTTATTGTTTATACTGTAGACTTTCCTCCTTAATGGTAATCTCCTTCTCGCAAAGAACAATAATCCTGAAACAAAGACCATTGTCAAGATACTGCTTTGAAGATAACTGCGTATCGATAAATGTGGAACGCTTTCACCGTTTTAGATCAAAACGACTGTTTATGATCCCTTAAGTTGCACGGTCACCTTAAGTCTTATTTCTTCATTAAGTATGGAATATACCCTTTTTGAAAACCATTTTTAGTCTAAATTTTGATGAGAACATTTCAAACGATTCCGGATTGTTCCTGAAATAGCGGAAAATGTATATATATGCTCAAAGAGCAACATGAAGATACACTGTATACCCTTTTAAAAAGTGGTACCTGGCTGCACATAATGAAAAAAATTTTTCTCTCCTTACTGGCAATGTGATACCAATGTGTGAAATCAACCTATGAGCTCTGTCAGATTTAGCAGACGACAAGAACAATTGTCATCACTGCCAAATCCCTTTAAGTTTTAGATGAATATTCGAGGAACCAGACAATGAGAAGCTTAAGAGTCGGCAAAACAGCAGTTTCAAAGGAGGAATAAGCGTTGTTCCTCCATCTTTTACAGCTCCCTGCATAGAAGTACTTTAATCATTCCATCAGCTGCACATGCCTGCCAAGAAATCCGATTTTACTAACTGACTCATAGTGATAACAACTTTATTAAAAAAAACTTCCAGAATTACCTGTAGAAACCACAAAAGAACACTCATTAGGTTTACTTGTTCCAGTATCCTTAAAAGTGTACGTGACAGTGGTTTCAGAGGGCACAGAAAACAACTGTCCTGGGTTGTGAGTTTGTGTGAAAGAGACTTGGTTTCTGTCCTCGTTGGTTTGTAACATGGGCTCTAGCCAATACACTCTCACTGCCGATTCTGATGACATTACTGTGATGTCCTGAGGGCAATTCTGAAAACCCGGGCCAGTGTCTAATGCGTAAAAGCAAACCAATTAATTGATAAAATAAGTATGACAAAGCTTTTAATGAGTATCATTACGTGATATCGCCCTTGCTCAAATTACCTTTCAATGAACAGTCAATACCCCACCTTCTGGGGGAAAAGTCGGGATTTTACGTGATGTTCGCATCAACAGATTAATAGTCTAAAACTTGAAAATCAATAAAAAATATGATAAAACCTGATAAGCGTCCCAAAGGCTATAATCTGTAGGTGCGAACACCAAGTAAAATCCCGACTTTCCCCCAGAAGGTCGGGTTTTGCACTGTGCAGTGAAAACATATACATATCAATATAGAAATATGTAAATTTTTTGGTAGAAATGGCAATTAAGTGAAAAATAATGAAGATAGATATTGCGTGAAATTAATATATGCGTTGTAGTAAACAATGGCATTAATCGTCATAGATGTATGGGACATTACATTTCATTTCTCTGGGGGCTGAGCCGTTTGTACCCTAGAAAACCTATTTCATTTTCGGACCAGAAAATTGTCCTATTTTTCTGACATTCTGCTCTTGAAATGAGTTTTCCCGAACTGAGGGTGCAGCCTCCTGTCCTCCCCGGCTCGAACGCTTATGTTAATGGTGATGTATGCCATCCCATACACGTTTTCAAGCATAAAACTTTTCTTAAAAAATACAGTTGTAGTTAATGTAGCAATGTAAATTTTTTTGCACTCACTTTCAGCGGCAATCACCCTAAAACTGCAAGATGCCATATGTCCCCTATCTGTAAATGTGTACGTAATGGCGTGTTCTCCTAGCCCTAATGATGATCCCGGTGAAAACTGGGGCATTCCAGATGGTTGTAGTAAATGACCATAGTGATCAAAGGCTGTTGGCTCAACCCATTGAGCAATTACAGTTTCTCCGTCCCTCTTTCGTATTATAACTGTTTCAGAACAGTTGCGAATTTTTATGTTCGTTCCACCTGTTACAAAGACAGTGTACATAACAAGACTTGTTACTGCCCTCAAAGGAAGTAAAAACAAAACAAATGACTGCACTTTATTAAAGAAATTTCTTAAAGCACCTCCATTAATATAAAATCATGTACATGCACGATTGGCATTCATCATTCAAAGTTGAAAGCAAAATGATCGTTCATTTGAAATGTTTGAAATACAATTAAATGAAGGCAGTAAGAAAATCCCAGGGAATGTCTCAATATTTGAAGTTTGATACACATTTCCTATGGTATTTTTGATTCCTTGCCGAAGGCAAAATGAATCTATGCTGTCACGGTAGCGTGTGTGTGTGTGTGTTGTGTGCTTGTGTGTTAACAAAAAATGTGTAGCGAAATCCTAAACCCGAAAGTCTGATAAGTTCAAACTTGGTGGGTAGGTACCTGACAATAATAAATTTGTAGGCTACATGGATAATATCAAACTTTAACAATTACGTCAAGCATAGAAAGGATCATGGGAACTGGGAGTAAAACTTTCAACCTGTCAATAGTACATACGCACATGTATACGTGCATACGCTATAGCAGTCACTACATCTTAACATGGCGCTGCCAGCTTATACTCCCAGTTCCCATCATGACTTGCAATCATTCAAGTCTGCTACTGATGACATCAGAGGTCAAAGATCAGAGTTCATAGGTCGAATTTGCTACAAATCGGTTTTTTGCCATAATTAACTTCCCCATCAGTAGGTCTATGTTAATAAGCATGTTTGAAAGTCTTAAAGCCACATGATGATATACTAGGAATGGTAAGATAATATTTAAAATAGTGCTTTTCGTTTCTAAGGGTGGGGTCAAAAGGTCAAAATGTAGGCAAAAGGTCAAATTTGCCTACATTCTGCCGAAACAGTGTGTCGTGAAATGTATTGCTAAGACTGGGGTTATAGGTCAAAATGTAAATCAACGGTCAAATGTCCGAAAAAGTGTGTCTCGAACTTGTCGTAAGTCATACTTCCGGTGAACTATAAACTGGAGGAAATGATCTGCAGCTCCCTCTTGTTAGTTTTGTGGTCTGCTCAGTGGACAGTGCCATTGGAAGATAGTTAATTCTTCATTCTAATGGTCAAATTTTGTAAATACCACAGAGCCTCTGACTCTGAGGGCGTTCCCCTTGACCCCTACTGGAGCGTTGTCCCTGGACCCCACCAGGGTCCCTACAGTGAGGCTCTAGTTCCTTATACCTTTAGGGGAGAGCTTTGCGTCACCACGATGCATTCATCAACGCTCAGTCTTTCATGATGGTGTTCCCCAGTGCCCCCAGTTCCCCCGCCCCACACGCTTCGAAAAGTCTGGACATGCCACTGGGATTGAGGGATCGGATAAATGCTAAAACGTCTTGTGTTTTGGTTTGGATGGAAGATTTATGAGGAAAATGTTTTGGTGCATTCTGGAGAGGCTATCATAATGGAGACATTGTATAAAAATAACGTAACTCAGTCACTTATATATAAAAATAATACACTAAGTCCTATATCTGATTTGTGAGCTTTTGGAAAGCATGCTGTTAAGTCTCCTGAGATAAGTGAAAGCCTGACCAAACGGTAGTCTACCCCGCGGAGCGGACTGTATTTGCTCAGCTCCTCAGCTTCCCAAGGGATATGACTGAACAGGGAATATGCCGCACAACCTGCTACGTAGGCAATAAAGAACCTTGCATGATTGACTTTGGTAGGCTACTTTAAGAAGTGCGCAACTATCCTATCAATACCCTATTAATATTAAAATCCTAATAGTATCCTATTCATATTTTTAGTAATTGCCTAACAACGGTGTCCTAGATTTGTTAAGTTGGTAATTCAACAGGACCTTCAAAAGGCTGCTAAAAATGGGGGGGGGGGTAGAAAACAGTCCCTCATTCTGCTTAAAATAATTCTAGACCTCTTTACAAATTCTTACCTGGATAACAGTAGTATCGATCTACCTCGGGTACACAAACTTCACCTCCTTTGCATAAATTTTGGGAACAGAGATCAAAAGCAGGCCCTGAAAAAAAAACAGAAAAAATATCACAGTAATACAATGACAAAAGCTATTGGAATGTTTTCAAAACAGCATAAATAGACAACACTAGCAACCGTACGGCTTATCTTTCTGCCCTGTAACCTGGTAACGTTGCCATGCATAATCTTTTCCTAAGGCAAAAAAGGCATATACCCATTGTCAATTAGAGCAACTAGATATTTGTTGATGAAATGGGTAATGTACCTTATATATATTATGTACTAGATATTTTCCCATGGGCAAGGGCGGTAACCAGGAGGATAGGTGGATGATAGACTTTCAGAAGTGCTTTCAGTGACTCACTTTTTCACACAGAAATTTTATTTCAACTGCCTTTATATCGTTCTCCCCTTCCCTCCCGGCAATTGTAAACAAATGAAGATGAAATTGCAACGTACATCAGTACATTGGACAAAATTAATTAGTACAACAGTCACAGGGAAAAGATAGACATCATTAGGAAAATACCAAGAAGATGTTGGAAGATTTTTCCCGCTTTTATAGAACGTTTAAATTTTTGACGTACACCGAACGTGATTGCTACGTATATGCCATTAGAGGAAAAAGTTAAAAAGACACCTGACTCAGCTTCCACGACTGTGGCTGGGGGCTGTTTCAATAACTCTGTTTTCAATTAAAAAAATGTTAAATCTGTTTCAGAATGTTGTTTCACAAGTTTTAAAGAAGATTAGAAGAACATCTGAAAATATCTCTTCGAGCACTTAAATTCAGCATATCAGAAGTAATTTTTCTGTCACAAAAGCCATGAACGAATTTTAAAACTTCAGTTATATCTCCATTCAACCTTCTATCCGAGAGTTGACAGATTTAATTTTTTCAACCTCTCTTGGCGGCATTATAATCCCATCCACGATGGAGTAAGCCTTGCGGCAAGTCTCTGATAATCCAATATACTGTTTTAGGTGGGTTCTAAACACTAGTAGCACACTCCAAGTGAGGACTGACCAGGGCCTCGCAACCGGGGAGTGTGGGGGTGTCTCACCCCCCCCCCCCAAGTTGGTCAGAGCGACGATAGTTGGAAAATCTGAAATACCAGTTGGAATTTCTGATATCTCAGTCTAGCACATTTTTCCGACTGAGTTTATGTAAACTTTAAGTATGTTTCCCAATTAGATCAAGTTAGAATAATACTAAACGTTATTTTCCTATCGATGCAGATTCTGAATGCAAGTTTTGTTATGGAAATCTTTTTAATTAATGAAAAATTTCGGCGCGCTTCGCGCGCATGCGTCCCCGTTTGCACTCCGTCTCATGACCATTATTAAGGTTATTACACACGGAACTATTCTGATTACAACAGAGATACATCTCCAAACATCTGTAGGGGCCTCGCATCAACTGATCAACATGGGAACTTTCAATCTAATTTGTAGCGTGATGTGGAAGGTTGAAAGTACGTTTTGCTGTTATACATTTTTCAAATTTTTTTACCGAGCTCTTCGCGCGCAGCCATTATCGGTATAAATAGTGATTGTTAATACACTTACGACCAAAAAGCATTCTGAAACGCGCTTGTTAGTCCTTTACCCCTTTTGCTATTCCTATCAGGGAGGTCTATTATCACCTTTCTGCACCTGTACCCTCCCTCAATCCCCATTGATGGAAGCTGTTTGTCTGAATTTTCGTTCAAAATTAGTAAAAATACGATATATGATCAGTTCAAAAATTTGTCAAAGATAGCACCATTTTGCGTCTAAGTCATCATAAATGAACAAAAATTTCTCATAAGGGACCCCTCCCCCAATACATCACCTGCATAGGTAACAAAGGAAGGATTCGTTCCGGGTTCAAACTACCCCCGATGCGAATATGCACAATTAATCAGCCTTTCTGGGTGTGTTTGGGGTGGGCTTAAGTTTGGAATCTATGCTTATAATATCTTTGGTGCTAAGAAAGTTTCTGTTGACTCCACGCACGTATTTCTGCGTAAAAATTGTTGCCCGAATAATAGGCAGTAAAGTAGCCACAAGGGGGCTTCAAGACGTTTGTTGACAACGTATTCTTCTTTAGACAACATACTCTCTCCTTTTACCTAACCAAAAATTAGAATTTGCTAAAATATGGGCATTTTCCAGCCATATATGCTCAGCTCAAAAAATATCCCAAACATAGCAGCATTTTGCGTCTAAACAATCTTAAATTAGCAAACGTTTCTCAATGGGAAGGGGGACACCCCCTCCCCTTTGATTCCTCCCCCAGGACGGCACCTTTATGAAGTGAAAAAGGATTCCCACTGCTGTATACAAACGCAGGGCGCATAATAAAAAGTGCAATTTATGCGCCCTCACTCAGTTGAAAATTTCTTACAGCCAGCCAGTGGGAAAAAATTGGAAATCATTGTATTACTGACATTTTCCAGCCATATATGATCAGCTCAAAAAATATCCCAAAGAGAGTACCATTTTGCATCTGCGCAACCTTACAATTAGCAAAAATTTCTCAAAGGGGGAGGATGACACCCTTCCTCTTTGATCCCTCCCCAGGACATCACCTTAACGTAGTGACAAAGGAAGGATCCCCACTGCTGCATACAAACGCAGGGCGCATAAGAAATCACCCGTATCCCACACATATAACTCATTTCGGTAGCATTGCTTCGACCAACCGGAAGGAGAGTACGCTTATGTTAATCCTAAGTTTTCCGTATTTCTGCTATTTAAATACTACTTTTAGTTTCTAGCATGGATAATTCGCAATCAAAATCTCATACCTGATACAACAACATCGAAAGAACAGCAACGCTCATTTGTGTTTGACCTATCCGTACTACTTGCGAACCAGTATACAACATGGTGAACACCAGGACTGAACTCAGATCCCTCGCTGTGAGTACTATGAGAATTAGTACCACAGTTTGGTTCGTCCCATGTTACCGAGACTGTTGCATCAGATGATGAAACGCGACGGAAAATTGTGCCCGGGCAGTTATCAATGCCTATAAGATAAAAAAGAAATTTCAGAAATACACAAGTTATATGTAAATGTAATTCGTCGTAAGGAAATAATGGACTGTATTGTGGGCCATCAAACGCCAATTATTCCTCGGAGCACATCTTGACGAAGTTGTCATTGTTCATGTGGAAACTAGGAATTAGACTTAATGTACCAAACTCTGTGTTCGAACTTGTTTGACAGTACAGCCTTTCTGTAATATGTTCTCCTACTCTCATCCCAGAGAAGAATTATTTTAAAGTGAGATACTTGTACTCGTACTTGGTGTGCAGTTCTCGTACTGCTTTCAGTATTGCACTCTGTACACATGATAAGATCAATCTATCTCATATGCATAGGCGGGGACTAGGGATGCAGACCCCGGAGTTGGGGGAAAACCCTTTTCTCGTGCAAATTTTGGGAAGCAATAGGGCATTAATGGTAGTAATGGTTTTCTCAGGCAATAAGGGCTCAGCCCTCCCAGAAAAAAAATGCCCCGTACGCCCTTGCTTACAGTATACATAATAAAGAAGTTTTTATCTTCACTGCAGACTTGTAGTGAGTATACGTATTCGTACTCATGGTTTTGCACAGTTGCCTGTACTCGTACTAGTGAGAATTAATTTGTACTCATACTCGTACTCACAGATTTCGAAAGCTCTGCATAGGGTCTAATGCAAAATTTTATACTCGTACTCATGAAAAAGGACATGTAGTCGTACTCGTACTCACAACACAGACACTGCCCTTGTACCCATGACATTGTACTCCCACTACACGTCAGCTTTACCGTACCGCCGCAGCTTACAACTGAAACTATTTATTTCAAACAATAAGTATTTTGTCTATACATTTTCCAACGTTTTACAAAGACATAAAGACGAGAGTTTCGTGACGAACTGGCCTTCTGATAAAACTTGCCGTTTTTTTTTTTTTTAGTTTTACATATGGGTGTACACTTCCAGTGAACAGCCTACCATGGGTTGGCGCAAAGCGCAAGAAAATTTTGGCCCAAAATGCCTCCCACATCGCTGGAAACGGCACTCCTATTTACCTCATATTAATAGGGGAAACACTTGCAATATTGTAGAAATAGACATTAAAAAATACCAAAAATATGCTCGAAGGGGGGAGGGGGCCTGGCTATGCGCCTAGTAATATGTGTTCAAGTTTAAATGTAAAATAACAAAATACTGACTTACTTGGAGTGCCCGCTTGAGCTGTGTCAAGGTAAAAGAAGATAAGTAAGAATGCAGACAGCTGTAGGATCATATTGGTGGTTCACCGTGTGGGATGGTAAAGCTATGTTGGTGGAGCTTACATGGATAAGCTGAAACTATAATGAAATGACTCTCTTATCGAACTTCCTTCTTTTTTGCTTGTGTAATGAGACATATACGCTTGCAACTGTTTTTCCTGTTCCAGTAGACAGCTACAGACTGCTAACTACTGGCCCATTTCACTGTTTTGATCGGTGTGTATTCAATTCATAACCTTGTTTGTCTTTTTGAAAGATCATATGTCAAGTTCCGTGAAGTTTGACAAGTTCTAAATAACAAGTTCTAACTAAGTTGTCACGGATGGATGATTGCTAGAAGGAAATACATTTCTGTTCAACATGTTACACGGTGTTAGTTTCAATGCTTTGTCGAGATCTAACTATAGTCTCGTGACTCATGACAGTGTGTCAGTGAAATAATTCAGTGTTAAATTACAGACGCTGATTTAGGTGGGGCTAAACAGCCATGGGCCCCCTCTAGTCCCTGTCTAGTCACAAGTGAAAGCAAATGCCAGACTGATGTTGATGGAAGTGTAGAAATTTCATTTTCCTTGTTGTGATTGCCAGGCTCTCACAAACCTGGGAACCACACCCCTGAACTCCCAGTTATAGCAGGGAGTTGTTAGGAAGGAGATCCAACGTTCTACAGACTCTTTCAAGCAATGTTCGTTTCCGATAGTATCCTTGCTTTCTTCTCCAAATTCTTGTCTCAATAACTAGATCAACTAAGATCAGTGAGGTATTGTCAAAATGACAATCAGAAGACCAGGCGCGGATCCAGAAATTTTGAGGGGGGGGGCCCAAGATGGAAAATCTCATGTGCACCGAAGGTGCACCACGAGCGCAAAGCGCGAGTTCCTACGCGTGGGGTCCAGGGGCCCGCGTTAGGGCCCCTGGCGGGGTCCAGGGGCGGAGCCCCGGTGGGGGTCCAGGGGGCGAAGCCCCCGGAAGCTCTCGCAATATTGCATTTTAAGAGCACAGAAATCGACCTCCAGTTCTTATGTCAGTGAGATTTTATACCTTTTCATGTTTCATGGAATTTGATGTGTATGGCTCAGTATAAGTTACTATATGTACCTGCAGAAGTTCGGAGAATGTAACCTATCTTAAAACTTAGACGCCAACATTATGAGCCCTTGTAGGTAACTTGAGATGATTTTTGCTATAATGAGTGTTTGATTTTCGTTATGCGGTATTCGGGTTTAGGACGTTAGATGAAACAATTGCGCGCGAAGCGCGCCGAAAATTTGAATTTACATTTAAAACCATTGCTATGACTAACGGTGTCAATTCCCTTTGTGTGCGTATATCAATTAGGAGGTGGATTCGATACTAAGTTTTCAGTTCTCATAAGAAGAGGAGGGTGTGAAAAAATGAATATCAGTTGCTTTACATCCTTACAATGCTGGCTCCTCTGAAATCACGTTTATGCACACGAATAATTGGCTTATGGTAGAACCCCACCGATGAGTAATGCGAATACGTTTGGGACCTTATTGATAGTATAAAAGGAGCAATTCAAGGCTAAAAATGCGCAGATCAAGCGAAAATCAAGAAATATTGAGAAGACTTTGCAAAAATCGTGAAAGATTTCCAATGATTTTGGTAAAAAGTGATAAGAATAAATCCATCACTCAATAAAAACGTACCTCTCTCCGTAAGCGTAAACAATTGCGCGCGAAGCGCGCCGAAAATTTTCGGTATAGAGCCTCCCGGGAGCTCTGCATTAATTGTACCCTGAAAAGGGGGACCAACAGGACTCTCACAACCTGACATCCATATGGGAGGAGAGATGATATATCACCTTCTTTATGGATTTCTGAAGGTTATACCCTTCAGAAATCTATGACCGATGGTGCCGGCGGGGGTTGGTGATTGGGGGAACCGCAGATAACTGCTAAACCGTGCCTTTTAGGCAGTGGGATTTTGTATACGCTACATACAAGAGTGGGAGAGCCTTTTCTTGTTAGTACATGAAAGTGCAATCCCAGGAAGGGGTTTACCCTTCCCTTTGAGAAATTTTTGTTAATTTAGGGGGCCTATATGCAAAATGGTGGTATCTTTGGGTCATTCTAAAGTGATTGTATGTTTAAAAAATGGCCAAAATTTAGTGAATTCTAACTTTTGTTCGGGTGAAAAAGAGAAGTAAGAGACGGTTAATATATTGCCTTCAAACCTCTAAAGTCCCAGGAAAAATCATGGGCGTGGATCCATCTCCAAAAGTGGGAGGGGGGGGGGACTTTTTCACATTTGTGAATCGCCCTCCTGGTGGAAGAAGCAGTGGTGGTAACCAGAATTTGCGTCACGGGGAGGCAATAAGTTTTGTAATCGTCGGCATTGGAGAGGGGACATTTTTCTAGAACTGAATGCCCTCAGATGCGATTTGGTGCAACAAGAGTGTAGGATTTTTAGGTTATTTTTCTTCTAAAAATTTCGTTTTTCTAGGCATAATTGCAGTCTGTTCCATCATTTTTGAAAAAGTGAGGGGGACTTTTTGACGATGTCCCAGCTTCCAAAAAGTGAGGGGGACGCGTGCTCCCGTCCCCCCATGATCCACGCCCATGGAAAAATTGTACACGCAATTATACCTGCATGGGGTCCACAGAAACATTCTTGGACTATAATAAAATTTTTCCCTTTACATTTTAAAAGGATATCCAAGGTTGACAGAGAACAGTATAGAACCTCCCGGGAGCTCTGAATTAGTTACAGTATACAAAAGAGGGACCAACGGGATTCTCACTACCCGAAATCCATATGGGAGGAGATATGATATATCACCTTCTTTTTAGGTATACCAAGAGGGATGGTGGACAGGCAAAATTCGTTTCAGAAAGATTTTCGTCGTTATTGAAAGTCGCGGTAAAATGTTTGGAAAATAAGCAACGGCAATTACGTACTTTCAATCTTTCAAATCATGTGCTAGACTAGATTAGTCAAAGATCCCATAATGATGAGAGCGCTACAGAGAAGGAGATGTACTTTTTACAAAAATGTTTGCATTGGAATAATTTCTTACGTCATAGCTTTGTCAATGGTATATGAAATCGGGTGTAGACCCTGTCGTATGCGCGCGAAGCGCGCCGAAATTTTTAATAAAATATTAGTCCATGACAAAACCTGCATTCAGAACCTGCATCGGACACTTTCACTTTCCCACCAACCTATGCTATTCAAAAAAACGAATCTTCTGACTGAGAATTCTTGAAAAGCACTTTTGCTCCTTTGGTCCTCCTTGAGTAGTTACCGAAAGCTATTGATAATAAGGACAACTCTGACACAAGGCTTGACGCTAGCGGAACGTGCGAAAATTTGGAATTTGTCAAGGATTTCCAAAACTTATGATAGTTTGAGAACAGTTTGTGAAAGAAAATGGTTAGAAAAATAAACCAATCATCAAAAATACATCTCACCCTACACCCTCCACAGAAATCTGTAGCTTAAACGACTTTTGGGACCATTTTAAAAATTTTCAAGAATCGATGGGGGAGGGGGACACACGTCACCCATTGCCCACTGTGCCGACGCCACTGTCTGTAGCTTAAAAGTCTTTTGAGTTCATTTTAAAACTTTTCAGACAGTTTCGAAATCGAACAGGGTATGCACGCCGCTACTTTACCTGCAATGGCTAGTGCCACTGTGCACAATATCACGTCACCTGACAGCTTGTCTTCTGTATTCATTCTGCAAGGTCTGTATGGCGAGAACTTTGCCTCTCAATCCCTTTAGATTACAAAACATTTCACTCTTTAACGCAAAATTGTTACTACATTTCAGTGCGGCTAGCCGGGCCCATACTGCATATGTCACGATGTTTACTTATTTAGATCTTAAGTCAAGGATCATTACTCAGCTATTCACCTGTTTTCGAACATTGTAGCTCTATTTTTGGTCGCCAACCACTTTGAAAGATATCTAAAGAGATAATCCAGCTATAGCTCCACCCAACCCCTACAGAAATATATACTTTGAATACGTTCTTAGACACTTCTATTCATTTTTTGCTCTTAATTTTTCTTTCTCCTTTTCTTTTTTTTCTTTTTCTTCCTTTTTTCTCCTTTCGTTTTTTTTTTCGTGGCGGGGGGGGGGGGGGCGGGCCCCCCAGGTCCCCCCTGGATCCGCGCCTGGTGTAATATCATACTTTAATTGGTGCTTTTTGCATTTAATTTTGCTGCTGCCGCTGTTGTAATTGAGTTAAAACGGTCCGATTTCTTAAGAAACTACAGTATTCTTCAATCTTTCTAAAAAAGGGACTCTCTGACCATTTGAGTCCGTCCACAGTGGCGTAGCTAGGATTTTTGGCGCCCGAGGCAAGAAGCGAAATTGGCGCCCCTACCCCTATCTTCGGGGGGGGGGTTAATCTTATGAATACTTACACAACTCAAGATCTTAAATAGAACAAATGTCTATGGGCGTCAGCAGAAAAAATTCAGGGGGGCAAAATTTTTTAGGGGGCCAAACTTTTTCATGGGAAATATTTTACTCCCAGAAAAGTTTAGATGCTACTTCACACAGTGTTGACAAAGGCGTAGCCAGGAATTTGTCAAGGGAAGGGGGCGATGCCCACAGACAGACTCTCAGCGCTCCGCGCCACCATGAGTTAGCGCGGAGCGCAAGAAAATTTTGGCCCATTGCTTCCCAGATCGCTGAAAATGGCACTTCCAAGGCCTATTTACCGCATATAAAAAGGGGAACACTAGAAATATCGTAAACATTATTTTATTAAAAGATGAAATTGCTATATCAATATTATGAATCATGGCAAATGGTAGTTCCAACATTTTTTTAAGTGATCTCGATTTGGCGCCCCCTAAGGTGGCACCCGCGGCAACTTCCCCCCCCCCGTCCCCCCTAGCCACGCTACTGTCCGCCCATGCGAGGTTATAACACAAACATGATCGTGACCTCAGTCCAATTTATGTAGCACGCAATACACAAATATTTTCCTCGAAAATAGTTTTACTGTGAAGTTCGTGCGAACATATATTTACCTTTGACGATTGTTTCTATATTCACGCGGTTAAAAACGTGCATAAATGTGCAGGATTCAATGTCTACACTTCTTTCCATATTGATCATCTGTCAGTCCAATTTTTAAGATTCCGGTTTACGTGTCGCTGCCAAAGACATTGTGAGGGTACTTAATTTCCGTAATACCTCAGAACTTGAAAGGGAAGTTTTGCTCTCTTGGACGGTCAATCGATCACCAAGGCGTGGCCCTGCCATGACAACCGTAACGGTTCTCTTCCGTGCCAGTTACCCCAGGTGAATTTTCCCCAACGGGAAAATCGGTATTGTCAAAGAGGGGAATGGTCCTGGTGGAAACTGTCCAGAGAATGTTGTATGGAACCCAATATGAACAATTCCAAGGACTGTGAGTCCCTCCATGAGCCGCTGCTTACTACTGCAACCCCTCCGCTGTTTCCGTTTCGATTTCCCTTCTCCCTCCATTACCGGAATTTCTTTCAGAACGCTATGAAATGGGTTCTGTATCATGAAAATTTATGGGTTAGAATCCTTCAACGGCTCTGGCTTCGTGCTCCTCCGAACTGCAGGATTCAGGGACCTACCACAGGGCCTCAAGAGAGGCCGAGGAGCCAAGGCCTGGAGAGGTTCTCAGGCGAAGGCCCTAGAAAGCTCTGGGTATAACAAAGTTGTTGACATTATCCAAAATGAATTATTTTTAATGGCGTTGGATGCTTATGAAACAGACCGTGAAATTGACAATTTGACCAATTCCAATTAAGAAAGGCTTCTATAGAAAGGTCGATCTGAAGATGCAGGGAGCATATGGGTGGGAAGTGTTTCATGATAGGGTATTTAAAGGGACTTGAAACACAGCCGCATCCGAGTCCACCTAACCCGACCGATAGTCAAATCTGATTCCAGTTGCGGGTATGGCTTTGCGACAATTTTGTAGCATATAAAAGACATGGGTTTCGTACTATTTTGCAAATACAGTTTACTTAAAAAGGTGACTGTGCTTGACCATTCATTAAATAAACTGTGCACAAATTACAGTGTAGCCTTAAGTAACATTTATGTAAAGCTTAAATTTGTGGACTCGACTGGTATCGACTACAATTCCGAGTTCACCTGCAGCCCATTCCGGGCTTATGTCGATATATCGATTCCGGTACCTCCATTGCGGGACAGTTCCCAGACAAGTAAAAACTAACTCTAGTCCGGAATTCAGTCAGGGTCCAGAATGGAGCGTTACAGCTCTGATACTAAATCTACGGTTCTGATTCATTTGAAAAAAGTGGTAGGGTGGATACCTTTTATACCCTCTTTCAGTATTTGGCCAAAAGACATTATTTTGCTGATATTTATGTGTATATGAGACGATTTTGCCGCCCTCACTTTATGCCGAAAAACTGAAAAATGCATTCTGTGCACTTAAAAGCATGATCTGGTGACCAAATTTGGTGCTTTCAAAAAAAGCAGAAAAATTTTCTGTGTTAGGCAGTGAAAACCCCATCTCAATAGCATCTTGCATTCGGAATATACAAATTTTTTAAGAAATACTACATTTTCAGTTTCGCTAGTGCATGATGGGAAATCTGTGATGTCATCTGGGCAAATGGATTTGATGTAGCTTTTGTATTTCTTTATAATGTTGATATCACTATATTGAATATTCCATAACTTTATTTGCTGTACCATAAGTATGGAACAGTTTTGCACTATATCTACACGGAAAAACATCTAAACATTCCAACGGTATCAAATTTCAAGGACAAACAAGGTAGCCAATTATAAAGAATAACAAAAGGAATCTGAGGCAATTTGCCCACTTTAGATCACGTTTTGTGACCTTGAGGAAACTTGGAGGTATTTCTCATTAAAAGTAACCAATCTTTAGGAAGAGATATCTTGAGTTAGGAATGGAGTTTTGATATGGGGTTTGAATGACATGTAATGAAAAATTTTTATCTTTCATATAAGACCCCTAGAAAATGCCACCAGACAATGCCTTTCATGTGCCCCTCTTTATTCAAATTATTAGATTGGAACTTGCCGTCGTCCTTTCCTTGTCACTAGTCAACATTATATTTATACACTTAAAACGGGAATTAAGCTCTTTTTGAAGCTGGCCGCAGCAATTAAAGGATAGATTCTGATGACTCCGAATAGTTTAAACTCTCCCAACATCGTTGAACTTTAGTCCTCCTTCAATCTAACGAACTTTTTAACACATCACACAATGTGATTTCATTTTCCCTCTTTTCCAGTTTCCATACTTTTGCAGACACCTTGGCTGGATGGTTACCCTTAAACTGTGTATGAAGCATTGGTATCTAGGATACCAAAGACCTTATGCATATGATGTCACAACTTGAGGATAAAGTGCTCCCTCGTTTGGAGGAAAACGGAGGAAAAGCGCGTATCATTACAAGTTACACCAATAAATGTAGACAGCTTGTTCGTCAACCAATCGGGTACGCGCGTAAGTCTACTACACGTGCGGCGAAATCCACGAAGTTCGTGCACGTGTACTTCATTGTTTTCACCCAGAGAAATCCTTAGCTTAGGATTTCTCTGTTTTTACTCAAAATGAAGTCAGTTGTCAATGCAATGATGTCAATGTCGATGTCAATGCATAATAGGGCGTTCCATTGGTACGGTGAGCTCGGGCATTTACGCGTGAAAAGCGTTTTATTGCCCTCACAGCTCGTGATCTCGTGCGGTGCGCTGGGAATTTTCTAAGTAACTCGAGTTGCCCACTCATGACATAATTGCGGACTATAGCGAAGGCATATAAAGAATGAAGTTACCTTCCTATTTTACCTTTCATCCAGTAAAATTAATACACAGCTCTTCTAAGTTGTACGGTAAATCTGAAGACGCAAATCATATATAAGTGCTCAGTATTGATGATTATTAATCAACGCGACCGTTTTGTCGTTGTTTTAATGATCTATTCTTACTCCATTTGCCTGTTCGTCGAACATCGTCTCATTTACGTGTACGTCAAACGTACAGGCTACGTATCGATGTTATTGTTGAATAGATTATAGCTATACGTTTCACCACTTAGGACCCAAATATCGGGGCGGAAGTGTGGCTTTGACATACGCTCCCACACTGATTACCGCCCTAAGATCAGTGGCGTGTGCAGGATTTCAAAGGTGGGGGGGCACAACCTGTGATTCCCCCGACTGACATGGAGGGATGTGACAAGTGCACCGAAGGTGCACCACGAGCGCGAAGCGCGAGTTTGCACGCGTGGGGCCCAGGGGCCCGCGCCAGGGCCTCTGGCGGGGTCCAGGGGCAGAGCCCCGGTGGGGGTCCAGGGGGCGAAGCCCCCGGAAGCTCCTGCAACATAAGGTAATAAGACCGCCCTAAATTGGTTCTAGAGGCCTTATTGATCAGGTTTCGTTTGTTTCAGATTTTGTAAAATTCGATGTCAGTGACGGAGAGTTCAGGTTATCCTCTATGCGTTGAAAGCCGCAGTGTGCTACAGTATGTGTCACATACATTGACAGGTACTACGTTAAAGATCACGAGGCCAGTCAAGAAGGCTGCTTGAGATAATCGCCAAAGTTAACAGCACTGTTTCATCCTTAAACCTATATAGTTTACCATTACAGATGGTTAAAGTGACTAGCGCGAAGGGCGAAGGGAACTTAATGATAGGAGGCCTACCTGCACCATATGAGACAGATATTGATATTGATAGCATCCTGTCTGATTATTTACTGTAGGACAATTGGAAGAGCTCTATCCTTTGGTAAGCGACCAAAAAATGAAAAAAATCTCTTCTAATATCATTCTGTAGGCTACTTCTAAGTTTTGAGTGCCAGGGATGGGGCCAGGATTTGCCCAACAGGTGGCCAGACGGGCTGAGGCAGCGACCTGAAGCCCCGACAGCCCCGATGCCGACAAGGGGATGGGGAAGATGGATCTGAAGAAAATGTGATCAAGAATATAAAGAAAACAAAAAAGAAAAACTGTAGGGGTTCTAGACCATATCGGGGATAACATACATATTATCGAAACACTTGGACTACCCTATGAAACAGCCAAACTTTGGTCCGTGAGTCGCTCACAAACTGACCGTACCGCATGACACACATTAGAGAACAGTAACTAGGCTTAGCGACATGCGATGAAATTTTCGACCTCCACATGAACAGTGTTCTCTGCCTACATGTTTTGTGGTAAGTTTGGCAGGACATGTGCTTTCTAGCAATGTGAAATGGAACTGCTGAAGATCCTGGAGTACCTATACAGCGCGCGTAGCGCGCCGAAAAATTTGGGTTCTTATTTGAGAAATTGTCCTCCCTCAGTCGCCGTCGGGGACTGCCTGCATACTCTATCGTATGATTAAGACTCCCCGATGGGGCTCCCCGCCCCCACCTGGGGCCATCCCTGTTGAGTGCTCAGTGTCTCTTCAATCTTTTTCTCTTCCCCTAACCCTTAAATCCCCCGACTAAGAGATTTTCCCCCGACTGGCTTCAGAGGTGGGGGGGGGGCAGTGCCCCCTGGCCCCCCCTTTGAACACGCTACTGCCTAAGATCAATGGCTTTGTAAAACTCGAAATGGCAAGAACTGTGGGATTCTTTTCCCGAAAACAAAGTGTACCGAGTTAAACCAACAGTCGGAACTGGAGGACATGGAGCCCCCAGTAAACGGAGAGATGATTTAGTTCTTACTAGGGTTCGCATCGGTCACACTTACCTTACCCATGCCGGCTTAATTATAGAATACCCCGCCACTGGTAAATGTATCTTCGTAGGCGGGCTACGGAGTCCACTGCGCGTGTTTGTTGGTCCTCAAGAACGTGGTTGCGTTAGTTGACTTTTGCAAGCGTAAAAACCTGTGGCTGTGCGATTTAACATTGCAGTGCGTGTGAAAGTTATATATCTATGGCACGCCAAAAGTGTGCGTTAGTACATCGACGCCACAGTGCGTCTTTTCACGTCACAATTAAAAAGTTGGGGGAAAAAATGCGCATTGTGTTGTTTCGTGTTTTTGCCGTTTCCAGCGCGGCGTTCAGATTATCGCTCAATGTCATTTTCAAAATTGGGATACTGCTAGAACCATGCATACTCGCAACTTTGTTATCTCTTCAAATTTAATTTGTACTTGCAAATTTGTAATTACGGTTAGAGTTAGGGTTAGGGTGAGGATTATATGTATCCTCCTATGATCAAACTAGTATCAACTTTAGTCAACTCCGTACCCGCGTAGCCACTTTTAGGAAGACATGAAAAACCAGCGAGCTGCTGCGACGTGTACATGAATGCCTGCCCCGCTAATTTAGACTCCGTTGCCGCGTAACCACTTCGAGGACAGGAGAGACCAAGAAGATCGATGATGTATCTGGTGCAATGGTATGACCCATTTCTAACTTGTGTACATAACTGTATTTCACTCCGACTCCGTATCCGCGTAGCCACTTCGGGGAAGATAGGAGGACACAATAACAATAACTAACTAGCCATACATGTGCATACTACAAGACCAGAGTATCAGCTGAGGTCAGAAGGCATGCAGCTTTTTCACTGCGTAGCCGCGTAGCCAAAGGAAAGAGGAGCTTTAGATTACACGACGTAGACAGGGCGACGCGGCGTTTTAACCCACAGTTCACGTCGTCGAGCTGACGTCCGCTCCCTGGAACTATTACGCTTTAGATTTCTACGACGCGGCATGAAAGTCGCGTGGTGATATTCGAACTTCGTTTGAGTAGCAGACGCGCAAACCGATCTGTTAATGGTAACAGTATTTAGCGGGAAGTATAAGTCAAACTTATAGGCCTAAGTTGGAGAGTGGCAAACCTTCATCCAGTTCGTGAAGCAATTGCTATGGTTATTTAACTGATATAATGGACGACGATGAATTTATGATATGTGTGCAACGCGTATTTTAAGTTTCTAATGCAACGATCGGCATGGCAACAAAATTATATGACGTCATATGCTGCCTCTCGTTGCCGTTCTAGCCACATTAGCGACTTTTCGATTTCAGGACGGTAGAGCAACAGGACGGAGAGTTAAACGCACGCGCACCCGGCGTTCTGTCCTGACATATAAGGCGTTTCGATTTTAAAGACGACGGGGCGGTAGAATGACAACAAAACAATGACGCGCTCATTTATTAACTATGTTGCAGTGCTTTGTTAGCATCCACACGCATCGCTAAGTTGTAACAATGACGAACCTCGAACCTGCACAGGATTATAGAGGCGCCATCGTTACTGGGTATTTTACAAAAATTTGAAAGTTTCTACCTCAAGATAGTTTCCCTTGGCTTAGCACGGAATTGTTCGTAAAATGGCTTTCCAGATATGCACTGTTTTTGTTTGTCATGTTCATTTTTGTCAGCAGCTTGCATGCTACATGAACAAACGATGTACATTTGCATACAGCTAACTTCAAATTTAACGTCACAGAAAAACGTACGTTATGGACGAGGGAAATTACCATGGCAACCCCTGTACCGTCCTGTTTCTAACAGAACGTTAAATCGGTCGACGACCGTCCTGAAAATCAACAGGACGGAGCGATGCTCGCTTCTACTCATGCGCAGTCCAGTTTTTTGCTGCGCGTTCCGTCCTCTTTGTCTACCGTCCTGAAATCGAAAAGTCGCTATTAACGCCAAAACGAGCGACTCCAGTGTAGAATTACACCGACAACGTGAAGTTCACGTTGACGCATGGGCATAGTTACAACATGACGTCATTACGTCGTAGCCGACGTCCGCGTCGTGCAATCTAAAGCTCCCTAATACCTACAGAATGGCGGGGTATTCTACAGTTACTCCCCCATGCCTATTTACTTCACGGGGATGAGTGACCATATTGTATACCCTGTGATTGTGCTGTCACCGTCAGTCACATTCTCGTTGACTATTAAGACTACTCCCATTCACCAGAAGTACTACACTGTGCCAGACCTGAAAACTTTATTTGAGCAGACAGATCCTTCCCTTATTTTGGTCTTTCTCAAGGAAAGTAAACTGTATAGAAATTTTTGACATGACCGCATTTGCCTGGACATCTTAGTGGAATACTCCACTTTTTTAGTTAATTGTACCCCAAAATTGCACTTTTTTCTCTTCTAGATGACACTACATAACACAATCGTGTTGGTGTGTCGTTAAATCCCATCTGACCAGAGAAATCCTACGCTTAGGATTTCTCTGCATCTGACTAACTTGAAATACGCGCCTTTCTAATCGGCGATCTGCGTACAAAAATAATAATGCGTTACAGAAAATTCCATTGTTAAAAGATTTTAGAGTGTGTTAGTTAGTTGATTTCCCGTTGTGAGCCACCGATCTACATGTAGATTGGTCTTGTGAGCGAGAAAGAAATTTAACCCGCATATAAAAGTGCGTTACTAAAAGATACCATATGAACTGACTAATGAATAAAGGCGAATAAGTCTATGTATGAACTTTAAACCAGTCATTGTGCGTTCATGTTCAAGTGTACTTATTTGTAATGCCGTCAATAAGAAATAAACTTCTTGTAAGTGAAATTTAGTATTGAGGGGTGATACGTCTTACATTTATAGTGTTTCGAAATAACAAGTATTACCGTAACACTTTTGTAAGACATTCATTTCCCTGTATGTTTTCAAAACACTGAACAGTGATCAGCACTTCCGCCCCGATATTTTGGGCTTCGTGGGGAGTCAACGCGCCATTTTAAGTTTGGAATCTATGCTTATAATATCTTTGGGGAAACCATGAACAGCGACACCATATAAAAGGGATGAGCTTATGGTGGTGTTATGTAGGTGAGCATTTTTTTCTCTTATCAGGCCTGCTGCGACTGCGAGACCATCTTCCCAATTGCCCACCACTGCCCCAAAATAAATAACACAAAGGCTTTGACAACCGTCTCAGTAGCCAGCCAGTGTATGTACCATCGTGTTACAATAATGTAAGGGGTCTTTAACTGTCATTCAGCCCACGTAGACAGCTAAATATAAATTCCTTTACCAGAAAATTTACTCAATTTACTCTTAGCTTTAAAGTACAAACAATAGCTGTTTCGCTCTACACAATATCTACTGTTGACTAGTGTACTATATTTGACTAGTGTACTTGAGCATAACCAAGCTTCACCACTATGCCAGTGACAAGAAAGGGTATTCCCCATAATATCACCTGATTTCAACACGATGTAGTTTCCCTGGAAAAGGCGAATACAAGTCACAAATTAAACAGTGGTATAATGAGTACTATATGAGATTCCGGATGAATTCGGACCAAATTATCAGCTATGACCGGTAGCTTCTTGCTTACGTAGCAAGGTTGTACAGTATAGTACGTAGATGTGCCAAATTTCGCGCAGTGCCAATTTTCGCTCACCCATAAGAATCGTTCGAAATAAGCCTAGCAATGTACAAGTAAGAGATTTTGACCATACTAGTGTAGTTCATACCTTGTTTATGACTGCACAAAGGTCTCAAAGTATTATTATCTGCTTATATCTGCCTAAATTGTAAGATTTCACCTCATTTTCCACTGTTGAGGTAAATGTTCATTAATGTGCGTGTATCGCGATGCATTTCTAAATCATTTTAGCTTTCTACGTTATCGTGTATGTTGCATATCATGTGCATACGGTGTTGTCAGTCTTCTGTACCTTGTATGAGGGCAAGTAGAGTTTTAATACGGAATATATCGTGTTAACTTACTGAAGTGCGCGAAATTTGGCACATTTACAACTTGTCAGTGATGCAGCTTGAGTTGACATAAAAACGCAAATTACGTTATTAAAACATGAGTTAAATTGATAAAACTTTACTTCCAATTCAGGCTAACATCTCCTTCAGTCTGGATATGTGTGTATTTAGATTTTTCAAAATCAGTTACAGAAAAATTCATACTTATATCATTAAGTGGGTGAAATTCGATACATCCATGCTACACTATATTCTTTGATCATCCATCTATGTCTATCTTTGTCCAACGAGACATGAGAAACTATACAACTTTTACCCATCTAGCCTTTCTCCGTGGCTACTTGAAAAGAGATAACTTGTGATCCTCTGTTTACGAGCATATTTTAGTCAATCTATCCAAAAAGAAAAAGTTCGAGAAAAATCTTTAGTAAATGTGAACAGGAAAAAGGAATGGAAGAAATAGTTAAACTTATCTCATTCAGGGGCATGAAGACACTAGGGCTCACAGAGGACCTTAAAACAGGTTGATAGTGGATGAAGATTAGCGATATTTTTCATTCTGTCTTTGGACTAGGATTGCTCTCAATCCTGCTCCCGACTGGTGCTGTGGCCGAGTGGATAAAGGCGATGGCATTTGAAGCGATGAAGCATAGCAACCGGGAGGTTCGGGGTCGATCCCCGGCCGGGTCAAAGTAAGGTGGATTTTTCATCCAAGAGCAATCCACGGTTTTCCCATCTGAACTGGTTTTTCAAAAAAAAAATCTAAGTTGTAAAGTTGGTTAGCCACCCGACGTGAATTTTAATTTATAAGGCTAATTTTAATTCACATAGACTTCTCCCACATTTGTGGTAGCTTAGCGTCGTAAAAAAAACTGCAAATGAAGACCGGGTAACATGGCGGGTATTAATCGCTCTCAATCCTTCTCTCGTCGGAAACAGTCATTTCACGTCCCCGTCCGATAAACTTGAGTGTATTCCCAGTCTTTAGTCACTTTCCCAAAGTCTGGGAGGGTAGAAGTACCCTTTGCACTGCAACCCTGTTTGATGACTGAACGAGTAATGATCTAAAATGGAGAACTTCCTGAGTGTACAACCAGAAACCGGTGTCGTAGTTTATCCAGAACAGAAAACACCTCATTTATGAGTCTCATCTGGGGAATGATTTTATTCGGGAGTACCAGGGGGATGATTTAAACCAGATTAGATCGAGACACCAATTACCTAAAGGACTGTATAATTACAGAGTAAGATCATTAATTGCCTCTCAGCGTGCTATTTGTTTCACAAATACCTTCAGTAAAAGAAATGATCTTAAAGCACACACTAAAATTAAATCATCACATGTTATCGTCGGTAGGATCCATTATAAAGATCACATTGCGATATTTGAATACATTTATGATGAGAGTAATAAAAATTAACAATTGCAGCATGTTTACATTCCTTGTCTGGTCCATCATCTAATACCGGTACATAAGTTAGTAACGAGTATACAGAGAACACTTGAATGCCAATTAAAGTATGACTAATGTAACCCTGCTGCAAATAACATACATTCAAAAAGTTCCCTATAGTAGTCAAGTAAAACTTATATTGCTCATTCTCATTTGTTATCAATTTTAAATAGTATAACAAGTTTCGTCGAACCCGCATTACCTTCCTCCTAGAGTGATCTTTTTCCAAGAGGGAAGAGATTCAGGCAGAAAATTGTACGTGACAATATTAATCGCCTTTGGACAAGTTAACTCAGGTCCTTCAAGGTCTTGGTTGGGTCCTACATCTGGAGAAGTCCAACCTTCATCCATCTCAAGACATCTCGTACTTAGGTGCTCGACTGGATTTCCATCAAGGTGTAGCAAGTCCATCGCGGGAGAGAGTAGACTCCCTCATCTCCACAGCCACTCAACTGCTATCGACCAACAATCCTCAAGTCGCCTTCGGCTCCGCCTCCTGGGTCTAGCTGCCAGCTTAGTGGAAATCCTTCCGTACTGCAGGCTCCAGGTGCAATTTAGTAGTAATTTTTAAAATAAGAAAACGTACATCTGACCTTCTGTCACGGTGACATTTGACCTCGGTTGCCATGGAAACCATATATTTTGGTAGTACCAGACAAGTTCATGACACGTGTGAAGTTTCATTTAGGTGTGATGTTTCCTTTTTTGAATTATAGTAAAAAAGTTATTTTTCACAAAATTGGATCTTTGACTTCTGACCTGTGACCTTTACTTCCGAGGTCTGCGAGACACAAATGTCCACACGAGGGTACCTTCCCAGCAAGTTTGAATAGATCGGTCTGGCCCGCAAGGAGTTCATGTCACAAATTTGCGCTTTAAAATATGTAAATATATGAATTTTCCCTTCCATCACATAAACTTTGACCTTGGTTGCCATGGTAACCACATATTTTGGTAATTCTAGACACGTTTTTTATATATGTGAAATTTCATGTCAGCGCGATGTTTCCTTTTTGGAATTACAATAAAAACAGTGATTTTAACAAAATTTGATCTTTGACCTCTGACCTTTACTTCCGGTATGTAATGTGGCACAAGGACTCCACCTAAGGTACCTTCCCACTAAGTTTGAAGAAAATCGGTTTAGGAGATATTTACAAAACAAGGTTGGACACACACGGACCGTTTTGACCCCTCCTTTCAGTTATGGACATCCGGTCACCTTGGGTTACCACCATGAGCCCAGTAACCTGGGGAATTAACTTTTACCATGGCAGCGGTTGTTCTTCCAGCTGATAGGGCCTTTTACAACCTAACAGGTTATTTTGATAACAATACAAACTGTCACAGAGGAGCGAAGCTTTTTATTTTGGGACACTGTGACTTTGTTTTGTTTAACAATGGTTTGGTATTTTGATCATTTCTGTCATTACGTGTTGGTATGAGGTAACAATAGCAGGTAGTTGTGTGCTAGCTCACTCTCACTCGGATCAACGAGCTAGAGTTATTGTTAAACTGAAAATCATTGTTAAAAGAGAGACAGAAGCAGGTGATGTGACAAGCCCATCTTAATTACACTGAGTTGCTTAATATAATGGAGGGAGAGAGTTGAACGTGTTAGCTGAAGGAGGCTGACCAAAATTCTTTGAGTTTCAGCCATAAAAACGAAAGGCCAGTTGCTCGAAAATGAAATATGGAAAATGTGACTGCGCCATTTATGGAGAAATGTGCGTCTCACCGAAAAAAGATGTGACCATATTGGCGGACTGTTATGAAACCGTAAGTTGAAGTTGCTTGTTATTATACATGTAATGGGGGTAGGTGATATCATTAGTGAGAAAGGTGAACGTTCAAAGTGAAATGAGGATCCTAGTATGGGCAAAATGTAGAATGAAGAATGATGAATTGATTATGTAAGGGACTATTATGGTTATTGCAGCCACTCCAAGGGTACTCAATGGGTCTAATAACAACTTACTGGTGCTAAAATTGTACCAAGTGACGTGAGCTTAAAGGGCATAAGCAGTCTCCTCAGCCTGACTCTGAAACAACAGCTAAATGTCACAAATATCATCACAATTGTTTCCCTTCAAGTATTGTTCATGGTATTTCAAAATACAAGTACTGCATATTCAATTAGTAATAAACCAAGAAGTTACTCTGTGTCAATTTTGCAATTCAGTAAGAAAAATGTCACACGATTCTCAAGAGCCATTCCTGAAATAGGATATCCGGGTACACTGATCCAAATAGGATTCGGACTGCATTTTCCCTTTAATGGAATTTGACATGTTTTAAGAAACGATGAAAGCTGTAGCGCATTACTAGGCATTCTTAATTCAGACTCTCATTCAAGGCAAACATTTTCATGGTGAATCAAATTGGAAGGTGTTCCGGTTCCACCCCTTCCCAGTCCCCCTCTCCTTTCACCTATGCTGCTATTGAGACGATGCCTAAGCTGCACTTATTTGCCAGATGCTATGAAATCGCGTCAACAATATGTTATATCAAAATTCTCACGTGAGAAGTCCCAGGTTACCCGTGATTGCGGCCATTTTAAGAGGTGAGGGGCATGGTCATTACTTGATAGCTTATTCCGAAATCGCAGACTGCGGTCTCACTATGTCTGTTGCTTGTTGTGTATATTGTGAATAGTAGATTCAATGAAATTACATCTGTGTTTATCCTGTAAGATTTCCTGGATGACCGAGACCTGTATTTTGTATTTTTTGAAGGATTTATGATCACTTTGTATGTTAGCCTAATTCCAGAATTGCAAGTGGTCACACTGAAAATACGATTGCAAGTGGTCACACTGGAAATATGATTCCAGAATCGTTTCGTTCTCATTTCTAAATTAAAATGCCAGGTGCATGTTGCGGTTGACAGGGCTTAAACCTATAGGGAGGCCCCCCAGAACACCGTGTATCAGCTATTTTGACGGATGCTTGGCGCCTCCAGGCTGCACTGTTCCGAAATGGGTAACGCATCAAAGCAATGTAGATAATATGTACCACCACAACGATGTTCCTATGCTCAGCCTGCTTATTTTTTACCAGTCAAATGGCAGAAAAGCATCGAACAGTGCTTAAATGCAAAATCTTGCTGCTCAATCCGTTGAGACTTCGCCCTATTCGCACCAGGTGTGGCCTTTTCCCTTACAAGATCTCCCCCTTTCGTAAAACCCCAGACTGCAAGTGATTCCGATTACAATTAACACGGAAGTTTCAAATCATGCTAGTTTACGTGAATCGCTCATCAATACATGATTTGACTGTTTGTAAGTTCTGAGCAAAAATAAAAAGCTAAGCTAGTTAAAGTAATGCCAAGTCTGAATTCGATGTAAGGTTACCGTGCATTTTTTTTCAAATTAACCTTATTGTTGTAAAACAATGTCAAAATATAAAATATTTAGATGCCTTTTCCAACGTCTAAGTACTGCCATTTCCGGATATCTGGAAAACTTTTTTGACAAAATTTTATTCTGGGTACAGTATGGGCTATCCATGGTGGGGGCTCCGCTCAGATAGTGTCGCATGTACATTAATCCTAGAAAATAATGTTAAAAATTGTTGAAAATAATCCAGCCCAGCTAACTCCCTCTTGCAAAATCCTAGTTAAGCACCTGTGAAGCACACAGCTGTAGCAGGGCAGGGCCGTGGCCTGGACAAAATCCCAAGGGGGGGGGAGGGGGGTAATGACACTATCTAACCGAGCACCAAGTGGCGTACCTATAGACAGTTGACACTCGCACGGACCCTTCCTCTTTCACCTGTGCATGGGTGTCGCTATCGAGGAGGGTGCCGAGAGGAGGGGGTGACATGTAAGGCCAGGCTTAGATGAAAATGGTGCTATCTTTAGCAAAGCTTTGAGCTGATAATATGTTTAGAAATTTTCATTGTTTAGTAATTTACATTTTGGCTGGGCGTAACGCAAGAGGTACTGTCTAAGAGGAGGGTACAACACCCCTACAATTTGAGAAATTTTTGTCTATGTGAGATGGCTTAGATGCAAAATGGTGCTATCTTTGGTATTGTTTGGTAAAGCGTTGATTTGATAACATGTTTAGGCAGTTAGGAATCCTCATTATTCAGTGATGTTTTCTATTTTTGGTTTGGTGTAACTGATGAGGATGATGCATCAATACTGGACTTACCCAATAATCGAGGCAATCCATAGGTTAAGGACCACCCGATATTTTGGCTTTTAGGGGGACCTGGAAAATTTCCATACACGATCATCCTTTTTGGCAAAGCACTCATATCTGCTTCTGACTGGATTAAAGCAAAAATCCTGACCTGATTTCTGCATATACCAAGATGTAGACTCTGCAGCACGAGTACTAATTCTCTAACCTACATTAATATATGGTGGGAATTTTCGTGAATTTGAAATTTAATGATAAGATTACCAAGGAAGCTGTAACTGAGGCTTGTCATATATAGAAGTAATGATACATGGTAAACTTTTCGAAGGCTATGCTACAGTAGTTGTGCATGATTACGAGTGCCCTAAAGGCCTATACGTGTTTTTATTCGTTATATTGTTTATATTTTTCTAATTACCATGATTTAATCGTGTTATTTTCGAGGCCTAATTAACAAAATACTCAAAAGGCGGTCTTTATCTGCACTTAATGCTAGTGTGAAGGTTCATTTTCGACAAGGTAAGCTACTGTTAACCCAAAAGTTTCGAAGCGCGACACGCTAATCTGTGGTGGCCATTCACTTAGATCAGTGCTTCGCAGTGAGTTGAGGAGGAATGGGAGGGGGTGTGATTCAGGAGTACTAGGTTCCTATAGGTGAAAAGTCTCGTCCTTTTTGTCTTAATTATTCTGACACACGCATGACTTTACTGTCAAAGGTCGTTCAGTTGATACTCATAAGTAATTAACCATGACATGCTTTTTGAATACTTACCTTAATTTCCATATGCAAGAAAATTACATGTAACAGTCTTATTAAAGTTAGTCAAATTTAAATTTTCTGAGAGTAGGACCCCACACCTTTCGTCTTTGCCATTTTAACACTGTGTCATCATGGTTGTACTGACAAGCACATAGCGAAATCCATGACAGTAGGAAGACATCCTGTTGAAGAGAGGAGGGACAGCTTCATTTGGGAGGTATTTTTTTCAGGGGGCGAGATATGTTAAGACATATTAAGCAATAGTTACTTTTGTTTTAATTATTTTATAGGGCCCAATATAATACGGACAAAAGTCTTTCTTGGGGCCGCGATTCTATACCCGCTTGAATAACGGGCCTGCCAAAATTGAAGGATGGTCACACTGCATAATAATATACGATTTCACATACTGTTTTTTGTGTAATTAGAATTACCAAATCCCAGGAATTCGCATCTAACATTGTTTTAAATCAACATTTTCGTAGAAAAACCCTCAGCCCTCCTTTGGGTAATCTTTACTCTCACAAAGTGAGCCACTAACCTCAACGACTTTTCAGAATTTAGGATCCTCACCTAACAGATAACATAAACATCAAATTGATTAGAAAATTGAATTTTCGTTCTCCTTCTGAAGAAAGAAAAGATTAAAAGAAATAGGTGGTAAGTTTTCGTACAAGTAATTGGGAAAGGAATGGGAAAAAGTTTTCCACCAAGTGGTAAATTAAAAAGAAAAGTTTGAGAAGCATTAGCGTAGCACTGTCGATGCATTAGGTCGCTTCTTCTGCAAAACTTTCCTAAAGACCATTCTCTTCCACTCCGACTGCATCCCCTAGATCTGTGACTGAACGTACCTATTCATATGGTTACACATTTCATTTGAAATTTTTGTAGTAACATTAATAAAGGTAATGGTCCTGCGCCAAAAGGCGAAATTCCTGGTATGGACTTTCTGGAGCCATTATGTGTACATAATATGGTTCAGTTACCGTCAGAATCCCCAAGCGCGCCATTTTGATTCCTTGTCAAAGGCAAAAGGAATCAATGCAGTCACGATGGCGTGTGTATGTGTGTGTGTGTGTGTGTGTGTGTGTTTGTGACCGTTGGCTTGTTAACACAATATCTCGAGATAGGACTCATGGATATATTTTATACTTAGTACACGAATATATCATGTACAGAGGAAGAACCCAATTGTTTTGTGGCCATCAGAGGTCATTTCAGGTCAAAAGAAGTCAAAATCAAACACTTTGTAAACAGGATATCTCAAGGTAAAACCACATTGATTTTGGTGGAGGTCAGAGTTCATGTCAGGTGACCAAAGGTAAAAAAAACTAAGAACCTTGTAAACATGTTATCTCAAGGTAGAAAGCATGGATACTTGCCATACTTTGCATGTGATTGCTTTGTAGTCAGAAGATGGACCGTATTATCTTTGGTAGAGGTCAAAGGTTATCTGAGGTCACAGAACTTAAATTTTGGAAACCTTGTGAATTGCTTGTAAGCATGATATGTCAAGATCGGAATAATGGTATACTGATATGATATTTGATATATGGATTTATCATATTTAGAGAAAAAGCCCTCTTGTTTTAGGTGGAGATCGAAGGTCATGTGAGATCACTAGGGGAGGTAAAAAATTATAAACCCTGTAAACAGGTAGCTCAAGGTAGGAAGCATGGGTATTCTTTATACCTGGCATGTGGATGCTTTATAGTTAGGTGACCCGTATTGTTCTTGTTTGAGGTCAAAGGTCATGTGAGGTTACCAGAGGACAAAAACTGAAATCCTTGAAACACGATATCTTAAGTTAGGAATGGTGGCTACTTGTCATACTTAGTATATTAATTTGTCACATTAAGAGATTAGAATACTTTAGTTTTTGGTGGAGGTTAGAGGTGATTTGAGGTTACCAGAGGTAAAAATTGAATCCTTTTAAACAATATCCCAACGTAGGAAGCGTGTATATACTTTTCATATATGGCTCGTGGATGTGTTATAGTCAGAAGGTGAACCCTTTTCTTTTTGGTAGGGGTCAAAGGTTACAAGAGGCCCCGGAGGTGAAACAGCAAAACCTTTGAAATAGCTAGTAAATACAATAGCTCAAAGCAAAGATTGATACCTTTTATTTCCTTTCGGCAAGGAATCACTAAGCCTTGGTCTGTCTGGTTATGTGGTTATTGACGTAAAGATTGTTTTAGAACTTGCAGGTACACCCGCTAGTTAAGAATTGGACTTACCAAACCCACCTTACATGGATTTCTATACCGATATTTCTATACAGAGATTATCTTCAGTTTCGTGTTTAGCACATAATAACGACGAATGAAGCAGAGGTTTTAGGTTAATAAAAAGTTCTGTTATACTCAATAATTTTGCGGAATAAACTGTGTCAGAGCAGCCCCTTGTAAGGGGAGGGGGGGTAGGGTAAAAAGGAAAAGGGAAAAGGTCTAAATGCAAACTGAAAGTCCTAAAGAATGTGGCAAGTAGGTCACCTCCTGATGTTCACTTTCCCCACCACTTCCACCATCTTTATAAAATTGACTGATGGTTACTATCTGAAATTTGCAATCACAATAGGAAAAGTATTTTATTAACATTTCAGTTTTTCTGGGGATGCAGGATTTCTCAAGAAATTGTCCAGAATGGCCGTCATAGCCATGGAATTGAGGAAAACCTCTCAGGATAGAACCCTCATTTCCAATCCTCCGGGTTCGTGCCTTCGGAACTCACGGTTAAAGGCTTCGCCAGCCACACCTTGCGAAGATGTAGTCTCCAATAAAATAGCTTCCCTGACATTTTTATTGCGGGACGTCCATGACCATGTCTCTGTAAGAACTACCCACAACAACATTTTCATATATTATGCACCATTACCCTCAACCTTTCACCGTCCTTAATGTACATAATTATGCTTTAACCTGTATTTTCTAGACTATCTTGCTTGTCACAGTAATGAAACTTGAGCTTGTCCCAGATCATCGACGCAAATCAAACATAAAAGAAAGAATAGGTGGCTGGGGAAAGTAGAAGGTCTTTGATGCAATGGATAACATTACATTCAAAAAATAAAGAAATTTAATAAACTACATATTTTTCGGCGCCTTTGGGTGCACCCGCTTGAAATATTGTTTCGTGATTACCTCCTGTAGAACATCTTGCGTCTTCCATTTTCCTACGAACTCTTCTCTCATCATAACAACCATCCACATGCCAAAACTTCTTCGTCATAAAATGACCTGTAATTTTGATTGAGACTATTACTGAAATGGTCAAACGTGATTCTTTTGATCTGTTAAGTGCACATAGCCAATTGCTTCATTGTAATGGTTTTAATTCTTGAAATACCTCATACCTTCGGGGACGTCACCCCTGGTCCCACCAGGGACCCTAGGAGGGTCCATCGACTCCCCTCGGAGCCTTCGGCGTCGTTTGTCATTCCGTCCGGGTTTGCGCCCCCTTTTAGACACCAAATCCTGCCCCTGGTTTCACCACTACATTATCATGGAATTATTGTAACGGAACGGCAGCGTTGTACTAGCTTGCTTAGCAATGTGCTTGAACCCTCGTCTCGTCTAATTACAATTCTTACCTTGATTGGAAAAGCTTAATTTTGTTCCACTTCTGGTTTACACTTTTTGTTAAATGAGCTTAGTTTGTAGTAACTTTTTGTAAAATCCAGGCGCGGCATCCTTGTTCACACTTTGTCACCGTGTGTCACTATATAGCACACTTCCCGTTGACACAGAAAATACTAACTGCATTGTTGTTCTTATGAGAATTTCAATTCTCTGTGTGTGACAGTGTTTGGTGACATTTGTTCAAACATACGTGTGCACTTCCTTTACCTCAAGAATACAGAATCAAACTGGCATATATTTATCGAGACTCAGAAGAAGATTAAAGACAGTCATCACCCCAAAGTATATTTTTAGTGTATGTATATCAAAATTCTCAGTTGGTGACTGCTCTTTGATTGACATCAAAGTTTGAAAATTTGAAAGATGCAGAGTAGCTCACATTCCACACAAGGCAGAGAGAGTACTTTTATTACATTTTATAGCCTTGTATGCTCACCAGGACCATGGCCTTAAGCAATAAAACAGGTTTATTCTTGCATAAGGAAGAGCCTCATACAGTTATGGGAGGAGCTCGAAGATGCATAGTTGGGAGAATTGGAACTGTCTGGGATCATGAAAATTCCCCTTTTAAGGAATGGTATGAGAGGTCTAGGCAATTTTTTTAAATAGATGAAAGAAACTAAAATTTGGTCTTTGTAAAGTCTTCAGCAATGAAATCGTTATTCATCACTATCACTGGAAAATAAAAACCGCAGAGGAAAGAAAACGCACCCCCAATGTGGATGTTAAGTAACTGCGGAGTAAAGTAGCGCGACAGAGACATGTAGGAGCCTTGAAAAGAATCATAACAAGCAGTAGATAAAGTTGTAAAAAGTACAGGAAAAAAATCTATGCCAAAACGAAAACGGTATTAAAAACTAGTGCAAATACTGGACTGTCAATGCAAAACTGTTTTGTCATTACTCGGGCAAGAGGTTTATGACGTAAACACCCTACCCATTAAAATAACGAGACAAAAAAAAAAAAAAAAATACTAGCGTTAGAGGATACAAATGTGAAACACCCTACAGTAGACTCGTCTTAATTTAGCATTGTTCTTGATAAACATAATATCCCTGACAGTGCTTACTCAGATCTGACGAAGATTACAAACCTAAGTCGTATTCACTCAAAAAACAGCAGAGTCAAATTAGTAAATTCATTCCTTTGTAGGAGACACCTAGTGAGAATCCAGGCATTGAACGAAGTTAGAAAAAAAATACCATTTGTGATAATTAAAGAGTTGGTTGACAATGGTTTTCTGAATGAAGTGTCATCGTTAAAGTTGCAGGAGATGGTACCTGGGTAGGGAGAAAACCGTGTATTGTAAACATAACATGTGTAATACTTAATAAAGGTTTGTGTAATTACTCTTCACATGGCAATTACCTTTTTGCCGTAATCAAAGACCAGGAGAACTACCAGTCATTGAGAAGTCACTTGGTTGTGACTGATGTAAAAGGTTTACTGAGTATTACTATCGAAGTGTTAAATACTCTATTCGTTAATTTCTAAGGGGAGGCTACAAGTTTCTTCTTTGCATTTGTAGTCTCCAAAGTGCTTCATCAAATTATCCTATGTCTTTATTGTAAAACTAACAAAAGTCAATTTCACAAAGTTCATAACATAGTACTTTGTCCGGCTGCGCCTGAGACCATTTCTTACGATTTATACCAGCCTTATCTTTCTGGACAGAGAAAACATTTCAGTTTTTATGAAACCGGCGTTTTTTTTTGAAAGCATGCATTTATAGAGCATTTTTTGGATACCTGCAGGAGAAAATATATTAATAATTGAAATTAAACAAACACTTGAAACAGAGATCGACTATTATTATCATCATGGTCGTCAACATGGAGAAGGGGGACATGTCCCCTCACTTTTGAAAATGGGGGTATATCATGTTGTTTGTCTCCCACCTTTTCCAGAACCTAAACAAAAAAGCAGGTACATGTTTGATTCAATAACTTACAAAATAGCTAATTAAGCTAATTAAATAAAACCAAGCTTGAAAATGGTGGAAACAGCCATTTAATAAATTAAAATTGCTGAAAATACCTCTTCTGAAGTCCAATTTTTTCTGGGGCCCTTAAGCGAGTCCCTCGTTTCTTGGTCTTTGCGGGTGCACTTGAATTATTTTCGTCAATGTTATGCCCCCTCCCCCCACTTTGAGATACTGACGACGCGCATGATTATCTACAGTAATAGAGTCATAGAGACTGCTGAGTGGATGTTACTTACGTTTTCTGTTTTCCTCGCTTTAGTAGTTAAGGGCGTTGCCTTCCAAAAACATTATTACTTCCACTTAAAAGTACATAAGAAGAGTATTTTGTTCCCACCTGTTGCACCAGTCATATACATGAGAATAGATTTACAAATTTTGTGACGGAACGTGCCGAAAAAGTTGGAATTAAAATTAGCAAAGGATCCTAGATGTTCTATGAGAGATATTAAAGGCATTCTGGAGAGAATAGGATGGTCCATATACATTAACAGAAGTTTTCTGTTTCTCTAATAGCTTATAGTCAAGCGAAATAAATTTTTAATGGATAGCTTCCATTTTATTCAAAGGTGGGACAAGAGCGCCACTAACATTTCCTTATCGTGAAAGGAAAACTTTTGCCAAGATTCCTCGTAGATTGCCGGAAACGGCACCAGTCCTTGTAAGTTGCTTCTAAATATTCTTCATTTTAGGATCTCATGTGTTAGAATCTTACCAGGGTAAATTAGAAAAAGTTTATTCTGTACAATCACAGAAGCCATAAGTGATATTATGCATGCTTACTTTTGTAATACCATACATGCCTGGCGAAAGTGAACATTAATGGAATGTCTGATCAGTAAGTGTTCATACAACAAAAATAGTGCATAGAGAACGAAGCGTTATTTACAAGAAGGGGACAAAGAATTTTTGAACTAGGTTCCTAGAAGCTTTTAGCTGCCATATTGGTTGTTTTAAATTAAGCATCGAACATTTGATCAAAACTACAGGGAGACTTATGACTGACCCATTTGTATTGTGGTGAATCTACTTTCTTGGGAAGGGTTGCTGTTTTTCTATCATTTCAAGGAGTAGTTTTCGGAATGTACTAAGGTACAAAATAAATGATGCTTCCAGTTTCACCGTTTGTATGTATGTTTGCGTTCGAATTATTTGTAATTACTGAAAACAAAAATCCAGATTTCAATGATGGTTTGTCAGGTGGCGCCAGGATTTGCCCGACGGGGGGAGGGGGAGGAGATGGAGCCACAGAAACCCCTAAAAATCTAGATGTTGTCGAGGGGAGGGCAAACAGAAAAACTTTAAGGGTTTTCTTAAAGGAATGGAAAGTTAGATTATACTGAGAAGTTAAAAATTTGGCGTTTTAATTAAGAAAATCTGGAAGTTCTGGGAATTTATTAAACATGAAATTTCAACTTTCCCCTTTATTTTATGAACCTTCTACCAGAATTCTACCAGGTGGGGAAATCTAAAAGAAAAGGTTGAAAAGCCATGCATGATATATATAGATAGGGTATGAACCTACTTGAAAGTGCCCGCACTGGCCATTCTCGCCCTCTGACCGAATTCACTGGCTCCGCCACTGATATCAACTACAGAATATTTTCACTGCAATTTGCAAAGGCGCTCAGGAACGCCACTAACGGGGTTGTGGGGGCACTACACCTCCGAAATTTTCAAAGTGGGGGCAAATTTTGCGGTCCGTCGGGAAACATTTGCCTCTTTCCTTTACAGTTTATTTACTTGTCAGAAAAAATATTTGGGGATACAGAAATGTTTCAAAATTTTATGAACGCAATGTTTTACTTGAATAAATTATTGTCAGGTGGAAATATTGCTTTGGATACATTTAACCAGAGAACTAACCCCTCCCAGATGCAACTGTATTGGGAAACTTTTCTGTTTTGGAGGACATTATTATATATTGTTATGAAAGTTATCACAAATTGAGGGTTCTGTGTCAGTGATCTCTACTACGCTCTTCGGGAAGCCATTGTCTTTTGACGAAATCTAGGCTGTGAGAAAATGGTAGAACCGTATTGAATAATAGTCTGCCTTGTAATAGACACCATGTCCAACACTGTGGAGTAAAAAATGCTTTTGGTATGTGATGCAGCTCAACCTGACTCTTGTCGGGGATCAGTTGGAGGTATAAGTGGCCTGTTGCATCCGGTCGCAGTCAGATTGTATAAGTTAACCACGCAACACACTTTCGGGGTTGATACCAGCCTATCTATTGTTCATCAATCACACAGGAGGGCTGGCACATTGACCTTCTGCAACCGTCGTCTGATTTTGTAAACCCTCCTTCGTTGGTCAATTCATAAAAAAAGGTCGCAGTTTGGTCGATGACAGCTACACCCTACCACGACTTTACTCAACTGCGACGTGACTCCCACTCACTCCCTTCTCCGATGTGATATTTCCGATGTGGTCATGAAATAGACCGTCGGAGCGCTTTTCTGCTTGCTGTAAACATTTGAAAGTGCACCGTATCTTTCCATAGAACAAAGTGAGTATCATTATAGCAAACCTTCTTAGAAACTATGTGACCCTCCACCCGCGCCACAATCAATCCATCTGCATCGACTGGCGGTTAGTCAGAATTAAGTTGTTTTGAAAACACTATGATTGTATGGTCTATTTCGTGCGTATCAATGTCATTTGTAGACAGTAAAGTGCTTTATTCTAGTGCCACAATCAAACAAATGCTTCAGACCTTCCGTAACTTCGCCCCTGGTCATAACTGAAATGGGCCTCAAGGCGGGTAACTGAGCCCCATGCTAAAGACGATCATGGAAATGGTACCTCGGAGCGAGTACTTCCATGACCAAATTTAATTCCATGTACTTCCATGACCTAGCTGTTGTAACAGATAAATGAAAACGGGGGCGCCAAGGTTAAATTGATATTGCCAAATGTTTAACTGCGTTTTCCGAAAGATTTGTTTTTCATTATCTGATCCTCCAGCCCGTTATAATTTTGCATCTTGTACCTTTTGCGAAGATTTCCATAAAACGAGGGTTATGAGTTAGTCGTTCTTGACACGTATATTTTGTCGGGATTGAAACCTTTTTTGCCCAACGCCGGCCCCCACTCATCGATCCTTAGGGACGCCCCTGGGAGTAACTACGTACTCCAAAGTGCCATCCAGTGGGGTCTAGCAGGTGCCTAATTTGTACATAGTCGTAGAAAGCGGGGGCTGGGGGCTTTAGCCCCAATCAAAAATGTGATGGGCAAAATTCCGCCCAATCCAAGGAAGAAATTAGTTTCCTCTGCTAAAAATGTCAAATATTTGCAGTTATTTTCCTTAAAATTTACCCAATATTTTGCACCAAATTGCATTTAACGACCCTCAAATATTCAAAACATTTCCAAATTTTTCTTCCCCTTTAGACCCTCCCCACGACGGCGGTCCGAAGAAACATTCAGACCCGCCAGTCTCGAACAGCTTCCTACGCCTATGCCTTAAAGGGAAACTTTAGCTTTCTTTCATTGTTTGAATTCGTATGGTCGAATAGCCCAAGAAAGAAGCCCTAGTTTTCTTATTGACATGAATATACATACTCATATATTAGGTTTTGAATTTAATCCTCACTTGTTCTCTTGTACTTGTCACACGAAACGGTAAAGTTAGCTTATAGAGAAAGGTGATATGTTTTCCTCTCTTGTAGGGTCAGTCTCCCCTATTTATGTTAAATTCCGTTAGTCGGATCTGTTCAGTGCTTCAATTCCGGCTTCCCATCATGTCAGCATTTTCCTTTTAAGATGTTTCACAGAACTGCCTTACAAAGTTTGTATATTTATCTTCCTTAAAGGGCAAATATCAACATCCCAGACAATTCCAGTTCTCCCAACTAAGTTACTTCAAGCCCCTCCCAAAATTTTGTGTAGACACATGCAAAGCTTGTTTATTGCTCAAAGCAGTGGTACAAGGCTACAATGTGTAACCAGTACACACACTCTGCATTGTGTGAAATGTAAGCTACTCTAAATCTTAATCGGTTCTAAAGGTGTTTAATCTCAAAATCTACCTTGTCTTGAACAGCTTGACGGATACATGATCAGAACTAGCTCCCTAATCCAAACTTACACACTGCCTAGTTAGTACTTTGCAAGATTTGCTTAAATGTCTCTTTATGTACTTATTTGATTCCTGCACAAGCCCATAGTCAAGGGGGGGGGGGGCAGAAATAAGAATAGGGATAGTTTAGTTTCTACGCTGAGCACCACGTAACGTGCCTACAGATAACATCGGGTGGATCTTTTTTCACCTGTACATGGGTGCCATCCTGAGGGAGGGTGCTGAGGGTTACGTGTAGGACCTGGCCTATGTGCAAAATTGTACTATTGTTGGCAAAGCTTTGAACTGTTCATATCTTTACAAATTGTCGTTATTTAGTGATAGTCTTCCTATTTTTTGGCTGGGCGTAAGGAAAATGGTGCTGTCTAAGAGAAGGGGATGGCACCCTATACTCTTTGAGAAACTTTTGTCTATATAAGGTGGCTAGTTGGACGCAAAATAGTGCTATCTTTGGTAAAGCTTCGTAAAGCGTTGAACTGATTATATGGTAAGGAATCCTCATTGCTTAGTGATTTTCTCCTGTTTTGGTAGGGTTAGTTGAAAGCAGGGGCGTAGCTAGGATGAAACTTTTAGGGGGGCCTAGCTAACAAATGGGGGGGGGGGGCCGGCAACGCCGAGGGTCAGGCTTGTCAAGACTATCTAAGCGGAGCGCCACCATCAGTTGGCGCGGAGCGTGCAAGAAAATTTTTTGCTTTACAAACCCTCCAGATGGCAGGAAACGGCACTTCCCACGTGTTTTAAGCTGCGTGTACCCAGCCTTGAAATTCGAATCTCATGTCTGCCATTTCTCAAATAATGGGGAAAAACTCAATCCATGAAAATGGTAATACACAAGGCCGCACATACACTTTTTTGCTAAGGGGCAAAAAGTGGCATTACTGATCTGTGGCCTGGGGGAGGGGACTAAAGGGAACGGGTATCTCCCTCCCCCTTGGCGAAAATTTGTAATTTCAGGAGGACGTATAGATAGCAAATGGTGCAACATTTGAGGGATTTTACCTTTAAAAGGAAAACGAAATGTAGTTGTGATTAAGTGCGACAAAAGTCATTTTGGAGAGCGTGGTGGATATGATGTGAAGCATGACCTCAGCCATTGAACTCCGTTGTGGGAGGGTTTAAGGGAGGGGAAGGAGTGTTATTGGTTATAAAACGTTTTCAATACTAAACTGGCACGGTTTAAAAACGTTTTTAGGCCATTGATGATTGATGCTACTTACAGCAACAACAGCAAAATTGTAGGTATGCATAATCGCGCGCAGCGCGAGAATTTACGAAAAGTAGGCTAGATTGAATATATCCTAATAGAGCTGTAAATGATTGGTGGTGTGTACAGATATAGGCATGAAAATATTGATCTACCTATTTGAAATTGTTTAAGTTCTGTCATTATGATCACAGCTATTTCTTATATTTTTATTGCGTTTTCTCTGTACATTCTCAAAGTTGGAAACGGTGCACTGAAAATTTCTGGGGGAAATTGCCCCCTGCCCCCCGCTGTGTACGGCCGTGGATATCATATGAGCTGAGATAATACAAGAATCATACTGAATTTTATGCATCCCTTTTCATTTCTTCTGCCTGCAATTCTCCCATATTCACCTCCTAGTATATCTCTGTTACATTTGTCCATCACCCTATATCCATAGGCTACATGTCCACTTTCAATTACATAACCCCTAGACAATACCGTTTGTCTCCAACCTAGGGTTAACATATTTATTTTCCAGCAAGGAGGACATAGATCACTGTCCTGATGTAGGGGTCTAAGGGTGTCCCCTTCCCTTCGGAAATTTTTCCGGTTTTCAATGATGTCTAGATGCAAAATGGTGCTGTATTTTTTTCACGAAGTCATCGGTATATTACTTGGTCAGACCTATAATACCACCAGCAAATCCTTCAAACTATTTAACTCGCAAGGCAGAAGTAGGGATCATGTGGGAAACACATGAAATCCGGACCTTGTTGGCAAATTTCACAAATCCGCCTAGACGCCAGTGCGAACTAGTAAAAAGAGGACTTATCGAAAAAAATCGTTCTACGGTGCACTTGTCATGGGCAAGGAGAGAGACACGACATACTTGTTAAGGATAGAAGAATTATTCGAACGCAGTACCTTACCGTACGGCATATTTTGTGTATGATAATGTATAGGAATGGTCGTGTAAGAAAGGTCTTTAGTGTGTGTTTGCCATGTTTTCAGTTAATCAACCAGCATCTGAAACGCAGAAAGGGTCTAAACCTGACAAAGTCACATCCGAATTTGTCGTCGGGACGTTCGTTTCATCGTCCAAGCGAATCATATGCGAATTAAACGATAGTGCAGACTATATACCTAATTTAGTGAAAGTAGGCATTTTAAAGTTAAAAGTTGAGTTCATACGTGCGCAAAATGTGTTTTTCACACATTTACTTTTTCTTAATTCTTACACATTTTATTTAATTATTTTTTGAAGGAAGTACTCCAAAGTCTAGTTCCGTTCAATTATTTATTTTTTCTTAATTCTGCACATTTTATTAGGACACAAAAAATCTGGGGGGGGGCCTGACGAATATCTGGGGGGCCAAGGCCCCCCCCCAGCCCCCCCCCCCGTGGCTACGCCGCTGGTTGAAAGGGATGACACGTCTACTCTTTGAGAAAGATTTCTTGTTCTAATTTTTCCTAGATTCAAAATGGTCTTATCTTTGGTAAAGATTGGACTGACAACATGGTCTGATCTTACTGAATAGACTGTCATGTTACCCCTGCTAGTACCCTTTGCGGGCTTCACCCCGTCGCTCTTAGTACCCACTGCGGGAGCCACCATCACTTGAAGCGTAGCTGCAGCGTACAAGATAATGTTCGGTCGAAGTGTCTCACAAATGGGGAAATGATACAGTTTAGACCTTAGTTGCATCTAAACTTTCTTTACTTTAAGATTTAAGATTTTACTCAAAAAGGGAAAACGCAGTTACCCCAGCTTGAATAAGTGTACCCTGGTATCCTGTTTCATGAATGGCTCTTGAGAATCATGTTGAATATGTTCCTCACTGAGTTGTAAAATTCACTTAATAGAGTAACTCCTTGGTTTACCTTGACTATGCAATATTTATGCTCTAACATATCATGAAAGAAAAATCTACTTAAAGTGAAATAAAAGGAAATTTGTAAGATTTAACAGCTGCTTCAAAATAAGTTTGCGGTGACTACTTATGTCCTTTCATAAAGGTTGTAAGTGGTGCATCTTGTAGGAGGAAGGTAGTTTATTTATCAGTAAAGAAACCTACATAAGAATGCTTCCACGGCGGGGCTCCACGGAGCATCCCAGGGAAATTAGGGGGCCTTGAATTTTCAGCATTTCAGTAGTTCTTTTTTTTTTTTTTTTGTCAAGTAGGCCAAGTATTATTCACGGTTTGGAAATCTCATGGGGTAGCTGGGAAAGGCATTTTACAATTGACCTCACTTCTTTTCGCATCTTAGTATTCATGCCTTACATGCTTGCTTGCATATTCGAGTAATGTCTCTAGCTGTATGCAGATTCTCCCCATGTTGCGCACCTAGTAAGTCAGGACAAAACTAAAGAAGCTCTGAACTCATACATGTATACAGTATTGTGCCATTTTACGAAGGGAGGGGGCTATTTTCGTGAGGGCAAAATTCGGAGGTGAGAGTGTTAAATGTACGAAGTCCCGATAGGAACGGAGGGAGGGAAACAGGAGTTCCTAGTGGAAATTTTTTAATTGAAGACTGTTTAATGTTATTTCCTGGCGTCTAGCAATCAAAATTAGTGAAGAGTACCGCAGGGGGCATGAGGTCGGAAAGTCCTCAGTTCGGTCCGCACCTGCAAGCTGTCGTAAAGTAAGAATGAAACAAACAGGCGCGGATCCAGAAATTTTGAGGGGGGGGGGCCCAAGACGGAAAACCTCATGTGCACCGATGGTGCACCACGAGCGCGAAGCGCGAGTCCCTACGCGTGGGGTCCAGGGGCCCGCGTTAGGGCCCCTGGCGGGGTCCAGGGGCGGAGCCCAGGTGGGGGTCCAGGGGGCGAAGCCCCCGGAAGCTCTCGCAATATTGCATTTTAAGAGCACAGAAATCGGCTCCAGTTCTTATGTCAGTGAAATTTTATACCTTTTCATGTTGCATGGAACTTGATGTGTATGGCTCAGTACCGTATAAGTTACTATATGTACCTGCAGAAATTACGGAGAACCTAAGTTATCTTAAAACTTACACGCCAACATTATGAGCCCGTGTAGGTAATTTGAAATGATTTTTGCCATAATGAGTGTTTTATTTTCGTTATACGGTATTCGGGTATAGGACGTCAGATGAAACAATTGCGCGCGAAGCGCGCCGAAAATTTTAATTTACATTTAAAACCATTGCTATGACTAACGGTGTCAATTCCCTTTATGTGTGTCTGTCAATTAGAAGGTGGGTTCGATACTAAGTTTTCAGTTCTCATAAGAAGAGGAGGGTGAAAAAATGAATATCAGTTGTTTTACATCCTTACAATGCTGACTCTGAAATCACGTTTATGCACACGAATAATTGGCTTATGGTAGAACCCCACCGATGAGTAATGCGAATACGTTTGGGACCTTATTGATAGTAAAAGGAGCAATTCAAGGCTAACAGTGCGCAGATCAAGCAAAAATCATGATATTGAGAAGACTTTGCAAAAATCGTGAAAGATTTCAAATGATTTTTGGTAAAAAGTGATAAAATAAATCCATCACTCAATAAAAACCTACCTCTCTCCGTGAGCGTAAACAATTGCGCGCGAAGCGCGCCGAAAATTTTCGGTATAGATCCTCCCCGGAGCTCTGAATTAATTGTACACTGAAAAGGGGGACCAGCAGGACTCTCAGAACCTTACATCCATATGGGAGGAGAGATGATATATCACCTTCTTTATGGACTTCTGAAGGGTATAGAAATCTATGACCGATGGTGCCGGCGGGAGTTGGTGATTGGGGGAACCGCAGATAACTGCTAAACCGTGCCCTTTTAGGCATTTGGATTTTGTATACGCTATATGCAAGAGTGGGAGAGCCTTTTCTTATTAGTACATGAGAGTGCAATCCCAGGAAGGGGTTTACCCTCCCCTTTGAGAAATTTTTGTTAATTTTAGGGGGCCTATATGCAAAATGGTGGAATCTTTGGGTCATTCTAAAGTGATTGTATGTTAAGAAAATGTCCACAATTTAGTGAATTCTAACTTTTGTTCGGGTGAAAAAGGGGAGTAAGAGACGGTTAACGTACTGTCTTCAAACCTCCTTAAGTCCCAGGAAAAATCGTGGGCGTCGATCCATCTCCAAAAGTGTGTGTGTGTGTGTGGGGGGGGGGGGACTTTTTCACATTTGTGAATCGCCGTCCTGGTGGCGTGGAAGAAGCAGTTGGTGGTAGCCAGAATTTGCGTCACGGGGAGGCAATAAGTTTTGTGATATTCGGCATGGGGGAGGGGTCTAAGGGAAATTTTTCTAGAAGTGAATGCCCTCAGATGCGATTTGGTGCAACAAAAGTGTACGATTTTTAGGTTATTTTTCTTCTAAAAATTTCGTTTTCCTAGGCATCATTGCAGTCTGTCCATCATTTTTGAAAAAGTGAGGGGGACTTTTTGACGTTGTCCCCCTTCCAAAAAAGTGAGGGGACCCGTCCCCCATGATCCACGCCCATGGGAAAATTGTACACGCAATTATACCTGCGTGGAGTCCACAGAAACATTTTTGAACTATAATAAAAGTTTTCCTTTACATTTTTTAAAGGATATCAAAGGTCGACAGAGAACAGTATAGAGCCTCCCGGGAGCTCTAAATTAGTTACAGTATACAAAAGAGGGACCAACGGGATTCTCACTACCCGACATCCATATGGGAGGAGATCTGATATATCACCTTCTTTTTAGGTATAGCAAGAGGGATGGTGGATAGGCAAAATTCGTTTCAGAAAAGATTTTCGTCATTATTGAACGTCGCGGTAAGATGTTTGGAAAATAAGCAACGGCAATTACGTACTTTCAATCTTTCAAATCATGTGCTAGACTAGATCAGTCAAAGATCCCATATTGATGAGAGCCCTACGGAGAAGGAGATGTACTTTTGGAAAAAAATGTTGCATTGGAATAATTTCTTCCGTCATAGCTTTGTCAATGGTATATAAAATCGGGTGTAAATTGTGTCGTATGCGCGCGAAGCGCGCCGAAATTTTGCATAAAATATTAGTCCATGACAAATACTGCATTTCAGAACCTGCATCGGACACTGTCACTTTCCCACCAACCTATGCTATTCAGAAACGAATCTTCTGACTCAGAATTCTTAAAAAGCACTTTAAGTTGCTCCGTTGTTCCCCCGTGAGTAGTTACCGAAAGCTATTGGTAATAAGGACAGCTCTGAACATAGCTTGACGCTAGCGGAGCGTGCGAAAATTTGGAATTTGTCAAGAATTTCCAAAACTTATGATAGTTTGAGAACAGTTTGTGAAAGAAAATGGTTAGAACAAATAAACCAGTCATCAAAAATACATCTCACCCTACACCCTCCACAGAAATCTGTAGCTTAAACGACATTTGGGACCATTTTAAAAATTTTCAAGAATCGATGGGGGAGGGCGGGGGACACACGTCACCCATTGCCCACTGTGCCGACGCCACTGTCTGTAGCTTAAAAGCCTTTTAAGTTCATTTTAAAACTTTTCAGACAGTTTCGAAATCGAATAGGGTATGCACGCCGCTACTTTGCCTGCAACAGCTGGTGTCACTGTGCACAATAGCACGTCACCTGACAGCTTGTCTTCTGTATTCATTCTGCAAGGTCTGTATGGCGAAAACTGTGCCTCTCAATCCCTCTAGATTACAAAAAATTTCACTCTTTAACACAAAATTGTTACTAAATTTCAGTGCAGCTGGCCGAGCCCATACTACATATGTCACGATGTTTACTTATTTAGATCTTAAGTCAAGGATCATTACTCAGCTATTCACCTGTTTTCGAACATTGTAGCGCTCCTTTCGTCGCCATCCACTTTGAAAGATATATAAAGAGATAATCCAGCGATAGCTCCACCCAACCCCTACAGAAATATATACTTTGAATACGTTCTTAGACACTTTTATTCATTTTTTGCTCTTAGTTTTTCTTTCTCCTTTTCTTTTTTTTCTTTTTCTCCTTTTTTCTCCTTTCATTTTTTTTCGTGGCGAGGGGGGGGGCCCGGGCCCCCCAGGCCCCCCCTGGATCCGCGCCTGGAAACAAATGCACTCAAATTGTACAAATGCGTTTGGGTTAAGCGATTAAGACGGCTAACACGGCGTACACTGCTAAGTTTCTGACTTGCAAGGACTTATGGTGTATTTATGGCCCATTGTTAAGAATTTTTCCCCCGGACTTTTGGAGACGGCGTGCGCTCGCGTGTGTGCGTGTGGGAAGGTGCCCAACCACTTCTAGCTTCGTTAAAGTCTCGATATTTCTTTCACTATTAAAACGGTAAAACTTGTATACAGTGCTTTATCAGTGATTATAAACAAAAGGCAGTACTGTTTCACGAACAGCTGCTTGACGACGGAATTGCATGCAGGTACCATGAATACCAACAGCGTGTGATTTTGAGCATTGGACTGAGTAGGTTTAGTTTTACTAGGGTCATTTCCCAGTGGCGGATCCAGGGTGGGGGGTCGCCGACGTCCGGACCCCCCTCAAATTTTCCAGTGTGCCCTTTTTCAAAATTGGGTTTTTCCACACTAGCCTCTAAAAAAAAAAAAAAAAAAAAACAGTTTCACAGGTAATGGCAGTTGTCCAATTCCGAGGAGATTTTGGTTACCCCCACCCAGTATCGATCAATCCATCCGTAAAAGTCTAGCAGAAACTTTCGGCAATATATTTGACTACGGTAGCCTATATTGCCCTCCCCGACACACGAGCAGTGCAATCGTTTGACAGAGAATGTGACTACAGCATGTCTTACTGCCTGCGTGACAGTCAGGCATTCTAATCACTTTTCGCTTGGAACCACGTGTGGCGTGCTTGGGCACTCAAAGCAATACAACACACGCAGATATTACGTCATACTCACTAGCTAGCGCTTTATGCAACGTATTACTGTTGGGTTTTAACATTGATTCCAAAAGGTCACTGCTAGTTTTTTGGTCTTACAAAATAATGATCTGTTCACACACCCTAAACGATACATCTACGAAACCATTCCACCACCCGCTAGTATCCCTCCTCTCATGAACAAGAGAGAGTATGTAAATACGTTTCGCTATTCGTGGTCTGGAATTACTCTCTTCTTTTATTGTGTTGCCCCAGTGATGGGTATAAAAAGCCAATCTTAGGTTAAAGTCCACAGTCAAGAGTTGACCAGAAATCACAATAGACGAATCGATGTTGTTTCATTTTAAAATTACTATATAAAATCACCACCAGGTCAAATAACGCAATGTCAGTCGGTTCAATTTTTTGACGTCTTTGGACCGGTCTGCACACATTCGACTTCAGTCATCTGCTCTGACAGAGTATTTTTGCCAGTCACGCCGCAACTATATAGGGAACACAACAAACAGCATTTTAACCCCCTCCCCTAGTCAACATAGCGGTAGCGCCAGGTAGGGGAAGGGTTCATGCCCCCGCCGGGAAAGGCTGGCCCCCTGTCGGGGAAGTTTTACAGTTTCGTCGGGGAGTCTTAATCGAAAGTATGCAGTCTCCGACGACAACTAGTCGCCCCGACGGTTTACCTGCTTTTGCTCTCAAGCGGATAATTTCTCTACTAAGAACTCAAAATTTTCAGCGCGCTACGCGCGCCGTAGAGTCACTCTGGTTTCTTCAATAGTTCCATTCCACATAGCAGGATAGCACAAGTCCTGTCCACCTTACCAAGTAACATATAGGCAGCAGAGTACATAGTTTATGTAAAGGTCGTAACTTTCATCCAATATCGCAAAGCCTAGTTGGTGTTCTCTTGTGTGTGTCATGCGGTAACAGCGGTACAGTCAGTTGGTGAGGGACTTACGGAGCAAAGTTTGGCTATTTCATCGTGTAGTCCAGGTGGTTTCGATACAACACGGTACATGTTACACCCGGTACGGTCTACAGACCTTACAGTTTTGTTTTCTTTTCGTCATATGTTTTATCAGTGTGTAAGCCTATCAAAAATTTTCGCCCGCTTGGTGCGCTTTTCAACTTCACGATCCAGTTTCAAAGAACACTATCAGTGCGCAACTCGGATCTTGGAGTATTAAGCGATATAATGCAAAGTATGCCTACAATGACATGGGATAATGAGGCTCCTCCATTTGCCCTTCTCATCATCCCCTCGAAATAGGGAATGTCGGAGCTTGGGGCAGCTGACATGGCCCGTCACCCTGTTGGGAAAATTCTGCCGCCACTCATGGTCACTTTATTTATTTTGGCTTTCATCGTTCATAAGGGTAATTTCTGGGATAAAAACCAAAATTTTCGGTGCGCTTTGTCCACTCTTCCTCAGTTCCGTTATACATGTAGATAAATATAGAACAAACCCTTTCAATCTTTTCAAGTTAATAAGTAGAATACATGGATTTACGTAAATGTCTTGAATTGAACCGCATTTCGCTAAACCTGGTTAAAGTTCACTTGTGTCTGTCGTACGGTACGGCTAGTGACTCGAGGAGGGAAGTACAATTAAGTTATGCCCGATAAGGCCCAACTGTCCGGACAATTGTCACATAGAGTTGGTTCATGAAATTCACCAAAATTGCCAAAACTGTTAAGTTTTCTTCACATACTAATGACAAATGGTCAAACTTAAACAATCCCCACATGTTGCGTACAAATAAATGTTTCATAAGTGAGTAATAAACAATTCAATTCGGTTTTCATAAAATCGTGACCAGACACTTTTTCAAATTATGCACACAACCGTTACGAGCTAGGATACCAAAAAATTTTCAAAATTTTAACTTAATGCGTAACTATTGGATGTGAAACTTGACTTATTATGCTAATAATAATCATTGTCATGTGGTAGTACCCTTCAACACCCTCGTTAAGCTATCGATATCAACTCAATATGCCCCTTTAAGCTTTAAATTAGTACAATTTCTTATAAGTGTAGGCTTACCCAAAAAATTTCGCGCGCTTCGCGCGCTTTGCAAATTCCCCGTTTAGATTCTTTAGACTCCAGGGTTTGACTCCAGTTTTTACATGTCTCTTAGTTTATCCTTCCTTTGTCAATATGCGGTAAATTGTATAATCGCTGACCAAAATTAACCAAAATTAAAAAACAACGAATGTGCCCTTTTTTATGTTGGACCCCACCTCAGAAAAGACCCTAGATCCGCCCCTGTTTCCATGAGTTGTACATTTAGCAATGAATAGTTTTAAAGCAGCATAGACCTTATGCCAAATAGCAGATCGTGAAGCACCATGGGAAGGATAATTCCAAACCGGCAAACTTGAGCATTGTGACGATCAACCTTCTCTATGGTGACGATCTACTTCGGTCGTCTGTTCATGAAATAATCCTTCCCAGAATGAAGTTTCAAAAGCCCTCTTTCTGTTTGGCATAAGGTCTATGTACTAAACACCACCAACAACAACTACACTAGGCTTTTGTGCATTCATTGCACTGAAATTATGTATGTGCTTCAGAGAATTCAGTAGCCTAATTTCTTTGACAAAAAGCAATGTGAGGCGTGGACGACCCTCAGGGCAGCCTCCCGTGAGGGTACTTCACAACAAAGATTTTCCACCCCTCCCCTTCCCCACCACTTTTAATTATGAAGTGCCAGCAAAGCACAGTTATTTTTTCAATTTTCCTGTTAGCTATCCTTGTTGAATCATGTTGTTTGACCTCAAATTTATGCAATTACATTACAAGCTTTAATTTAATTGTAGGAATGACAGCAGATGTGCAAGGAGAGTATACTGTAGATCCGAACTGGCCTCGTGACAGTCACTGGGTCATTCAGCAGGTCCGCTTACATTTTCAACATGATTGAAGACAGCGTTTGTGAAATATTATCAGCTAATAGTCACCTTTTTGGAAGTCATGTGGAGATTGTAAACTGTAAGATCTTTTTGTCTGCAAGTCAATGCAGTTCGTCAATTTTTTTAATTAGTCCTGGACTAGGGTGACCTCCAATTCCTTCAGTAGAAACCCAGAAATTAAAGTAGGCTTAACTCAGTCACGTAAAAACCTTGACAGACTGTTTCATTTGCCACTAACTTTTAATTTGAACCATCTATGTGATTGAGCCCCGCAGGACATATAACAAGACTTTAAGATAGATCACCTTTTGTATGAAAATTAGTCTAAACATTTTTAAGGGGTCTCCCAAGCATTGACTTTGCTGATTACAACGTACCAATTGACATATGCAAGCAGACTGTCCACCTTTTAGCATTATGACACATTTCTATTATCTTTCATCACCTCTTAGAATTGGCTGACATGGTACTGTGCCTCCAAGTCTGGGAGGCAGGTTATTTGCACTCCTGAGAAACCAGCACTAGACAACTCTTTAGCAAACTTGAAAGAACTATAATAATTATGCTATCTATTCTGGAAAAAAAAATACCTAACTAAGCTGTCTTATGGTCACAGCAGTGGAACTCTTCTACGTGATTGGGAATACTCTGTGGAAAAACTGCAAGGCTAATTATCATTAGAGAGACATTCAACAAAGTTAATGCATACCTTAATTTTGTGACCACCTTCCAGGTGTTGTATTAGTTCCATTTATCTGATTCTGTCACAAATATATCTGTGTCAGAGAGTGTAAGATGAATTTCCTAGTTTCAGACAATGTAGGAATTATTCTCCACCTAAAAATAGGCTGTTAAAAGTTGTCTGGAGATCAAATCTGTCAAAGGCAGATGTTTTGAAGGACGCCCTCTAATTTCCTCTCTCCTTGCGGATTAATATGGGTGCGTGTATACCCTCTAAACTTCATCCCTTCAGATCATAATTTAAAAGGTCATGCTATGGTAAATTTGCAGTGCCATGATAGAGCAACTCGTCAGCTTGCATTTGATGGGTGGCTTTTCAGGACTGTGAACTTTGACGAGGCTGTAAGGGGCATGTAACCGAGAAAAATTAGTGTGTAAGTTAATGGAGAAGCTTAATAACCCACTTTGGTCTTTTATTATGTCATTGCATCAAATATAGGATTATATGACTCCTAGTGTTCTAATAATGATTTTGACAAGACGTCCCAACATTTCACGCTTGAGCAAATTTTGAGGTCAAATTTGACGATCGTGAAACACCATGGGAAGAATATTTCCAAACAGACAAGCTAGAACATTGTGACGATCAACCGTTTCCATGTTGACGATCTACTTTGGAAGTCTGTTCATGGAATAATCCTTCCCAAAATACAGTTTTGAAGCACCCTATTTCTATTTGGCATAAGGTCTTTGTTGGGTTGTCGAGGCTTTGTGCATTCATTGCACTGAAGTTATGCATGTGCTTGAGAGAAAACAGTAGCCCAAGATCTTTGACAAAAAGCAATGTGAGGCAGCCTCCCGTGTGGATAAATCACAACAAAGACTGACCACCCCCTCCCCTTCCCCGCCACTTTTAATTATGAAGTGCCAGCAAAGCACAAGGTTACTTTCCTCAATTTTCCTGTTAGCTATCCTTGTTGAATCATGTTGTTTGACCTCAAATTTATGCAATTACATTACAAGCTTTAATTTTAATTGCAGGAATGACAGCAGATATGCAAGGAGAGTATACTGTAGATCCGAACTGGCCAGCTAGAAACGCAGTTGCCTCGTGACAGTCACTGGGTCATTCAACAGGTCCGCTCACATTTTCAACATGATTGAAGACAGTGTTTGTGAAACATTTCCAGCTAATAGTCACCTTTTTGGAAGCCATGTAGAGATTGTAAACTGTAAGATCTTTTTGTCTGCAAGTCAATGCAGTTCGTCAATTTTTTTAATTTGTCCTGGACTAGGAAGACCTTCAGTTCCTACAGTAGAAACCCAGAAATTGAAGTAGGCTTAACTCAGTCACGTAAAAACCTTGACAGGTAGTAAGGGATATTTTCGCAAAATGTTTCATTTGCCACTAACATTTAATTTGAACCATCTATGTGATTGAGCCACGGCAGGACATATAACAAGGACTTTAAGATAGATCATCTTTTTAATAAAAATTAGTCTAACATTTTTAAGGGGTCTCCCAAGCATTGACTTTGCTGATTGCAACATACCAATTGACATATGCAAGCAGACTGTCCACCTTTTAGCATTATGACACATTTCTATTATCTTTCATCACCTCTTAGAATTGGCTGACATGGTACTGTGCCTCCAAGTCTGGGAGGCAGGTTATGTGCACTCCTGAGAAACCAGCACTAGACAACTCTTTAGCAAACTTGAAAGAACTATAATAATTATGCTATCTATTCTGGAAAAAAAATACCCAACTAGGGTGTCTTATGGTCACAGCAGTGGAACTCTTCTACGTGATTGGGAGGACTCTGTGGAAAAACTGCAAGGCTAATTATCATTAGAGAGACATTCAACAAAGTTAATGCATACCTTAATTTTGTGACCACCTTCCAGGTGTTGTATTAGTTCCATTTATCTGATTCTGTCACTGATTCTGTCACTGATAGATCTGTGTCAGAGAGTGAAAGATGATTTTCCTAGTTTCAGACAATGTAGGAATTATTCTCCACCTAAAAATAGGCTGTTAAAAGTTGTCTGGAGATCAAATCTGTCAAAGGCAGATGTTTTGAAGGACGCCCTCTAATTTCCTCTCTCATTAAAATGTTCCTTTGTTGACCCTGAGTTTTTTAATATTGTAATGAAAAACACCACTTGGATTTTCCCCTATGGACTTCCAGTCAGAACGTTTAAACTTATCCAACAAATTAATTATTCCTTTTTGTCATTTGTTCTCCAGAGGCTGAGCAAACTTCATGGATGAGCTGCTGCAGCACCACACCCTACTGAAGTGATCGGACATGCATGAGGATTATTTTACCAGTTCTGGTAATACAGCAGAAAAACTTCATTAGGGAATGGAAAATAGTGCAAAGAATAGTTTTTGTAAGTTATCAAGTGTGAGGTATGTGGAGTTTCTCAGATACGTGTGTGTGGCTGTTTAGTGCATAGAATAAGCCGTATGTCTTACATCAAGTTGGGTGTACTGAAGCTGATAGGAAGAATAAAAATGTTGAAATGTGACATGACTTTTGTTGAAAATTTGTATGGGAATCAGCTCGCAAAATTTGGCAAAGGATATCAAAATTTCACCACCATTAGAGAAACAGCCCTCTCGAGAAAAGTAGTACACCGTCATTTTTAGGTTCTTTTTACTTGTGAATTACTCATGATGAGATGATCAATTGATGCTGATTCTTCCTGAATATGAAAGAGCATGATAATGTGTGGCTAGAGTAAAATTTGGATTGATTGGAAGTGATTTCGGCCGTTTAAAAATTGTAAGAAGAAAGTTAGTTAGTTAGATAGATGAGGTTTAACGGCCCAGTTTCTAACCAACTGGTTCAAGTCGAGCCGGCCAGGGTCTTTTTTTCCAGTTGTGGCTCACTGGCTTGTTTTCCCTTACTCAGAAGAAAGTGGTGGTTTCCTTCACCTTGCGGATTAATATGGGTGCGTGTATACCCTCTAAACTTCTTCCCTTCAGATCATAATCTAAAAGGTCATGCTATGGTATGTTTGCAGTGCCATGATAGAACAACCCGTCAGCTTTCATTTGATGGGTGGCTTTTCAGGACTGTGAACTTTGACGAGGCTGTAAGGGGCATGTAACTGAGAAAAATAGGGTGTAAGTTGTAAGTTAATGGAGAAGCTTAATAACCCACTTTGCTCTTTTATTATGTCATTGCATCAAATATAGGATTATATGACTACTAGTGTTCTAATAATGATTTTGACAAGACGTCCCAACATTTCACGCTTGAGCAAATTTTGAGGTCAAATTTGACGATCGTGAAACACCATGGGAAGAATATTTCCAAACAGACAAGCTAGAACATTGTGACGATCAACCGTTTCCATGTTGACGATCTACTTTGGTAGTCTGTTCATGGAATAATCCTTCCCAAAATACAGTTTTGAAGCACCCTATTTCTATTTGGCATAAGGTCTTTGTTGGGTTGTCAAGGCTTGGTGCATTCATTGCACTGAAGTTATGCATGTGCTTGAGAGAAAACAGTAGCCTAAGATCTTTGACAAAAAGCAATGTGAGGCAGCCTCCCGTGTGGATAAATCACAACAAAGACTGACCACCCCCTCCCCCGCCACTTTTAATTATGAAGTGCCAGCAAAGCACAAGGTTACTTTCCTCAATTTTCCTGTTAGCTATCCTTGTTGAATCATGTTGTTTGACCTGAAATTTATGCAATTACATTACAAGCTTTAATTTAATTGTAGGAATGACAGCAGCTCAATCTATGTGATTGAGCCACCGCAGGACATATAACAAGGACTTTAAGATAGATCATCTTTTTAATAAAAATTAGTCTAACATTTTTAAGGGGTCTCCCATGCATTGACTTTGCATTGTATTTTTTTTACTCAGAAGAAAGTGGTGATTTCCGTCACCTTGCGGATTAATATTGGTGCGTGTATACCCTCTAAACTTCATCCCTTCAGATCATAATCTAAAAGGTCATGCTATGGTAAATTTGCAGTGCCATGATAGAACAACCCGTCAGCTTGCATTTGATGGGTGGCTTTTCAGGACTGTGAACTTTGACGAGGCTGTAGGGGGCATGTAACCGAGAAAAATTAGTGTGTAAGTTAATGGAGAAGCTTAATAACCCACTTTGGTCTTTTATTACGTCATTACATCAAATATAGGATTATATGACTCCTAGTGTTCTAATAATGATTTTGACAAGACGTCCCAACATTTCACGCTTGAGCAAATTTTGAGGTCAATTTTGACGATCGTGACAAATTTTGCACCATCGCTGTCTGTTTTGTTAAAGTTTTTGAGAGCAACTGAAAAATAAAGCATAGTTGAGCCCTTGGGCCGTCTTCATACACCGCCATAGCCTGTCAGGCTCAATTGCTTGACGACGGAATGCATATGCAAGTACCATGAATACCAACAGTGCGTGATTTTGAGCATTGGACTGAGCATGTTTAGTTTTACTGGGGTCATTCCATCAGTTGTACATTTAGCAAGGGCAATGAAGAGTTTTAAAGCAGCATTGACGTAATGCCAAATTGCAGATCGTGAGGCACCATGGGAAGAATATTTCCAAACCGACAAGCTAGAACATTGTGACGATCAACCGTTTCCATGTTGACGATCTACTTTGGTCGTCTGTTTATGGAATAATCCTCCCCAAAATACAGTTTTGAAGCACCCTATTTCTATTTGGCATAAGGTCTTTGGTAGGTTGTCAAGACTTTGTGCATTCATTTCACTGAAATTATGCTTGTGCTTGAGAGAAAACAGTAGCCTAAGATCTTTGAGAAAAAGCAATGTTAGGTGTGGAGGACCCCTCAAGGCAGCCTCCCGTGTGGATAAATCACAACAAAGACTGTCCACCACCTCCCCTTCCCCACCACTTTTAATTATGAAGTGCCAGCAAAGCACAAGGTTACTTTCCTCAATTTTCCTATTAGCTATCCTTGCTGAATCATGTTATTGTTTGACCTCAAATTTATGCAATTACATTACTAGCTTTAATTTAATTGCAGGTGTTTTTGAATGGTACCAGATATGCAAGGAGAGTATACTGTATAGAGCCCAACTGGCAAGCTCGAAACGCCAGTCACGGGGGTCATTCAGCAGGTTCGCATTCAGCATTTTCAACATGATAGAAGACAGTATTTGTGAAACATTACCAGCTAGAAGTCACCTTTTTGGAGGCCATGTGCAGCTTGTAAACTGTAAGTTCTTTGTGCCTGCAAGTCAACGGTATTTTAAATTCTTAATTAGTCCTGGACAAGGGAGAACTTAACTTCCTTCAGTACAAATCCAGAAATTGAAGTAGGCTTAACTCAGTCACGAAAAAACCATTACAAGTCACGAAAAAACCATTACAAGTCAGGGATATTTTCACAGAATGTTTCATTTGTCACTAACTAAATTTTTAGGCAGCTGCATGGAAGAAAGGTGGTCAAGTAAAGATCACATTTTTTATGAAAATGTAGTCATTTTTAAGGAGTCTCCTAAGCATTGACTTTGCAATTGACATATGCAAGCAGACCGCCTACCTTTTAGCATTATTATACATTTGTATTATCTTTCATCACCTCTAAGAATTGGCTGATATGGTACTGTGCCTCCAAGTTTGGGATGCAGGTCCCTCCATCGGTTGTGTACACTCCAGCACTTGACAGCTGTTTTTCCCTCCATCGGTTGTGTACACTGCTGGGAAACCAGCACTTGATAACTGTTTAGCAAGCTTGAAGGAACTGTATTAATTATGCTATCTATTCTAAAAAAAAAAATACTTAGCTTAGCTGTCTTATGGTCACATCAGTGGAACTGTTCTACGTGATTGGGAATTCTCTATGGAATAACTGCAAGGCTAATTATCATTACAGAGACATTCACCAAAGTTAATGACCACCTTCCAGGTGTTGTATTAGTTTCATTTAGCTGCCACTGTCACTGATATTTTGTGTCAGAAAGTGTAAGCTTAATTTCCTAGTTTCAGACAATTTAGGAGTTACTCTCTAGGTTCTTAAAAGTTGTCTGGGGATAAGCCAGCATTGAAAATCTATCAAAGGCAGATATTTTGAAGGGCGTCCTCTCATCTCCACTCTCAATAAAATGAGACAGCCTGAGTTTTTCAATATTGTAATGGAAACACCACCTTTACATCCCCTTTACAATGCTTGGGAGACCACTTAAAAAAAGGCAGATGCATTGAAAATCTGTCAAAGGCAGATATTTTGTAGGAAGCCTTCTCATTTCCTCTCATTAAAATGCTCCTTTTTGACCCACTGGAGACAGCCTGAGCAGTGAGTTTTTCAATATTGTAATAAACTTTTACATCCTGTCAGAGACTTTTCCAATAAATTACTAAAATAGATTCCCTTTTTCATTTGTTCTCCAGAGACTGGGCGCAAACTTCATTGATGAGCTGCAGCACCACGCCCTGCTGAGTGATCGGACATGCAAGAGGATTATTCTTCCATTTCTGGTATTTAAAATCTGCAACCAGTAGAAAAAACCCCATTTGGGAATGAAAAAGGTGCAAAGAATGGTTTTTATGAGTAATCAAGTGTGAGGTATGTGGAGTTGTGTATGGCTGTTTCATAGAAATAAAAGTAAGGGAGAATGACGTCAGCCGATCTAGACTGAAGCCATTGATTTGGCCAGTCTGTACGGCAACAGAGCACCTGCGCGTAATACAAATATCACGTCATTGCTTTTGCCCCAAGTATTGGCAAAGAAACTACAAGTTTTTAAGTTAGGAGTATAACAAAAAATACTTAAGGCACCATGACTTATTTCTGTTGTGAAAATTACACCCGAAAAACGCATAAAATAAGCTATAATTTCTGCAGCAGAACGCACACTGTACGTACGGAAAGACATCAATTAACCGGTATTTTGCCGTACAACGAAAGCGCCCTCACAATTTTCGTGGCTTCACCGGTTGAACATGCATGAATGCATTGTGTTAGCGTTCTCACTTTTATTTCTATGGGCTGTTTAGAACAATAATCAATATGTCTTACATCAGTCAAGTTGGGTGTACTGAAGTTGATAGGAGGAATAAAAAGTTGAAATGTGACATGTTGAAAATTTGTTGAAAATTTGTATGGGAATCAGCTTGCAAAGTTTGGAAAAGGGTATCAAAATTTCACGTTTTCAAGGATGATCAGTTGATGCCGATTCTTCTTGAATATGAAAGAGGGCATGTTAATGTGTGGGTGGTGCAAAATTTGGGTTGAAAGTGATTTAGGCCGTTTTAAAATTGTCAGAAGAAAGTGGTGGTGATTTTCTTTACCTTGCAGATTAATATCGGTAGGTGTATACCCTCTAAACTTTATCCCCATTTATCTCAATGCCCCCTTTCTCCTGCCTTAGAGTAACCAGTGTCAGAAAGCGAGCTCTAGTGTGTTACCTCCTTCAGCGTTACCAGAGTATGAGCGAGAGTGTGTCGGGCCTGTGTAATCCCTGACAGAAGCCCTGCATGTAATGAGCCTGTACAATCCCTCATCTAGTGTTACCAGAGGCTTGGTGGGGTCCCCTTGCGTGGGGGGTCCCCATAGTGGGTATCGGGACTGCGCAACCCCCTCCCATACGTGAGAGTGTCACATGAGTCGCGCCTAAATAATTGGATTGTGTTTTATCTACGTACGCAAATTTTTCCTGTTACTGTCTACGCGATGGTGGTCGTATGTGACGCTTTAACTGTGACTGATCTCATACTTGATGTGTGGGTTGGCCATAAGGTCAAAGGTCATTTGGGGTCTCCAGAGGTAAAAAAGGTTGTAAACCTTGTAAACACTATATCTAAAGAAGGGTAATGGTGAGGTCATACTTACCATGCGGATTGCCCATGATGATCCCTATCGTTTTGGTGTAGGTCAAAGGTCAAAGGTCATTTCACAAGAGCTCGAATGGTTGTAAACACGGTATCTCAAGAAGGTACATGATACCTAATGGTTTTGGGCGGAGGTCAAAGGTCATTAGGGATCTCTTACATACCAAGTGAATTGTCAAAGGTAAAAAATCTCAAGAAGGGTAACTGAGGGATCTCATATTGAGATCCCTATTGTTTGTGGTAAATGTTACCAGAGGTTAAACCATCAAGTAGATGATCATTTTGTTGGAGGTTAGCTCTCAAGAATAACAGATCTCTCACACTTGACACATTCTTCGTGCAGGTCAGCCGCCGCTGATAGTGGTGGAAGGGTGAAAGTAAGTTACCTCCCTTGGCATCGTTTAACGTGTGCTGAAATCTGGCATCGACTGAAGAATGTTGTTTTGCCCAAGAACCAACAAACGCATCCATACGCCCACCAAAGAATGGTATTAATTGCACACTCTTAAGCAAAGGCGTAATTGAACGGCATTAGGTGGTCCCAGGACACGTGGTTATCTGTGAAAAAACAAGAAAAGGACGGTAAGTGTAAAGGTTGTTGGGCTCAACGTGCCCCCCCCCCCCCAAAGTTTCCGGACATGACGTCACATATTACAAGTGCAAAATATCTAGCCAGATACATTCATGAGAATGCCTCATAAAAAGTTGAATATTCTAAATTCTCAATTTCCAAGTAGGGGCGAAGCATCATTGAGGGAGAGACACGGCGCGGCGCCTTATGGTTTTTCAACCTAAGAAATAAAAGACGTTTTAAGACATGGTATTTTGTAGGGGGTGGGGTGAGGTGTTACAGTATGTCACCCATCTATCACAATATTTGTTAAATTGTTGAATTGTTCGTTACAAAATACCTGAAACTTACAATCCCCGCACGGATAACGTTTTCTCCATTGTTTACGTGAATGCAAGTGTTACATAACGCGCAAACAAAAAGGGCATAGGAACCTAGAGTACAAGTTATTGTGAGACCTTACACATATGGTGTCATAGAGGAAAAAAGAGTTCCCTCTCCATTCCCAGCATGTGACCATTTAAAATTTACAACATGAACATTGAACATTATATGTCTGTCTCCCTTATTGCATACGCGTAGGAAGCGTGGGGCTGGGGGATAAATCCTCAGTCAGAAGTATGGGCCTCCAATATCCAAGGTCAAAAACCCCTTGTCTCTTCAGTAAAAAAATTTGGGAAGGGGGACACACCTCCCCAGCGATCCGAAACAAGGTTCAGCCCCCAGTCTCGAAACGTTACCTACGCCTATGCAGGCGCGGATCCAGAAATTTTGAGGGGGAGGGCCAAGATGGAAAAACCTCATGTGCACCTAAGGTGTACCACGAGCGCGAAGCGCGAGTCCCTACGCGTGGGGTTCAGGGGCCCGCGTTAGGGCCCCTGGCGGAGTCCAGGGGGCGAAGCCCCCGGAAGCTCTCGCAATATTGCATTTTAAGAGCACAGAAATCGGCTCCAGTTCTTTATGTCAGTGAGATTTTATACCTTTTCATGTTGCATGGAATTTGATGTGTATGGCTCAGTATAAGTTACTATATGTACCTGCAGCAGTTACGGAGAATCTAAGTTATCTTAAAACTTACACGCCAATATTATGAGCCCGTGTAGGTTATACGGTATTCGGGTATAGGACGTCAGATGAAACAATTGCGCGCGAAGCGCGCCGAAAAAATTGAGTTTACATTTAAAACCATTGCTATGACTAACGGTGTCAATTCCCTTTATGTGTGTCTGTCAATTAGAAGGTGAGTTCGATACTAAGTTTTCAGTTTTCATAAGAAGAGGAGGGTGAAAAAATGAATATCAGTTGTTTTACATCCTTACTATGCTGACGTTTATCACGTTTATGCACACGAATAATTGGCTTATGGTAGAACCCCACCGATGAGTAATGCGAATACGTTTGGGACCTTATTGATAGTAAAAGGAGCAGTTCAAGGCTAACAGTGCGCAGATCAAGCAAAAATCAAGAAATATTGAGAAGAATTTGCAAAAATCGTGAAAGATTTCAAATGATTTTTGGTAAAAAGTGATAAAAATAAATCCATCACTCAATAAAAACCTACCTCTCTCCGTGAGCGTAAACAATTGCGCGCGAAGCGCGCCGAAAATTTTCGGTATAGAGCCTCCCGGGAGCTGCATTAATTGTACACTGAAAAGGGGACCAACAGGACTCTCACAACCTTACATCCATATGGGAGGAGAGATGATATATCACCTTCTTTATGGACTTCTGAACGGTATACCCTTCAGAATCTATGACCGATGGTGCCGGCGGGAGTTGGTGATTGGGGGAACCGCAGATAACTGTTAAACCGTGCAGTTTTTAGGCAGTGGGATTTTGTATACGCTTTATACAAGAGTGGGAGAGCCTTTTCTTATTAGTACATGAGAGTGCAATCCCAGGAAGGGGTTTACCCTCCCCTTTGAGAAATTTTTGTTAATTTTAGGGGGCCTATATGCAAAATGGTGGTATCTTTGGGTCATTCTAATGTGATTGTATGTTTAGAAAATGCCCACAATGTAGTGAATTCAAACTTTTGTTCGGGTGAAAAAGGGGAGTAAGAGACGGTTAACATATTGTCTTCAAACCTCCTTAAGTCCCAGGAAAAATCATGGGCGTGGATCCATCTCCAAGGGTGTGTGTGTGGGGGGGGGGGGGGAAATCTGACTTTTTCACATTTGTGAATCGCCGTCCTGGTGGCGTGGAAGAAGCAGTTGGTGGTCTAAGGGAAATTTTTCTAGAACTGAATGCACTCAGATGCGATTTGGTGCAACAAAAGTGTACGATTTTTAGGTTATTTTTCTTTTAAAAATTTCCTTTTCCTAGGCATAATTGCAGTCTGGTCCAACATTTTGAAAAAGTGAGGGGACGTTTTGACGAAGTCCCCCCTTCCAAAAAAGTGAGGGGGACGCGTCCCCCCGTCCCCCATGATCCACGCCCATGGGAAAATTGTACACGCAATTATACCTGCGTGGAGTCCACAGAAACATTCTTGGACTATAATAAAATTTTTCCTTTACATTTTAAAAGGATATCCAAGGTTGACAGAGAACAGTATAGAGCCTCCCGGGAGCTCTAAATTAGTTACAGTATACAAAAGAGGGACCAATGGGATTCTCACTACCCGACATCCATATGGGAGGAGATATGATATATCACCTTCTTTTTAGGTATACCAAGAGGGATGGTGGACAGGCAAAATTCGTTTCAGAAAAGATTTTCGTCATTATTGAACGTCGCGGTAAAATAAGCAACGGCAATTACGTACTTTCAATCTTTCAAATCATGTGCTAGACTAGATTAGTCAAAGATCCCATAATGATGAGGGCCCTACAGAGAAGGAGATGTACTTTTTTGAAAAATGTTGCATTTGAATAATTTCTTGTGTCATAGCTTTGTCAATGGTATATAAAATCGGGTGTAAATCCTGTCGTATGCGCGCCAAGCGCGCCGAAATTTTGAATAAAGTATTAGTACATGACAAAACCTGCATTTCAGAACCTGCATCGGACACTGTCACTTTTCCACCAACCTATGCTATTCAGAAACGAATCTTCTGACTGAGAATTCTGAAAAAGCACTTTTGCTCCTTTGTTCCCCCATGAGTAGTTACCGAAAGCTATTGATAATAGGGACAACTCTGACACAAGGCTTGACACTAGCGGAGCGGTGCGAAGATTTGGAATTTGTCAAGAATTTCCAAAACTTATGACAGTTTGTGAAAGAAAATGGTTAGAACAAATAAACCAGTGATCAAAAATACATCTCACCCTACACCCTCCACAGAAATCTGTAGCCTAAACGACTTTTGGGGACATTTTAAAAATTTTCAAGAATCAATGAGGGAGGGGGACACACGTCACCCATTGCCCACTGTGCCGACGCCACTGTCTGTAGCTTAAAAGCCTTTTGAGTTCTTTTTAAAACTTTTCAGACAGTTTCGAAATCGAATAGGGTATACACGCCGCTACTTTGCCTGCAACAGCTGGCGCCACTGTGCACAATAGCACGTCACCTGACAGCTTGTCATCTGTATTCATTCTGCAAGGTCTGTATGGCGAAAACTTTGCCTCTCAATCGGTCTAGATTACAAAAAATTTCACTCTTTAACACAAAATTGTTACTAAATTTCAGTGCAGCTAGCCGATCGAGCCCGTACTACATATGTCACGATGTTTACTTATTTAGATCTTAAGTCAAGGATCATTACTCAGCTATTCACCTGTTTTCGAAAATTGTAGCGCTCCTTTCGTCGCCAACCACTTTGAAAGATATATAAAGAGATAATCCAGCGATAGCTCCACCCATCCCCTACAGAAATATATACTTTGAATACGTTCTTAGACACTTTTATTCATTTTTGCTCTTAATTTTTCTTTTTCCTTTTCTTTTTTTTTTCTCCTTTCGTTTTTTTTTTCGTGGCGAGGGGGGGGGGCCCGGGCCCCCCAGCCCCCCCCCCTGGATCCGCGCCTGCGCCTATGCCTTATTTTGGCCATAGAAAACGAATTTTAAAATAGTAGGTACAGGGAGGTGTTTATTAGCTGGAGATCCATCGAAAACTTTAATTTATGCTAATCCACTTATATTGCCCTCAGAGTGGAGACAATCCTTTAATTGGGGATTATTGAACTATCCTTTGTCTAATATCTAGGCAACCTCATTCATATCTACAGCGACCCCAAAAACAATGCTTTAATGTCTAACTAGTTGCCGACAGTCCGAAACACTGCAAATGAGCAAAAGAAGTCGGATTTTGACTAATTTCCACATTTCCTCGCATGACTTGAAAGGCACACCCATATTGAGCAAGTTACAGGAAACTAGACAATTATGTTGTAAATCGCGCCCAAACGCGTCCAAACCCTCAAAATTCACATCTTAAGCGACTGGCAATGTTAAGGCAAGGGGCAAATTTCACGATCTGCTCTTCGAGATGTAGTTTCCCCCTAACAGCCCTTCAGCCGGCAGCTAGTAGAGTTCGAAGAGAGAGTTTTCGACATCTCCCTGGTAGGTGCATGGCCGTACACAACACAATCTTTACTGTATGAAGAAATCTTTAGTCAAATCAGAAAAAAGAGCAGAGAAAAACAGTGCGATGCCACATGGGGCAGCGAGCAACCGCCTCCTATCATTTGCAAGAACAGGGGAAAGAGAGAAGAAAAAGAAAAAAGGAGAAAAAAGAAACGGAGAAAACGAAAGAGAAGGGCTTTTAGGAGGCCCTATTCTGGTGTCTGCCAGCTTTTAGATGCTTCATAACGAAAATATTCGTAATAGTTCGTGTTTCTGTCGACTCAACGCACGTATATTTGAGTGAAAACATACCCATACATAAAAGGGGGTGGCTTCAGGAGGTTTGTTGACTACCTACTCTTCACTAAACCAAAACTTAAAATTCAATAAAATTATTAATACTTTTCAGCCATAAATTGATAAAAATTTCTCAAAGGGGAGGGGACACCCCTCCCCTTAGACCCCTCCCAGAAAAGCATCTTTCCCCCAAGCAAAAATTTTAATATCAGTTCAAAGATAATAAAAAATCTCTCAAAAGGGAGGGGACACCCCTCCCCGGAAAAACATCTTTCCCAAAACAAAAAATACTATATTATAAACTTTCCAGCCATATATATGATCAGTTTAAAATATGTACCAAAGACTCAGTATGCATCTGAGCAACCTCCCTTAGACCCCTCCCCTCAGGACGGCGATCACTCATCTCACGCTTTTCCCCCTATCGAAATACCCTGGCGCCGCCCCTGGGGAAAGCTATTACACTGAACCGATCAATAGCACAGTCTGATCTCGTAGTACGTAGAAACAAATTTGATGGATTTTTCTGATGAGGTGGTCGCACACAACGCAATAAATTTCACATAAACACCCATCATTGTCTGTACTGTATTGTTTTGTGTACAGGTTTTAGAGGCATTTGGAAACCTTGTGATCATTAGACGGGTTGAGAGTCATTCAACAGGGCTTGTGACCAGTGGTAAATAAAAGTTGGTGGATCTCCCCAGTGACGTGCTGCACGCACCGTGTTTCAGCGTTTTTACCGAAAAAGGGGAGGGAGAGGGCTGGAGCCGGGAAAGCCACTCTCTGTATCCGCTTCCACCATACAAACCACTATCCCCACCTTGAAAAGTTGCTATGGTATCTACCTTGATATGTAATGGTTTTCAGACTTCTGGTATTACAGAAATGACCTTTCACTGAACACAGAAATGTAAATAAACATGTATGAAATTTCAAACCGTAAAATATCCTGAAATGGAAATTCTTAGATGCACTAACCTCAGATGACCTTTGACCGCCATATACCAAGCAAAGTATCCATGTTTCCTACCTTGAGACAAGGTTTCCATCAATTTTAATGGAACTCAAGGGTCTTCTGGGTCATCAGATGGACTCCAAAATTGAAGTATCTACATGCTAAGTATGAATAGTACCCATTCTTCCTATCTGGAGATATCCTGTTAACAAGGTTCAGAGTTCTCTCCGATGACCTCCGGTGGCCTTTGACCTACACCAAAACCAGACTACCTCACATGACCTTTGACCACTAAAATCAATAGGGATCTTTCAGTGACCTTTGACATTCATCAAAATCAATAGGGGTCTTTTTTCTTAAATATGAGGCATTAATATACCAAGTACGAGAATTGTCGGAGTTTCCCTTCTTGAGATACACACATACACACGCCATCATGACTGCATAGGTTTCTATTTCATCGGAACCAATAAGAAAAGCAGGAAATCTAAAAAAAAATCTGTATGTTTAGGCCCACTGTAAAGATACCATGGCTGTAGGTCCCCCAAACTTCTTGAAAAGAAAGTTTGTATTAGCCACTCTAAGGTGGGGGTGTCATCACTGCCACGTGACTCATTGTTGCCCACTTTGTATATCTTCTAGGCTCCAATTGCCAGGACCTGTTTACTTATGGTGCAAATTCCCCTTGCATGTTGAATTGTTTTGCACAGTGTTTGCATGCGCGGAAAGCGGGGAGATTTCCCTCCTAATATGAGAAGTTCCTAACCCCTTGCTAACCTTTAGTAACGAATGCATTAGTATCCTTACTACAACTAACTTGTCACTTATACCTTAGTTAGTTTACCTTACTGGCTGTCCGACTTTTTGCTGCTGAAAAGCATTCTAATACCCCAGTTGTTACATCACAGAGCAATCTATGAAGCAGGAATCCCAACCTCAACCTGGCCCACCTTAATCTTGTACGCACCTTTAGCGTTTTCATTATTACGATGTTACTGGTGTATGACGAACCACACAAGGGAACTGAGGTGGACCCTCTAACAACATCCTGTACATCGTACTCACCTGTACCCACCTTCAACGTTATCATTACTTACCTTTGCTTACTTCCCTCACCTTGCAAGAATCCCGGCCTTACCTTACCTACTCCACCTTAATATTACTCCTTAAATTTGTAATCACCTTCAACGTCTTCATGATTACGATTACTTACCTCTCCTTACCTTTAGCTTGCACTTAATACCCTCTTATATAAGAATAGTACTTACCTTAAGCGTGCATTAAAATACCCTTATACACTTTGAGCTCCGCTTGACTTCTTTTTAACAACGTCCTTTATCTTACTTCGTACTCACCTGTACTCACCTTCAGTGCTCTAATCATTATACCTTTACTTGCTTCCTTAACGTGCTATCTTACCTTACTGGCCAATCCTTGAACCCCACAGGAGGTGGACCTCTAGCTCTGGGGCGCGCACTTAAGCCCGTTTTGTCATTTAAACTTGGACCCTCCTGACAACATGTCTGGTGAGCTTAGTACGCCTCTGCACTTACTAGATGTATAGAGAGTGGCCACAAGCATGAAGAATATGCATGCCATGCACCCGGGCAAATTTTTAAGTGGACAGTCAGGTACGACTGTGCACGAGGGGGAGTGAACAGTTTCAAAGAAGACCAGCAGAGGGAGTAACATTCAAAAAGGCTGCAGAGGCTGTAATACGGACAGTCGGTGAATAGAGTGACGTTTTCATGGAAGGGCAGCGAGTAGACCGGGTTTGTAAAATGTTCTCCTCACACAATCTGCAGTGCACACTAGCAGCCGGCTTCACTTCAATCACTGCACCCCAACGCTATACTCCCAAGGATGATACCGTTGGTCTTGGGTGTATACATAGCGTCCGTTGAATTGCATAACGATCATCGATGACAAGGGTCCCCTGTGGTCATTGGTGGTCGCTGATCCGATTAAAACAGTCTCCCGGACATTTAGAAATCTTGATTTCAACCTATTGGCTCGGGTTGTAGCACTAGCAGTCGTGATCGCAATTGACAACGCGAAAAGTTTGCGAAAATTTTGTAGGGCTGTTACCTTCCACAACCAAACCGTTCCTCGTCTGCTTCATTTTCGTGAGTCATCATTTCTCGAGATCTTTTCACCGAAAAAAGGGATTCAATCAAAAGTTGTTTATTTCAAACCCTGTTCTTAAATCTTAGTTTCACTGCAACCAATTCGCCCAAGTTGTAGCAGTCCTGATTGCCATTAAAAGGCAACCCCCCAGTAAAAGTCCGTAAATTTTGTTGGACTGTTACCTAACGTTCCTCGTCTGTTTCATTGTCGTGAGTGAGTCATTATCATCTCTCAAGTTCTTTTCACGTTTCCATGATTTGAAAAACAAGGATTTATTGATGTCTCCCTCTCTTACCAGCTACACTAATGCCCCAAACGCCCTCTCTCAGGTAGTTCTCGCCCGTTATCGTGAACAAAAATACTGATTTATCTTCTCCCTTAGAATATTGCCACGTGATATGTAACATACACTTGCCATGGGTCTAATCCTTCTCCTCCCCTACCACCATTCCCTCTGTCACAATACCACAACTGTCTTCCTTTTGTTAATTTTTTGCTGCGAAGGTATTCATTTAGGCTAAGTTCCTATCTCTATACATCTGAAACCCATAACGATACTAAAATATAAACTAAATAGTATGTGAATAAAAATAAGCAAATCGTATGAAAATCTAAATATGTTACCATTACTGATCTCCGACACACAGCTTTCCAATGCTTTTTCAGACCCCCTGTCTAGCTTAACCTGTTCTTTCTATGTCTAAATTTGAATCCTATAATTCTCTTCTGAATATTATGCACTAATCGGTTTAAAATCGAATTACCATACTACCTTTATAGTACATCGACTACCTTCGGTAAATCTAAACCATTTTTTAATTATGTAAGAATTACGCCCCTCATAATTCCCCTCCCAGCCCCACTGCTTTACCCCTACCGCCTCCTTCCCCACAGAACGTGCTTACAGTTGTTTTGCTGAAAGAATTTGCTGCTAAATATTTTTCTTACTTACGGCGTTTCCAAGTATCAGCCACCATAACTTTTTTATTGCCCCCTCTGCTTTACTCACACCCGCTTTCTCCCACATTTCTTATCTTTACTTATCTTAAGCGTACATTTATATACACTTGAGATACACTCTTCGTCCCTTACCTTACCTTGCCAGCTAACTTACGTTTATGCCTAAGGGAACCGAGGTGGACCCTCTTTAACAACATCTTTCGTACTTACCTGTACTCACCTTCATCGTTTTCATAATTACGGTAACTTACCTTTACTTACCTTAATCGTACATTAGAAATACCCTTATACTGGGGCCTTCGAGCTCCGGTAATTCTTGACCCTTTTAACAGCATCCTTTATCTTACTCCGTACTCACCTGTACCCACCTTCAATGTTCTCATCACAATACATACAAGTACATGCTTGCTTCCCTTACCTTACTATCTTACCTTACTTGGCAATCCTTGAACCCCACAAGGAACCTAAGATGGACCTCTAGCTCTGGGGCGCGCTTCTGAGGGAGCACTGTTTTAAAGTCAGTATTGTCATTTAATCCTGACAACATGCTGAGCCTAGTACGTCTCTATACTCACTATAGAGAGTGGGCAAAATGTCCTTGCGCTTACAGCACGAGGAACATACATGTACACAGCCAGGAGAAAACAGAGAGGTGTCCTACATTTTCTCACAAAACTATTTCTCTTTCTGGACCAACCTTTACCTTCTTGAGATGCGCCAGGGTCTTTTAGTGGACAGTCAGGGACGACTGTGTTCGAACAAGTCTGCAGAGGCTGTAATACGGACAGTCGGTGAATAGAGTGACGTTTTCATGGAAAGGCACCGAGTAGACATCTATTTCCAGGGTTAGTAAAATGTTGTCCTGACACACTCTGCAGTGTACACTAGCAGCCGGCTTCCCTTCAATCACTGCACCCCACCGCTGTACTCCCAAGTATGATACTGTTGGTCTTGGCTGTATACATGGCGTTCGTTGAATTGCATAACGATCATCAATAACAAGGTTCCCCTCTGGTCGTTGGTGGTCGCTGATCAGATCAAAACAGTCTCCCGGACACCTATTCGCTGGAGTTGTAGCAGTCGTGATTGCAATGACAACTTAACCGCCCCCCCCCTCCACCGTAAAAGTTTGAGAAAATTTTGTTAGGCTGTTATCTTCCACAACCAAACTTCCCTGTCTGCTTCACTTTCGTGAGTCATCATCATCAAAGGATTCATTCAAAAGTTTATTTCAGTCCCTTCAGTAAATCTGATTCCAACCTTTTCGCTGGAGTTAACAGTCGTGATTGCCATGACAACTCAACCCCCCCCCCCCGTAAAAGTTTGCGAAAATTTTCTGGGTCGTTACCTTCCACAATCAAACGTTCCTCGTCTGCTTCATTAGAGTGTGAGTCACCATAATCTCTCAAGTTCTTTTCACGTTTCCATGATTTGAAAAACAAGGAACATTCAAAAATTGTTCATTTCATTGTTCAGTTCATTGATGTCTCCCTCTCTTACTGGCTACACTAATGCCCCAACCGCCTTCTCTCAGTTCTCGCCCCTTATCGTGAACAAAAGATACTGATTTATCTTCTCCCTTAGAATATCCTCAAAGTAATATGTAAAATCCACTTGCCATGGGTCGAATTCCTCTCCTCCTTTACCACCATCCCCTCTGTCACAATGCCAGTCTCATAAAAGTACAACTGTCTTTCATTTGTTACTAAGTTTTTTGTTGCTAAGGTATTCATTTAGGCTCAGTTCATATCTCTATACATCTGAAACCCATAACGATACTAAAATATAAACTAAACATTCAGTATGTGAATATAATAAGCAAATCGTATGAAAATGTAAACCTAAATTTACATCACTGACCTACAGCTTCATCGCAAATGCTTTTTCAGTTCGCCCAGTCCACCCCCACTTTAATCTCACAGCTTAACCTGTCTATGTCTAAATTTAAATCCCTATAAATCTCTTCCGAATATTATGCACTAATCAGATGCGTTGTAAAATCGAAGTACAATACTACCTTAGTACATCTACTACCTTTGGTAAATCTAAACCATTTTAATTATGTAAGAATGATGGGCCCCTTTACAAATTCTCCTTATATTTTATTATGTAACAATTATGGGCCCATAATTCCTCTCCCCTGCCCCACTGCTTTACCCCTACCCCTCCTTCCCCACAGAACGTGCTTACAGTTGTTTTGTTAAAAGATTTTGCTACTTAATTTTTTATCTTACATACCATTTCCAAGTATCAGCCCCCATAACTTAATTTTATTGCCCACCCGCTTCCTCCCACATTACTTACCTTTTCTTACATTAAGCGTACATTTAAATACACTTGAAAACACATTGTTCTTCCCAAACACTCCTTACCTTGCCAGCTAACTAACGTTAAGGCCTATGACTTGAACTCCATAAGGGAACTCTTTACAAAATCCTTCGTACTCACCGTTCTCACCTTCAGCCTTAACTTGAAAATACTTTTATATCGGGGCACTCCGCACCGAATTTATCTCGGTTTGATTATTTAATTCTTGACCCTTTTTAACAACCTCCTTTATCTTACTTAACTCACCTTCAATATTCTCATTATAATACGATTACCTACCTTTACTTACCTTGAAGTACATACTTACTTCTTACCTTACTGCGGGCCAGTCATTGAACCCCAAAAGGGACCTAAGGTGGACCTCTAGCTCTGGGGCACGAGCTCATGAGGGGGCACTTTGAGCTCCCGGACCAAAAAGTCCGTATTGTCATTTAATCCTGGACCCCCTGACAATAGGCGCCTCTGTACTCACTATAGAGTGTCATATACACACCCAGGCGAAAACAAAGAGGTGTCCTAGATTTTATGACAGAGTGATCTCTCTTTCTGGACCAGTCTTTGCCTTCTTGAGATGGGCCAAGTGGACAGTCAGGGATGACTGTGAGGTGTGAACAGTTTCAAAGAAGACCAGCAGAAGAAGCAAGATTCTCCGAAAAGTCTGCAGAGGCTGTAATACGGACAGTCGGTGAATAGAGTGACGTTTTCATGGAAGGGCAGCGAGTAGACATCAATTTGCAGGGTTAGTAAAATGTTCTCCTGACACACTCTGCAGTGCACACTGTAGCAGCCGGCTTCCCTTCAGTCACTGCACCCTACCGCTGTATACTCACAAGGATGATACTGTTGGTCTTGGCTGTATACATGGCGTCCGTTGAATTGCATAACGATAATCGATAACAAGGTTCCCCTCTGGTCGTTGGTGGTCGCTGATCCGATCAAAACAGCAATTAGCTTGGCTCTTCAAAGAATCCTGCAAATTTTTCAGTATCGATATCTTCGTCGCTTGGGCATTTAGAAATCTTGATTCCAACCTATTCGCTCGAGTTGTAGCAGTCTTCATTGTCATGACAACGCAAAAAGTTTGCTTTGTTATCTTCCACAACCCAAAAGTTCCTCGTCTGCTTCATTATCGTTTCAGTTCTTTTCACGTTTCCATGATTTCATTTCAAATTGTACCCCTATCAGCCCCAGAATTCCTGGGTGAATTGGGCCATGATTCCCAACAATAGGATACCCCCTTCCTTACTACCTACCCTGACCCCCAACCTCCCTCCATCGGTTATGTGTAACCCTAGAAAACTTCCCCCTTAACGTTATGAATAAAAATTACTCTCCTTGAAAATATTTCTCTGTAAAATTCTGCACCCAATTCCAACAAATTCTCCTACGGGCATATAGGCCATCCCTCCCCTACCACCACACCCTGTCACAATGCTAGCCTCACAACTTTTGTGTGTTCTTCCTTTGCTACATATGGCTAAACAGGATCATGATTCGAAACAATATGATGTCTCCCTCTCTTACCAGCGATAGCCTACTAATGCCCCAACCCCCTCCCTCTCTCCGTTAAGTTCTCGCCCCTTATCGTGAACAAAAATTTATCTTCTCCCGTAGTATATCCACCGCCCCCCATAATATGTAAATCCACTTGCCACGGGTCTAATCCTCCCCTACCACCATTCCCTCTGTCACAATGCCAGTCTCATAAAAGTACAACTGTCGACTGTATTGTATTGTATTGTTTTTTTTTTTTTTTTTTGCTGCTAAGGTGTTCATTTAGGCTAATACCATCTTTGACTTCGCTACGTGGAGGACGCGGTAGCCACCATAAATGTTCCTCGAGAGTATACTCATTTGATTCGGGCCTCAAGTCGCTTCTTAGCTGTGTTACTATAATGTGTAGATGTTCTTTCTTACGATTTTGTGGTGCTTTTCATTTTCTGGCCAGGCAAGCGGACTAGGCATAAAACGCATTAGTAGATGCGAATTTTCAGTGATGAATAAATTTTGTTTTTGACTAAAATTTGAAGATTTTTGCCATATTTTGAAAGTTCCGACCCAACTGGGCTTGCCAAGGTTCGACACAACTAAATTACTGGTATTCGTTAATGTAAACTCTAGTCAAATTAGATATCTCTATACATCTGAAACCCATAGCGATTCTAAACTATAGCGAAACTAAATACTCAGTATTTGAATATAAATAAATAAGCAAATCGTATGAAAATCTAAACATGCTATCATACCTAAATTTACATCACTGACCCACAGCTTCATCACAAATGCTTTCTCAGTCCCCCTCCCCCCCCCCACTGTTTATCCCCTCTTAAATCTCACAGCTTAACCTACAAATCTCTTCTGAACAGTATGCACGAATCATGTGCCGGTGTAAAATGGAAGTACATACTACCTCAGAACATCTACTACCTCTAAGCGACTTCAATTTACCTCAAATCACTAAATCTCTTTGTATTTTATTATGTAAGAATGTGCTCAATAACTCCCCTCCACTGCCAAACTACTTTACGCCTACCCCCTCCCTTTCCCACTAAACGTGCTTATTGTTGTTAAAAGGCTTTGCTTCTAAAATATTCAGCTTACCCACCGTTTCCAAGTATCAGCCCCCATAACTTTTATATTACCTATTACCAACCCCTCTGCTTTACTCCCATCCGCCTCCTCCCACTTCAAACAAAGTGCGTGCTTTTGTTAAACTAGGCCTTGATGTTGCTACGGTGTTTTATCTTACGTATAGTTTCCCAAATAGGCCCATTTGACCTCGACACAGACATGACCCTGATCATTTCCCACTGGGACTGCTGGTCGCTTCTTGGAGATTTGGCTAAATGAATGTGTAGTATCGCTTCTTTCTAACAGATTTTTTTCGGTGATATAATTCTTACTCTTGTTCAAACCAAATACCTCTATACGTCCTAATCCTGTATCCATATTTTTAATTCATTTTCAATCGATACTACAATAATCGATACTACGAAAATAAGCCAAATAAAGTTCCACAGTATTTGAATGTTAATTAGCAAAATTTTAAGTATCCATCTAACTTTTCATAGTTCTGAATCTAAATATATCATGACTAATTTTAAATCACCGAGCTAGCTCTAAGCCCATCGATTACCTTTTTAAATGTCTTCCAGTCTTTTCCCCCAGTCGATTCCCTTTCTTAAATCTCACAGTTTAGCCTATCTTATGTCTAAATTTAAATCTTTTTAAAATCTCCACCTTCTAAATACTATCTTTCTGCTAAAGTACAATACTTAACTACTTAAGTTGATCAATCGCGTGCACACAAACATTACTTCATCTCAACCAAACATTCAAATATTTTCAATAGTCTAGCTTTCAAAGCTTTTTACTCCCTTTTCTAAACACTTAATCTTTCGTATTCTAAATTTTATGTAAGAATATTGCGCGTTAATTAATCCAATACTTAAGATAAGTATTTGGCTTAACTACAAATAGCTGATAACCATTTCCTCATATCTTATCGTGTCCCCTACCAGAGGAAAAACTGAGTCCATTTTCAATTTAAATCTATTCACTTCAATCTACGCATTCCGTAAAGTTCCTAATCTCTGTCTTATTCTTAATGTCCTGAATATTACCCGGTAATGGTATATAAGCGAATTAAAATACTACAGCTAATAATGTTAGTCGATACGTTGTGTGCACATGCCTCTTCTGCGATCAACTAATATTAACTTAATTACACCCACAGCTTCATCTCTAACAAAAGCCACCTCTAAATAAGGTTTCACAAATTTAACCACCACAATGTTGAAAACGAGATCTAAATAAAATAATCTTAAACCTTCTTAAAATTTATTAATGTATAGAGTGTAGTTTAAACCCCCTTTACCCAGTCTTAATTGATTTTACTGTTACCCCGACCAGCTCCTACTTCACAGAAAGTGCTTGCTGTTGCTTTTGCTAAGGTGTTCAATTTTCCCTCTCCTCACCCACTGGTTTACCCCACCCGCCTCCTATTACCACACAGAACTTCCTTGCTGTTGTTTAAGTAGGATTTGCTGCTAAGGTGTTCATCGTAGGTACCAATGATTCCTCCCCCCCGCCTCCTCCTAACTCACAAAACGTGCTTGCTGTTGTTAATCTAGGCTTTACTGCAAAGGTTTTTCCCAATATCAATACAGTAACTCCTGCCCATCCCTTGTTCCATTGTTTAACCCCAACCCACCTCCTCTTGCCCACATAAATGATTGTTGTTAAAATATGCTTTGCTGCCAAAATGTTCATCTTACGTACCGTTTCCAAATACCAGTCCCTTAACTCCTTACTTAGTTTCCTTCCCCTCCCCCACTGTTTTACCCCCACCCGCCTCTTTCCCCACAGAACATGGTTGTTTCTTGGTCGTTTCTAAATATCATCCTCCTTATTTTCCATTCCTCAACCTCCTGCTTTACCCCCATCCTCCTGTTACCCCACAGAACGTGCCTGCTGCTAAGGTGGTCATCTTACGTATCATTTCCCGATATCAGCCCTTTTTCCACTGCTTCAACCCCACCTGCCTCCTCACTGTTGCTGCCAAGGTGTTCATCTTATTCACCATTGCCCAGTATCAGTACCACATTTATCCCCCCATTGCTTAACCCCCACCTGCCTCCTACCCACAGAGCGTGATTGCTATAGTTAAACTAGGCACCATAAATATCACTTGATAAATCAATCCTCCCTAGGAACTAAAAATCTGTATCTGCATCGATATGCATCTTTCTCTTAATTTTTGTTCCACTCATAGTAAAATTTTTGGTCTAATATACATCTCAAATAAATATCCAAATCGACATTAAAATCTCTATATCGTGGTATCCAAAATAAGAATCCGACATCTGATTTAATCAAAGCATCTTGACCAATATAAGCTTCCCCACCTAAGTATCTCATTGTGCCTACATTTTACAACTACTTTCCCAGTAGGCCTAGGCTACGGCTTCACCTTAAATCAATGTAGGTATTCCGAAATCGAGATCCCTAGCTATCTAACACGCTAAGTACAACTTATCCCTAAAAACATTTTAACTTATTCTAAATATTGGATAGGACCTAGAAAAGTACATTCCAAGCTAAGTCTATTCTCCTAATCTATTTATAGAGAGCAATTGAAAGTCCAAATCTTAATATTAAAATGTGTAAAAGTGCAAACCTACCCTAAGTAGGTCAGCTCTTTCCTAAATCTAAAACATTTATCTGTCTCAAACATGTTATGACTGATTTCTGTATCTACATTACTAACACTAATTATAACTAAAATGATTGGAACCTGAACAACTTCAGCAATCTAACCCTACATCTAACTCTGCACACACCCTTACACCTCCTCTTAGCCTTCGAAACATCAAAAATTATTTAAATCTCGTAATCTTCTCTCTCATCATAAATCTACTTCCTTCTACGTTTATCACTGCATTTAGATGTATAAGCCACAATATTACCAGCACCTGCCAAGTTCAAAATCAATATCGCTGTTCATATATATATCTCTAATAATTGTAAGCGGTTTTTAATCAAGTAATTATATTGTCTTCTTCTAAATGCAAAACATAGTATCTAACAAGTGGCTTGCATTTGCTCAATATCCTAAACTTATGTAAACCCCTTATCTAATCCCTCAATAAAACTCCCTTTCCACTTACGTCTAAAATTATATAGGCTAACTATACATCAACATCTAGCTAGTCCCAACATCAGAGTCGCTGTATGTACTTCTTAAGCTATATCTCTAGATATCTAACAAGCTAAGTTTTACTTTCACCGAGTCAAATATGTAATCATATATAGTCTACCCTTCATCTATTTTCTTTCCTGAATGTAAGCCTGAATGTAAAATTATGTAGGTTTGGGACTTGTATTGGGACCTAACCATCTAAACTCATCTCTCTGGTCTAAGAAGAGAAGCTAAATCCCTAATGGTTCTTAAAACTTCTAAATACAAGCATTTTACAATCGAATTGCAATGCTTCAATATTAAGATGTAGATCTAACCAACCGCCTAAGTCTTCTCCTTCATCTAGTTAAAGCTACATGTTGGTTTGCTCCTAAATATAAAGCATTATTAAAACAATAAACTTCAGCCTGAAAAAATGTCTAAATTTCAATAAAAGCTTAATGCTGAATTACTACCTCTATAGAAATTCATGTCTAGAGCTAAATATTTTATCTAACCTTCTAATCTATATGTACCTAGTTTATTTTGTCTACGGCTATAAATACCATCTCAAACTGTATAAGCTACGCTAGCCTCCTTGTTCTAATTTTGAGAGAAGCTCTACATCTTATTCTAAATATTAAGATTTTTTACCAGAGTCTTATTCTAATCTCTGTATGTTTCAAGAATCTCTGCATCTTGTTCTAAATATTGTTGAACATCTTTGTACCTAAATCTAAAATATTATGAAAATCTATATATCTTATACTAAATGTTGCATAAGAACCTTTGTATCTCATTAAATTTTAATGAAGGCTTCATTCTGAATTGAAATCTCTTAAGTATACATTTTTAAAATAAAATTTATAAATACCTCTATAGAAATTGAAATCTCTATAGAGCTAAATATTACTTTATCGAAGTCTTTAAACCTTATTTCTAGTATACTTGTTTTTCCTATGCCTACAAATGCCATCTCAAACTGCATAAGCTACACTAGCTTCTATAAATTCTAAATATTTTGAAAGAATCTCTACATCTTATTCTGAATATTATTAAGGATTTTACCAATCTTATTCTAATCTCTGTATCTTATACTCAGTATTACAAATGAATATCTGCATCTTACTCTCTATGTTTGAAGAAACTGTGCATCTTAATCTCAATATTATTAAAAAGTCTTTGTACTTAATCTAAATATTATCTCATTAAAACTATGGAATTATTTTATCTCCATCTGTGCCTTAATATCATAAATCTTTGAACCTTATTCTGAGTGTTATGAAGGAATATTTGTATCGTATGAAAATTTCAAATAAATCTACCTCACTCGAAATGTTTCAGCAATGTCTGCTGCATCTTATTCTAAATATTAAAGAAGCGTTACTCATTAATCTCAATATTATGAAGAATCTTTTACCAAATATAGTTTCTTACTATACTATCCTCACAAAATCTTTGTATCTTATACTAAATATAGTGAAAGAATCTTATTCTTTGCAAAAGAACCTCTGTTCTTATACTTTTCTATAACACCATCATAAACAGCATGTAAGAATCGTTGTGCCTTATGCTAAATATTATACAACAAATTATCTTGTTCTAAAATACTATGAGAATAATAAGCTGTACAAAATTGTCTTTTAAACTTAAAGAGATGGATACAAAGTAAAAATCCACCGTTGGTAGCACTCTTGTCCTTAGTTTTTAGGCCGTACTATACAGCCTAGAGTATCTATGAGAAAATGATTAATAAAAATAAGAACTACATCTCACCTTAATAGCTTAATGTGACGGATCACCCTGACTGAGGTGATCCTTCGGATCACTGATGTGTGATCCTAGAAAAAAATCTTTGGAAAGAGAGAGCTGGGCTAGGTGTTTTTAGCTCGCGGCAACTTCGTGGAAACGTCATTCTTCCTCCTCCATGCGCCCGGTTACTAGAGATCGAAACAGTAATTGCTGAATTGCGCCCGCCGTCGGATATACACCTGAACATTCCAATCCCAATGTCTCAATGTATACCCGTCAAGACGAGTAATTTTAGTACGAGGAAGGGGATTGTTTAGAGTTTTGCAAGTTTAGTGTCTTGTCTCAAGGTTCATAACGATTAAATGTGCTACAGTGAGGATGAGGTATTCATGTGTCATTTTTATAACGTTGTATTTTAGTGGTTTAATTTTGATGAATTTAGCAGGTCTAATCTGACCTGACCTTTTTAACATTCCTATTTTTGACCCTACACAAGACAAGGTGCGTTTAGGATTTATCTCCGATGAGTTTTTTCTTCTTTTTTTTCGTTTGAACCAGCCACTTTGAGGTTTTACAATCTTCAGTTAGCTCAGGATAACATTGAAAAGGCCACCAAATGCTAACTCAGATGGGAACAGGCAATAAATATAGATCTGTGGATAAAGAGGGGTCATGAGCCATGGGCTGCATCCCCTGGGGCAAGGGACCCGGAGAGACTTGGAACAAGAAATGGCTTGAGGCTGTAGGGGCTAGGAATCAGGGGCTTCGGGTATACACCCCCTGGGAAAAGAGGGACCTGGGGAGGTTAGGAGCCAGGGGATAGGAACCGAAGCCTCTGGGGGCAAGGGACTTACAGAGGCTTGGAACAAGGAAGGGCTTGGAGCTGTAGGGGCTCGGAACCAGGGACTAATGGGATACAACGCCCTGGAAAAGGAGGGGCCTGGAGAGGATAGGAACCAGGGGATACGAACCGAAGCCTCTGGGGGCAAGGGACTTACAGAGGCTTGGAACAAGGAAGGGCTTGGAGCTGTAGGGGCTCGGAACCAGGGACTAATGGGATACAACGCCCTGGAAAAGGAGGGGCCTGGAGAGGTTAGGAACCAGGGGATAGAAACCGAAGCCTCTGGGGGCAAGGGACTTACAGAGGCTTGGAACAAGGAAGGGCTTGGAACTGTAGGGGCTAATGCCTTGGGATACAACTCCCTGGGAAAGGAGGGTCATGAAGGGGTTAGGAGCTAGGGGCTGTAGCTCCTGGGGACAGGGTTGAATCACAGATGGTCGCTTTCCTCGTGGGCATAGGGGTCAGGAGACAGGAGGGCTTTGAAACCTGTGGGGTAACAAGTGGGGGCTGAGGTTGTGGCAAAATCACCAGAGGTGGAAAGAAGAGTGCCCACCCCAACAGGATGATTTGGTTACGTCACAGACTGACTTCCCTAGACAAGAGGTTTGGTTACGTCACTGACTTTTTCTTTACTGTAGACATGGTCACAACAGGAATTGAAAACTGACGTTACTGACTTATGATTACATATTACAGTGCGGAAGAAGTTTTTACCACAAGTTACAAAGCACCCTCTCTGGAAAAGAGGGTTTGGCTACGTCACTGTGAAGTGGTCGAACTTTACTGTAGACAACAGACTTAAAGGTTACAACGGAAACGAAAACTGACAGTACTGACTTAACTACTACATTACAGCGAGGTCTCATCAGAAGTTACAAGGACGCCCTCCCCACAAAGGGTTTCGTTACGTCACTGAAATTACCTTACTTTACTGAAGAGTGTCATCTTTTGCTTTACTGAAAAAGGCCTATACTACTGTACTGTGCAATGCACGCCTTGGCCGGGACCGTAGCTGTGGGGGATTCTGGGGCAAATCCCCCAACAAACTTGCATCTGTCCATACGAACAGTTTACAAGCAGGCTAAGGGCCCGGCTAAGGTGTAACATTAGGTAGATCTAGGCATGATGTAAACAGTCATGCCTAGAATGCAAAATATGAATAATACACAAATTAGTGCATACACAATTCAGTGCACAGAAATAAAAGTGAGCCGTTCGACAGTAACGAATCCATGATTCTCATAGCTTATTGGGAGCAGGACGCTAATTTCTTTTGCTGTGAAAATGCTTATTCGTGACTTCATTTGAATAATAAGAAAGAATACAGAGAAGGCGATGGCGCATGAGTTTGCTGGCCGCATGGATTCGCTACTGGCGGACTTGTGCAAGACGGTAAGGGTGGGCCAACATTAGGGGACAGGATCCGATCTTGGACAAGGGAAAATGTAAGTGCAAGTGCATTGCATTAAATATTGAAAACGTACAACCATCTTTCCCTTTCTCCAGGCAGAGTCTCTGGAGTACTTACCCCATCCTTCTGCATTGCATTAAATATTAAAAATGTACAACCATCTTTTCCTTTCTCCAGGTAGAGTCCCTGGAGTACTTACCCCATCTTTCTGCACACTTCACCAGCCTCATTGCTGTGGTAATAGCATATAAATTTGGCTCTAACTTAGAATCAGTGCCCACAAGTCAAGGTTAGTGATGATGGTTCGGGATAAGTTTTTGATGAGAATTTGCCAAATTTGGGTTTTGAAATGCCATGTAGGCCTAGTCTAGGCTTAAACTTAGAATAATTGACCCCCCGAAATAATTAAAATTGAGAGTCAGGGTTAACTTTAGGGTAAGATTAGGCCAAAATTACAATTTTATGATAACTTACGTCACTACCGGGCACTGAATCTAAATTAGCACCAAATTTTTTTACTTATAATTATATTTGTAGAAAATAGGACAAATCAACATTAGGGGGCAGGACCCGATCTTGGGCAACGGGGCATGTGTGAAGTGCATTAAATACAAAGGTCGTGCATCCTCCCCTCCCCTCTCCCAACCGGACAGGGGCCCTGACGTACTTACCCCCGCCTTCTATCACATGTCGTCTCTTTGCTTTAGTAATGATAGCAAAAGTTTCTACTTACATATATACTTGTGTGAAAGGTCGGGAATAGACACAGTTCCGAAATGTTTCAGTATAAACAATTATTTGCTTCTCCTTTATATATGTGATTCCAATTTTAAAAACAACACAAAAGAGTAGGCGAACGTCATTTTTTCAGTTTCTTTCCATGACCGGGTAAAAGTGTAAGGCAGCCCCTAGCCCCTAGCAAATGTTTTCTCACGAATGGCAGACGATTGTCATCCACGGGGAGTCTAAAAGCGACAGAGTTTAGTCATACAGGGCAACAAATAAAATTCTGTGAAGACCACACGTAGATTTGGCAGAAAATGTTCCTTGTTTGACTTTGCAGCTACCAGACGATATTTAAAGACATTACAAAGTCATGATTGCTAAACTGAGTTCCAAAAATGTGCTCCATAAATGCAAGTTCCTCCAAAGGAAAAAACTTCTTGAAGTAGTCAGAAATGACCACAAGTTAAGTCCACATTGGTGTCCTTATCCACAGAATATTTTGAAAGCTTGAAAAGTGCAACCCTTTTCCAAAGTTTTTACGTCTTTTCAATTACCAGTGCAGAAAGTTTAGGTAACATTATCAAAAAATTCTCAAATTTAACGACAATTTGTACAGTATGCTTCATTTATTAAACGCCATGATGACATCTGCATATCCTCGTAGCAGCGGTGCATGGATAGCTCTTTGGGTGTGGTGTTAATATAAAAGAAGACAGCTTTCCCGACTAATCCTAACTACTAACGCCATACATTGGCTTTGGCCAGAGTCTCAGTTACCAGTGCAAAACATGTCACTTCGCATTACAATACACGGATTGCCAAGCAGCTGCATTTTTATCAGGATTAACGTGCATGCTCTGGTTAATCCGTTTTGTGATGCTAAGTATACAACATAGGAATGCTGTCGCACTAGAAGCCTAATTTACATTTCAATAATAGTACGTGCTGCAAGATTCAGAGATCTGTAAGAACCAGTATGAAGATATGATCAGTGTACCATGGGGGCGGGGGAGGGGCTGGGTTAAGGGGATTCGAAATTTATGTATGTGTATTGAAGGATTCTTAGATGCAAACTGGCGCTACATTTAGTCGACACATCTTCCACTTGTCAACTTTCTTGTAAAAAATTGTAAATAGACAGTTGTCTATACACAACGGGGTGCCATGTTTAAAAGGAAATTCGACATTTCTTCGAGGACTGCCAGCGATGTTTGTAACTGTTCAGGGGAAGTGTTTTATGTCTGAAGGTGGGGTAAAACCCAGTGGACTAGCGAGGGGCGTTCTTTAAAAATATGCCGTTCATGGGCTCACTGTAGGGCACCTGGTGGCTTTCAGGGACAACATTCTGGTGGGGAACCATGGGCTGAAGATCTGAGGTATTAATGGCGACAATAATCAAGCATAGCTTCAAATTGCATTGTTTACTGACTAAATAGACGACAAGAATCACATTTTAACTATTTTTGTAACAGCCTTTAACTCGCACTAACGTCAGATATATTTTATGATGGTAGCGTGCTGACGGGAACAGGGATAATAGTAGGGGTTGCACTGGGATACGGAACCACACCTGCACTCAAGATATCCTACAGTTCTACAGAAAGCATGGACGGCGATCCCGGGGCAGGGAGACATGTACCCCAATTTTTTGAGAAATTCCCATTGAATTTAAGTTGATTTTCGAAACAATAAATTATTTGAAAATGGAGTCATGCCCCCCCCCCCCAATGAGAGAAAGTAATCAGGAGTTGTATCTTTACAACGGGTATGGGCTAAAACCGCTACAAAAAAAAACTAATAAAATCTAATTTTATTTAGTTACTGCAATTTTGGTGGCAAAAGTTATTCAAAACATGTGAACTGCCTTCCAATTTCTCCAACCACCTATGGGATTTTTCGTTTCTGATTATTTTTCCAACGGGGTGAGAAAAAGTGACCAGCATTTGTTTATCACTGTGAGAAAAACTAATGTATTTTCGAAAGGAGTTACAGTATAATTTTCTAAAGACGACCAAGGTTTTATAGTTATGCATACTTTCCAAAATCTACGAAATGTAACCAGGGGCGTATATACATTAATTCGCAGGGGGTGGGATCAATTACAACTTTCCCTATTTTCCACGGGAACAGACGAAAATCAGAGCAGGTAAAAGATCAATTAACTTTTTAACTAACTGGATTTGAGACCGACTTTTTGGCGCTCAGAGTCCGACTTTTGATTTTCACCGGGGGTGTCACACCCCCACACCCCCGTATTTACGCCCCTGAATGTTACAAGTAGTTCATACGCATACATCACCAGACAGGTAGTCAATGGAGGCTGCATCCTAATAAGGCGTAGCCGGGGAAACTATAGCCACGGCGAACGTTAAAGACGATTAGCTACAGGCTGGGATAGGCCTGTAAGGGACTTTCCCCGACAGTTTGTCATTAAAATGTGTTAGGTTTGGGGCTTTCTGGACCATTTCTAGGTAAAATCCCTCGTCCTCAAAGTGAAAAGAGTAATAAAGAGTGACATGCTTAATATGACGATGGTTGTAAATTTAAAATATATCCGTACAGCTAGTATTGTTAGTAACCCTAAATTTAAGCCTTTACAAAAGTGGGTGATGGGCGACACTCAAGTACTGAAAGAAGTATAAAGTGAGGTAGCAAAACGTTTCGACAGCAATCTCCTCTTCCTTGCCCCATTAACTGAATTCTTTCCTAATTACAGTTAAATCGTGTCAAATGTCATTTTCTATGGTCATCATGTTCCCCTCTCCTTATGAAAGTGAGAGGGCACGTACTCTAACAAAGTGAGTTATTCTGTAAAGGTAAACATTTAAAACAACCTCTGAAATTGCATTTACCGTAAACGGAACAGACAGTACGTCACAAGAGCACAATAGAAACTTGATTAAAGTAATTGATTGCTGATTAACATATTACGGATGATAGGGCCTCTCTATTTATTAAACTGCAAAGTAGTAAACTCCTTAACAAAAGATGTTTTCTACCTAAAAATAGCACGTTTGGAAACAAGGAATTATTTTACATCGAAATGGTTTTACTAATGTTAATAATAATTTGTATGTGGTCCATAAAAGGCTGTCCTTATTTAATTTAGCAGTTCTGGCAATAATACAAAAATTTATCTTCTCTTGGTTTATTTTAGGTTAAAGGTATTTCAGGTTTATTATTCATGTTTGTTTGTTTTGTTTTCGTTGTTTTGTTGTTTCATCTGTATGCTGTCTTTACAATAAATGCTACGAAATTTCCCAACACACCGTTTTAAGTTGTAATTTCCCCAGTGTCTTTCTATTATTGTATTGTGGGCATTCTATTAAAGGTGAAAGAATCTGAAATAAAGTTTCAAGAAACCGAAACTGATTTATTGACTGAATGATAGGTGCTGTCAGCTTTCAATATTCAATTTGAAAATCAGCGATCACTTTACATCGGAACCATTACTTTTAGTATAGGCCTACAACCGTGATGATAACAACAAGAGGTCAGTCGCACGGGGTCTAGAATTTTTTTGTTTTGTGGAATAAAACGGCGTGGATATAAATGTAGGCCTTAATATATAATACTATATATATATATATATATATATATATATATATATATATAATATTTATAATATGATAATATATATATATATATATATATATATATATATATATATATATATATATATATATATATATATATATATAATATTTATAATATGACCCAGGGAATTTGATTTAGAGCTTCCTGCACACGGTAGCCCAAGCATACTACGTCATAAGCGTAGGAAGCTGTTCGAGAATGGAGGGGGCTGAACGTTGTTTCGAATCACCGTCCTGAGGAGGGGTTTAAGAGGAGAGGGTGCCCCTCACCTTTGGGAAATTTGGAATGTTTGAGGGTCCTTAGATGCAATTTGGTGCAACATATTAGACAAATTTTAAGGTAAATTACTGCAAATTTTTGACATTTTTTACAAAGGAAACAAGTAAGGGGTTTCGTCCTTGGATTGAGGGGGCTGAAGGATAGTTCTGCCCACCACATTTTCAACTGAGGGGCTTTGGCCCCAGCCCCCTCCCGGTTCCCACGCCTATGCTACGCACATGGGTGTACACGGCAGATGGTTCGATCAGATTACAGCGAAGTTGAAGTGAAGGTAACAATTAGTCTTAATTTTGGAAACAATACTCCAGAAGTAAGACCTGATGCATAGACCTTTCTTGGAGAAGTTCCGTTTCGTTTCTGCCTTTTGACAAAAAAATCTCACATCTACCATTTAACTTCGAATCGTGCTCGTGTTGCCTACGTAGCAGGCTGTGTGACACATTCCTTGTTCAATCATCTCTGTTTCGGACGCCTTAAAGAGGGCCAACAATAAAGGGGGGGGGGGGTTGAGAACATGATCTGTTTCACTTACTTTTGTCGGAGAGTGCGGGTAAATTCATTATTTCGAGATCTTCAAAATAAACATTGGCGCCGCCAGTATGCAATAAGTTTGTAATAACTTAACAACATCAGTCTGTCAGTATGTATTAACTAAAGAACTTACAATGTGTGGGTTCCACTTTTTAAGTATACAACCAATATTTGCTAATCAAAACCTTTTCTCTGTACTACGTACAAAGGCACTCCACTACCCACTCCATGTAGATGATAATGTGTCGTATGGTATTTATAGAAATATCACTGGTCAAAAACTGTGAATGCCCCACCTGAATTTGTGGATGAAATACTTGTAATTTGCATTATTTGAGTGAGTTGCCCGTATTTCATATACCCGTTCCCATTTGCGAGCCAAATGTTTTTGTGTATACTACTGAGACGTTAGGCGACCTATTCCATGAAACTGATAGCATCTTGTATGGTTCTGAAAGAGATATCGCTTCTCAAAAGTTCCCCTAAAACCAATAATTTGCAAGAAAAATGAAGAAATAACATTATTTAGGTTGCCTTTATGTTCATGTTCGCTCTCATTTGCGGGTTGAAAATCGTTCTGTGTACACTTAAGGCACTAGGCTACAGGTTTCATGAACCTGAGGACATCTTGTGTGGTACCTACAGAAATGTGAGTGCTCTAAACTGCCCCTAAACTCTTTTTTTTTGGTATGAAAAATGAAGAAACAACATTATTTGGATTTCCTTAATTTCATGCCTGTTCTGACTGGCGAGTCGAGATTCTTTCTGTGTACTACTGAGGCACTAGAATACAGATTTCATGAAGATGGTAGCATCTTGTGTGGTACTCAAAATTTGCCACTAAATACACACTTTTCAAGAAAAGTGAAGAAATTGCAATATTTGGGTTTCCTTATTTTGATACCTGTTCTCAGTTGCGAATCAATATTCTTTCTGTGTACTCAGGCACTACCCAATCCATAAAAATGAAAGTGTCTTTTACGATACTTGTAGAGATATTTTTGCTCAAAAGTGCCCCTAAACCGGCATATTTTTCAAGGAAAAACGAAGAAATAGCAATATTTGGGTTTCCTTAATTTCATGCTCGTTTTCATTTGCGAGTCCAAATTCTTTCTTTGTTCTTTGTACTAAGACACACGGTTTCCCATTCCATGAAGAGTAGGGCATCTTGCTTTGCACCGTCAAAGATATTACAGCTCCAAAATGCCCCTAAACTAGGTTTAAACCCAAATTTTTTCAATAAGAAAATGAAGAAATTGCGATATTTGGGTTTCAATTACTCAATGTCCGTTGTATTTGCGATTTTAAGGTTTTTCTGTGTACTACCAAAATCCCTGACTGCCAATTTCATGAAGACGGAACATCTCGCATGACCAAGCCATGTTCAACAAATTTGAAGATGTACTGAACCCTGTCAAAACTGAGGATTGACGTACAAAAGTAACCTATTTTTAATAGCGAGAACACTTGACATCTAGTATTGTCACTAGTTCCAAATCTCTTGTACTTGTTTAGAATTTTCAAAAGTATGACGATCAGGAACGTAGACACAGCAATACTCATGGTACATACTTGATGACGTATATGCTACCATTGATAGATAAAATGTTGTTCAATTATAATAGACCCATTCCCCGACATCACACTTCTACTGGCGACACAAAAAACTGATGTTGGGGACAAGGAGCGAGGCGCACATGTGCACGCATCCCGCTACATGTGCACCAGGAGCGTAACGAACATGTGCACCAGGGAGCGACTCCTCCCCCGGCAAATTTTTATTTTTTTTTACTGTTACTCATATCACTACTTCGGTGTGTAGATGTAGAACTTGTGTATGTAGGTGAAACATTACAAGAATGTCTTTAAAATGCGTTTTTTTCGGTGCGCTTTGTCGTTTTTCCATTTATTACTTCGTCTACTTGGCTGAAATTACTGTTCCCGTGAAAGCCCTTACCATCACTAATACATCAGTCAACCCCACTGCATTATCAATCCCGGCCGGCAGTTAGTCGGAGTATTAAGCTATAATTAAAAATTGTAAGGGTTTAACTGTAAACAGTATCAAATTGTGATTTTTTGATGTTTACCAGCGGAGTAGCTGGGATTTTTTAGTTTTTTGTTGGGGGGGGGGGGTGAGGGTTGGAGATTTTTGTGGGTGCTCCCGTTTACTATCTTAGCGGAGCATGACAATAGGCTGACGCGGAGAGTACCAAGAAAATTTGAGATTTTAATGTATCCCAGATGCCGGAAATGGCACTTGCCAGATTTGAGAGCAGCCACCAAGAAGTGCAATTTTGGTGAAAAATTTTATTTATTTTATTTTACTTTATTCTATTCTCAAACACATTAACTTTGTCACAATCTATCCGAATTTATTTGAAATTATTTAGAGTGAAGTTATCCCCATGGATTTCAGTGGATTGATTGGAATGAGATTTTCCACAGCCAGAGTCTACCATTATCAAGTCGAGTAGCCCACTTGAGTGAATTTTTTTGGCCCAGATGGCCAGTTGGCGGGGCACTTGGGACGATGATGGGGGGGGGGGATGGCGCCCCAAGCCCCCGTAGCTACGCCACTGCTGTTTAGTACACACCTTATGTCACTTTGAAGGTTAAATGCATCATTCTAATGCCCACAATTTTGCGAATACCCTAGACTTTCCGTAGCCAGACTAGGTACTGAAAGGGGTAAGAATAGCTTCAAGGGAGGAAAACATTTGGTGGAGGGTGGAATACTAAAATGCATTAAAGCAATGGTAAGTTTGAATTTTCTATGGGCGAAAAAAATTCCTAGGGGACTATGGCCCCTGCTGCCTGGGCTTGCTTCTCCCCTGGACTTCCACCGGGGTATTTCCCCTGCACCCCACCACGGGCCTGAAGGCATTGGAGAGCATTCAGCTCAAGTTTGCCCCACCCACATGACAACATGTGAAATGGGTCTGTACATCTGAAAACAAGGAATGGGGTGTGGTTAACCCCCCCCCCCTCCTCCCATATGACGCTGTACCTGATTTCGACATGAAAAAACTTAACCCTTCAGTTTTGCCCTGTATCTCTGTTTCCTATGGCATCTCTTCAATAACCCCCAATTCGTTGATAGTCATCTAGAATATACATCTCTTAATTTGAGCCGACAACTGCGATCTGAATTAATGAAAAATAAAAGACCAAGCAAACCCCTTTTTGGCCGTATCTATTTGCTTCGCATGCTTTCTCACGGCCTTCTCATCATCTAGATTCTTGGCGTTTTGTGGCCCAAAAAAGAATCGAAGGGATTTGAAAACATAACACTTAATACATTTCTGGCTTAACAGTATAAGTGTCTCTCCCCTGTATTACCCTGATCCATTATAAACCTTAATTTGACCCCACAATTGCCCTCTGAACGGTGTAATGAACCCTGCACTGGTGATGCAATCAAAGAGTCACTTGTTGGTATGAACCTGACCTTAAACTTAGTGCAATACAATGAACTTCGAGTTGACCACGAACTTTACCATGTACCAAATAACACAGGGACATGGTGAATTTCACCAGTGAATGACCTTGACCATCAACTTTGACCTTGACCATGAACTTGACCTTGCAAGCCTATGAAGTGAACACTAGCGCAGCAATGCTGCAGTCGCTCAACCACAGGGTTAGGGAATATACCGGTTTTCACATAAATACCAGTACCAGCAGTACCGGTAGTAAAAGTACCGAAGATATTTGTGTGGTTATTATTACAGGTTCCTGATAAAACTACCAGTACTTTTCTTTTGTTCCAAACAAAAAGAACTGTACTTCTTTTAATTAGGTCACGATATGCGGCACTGTCACGATTCAAACATTTCACACAAATATCTCTCCCCCAAAATGTCATCAACTTTCCATCTTCGGTATCAACTACCATGGTATACACTGTTCACCTAGCACTTGGAACGTGTCAGGGATAAATCTTTATAGTTTCATGTAGTTCACATGCAACCAGTTTGTGTAGGGCAGTTGCATAACCAGTGGAAAGGAAGTTATCAAATGTCTTCCCTCCCCTTCCCCTCCACTCTTCCCCCCTCCCCCCCAAAAAACGAAGTATTGGATAAAAACTGCACCATCCATTTGAAGTTTAAATGTTGCTTTGTAGTGCTGATTTGTGTACCGTACTTTAAAAATTGAAATTATTCCAAATTCTACATTCTAACATTGATTCCCTCATCACTATGACAGGCTGTCAACTCTGTTTTACATTAATTGGAATAAAGAGCTAAGCATTCTGCCATATTCCGTAAGTTGGACCCTTGGGTCCATATCTGGCCATGGACCCAAAATTTATGAAGTCCCTGAAGGTACCACTAATGGAGTAGGGCCCACAGGTAGGAACCTTGGACGAAAACTTCCAGAATACCATAAACAGATCACTAACCAAACATCATTATAACAGACCGTCAACTCTATTTAACGAATAACTGGAGGAAAAGTTAATCACTTTGCAATATTACACAAAATAGACCTCTTGGGCCTTGGACCCCAAATTCCTGAACCCTTGAAGGTACCACTAACAAAGTATCATTACGACAAACTATTAAAATTGTTCAAGAGAATCTGTAGGAGTATGCAATTTGAAGAATTTCATATGAATGCGACATAGCGCCCACACAGGACCTTGGACCAAAACTTTCAGAAAACCATACATAGATCACTAACCAAGTATCATTATGACAGGCCATCAACTCTGTTTAACATTAACTGGAGGAGGGTTAAACATTTTAGCAAATTTCACAAAATGAACCCTATGGCACATCTTGGGTCATGGACCCAAAATTCCTGAACACCCTGAAGGCATCACTAACAGAGTATCATTATGAAAAACCATCATCACTGTACAAGAGAATCTGTAGGACAAGAAACATTTTGAAGAATTTCATAAAATGGGCCATAGGGCCCACACGGGACCTTGGACCAACATTCCTGCACACCTCAGATTGCCCACCACCCAGTGAACATTGTGTTCAAGTTTCAAGCAAATCCATGAAAGCATGCGGGAGTAGAAGCCTTTTGAAAAGTGAGACAGACATCTGTAAAATCTTTTTTCTTCAGGGGGGAGGGGGGGGGGGATCAGGGTAGAAAGCCATGTTACATACAGGAAGGCTTGAAGGGTTGGAAGAAGACCATGAGCCTTATCAGTGTATGTGCAGGTTTATTTCATCAAAATCTAGCATTTTAATACATTAACTGTGAAATAATACATTGGAGTTTTGGATGCTGATATATGTGAACAGGAGCACAAAAAGAGGTTTTGGACAAGGGGAGAGGGGGGCAGGTCCAATACAACTGTCATGAGTTGGGCATAGGGACAGAAATTTAAAACCTGCCCCACTTACTTTGAAAGAAGGGAAGAAAAAAACAAAATTTGTGTATGTAAAGGATGTAATTGACATCTCTGGTAAAGGTTCAATATGCATGTGACGTAAGCAAATTAAAGAGGCAACAACCTTGTAATTACCAGTTAATTCACTGCATTAGATCAGACTACCTGTTTTCTTTTGTGAAAAGATTGTCTGGTGGACAATGAATTCAGTTACCTCTGGTTATCTGTCACAAACTTTGGTCGTCACAGACAACTTTACTACTGTTAAAATCGAGCCCTGCTACAACGATCCACTATTAAGTTATGTTATACTGAGGAGTACCTCAGAGAAAGGGAGCTTTCTATGCAGGTGCCATGTCGTGATCATGGAAATGTGAGTAATACAGAATTGTGATAATCACAGGAAAAATTCACATTTAAAAAAAAAGAAAATTTTCCAATCACAAAGCTGAATCTGTAGTTATTTTCTTCTTTATTATACTGTTTTTAACAGTAAACTGAATTTATTTCATTGCAATCCAAGTGGTATTTCCAGATAAAGACCATCAAAGATAAAGACCATCAAAGCTAAATTTAGCTGATGTAAGGAACAGAAAATTTTGTCTTGATAAAATTAACTTAGCCATGTTGCTAGATTGTCCAATTAGTTAAAAGTTGCTGATCTGCAGTTCTATCATGCTGCCCTCACATTCCCTTCATCTCCATCAATGATCTCTAAACAATCACAAAGCAAAGGCATGGTAACTTCAAATGCTAAAAGACTATCTTATCTGTACGACCTCTGGGGGAAGCAGGTATTCTCCCACTTTATGATTCATCCTATGAGTAAACATGTTCAGACACACTCCGTGTTAAAACCCTTCATACCTTACAGCTTTGCAAAATTGGACAAATTTAAGCTGTGCCATATGTACTTGGACAATACCATCAGAATTATATAAAAAAAAATCATTCTCATCAGACTGGAGGCTACTGAATGGTTCAACATATTCTGCACTCATTACACAGTAACACCTGGGAATAGGACAGGATAAGGCTTACAGGAACAGTTTAAGCAAAAAAAGGAGTTTTGGTAAGTGAAAGAGGAAATAAGCATTCTGTTGAAATTTTCATTCAGTTCCAATGTGTAGTTCTTAACCCTTTTGCTACATATGGTTTCGCTGTGAAACCCTAATTTACCATTGTTATGTACGTAGGGTTTCGCTGCAAAACCATACCACTCATTGCGTTCTGGAATAGCTCTGTATAAACCTACAGAGTTTGATAGTGTTTTGGGGATGGAATAGGCCTGTAAAGGAGTCTTTAACTACCATTGTCATACCTAAATCAGAAGAAAAATAGAAATTTAGAACATGTCTAAATACTGATTTTCTTTAATGTATGGCTCAGTATGGAGGGATGCGAAAGGGTTAAGATATCAGCAAATAAAGTTACTAGATTTGTGACCTGCAATGGGCTTGAAGCAAGCAGGGGTTTTATCATACCCTCACATTGATCAGGATTACTTTGCTTTCTTTGTTTTTCAATTTATTGTTCTGACCTTGAGGTTAATAGGGGTAAGAGCTTCCCATGTGGAATTTGATGTGTGTACAATTCCCATGCCCCTCATGTATTCACATTATGATAACATGAGATTATGGTTGCAAGTTTAAAACAAAAGAGACCTCATAAAAGTGAGGTTACGATGTCATACTGTATGCGCTTGCTTAAAGCTCCCTTGGGGTTGAAAATGTGACAACTTCATTTGCTAATATTTTAAGAACCATGCCTCAGATTTCAATGAAAATGTCACCCCATTAGAATGCTTAGATTAAGTATCCCTTTTACATATTAAAACTTCACTCAAGCCTTAACTCTTCCTTCAACACCATAAAAGAAAATAAACAGCACAAGCTTCTACAGTATAAACTTGTCCAATCACAGTTTCTGTCACAGTTTAGAAGTGATCATATGTTTTCTTCAGCTACCTGTTTGTTGAAAAAGTCTCAACTGTGCATTTTGCTGTAGAAAAAGTCAGACTAGACAGCAGTTATAATTAGTTGGGTGTGTAGCCACAACCAGCAGACTTCTGTCAGTATTTTCAGCTTTACAAATCCATCAATCAGTGACTGTTTGAGGAAATTTTAGTTTTGTGCTTTTTCTGAAATGAGAAGCATACAATTTAACCCTGTGTGCCCACATGTATCACCCTCTACATAAATCTGTAAATTGCCTGGAAAATCCATGGGATCCTCAATTTACAACAAGTGAATGAAATATTCAAACTTGTGGTCAGCTTCAAATGCAGCACATTTGCAAAGTCAAGTCTGAAAAAGTCTCATCGTCACTGGATATTGCACCCCCAGACTTCACAAACAGGTGAAAATAACAAGCACCCATTTGTTTTCTTTGTCTAACAGCAAGGTATGTAACCTTGACATGTTTATATGCTAGTATTCCTAAAACCACTAGCATACAACAAAATTTCATACCAAGTCTTTTCTGTTACAAACTATATGATTCGATGTATGTATACACCTATAAGCAATTTTAAACGGGAAAATTTTCATAACCCTCAAACAATCCCTACGAGCTAAGTAAGAAGACAGCTAAAATGTCTTTCACAATACTGCATATGGAACGGCCACTTATAGCTTTGGTTTTCTTTGACAAACACAATGACAGGCAGATAAAATCAGCTCAAGCTGTGACCTCTCTTTTTATTAAGAGGCCAACTGTTTTCCTTTTATTCTGAGGTATGACTGGACTTCAGGTGAAGATCGCTGCACAACAGTGTCTGGCAAGTTCTGAATATCAGCGGGTAACGACAGGTTGATAAGCCGAAGCATGGTATTGTTGCAGGCTGCCAGAAGTTCCACTGATAGGATCTAGAAGAAAATGTTAACAAAACATTATCTCAAAGCACTTGTTCTAAGTTATTTTTGTAGAAAATGTGGTGAATTTGACCTCTGATTTCTAAAGAATGGTCAATGAATGAAAATTTCAACAAAAAAAAAATTAGGTATCAAAAACACATGTGGGTCTGGACTATTCATATAGCAGTCAAGGATGCTTGATATTTTACTATTATCCAACTTTTGGAGCAAATTCATCTTCAAGAACTGGCCTGAGCATCCCTGACCACCCATGGTAATGGGCTTGTGCCATGTTATCTCTAAGCAAGAGCACCAGTACCTCATTAAAAGATCAAGAAAAAATGTTTAAACAAAACAAACACTTAATGAAAGAAAACCAGCAGCAACAATATCAAACCTGATCTGTATGGCCAAGAGTTCTGCTAGGGGTGAGTGGTCCACACAGAAGATAGAGGTCTCTGAATTTGATATGGCACTCCAAGGCAGTAGTAAGGAGTGCTGATGATGGAAGCATCTGATTCTCAGACCAAAGTGAACTGTCATCCCTTTCAAACAATCTAAATAAAATCAAAACGAAGAGAACATTTGCAAATATATGGAATATTTAAAGCCAAACAACAGATGCCCCAGCCTTATTTGGAAAAAAAATTCAGCTAAATCTTTCAAAAACCCCTCATTTCCCTCACATGTATCTACTGCAATTCTTCAGAATATAAACATCGCATAATCCAAGGTAAACCAAGCTTCCCATAAACCCCAGTGAAAAAGTAGGATAAAAATACTATAGGGTCAAATTTCTCAATAAAACAGGAGATTCTGTACAACAACGGTATGACAACAATAGGACTTCTGCAGGTTTATTTATCCAAGTTCTCTAAAACATTTTTCCAATAACTTCAAAATACCATTTTACGGATATCTTCATTCTGTGCAAAAAGTAAGACATAGAATAGAAGGAAAAAGTAGCATGAAGTAGGATTTTTCAGAAGAAAAAGAGAAGTAGGAGGAAGACTCAAGAAGTAGGAGAACTTAGGGTAAGTAGGAGTCACTTGAAAGCCTGCAATGAATTATTCTTCAACAATTTAACAGGTAAGTTACAAACACTGTTGTCACATGATTTACAATGAGTCATACATGAATTACGAACCAGGGTGTACTATTCACCTTGGGCTGACTGCAATCTTTAATAAGCATTTGGATGGCATGAAAAAATGTTCAACAACAATAGTTTTGAAGTAATGTTATTTTAGGCAACATTTTCAGTATCCCTACTGTTTTTAAAATGGCAAAAAATATTAACCACTTACTTGAAAAACACAACAGAGTAGAGAGATTCTGATGATGGGTGACAGACTCGTCTCCTCAAAGTAGACTGCCCTGGGAAACAAGATCAAAAACAAAAAAGAGGATTGGTTTAGAGAAAAATGCAATTTCTATCTTGATACTCATAGGCCAAATATCCTCATCCTGACAGATAAAATTCTACTAAATAAAGGTCTTCAGCAACTACAAGGGAAAAGTGTGTAGTGTGATTGCTCAAGGTCATACCCTAGCTGAGTACACTACTGTGTGATCTTATGCAGGCCACACTGCACTTCACATTCCATTAATCTGTACAAATCATTGACCAGTGAGAGTGGCTTACATTTGAAGGCATATTTGAATTATTCTGCACTTCTTATGTCAATCAAAATGCAGCCACCAACTGTGAATTTAGGTTTCCCCATATCTACAATATAATTGCACTAATGAAGTGTATCCCTTTAAGCTGCATATTTTATGCTAGATCCCATACAGAGTGCATTCTTGGACTTGGTGGAATTCGTCTTTATGATCACTGTAATATTTGCTATTAAATCACTGCATCCAGAAAGTACTCCATACAAATAGAGAAATAGAATAAAATCAGCAAACCTGATTAAAAGTGTAATGTGTCAATTAATTCTTCACTGGAAGAGCAAGAGCAAAGCTACTTTAATGAAAAATACATAAGTAAAAAGAAGGAAGAATACCTGCAAATAGTGGAAGTACTCTTGTATAATTCATTCTAATAAATTCTACAAGATACTTGAAAAAATGGTTATGTTCCCCCTGCAAAAGCTTCCACCCAATTTCACAAATGAAAACTTCTGCTAATGCTTGAAACACCTGCAAGAAGTAGAGAATTCAAGAATTAGAGAAATAGTTGAAAAATACACAAGTGCTGCCAAATTCTCCTACAGCTATGGTAGGTAAAACATTCTTTTTCAGATTGGCTTAATAAATACTATGCTTTTCATTCATGCTAACCATATAAGGTCATCACTGCCATTCTGAAAATTCATACTAAGTAAAATCTCTAAGCTCATCTGTAGGATTTGGGAGAACCAAACTTAATTTCGGATTCATACTAGGAACTTTTGATCTTACTTCCAAAATCCATTTAAGAAAATACTTCCTCATTTTTAGGGTTCACACATTGAAACACCTTAAGTCAAAGCATTTAAACAGTTTTTGTAATTCATGCAAAGAAACACCTCCTACCTCATGACTAGGACTGGTACAAAGATAATTGAAGATTCTGTCAGTAAGATGTATTTGCTTTTGGTGGATCTTGACTAGGAGACAGGCAGAGAGGAGAAGTCCATCCTCTGATGGAGTTGTCTTCAGTGAAGTGGATGACGATTCACTACCAGAGGTTGTATTCTCTATCCACTGATGGACAGCTTCAAACTGTTGCAAGGTGACGGATGGCTTAGATCCCATCAAGGTGAAAGGTTTTAATTTGTACCAATGAACCTTGAAAAAAAGTATTTTACCCATACGTTGGAATACATGACAAGCTTTGGTGACAATCTCATAAATTGTATGGGCCAATTTGGAGCACACCCTCATGGCTGTATTGTGTGTAGTGCAATAGTGACTGCTAACCATAGAAATTAAAGTATACAGAGAATGAAGTCCTACTATCTGGACTGAAGCCATTCATCTAACTGTCTGTGTGGCAAGAAAGCAACAGTGCATAATATAAACATTATGCTGCTGCTTTTGTCCCAGTTACTGACAGCTGAATTACAACATTTCAAAGTCAGGGGTATAAAATGAAATTTCAAAGTCAGGGTTATAAAATGAAAACTTTAGGCACCATGACTTATCTCTGTAGAGAAAAGTACTTCTAATTTCATGAAAAATGAATAAAGTGACAGTCAGCTTAAATTGAATCCACACTGTACATACTGAGACAAACAAATCATTTGGCTTTTTGATGTACAGCGGAAGCGCCCTCACTGTTTTCGTAGCTGCACTGGCTAAACATGCAGCGATACACCGTGTCAGTCCTCTCCCTACACTTCAATTTCTTTGCTGCTAACTCATACAGCCATGTAACCTTAACCTGTAAACTACTATTATCACTGCTGCTAATAAAATGACCTGCAGGTCATAAGTTTGCTCTATTTGTCACATAGTACTGCAAAATGGTGTTTTGGCAATGACACTCTGTACACATAATAATTAATTTTTCTAAAGCATCTTACATCAAACAGAGACCTCAAAGCGTTTTATAGTAGAGAGTAAAACAAAAGGTAGTACAGTAAAACACTTAAAACAAAATAGTGTATAAGTGAAAAAGTCTACATCACTGTAGAACTTAAATGTAGTTGGATGACAACAAGTAAGGCATTAAACAGTCAAGTCTGCAACCAAGTTGTCTTACATGGATGTGTCTATGGGAGGTTGCAACTGAGCATTTTTGAATATCAAGAATGCTTGGTATGGTGCATCACTTTGAAAAAGAATATGTCCAAGAACTGACCTGAGAAGAACTCTCCGTCTCTAATGGGAAGGGGTAGGCAAGGGGTGGTACCGGGTCAACCAGCCCCACTAATTACTGGTCGAACGTATACTTAGTAAGTAGAAAGGCTTTCACGACGGGAATCCATACTAGTAATATGATTTCAATGAGTACACCGTCGAAGGTCTTGAGATAGTCAAGCTTTCGTCAGACGTGGCTCTTACTTCTTCAGGACTGGTGCAAGGAAGTTTGGTTTGTGACTCGTTTACTCTGTTCCACCCGGAGGTGCTTCAGAAGGCCCGAAGGGCTGGAGAAAAGGAGCCCCTGACACACCAATTCCAGCGATCAGAGTGAGCAGAGAACATCAAACAACTGCAACATGCCGAACCGGCAAGGGCGAAGAAAGGACCGGACAGAGAGGCTCCAAGCCACCAGCTCAGTCCCCGCAAAACAATCAAGACACCCCCAAAAACCAGCCACCGCCCGGCCCAACAAGTCGAAGTGAAGGCATCCGGAGAGTTTTAGGGCCATTCTCGATGGCAATGGTTACCCTTCAGGGTTTATTCGTTGGTGTCATTCATGCAGTGACCCTTGTTCAGGGTGTTTATGCTTCAGCAGGGACCCTTCTTCAGGTCTGCCCGTTGGTATTGTTGATGCAGTGACCCCTGTTCAGGGTGTGGATGCTTCGGCAGGGACTCTTCTTCAGGGTTTGCCATTCTTCTCCATGGCTGATGTGTTCTTCGATGGCTGTTCTTCTTTTCGATGGTGCGCCCTCTAGTTTAAATTTTTCCAAATTTCCTTTGTTAGTCCTTCAGTGGAGTTCGTCGAAGGTAAAATGGTCAAGGCTGAGTTCTTTCCTAATGAATTTTCCAGTTTGTCGGTATTTGTTTTTGCATTTAGCACGAAATTTTCTGTGTAAGTCCTGAAACCTCTGTCTGATAGATGGGAGTCCCACTCATCACTTCCCATGATGAGTGTTGTCTGTCTAAGTGGTGGGCAATTCTACATGCCCATCATTGCGTGCATTCATAGTTCTCCATGAGTGAGTCCTTCCTGTGTATGAGAGATGGTGCAGTGTATTCCACACCAGGTCGTGCCATGGTCTCGTAAATCTTTAAAGTCGTTTCAGGAGTGGCAAGTGGGTTTTCCTTAGTACTGGCAATTCTGTAAAGTGACGAGACTTTGGCTGAGCATGCTCACTGCAATAACCACACACCTCTATGGGCAGATGCCAAAAGCATTGTTAAAGTTCAACAATTAGGAATGCGGCTAATTAGAGAGGCTCTAGAAATTAGGGTCAATGAAAAACCCACTATTAACAGGATGGATGGAAAGATGTCAGCCACATGTGGAAGTCTTTTTGCATCCAATCATGGTCCCTTTTCACTTGCCTCATCCAATGAGAACACAGACAAATCAGCCAATCAGAACACATAATCCACCAATCAGGGTTGCAGCATAACTATATAACTTTACTGCACTTGCTTCCTTGAAGACATCTTTTCGAAGACTTCCAAAGAGTTGACATCATCAGCACTTTCAGATCTATCATCTGAGTATTTATCAACTACGAATTTGCACCAAAGTATTTTCCCTGCATTTACCGGAAGTTTAGAGTTAGATTTTCACCACATTTTACATTACTGGCTTCATATTACGCACGCTTACGACTACTACAGACTTATTACTAGTACTTAGACCTTGAAGTTTAGAGAGCCTTTAGTATGTCATCATCAGGCCTTATGACTCCGAACACTGAAAAAAATCCTAATTAAAGAAAAGATATTACTTAGATTACGATTACACGGATGTAAAGCCGCAGCGGTTGAACAGATCGAAGCACCTATAGTCGGCCGTAAAAGATTTGCCAGCCCTCAACACGAAGGAGAAAGAAAACTGCATCACCTGGACACAGATCAGCCCTGCTGCCCGCCACCTAATCACAGAGTTCAGTATCCCGTCATCCTCTCTGGCATTCCGCAGCACATGAAACATCCTATAAGCATCAGACACTATATCGAACAGTGCCACGCCTCTGCAGCAGTCATCGTAGCCAGACCCACTGCCTCCGGAGCACTCCTTATAGCCACACAAGACTCAGGATTTCAGAAGACACTTACCAAATCCTGGCAACCTATCTAAGGCAGACAACCCACAGCACGTATTCCAGGCACTCAGAGAGACGAACAAAGAAATCACCTGGAAGCGGTGATCGTGCCCATTCATCCAAGCGTTGTTGACACAGAAGTCTACCACAAGTTACAGGGACAAGGGCACACAGTCACAAAGTTCAGATGGTTTCACAGAAAAGGAACTTCCACACCCATATGGAAGGCTGCAGTAACATTCGACACAGAAGAGAACTACCACAGGGTACTCAAGGATGGAATCGACACTGGTTACAAACATCACCCAGTGCAAGCTATGCAGCGCCCCCAAACACCTCTGCAATGCTTCAAATGTCAATGACTCGGACACCTAGCAGCAAACTGTACCCACACCCTGACCTGCCTCCACTGCCCTGGTAAATACTCCCTCTCCAAATGCGACAAACCGAAAGACCAACCTGAATGCACCAGCTGCCAAGGAAAACACTTGGCAAGCTACAAAGGATGCACCAGCTACAAAAAGGAAGTGACACATACAGTCTAAGCAGTAGCCAGCCACTAAAGCAGACACCATTTCCAAATGAACCCAACAAGCAGATATAAAGAAGATCAAAGACATGCACTGCCAAGAAATACACAAACTTAACGAACAGCATCGCCGAAATATTGACAATGCCAAGACCCAACAAGTAGAAGCCAACAAGGAAATGTTCCACAAAATCATCAGGGAGACCACCAAACAGCTCGACAAAATGGAGATGCAAGTAGTAGAGTTCGTCACCGAAGTCATCACAAGTATCACACCAAACAGATCAGCAGACCCCTACACAGACCACGAGAAAGCCCGAATCATCACCCAACTTGTCCGCCACCACTTCGGCCTCCACGTCACCATCGAAGACCTACACAAGCCATACAAGAACAGCCCGCCCAGCGTGCCAGCCCATAACGGACAGCGCTGCTAAACCAATTCAACCCCCACACATCTCAAAAAAGTCATCATGGAGCGGCTAAACATCTTGCACGTCAACATCAACTCCATTACCAACAAATGCTGCAAAGTTCAACACTACCTTCATGAGCACGACATAGACATCACCTGTTTCAACAAAATTCTGCACAAGAACAGAACACCATTTCTACAAAATTACAACTTCATTGGGACTCCGGCCTCCACACCACAGCTACGCGGTACAGCAATTGCCTACAAATCTTCACTCATCACCTCCGACATCCTCCTTTCACCACCACCAGGGGAAGCTACAGGGATACAAGTCACTACTACTACTGGGAAAAAAATCACCATCATCTCCTTCTACTTTTCACCGACTCAGACTGATGACCTCCCACTGCAATTCCTCTGCCAGCTAATCAGAAAGTACAAACATCTCATTTAATATCCTCGGGGAGCTCAACGCAAAAAGCAGACAACTTGGATCAACTACTGACAACAAAGCTGGCAAAGCATTAGAAGAACTCCTACTCACCGAACCGATCACATGTATAAACAACGGGGAACCTACATGCTATCCTTACAATGACCACGGCCAACTGGAATTACTTGACTACTTGACTACACCATTATCTCCAACAACTCACAACTCACTTACAACTTCCACATTGGAGAGGACCTACAGTCGGACCACCTTCCAATACACTTCAGCTTTGCCTCCAGTATCAACTCCATCCCACCACCAGTAACTTACAACTACAAGAAGACAGACTGGAAAATCTTCAGAGATCACATCACAGCTCACCTACAAGACTTAGACCCAACAACGAAGAACACCATGGACACCGCAGCACAGCATGTTACTGAAGTCATCTCCTCAGCAATGCAAGAAGCCATGCCTAGAACCAAACCAGCTCAAAGGTACAAGCTTCCACAACACATCATAAAAGTTATTCGCCAGATAAGACAACTTTGACGCATTCATCAAAGAACTAGAAACAACAACATCAAAATTCTACTCAACCAACTAAAGTGGAGAATCTCGAAACTCATCAAAGACCACTACAACGCAAAATTCGACAACAGATGTATACAACTATCGCATGAAAGAAACGCCACAGTCTTTTGGAACACTGTCAACAAAATTACAAGCCATACATCAGCCACCAAGATACCCAACCTTAAAGTCAACAACGCTACGATCACAGAAGACAATGAAAAGGCTGAAGCCTTCCGGGACTATTTCGCCACTGTAAACCAAATCCCGGACCGGCCCTCTTTCAACCGAACCACATTTCAACAGGCTAATAACAACATCAAACAAAATAAGCACCTCCACACACCTCAACCCAACTTATACACTGCCTGCCGGACGACTTCGAACCTACAATCATCCAAACCATCCAAGAACTACTCACAACCATCAAAAAGTCACGGAATTCAGCACCTGGTAAAGATGGATTACACTACCTACACATCAAAGCAGCACCGCCTAGACTCCTACAAATACTTTGCAGAATTTACAATGCCTCACTAGCCATCGGTCACATACCAACATTATGGAAGACAGCCACAGCAATCCTACTACCCAAGCCGAACAAGTCACCATCACTCCCTCAAAACTACAGACGAATCAGCCGCCTACCAATCCTAAGCAAATGCATGGAGCGCATCATCGCCCATCACCTCATATCCTACATTGAAGAACATCACATCCTTCCAACATGGCAAGCAGGCTTTCGAAGAAAGCGCTCAACAACTGATCAACTTCTCCACTTCATCCAACACACAACATCCGAGAAGCACAAAGGGCACACTACCATAGCAGCTTTCTTCGACGCCGAAAAAACCTTTGATCGAATGTGGCACGCCGGATCACTACTCAAATTCAGACACTTAAACATCCCAGAAACGATCACAAGATGGACAGCAAATTTCCTACATGACCGGATACCCTATTACAAAGTCGGGCACACCATTTCATCACCACCGGCACACCTTAAGGCAGCACAATAAGTCCAGTACTCTACATCTTATATGTTGCGGATATTCCACAACCTATTACCAGTCACCCGACAACCTTAGCACAATATGCAGATGATATCGCAATATGGTCCACAAGTCCTGATCATCACACTGCTGAAAGAAGACTTCAACATCTCAACGCACGAAGTTTGGTGCAACAATTGGAGAACAGTCCTGAATCCAACCAAATCCCAAGTGCTCCACATCTTCAACAAACGAAACCAACTCAACAGACATCCAGCACTCATCTTAAACACCACAGTCTTTCAGACTTTCAAAAAAACACCCAAATGTCAAATTGAGAACGACTCATATTCCTCCAAAAAGAGTGGAATTTTAAGCTTTTGCTTATATCATGTTACAACATGATCGGGTACTATTCCCTAAAAAATCCAACAGTTTATCGACTTGGTAGCATTAGATAGTGAACCGCCTACCCCCCACTTCACTTTATTTTGCTTCTCTTTTCCTTGGAAAATGAGATGTAGGTAAGATGCACTGAGAATTCCGAATGGAATCTCTTACGTATACCAAAAGGAAATACTCATAGATCCTTTCGTCCCACAAAAGTGGGACTTTTAACACTCAAAAACAGTCGAAAAGAGCTGCAAACTAGCACATGTGTGCGTGAGATCCTTTGGGCCTTTTTTGGTCTCAAGCCATCCTCCAATCAGCTGTCAGAATCCTGGGTATTCTCTTTAATGTCTGCAAAGTCTTATGTAAAGCTGAGATATCTTGACCTCTGGCACAGAACCAGAATGGACCTAATTCTGGACATACCAGCTTCACCAACGAACTCCACAAACTCTGAAGAAGAGCAAATAACTTGTGGACAACGAACCCCTCCTACCAGAAAGGATAAAATTCTTCTGAAAGAAGAAATCTACAGAAAAGTACAACAGCACGCTGAATCACTGGGACAACCACAGGCTGCTACCATCGCCCTAGCGGAGGGGATAAAAATCTCTCGACAAGCATCTCGAAAAGAGAACTATACCCCAGCACCTACAGGTTCACAGAAACCCGCCTAGACTCCCAAAGTCCTTGAACTGCTCCCAGGATTTCTCGGATTCTTGGGATTCGGCAGTCCTCTGAGCAGGGAGGGGGCTTTGTAGAGTCTTGCGTGAGGAGCTGTCCCACCAGGCTAAGAGGCAGAAACAACGTTTCCTTGAAAAGGAAGAAAGGGCAAGGACCGACTTAGAGTCAACGGAAGAAGGAGAACCAGCCAAAAAGCTCTTGGAGAAATTACTGCAATCATCGGCAAAGAAGGAGGAGGACAGACTACGGCATAAGAAAGCCCCCAGAAGGCACCTGTATAGACGTTGAGACCGGAACTAAAACCAAGCGACTCTTTTAAGGGCCACCCAGTCTTCCCGAAAGAGTAGACTCTTCTCTCTGTCGAACATGCTTAAAAAGTGTTGTGTGTTTTCTTCTAAGTCAGAGCCTAACTCTGTTACCCCCCCCCCCCCCCCACCTCTGCTATCTAAAAGGCGTAAATTTGACCGATCAATCAAAGCTACCAAAAGCATACAAAGATCTCACAAGAGACAATGGGAATGTTCGGCTACACGTAGCCAGTTAGAAGCCCAAGCCCTTCGAAATGAAGCAAAAGCCCTCCATAAATATGTTAAAACCCTTTCCGACAAACCTTTGTCAGATATTCAAATAGTTGCATTGGGAAAAGGTATGACTTTCAAAACAAAAAAAGTGGGTCTATCTCTAAGTTCCGTTTACCCTCAACATGGATGGCTCGACCTGCATATAGCAATCATCTTGAGAACTACCTTGAAGCTACCCCAACTGAAATAGCAAGCCTCCCTATCCGCAATGCTAAGAGCAACATAAAGAAAGCCGAAATGTTTGCACTAAAAGTAATTCAGAACGATTGTTCCCTAATTGTCAAGCCCTTTGATAAAGGCAGAGGTATTGCTATCTTGAATCATTCAGACTACAAAGCCAAAATTGAAAGGCAACTGCAAAATCATCACTACAAACGAATTCCGAGTGACATAACTCCAGAGACTGTACAAATAGTCAAGAGTACTCTTCAAGATTTGTTTCACAGAGATGAAATTGACGAGCAAACATTTAAGCACCTCAATCCACAGAACCACAAAATCCGTACCCCAGTCATATACTTGCTACCAAAAATTCACAAAGCACCACCGGCTAACTCAAAATTTGCTGGTAGACCAATAATTAGTGGGAACGGATCTCCCACCAAAAAAATATCGGAATTTGTGGACTATTTTTTGCTTCCCATTGTTACGCAACAGAGCACCTATGTAAAAGATACTAACCATATTTTAAAAATATTGGAAGCAACCCCCCTGCCCCAGGAGGTTTTACTTGCAATGCTCGATGTGGTATCCATGTATACTAACACTCCCCAAAAGGAGGCCTTAAATGCATCCCAAGAAGCAATTACGAGAAGGCACCCCTAAACTCATACGGGATTAAACCAATATGCCCTATGTCCCTCCGCACCCTTATTAAACTCATCCTCGAAAGAAAATTGTTTTGAGTTTAATAACCAATTTTTCTTGCAAAAAATTGGATGTGCAATGGGTAGCCAGTCTTCGCCGGAAATCTGCGATATTGTCATGCATAGACTTGAAAATATGATCATACCGACAAATTCCAACATTTTAAAATGGCTCTGCTACAGGGATGACATTCTACTGTTACATAATGAAACAGAACGTGAACTTTCGAATTTAGTGGCCAAAATGAATAAACTTCATTCTTCTCTGAAATTCACCATGGAAATCTCTAAACCTGAGGTAACCTACTTGGATTTAAAAATCTTTAAAGGTAACAAGTTTCAATCCAGCGGCCTTCTTGACACGAAAGTCTATACCAAGCCCACTGAAACTTTTCAATACCTCGACCGTAATTCTGCACACCCACTTGCCACTTTCAAAGGTTTTATTAAAGGTGAAGTACTAAGATACGCCAGATTATGCAGTAACGAGTCTGATTTCCTAGAGAAAAGAAACTCTTTTACAGAGAAACTTCTTACTAGAAACTACTCGCCCGAAGAGATCGCCTCAGTCACTAACGGCCTTGATTATAAACAAAGGACGAATCTCCTCGCGTCTAAGAATATAGAAACAGCGCCACCACTCGTTTTCAAAACAACATACACCCCCATATCAAAACATGTCACCTAAAGCAAGCTTTAATAAAGCACTGGAATTTAATTGCAGGTGACAGGCAACTATCCCGTCTGTTTCCCGATCATCCCATTATTGCCTATAAGAGGGCACCAAATCTTAAAGATTTGCTTGTTAAATCAAGGTTTCCCCCAAACCAGGAGTCGGATGAAACAGAGGAAAGGTACGACGATATTTTGTTAGATGCACTTTTAGCTGCATTATAACTCTCAGGACAACTCCCGCCTTGTGTAAAAGGCCTCTACTGATGAAGTTCCGCCGTATAGAGCAAGAGAACAGAAACCGGTCTAGTGGGTTTTCAAAAAAAAACCACCCAAATGTCAAATTGAGAACGACTCATATTCCTCCAAAAAGAGTGGAATTTTAAGCTTTTGCTTATATCATGTTATAACATGATCGGGTACTATTCCCTAAAAAATTCAACAGTTCATCGACTTGGTAGCGTCAGATAGTGAACCGCCTACCCCCCACTTCACTTCATCCCAGTCACCAGGACAGTTCACTACCTTGGCCTCAACATTGACTGGAAACTTTGACTCATCACACATCACAAACAAGCCATAAAACAAGCCAGAGCAAGGGTCACACAACTCTACAAAATTGCTGGGAACCATGACAACAAAAGAGCATTTACCAGAGACAACACTAAAAATCTACAAAGTTAGGATCCGACCGATACTTGAATATGCAGTGCCAGTCACTGTTCACATCTCCGACAAGCATCTCGAAGACATGGAAGCATTACAACGTCACGCCGCCAGAATTGCTCATCAACGTCATCATACTGCACGCAACGACAACATCCTGAACAACTGCAACTTACAGACCACTGATAGTCGCCTCCATCAACTACAAGAAAAATTTATCACCGAGTGCATAGAAGAAGACCACATACTCCCAACCATTTATTTGTCAACAACTACGCACCCCATGATGCTACCTGAACAACACTCCTATCTACAACGTCCATCCTGACATATTTCAAGAGTAACCACACCAACAACTAAGCCAACCACTCTGAAAACCACCAACTGAGAATCCACAAGCCCCCATCGCCAAGCCCACCATCAAGAGTTCTCACTAGGGGCCTCTGTCATATCTGGGAGCCACTGGCACCATTTCACAGAGGCCCCGCTCAGCAGCCGCTACCACCACCTTCCTTCAACCACCACCTGGGCCTACAGAACTTGCAGATTTGGGAGCCCCTAGCACCACTTCCTCAAGGGTCCCTGCAGCAGCCGCTCAAGCCTTCATCCTTGAACCACCTACATCATCCTTCAACCAATGCCACGACTCCAGCTACCTACCTCTGGAGTTTCCCTCTGCCTACTCTTGGGGCTGGGGATGTCTGGGGCTCTGCAGCCTTTCTTTGTGTCTGCCCTGGTGTTCCAGTGCCTACTTATCTCTCATCTTGCAGTCTTTTATTTTGGAAACTTACTCTTTCCGGATCTAGCCTTCTGAAGCGCCTTTGGCTGGACCAGTTAACTAGTTTTGCTGCTGCTGCTGCTTCCTTGAAACTAGTACACCATGATGGCGCACCATCGAAATGAAGACTAGCCACCAAAGAAGACACCATCTTTGGAGAAGAATGGTAAACCCTGAAGAAGGGTCCCTGCCGTAGCATCCACACCCTGAATAAGGGTCACTGCATCAACGACATCAATGGCAAACCCTGAAGAAGGGTCCCTGCTGAAGCATCCACACCCTGATTAAGGGTCACTGCATCAACGACATCAACGGCATACCCTGAAGAAGGGTCCCTGCTGAAGCATCCACACCCTGAACAAAGGTCACTGCATCAACGATATCAATGGATTGAAAACCAATCAGTGTGAATGCCCTACACTGCTCTGTGCGCCGTGGAGCTCTTTGTTGGTGGGTCTGTGGTGTGCTGCTCCGTTGTGGTGGGCCTGGCGAAGGTTGGCTTGGGGCTTTGTGCCTCTTCTCGGCCTTCTTGTTTCCTTCGTGGGGGTCCGGGTGTGTTGCTGCTGGTTGTGGTTCTGTGCTCTTTCAGGTCACAGTGATTAGTATGTCATTGACCCATGTAACTCATGTTTCCTGGCACTTAGGGCCTTCTGAAGCACCTTCGGAAGCACCTTCGGGTAGACCAGTTAACACAAGTAAATTAGGATTAGCTTCCTTGCATCAGTCCTGAAGAGTCAGAGCCACTTCTGACGAAAGCTTGACTATCTCAAGACCTTCGATGGCATACTCATTGAAATCTTACACTTATTCAGCTATAAATCTATATTACACATACACTTGTAAAAATTATCAGAAACTGGTTTGTCCACATGCCTAAAACAATACTTTAAACTAATTGAATGGTGACTTATGCCACTACATTTATGATAAAAATAGAAAGTCTGTCAAAAGGTAGTTGGCTTTTTTAGGGCAAGACTGGGTAAAAATTTACTTACCATGAATGAAATTTTAAGAAGAGGACAGAGTGTTATCATATTTGTTAAAGCTGTATCCAGCTCCCAGCTCTCACTGGATGATGAGAGGATAGTGAGTCCCTGGCAAAGAAAGTAAAATTATACAACAACATTAAGAGAGATAACATCACACACATAACTTAATAACTTGACATTATGTTACTTTAGAAGGCTGATCAAAATGCAACATATAATTCCATTGTCCAAAAGTAGGAAATTTTAAGCGGTTCAAAGGTTTCAAACTATCATTTTATGTTTGTGGTCACAGACATGCCAACTATCACCATAAGATTCATAGATCCACAGTGTGACTTTAACATATCTCTTTGTGGATACATTAGGTCTTGGATTGAGAAAGAACTCCAAAGTGCTAGGCAAATGGCTTTTAGCTGTTAAAATTTTGCCAATGCACCAAGAGGGCATCAAAGAAAAACGTGGAAGCCAAATTACACTTAATAGAAATAGTGAAGAAAAGCCCTTCAACAACTGTATCCTTCAGCATAGGTAAGTTTTGATGGATATGAATAGTCAAAGAGAAGACACCTGACTTCAATACTTGCAGTCACCTCCAGGTAACATCAGAAGGTAGCACATACATAGTTTGAGGTATGTATCCAAATGTATTTGACATAGGTATGTGTGTATGTGAAAGGGTGTGAGCATAGTCGAATGGTGGAAAACAAGGTCATTTGTCAGGTCACACACCATCTAAACCTGGTTTAACCAGGCACTACTACCAATTAAGGTAATCCCCTGTTAAAACAATGGTGCAGTTGGTATAATCAGACCATTTACTGTAACTTGATGTGTTGTGAAGGTCATTTAAGTGAGAACCATGTTTCTGCTGTGATCAGTTGGCAAGGGTGTGTGTATGTGTGAAAGTCAGTGTTGGATGTTGGAAACAGGTGTGTATGAAGCCACACACCTGCCAAACAAGGGAAGCTGCCAACAGAGGAGTTTCCCAGTTAGAATGATAGTACAGTTGCTATTTTAATGGATTACCTTGCTTGCAATAATTTGCAAGAAAGGGTTTATGTGTGTATGAGTGTAACTTTATCATAAAAATCTACTGGTATGTGCATTTAAGGAATTGGCAGGTTTGCAGTAAACTGATGGTGTCCATCCATTCAAAGGTTTCTTCTAATTTTATTTTGCTAGGGATAGCTCCATTTTACCAAGTTGAATTTTTAAACAGAGCAAAAGGCTTTGATGCAAGCTCTTATTATGACTGAATGTATTATTCCAAACTGGATTTTTACTTCTGCCATATTATACTTTCCAAAGATTCAACACTACAGTTATGATAAAGTGTTGAGAGCTGAATGTGATTGGCATACAACTGATAAAATGACACAAAATATGATACTTACTTTGAATATGTGAGCTGTTAATAAGTGTGGTAGATGGAAGGAATTCACCATAAGATGTCGTCTCTAGTTTTGAGAGATAAATACAAGAATTTTTTAGTAGTAAATACTAAATACAACAGTCATGAATGAGTGATTTAATAAGAGGTGAAATTCAGTCAAATAATCACATGTTGTTAAAGGTTTAGAGGTTGGTATAAAACTGTATCTTTATAATGACCACTGACATGAGAATGCTCATCAAGTCAAAACAATATCCTGTTCAAAACATGTTTGACATGGTTTAATAGCAATATATCCTTATGGTTAACAAGTAAAAATTAAAGCTTGTTCTTCAAAATGAAAATTACACATTGTAGAGGAGAAAATCAGTATCTTCCCTTTTCAAAATTTCTACAGTGGCAAGTTAGCATTATCCAGACAGCAAGCCTGACTAAAAACTTTGTATTGGCTATGACTATTTGTAATACATGATCTGCCCTGGAGCTTCACACACTGAATCAGGGTATTAAGATTACTTGATGATGCAGTAACTTCAAAAATGACAAACTAACTGCTAACCTTTGATAAACTTTAGTTACAAACAAAAACTAAACATAGCCCCCATCCTTATCTTCACATCTACATGCCAAATATGAATATCTATCAGTGTTATCTTATTTAAAGGTACATCACTTTGTTGTAATTTTGATGAAGGGAGGCTGGTAAGGTGACTGTCACACACACATGCAAATACATACACATACTCATCACTACATAGCTTTTCTCCTTATCAAAACCAAAAATTGAAACAGCCCTGAAGGACCTTTCACGAAACCGGGGCAGAAGTATTGCAATACTAGAATGCTCTAAAGTTACCTCACTATACAAGACTTTCACTCCTTAAGCAGAAGTATAGCTCTTTAACTACTGTTTTGGTATAAAGAGTTCACTGCCGTATAGTTAAAGCAGGTCATTCCACTGTAGCAGTACAGGTATAGGCATCTACCATAAGGAGAGGATTCTTTACTCAACAGGATTTAAGTGGAAAAGCAAACTTTTTAGTAATAATTTTACTACAAAATTTAAATTTATGTTTAACTGGTGCTTTATCCAAAACACTTATTAAAGTATCCCTGTAATAAACTGTTGGTCACATCATTTCTGACAACATGCATAAATATTGTAAAAACTAATACAGCAATGCAAGAAAGGTTGGTACAAGTCATTAGAATTTGAATGATCTCAAGTGGTCTTACATTTTCTTCCAGAAACTTTGCTAGGTGACTCAACAAGCTTTCATTTGGAGTGTGAGTTATGTGATTGGTCAAGATGAATGGTGGAGGTAATGTCAGCAGTAATCTGGAATGATGTGCAAAACGAATGTCATATAGCAGATTACTTTGTAAAAAATACATTCAAATAAAAATTATTTCAACAAGAAACCAAAGTTTTGAAACTGCAGCTATGGGCTACATTTCAGAATCATAGATCAGCAGGCATAAAACATGTCTCATTCCATCTAAATCTGATGATAGTGATCCTCAACTTACGACAAACTCTTTTCTTTAACAAGGAGATCTTCACGAGGGCACTTCCTTCAACCATTGTAAACAAACTACCCTTAAAACAACTCACAGTAAGAGCACTACCACAAAGAAGTTAAGGGCCTAATTTCTTAAAAGCAAATGGAAGAATACAAATATACCAAGCTGAACAGTCAGTTGTATTAACTACCTCCTGGAAAAGATTTGCTTCGCTGTAGGAAGGGGAGAAAAATTGAGGTAATTCATCACCTTCCTCGTACCCATTCCTACCAACTCTGTGATAAACTTCACTTTTGCCTTACATATCTGCATACCTATACTTGAATAACAGCACTATAGTTCAAAGAGACAAAGCATAGCTGCAAGCCTCCAACAGACTGGCAAGCTGCCAAGCTCAAACTGTAAGATTTTGCATTTCTTTCAAAAATCCATACCCTACTTTTTATCAAAAATCTATAAGTAAGTCAAGACAGATGTGCAACTGAAGTCTGTTAGCCTATATTGGCGGAACAGACAATATAACCAGCTAATGAACCACTTAGCATAAGTTTGCAAAAGTTGCTAGGCCTATGTCTTTAACAAGAGCTAGGCTTTAGTGCCTAATGTTATGCACAAAATATGGTACATTACATTAGGCTCTCAATGTGATCTCAATGCATGCTGTTAGAATTGAATAGGGCATTTTAGCCAATATTACCCGAGAAAAAGGCTTTTTCCCGGGTGAAGTTTATCTCTATAATTGCAACAGTTAATCCCTTTTACAAACAAACTTGCTCTATTGACTAAACAGTCTTAAAGGGGTTCAAACCCCTTTCACTTTATTGATCTTAAGATAGCTGATCAGGAAGTTCTCTGATAGATTCTGGATTAAGAGTGGTCAACTAGAGATGGCTAAAACTTGCTATTCATTTCTAACATCATGCCAGTTTACTGTTGTCACAATTAAACTGCCCCAAACTTTTAGCATAAGTGAGGAAAATATTAATATATGTACTGAAAATATGTAACCTGCAGACAACCATGCACATATCAAGAATGCTCACTCACTCATTTTGATTGAATATATCCTGCACATGTACATCAGACTCACATGCAATGCACTGTGAGTTTGTTTTATGCACTACACTACGATATATACACACATGTACAATCAGTCAATATCAATGATTTACATGCTAGTGCGCCAATGAACCCTAGCGCTGAAGGCACTAGATACATGACTCCCACACTAAACATGAAGTTGCACTGTGTGAGATGAAATAAAAGCAAACATTCCATTCCACAAAACCTGGTGCATGTCAAGCATAATTTACTTGCCACACTTGCATGCATAATAGGCCTATTAACTTATACAGTATTTTTGCTACATATACCATTGAACACTTGTTTCACAGGATTGCTATGCCTTATTTCAAGTGTCATGGTGGCACCCATGCAAAAGGGGTACATACAAGTATACCCGCCCGGCGGACGTGTATTACTCCTACACCTATATTGGCTGCACTCGTAATACCAATGTCCGTGAACTTTCGCAAGAATTCTTAGTCAAACTGCGTAAAAACTGTACGCTATTAACTACTCATATAAACGATCACAATGAACAGAATTATAAATATTCAACAAAAAAAAACGACTAAAGCAAGTCTTGATTATCATGCTGTTTCGAACAACAAATGTCAATGAGGTTTTAGTGTGTGATTTCGCCCGCTTCAAGCTCACAGAGTGAAGTCCCATTGACTTACTGTGTTAAAGTGAATGTTGCAGCTGAAGCTTTTTTGTGCAATATGAATATTCATATACTGAAACCAATCAACATTCGAGAGAGTAAAATCATATTGGGCTCATGAATATAACGAAATTGGATGATCTCTGTTATTGTTCGCAGGTGTTAGAGTATGTACGCCAAAGAGGAGTACATATTCAACACCTGCTATGAAGGTAATATAAAAGTAGGTTATGGCTTGATTACATTGAGATCTAAGAGTCAGGTATCTAGCACCTTCAGTGCTAGGGCATTCTAGCATGTAAATCAATGGTCATATTATGCACAGTATAGTATATACGAAGTGCATAGTATAGTGCACATGCAGTAGTGCATGTATCTCGTATGCTAGTATTAACTTCATGAAAATTTGTCAGACAGTATAGGCTTCATGCATCAGCAATTTGCTGGAACAGGGCATTAACTTGAACTTAAAGTGAATCACATACCATAGATGACCTATCATCATGCAGATTTAAAAAAAAAGACATATATTTTACTAAGAAAAACTGTACTGCCATATTTATCTCCAAAAACCAGACATTTACGGAATGGATGGCAGCTCTGACAAAGAACCACCCACCACAAGGTTACAGGCAACATTTATTTCACACAGTTATACTTTGATCGCTTCCTCAACTTTAGAGTCTACTCTATGAGGAATATTATGATGCAGTGTTTCTTATTTTCATACTAGTAAACTTCTTTTACAGGATCAGAATAAAAGGAAAGGAAAATGTCTGACCTAGGACCTACCTGACAAAGGAATCTATCTCTGCGGCCATCACTGATGGTATAAGCTCAGAATCTAGTCCTCCTTTCACTTCTTCACACCTTTCATCAAATATGCTGATAAGCTGGTGTTTTATTGTCTGAGATCCTTGCTGCTCAGCTGGAAGCATGGACAGAATTTCCTGTGAAGAGGCCACATTCAGCCATATATTCAATAGTCTTCTCACTTTCAAGTTGTTACAGTTGTTACATATAGATTACCATACTGGTCCCCATCCTTAGACTTTTAAGTACTACATGTTGACAATATCAGATCATATCAACCCCTGCATTCCTACAGGCTTTGTGCATTTTCCAAAGGATTGAGTAAGACACTTTTCAAGCACTATTCAAGGAAATTTCTTTTTCTCTAACCCATCATATGGAAACAGCATTTTCACTTCATTTCATTCATTTCTTTTGTCTCCACAATAATATACAAGTTTACAGAACCAGAAAGCCTAAGGGCTTAGTGATTCCTTGCCGAATGGGGATGCTTTGTTGTACTGAGGTTCATCCCTCAGATTTATCTTCCTTGACTACATCATTTTACGATATTTTAACAATTTCACTTCTGCTGACCTCACATGAACTTTGAACCCCACCAAATATAACAAAAAAGAAAAATGAAAGTGTCTTGAAAGGAATTCAACTCCAATGGATCTTGGATCTTGAAAATTCTTGGGAAATTTTGTTTTTTGACCTCTGGTGACCCCTGATGACTATCTTGGGAATTCTTGGGAAATTTTGCTTTTTCACCTCTGGTGACCCCATATAACAATCTTGGAAATTCTTGGGAAATTTTGCTCTTTGGCCTTGGTGACCTCAGATTACGATCTAGGGAATTCTTGGGAAATTTTGCTTTTTGACCTCTGATGGCCCCATATGATGATCTTGGGAATTCTTAGGAAACTTTGCTTTTTAACCTATAGTGAACCCGGATGACAATCTGAAGAATTCTTGGGAAATGTTACTTTTGATCCCAGTGACCCAAGATGACAATCTTGAGAATTCTTGGGAAATTTTGTTTTTTGACCTCTGGTAACCCCAGATGACCTTGACCTCCACCAAAATTGATAGGGTTTTCCCCCTCAACATGGCAAATTTATATACCAAATATGAAAAGTGGCTGTAACTGCTATCGTGAGATATTGTGATTACAAGCCATTTACAAGGTTTCTGTAGTTCAACCTCTGGTGACCTCAGATGACCTTTGACCTCTACCAAAACAATAGCATTCTTCCTCTCAACATGACAAATCTATATCCGCCATTCCTATCTTGACATATCCCAATTTCAAAGATTTCGGTCTTTGACCTCTGGTGACCTCAAATGACCTTTGACCTCCACCAAAAACAATAAGGTTCTCTCTCTCAATATGACATACCTATATACCAAATATGAAAAGTGTTGGTCACTCCTATCTTGAGATAAAGTGATTACGAGCTTTCGGCCTTTTACCTATGGTGACCTCAAATGACCTCTGACCTTCACCAAAAATAATAGGGTTCTTCCTCTCAACTTGATGAATCTATATACCAAATATGAAAAGTGTTGGTCATTCCTATATTGAGATAGCATGGTTACGAGCCTTTTCGGCTTTTAACCTGCGGTGGCCTCAAATGACCTTTGACCTCCACCAAAAACAACAGGGGTCTTCCCCTCGACATGACAAATCTGTATACAAAATATGAAAAAGTGTCGGTCATTGCTAACTTGAGATATCATGTTTACAAGCTGTTTACAAGGTTTTCGCAGATTAACCTCTGGTGACCTCAGATGACCTTTGACCTCTACCAAAAACAATAGGCTTCTTCCTCTTGACATGACAAATCTGTATACCAAATATGAAAAGTGTCAGCCTTTGCTACCTTGAGATATCGTGTTTACGAGGTTTTTCGCAGTTTAACCTCTGGTGACCTCAGATGACCTTTGACCTCTACCAAAAACAATAGGGTTCTTCCTCTCAACATGACAAATCTATACACCAAATATGAAAAGTGTCGGTCATTGCTATCTTGAGATATCGTGTTTACAAGCTAGGCGTCACATACACACACACACACACACACATACACATACACACACACACACACGACATCACCATCGCATAGATTCCTTGCCTGCCTTCGGCAAGGAATCAAAAACTGCTGTTTTAGCAGAGTCAATACAGCATCTCAAGAGCTTTAAAATGAGCCATTTCAGCACTTCCATGGTTTTTTAAGTTGCAGCTGAGCCCTGTCCTACTGATAAGATTGTATTAAACCACAATGCAACATCTTGGTGCACAAATGTCAACTCATCACTATGCCAGAAGATTCTCTTCAAAGGTAACCTAAACTTTCAAAACAAAGAATGCTGGTCTGAATTTCAGTGCCAGAGATGGCTGCACAGCCCCAAATGGTTCCGATTACGGACAGACAAGTTGTCATAAATTTGGTCAAGATCAGTGTTATTCATATCATGTAGACAGTAAGTTTCCATCTCTTTTGAATAGATTATCTTGACCAACTACAAGTATCATTTGCTCCAATTACTCACAGCTAACAGTTGAACAATTTCCCTCTGACTAGAGTAAGTCATTTCACTTTTGTCCTCTTTCAAACACAAATGCTGCCCTCTACTATGGTCCATTAAAGCATTCACAATGATGTTCATAGCCTTCCAGTACACAGTTAAACCTGTTTTTGTACATTCTTTTTCCAGTCCTGGCAGAAAATCTCCCATCAAAGCAAGATGGTGATAGTTGTGTCTATTCAAATAGAGAAGAAAAACTAGATGTTGACAAAATGTATTATTTTTACAAAAATTAGTTTTAAGCTAAGATCAATTAATTGACAAGAATGACTCATGGATAACAAACACTGACATTTAGCAAGCATTACTGATACAAACAACGGAGTTTTAGGAAGTGTTAAATTCCTCCTGATTTTGTACGAGGTCTGAGTTTATATTCTTTGTAAATGGCTAAGGCTTATGATCAATCACACACAATAAACCTTACTGGACACTTTTGAAAGGAATTGAATTTAGCCTACCTTTCACAGTCATACAATATGTCCCAATGAGGGACAACCTGTAATTCCCATTTCACCCACTGATCAAGTTTTGCCTGAGAAAAAAAAAGTAGAGAATGAGAACATTTTTTAGTTCTGTTTTATCACACATTTTAGTTGGAGAATATTTTGATGCATCATAGCATGTACATTGCCTTACCAATAATCCAGCCACACTCCAACCTCCTTTCCTGAGGTGCTGACCCCTAGGAGATCTACACAATTAAGCAGAGATACTCATTTCTGCAAGGGAGATGGCCCTAAATTCTGGCTCAATGGAACCAATTTTAATTATCTTAATGGTTGAACTAAGAGTGTGTTACCTAATCAACAAACACAACTAGCTGTCATGGTGTACATAGCAATGTACAGTAATCTATTAATAGGAGAGCATATACACTTGGCCAACTCATGCTTGAAGTCAGTGGACTGACCAATTACAGAAGTGGAGAAAGTCTTAACCCACCTTATCCCATACATAACTCATGTCTGACATGTGCTGTAAATTAGTAAGAACAAAGTACAACCAGTGTGTTTGCAGTAGGTAGTGGTACCAGGCAATTCCTGCAATTTTTTCAACAATACCACAAGTTTTAAAACTATGTGCAGAAATTTCCCACACCTGATGGGAAAACTTGTTGGAAAAAAGTTGACCCTTAGTGTTGCAACTTATTGCAACCCCCTTTGAACCAAAAATCCACACAAAATATTCTGGAGGGAGACCCCCCTCCCAATTCTGAGACCACATGCCAACACAGGTACAATGTACTGTATTCCATACTTTGCTAAATAACAAGACTTCATTTCTATTTCAATATTATCAAACTTGTTGTGTAAGCACATAGTAAGAGTTTGAAACTGAGTACACACATCTTTCAAGAGTATGAGTACAAAATTTGCTCTACAAGCATTGCACCTCTTCCAGAATCTGTGTACAAAAGAAGGAGTATGATTCCATTCTCAACAAGTACAGGATGGTATGCAAAAGTGTGAGTATGATTATGTACTCACTACATGTATGGTTACCTTAAAAATTGTTTCATATAGGTGTGCCATTCTGTAAGTCACTAAAAGGATTATTTCCTGACAAAGTATAACATAACTGTTTGCCAGGGTGTAAAAAAGGAATCTGACTGTAAAAAACCCAAGCACAATAGGAAACCATCAGGTAATGAATCATATCCATCAACACCAAGCTTGAATACCAAGAATTAACCCAAAGCAACCAAAATTTGGTAGGTTATTTGAGAACAGTTGCAGAAGACAGCATCATTTGTTAATGAAATGATTTGTAAGAGCAAATATGGGACATGGGACATTATGGCAGGATGTGCAATCAAATTTAAAACTTGCAAAAAGCAATTTCAAAACTTTCTTTGCCATTAAGTGGGATGCACAAATAAGCACTATATTGTAACTCTTGCAGGCTGCACAAAAAGGTCACTGAACCAAACTTTACCCACTTATGACCTCGGCAAAATATTAAATTGTTATCGTTGGTTACACAGCTGCTTGATACTATGCATGAGAAGTTATTCATCTTTCTAGACTATAAATAACTAGAACTTCAATTCTTGAGGTAAACACATTCTATTAGCCAGCCAAAACAGTGCAAATTATACTCCTCAACCACTAGAAAACAGTAAGAAGTCATGGTTGTTACCTTGCCTTTGGATGTTACCAACATCTTGAATTTTTCTGATCTGCAAACATGGAGGATTTCTTCAAATTTTTCATCTGCAAGAAGAAAGGATGACAAGAACAATATTATAACATTCTTACTCTACAGAAGAAGTAAAATTATAGACTGTAGGGAAAGAAGGGAAAATGCATTGAGTGAATGTATTAAAGCTACTAAACAACTATTTTAACCACATACCACCAATCAACCTGTCCCTTCTATGCTTCTCACAGTTCTTGAACCGCTCTAACAGGTATAGAAACTGTAGTAGGAAGAAAGGGAAATGAACATTTTGTGCATATGTCAAAACAACAGCAAAGACATTTTATTGCAACCAAAGTCCTCTGGTAAGCAAATTACTTGAAAATAACTTCAATTGTTTGACTAAACATAAATTTAATTTGTTTCTGTTTTATGCTCAAATAGGTACAAAATCTGCATGAGACCAAAGGAAAACTAACATTAGGAGCCATGACAGATAATAGCCTCAAGTTCTCTTATAAAAAACAATAAAAATTGAAAATTTCTTTACTCATTTTTTTTATACATTCTTTTGTTTGGTTTTATCTTGGAGGTGGGGGGAGGGGCTGTTGTTTATGAGGAAAAATTTTATCAACACTTTTTCAAACTTCCTGGTCACCTTTTAATTTTATGAACATCACTCTGTGAAGTTATAGTCAAATATTTCTTGAAACAACAGTAATTTCATCACTCAATCACACCAGTTTTTGCTAACACTTAAAGAGTGAATGCAGTCAGAGGTAACACACATACTGCTATTCTCATTCATGTAGAGCTTTTTGATCAAGTGGCAATACTTTTGTCCTTGGTTTATGTTTGGTATTTAATAAATATGTGTTGAAGAAATGTAATAAAGATACCTGTAAGAGAAATGAGACAAGTTTGAAAGATTGTCTCATGATTTTAAAAAGAAATTGTGGTTACTGCATATATTCTTTCAGAATTTCCTAAAATGTGTAAGTCTACAGACCACTGACAGGTGCAATAACTTCGCACAGACAACAAGATGACATACCACTTCAGAGCAAATGTGTATGCACCACAGGAATGTCATTTTACTGAATGTTCTGCCCTTAATTACATAAGTAATGGGTTATGCGGTAAGGTTTCCACAAAAGTTTTTTCTCGTTCCTTTTATGTTATGGGAGAAACCTTGCAGAAACGTAATAACTTCAACAGGCTGTCTCACAGTAATTGGGTCACAAGCATGAGGATTGTAAGTCTCAAATTGTATTCAGAGGAACAACAAATGACACTCAAGTGACATAACCCAAAAGACTTCAGTCACCAAGACTAAGAAAGTTAAGTCACCAGGTCAGTATTAGAACAAGCAGTCTTGACAACTAGATATTCAGACTATACTTAAAGGAAAATAAAACAGCCGCAGTGCAAACAATAATGGAAACGAATGTTGAGCAAGAGCTTTGACCACATTAAAAAGCCAATTTTAATTTTACATGTTCCTTTTTTATTTTTAATGTTTAACAACTTTGGTCACTTGACATGTGCATTTGTACTAGTGACTTAAATTTAAAGACATATGTCCAGGGTTGGTCAAAGGCATCTATGAAGAAAATCATGAACAAGACATTCACCTTATGGACTACTGGAGAGGGTACGATATCATGCAGGTGAACATCTGAGCTGGAGCTGACATTTAGGGAACATTCAAGGATGCCAGTCAAAAATCTATCCATACAGAAAAAGAAAGAGGGAAAGTGGAAACATTTACAGCAGTTTGTTCAATATGGAAAGAATATAGAGGATATTTACACAAACATCTAGTCAATCAAAACACCACAAAGGGAATGCTTACTCACAAGTTTGGTACTTTCCATTGGGAATGAAAACTGTGGTTGGATAGGTTTCACACAATTTAGCCTAATTTTTGCAAAGCATGATGACCTGCAAAGCTGGGCGTGTGCTCTCCTTCAATCATAAAGGTCCCTGTGTGAAGTCAGGAAAGTGCAAGCAGACCTTTCAGGAGCTGCTGCTTTAACAAGTAACTTCTGTTCCTCAGGTCATTATCAGTGAGTGAACTGGCAGTGTTATGTCGCCGATATTACAGGAGGTGTAAGCTGTTTTACACTTGCAGGGATGTTGTTGTTATGAGAGTCTGTGTCTGTGTCTGCTTATTTGTTTAACAGCAGTTCTGTAGATGAGTGCTCTCACGAGCAATTCTCAGCTCATTGAACTATGTAGCACTGCTACTATACAAAGAAGCTGAAACTGTTAACCAGAGTACCCTTAAGAGGCAAACAACCACATAATTACATTACCAAGTAACTTTGTAGACTTCTCTTTTGTTAAAGCAAAAGCTATAACTTTGTTGTCCCTTTATGGAGTTTTATAATTTGAAAAGAAAGCTTAGGACATGTGTAATCGTAAATCGTCTCTTAAGCTGTAATTTGGCAAACAGTTGAGAAATTACCTCAGTGCAGCAACCATTCCTTCTCTTTTTGAAATTGGTATCTTCTCAGCAGCAACTTCTAGAATTGAATAAACTCTGTCCTAGATGAAACGAAAGAAATCATCATTCTCCAATCCGTGACAACATCAGGCGTGGATCCAGACACTTCGAAAAGGGGGGAGGGGGCTGAAAGCCCCCTCGAATATTCTCCTAGAATAACATTATGCTAATTTTCGCGTATTTGTTATTGTTGATGTAGCGAAAAAGGGGGGGGCTGAGCCCAGGAAAGCCCCCCCCCCCCCCTTGGATCCCTGCCTGAACATTCATATTTTCAGTTCACTGATTTCACCAATTCATTTTGGGCATTTTCTCTTCTGATAGAATGGTAAAATTCAAAGCAGTATCATACCTGTCCTAATTTACCAGCCACTAATATACAGTGTAGGGCCGGTCAACCAAAATTAGCTTGAAGTGATATCCTTTATTTCACATTCCCAGTTCTTAAAGAAAGTGTTGTGTATAAAAGCACAAACTGTTGTGTGTCAGGAAGGTATGTCAATGGCATGCACTACAGGAAGTGGGCTGGTCGGGAGGCCAGGGGATTGTGCTCGGCTAAGGAAAGATGCACTTGAGGAAAAAGAGAGAAAAGTTGGGGAATGGGGGCTTAGTTGGAGGAAATGGTCTCCCACATGGCCAGTCAAACACCTGAGAATTATGCAAACATTCCCATGCCACTGGTGGACAAAATTACTTTCTTGTATGGGCAAATTTATTCGGGGGTTCAAAAAAAGGAGAAGCTATCAGTACTATGACAATTTCTCCAAAAGAAGTCATTCTTACTGAAAACCTACCATCCTAGATGTCTTCACTTTGGGATACATATCCTGACGGATTTGAATTCCAACAAAAAGAGAAGTGCAATCCCCTATCTCTTCTTTTGAAGAGCAGCCTTCCTGGAAAATAATTGACAAGATAAATGTTTTTTTCCTCAGAAAATGATACAAAAGAGAATTTATCCACACAGACATACAAAATTCTTCAATGAATTCATCCATCTTCCATTACAAATGGTGAAAGATAAATTTATTTTCAAACACTTTAACTTTCCTTACACAAAGACTGCAGAAATAAAATGTCAGCCTTTAAAAAATATGACAGCATACCTTGTCTGCAACTGATGACCACATCTTTTGAAGTAACATAGTATGTAGGGCAGAGTGTCCTCCAAGCATGGTGACAAAAGGCTCTAGCCACTGGAATGACCTCTGACCTTCCTTAACCTCAGAAGTAGATGCAACGCCACAGAAACCTGCAAGTAACACATCAACAACCTGTTTCAAAAAAAGAAAAAGTAACAGCTAATTAGTTTACAAATTTTGCACTAGAAACACAACAATTTGAAGAGCTAGGAAAAAGTGTGATAAAAATCTTAGTTTCCAAGAAATCAAAGTTACAGCTGTATCCTGTGATGAGTAGACTGCCATTCCTGAAATGAAAAGTGGTATGTACCTATTGCATAACAATGAATGAAGGCTGAAATGAATGTGTCTAAAACCAACCAAACAAACCAGCAGATGAGGGACATCTTGTAAGTATAAGTCCTTATCTTCAATAATAGTGGTAATGAATTTGTGGTAATGAAATCTCATCCCTTTTTCAAGACTTTATTGGTCATTCAAGAGACCCAAGAATGGTTACTTAAGTTGGCAAGAACAAATTGTTATATACCACCTATACCAGTTTTGTCATGAGTAAAACACTCACCTTTGCTCTAAGGAAGTAAGGAACATGTGTTCAGTAAATGCCACATGTATATACAAGGAGTTCAATGTTTGTCATTTACGATTACAAAACTGAACCCACACTGCAGACACATCATTTTAATTACAAAAGGTGTAATGTTTTTAGACCATATGGCACTTTTGCAAGATCATTCACACAAAATTCAAAAACTTTACAGACAACATTATTCTAGATTTTTTCCCTGTCTAACCCTCCTGAGGAAAAAAAACCAATCGAAAAGCATGCCACTAATGAAACAAAATTAGTGAATGAAGGCACTGGGAGCACTTGAGATATATGACGAAGGCAGTGAAGACCTAAAAAGATTTGTCATATATGTGAATATCAATATGCTTGAGAACACATTGTCTCCCTCCCATTTTCCCCCTTCCCTTTCCCCACAGCAAGTGAGATACATAATTAGCAAACTTGTAGCTGCAGTGGGGAAGTAGTGAGTAGGCAAGACCAAGACTTAAAATTTGCACCCATGCACTCACACCCTGTTGCCCTGGACTGCATTGTGCTGCTTTCACCACTAGATAAAGATTTAAACTATTTTTGGAGGAACCTGGAAGAAAAATCTATGTCTGTTGTATGGTCCAAGTCGGCAAGTCCTTCTTACAAAATACACCAACATAGAGCAAATAATATGAAAAGAATCGGCCTATCCATCTATTGTTAACCATTAAAGAATTGGCAGCTCCACAGGATTTGGAATCTTGAGGTCTACTTGTGGCCCACCACTAAAATTAGTCCAGTAACAACCAGCCTGATCACTGCTGTTTACAAGGCACAACACATCCTAAGAGAAGAGCTTGAGGAGTTAAATGTAGCCTGGCAATTATTAATAATCTATACTGATACTCACTTCTGCTACATATTTATCCATCACTGCTTGCTCCAAGTCCACCACTTCTTGAGCAGACACGGTATCCACATTTACAAGCATGGTCTTCAGTCCGTCTGATATCACAGAGAGTTGCCTTCTCAAATCATCTATGGAGCAAGCAAAATCACAACTGTACTTAACCCAAACTCATATAATATTTATAATATTGTTGCATTTACACTGAAAACCAAAGACCTTAACATTTACTTCCTGTAATTTGTGCTTTTTCTGTATAAACATCTGCCCCTAAAAATGTCCAATAAACTGCTAGGGGTGATTCCTACACCTCTACAAAAACACACACACAAACCATTGCTTTGAGTATCCCATCACTTACTTACATGTACCAATCCTTAAAACTTTCTGCTGTCAGTGAAACTCATCAAAAAGGAAAAAAATAAGGGATTTTTTCTGGAAGACGTTGAAATAAATCAGGCTTAAAATAATTGCATGCTTATTGCTAGCAGTTCCGCAAACTTTATCCCAGAACCCATGACTGGGTTATATGATAAATATGGGTGGTTCACTGAGTGCTTTTCTAAATGTCTTTTGCTTCAACCAATATTATACCGAGTTGGCCTTCTGAACTGAAAAGATTCAAGTTTTGCCATAAAATGTTCAATTGGTAGCCATGCTATGTAAAGTTGTGCTTAATAAGCCCGTATCAGATTCGTTCACATCTGTCATCACTTAACATAATAAAACAAATTCCTGTTACATCAAAGACCTGCTGCATAAATAAAACTAGAGCACCAATAATGCAGAAGCTCAAACCTGTTGAATTTCAGTCTCCAAGCCAATAGTTGATCTAAGAAAGTAACATCTCTGGTGGCATTTTGGTACATATCATTTCATGAACCTCAAGCAAGCAATCATGGAACCCAGTAATAGAAGGGCTCAATTTTGAGGCTTTACTAAAAGTCAGCTTGCTTAATACTTATGTACCACTAATCTTGAACAAGGGCCCTAATTTTCTTTTGCTGATGGACCCTGAGTGATCTTTAAAAATTTGGAAACTTCAAATGGTCATTATCACCAAACTTTCTGGCCATGCACATCAATGAATCTTTGAAATGCCACTAATCAGGCTTCAAAGTGGTCCATCACAGAAATATAGGTTTTATAGGAAGGATACTGATGAATATATAGGGTTTTATAGGATTTTTCCAGGAAAATATAGACTAAATATAGGAATGTCATACACTAGCCGTTCTAATTATCTTCAAAATTCCTCAATTGTGGATGAGGAAAACATGGTACCTTAGGAAGCTACAGTTTAAATGATACAAATGTGATTAACAGTATCACAAGTGTGGGCTATGTGGCAGAAAAGTGTGGTTGTACCATCAACATGGAATTAAGAAAACCACCTAAATATTTTGGTGGAAGGGAAAGAGTAAATCCCCTGATGGTGGTGTATTTGCGTATATTGACCCCAGAATAAAGTATCCATTAATCTTATTATTTGTGCACACCGAAAAAGGCACCAAAAGTTGCTATATCAGAAGGTGAGAAAACAGAATGTGACCATGATGGTGCTTTGAATGGATGGGTAGTTAATGTGGACAATAAACTGTTGCTTATGTCCTAAAGTACACAGACAGAATTTACCTCAGCTCCAATAAAAATGTGGTTGAGGTGAGGAAATTTTTGAATGTTTTGTTGTCAAGATAACAGGAAATGGTCTATCAATACAACATTTCGCTATAAACTATACACTGTATTGCTAGTCAATCTTGATACAAAGTGTGACACATGGGTGATGATAGTCAGACCAAGATCACAGGCCTACGACAACTGTATGGTTGCTATGAATACCTTCCAACTCACTTTCCCAGTGGCATAGACTGAATTTTCTCATGGAGACCATGCAGTTTATTCTGTGATTACCAACATGGGGGAGGGTCTATGGGGAGGGGGTGCCCCCTCCCCTTTGAAAATTTTTTGAATGATTGGGTGTACTTACATGCAATCTGGTGCTAAATATGGTATCTTTTTGAAGTAACATTTATTTTCAAAATCAGATTTAAGGTTACTAAATTAAAAGAAAAAAAAATCAGCATTAGGGAAGGAAAGTGGACATGGCCCAATGGTCCCTCAACCTAAAAATGTCACTGCTCACTTTGAATCTGTACAACTTGGCAGAACAGTGTAGTCCACATATGTCAAGATGCCTACGGTGTGCAAAACTGTCTGTGCATCAACATACTTAACATCTAAAATCTCAATTAAGGAAATAACATAACAAAATTAGGGAAAGGGCAACTTGGTAAGTGTCCCTACTTATCAGCAATGATGGGCACTGCAGCACCAGACCCATACATGAATTAAGATTTTCCACTTTGGTCTGTTGGACAAATTGATGTGGCATCCAGAGACCTACCACAGGGCTTCTAGTGAAGTTAAGGGAAAACCTCCTTAGAGATCTGCATGTTGTAAACTTGTAAACATTACAGTGGGATTCTTAATTTTCTCAAAGCACTAACTTTTTATTCTTTAGGGAAAAATTTTAATTGTACAACACTTTGGATAATCAACTGATCTAATGGTTATTAAAGTTTGAGGAAACATGGCAGATGACAGGAAAAATATTGGTATTTCAAACCATTGTTACTACAATATTTTGAATGAAAGAATCAGTTATATCGCAGACCAGCTATCTGTGCATACAAAGCATAGGTAAGGGTTTTAAAATGTGGCAGATTGCATGACTACAGGGGATGCCAGGTAAAGGGCTCTAATCCACCCCCTAACAATACCACTAAAATTCCCTTAAAGAGGTGAAATCATAGAGTACTTAAAATCACAGGTTTGAGAGTGGAACATTTATGGGTGATGGGAAATACGTGTTCATTAGTGCCCAATGCTGTTTCATATGAGAATATTTCTGAATCCTATAACTGGCCATTGTGTACTTGCATCTAATTAAGATAGTTGGCATCTACACACTGCTACCTGTCTGAATAAACTATCTTGGAAAAACAATCCATCTGAAATTTTCACCCCAAAACACCATAAAAGAAAACTGTTTGACAAGATCAGAAAAATATAGAATATAGGAAAACAAGCCTAAAATCATACAAATATAGGAAATAAAGGATTTTTTGAAATTTATAGGAAATTATAGGAAATATAGGATCACTTTGAAGCCTGCCACTTTCAATTACCCCAATAACCCCCAGAGTACTTCCATAAATTTTGGCACAAAACCTGTATGATCTACTAAGCTTCATATGTATCCAACAATCTTAGCAATTCTGACCTCATATTACCCCTGCTGACCTCAAACTGATCTCTAAAATATCTGGCACTTTATGTAGGCTATATCTCCCAAGTTCAGCAAACAATTGCAAATTAGACCTCCTGTGACCCCTGATGACCTCAAAATGCCCTCCAAATTTTTTGGAGAAAATGGTAATAACATCAACCAAGTTTGGATGCAATCCTAATTTAGGTTACAAAGGTACTTAAAGGCATTGTCTGGTGACATTCTGTAGGGGTCTTATATGAAAGATAAAAATTTTTCATTACATGTCATCCAAACCCCATATCAAAACTCCATTCCTAACTCAAGATATCTCTTCCTCAAGACTGGTTACTTTTAATAAGAAATACCTCCAAGTTTCCTCAAGGTCACAAAACGTGATCCAAAGTGGGCAAATTGCCTCAGATTCCTTTTGTTATTCTTTATAATTGGCTACCTTGTTTGTCCTTGAAATTTGATACCGTTGGAATGTTTAGATGTTTTTCCATGTAGATATAGTGAAAAACTGTTCCATACTTTGGGTACAGCAAATAAAGTTATGGAATATTTAATATAGTGATATCAACATTATAAAGAAATACAAAAGCTACATCAAATCCATTTGCCCAGATGACATCACAGATTTCCCATCATGCACTAGGGAAACTGAAAATGTAGCATTTCTTCAAAAATTTGTATCTTCCGAATGCAAGGTGCTATTGAGATGGGGTTTTCACTGCCTAACACAGAAAATTTTTCTGCTTTTTTTGAAAACATCAAATTTGGTCACCAGACCATGCTTTTAAAATCAATGATTTTGACCTCAAGTGACCCCTGATGACCTCAAAATGACCTTCACATTATTTGGCACCAAATAGTGAATATGCATGTACCAAGTTTGGATTCCATCCCACCATTACAATGAAATTCCAAATCGAACATTTCCCCTTTTGAACTCTAATGACCTTAAATGACCTTGTATCAAAATCTGTGTACACCCTTCAAGAAGCACTACTTGAGGACCATTATGATTAATTTAAGAAAATAATATGCTTGGTGAGCGAAATATAGTTTTAAGATTTCAGATAGTAGCCTATCCTGACTCCTAAATGACCTTCAACCACCACTTCCTGTTTGTCAAAGTCCCCCACACCCACTGATTATTGTGTCCAAGCTTCACCAAAATCAGCTACAAAATTTAAAGTTTGAGAGCTTATTGAACAATTGTTGACAACCCTGATAGATAGATGGATAAAGTGATGCTGGCTGATTGCAATAGCTCAGTCTCAAACAGCTATATGTAAATGATTTGAGTTAAAATTCCATGGGAATAATAACAACTTAATTCCCTGTAAGTTTTAGCTGTGAATTAATTTAGAATGAACATGAAGGCTGCCAGATAAAATTTTGTAAAATGGTGCTTAATATACCTCCAGTCCATCCACTTTTCACAATGTTTGCTAGTTTCTCCATGTCTCCCTTCAAAGCATCCATAGGTTCTTGTACCTCCTCCATAGCTTCTTCTGTAAAGGCACCTGAAGATGAAAATAAAAAGTTTTGCAATTATGGTACAAACTTTGAATTTTGTGCACTATAAAATACTGCCCCAACCCCCACTCTTTCCCCCTTCACCCTAATAAATCTTTCCATATTATGTTAAGAATGAACATCCTCTACATAAAACAGCATGTGTCCAGTCAAGCATTTGGTTATCATCCAAAATTAAGGCAACATCTACATCTATCTACTGGTAGTTCTCCATATTCAGCTTGTCAAGCATTCCAGTTTGAAACATTACACGAACGAAATTCCATGAATCAATTAATGCTTTACTCTACTGGAGTATATTTAATAAAAAGCACTACATATTTGTTATGGCTCAGAAACTTTTCTCTTAAAACTGTTATCTTACCTTCTAACAAGTCATTAAGCATCTGGCCACACTTTAGTTCATATTCTTGATACATTTCAGCAGGTATTTTGTTGGCTCTAAAATGAAAGAAAAAAATGATAAAACTCTTTCATCAGATCCTTTAAACTTGAAAAGCCACTGACTTTTTTGTCTTGTCAATACTAGCTTTGAAAATGTTGTATTGCCATTCTTTGGGTCACTAGGTTTCCCAGCTGTTTTCTATTTTTCTTGTCCCCTTCAATGATTTCTTGTTATTTTCTTTAGGTATCAGTTTTGTTTTATAAATGTGAAGTCATTTGTAAAATAACTTTAAATTGAACTGAAAATACTTTCTATACAAAATTTCTTCATAATTAACAGTGCTACAATTAAGAGAATTCCCTGTAATTATTCATTGCTCCCTTCATTATAATCCATACATAACTAAATAAGATACATTTAGTTGAATCTTTTTTAATTCCATTGTTTAATTGCAATATATTGAAGTATACTCAAACACAATCATTCCACACAGGCAATAATCATACAGCATATTACCATTTGAAATGTCTTAATTGTAGCACATTTAACTGAACAGAAGGTTCCTACAGAAATAAGAAGTTCCAAGGGTTTCCTGTGGCTTTCCATGACCAATTGTTATAACATTTTTGTTTCAATAGTCTATTCACCCACTGCATAGTATTGTCACAAAACACTTATAAGCCATAATCCGGTCATCAAGACAGGGATAGCCCAAAACCATGCATCAATATGAGGGTTGTGCCAAATTCCGATTTCACTTCTTGTAATGTCAATTTTCATAAACTCTTAAAGAATGAAAATATTCAATTACTTTTCCATGACTTTCCACAACAGTTTTATGTTCCAGGTTTTTCCATGACTATACAAACCTTGAATTAAAAAGTGCAAAAATAAAACTCCTCAGAAGCAAAGCCTAGACCTCATGAACTAAACTTCATTTAATTCATACCTTGGGATAGAAAGCTATGACTTACTCATTCAGAGCCAGAATAAATTTCATCTTGCTGTCTGGTATATCAGGAAGCTATACAAACAGTAAAGAGTGAATGTAAACACTCAAGCTAACTATTAACCCAAGCCACATACACACATAATACTTAGTCTTTCCAATCACCATTAATTACAAAGAAATCACTTCATTAGTAGAATAACACCAACATGTAACACCCTTTAAGATCATTTCATCTTTCAAAATTTTCCCAGTTGCTTAACACAAATGACCTAACTGGAATGCTGCCCATCTCTGGTTCTCTGGTTACAATTTATTGTACCTGACCCCCAAAAGGGTAAAACTGTTTTGAAGTCATTTCCCAACCGGGTACAAATTTTTGTCATTTTAAGAGTCTCTTTTCAAATGGTTTGAATAAAATATCCCACCCTTAAGAGTTTACAGGGGCCATTTTGGGGTCCAAAGTGGTTCTTGTATTGTGTATGTTCACAATAATTTTGAGGAGTGGGGGGAGGGGGGCATGGGCGATTTTCATGACACTTGGTGTTTTTCCCCTCCTCAACATCTTTCTGGGGTTATTTTGGTTGCTACAAGGGAGAATCACCTGTTGCCCCTGGTTCATCTTGTACAATGTATTCTACCCTTTTTTGAGGGAAGTATAAAAGTATGAGAAAATTTTACCTTAAGTTTCTTTCTCATAAGTAAACTCATCTGCCCCATTAACAAAATGCTTTACATCAGTGAATACATACTTGCTTCAATGTTTGCATTATTAAACATGTAACCCTGGCAGACTTTGTAATATATTTACATGTCATCCTCAACAACAAGTTGCATTACAGCCAACAATAGTTTTGCATATGCCAAAACTGGTATGAAACATTGCAAACTTGATCATTGCGAAGTGGAAGTTGATGCAACACAATTTCAACAAATATTTTTAGTGGCAAAACTCACCATTCTTGGTTTTAAAAGTGCTGGTAGGAAATATGTGTGGAAGTACTTCCTTCGAAACATGCTGAAGAAGAGACAGTAAAGAAGTTAAAAGTTTCAAATAAAGATGGCCGTGTGCTAATAAAGAAATGATATCTGTAAGCTCGAAAGGATATTAAGCAACAGTGGATGATGCAAAATAATGTAACATTCTTTTCAAATGTGAGAAAGTTGGAAAACACATCCCATGCTGGAACCCATCCAATCTCCCCCCCCCCCCACACACACACACACACACTCCTTTCGTCATCTAAAGGGAGTATCAAAATGGTACATACATTGCCTGAATTACAGCTGGTGGAATTTTCCCTTTTTCTTCAAAGGCTTGTACTGCTCTGCTGATGTCAACTTCAATGGGATTCTTAACCTGGATGTGTTAAAAGTTTGACCAAGTTTTGAGCCATGAGGTGCAATAAGTGTTTCGAATTTTGCTGCATAAAATTTACAAATTTAGCTCTGTCCAGGCTCCAGGCAGACAGCCTAACTAGCTAAAACAAAAACAATTTGCTGGCAGCTACATGTCACTTCTCCTCAAATTTAATTGTACTGACCAGGACTCCAGGAGCGAACATTTCTCTGAGCCCATAGCCAACAAACTTTGTTATTCTAATCATATTCTACACTCCAGCTAACACATCCTGTTGTGGCCACATTGCACCTGTGTCAAGGTGCTTTACTCAGGGAAAATAAAACACTTCATGTCATGAGGATGAACATGTTATGGTCAAGTGATAACTTTTTCTCCCTTCCACCAAACAATTCCTCATATCTGAGGTGAATTTAACACTGCACAGGAAAAGTTTGTGGTGATAGAAGATCTGGTCAATGAACATATAACTCTTTCAAGACCAGAAATCCTATTTTGAAGACCCAAGAAAATAAGTTCTTGCTCTTGTACCTTTAACCATGACCAGAAAACTCCCCTTCTGACAGGTGCAATCCTGACAATTCCTCCAGGACAATTTCCTGTGACAATTTGCCCAAATTCCCAGACAATGCCAATCCCGGAGAATTTCCACCCAAAACAATTATCCCTGAGCAAAATTCACCACCTGAAAATCTGAAATTGTCCTGGGTAGAAATTGTCCTGGGGCTAATTGTGTGGAGTGGGAATTGTCCAAGGGGCATATTGTTCTGGGAGAGTTGTCCAGGTGGAAACCATCCACAGGGAGGGGGAACTGTCCTAATACCACTTTTTACCTATTATGGACACATGTGAAAACATGGTATTAAGTACAGTAACGTTTTTCCTGAGCAAACTGCCATCATGTCAGGACTTTCAAGACCATGCAAAAATTCCACCTTTTTTTTTCCAGACCATCCTATTTTCTCTACTACGTGGAAATGCTGTAAACATGAAAGAAGTATTGAAATCTCACTTGCACTTTTGATGAGCCAGCAGCTTCATCCTGTTTGGGTTTGAAAATTCCAGTGGCATCCCAGGGAACCTATTCAAATGAGAAAAAAATTTTTAGATTTTTTTACGTTTTGCCACTTGGAGGAAATCCTTGTCCATCTACTTGAACAATATTACAATTAACTAGTTGGACAATAGCTAAATATGTATAAAAAAATCCTCTAATCTTTAATATCCATGCTGCAGTGTGCTGCTGCCTATATCAAACAATCATTGCTAACTAATTAACTACATAATTATTATGCATAGCACATATATAATGTAAGAAACAAAATGTATGTTATGTTTTATTGTGAAGTAGAACTCCTGAAGTGCTGTTTACAAACAACAAACAGGACATCCACAGAGATTCCAGCCTTCAGTGTTGCTCCTCATGAACAGTCATGACCTTTGTCCTGAGCAAAGATTACTTTGTCCAGATTGCACTTCACAGTAAAACCTAGCATAAGGTATACTCAGAATACAGGCCAGGCTACACTCATGCACTGCTAAAAGCTCATTGTGTTGCAGCACTGCAAAGCTGCATGTGCAGCTCATTTACTTGTATATCCTACTTAAAAGTGGCTCCAGGAAACAGCACAAGACTTAGTACTGCAGTTTGTTATTTGTAGTTTTAAAGGAGAGTTGTTTGTACATTGTAGACATTCATGATGGAAATACTGTACACAGAAGCACAATGTTACAAGAATCTGCAGAACTTTTTGAGCTTTTCCATAGCACCTGAACACAACACAAAAATCTGTAACAAATACAGCAAAAGTAAACTGCTTGACATCTCATCATTATTTTTTGATAAGCGTTGTCTTCTATTTCAGTAAAACAACATGAGAATATATAAACTAAGTTTTCTTTCACAAGGAAGTAATACCCCCAAATTCCTTCCCTAACACATAAATGTAAAAGCCATTAAATGACAAAGCCAGTGAAATATTTTCTTTCACTATTAAACCTACCCCCAGGTCCTGAAGTCTGGTCTTTGCCAGAGAGATGTAATCGTCAAGATGAACTTTGAACTTAGAGGGGATGAATGAAGCATGCTGGATGTGTGCCTTGCAAAAAGAAAGAAAGAAAAATAATGGTAATAGTATAAAAAAATTACTGAATATATTTTCTTAAACATCACACAATCATCTATTCATTCATTCAGTTTGTAGTATATATAATATTACCATTCTCTTGCACTCAAAGATAATAGCAGATTCAAGCACATACATGTAGATGCACCAACATCATACTACAATACTAATTAACCTATTCAAACCATTTCTTCCTTTGCTTCATAGTATTTTGAAACTAGTTCTGTCCATGTCCTAAGCAATTCAAACCATACATTACAGACAGGAATCAAGATACAACACTGTCACCTTTCAAATTCCATTAGCTGATAAATTTTGTCACGGAAGTATTAACCGTCCGACTGCTCAATGTCTTCTAGTCACTCATGCCATTAGGTAATTGCATGTGTGCTTTGCACAAAGTGAATCTGCCCTTTGATACACAGGTGCATTGAAAATGGTAAGTTGAATCAGTTCCATCTTCGGGCTGTCACATAAAAGAGGGGGTTCCTAATCTTCACCAAAGGCAATATGGAGTTGTTGAGGGTCACATCACCCAAAATCCTCCCAAAATCTGTCCTCCCCAATCAATGGCCCAAGATTGTGAAGCTAATGTTTTACATAATTATTTAACTTCTTGAAAATGTGAATTCCAAACTGTTAACTTGTTTAAACCCAAATGTTAATACATGCCCTTTTACAAAACCAAATCTTTTCATGGGCCTCAATGACTTCTTTGTTCTCTGAGTATCCCTGCAATAAAGCATTCAACAAGAAATCCGCAAATTGAATCAAACTTCAACCCAATTTTTTATGCTATTCTAATCAAGAAGTTTTGAAGTAGCCTTCTCTTTCTTAAAATGTAACCATTTCCCCAGAAAGAACAATAAAATAGCATCAAAATGAGAAAATGTACCTTGAGATACTCAGCTGATTCAAATGGGACTAAGTTGTTCAAAAAAGAGAGAAAAAACATAACCTCCTTTTTATTTGTAAACATTTGGCTGTTACTCTGGCAAAAGGTGACCTATAAAGAGGAAAAACAATACATTCATTAAACAAAAATGTTGAAACTTCTAACAACTGTACTATTTTTATCACAACTATCTGCCAGAGTAAAAAGGTTTTTATTTCATCACACCATACAGCAGGATTAGATGTAGTTCAGCTCATACTGTCTATGCCAACAATACTATGATATTAATACACATTATATAAGTACACTGCCTGACCATAATTTCCTCTAACACAAAAAATTCAGTCTCATAAAGTACACTTCATAAGCAGGGGTGCATGAAGAAAGGATACCCAAAGGAGGGGGTGGGGGGTCTAAATATTATGACTCTGGCCAGAATCCCTGCAAAGGAATATCCAATCTAATAGGGTTCAACCGATGTGGTTTTTCACTGCCCACACGATGTCCGATGTTTTTATCACATTGGCCGATATCCGATCCAATCCGATATTTTCGCTATTAATGTTTTTACATCGTTTCACAGCGCGATCAAACATTCCTTATTCCTCATGAGCCATGCCCATGCCTGCACATCGGCTTAAACAAATTTCTCTTTAAAAAGGGGAAGTAATAGTATTTTCCCCTCCATGTTTTGCTTTGATACCTGTCATTCACAAAACAATGTTTTATATGACAATTCAATGACCAAATAAAGGTTCGAAAATAAGCAATCGGCAGACTATCGGTGACTCTTCATTCATAGCACATAATTCTGTGACTGAACTGCAAACTATGATGTAACAACTAGAAATTTAGTTGTACAAGCAGTGATCGAAAAACACTGTTATTTCCCTGACCAAGCCCCATGTTCTTGCTATGTATGTCAACATCGTTACAGAGCAGGTGCATAGCCTAATGTATGGGTGTTTGCATACAATTACAGACCTACACATGCACTGGCTTTACTGTGCTTTCATGGTGCATTCCACTTGAACTGCTCTGTACAGAACACGGACATTCCTAAGGTATCCGTGTTTGCATACATTTTGGCCCTGTATCAAACATACAGTTAATGACAGTGAATTCCACACTGTTTCGTTCATTAATAAATTTTGGCGAATTGAAAAAGTGGGTGACATGATCACTAGACTCTACATGAAGATTTTAAAAGCTTGTGCATACTGTGAATATCATAGTGCTTGCCAATAGAGCCAGTTTACGCAGTACACTGTTGATACAGAATTTAGGAGATTAAACGGAAACTGACAGCCCTAGTCAATCACAAGGGCTATTGTCGGTTGTAATAAAATGATTAATCCTATTTATCTGTTCATTTCTTTGTTGTAAGAAACCGCTATCACTATACGTTCCCGATGTACTTAAATGAAATTTCCAATTCACTGAACATCGACAAACATCGGCAAGTGCAATTTGCTATATTTCACCCAATAGTCCTAAACATCAACCCGATCCGATATTTGATCCGTTTATTGGTTGACCCCTACAAGCTAAAGAGGTGAAGGTACATGTTTGTAGAGCTATTAAAACTTAAGGAGGTTCATTTGAACACATCACCCAGCCCAAACATTCCCCCCCTCACCTCTACTGGCTTTACCCTTAATGAGTTTTCAACATTGCAAGTGATGCCAGATTACATTCCAATCTCTCAATAGCACGGAATGAAGTTTCATTTGGGATGATACAAACTGTACCTTAAACCAATTTTCATAGGACATAAATAGATGGGTTCCTTCACTGGCTGCCTGTCTGGCCAAGAGAAATGCAGCTATCAAACTCTCCTGTTCAAGTGATTCAAATGCCTCTTTAAGAAAGTAATCCAAAAGTTCTGCAAAAATAAACCAAACAATAAATACAACATTTGTTAAAATTTAATTAATTTAGCTGAATTAATACTTATGGCAACCCTGAAAATGTAACCATGTATGCAGAACAGAAGTATACATTTGTACTCCTAACAAAGAGAAAAAAATGAGAAGCAAACATTCAAAATCACCCACCTATGAAATCTGCCTTAATATCAGATGAACTGACCAATAGGAAAGAAGCAAACATCAGTGTGACCTTCCAGTTCACCTGTAAGAAAGCAGATATATCAAAAAGGTCATGAGAACAAAAAATGCCTTCTTTTATTTAAAGGTTAGAGGGCTGCGGGTAGAGGACTGTTACTTCAAAAAACAAGCCCTTTTATATTTATACAACTGTCTTGAAAAAGTAGTTGAGAGTGCCATTTGAATCATTCAAATTTCAAAAGCTTAAGAGTGCATGGAGAAAACTTTTAATTTTTGGCTGCCTGAAGTAGATTCTGATTCTGTTAATATTGTAGCAATTTTCCAATTGTTAAGAGCATATTTTAAGCAAATAGGCAGGTGTATGATTTGAGTGTCAACAGACCTTTAAGTGTAACATGAAAGAAAAGAAGATGTTACTTCTTGATATGGGAAACAGTTCAATAGGCTTCCCAGTTACCAAGTTCAAATATTTTTGTAAAGAGTGATTACTTTCAAAATCATGACCCCACAACTCCCCTTCAGACAGTTTCCACTAGGATGGACCAATTACCGGTATTCAACATCAGCATAGGCTGACATTTCCCATTTTCATCCTACATCCATACTGGTACAATTTACCTTAAAATCCGACATTACCTTGCAGATAGTTATCATCCCATGTGTCAGGAAATGGTGCACCATTAGAGTATTTTGTATGCAAGTTCCAATATTTTACCTCATCAAAATGAAAGCAACACTAAGTTGTGGTGCCCAGTAGCCTAATGTTAGTATGTCGAAACCTTACTTCCCAAATATTGGTAATTGATTGGTATCCGCCAACATTGAGAACTGAAATATCAGTAACGTCAGCTACTTGCAATATCTGCACAACACTAGTTCCCACCCAGACAATTTCCCCTGGGACACTTTACCCCCCAACAATTTCCACCCCAGATAATTTGCACCCAAACAATTCCCAACCTGGACAGCTTGTGCCAAGACTATTTCCACCCATGACAACTACCCCTTAAACAAATACCCCCACCAAAAACGATTAAAGTATGGGTACAATTTCTGAAGGTCAACAAGGATAAGAAGGGGCACTATTGGAGGCCTTCACTCTAGCCTCTGGACTCCTGCTATCCAAAATGTGCTTTCTACACCCTGTAGGGGCATTAAATTAGCTGTTACTAAACTAAGCCCATCTAGAACCCTGCTAGACTGGTTGATTGCCAATTGTACACAAATGATCTGTAACACGATCCCTTCATCTACACATTGCATACCTCCAAATGCCCTTGTATACCCACAAATCAAAAAAGGAAGTACTTTATCACGAAGATTACATGGCAGGGAGAAGAAGGGGGGTGGGGAACATCATAAGACATGCTAAATTGTGTATAGTGTGTGGTGCAGGACTGTACTGGTATTATTATGTAGCATACTTACTTAGGTAAAATATCCTGACACTGGGAGCAGTTTAAAGTTTGGTTTAAAAACATGAATAATACCATGTGTTTACAAAATTCCATCTATGAATTGCATCATGGGCAGACCAAATACTCTTGTAGGCTATGAATCAGCCACAGGCAGGCCATTCCCTGCCCCTGTTCTACGGTACGCAAATCAAAACATTTCATCACTAATTTACCCACCTCTTCTTCCTCCAGGGTTCTTTTCAAGATTTCAACAATTTCCTGTATCCCCATCTCATAGGTGAATTCTTTAAACAGCTGTGTGATGATAGCATCTGTTTTAGCAGAGCACCATTCACTCTGCTGGGTGATTGCCTCAGACACTGCAAGATTAAACAGTTGATTTATTTTACATACTAAGAAGCTTCTCCATTCTCAACTTCACTTTTATAATCACACCTTCCCTTCCTCAGGTGCCCTGCACCCACATGACAGTGACTTCAAAAAGGAACAGGTGAACAGCAAAACAACATTTTCTATTTAAATGGTTGCGTGCAAGAATTATGACAGAATGATACCTAACCCTTACTAATGTTCAGAGTACATTAGTGATGTGCATAGGTGAAGACAACATCTAAAGTAACTCTTGAAAAGATACTACTTAAAAGTTCCATTCCCATCCCCCCTCCCACTCCCCCTTCTTTTCCCACAACTTAATGACACTATTCCTCAAATGAAAATGCTGAAAATTTTTCACTGTCCTGACATAACCACAAGGGTGTCAAAATCCAAGAAACTGCACATTAGGGTTTCTTCCTTTCAAAGTTTTCCCAGGAAAAGCCTTTGGGACCCCTGGCCAAAGACACACCTTCTGCCCTCTCAGGTGAAGGTTCTGACCTCACAAATGAGCCCCCTCTTCAAATCCTGGATCTGTCCCCCTGTTCTGGACAATAACATGGGACACAATACCTGTCCAGACTGGTTTATGACTCAGAAATCTGGATAACTGGATCTTCAGTAGCTGCTTCAGAGAAGATTCAGGCACACTTCCCTTGAACCAAGACACATGCAGAAACAGTTGCCTGCCCTCTTGTGAGTTTTCGCACTGGTCATAGATGCCTACCAAAATCAAGATGAATTTCTTTTTAAAACAATTTATAATACATGAATACGTTTATTTTATCAACCAGCAATGACAGATCGTGTACAGATACAAGGTGACACTTTAAAAGGCATGTGGACATGTAAATGTCACACCTACAGAATGTAAAGAGCTTTAAAATGTTAAAAATAATCACAGATCCTCTCAAAATCCATTCATGGTGCACATTTTACAAGAAACCTACTGTAACAATTCCATCATTTATAAACTTGAGCTAAATATGTAAATTTGTGATACAGAAAGTGGGACTGATGAGGTATGTTTTTTTGTTGTCCTGTGTTTACTCTTCAATCTGAGGACAACGTTCTGAGCAATTTATTTTGGAAGAAGCTGCTGGCTACTTTCAAAATGTCCACACTACACACTAAAAGTAGCTAGCTGGTAAATAATTTAACATATCATTTATATAGGATTAAGACACTTTGCAACGTTCCACATCATAATTTTTGCACAGCTAATAAGAAATATCTGACATGGTCAAACTTTGAAGAGGTATATCTTGAGAATGGTAAATGATATTCAAAAAATTTCAACAGACTTTTCATCAGACGATCTAAATTATCACTGTTGAGTAAAACAGCTGGTTTGGTTACTTGTCTACATACCTTTATCAAGCTTGAACCAAAAGTTACCTAAGTAAAAGTATACTTATCATCATGACGAAGCATAAAAGTATACCAACAAGTATGCTTGTCATTGTGAGCATCACTTAATGACATTCCTTAAAAGGCATCCATTTGACCTTTAAATGTTCTCTCAAAACATGATATTGTGCACATATGAGATATTTCGTACAGAGGATCGTCATGCTACCAGTCTCATTCAAGAAGCAAAGTCAGCAAGATGAACTTCAGTTTGGCATTCAACACATTTCATTGACTGGGCAAATGAGTTTGATGGCAAGCCTATGTCAAGTGGGAGGGGAGGCAGGGTGCTCACAGAAAAACCACCTACTATAGAGTGGAACTTGAACGCATGCTTTTAATGAAACATATAGCCACACAGAAACAAAAATCACTGTGCTTACCAGCATCAGTGTTGTTAATAGCTCTTATATATTATAAGTCCACATCCTTGCAAAAAACTATACATCTACGAGACGTTACATTCACAGTGCTCCATTTCAAAGAAGGTCACAATGGACATTCTGCAGAAATTTCTGTACATTACTTCTGGGGTAAGAAGAAAACTAGAAACACAGGTCTTTGCTTTTAAAAGTTTGAAGCAAAACTGAACTTACATTTTGTAGAGACTGCCCCTCCCCGTCAGATTTGCATATCCACACACAATTTAATTTTTTTTATTTCTATCCCACTTAACATAGCACAAGGGACAATGGAATGGGAAAATGAAGAAGGAAAAAAAGTAGCTTTCAAATAAAGTTTTCAACAATACATTCATAATCTTAGTCCACCTCATTGTAAATGTAAGATGTTTGAAAACTGCTTTGCAAGTAAATGAATTGAAATAACTCACCAATAAAAATAGTCTCCAGTAAAAGTTGATAAGCCTCTTGCAAAGCCCTCTCATGACTGCTTCCTGGAGTAGAGTCACCCATTGGGTATGCATTAGATATCAAGAAACCGATCAGATCTGTTCGAGGAATAACCAGACAAAACTATTGTTGTGTTGCAATTTACAGAAATTGCAAAGGCAGTGATTCCTTACTGTAGAATTAGATTTGAGTGATAACTGGTTTTTCTGACAGAGAGAATGATGTACTCACATTGCTATGTCCTGCATATTAAGGGCAGGACACTTTATGCAAAATGCACTGTACTAGCAAAAACCAGCTGGACAAGATTGTAGGCAACTTGTCAAATATGATTGTCAATTTATTATGGGTTTCATCTTTGCAAAGAAACCAAGGACAGATAACTGTAAGTAATTATTTCTACATGAAAGTTGTAAAGGCATCTAATATTCCTTTTTAGTATTGCTACAATATTGTATTTACATTGGAAATACAGCAATGAATACAAAACACAGTTTGATTTTGCACAGGTAGATCAAATTATAACAAAACCATCAGTCTTCACTGAATACTGAATAGTTAACTACCACAATGAATGGTTGTACATCTTTTGGATTTTATGAAAAGTTTAAAGACAGACAGTCATCACCCCAAAGTATATTTTTAGTGTGGGGGTATCAAAATTCTCAGTTGGTGACTGCTCTTTGACTGACATCAAAGTTTGAAAATTTGAAAGATGCAGAATAGCTCACATTCCACACAAGGCAGAGAGAGTGCTTTTATTACATTTTATAGCCTTGGATGCTCACCAGGACATGGCCTTAAGCAATAAAACAGGGTTATTCCTGCACAATGGGGAGCTTCATACAGTTATGGGAGGAGCTAGAAGTTGCATAGTTGGGAGAATTGGAACTGTATGGGATGATGACAATTCCCCTTTAAGCACCACAACAACCTGGAACCAAGTTGTTGGCACTTACAACTGTAAACAGTTTACAGCTTACATTGGTCTCTTAAGCATATTGGTTATAACACAACTATTAACATTTTTACCAAGGTTTTACAAACACATACCATAATAAGGAGAAAATTCAATTTTTCCTCACTTATCATGAAAGTATAAATGAATGAGGATAACTTAAAATTTCAAAGTTTCAAGTCTCTTACCAGATATTATGTGCTGGCATAAATCTTCCTTCGCAGCAGAGAAGTCTGTCAACATAATACTGAGTAAGTCTTTAGTCAGCTTCTTAAATGTCTCACCCGGACCTAAATTTGCTTTGACAAAGAGGTCAAAGGTCACAGTGGATTGTTTGTGCAAGAGCCAAATGAGTTCAAGAGGTAATGGAACCTGGGAACAAATGAAACGTCATAACATTAATTCTGCAATGGTGTAACCAATGTAGAAGAAAGGCAAGGCACTGTGTACCCCTACCCCACTCCATACGGAAGTAAACTTATTTCGGCAAAAGGAAAAATTTACCTTTGAGCCTCCCTCTCAATGAGAAGGCCAGCCATGTGCTATTTCTTCTGTATATATCTACGTACAGTTACACATGCATACATTTGTATGTACAATGTAACTGTGAAATAATTCAAAACGTGTTGTAACTTATCAACTTGAGATGACTTTTAAAATAAATTTGGTGGAATGTAATCACATGTGCCTTGATGATTACCTTCCAGCCATTTCCTTTCTTTGTAAAATTCTCAAATATACATTGAGATATTGAACAGTATCAATAAAAATATTAAAAGACATTAAAATACCTTTTTGATTTGATCCAAAAAGAGAGCTCTATCAAAAGACGCAAGGTTGTGTGACACATGCTTAATTGTCTCCAAAATAACTTCTAGTTTACCCTGTGGAAAAAAAAACACAATATCAAATGACAAATTGTAACCTGAAAATCTTTTGGTTCAATGGTAGCTTTATGTGCCCAATATTATTAATGCTCCCAGTATATCCAAAGTGATGTATGACTGTACTACACACCAAGGGTTGTGCAATCTCAGCATGGCATGTGACTATTTTCTAATACAACCACTACCAAACAGGGGAGGGTGCTAAACAGAGGTATGTCAACCAGAAATCAACGACACCTCCATTAATTAGACCAACAAACCCAAGGACAAAGGTGATGAAGTACATGTTTACAATAGCGACATTGTCTTACATTTTAAACATAAGAAAATTCTACTGTTAGTTTATTTGAGAATTCAGATTTTGGTGTTATTTTCCCCACCTCATTTTTTTCTGTATACTACCATGAATCTGCCTGCATTTTCTCAAAAACTGTTTTCAAGTTGTCTGGACACTTTGTTAAAACCACTATCCATCAAACCTTTTAAGTCAACATACCATTTGGTTGACAGGCCAAAATACAGACTTCTGCTCAGAGCCATGAGTTTCTGCTGTACTTTGAATCATCTGTACAAGTATCTGGGAACACTTTCGAGCTGAAAGCACAGATAATGGAATTCCAGATGTACTAGATTGATCCCTCATCAAATTAAGGATTGAATCAACAGAGTGGTGACTACGCTCCTGGGGATCTGTGTCTTCCTGTTTTTGGTCTGAATCTTTCAAGTTGGCAGGTCCCTCCTAATCCTCAGAAATATCAAAGAGAAAGATATGAACACCATTCTGAAGAGAAATATGTCTGTCACATTTTAAATATATAGATATTCACTTTATTGCCCATTTGATGAAACAGAAAATAATTACCCTCCAACAGTGCAGAGAACTACAGTAACTAAAGAACAAAATTGACAAACAAAAAGAACATATTACAATACTTTACTGCACATAAAATTACTAAAAAGGCTATGTATTGACCTACCATTTTAGACAGTTTAAGCACATACAGAGACTGATATAGCATTAAACAGAAGCTTGGTGGTTTGATGCATAGGTGTAGGAAGCAGGGGGCTGGGGGGCTTCAGCTACCCAGTCAAAACTGTGTAGGGCTGAAGTATGCTTCCACCCCCCCCCCCCTCCAAGATCCAAGGGCAAAAACACCTTATTTGTCTCTTCTGTAACAAATGTCGAAAATTTGCAGTCATTTTCCTTAAAATTTGTCCAAAATGTTGCACCAAATTGCATCTGTGGACCCTCAAATACCCAAAAATTTTCCAAAGGGGAGGGGGATCCCCCTCCCTTTAAACCCCTCCCCCAGGACGGCATCCAAAACAAGGTTCAGCCCCCCAGTCTCGAAAAAGCTTCCTGCGCCTGTGGTTTGATGTACTGTACTGTAAATATGCATACATGTTCCTGTGCAAAAACTGTGTTCTCTTTCAATCACAAAACATACCTCATGAAACAATCAAAATCCTAAAGCCAGAAGATAAGTTTTCTAAAAAGGGAGACTTAAATTATGTTTAAAGGTAAAGTATTCTGAGTATGATATTAAGCATGAAATCAATAATACTCAAATACAATAGATATATGGCATGGAATGTTTCTAAAATAAGTTAAAAGATTAATCTCTCTGACAAATATTGTATACAGTGCAATGAATGATACAAGTAGCACATGTACGTGTATGCACCTTTAATATGCAATTCGTTCTACGACCTTTAGGTATAGAACTCTAATTGGTACAGAGGTGAAGAAAGTTATGACAAACTGATGAAACTGTACCTGTAATTTAATAAAATTGATCAAAGTAAAATAATTTATAGTCATAATTCGGCAGCTGATACAGACTCTTTTGAAGTACACATGAGCCACATTGCTATAATCAGAAGCTGCATGAGCAAAGTTGAAGTTTACAACAATGTGATAAACAGTCAATATTTGAACAAGATATTTTGAGCTGTCCTTCATCCACTTTTTTTACACTACAGTGACAAACTAAATACACATCCCACTTTACAATAAAATAATTAGCATGCAGCTCTTACAGATTGATCATCTTCTTTAAGTTCTTCAAGAACACGATCTAAATCTTGGTTTTGATCTATCAGCTTCAAAATTGCATCTTTAAATCCTCTATTCAATTTCTTCTTTTGAATTCCACTGTTTCGTTTACCTGAAGAAGAATGAAGTTGAAACTTGGTAAAAAAGGGAAGGAAACAATCTGTCATACTGCAGAACTTGAAATAACCAAGGGTACCAGATACTACTAGAATCTTGCTCCTATAACTGCCATTTTAATTTACTGCACCTTCAATGGAGGTTACAATGACTGAAGTAATGCCCTCTATGCCTGATGGCAAACATCAGCCCCATTAGGAGATGCAGTATCCTGGGTAGGGTGGTACAGTATCTACTGTAAACCAGCTTTTGTGGTGGGCTCCAGGTAAAGAGTCCAACCTTACTGTACCTACAGTAGTGAAACATGTAATTAGTGAAAAGAGTGCAGTATATTCTTGATGTATTGATCCTATATTGGGGTATGATGTCAACAAAATGGAAAATATTGCAAAAGGTAGATTTTCCTTCCAACTTCCTCCAAAACCAGTTGATGCCCCTTTATTCTTTTATGCTCGTTCCCCTTCCCTAATTTTTTCGAAGTTATGATACCAGTGTTTTCATTACAGGTTCTAACACCAAGAGTATATACAAGGACTCCCCCCCCCCCGAGTCCCAAAAGAGGTAGTGGCATCTGCCAAAATGACCAGAAGATGAGCACTGACCTGAATTTTTGAACACCCTCAATGATGCAACTCACAAACTTATATTACAATGATAAAGTGTTTTTAATGTATAAAATGGCCCAAAATGACTCCTAGATGACCTTCGACTCCAAATCCCTGACCACCACTGATAATCCATTAATCCATTCACCATTGCATCCAAGTTAATTCTTACAATATGCCACAGTATGTGCTCATGGGAAGTTCAGACAAGCATCCATGTCATCCTATCAATCAATAAGATTTTCCATGCATACTGTAAAGTGACAATGCAAGAGAACAAATAAAACATACATGCAAAAGCTTTGCAACAAATATTATTGAAAGATTTAATACATCCACTTTAGTAGTATGAACAGGCCTAGCACAGTACAGTAGATTAACTGCATGGACGCATGTGCAGCTTAGGTTTGTAGTGTAATATGTGGTACATGTTAGGCAATGGCAAAAGTGCAAGTCTCCCTGAAGGAAGTTGCCTGGTAGAGATAGATCTTCAAATAGAAGGTTACGAGTGTACTTCATATTGTTATTTAAGGCTGTTTTGCCCATGTCTGGTTCATGTGTTCGTGATCATTAAGATTATTTTTATTCTTCCGACGATCGTACTGCTGGAGTGATTGAGACAATCAACCGTGCACATTGTATGGACAGAGCTGTAACTTACTAGTGTAATTTTAAAATTATTTTAGGACTTAATTTCTCCCTTTTGGAAGTCAAAATTTTGCTTACATATTCCTTGATTCCAACAACTCATAGCCTACTGATAGAATAATTTATGGTTTTCACAATTTGTTATATCCACTTCAAATTGATAGTATTTTGACTGAGATTCTGAGGTTTTCCGTAATCCACAAAAGTTTTGTGTTTGAGCAGTTATACTGGGGCCCATACTGTACACATATGCTACTACTCTTGCTAATGAATGATTTGGGTCCTAGAGTAGCAGAGTGGTCTATTCCAGCTGCTATGCACCATTCCGACTTTTCCAAGGCCTTTTGAAAAACGTTGTGGCTATTTGCCCGACAGTCGGGCAAATTGGAAGTTTAGTTTTCTTATTTTCCCGACAGCAATCAACCAATCATATCACCCCAACGCGTACGAGTTTGTGACGTAAGAAATGTTTGTTGGCGCGGTGCGGTGTACGTGATTGTAGGCCTACCACAGAACAATATATGGTGTGTATGTACGTACGTGTGGTTACTACTTACAGATCAGCACACTGGACAGCTGGACTTCCACAGCTTCGATGACTTATCAGAGTACAGTACTCAGGACAAAATTCCAGACAATTCCCTTTGAGTCGCATCGGATTATTTTAAAAACTATCAGAAGAAATGTTTTCTGTGTTTAGCATAGTTGTTTGTAGAACAGTAGAAACAGCAAACAAGAATATAAAGGAAGGAAACAAGAAATGCAATCTGAAGGAGTTTTGCACTCAATAGTTGTCTGCACGTTGCAAATTTAACAAAATTCTGAAGTCGATACGGAATAGGCTTCAAACTGTTATTTGGTGGCACCATTTTTCTTCTAGCGAACTTCTCATTTTCAAAAAAAAAAAAACTTGCGCACGCCACTGCTCCCTAGGCTCGCCGGTAGGACAAATACGGACCATTAGTTTCCCGACATACAATTCAAATATTTTCTGAGGCTACAGACTTAGAATAGCCCCGTTACTTTCATCCACAGTCGGGAAAATAAGGAAGCATGTCCGATAATTTTCCCGACTGTCGGGAAAATAAAGTTAACCTTATTTTCCCGACATACTATGCAAGTATTTTTAGAGGCTACAAATTTAGGATAGCGCCATCACTTTGGCCAATTGTCGGGAAAATAAGGAAGAAAAGTCCTGTTATTTTCCCGACTGTCGGGTAAATAGCTTCCACCTTTGAAAAATTGTCCATGTTCCCTGACTTTCCAGGCCTGGAAATTTATATGTTTTACTTTTCTCTGACTTTCCAGAAATTCCAGGACCTGTGAGAACCCTGCAAAAAAGATTCAAACATGCCAAAATGTTTCATCATGAAGTAGCCCAAAATTTTGAAGGGGGAGATAATGCTCACTTATAGGAAAAATGATGGTACGAAGTCAGCAGACTGCAGACTAGGGCCAAACAGAATAACCTTTTGGACAATTTTTGAAAGCAAGTGGTGATATTTTGACACATTCCCACAGTACAATATCTTGACAAAGCAATACAATACAATATCGTGCCAACTTTCTAGCCAATCTCATTTCCGAGACAAAAATATCTTCATGATAATTAAAGTGATGCCGTGAGATTGCAAAAAGTAAAAAACATTAAAAAATCGAGTTTAAAATTTCAGTGATTCCTTTGAGTGACCCATATGAACAGTAAGGGAGAAAAAATAAGGCCTGTTGTGCGAATTCCGGCAACAGCCTTAAAATTTTCGTAAAACTAACGACTAAACTCGAGGAAATCAAAAATGTGCTGCGGACAAACACTATTCAGTCTCCTTACGAACATCAATTGAGCGGACCAATGAGAACGAAGTACTAATGCATATTCACTAGGCGTAAACAGCTGATCGATTTAGCACAACACAAGTGAACAAGACGCATGGTGTGTGTGGATCTTGAAGAGGTAACGTTGATATTGCAATGTAGAGAGTGCATGGTAATACCACTACCCCGTTTTACTGTAGTGGCCTAACTTAGGCTATAGTATACTGGCTCAGTGGTACCTCTGTGTAAATTAAGCCTAATTTAGGCTACCGTTAGATGCTCTGCCTTTATGTGCACTTACCATCATCTTTGACGTTCTTACTCATGGCGAAAAAAGAGATAGCATTGGTGTAACTTTCGTTGTAAACCTGTAACGTCCAAATTCAAATCGGTACTGTAACGCGTACCAAAGAGTGAAAGACTGTGACCTGTACTACATAGTAAGAGGAAGCTATATTGAGTGTATACAAGTAACTGTTATGAAGCAATTACAGTACGCAAGAACATGCATTCTCTGGTCGTGAGACTGTTATAGCAGGGAGTTGTTATTACTCCCTGGTTATAGTAGAGATCAGTGGTCGTGAGCGAACAGCTGTAGGCTACCGTAGAGCAGGGAGTTGTTATTTGGAAAAAACAACTTCCTGCGAGAGCTAGTCAGGCTGGAGTGGTATGGTACATCTTTTTTTAACTTGGTGACACCTCAATAACATTGCATATTCAACATCAGGTTCGTTGTAGGCGTGGTTTAACGCCGTATAATAAGGACCGTTTTTTGAAAAAAGCCTTCAAAAATTTACCGATTTTATGCTGTTTAGGTTACTTCCCGAGATTATCACTATCATTTTGAGCTTTCAAATTGTATTCTTCAACTCTGTAAAGCACTCGTGGCATTTTTAAGAATAAAGAAAGACATAAGAAGAAGCAAAATCTTATGTTTTTCCTTTTTGCAAACTCACGGCAGTGCAGTACAGCTATACTGCATAGTGACTAGCTTAGCTGCTACCGTGTACATGTATACAGCTAGCAAGGAACGTTGTCGTTTTGTCCATGCGAGGGCCTATATACAGGCCAGTTTGTACAAACCGGCAATATCTGGGACAAGATCCTACGCCTAACATTCCGGCTTGACTTTTTACTGCAAGGATTAGCTCAATTTTTAGCCCATACATGATAATTACGTACCTTTTAAGATGTAACTGTACCTTCAGAAATATTCGTATATGTGCATCGTCGCAGGCCATTGATAAACATGAATAGTCAGTACTGTATTGGGGATTCGTGTAAATGAAAACTGGACAAAGGTTTGCAGACTCTGTATAGAATATATACAGGGGGTGTATTATGATTTCTGAGAGAGCGCCATCTTTTGGAAGGCTGCTACAAACTACAAAGTCTGCTCTGCAGGTTAGACTGGTACTGGTAGTGGTACTTGGCATATACAGTACTTTCAGCAGACATTCCAACCCTTGGACTCTTCAAACCAGGACAATTCCAAAACTTGGTCCCTATACTCCGGGACATTAAGTTATTGCACAATCTATCAGGTGCATTGCCTAATGACTGACATGTATTAGGGTATAGGCTGTAGGCAAGGGGGATCATCACAATTTTACAAACATATTATACTATATTCTAAACATGGTTCTTGCACGAATTTTGGTTATCCAGCCAAAGAGAGACCAAAGGTTTATGAAACTGAAGGTCTGCAAGACCAAAATCAAAAAAGGGTTCACGAGACTGAAGGTCCACGAGACTGAAAATGAAGTAGGGTCTTGCAGACCTTTTCTCATTTTCAGTCTCGCGGACCTTTTCTCATCATTTTCATGTTCGGTCTTGTGGACCCTTTCTGTTTGTCGGTCTCACCGACCTTCTGTCTTGTGAACCTTCCATCTCATGTGATCCCCCCCCCCCCACCCGAATTTCAAGTGTTCATAAATTGCAAACACGGCACCAGGATTTGCCCCACAGGAGGGGGGGCAGCAGGTGGAAGCAATTCGAAGCCCCAACAAAGCAGTGCATGGCAGGTTATCAGAAGGTTGGCAAGAGTAAACAAATTTTGGCATGCAAAACTGTGGGTTTTATTTTGACAAAAAAACTGATAAATTTGGGTTTTCACTGAAAAAATGGAAAATATGGACGTTCTATCAAAGAAATGTAAAAATGTGGTGTATTTATTGCAACCATTAAAAGTATGGGGTTTTTATTCAAGAATTGGCCTTCCCTGACAGTAATCCAAGTTTCAACCGTTACTGAAGGGGTTACATACTTTATCGTAGCCATTAAGGTTTTCCAATGAAAGTGAGACATTTCCCTGAAAGTGAGAGCATGGGGGGTAGCCTTCCCTCCAATATGTAAGGGCAAAAGCTATATAGTACTGTACATTCTGTTACCCCGCTGTTCCTCATTTATAGCTGCATTTTTCTTATGTATATTTTTTGTGGAAACCGGGACACCAGAAGGTGAGCTGGGACAGCATAGCCCAAATCAGAACAGTCCCAGTCAAACTGGGACAGTTGGAATCTTTGTTTCAGTTACCACTATTTTGCCGAACACAAAGTCCGCATGGCTCCCTGGAAAGATAGAAGACCGCGTGTTTGGTCTAGCGGTAGAGCATCCGCCTCTCATGTGGGAGGCCCGGGTTCGATTCTCTGGTCAAGTCATACCAAAGACTTTAAAAATAGAACCTAGGCTACTGCCGTTGTGCGTGATGCTCCGCATAAGCAATGGAGTAAGGGAAAACAAGCCAGTGAGCCATAACTGGAAAAAAGGCCGTGGCTGGCTTGACTTGAACCAATTGGTTGGAAACTGGGCTGTTAAACCTGATCTAACTAACCCTGGAAAGATCAAGAAGGGGCTGGATAGGTCACTGGCATCCCCAGCATTTTACATAGGCTAGGCCTATACACTATACATACGGTGCATACTCACTTGTAGTATAGGTTAGTGTGTAATGTATGTTATAATGCTGTTCAGAGACACCTGTGCGAGCGGCATTGTTAACACATAAACATCAACTTGCGGAAAATTGTGAACATTTGTGAGCTCGACCCACACACAAACCCATCTAGGCCTTCACTATCTTACCAAGAAGGTTCCGTAATTTTGCTTTCTCCATAGCTTTTTCGATGGCGGTGAGTTTCTCTGTACTTTGTCACCTGTTTTGTCTTTCTTGTTTTCCAAACTTTCAGCTACTTGCCGTATACACATCGAACTGTACTGACTGCACTAGCATTCATACTACGCGGAAAATTTTCGCTTGCTATTTTGCAGCACCCTCAATCAGTAAATAGGCGGGCCGTGAGAAAATTTGTAATTTTGATTGGATAAATGCAACCTTATGAATAATTATATTTGATCCTCACTACGTGCTAATTAGAGAACAATAGTGATTGCGTAATCCGATCGGCTCGTCTCATTTCTGCTCGTGGTCGCGGTAACTGCAAGTTGTATTTGTAACCATAGAGCAGGATATAGGCCTAGGAACATATCCTGCTCTATGGTTGTAACGCATGACACTACGTATGGAAGATCTCGAGGATGTACTAAATTCATTGTTTTACTAATTGTGGTCCAAAATGATGATTGATCGCAGTAACTGCGTTCAAGATACATTACAATGACATGCGTCCAGCTTCCACATCATAAAAAACGGATTTTGTCAAAGGTAGGCTTTGTTAATTTGATTGATCAGGTGACATTTTCACATGTACTAACTTAGGCTAAGTACGTTCTCAATGTTAGTTACTAGTTAGGCCTAGGCCTCAGTACACAACGATCTTACTCCAATTTCTATGGTATTATGACAAAGCTCTTGGGCTACAGATTAGTAATAGGCCTAGGCCTACTATTATAGAAATAGGTAGGTTACTGGCATGCCGCTAGAATTCAGTAGGCTCGTTTAGCCAAAGTTCCCCAGGAAAAGGCCATTTTCTGGGGTGAAATATATAGACGTCTTATGTCGCCTGATGGGCTAAATCCTCCTATTGAATCCTAGCGTCATGGCTCAGCCTCAAAATGACCATTGCCCAACAACATATCCTTTTCATAATGCTGAAGATGATGAAAATACGTACTGTTTGATGGTAAAACCTAATAAGGTGGCTCTAAAAAAGTTTTCATCTTTATAAAACAAGAAAAAAGAATGCAAGTCTGTTTGTATCTGTAAATCTTTTAGCAGACTTCAGAGCTATAAATCTTAATCACAGAATTTTCCTATCGAGACTTGAGATACACGTACAACAAGTTCAAATTTTTCAGCTTAAGCTGCAGACCCGAAGGAACGTTATAAGGCCAGTGCTGTTTGCAATTTGAGTATAGAGCTGTATTCAGTTGTGTATTTAGGGGGACCATTGGGCCATGGCCCCTCCCTAACTGATGCCATTTTTTTTTTTTTTTTTAGGTCCTAAAAATACGAAAAAATTTTAACACAAATCTTATTTCAAAAGGTAGCATATGTGGCACCAGATTGCATGTAAGGACACCTAATTTTTCAAAATTTTTCAAAGGGGAGGGGAGGAGAACCCCTTCCCCTTAGACCCTTCCCCCAGGCCGGTGATCACACAACTTACTGCATGGGGCCATGAGACTATGTGGGCTTTAAAGTTGAGGCTGAATGTCTCTGCACTTGTGTGCTTGAAATGTATATATGACGGCCGTTTCATGTGCATTTGCCAGGGGGCTTGAGGTGAGCATACTGCATCGAATATTGACGCACCGATTGTGACAGCATGCAGTTACTGATGCCCATTGTTGCTGGGATCACTGCACAAAATTTGAACATGGCCTGGTTTGGTTTCATCACTAAAAAAACAGTAGTGCAGTGAAGGTAACACTTAAACTGCAAAATTTAGTCTATAACTGATAAGATTAAGGTAGGCTACAGTATTTTGAATATGCAAAAAGTGACAATTGATCAGCCTGATATGCTCAATCCATGTGACAGACTCGTCAATTTGTAATGCTTAGCTAAGTTATGGTTTTACAAAAATTTCACCTGTCTCTGATTGTACACCTTATAAGGTATAGAAAACGTGCAGATGACGTATTTTGTACCTCGTGATTGATTTCCCTGGATGGCAAAACCGCCCCATATTACATTGACTTACCATACAAGGCTGGTTCAAAAAGGGACTTCAACCTTGCTGGTGTATAATATTTTTGGCCAGAATTGTTATTTATTGCTTATCATTTGTTGCACATGTCTCCAAGAACAGAAAAAGAAAGTTTCGCTTATAGAAATTCAAGATTTGGAAAGACAACAGAACAAATAAGCAAACAGCAGTGTACGTAGCAGTTCTTTTTGCTGTCCAATGAATGACAAATGAACAGCAAATCTGTACAAAACCACATGCTATCTATGACATCAATGCACAACCTCTATACACTCCAAGTAAATCATAATTTCCTCTGTGGCTTGGCACTTGTAGACACATGGGTGGCAATCATGAAGGGGGGCACGACCCCCTCAATATTTTAGTGGGGGACATAATATCAAATTCCCCCCTGCCCCACCAGTATTTAGATGTATACAGAAAAATTAATTGTGATATTAGCCTATTCAGGGCAGCTGGGGAGAAATTCAGATCAAATATGTGATCTGTGTCTTCTAGAATGCACGAAATTGCTTGACTCCTGGGGGCTTCTCCCCTGGACCCCAACAGGGGACCTGTGGTGGTCCCCTGTACCAGTGGCATATTTAGGGGGGACTTTGAGCCATAGCCCTCACTGATGCCGAATTTTTTAGTTCCTAAAAATACGTAAATTCTTTGAGACAAACTTTACTTCAAACAGTATCATATGTGGCACCAGATTGCATGTAAGCACACCTAACTTTTCAAAAATTTTCAAAGGGGAGGGGGACACCCCATTGGGCCATGGTCTCCCATCACTCATGCTGATTTTTTTTAAGTTATTAATAATACGGAAAGTTTTTAACATAAATTTTAGTTCAAAAGGCAGCATATTTGGCACCAGATTGCATGTTAGGACACCTAATTTTTCAAAAATTTTCAAAGGGGAGGGGGACACCCCATTGGGCCATGGTCTCCCATCACTCATGCTGATTTTTTTTAAGTTATTAATAATACAGAAAGTTTTTAACATAAATTTTAGTTCAAAAGGCAGCATGTTTGGCACCAGATTGCATGTTAGGACACCTAATTTTTCAAAAATTTTCAAAGGGGAGGGGGAACACTCTCCCTTAGACCCCTCCCCAGAACAGTGATCACACATCATACTGCATGGCCCCCCGTGAGAGAAATCCTGGCTATGCCACTGCCCTGTACCCCTGGCCAGAGGCCCAAAGTGTTCACCCAAGTAAGTCCCCCCCCCCAATCATTTTAACAGATTGCCGCCCCTGGGTAGACATTATTTCTAATTCCCAGCTCTGGGTTAAATTTCCTTCCAATATCTGAACTGCACATCTAAATTTGACCACAACTGTTAAATTGGAAGTAGCCAACCAACTTCACAGTTTTCTCATAGTTTTCTTCAACATGCCACACCTTCAGTCTCTGAAATGGCCTAGGCCGGGCCAGCTGTTTGTGAATGTAGAACTTATAATTCTGTTAAGGTTAGCCTCAATTATGCTATGGGACAATGACATCATCATTATGTGCCATGCCAAAACTAGCAACTTTCATTGAATATGGTGATTATGCCATATGCCATAGGTCAAAATGGTTGGTGCAGTTTTGTATGCTACAGATCTGTAAGAAAACTGTTGAACTTTCCAGCTAGGTGCAAGGGCTCAAATTATTTTTTACTCACTATAAATCCTTTCTTCAAACACAGAATGGTCACAACGTATCTTTGCCACATCTCAAGATTATCCACCAGTCATCAAGTGAGGCAAAATTTTAGTTTTATAAGAAGAGAACTCACAGCATTATCCAACTGCATTCTACAAGCTATGGCAGCCTCTAGTACAACTCTACCACCTTTTACATCCAGAGTGAATCCAACAACTGGGAAATTGGAGTGGGTAGTTGAAGATGAAAATTATGACTTCATTCAAGAAATTGCGCGATCTGCCTACACAGACATGCTGCATGATGATGAAAGGGTGAGAATAAAAGCATTGTATGCTAGTAGGTTTCTTAAGTTTCTAAGATCAAATTCCATGTTCTTGTTTTCTCACTACCTATTCTTGATGGTGTAAAAGTTGAATAGAGTCTGTGTTCTTCAATTCATTTGCTCTTGTATCCTCTGCCTGGACACCCTACATGGTTCAGAAAAACTAAAGTGTCTGGACCAATTTTATTTCAAAACCCAGGGGTTGTGTGTCTCTGTTTCCTTAACTTTTTTTTCTTTCATTGGCACTTAGATGAAAATGTCATTTTCCATGTCTCTCTCATTGTTTTCTTGTTTCTACATCATTGATATCTTGTCTCCGTTATACTGTAGTGGTTGGAAAAAGTCCCCTTCAGGGGGTTGGGCATGACATCTTTCAGATATATACAGTACTTATAATTCATGAAGGGAGATACTGAAATATAGGATTTGGCTTTAGGGGCATGTAAGTATTTGGAAATCAAAACTTGTACTAAAAAAAAAAAATAAAAAAAAATAAATAAATAAAAAAAAAAACTTATTTTAGGACCTTTGAGTTTTGCCATGAAGAGCAACACAGTTTTTGTTGATTCAAATTAAAAGAAGTTTTAAGGAAAGTTTACAGCCAGTTGTACAGTATGCTGTGCTCACCATGCTTTGAGAGGTCATCTACTGTACGTACTGCACTTGAATTACTTGCAGTTGCACTAATAGTATTGAGTACATTTGCCTGTTAGTTGGAGTGTTATTTGCAAGGGGGTGTGGGGGTTGTATTGATGTAAAGTGAAAGTGGTAATCAAATGTTTAGCCAGAAGTGATGGGGACATACAAGCATGTACTAACTGTAATACAATACTGTATCATAGTTTGAACAATTCAGTAGATGAAAAAAATTTGAATGTAATGACTAGTGAGAATTTAAGCTACAGTTGTGATATACAACATTTGGGTGACAAGATTGATTGCAAATTTATCAAATTACAATTTAAAAAGATTTTCATCACTTGTTACAAGTACTGAGATTTTTGTGTGATGGTAACCACTAACCAAAACAGATCTCTGAGCTCAAGTATTTAGTTTTCAATTTTTATCCATTAAAATGAACATGAGTGTAGGTTGGTCTGTGAAGTACATTTGCAGTTCAAAAATAAATTTCTAAATGTTTCATTGGGAGCTTCAAAAAGAATGATATTGTACCCATGTTCCAGATCCTAAGTTTAATTAATGCAAAATATTTGCTCTTCTATTATTCGAGTAAATTTTTCTTTTGCAGAACAAAAAATACCTTGCAGGTATACAAAAAGCAATCAGCAGTGTACATTCTAGAGGGCAGCAAGCACATGTCTTAGATATAGGCACTGGCACAGGACTGCTTGCTATGATGGCTGCTCAGTGTGGGGCAGATACTGTACATGCTTGTGAGGTGAGTTGAAGTGAATTTGATAGAGCTTTGTAAGGAGAGTTCCTTCTAATGACTGTGCATATAGTCATGGTAGGCATTCTGGGGCAATAATCAGTATTTTTTTTTTTTTTTGAATGTACATGTAAGGTTTCAATATAGCAGACCCCAATGTGGACTCATGTGAAAGTATCTGAAAACAAAACTTTTACTCCACCAAACTTACACTCTGCCCCTCCTAAATCAACCTGTTGCCTGCATCACAGTTTAGAGGACTGTCTGACTTAAAGACAGACAGTCATCACCCAAAGTATATTTTTACTGTGGGGGTATCAAAATTCTCAGTTGGTGACTGCTCTTTGATTGACATCAAAGTTTGAAAATTTGAAAGATGCAGAGTAGCTCACATTCCACACAAGGCAGAGAGAGTGCTTTTATTACATTTTATAGCCTTGTATGCTCACCAGGAAACAGCCTTGAGCAATAAAACAGGTTTATTCCTGCACACGGAGGAGCTTCATTCAGTTGTGGGAGGAGCTGGAAGTTGCATAGTTGGGAGAATTGGAACAGTCTGGTATGATGAAAACTCCACTTTATGAAAGCTTCTCTAATTTAAACTGCATCATTTTCCCTATCTGAGGTAAGATGCAGAGCATGAAATGCTTCATGGGCCATGCACAAAGAAGTTGAGAGGCAGATCATAAATCTTGAGACATTTTTCAAGTGAGCCAATTAATTTTTCATGTAAAACCTCTAACACAATTGAAAGGAGACACAAGTTCCCAGATTGAATATGAATATGATGTTAATATTAGTTTTATGTATGTAATGAATCAAATTTAAATGCTCAAGTGTTAAAACAATGTCTCTCTCTCTCTCTTTCTCTTTACAATTTCCACAGGCCTTTGAGCCAATTGGCAAAGCTGCTCGACAAATTGTAGCAAAGAATGGTTTTGAGGAGAAAATTAAAGTGATTATGAAAAGGTCAACAGAGATCATTTGTGGTCCAGGTATGAAGTTAACTTGTTTTTGCCAAAACAAACCAAGTGGGAGGCATTCACAACATTAAAAATGTTATGTCATGGGTGTTTCAGTCCTAATTTAAAACAGCAATGAAGAGCTCCTGTACCAGATTAAAAAAAAAGCAAAAAAAAAAAAAGAGTTAATTTCTTTGTATACATGGTAGTTACCTGTGACACATAGAGTATGCTCTTGGTTCATGAGCGGCATAACCAGCCACTGAAATTAATAAAGCAAGGAGCTACAAATCATTCAAATATTTCAACCCTCTTCCATACCCTCAAGAATCCAAGTTCTGTGTGAATTGGATTTTGACAATCACTCATGGAGCAGGAGGTCCTGTGACCCTGTTATTAAAGTGATACCAGCATCCTTCAGACTTATCTTCTGCGTACCATACCAGGTTTTCATCATTTAATAATAAAAGAACATGAAAATTTTAAGGTAGAAAACTCTTTTAAAATAAAAGGACAGTGTGCCTAGATTCTGCAAATGTTGCTTTTCATCATTATTCTGACCACTCATGGCATACTGTTTGTTTGGTTTGAAGACAGTGAAATGAGACTCAAATGGTGCGTGAATTCATGCAGTGGTATCTTACAGGGCTAATATCTTGTCCCAAACAGTTCAAATATCCCAAGTAATTTTCTTTTAGCCCTTCCTCCAATATCAGAAAACACATTTGTCAACTACACATTCCAGATAAAGTTACAGTAGCCTGTACTCAGTTTCAGTTGTTCAAGGTAGGGTGGCCATATGTCTGGCGTTTTGCGGACAGTCCAGCTTTTTGGCAGCTTGTCTTCTGTTCGGCATTACTTGATCCTGGACGTTGATTTGTCCTTCTTTTTGAAGGTGTGCTAGGTCACAACAACAAATCTTGCAAATTCCAAAAGAAAAAATCAATCCCAAATAAATCCCTATCACATATGATATGTAGACGTGAAACAAAAAACTGTGGATATATCTCAAACTATGAGCAGTACTCATCAGTCACAATTGCAAACAACCATATTATAATCCTACACGTGCAGTCAGTTTGATTATAAAGAGCACAGTGTGTAGCCTGGTGGCCATGTAATGCAATATCTGTGTTAAACATACTGGTGTGTGACAGTGACAGTGGCTATGTCCTCCATATATTGTTTTCCACACTACTGTGTAACTATGCAGTGGCCTACACTCCATAACATTTCACTGATCTGCACAAGCCATTTAATATTGACCAATCAGAATGAAGCTATCCCTTACATTTATGTCAACACTGCAGTCACCAATTGTCAATACAGATGTGCAGCAGTTCCTATTACAGTAGGTTTGGGGCATGGCAACATCCCCTTTAAATTTATTCTTAAAATGGTGAATCATCATTTGTGACTATCATTTGTTTTAGTCTTGTTGTTTCCAACCATCTTGAACATTTTATTCTAGATGGTGACATACCCAGAAGAGCAAACATCTTGCCAGCAGAAGTCTTTGACACTGAGTTAATAGGAGAAGGTGCTATACCAACATACCTCCATGCTCACAAACATTTGTTGACAGTAAGTGAATACATCAGATATGAATCTTTGCATATTTGAGTAAAATTTTGTCCTTATAATTTTGAGATGAGAAAGACAGAAAATTGCACAATGAAACATTTTCATAAGAGCATTTGTCAGTGTTGTTTCCCAAATTTTGTATGATGCCAGATGCACATCTTGTGTTACTGTATTTTACATTGGATAATTTTATTGACAGTCACTGTCCTAAAATGTCTTTTATTTGAATTTGGCAAAATTGGATGAAGAATATGATAATTGATTTTTGAGTGCTAAAAAAAAAATTAGGCAAGACATTTGCTGTTTGTGAGGCAATCTTGTAACTACTTTTGCACTCAGATTTTGGGCAAAAGTGCTTAGCCCCCACTCCTCATCATGCCGCTAGAATTCAATAGGCTCATTTAGCCAAAGTTCCCCGTGAAAAGCCCATTTTCCCGGGTGAAAAATATAGACGTATTAAGTCGCCTGATGGCTAAATCCTCCTATTCAATTCTAGCCTCATGATTTGAAAGCAGTTTAATACACTTTTGATCATCATACTTAATTCTCAAATTTTGCCACTGAGAAGATGAAGAAATCTGAAGCTGGAGGTGTTGCTATTGAACAAACTCTGACACTGTTACACTCTCAACAGCCATGCTGCACCGTCAATACATTATGCCTGCTGTTACTTAAGCATGGTTGAACATGTACATTGCTCCTGTAAACTGTGTACTTTTGCGGTGCCGCGGTGCCACTGGCTTCCTTATCTAATTGGTTGCCCAAAGAATAACTGGGAGTAACTTACCCACAGTCTTATCAAAATATGGGTACTATAGTTCTGTGTTTGATTTTAAGTGTCACCAGGCATGCGGTCCATTGCAAAGAAACACTGCCTCACAGTATAGTAAGAACTTCACCTATGTCATGTGCTGACTCATCCAGAGTTTTGGTCTATAGCTTGGGGAACTTTACGTTTCAGCAAAACCTGCAGCGATATCCCTGCCTAGTCAAGTCTTTGGCTACTTTCATGATGCAAACGCAACAAGCACAGTTACTTTTTTGGGAAACAAATTACTTTGAAAAGCAGTTTTATTTTGATAATAGTCAGCATTTAACATGTCTTGTATCAAAACATCCATCTTTACAATTTTATTTGCTGAAAAATGATGCTTCTGAATGTATTTTGTCAGTTTAATAGTCTGAAATTACCTGTTGAGATTTTTCTTTCATTAATTTCTTTTTCATTTTTACTCAGGATGATTGCATTTGTGTTCCCCATGCAGCTACAATCTATGCACAGGTTGTACAATCCACTCATGTAGAAGCATTTCACAAGCTTCAGCCAGTCAGAATGACAGGCTGTGATGACATCATACCCAATGAGAGTATGGCAGACTGTTCTGGTGCTGCCTCAGTTTATGACCTGCAACTCAGTCAGTTGTCACCTGATAAATTCCAACCAATCACAGAACCTTTAAAAATGTTTACATTTAATTTTAGTAAAGGAGATTTTGAAACAAAGGGCCAAAATGAAGTGAGAACAACCTCTTTAATATCAGGCAAATGCCATTGTGTCTTTATGTGGTGGGAACTTGATATGGACCCAGAAGGAGAGGTGAAACTCAGCACAGCCCCAGTGTGGGCCCATCCAGATGGCAATAAGGCTCCATGGAGGGACCATTGGATGCAAGCTGTTTATTTCTTACAAAAGCCAGTGGAAACAGAGAAAGGTTTGAAATTGTGTTGTATAAGCATATATTTGGATACTTCTCTCACCTAGATTAAATATCTTTAACTGCTTATATGAAAAAGTGTCAAAATGATCAATATATTTGAATAGCAAACTTTTTTATAATCCTATCCATTTATAGCAGTATTATGTCTACAGGAGTATGCAGTTGTCTAAACTGTGTGACTGTGTTCATGCATCGCAATAGCTATTAAGGCTCACTAAGCTGCTTAGCATATGGCAGTTCATTGTGAAATATTCCTATTGGTCATATTATGAATAACACATAGATAAATACCTCCCTAGAGAGTAAGTATAGTGCAGATATTATATACTGGCTTCAACAGGAAATGCCCTCTCTTAATTGCATGAGCTAACAAATTTCATGCATCTGGCAACAGCTTAACACGAAAAAGGCCAATGTTCAACAGAGGATTTATCATCTTTTCATGTGCTTTTTAAATGTGCTTAGGGCTACTAGTTTTGATTTTCTGTCTTTACCCCTCCCTCCACCACCCCACCCTTGCACTGTCTGTCTTTAATAGTTAAACAAATTTTACTTCAAGACATTTTATTGTTCTCCTTAAGGTCAAGCTATCAATGTGACACTAACCCATGATGGTTATAGTCTTTGGTTTACTGTGAATTCAACCACGGAGGAAGGACCAATAGAGAGGCCCATCTGTCAGTGTGGGGCTCATGTCGTTTGGAGTAGACCAAGGATTGGTATGCTAAATGATTCGGCCAGAAATATAAAATACATTGCAGCTTTAAAGAAGGTTATTATAAATCTTCCTTTTTACTTTAAAAGTAACCCCCTATTGATTGCAAAATGATTCACTGAAATCACAATTAAGAGCATGAATAGTGGTCAAGTGATTAAGGCTATTGGACCTGTGACCCATGGATTGCTGCTTCAAATCCTGACAAATTTGATACACTGTGTCCTTGGATGAGATGCCTAACCTCAGTTTCTCTTCCCCTCAGTGTTAAATGTGCACTACCCATTCATTGTCTTGCAATTAAAATAACATTGAACAGAAGTACTGTAATATCATGTCACATTACACATTTACCATATCATTCTACATAACAAATTTTATAATCAAGGGAACTTGTCTGTAAGTTTCCATCAAAATGGGAACCTGAAAGCATGAAAGAATGTATGAGAGTGCCTTCAGTAGAGTACTTGCAGATGCAGTTTTTAATTAGGTTGAATACAATTAAATTGAAGTTAAAAATGTAATTAATTCATATTAATACATGATTGGAAATGAAGAAAAACATAAAAATGTTCTGTTCCAGTAATTGTACGTGTAATTGTAATTGTACTTTCATTTTAATTCCTTGATGTATCACTCCACAATTTATGAAACTTTGTTGTATGTTCTGTCCAAAGGTCATCAATCCCAGGTCAATATGTTTGAGCATCAGTGATGGCAGTCTTCTACCTCTTATAGCAGCTAGACTTGGAGCAAACAAGGTAATTTATCTTAAAAGTTTTGTTTCTGAGAAAACAGTAATTAACTACAATCCAGAATGCCAAAAATGCATTTAAGGTTTCAATGGCATCATTGCACTAGCATTCAGCCTTTTTCACTGGAAAAATGCCCTCAAGGTGCAGTACTTGCTGTACCACTATTGTGGTCATTGTGCATCGACAAATCAATTACAAAGACTCAAAGAATCCTACCTTGAGATACCATGTTTACAGTGTTTTTGCTGTTTAACCTCTGGTGAATTCAAGTGACCTTTGACCTCCACAAAAACAGAAGGCTTTTCCATTCAATATATCTGTAGTCACACACTTAGTTTGAAAACTATCCATTCTTCCTCTCTAGTGAGATGTGTGAGTCAGGTTGACAGTGTTGTACATTGTGTGACCTCAACTGACCTTAAATGTCCAACATTGATAATAGGGGTCTTCTACACAATGTTCCACATCTACATGTTAAATATGAAAGCAAATAAACTTCTTATGTTGAGATATTGTGTGAATAAGATTTTCAGTATTAGACCTCCTGTGACCTTGGATGACATTGTTCTCCACTAATTAATATGGGGATTCATCTACTCGATACAACACATGTACATGCTGAATAGGAACATTAACCTAGATGCTTATGAAGATATATTGCATATTAAAACAAGATTTTCATGTTTGACTTCTGGTGACCTCAGATGACCTTGTAACTCTACTGAGAATGATAGGGTTCATCATTCTTCATATTCTACATGCTGAATATGAAGATTATTCAGTGTTTGACCTCTGGTGACATCAGATGACCTTTGACCTCTATCAAAAAAGAAAAAGGCTTCATCTACTGAGTATAATACATGGGTATACTAAATATGAACATAATCCTTAAAGCCCATGTTGAAATACTGTGTCAAAGAGATTTTCAGTGCCTGACCCCTGGTGACATCAAATGAACCTCTGGTGACCTCAGACTACGTTTGACCTCCATCAGAAATAATAGTGTTCTTCCTTGCAATAAGTTACACCCACATACCAAGTAAGAGAACTTGCAGGAAATCTCCTCTTAAGTTACCATTTAAACAAGCTAAGCTTCAAAAACACACACTCACATACATACACCTCTGCATACCTACTAACACATGCCATCATAACTGCATAGGTTTCACTTATTATTGAAATCAAAAATGGTTAAGTTAACAATCAACTGTCCTGTTGGAGACCTAGGGTGTGAAGGAAACAATAGACAGACTTCTGAATGTATCCTTTGTGGTTAGCAGCAAGAATACCCCCACCCTCCACTTCTCGTATTCTCTTACAATAATGAAAATACACACTCTGCAAACACTATTTGTTTTCGGAAGCATTTGGTTTATTGCAACTTATTATTTCATTATTCTTACAAGTTTCTTTTGAGTAGTTAGAAAACTGTGCAACTTGTATAACAAAAGTAATCTCCCATACTGAATATCAGGAGGAAGGTTTTTTTTTTAAATTTTTCTATAGCTGCTTATTGGTTGTGAAAATGTTTGACTTCCAAAATTACATTCACATCAAAGTTGTGTTATTAGATTTCTATCTTAGTTCTTAGTTATCTATACATACATATTATCTGTTTCCCAGGTTTACAGTCTAGAACCTAATTCTCTCTCCAGAAGGGTGATGCAAGGATTACTTGAGACAAATCAATTGGAACAAACAGTATCACTCATCCCTCATTTGGCTCAGGAATTGCCATCGTCAATTTTTCACTCTCAGGTAGTAATCTCTCATTTATTGCAGGTTGTTATCATGGCTCATTCACTTTCAATCTTGATCTTGTGGAAACTTGTAAATCTAGATATATCCCACAGCACAGTATATATCAGTAATATTTGCCCTTGATCCAGCTCATTGCCATAAGGAAGAATTCAGGGGCAATGTCTGTACCTTTCCCCCTCCTCTTCCCTCCCCACCCCAACAATGAGCATCCCTTTCATTCCACTCCACCCAGCCTCGCACAGAAAGTATCAGCTATGAGTTCCATTACAAATGTTCACAATGGATCCATACAAGTGCCCCCGTGAACCCAGCCCTTCATAGTACAGGAAATTACACAGGTCACTGAACAACCTCAAAGTGTACCGACATTCTAAACAAATATGCTATAACAGTTACACAAAGTCACTTAGACTTACATTTACCTTAATCATGGGTATGTTCACATAAAAGGTCTTGATCCTAAATTCATGTTTAATCTTACTTGATGTGAAGATCAATTATTAGGTCTGATCTTGTGTTCACACTTGGAAATTTTCCTCACAAGTAGATAGTCATAGTACTGTGTACAAATGGGATTCTCCCACATAATTTAAAACATGAATCCACTCCCAGAAGTTGTCCATGAGTGAACTGGCTATGTCATTGACTCAGTGAAGGAGAAAAATACCATTTTGATGGATAACATTGCACGGGTGAAAGATAAAGGCAGCTTACAGTGTTATTCTTTTAGAAAATGGAAATGATTTTCACCTAAATGAGGGACTAATTTCATTAGTAAGATATACAATTGCAGTTAATAGTTTTAAGTCATACAATTTATTTTTCATTGTAATTTTAAATCATTAGGTAGTTACTGTCATACTCTATGTTACAAATGATACACAGTTCAACATTTTTTCAGTATCAATTATGCAAATAAAACTGCATCTTTCCAAAAGGGGCGTCTCCATTTCCTGTATTCTTACAACTATTTAATTCCCTAACCTCTAGGTGGATGTGTTAATAGCTGAACCATTCTTCATCAGTAGTCTGCTACCTTGGCACAGTCTATATTTTTGGTACTGTCGCAGTGCTCTCGTACCCCATCTTTCTGATGATGCAGTCATTTTGCCTCAAGGAGCTTTGCTGAGAGCAATTGCTGTTGAGTTTGATCATCTTTGGAAGTTTCATGCTCCCATAGGTGATCTTGAAGGATTTGATGTCAGGATATTTGATGAACTTACACAGGTAATGCATGGAAGATCTATTTTTTAATATCTGTTATATGTGGTACATGAGGGGATGGGGGAAGGGTCCTCTTCCTCATCCTAAATGGTTCAAATCCTCCCAACAAAGTGTTCTACCAACCCCTCCTCAGATCCTAACAACTAACTAAGCACCTTCCACCAAGCAACTTCATTTCCCAATCTTCTACTGCTGAAGACACCTCAGTAGCTTGGGAGCCCTTTTCAAAAAGTCTACTGTATGTCCACATGAAATTTGCCAATGTGCTTCCCCACCAATCTGCAAATGTGCCCTCTGCACAAAGGAGGTCATGTACACCTCACTGATTTCCACATGATAGCCATTTGACACTCTCACTAGAAACCTGCATGTTCTGACACTGACAATTAAAGGGCCAATGAGGTGATGAGGAAGGCTACTGCTTACTGTAAAGAAAAGATCCATGAATTAGGCAGTGTGTCTGATATTGTGCAGGGCAAGTATTGAATAGCATCATCTACCTAACAGGCCGTATAACTGCTGGATCTGGAATGACACTTGTTGTGGTCTTGTTAGATGTTTTTTTTTAATGAAGAGCTATTGGATAGAATAGATACATTAATCACAAGCTGTCATAGACAAACTTATATAGTGTTTTTGTACCAAGTTTGTCAATTTTCTCTACAATTCAGAAAGCTATAAAAGATTCTGATGCCAAAGAAGAACCACATCATTTGTGGGAATATCCAGGACGACCGCTAACAGCTGACTTTAACATTATGGAGTTTAATTTTATGGAAACAATACCGAGTGTTCCAATAGAAGTTGTGGGAGAAGTTCCATTTATTGGGTAACATGATTATTTTCTTTTAATTTGAAATTGTAAATAAAAATTTTGTGTAGTATGTCCAAAAAAATGTAAGGTGCATGAACATTTCAATTTTTTAAAGAAAGATTGCAGCCTGATTTAATCATTTTTGTCACATACTTTGAATCTTTTTCTTAAGTTCTCTCACTTTGTATGGCACCAATCAATTGTATGTTTTCATGTGTTGTGTAAGTTGGCTTGCAGTATTGATAGCTGAAATAGGTATACAATAAAGCTTGTCATCTTAATTCCACAAAGATGATTACCATCCCCACCTCAAAGTAGACATAGCAACATTGATCATCTGTTCCTTTGCTTTTTCTTCTATCAACCCTAAAGGTGTTCTACTTCCTCATTTCCCCATGGAAAGCCAACATAACTTTAAATCATTTACAGTTTAAACCGTTTCTATGGCTTTGTCGCCTTAGTCATCGTGACAGTAACTTAAGTCATCTCATATCAGAAAACTCTCCCCAGGCTCATCAAGGACCCTATCAAGTTAAGTGTGGTTCAATGTACAATTTTGCAGAACAACTCATAATGGCAGTCTTGCACTCATAGGCCTTAGACCCTTCTCCAAATAGTATTTACAAAGCATTATGGGACAAAGTTTTGGTACACACCATTTTTGTGAACAGCATTTTACTGTAGACAAAAAGAGATCATGCCAAAATTCTGTCCCTCAATCCTTTGTAACTGCTATTTGGAAAAAGGTCTATGGTACTCAGATTAAAAGTGCATTGTCTGTTTAATTCTATTTAGTCATGTGACTCATACTGCCATGATTTTTACCTCTAACAAATTATCCATTGAGTCAAAATGTCCAGTACCAGAAAGCTTGACTCATTATTCTACCACCTCTAGCCATCTGTTATTGAGAATCCTGGTTTGGTTAAACACTGAACTGTTATTCCACAACATATGGTCAGTAAACGTAAACACTGATAAAAATGAAGTTTTGCACTAATTTTCGGTGGTAGAATAGGAATTAACCACATTTATCGGGCTATTATTGTCTCATAAACCGTCTCAACTCCAAATTTGCAAAACGACGGACTCAGCTTCGCCTCATCCATTATTTTGTCAAATTTGGAGTCTCGACGGTTTATTCACCAATAATAGTCCACCAAATGCGATTTATTCCTTAAATCTGGAACTTGGGAGCACATGCACAAAGTCCTTACAACAAATAGGGTACAACAACTAGGGTCCCAACTAGTACCCTGGAAGGAAGCAATAAACCAAAAAGTGAATACCCATTTTTGCTTTCATTTTCAGGTCTGGTACCTGTCATGGAGTAGCCATATGGATGGATTTCAAACTGGATGACAAAATTTCAGTCACTACCGGTCTGCAAAATGTTGTCACTGAAAAATCTGATGTCTTAGACTGGTGTAGGACTTGGAAGCAAGGAGTACATTTTCTGAAACATAATCCTGAGATTAAAAATGGCAGCATTCAGAAACTTAAATACAAAGCTTCATTTAAACCAGAAAGTGGGAATCTGTTCTTTGAATTTGAGGTAATGGAGAGATGATGGACAAATATATGCTGCTTTGTCTCTGTGCAAAGGTGCAAGTCTAAATGCAAGTCTATAAACTATCATGAAGACATGACACGTCTAACATTCCCTTATGTTTTTGATGAAGGAATTGGAGTTTTCTTTCCTAATTATGTTCATCAGTCAGAGCCTCAGAAAGCAAGTGAGTGGTGTCACATCAATTTGCAGATCAATGCCTTAGCAACTGTGATGGTCAAAGCAACAGTTTAATAAGCACAGAATCTACTTAAATGTGTGAGACATTCCTTAGCTAGGCAGTTTTGCCAGTCATATTTTGAATTTATCCCCTGCAACCAGGTGACACACTATGAATTTACTGAAGGTCTTGAATGCATAATACCAAAATATCATACTGACTATAAGGCTTTGGCAGGTTACCTGACTCCACTTCAGAGTGGCGACTCCTTGCTGGGAGTCGAGTCGTGAGGAGTTGAGTCATGACTCCACTTTCCGTGGAATTGCAACCCCCAGGTAATTTTCATGAATGCTGAAAGTATGCACAAAACTCATATTTTGGATTTATATTTGTGTAAATTCACAAGTTTTCATGAAGTACTATAACACAACTGGCTTTTTATTTTCCCTCTATTCAATTCCAAGTTCTTCCTTCAGTTGGCCTCAACAATTTTCTGACTTCGTCAGTGAGGCAGCTCAGCCATTAAGAGGCCTGTAGTGTTAGCCTACTGGTGTATTAATACTTAATATTGGTTGACTGGTAGTGGAAAGTTTATAGCTGCTGAGATGTGAAGTTCCTGGGTCAGTTATGACATCATTGTGGGAGTCCCGATTCCTTCACAGTTACGATTTCTTCAGGTTACTTGACTCCAAAACTGTTGGAGTTGCCCAACCCTACTGGTAATGCTGTGTACATGACAACTTTTCAAAATCTAGCAAATAATAGTAAAATATCTATTTCCCTCTTTAACTGGAAAATTGTTCATGAGATGGCATTTTGCCAGACCAAATGATGCTAGCAATCAATGAAATTAATAATAGCTTTTTGCAACAGTGAAACAATTTGACAATGCCTGTGGGAGATTTTGTTTGAATTCACTGTCAAGCCTAAACATGCTGCTTCAAATAAAGGTCAGGAAACCCTTATGAATTATTTTTTTTTTCGTACTATTTGTTTTGTTGTCATCATTCTCTTCAATAATAGAAATAATTAGCTGAGACGGCAAACAAAGACTAAATAGTGATGCTGTTCTACTTAATATGACTGGAGCTGTAAACATTCCTTCAATGACAAGTCATACTAATTTTTGTATTGAAAAATCTCTCATCTTTAGACAGAATATAATGGAAAATACGCCTCACAGTTATTTGCACTGTTTCCCATTAAGATTATGTGCAGTATCTGTCAGCCATTCTGGAGCAGGGTCAAGCATGACAGATTGAAATGTGAAAGCCTGAGGGCTAAAAGATCGGTCAATCAGTTTTGTTCTTTCTGAAAATGTAGGGTCTTAGCACCTTCAATGGCATGAAACCTGTTTCAAGGGTTTTTGCCCACAGAAGAGAATAATTAAGACTTTTCATAAAAATAATTCTTTTTCACTGTTTTTGTTAGGTTTATGTCATTTACTTGCCATTTACTCTGTTTGAATGACAAAATAAAGTTGTAAAAAAGTAAGAGTGAAGTTTCTCTAACAAATCATTGCCATGAAGCAGAAGAACTCTTTTAAGAAGCTACAATCTTCATGGAAGGCTGATAGATCCTTTTAGTCCCTCAGTTTAATAGATTGCACTTAAAACTATACTTAGCCATGATCCCAGGCAGTACTGGTAAAAGGAACTCCAGCTGTCACATGTCAAAAATTTCCACCAATATATCACTGTATCATGGTTATCACACACTCCTGTCTTGTTCCAGTGGTCTGGTATGCAGACTTACTTAAGCAGTGTAACAGGGAAGTTATACATCCAACCTTCTGTTGTTCACAGTGTAGAGATGTCATCAAATAAAGTATTGTCAGAGTAGCACATCAAAAGTATGAGCCTTCACAGGATACCAATGTACAGAAATATCAGAAAGATGGATGTCTCAAAGATGTGTGCGCTTAGTAATGTATATCCTTGCACAGATGTATACTCATGGAACTCCCACAGCTTTTGTCAGTTTATAGTGTGAACATGAAGTCAAACCTACATGATTAACGTGGTTGAAGGCTTGATGGAGTGCTCTTAACTTGATCACACAAAAGAGCATAGGCACAACAGTTTAGCAATATTTTCCATGTGAAAACTACTGATGCATTCTGCTTTTACTGCCTGTAATTAAAAAGGAGTATTTTAATATTTTTCCAGTGCTGCCAAACCTTACTTCCTTCACCACACTCTTTAATTGCCTTCACACACTGTACCACCACCAAACCTGTCACTGGTGCAAATCTTGCTCCAAGTTCAATACACTGGAGACTGCTTGGGAACCAGATAGAACTATCAGTCCTAGACCTGTATCAGCTTGCCAATTCCTTAGGTAAGCCATTTTCATCCAGAAGTGATGCACCCTCGTCTGAGACTTCTTGGGCCCCTGGACCAGGCTTAGTGTGGATAATGTACTTGACAGCACCAGGCTTTGTTTCCATGGGTGAAACAGCATTTAATAGGTCCTGGGAATTAAGGTGAAACTTTTGTTAAAATAATAGTGAAATACCCTTGAAAATTAGTTGAAGGGTTCAAGCAAGTGGTTATTTTTGATATACGAAAGTGAAACTAAGACAATGTAACCCACTGAAATTTTCATTCGATTCTGATGCATGGTTCTGGAGATAATGGCAGATGAAGATACCACATTTACAACCACAGTGAACTTGAAGCAAGCAAGATGTCATCTCTTCACATTGAGCAGTGCTTTGTGTATTTTGTTTTTCAACCTTGTTTTGACCTAAATTGAAGCTACAGGTGCTGAGGAAACATGGGGATACACACTCTATTACCATGTGCACTATGGTTCAAAGTGAACAAAAGTTTTATTTTATTATGCAACAAAAAAGTAATTGAAATATCATTCGAAAAGATAATGTTTGCCATAATCATAAAATCTCCTTCCCTTCTCCTTTTGTGTGCAGGCTATAGCATGAATTAAACTGCATTTTTCAAACAATCAACACAGTTTTAAATGTTCCTCACCTTTGATACTTGGCAAGTATTACATGGCAAGCCTTTGAACATGACTTGACAACCTGTTCATCAGTGGAGGGGGGGGGGAGGGTCCCCCTCACCTGCCTGCCAGCTTGCAGCATGCACTAACATGAAATAAACAGTGAACTTAAAACAATCCAGTTTGACATGTTTCTCACCTCTGATACTTGGCAAGTATTACATGGCAAGCCCTTGAAGAATGACTTCACATCCTGATCATCTCCAGGGGGAAAGAAATGTGACATAAAGGACAACACCTCTGTAACATTTTCTTCTTGAAGGTAAAGTGCTGCATTGGGTCCAGCATCAAATGTATATGCAACCTAAAAAATGACAAAGCATGACCAATGGTTACATCCTATGCAGGTGGAAGATTAAAGTGATGATGGCATAAAAGGGTGGGGAAGGGGGTAAGCATAATTAAATGAATGGCTCAGTAAACATTTTGCCATTTATCACTTGGCATTAGGGTCGATGCCTACATCAGACTCACATCCACTATGTTTTCATTTGTTAATCAGTTTTAAATTGAATGAATGGTGGCAAAGACATCCCTTATACAAAGTTCAGACTGTTTAACATCTATCCAATGTTACACCGATTTCAGAAGAATAAGACATTTCCGACACCCACATGATGTCTTGCTCATGTCTCACATGGGTTGTTTCTAAAAGAGCTGTCAATCTGACCTCGACCCAATCTCCAAATATAACTGACACCTCAATTGGAACAATTAGACCAAACCCTGTCATCTGTTCAACGGCAAAATGTTTACTCAGAGGCTTAAATTAGTTTACAACCATGATGCCAGCCCATTGGTCATTGCTGATGCAGCAGAGTCCATCAACTACAACATATTCCACTCAATAATTGTATGTAATCATCGTAGTAGAAGTTGTGAGTCTGTAGCCCAGTTAGTTATGCCATTGGTCAAAGTGAACCTGAGGGAACCATGAGGTACATATCAGCATCATGGTCTTACTGCAGTATCTCCAAATCTCACCAACTCAACAGTATGAGGAAATACTGAGTATAGCATCTTTTGTGTGAATTTGAGTTTCATATCTTTTTATCTAGGCAGCAAAAACTTCTCACCCCAACCCCAACCATGGTGTGTCTGAGGAAGGCCTAGTGTCCATCTGCTCATGGGCTCAAGAAATTTGACAAGCTTGAAACAGCTCTGCTTGGAAGCAAATCCCTGTGGTGACTGGGGTTAGTACAAATTACAAAGGGATGATGGGGAATTCCCTGGCAATAGCTAAAATCAACCCTAGAAAGATGTTGAGGGTGAACAAAATGCCAATTTTTAACAAAATCAACCTTCCCAATGCCTATATTCTGTAAATGTCAATTAAATCAATGAAATTAGCCCCTGTGAACCTCAAAAGAATCTCTTTAATCATTTTAGTTTAGCGGTGCAATAGTTTTCCAAAACATTTTCAAGATAAAAAAAGAAATTTGAACCTTAACTGAGGTAATGCTGAAGACATTCGATTTGGTGTTTAACAGGTATGGAATACATTCCAGACTTGGAACTTTCCTTCCCTCACATTCTATGACAACTTCTTCATGACAACATACCTTCAATTTGCTTTTTGACCTTCTTTCCCTAAGAATTACCCTCCCTTCCAAAATGATTTTCCACATTTACTAGTGCATTTGTTGCAACTTGATATATCAAATTGTGTCTGTCTAGAAAAACTTTCATGTGATATAAAGCAAAAGCAGATGTTTGCTAAAACATAAAGTTATTTTCTTCAGGTTTTTTCGTGTCTCATTTTTGAATCCCCAAAACTCCCTCATTCACAAACATCAATAGGACATAATTTGTGTATCCAGGTTAAATAACTGAAATTGTGGAAGATATCAAAACCATTCAATATTTATAGTAATTTATATCATGACATCACTGACTCTTTGGTAATTTGACACAAACTTAATATTTCAAAAAAGTTAATGATGAAAAAAAGGAACTCGTTTACCTTCACTGCACCTTTAAAGTTATTGTATGCATGGACAAGCCTTACTATAGACCATGATGTATCATTCATGTAAGATATAGGTGGATATGTGTCTTGACAGACAGCATGCAACTGATTGCTCTCCTGTGGAAGGAATATAATGAGCATCAATTTCAAAACAATTCTAAAAATAATTTTTCCTATTTAAGTACTAATGGTATGGTTAATACTCTATTTGGTGGAAGCTCTTAAACATGGCTGAAGCCATGAATTGATCACTGTTATCCAAAGTATAATGGGTCAGGAGTAAACATGTAAACAGCCAGTTCCAGAAATAATTCACTCACTATGATATATCCAATTTGAAACATCCATCATCATGAAAACTGCAACCTCAGTTAACTGGTGAACAGGTTTTTCACAGAAGAGAGAAAATGGAACAAAATCTGGGAATCTGTTATGGCTCTGGAAAGTCCTAGAATTCTAAGTGATCAGTAAGGAAAAATCCCTTTATAGTCTGGGAAAGTGAAAACCCTTTTACTCACTTTGCTGTTGCTCATGTTGCTACATCTGTGCACACTGGATAACTGGGTTTATAACAATAAGTATATGTGGAAAGTATCATAGAATTAAATTTCTACTTTTGGAGGGTAGGTTGGTTTTATGACCCTGAGGGACATAATAGATATTTTGATAAATCAAATTGTAATGAAGGGACAGCCCTAGTACACATCTTTCTGCAAATGACTCTGCAACAGGATTCACATTCACCAGTATCATCATCTGACTAAACAGCATCTCAGTTTAAGTTCTCACCTTCATCGTGATTTCAGCAAAAGCTAGAAAGTCTTTATTCTTGATGGCTGCCAGCATTCTTTGCATATACTCTGGTACCACTACTTCAGCCCGGTACTTGAGAAATGGACTGGTTTGCACAGACCGTAGCATTCCTTGAGAGCTTCCAACTGGCTTCTTCTTTCCACTGACCTGTAAAAGATAATGCATTCTTACTGCAACAGAACTTAGCATCCTCATATTTGTTTTAAGCTGCGTACCAAAAGGTTGAAATGAAACATTTTATTTCAAACAAAGGGCAGATCCAGGATTTGGAGAGGAGGAATGTTTTACGAGGGCTTACCTTTGCAAAGAGGAACCTGAGGTGCCTCTGCACTGCAAGGGGTCCCAGGGTCTCTCCTGGAAAATTTGAAAAAGGGGGTAATTTTTCATGTTCTGAGGGACATTACAAACATATTTACTACCATGAAACTTTCATCATAATAATCAGTATGAAATGCAGAAAGTATATTCAGAACAGAATGCCAAAAAATTCAAAAGCATGAAGTTAATTTTTCTCACTTGCAAAAAATAAGATGACTTAGGATGTTGAGCCAATACTTAGAACCCATGCCAGTAAAATCTTTATTAATAACTAATTTTCCACAGGCAATGATGCATGTGACCACTGCTCCTTTAAATAAGGTTTTACAAATTTCCTCATAAGGTTGGGGCATTATTAAGTAAACATTGCTGTCATGTCACTTTCACAAACTTGAGAAAAGGACAAAATGATTCTGGGGGAATGCAATGCATGCCACCTTCACAAATTGAAATACCTGGGCACTTTTCATGTAAAATTTGTAACAAGCATGACTCTCAAGCATTTCAAATGGGTGTAGGATTTTCAATGCATTTCACTTTCGATTTTTTCACATATTTAAGCATTTGTTTTCACCTGAAAGACATACACATTTTGAATATTACCATATCAAGTTAGGGCTAGTATTCTAGAACTGGAGGTAAAAATGACCACTTACACAAAATGAGGAATACCTAATCTAGAAATGAAAAACAAAACTAGAACCTTAAAATATTCCCTGAAACACAACAACATGAAAACACAAATACAAACCACTAATATAAGGACCCTCATTTCAGGCCAATAATCTTCATCTACAATCTGCTCTCCTATACTGTCCACACCGGAATCTTTTTCTCCCATAATCCATTGCACAAACCCTCCATCTAGGCTGCGGCAAGCACTCCCAGATCCTATCCGAGCGATATCTGTCACATTGCCTTGAATGTTGAACAACTTGGAAAGGGCAGAAACTGCAAAACCGAAATGGAACAAGATTCCACAAAACGTGGTCAGAGATTGCAAGAAAACAACATATATCAAGCTATATTATTTTATTGACAATCAAAAATGTACACGTATTCATGGAGTATATTTGTTGTCATTTGCTGTAAGCTGCCAATTTCAGCTTATGACTCGACTCACTGAAAATTCATCTCTCCTGCAAACACACTAACCTCAAAGGGCTATTCATACCTTGCATGTCCATATGACATGGCAAGTCATCTTGTTGTCAATTGCTGTATCCTTAGTTAGGTAGCAGATCAACAGACAGACAGCTCAACCGATTAGCTGAGGTTTGAATGGATGTGACTCATAACTATGCTACCCACCTGGAAATACCCATCCCTTGGCCAAATGGCACGTTTTGGAATGCTACCTACGGTAAAGTTGATGGACAATTTGTGATATGTTCACATCACCTGCCATCATCTTGCAGGCTTCAAGGGAAGATGGTTAAGGATGCCTTTTATCATGAATGTGGCAGAGACCTGTTACAGTGTACATGAATTTTACAATTTAATGTTAGGTAACCTCCAATTCCACATTTTTATCTCAAACTTGAAAATGGTTTAATTTTGAAAATCTTTGTTTGATAGGAAATCCAGGGCTTTAAATAACAACAGGAAAGGGCAAGACCAAACAACCATCCCCTGGACGAAGTTTTGCAGGACACTGCAGGAGGCTGTGGGCCAAAACATGGAAACTAAATGACATCAAACTGAAATATTATAAAAGGGAATCATGGCCATTACGGCCTTCCATTAACGTAATATTTGAATGTATTAAGGTATTAGGGTTCCATGGCTTGTGGTTTTTCCAGTTATTTGGAGCCCAGGATATCCATTGCTTTTAAGTAGAAATCCACCTTACGTGTGACTTTGAAGGCATTGAACCCAAACTTTGTATCTGCCGAGCCCATTGCTTCAAATTTCACAGCCTTTAAACTCTCGATTCATGCTTTTTCTCTCCTACTTGTCTAATAAGAACTGAAAATGGCATATTGCAATGTACAGATTTGATATAACCCACGGTAGCCTTCTCAGAACAGTACTGTAATATCTTCCTATTGATCCAATATAGCCAGATGTTCTTGTACCATGACAAGAGTACATGCTTTAATGTAACTTTTGAGTTGATATGTAACAAATACTGTTACTTAATTTGTATAAAAATATGAACCTACCAGCATAAGCTAAATTCCAACCCAACTGAAAATCATGGGGGTGAGGAAAGGAAACCATGACCCCCAGTTTTGAAACCAGCTGGAAATTTCTCCTTCATTTCTTCCCCATTGTAATTTTTGCAGAAAAAAAGCTGATGACCAGCAAGCTGCTTTTTTCAGCACTAAGACACATCAGTTGACTGGTCCTCTCCCACCCCTTCCCCCTCCCCCAGACTTTTCAAATCATCTGCATATATATAATCATAAACAACCAAAGTACAGTTAGCACTAGTTATAATCACCAACCTAGACAAGCATACCCTGCTGCAGATGAAGCCAAACCAGCTGCCGTTGGAAAATTGTTTTTAGAGCAAATGTGAAGATGACAATCTGTCAGGTGACTGTTTCCTTCATTGTCTGCTGCCCTCTCTCTGACTACAAAATAGAAAATTTTGTTTAGAATTACATGACACGATTAATATGAAACACACATAATTTCACTTGATGGTCAATATTTATGAATACACTAAGATCACTTAAAAGCAAATTTTAAAGGGAAAATGCAGTCACCACAAACTGAATGAGTATACCCTGGTATCATAACTCATGAGTAGCTCTTTTAAATTTAATATGTGACAATACTTTTGTAACTGAACTTTGTAAGTCATGCAGAGTAATGCCTTCCTTTTGCAGAGTAACCCCTACCTTTAGGATGTTCTGACACATCATAAAGGGACATTTTGAAGATTTTAGCTGATGTGTCAAAATAAGTCTGAGTGACTACTTCTTCTCTTTAAATGAGAATATTTGAGAGGTAATGAACTTCGCAAAACTCAAAATTCAGCCACCTACAAAACTGTAAGACAGAAACGTGTGTCACCATGGCAGCTTAATTTGATCAATTTTTGCAGAGGATAACGTCCACAAGTGATGTGTTTGCTGACTAGGCCTTGTGTCATCAATTTATTTTCTTCTACAGCTGAAAATTAAGTCTGATATTGAAACCGATACTTTTACTTTAAGGTCAAAATATCACGCAATGGCATAGTTCATTTCTTGACATATTTTGTAAGTTCAGTGAAAACTTACTTGCTTTTAACACTGACTGCAACCTGGGATTATCAAAGCTTTCTTCCCTGTACAAACAAGAAAACATAAAAAGCAACTTGAAAATCTTTTAATTATTTACAAAAAGCTGACAATATGTAAGGTGCATGTTTTATGACATCAATAGCATTCTTTGATTAAGTTTCTCCTATATTAGCCATCCCACTTCTGGTACATTAATACAGTACATATTTATTTTAATATCAGTAAGCCACCCTGGTTCCAATGCTTAATCACATTTAAGGTGGACCTAAAGTCTAGAATTACAAAAATATATATTTTAGGGACTGGAAAATGAATTTCATTCTTTCAACTCCCATTTTCATAGCTTACTCCATTGCTGAGATATAAAATGTAGAAATTTATTCCCTTAATTTGAAATAGTTGATTGTGCAATAATTTGTGATGTTCTTCTTGTACAACTCACATTACCTGCTTTTGTTTCCTTTTGAAATTAAGATGTTTATATAACCTTGAAACATTTACTGTTTCCTTGCATATCATATTGTACGAAGAGGGCATACATTGCAAAGTCATCCTATAACATGTAAGACAGTGACCACATTTCCGCAAAAAATGAAGAAAAACAAAGACAGTAATTTGAGTAGTACATGAATGACCTCACAAATTATTGCACAATCTACCATTTTAAATTGAGTGAATAAGCTTAAACATTTTATATCTCAGCTTAGCAAATGTCCTGTGAAGATGGGAGTTGACCACCTGGATCATTTTTCAAGCTTTGTAACATATATTTTTGAAGTTTCAGACCTTAGGTAAACTTTAAGTCTGAATCCTGCCCTACTTAGATGATCCATCCAAAATGAGGGCCTAAAATACCTCTGTCCTGTCTATAGTAATGGCCTTTGCTATCATGAAGCTCACATAACTTGCTGCATATGCTCACTGATTTTCAAACATTGATATTCTACTTACACATATACATTACAACCTGCAATACCTTTATGCAATCCCAATTAGATTGTAATATTGCCATGCCAACCAATCACTTCACAATAGGAAATGGAACAATCAGCTGGTACTCTCAACCGGTCATTAAGTCTACCATCTAGTCCTAAAGTGGCACCAATGGCGAGCTGAGATTTTTGTAAGACAGAGTGTTCATCATGTTAAGTGCCACACCACTAAACATAAACTTTCTCAATTTATACAGTCTAAGACCACTTCTTACAGCTCATTATGTAAATTGCTCATCACCATTTTCAACTGAGTAATGTTAAAGTAACTTTCAATTTGCATATGACCTGGATGAAATAAAATCAGGAATCTTTGGGAAATTCATTGCCAGGAATTTTGATATTTGGAGAGATGTTTGGCTTTTTGTACATTTTTCCAAAAATAATGGGAAATTTGGCTTGATCCCTGGGAATTGGCATTCTTTTCACCCTGTATAAAATAGTCCTAGTAATCCTCAGTGTTTTGGGAGCGGCTTCCATTATTTGAGTAACATTTGTATGGTCCTGCAATCTGCAGTACTTAGTACTCTTTTCAGTTTTTGAAAACATCAGTATCAAGGGTCTTACACCGACCATGAGGATATATATTGTACACCAAGGTTTAACATTCCAGGCCAGAGCAACCTGCAGTGTTCACATAAGGAATGACCTTCTAAATACCAAACAGTCCATACAGTATCTAAAGTAAAAGTGTCAAACTGAGAGCAACCTGATTTGGGGCTTCTATCACACTCCTGACCTATTTGCAACATAAAATAACCACCTAAAATTATCAATTTTATGCTGCCATTACATTCGCACTAGTCTTACAGTACACTTGATATTATCAATGTACACCTAACCTTAATATGGGACCATGTGCCTTACATATAAGTTAAAGGTGTCTGGAGTTAGTAAGCACACTAGTGACACTACACCAGTACTACTGCACTTAACTGAAAACCCACAATGCAACTTTTACAAGTCATACCTCCTTCTATATCAGGGGTATAGAATTCTTTTCCCCCAAAGGTCCAGATCAAAATGTGGGTGGGGAATTAAGCCACACCTTCTACTGTACAAACTGCCTTTCAAACAAGAAGTGCACCATGCTAGATAATTATTATATAAAACATTTTACCACTGACTTATATAACAAGATTTTTAATACAGGAATGAGAAGTTTTGCAGAAAGGACATACTAATTGCAAAAAACACAGCTAAGATTTAATTTAAACATTAAATTGCAGATTTTCAACCAAATACTACTGTACCTGAACTATAGGACTGGATCATTAAACGGGCCTAATCTGGCATGCAAACCTAGCTGATATTTAGCAACAGTTCCCAGACTTTAAAAGGTATATAGGCTCTCCCCTCCTCCCACTCCCCATGCCATGGGGCTAATTTAAACCATAATGTTGTACCCCTCCCTTAAAGTGACATACTTTCCATTCAGCCAGATTCTGTCTTTTGTGAAGTCTCTGCTTGCAGCTACAGTCGTTGTGGCACACATGTGGTCAATGTGTAGAGTTGCACTGATTGAGGAGTTGATTGGTAATATCAGCTCCTCATCTCGCTTTCCCCCTGTTCAAATAAGCAAAACAATACACATGCTACTATTTGTTGCATTAAGAAATCTATATAGCATATTTGATAGCAGTCGCATCTCCAAAGGTGGACGTTTCTCTCCAGTGAAATGTCCCCAGACTTTCTCCCCTCTGACCCACACTCAGTCATTCCCCAAACAAAAGATTACAAGTCTTAGATTCCATTGGCCCCCAAAATCCTTTTCCCCCTTTTGTTGCCCCCCCCCTTTCCAAAATGTGGTGTGACTACTGCCAACTTCCATAATGCAAGACAAGATTCAAACAATATTTTTCACTTGTTAAACAATGCTACAGTAGTGCTTCTAACACAAATCCTACACTCCAGAACACACTGTACAGCAGTTGAACAAACTCAAGCCCAGAGCATTTTTTTTTTGTGGGACCCCACACTTTAAATTACTTTGACACCCCTGTTTGCTTGGCTATGTTATAAAAGAGATTTTTGCATCCCCTTTTCCAAAGGCCAAGTTGGGAAGCTCAAACAATGCACACACTGAAACACTACATTTTACAGTTTTCATACAACATGACTGTGACTTGTGCAATATCTCACACATTTTAACTCTCACAAATCTTTAGAATTTAGTAGCTACTACAATGCAAGCCTGCCCCCCTGTAGTAACCTACCTTTTTTGGAAGGGGATTCTTTGAGCCACTCCAATAACCACCATTGCTGTGCAGCACAGGGGTTTAGCAGGTTCTAAAGTTTCAAAGTGCAAGCACATAAACAGGGCCCCATAGCACAACATTTCAATCACATTTACCCAACTGTTAAAACTTGAGATGGCACTTTTGAGAAAAGGGTTCAGGGGTAGCAATTGCTCTCCTTGTACCCCCACCCCTTCCTATCTCACTGCTACAGCATTAGTTGACATTCTCATTCACTGATGACCCCCAGAGAATTTACTCCATGTGAAGCCTGATCAGAAATCACAACAAAGTTCCCTCCTATACATGTGACAGACATACATGTGTTTCATTTAGTTTAACAAGGATGTAATAAAAGGTTGCAATATATATATTTTCATGACAACTCTCAGAGGTTGTCTACTGTACAATATAAACTTTCCTGTCTTCCCAAAAATAGAATTCCACAAATGTCTCAGTAATTTCACAATTTTCTGGAAAAATTTTTGTGATCCACAAAATATTTTTTGTGGCCCACAAAATATTTTTTTTTGTGGCTAATCACCTGTGATTCATGACACACAGTTGTAGACTACTATTCTAAAGCCAGCTGTCAGTAACAAACTCATCTTCAAGCAACTACTGTATGAGTGCATTGCTATTTTTCTGCTAAACAGAGACATTACATATTTTTCCAACTACTGTAGATTATGGTTCTCCAAACTGAACAGTGCTGAACATGCCTCATGCAGCTTTAAACTTCATGATATACTTACTGCAAGGTCCTTTTAAAGAAATTTTGATGGCTAAGTTGGTGGCAAAAAGTGTATAATAAAAACTTGGCCAAAGATGTCTCCCAACTTGCCTGGAATTACCAAAGCCCTGAAAGCTGCATGTAAACATTCTTCATTTTCACATCTCATGAACACTGTATGTTGGAATTTTACACTTGAGGGCTTGAGGGGAAGCCATATGGGAGCACTCTACAAGGGTACAATTACAGTTATGTTTAGGATTAGGGTGAGAGACAGGATATTTGGTATAGTGAACCTTCAGTCTAGTGGACCTTGTTCACTGTAAGAACCCTTAGCTAGCAAATTCAAAGAAAAGTACTTTGTAGTTAGAACAATTTTTCGACTCCATAAGGTGTTTCATCCATGCCCATAGATATGATATTCATTTAAGCTTTTCAACTAATGAATTACATTTTTTTGGCCCAAAAAAGCTCTACCTCTGGAATGTATTCAACAACAATTAACATCTTGCCATCTTTCATTTGCATCAGCAACAAACTTAGACCATAATCAGACAACATCACATGTTCCTACCATGTCAAGATCTAAACCAAAAGCAAGTAAGATTGCTAATCCAACAAATGTCTCAGCTTGCAAAATGTGTCTGGGCCTAATCAGTCCATCTGATTGGTTTGACGACATGAACGCTGTATGTAAGAATTTGCCATAATGACTCAAGAATATCAGCTAAGGTGGGAATGTTTTTTTTTTTTTTGAAAAATTTTTTGCCAATCCTGGCATCAATGTACTCTATCTACACTTATCATGATGATAACACCATCTAGGTGATTCTGTGCACCTTCATCCTTAATAAATTAGTGTACATCATTTTCTAAAACAGTCAATAACTCACAACATTTTCATTTAAATATCACCTTGAGTGCCGTTATAGGGCTCTTGAACCTGGATAAAGTTCCAGTGAATGATACACAGTTAGGCTAAATCCACATGAGAACAGTACAATGCCTGCACTTTAATAGCATGTATAAATTCACTGAACATCTCATCACTTTTTTGAAGGACTGTTTTGTAAGGTTTACTGCTTTGTTCAGTTGCCTGATGTCTATGCATATGAAAGGGAAGTTCCCGGAATTCTTCCACGAAATCGAAAGAGGATACTCATTTTGGTTGCATCTACTTCTCACTATATCACCTCAATCTTCAAGTTTTCATAATTCATTTGGAACTGTTTGCCTGCCTGCAACTTTTGAGGCAACACTCACAACTTTGATAAACAGCTGATTGTGCATCCCCAGTTGACATCTTTTGTCAATGGCTAGACTACGTAGCGCCTCTGTGGCTGCCGCCCTTTTTGTAGGCTGCTGCCCCTCAGTTTGTTTTTTTGCAGCGATGAGCTGAACAAAAAAACTTCGTCCGCTCCACGGGGTAGTCAATGGCTGGACCAGACAGATCACTTACAAGGTGTCTGTCAGATCCACAGCCATAAAATTTACACTCTGGGTCTTTGATGTCCCCACTTTGATAGTGACATATTATATTTCTAGAAATCAAAGCACCACTTGTAGTATCATCGTAAAAATGCTCTTGAGTCTTTCATTCCTGGTTCAATTCTACTAGTGATGTCAATTGCCTGATCTAATGTACTGTAATGTAACATTCTTTCCAATGAACTTTATGTGAATCATTTTCTCAATGATTTGGTCTTTTATCATTTCATCATACTCATGACCATAATCACAAGTTTTTGCACCTTCTTGGAGTGCAGCAACACAGGAATCAGCTGGCCAGCAGATTTCTGCAGCCGTTGTAATAACTTATATCTCTCAGCAGCCATGTTGCAAGATTCAGAAATGTATGCCTCCTGGAACTTACAGGTGTACTAGTTTGGAAAGTTTGCCATGTGCACCCAAGATCTGGTAAGCACAGCTATGCAAAACATTGCTAGAAATCACACAGAGCTGACTGTGCACATAGAGTAAGTGTCACCGACACAAGGAATATAATGACTGAACTACTACTACATCCACGTATGTACGAACATCATTAGTACTTACGTCTGCCCCGGATTTCATTTATCTGTATTAAAATTTGTTAAGTTTGAAGGTATGGTAACACACCCTAAACCATGCAGAATTTTGCAATTGAGTCTGCACTGTGCAAAATATAAACATCACAACACGCTTGGACACACAAAGTGAAACTTTCCAGCCTGGAGGGTGTGGTCATACAGAGTGTATATGTGACACAATTCAGTATCATGGCCTGGGAGTGTCTGAAAAATCTTCTGGGTTTCAACGCCCAAGCAAAGTAGTAAAATTTGTAGTCTTTCTCTGTCAGAAACTAACTTGCCTCCACCAATTCATCAAATATTAAGAACAGTACATGGACATGATTTAACAATCTACAGTAATTCCATGGGGTGACAGGTTCTCTCAGTTCAGAAAGGAAAGCATGTGGCGCAAGGAAATTCAGCAAAGAAATCTTGTTTCAAAGTTTTGCCAGTTGTTGAATTGAGGTGTACTGTGTCAAGGGGAACAAGAAGGTCCAGTAATGTCACACACACATGATGGCTCCATAATGTAGCATTCCCATTGTTATTCTAGGGCCGATTTCACCAACAGAAACTTATTAGTGGTGATTGCTAAAATCACTCATTTTACAGAAATTATTGCTAAGAGCTAAAGCAAATTAGCATTGATTTATTGCCCACATCCTATGCCTATAATCTCATACCTTTCTAATTAACAGCCTAAGCCTCCACCCAGGCTATGAGATTGTTTTTAAAGGCAGACAGTCATCACCCCAAAGTATATTTTTAGTGTATGTATATCAAAATTCTCAGTTGGTGACTGCTCTTTGATTGACATCAAAGTTTGAAAATTTGAAAGATGCAGAGTAGCTCACATTCCACACAAGGCAGAGAGAGTACTTTTATTACATTTTATAGCCTTGTATGCTCACCAGGACATGGCCTTAAGCAATAAAACAGGTTTATTCTTACACAAGGAAGAGCCTCATACAGTTATGGGAGGAGCTAGAAGATGCATAGTTGGGAGAATTGGAACTGTCTGGGGGGCAATGGGGGCAGCTGCTCCCCACCTTGAGCATATTTTTGGTATTTTTTAATGTTTATTTTTACAAAATTGCTAGTGTTTCTCCTATTTATATGCAGTAAACTGGCCTGGGAAGTGCTATTTCCAGCAATCTGGGAGGCATTTTGGGCCAAGATTTTCTTGCGCTTAGCGCCAACCTATGGCAGCGTGGAGCACTGAGAGTCTGTCTATGGGCTTCACCCCCCCCCCACCCCTCGACAAATTCCTGGCTATGCCACCACAGTGCAAAATTCAATTGGGGTACAGTAAATCAACAATGCTGAAATGATATTAGATTCAAGAACTCTTCTGGTTTGATGTGCTTGATATCCTAGTATCTTACTTGATTTTAATCAGCCAATTACCATGAAACCTACGAAAAGGTCTCACATGTTTTCAATTTTGTGTGAGAAAGTTATGTGTCAGTGTAAGAAAATCCAAAATGTTTGAGTTTCATCACACTCAATGCATGAGAGTTGGCAGCCCTGATGTCTGGATAACTTGATGCCTTCATAATTTCAGCAATTTAGTGTGTTATGGCAGATCTTGGCAATGATGCCTTCAGGCTCCCTTACAAAAAAGTCTCAAAAATTAACCAGCATTGTGCATTCACACTCCTTACTCCATAACTCCTTTACTTCATTAGGAATTAAGCCTTACCATTTCTCTAACTTTTGTGATAACAAAGTAAAACTGTTTCGGCTACTTTGGGTAAGCTTGACTAAAGTCTTAATAAATTTCATCAACTGTACATGTCTACTGTGGTGAGTCACTGCCTACATACATTTTGGGGGATGCATTCCAGGTGGCATGGATACAGGTTCAGAATAGCAAGTTATGTGAAAGAATTCCACCACCCTGAGAAAGATAGTACTGCAACTTAATTTGTGTTCACTTACAACTTACAACACTTACTTTTTCATTGTCCAGCATTATAGATCTGGGCCTTTTAAAAGATAAAAATGTCTCACTATCTCCCATTGCAGGTGAAAATCAAAGACAAGGAGTTACAACCAGGAAGGGCTCAACAAGTAATAAGAAGCCCTCAGACAGCCCTGGGATAGTGCCAGCTATACCTTAGGAATATTGGCATCAGCAGCATCCTCCTGGATTAGATTACAGTCAAACACTGTGTTTAAATCTGAGAAAAATGGCAGAGACAGAAAATAGCTTGGACTGTTATTTTAAAAGTCATCCAGTCTTACCTGTAAACTCTAGCAACAGCTCTTCTTTCTCCTCAATAGCTAAAGCTAAAGACAGTTGTGGGTGGGGCTAAAAGTAACCTAGTTGGGAGAACTGGAACTGTCTGGGACGATGAGTATCTGTCTTCAAGTTCAAAAGTATGAATAAATGCTGTACCACAAATGCACTATTTCCCTCAAAATTAACTCTCCAACCAAATAGAAACGTAAAGTATGAAAGAACATCATCAGCTCATTCCTTGTAACCTCTGGGATTTCTCAAAGAACCGTTATGGATCAATGCTTTTTGTAATTTACCTTAACAACCATCCTAGTACAATCTCATAGACTTTTCACTGATGATTGTGTAATGTATCTATGAATTTAATCATCTAAGGACAGTGACCTACTTCACAAAGATAAATATCTGTCAGTACTACTCTATGCATGCTTTCACTCTGATGCTTGCATAAAGTTACACAAAATATTTACCACCTTTTCCCTACATGAATACTAAGAAAGGTATGCTTCGTAAGACTGACTTACGGTATGCCAGGTTTTGTGTGTAAGTATTCTTTGTGAATCGGGCTCCTGGTCCACATGTGGCAATATCCCTTTTGCTTGAATTCAGGGATGCAATCTTGCTTCCACATCATATGCTATTTAAGAATGGCACATGTTCCATGGGATTTATGGACAAAATATCTAAGTCCATAGGAGGTATTTTGGAGTGATTCACAGATGCCCTGATGTGATCCTCCTTCCATGTCATATACAGTATGCTAATATTTGAGAACCATACGTTGCATGGGAGTTATGGATGAATATTTCAAAGTCCAGCAGTAGCTTGGTATGGATCCAAGGATGTGTGGATGCAATCTTGCTTCCATGTTTGTCTTTTCTTTTTTGAGAAAAGCGTATTGCACTGAGACAAGCACATTGCATGAGATTTGTGGATAAAATTTTGCTTTGTTCATTTTATTGAAGGAAAATTCAGTGCCCCTTTTTTAATTTGAGAATGCTGTTTCACCTATCATGGTGACATCACATCCGCACATCCAGTTGATGGGAAGACATTAAACAGTTTGCCTATAAAGGTTATTATTTGAAAGAAGTTAACAACAAGGAAACTGAGCATAAAGTGCCAGCTACAGTGTGGTGGCAGCAAACTCTCAGCCATATAGTGACATTGTTGAATTCATGCATTTTGATACTGGGAAGAGTTAAACAATGAACCTGTATTCTACAGTTGTATCAAAGTTCACAGCATCTTTTTCTCAAACATCCAGCTTTAAGGGTAACTTCAGTAGAACCTAAGGCCCTAGCAGAACCTCTAAACTTACTCAACATACTCACATACAGTAACCGACTCTTCCCTACACTTTGGTAAGAGTGTTATCAATACATAAAGTGTAGTGTATCCAAGAACTCCTTGGAAATAGTGTTGTAATCAGGTCAATGAAGTTCGAGTCTTGAGTTGAGTCTTCCACTAGTTGAGTCAGAGTCGAGTAAGAGTCTTTCACTTGCCATGCTGAGTCAAGTCGAGTCGAGTCATCAACTGAACTCGAGTCGAGTCCCTGCCCACACTCCAGTCGAGTCGAGTCACTCTGTCTACTCAAGTCATCTCGAGTCAGTTGAGCACAATGGCCTACTACTATTGACCTATGGTACCAGATCAGACAAGCAAGTTATTTATGCAATTACTATACATGCTGACTTGGTCACTCCAGATCCTGAAACTGAAGTTGGAGGCGGCAATTGTGCCTCCTCCGTTCATCTATATGTCAATGAGTATCAAGTTACGATGAATTCTACCATTACAGATTTGTTTACTTTTCTACTTTGTAGAGCTGACTTTCACTCTACATTTCAGTTAAATTAGTCATCTAGTTTTTCTTTCCATTTTTAAGGATCACAAGTCATTTCTATTTTTTGCATCCAGGAATCTATCAGAAGGATCTGATTTACTGATAGTGATATCACTTTATATTTTATTCATAATAAATCTAATTGGTGTGAAGTCATTTGACAGATACATTGCCAGAAAAAGAGGTAGTGACGAGGCACCAGATGCCAGATTATTATATATCATATATATATTAATGACTCCATCTCTTGAGTTGAAAAAATACTACCAATATTGTTATGTGATCGTGAAAACTAGAAACAACAGAAGGTAACCAATCGATTTGAAGCTTCGAATGACATATTTTTCTTCTATACAGATATGACCAATTATCGATTAAATTCTAAGGTGTGATCATTTGAGCTCTTTGGGATCATGTAATTTTCTCTAAGTTTGTTGCTAAATTATGCAGAAACATTTCTCATTATGACTGCAGTAGCCGACGGGGGCATATCATTATGATTATCTGAACTGAACTCTACTCCATGTTCTTGTACAACAAATTCACAATTTCTGAAAAACTGGAATATCGATTTATAATTTACAATAGAACAAAAATAATCATAGATACAATATGTGTTATATGAACACAGTCAGTATACTGTTGGCGATGCAAGCCATGTGTGCCAGTACTCCTACTAGAAGAGAATACTGGCATGCGCCCGTATGAAATCGCTGTGTGCAGTTTTGTGCATATTATCGGCCACAGCGAAAGTCGGATATTTATTTTTTATTTTTTGCTGCCAACATTATTGCCAATATGTTTGACTCGATTAATTGTGAGAAAATTCGAGTCAAGTCATCCAGCATTGTGACTCGAGTCGGGTCATGTCTTTTCCACATACTGACTCGAGTTGAGTTGAGTCTTTGGTATTTCGTCAAACTTCTGACTCAATTTAAGTTGAGTCTTTTGACCCAGCTGACTCGAGTCGAGTTGAGTCATCAAAAATAGCGACTCGAGTCTGACTGGACTCAAGTCAGTGACTCGAGTCATTACAACACTGGAAATAGACTCACACATGCTTGCTTACAAACAAATGATGTCATGGTTACTGTAGTGTAGTTGGCAAAAGAGTTGATAAGGTGTTCTTACACTGTTGTCCCAATCGAAAGATTTTAATTGGTCTACATTCTGTGAGCAATTGCAAAAGCATTTACAAGCACAAACACTAAAATGCACGCAAGTGTTCTTGCACATGTTTATGCTCACTTTAGAAATCAGGCCAGGTGACATACTAAGAAAGCAGAACTTTCCAGATTTTGAGCATACTATTCCTATGGGGGTCCAGACAATTTATCCCAAGGTGTTTTGGCTTTATAAATGAGTTAAATGATGATTATGTGTCATGTCCAAGTTCTTATGAACCAAGGTACCAGGGGCTTGTTGAGGATGCTGTAAAGCTAATATCCTTAACCAGTTACACAAGGTTTGGTGGTATCACAGTGTCGGACATTGAGATACATGGGAATGATGTCCTCAAGAAGTTGAGTGAATTGACTGTTTCAAAATCCCCAGGTCCTGCTGGACTTCATCCTAGGGTTCTGTTTGAGACTCAGTTCAAACTTTGTGATGCCTTGGAAGTAATTTTTAAGAAATCTTTTAGAGCTTCACGTCTTCCCAAGGACTGGAAAGTGGATCGCATAACACCTCTTATAAAGAAAGGGAAACGTTCAAACCATTCAAATTAAAGACTTGTAAAGTTGTAAACCTGACTTTGGTTGTGTGAAAGATCTCTTTCAGAGATATTATTGTACAGCATATGGTGCAGAATGATTTACTTAACTCTGAACAGCATGACTTTGTGGCACTTAGGTCATGTGTTTCTCAGCTTATTGATACTTTTGAGGTTTGGACTAAATCACTGGACAATGGGCTTAGTGCCAATGTAGTTTACACCAACTTCAGGAAGGCATTCGATAAAGTGCCCCACCAGAGGTTACTGCTTAAGTCACAAAGCTACGGTAATGCTGGGAATTGTCTTGAGTGGATTAGATCGTTTCTGTCCAACAGGATAAAGCAGCATGTGTATGTTGAGGGACATTTCTCTTAATGGGCTGATATTACGAGTGTAATACCTCAAAGGAGTGTTTTAGGTCCTACCCTGCTCTTTGTTTACATGATTTGCCTGATGTTAACTCTGGTTGCCAGATTAAGATCTTTGCAGATGATACAAAGGTTAATATAAAGAAATTGGTTCGGAGGATTGTGAGTCACTGCATCTAGTTATTGATGAGATTTTGATTAGTCAGTAACTTGGCAGCTTTGTTTCAGTGGCATAGCCAGCACGGGGGCAGAGTGCCTCCCACAGAAATTCTGGGGACATGATAGAGATGTTGAAAAAATGAAGGAAAGCAAAAAAAAAAAAACAGCAAGAGGAGGGAGGGATGGGAAGTTGGTGGAGCGGAGTGGGGGCCGGGGGGGGGGGTGTAATTGGGAAATATTGGCTTCACAAGTGTGATCTTTTTATGATATTGAAACTAAGATGAAACCAGATCAACAGAAAAATTGCAACAAAGTGTTTGGGAAGGTGTGAAATTACCTTTGATTTGACGTTTCGATTGGCCATACACGTACCTGTTGCTTATATGCAGTTGAAAAAACACGAGTGGCTCAGGAATGAGTAGTGATGATGGAATCCACAGCAGAACGGACGGCATGTTTATTTTATGCAGGACGCATTGGCAATAGGCCTCCAAACAGTCTCCTCCTATGGGCTGGGCATTGTAGAATATGCCCACAGTGTTCCCCGCCTGTCATAAGAGGGGACTAAAGGGGAGAACTTGAACCGTATTAGAACTTGTAAGACACACTATAGCACGCATGTGTTGATGTCTCAAATAACTTTACCTACTGTACCTACCTACCTACCTGCCTCTGAACAGTCAATCAAAACCTTGAATATTAATGATGTCATAGCTTCTGGAAACAGTGATCTGGATCTTTTCTCTTTTTTTTTCAACAGATTATGCCTTGGGGACTGAACCCTTACCCTTTTTTCGAACCCTATTCCTGATTTTCAAACAAAATAAATAAATCCCCAAAACCAAAAAATTGTTGGTTGACATCGCCACCTTAGGCTATTGCCAAAGCGTCCTACAATAAATAAATGTATGCGAGCAGACGCTAGGTTTAGGGCTGCTGTTTGCATATGACCTATCTACGACACTGGATACTCAATTGGAATTTCCTTCTCGCCTCGTAATAATGTCTCAGAATAACCTAAATATGACTGAGCAGTTTGAAAATCCCAGAGATTATCATTTCAGGCTTGACAGTCATATATTGTGGAACAGTGTTCCAGCCTGATTTTTTTTAAAATGTTCGATTACAGGTGTGGCTATCCAGCAATATGCTCAACACATTCCTGTTCCAAATCAGTCGGCAGATGGGGGTGGTGTTGGGAAGCAGTGTGGACATTCGTTAACTATAGAATTTAATTGCTAAAAGTATTATGAGAACAAATTTGAGGGTGTATTTTTAGAGGGGTGTATTAAGTTTTTGGAGGGGGGCAACTATTTTTGAGGGGCAGCCATTTTCACTCAGAGGGCAGGCTGCCCCTCTAAAAACCCCTGTAGAAAACACTGGAATCTAGTATAAAAAGCAAAATATAGTACCATTTTGCATCTAAGCCCTTTGAGACAGCAAAAACATTTCAGATGGGGAGATGGACACCCCTCCCCCAGGACCATGAACGTGGATCCATCTCCAAAGATGGGGGGACTTTTCACCATTTGCGAATCGCCGTCCTGGGGGTCTAAGGGAGGGGTGTCTCCCTCCCCTTTGGAAAAGTTGCTCACGAAAGGTGGGCTGGATGCAAAATGGTGCTACATTTGGTGCTAAATTTAAATTGAATATATCACCAAGAATTTTTATTTTTTATGAAGTTTTTCATCTTCCTTGCTTTAGTGAATTTTTTACTTAGTTCTTGGGTGAATCAAGACCACACTGTGTGAAGTAAGTGAACAGTAAACCATTAGCCAGGGGCGTATATACATGAATTTGCAGGGGGTGAACTATTTTGGGACCAACTACATTTCTTGGAGACCGACTCCCATTGGCATAGTTGTATGATCCAAATTTCCTAGATGATTACAATTTACAGGACGGTAGTAATAATCATAGGTGTACGGGACTCTTCCAATTTGGGGATAGGAAATCTTTTGCCCGAAATTCGTTGCAGTTCAGGTGCATAAAATAGACCACTAAGCCATTACATTTCTTGCACATTTTTGGGGTATTCGATCAAAAATTCAGAAACTCAGTAGAAAATTCGGGCAATCTTTTCAATTAAAATGTTTTTCATGTCTGGTTTACTGTTACAAAGGCATATTTAACTGGATTCCACTAAACCACTACATGCGTGTGAAGCGCACAAAAATTTTTGCACATTTTGGGGTCATTCGATCAAAAAATCAGGCACTCAGTAGAAAATTGGGGGAATATTTTCACTTCAAATGTTGTTCAAGTCTGATCTATTATTACAAAAGCATATATTGAACTGGATTTGAGACTGACTTTTTGACGCACAGAGACCAACCTTTGATTTTCACTGGGTGCCACCCCCCTCTGTATTTACACCCTTGTCATCAGCATGTTTACTCATATCAAATAAAATTTGGATATGGAAGTGATCAGGACTGTGCATGTCACAGCTTTTTCGAAAGTCCGATAGAGGTGACACTGGTAGCAATCTTTGCATTATTTCACTGTGGTACACCTTGTCCTTGCATAGTAGTCAACTCTCAACGAACCTTTCCAATATTTTCTTCAACTAGCATAAATTAGTTTTAGGAGCTTTAGTAAATAGTGCCATGGAATTTTGTGGCACAGAACCGACCGCAAACTACAGGGGCACCACGGCCATTTTTGACGTCGGCGTTAGCAATTTTTAAGTAACTTGACTATTTAGTCTCTTAGTTTGAGCAATGAGTAAAGACCACAAACATGGAAATGAGGTGGGGCCACCTCCCCTGTGAAAAAAAAGGAAATTCGAAGGTGACTAGATGGCAAATGGTGCAATATTAGGGCACAATTTTGCTTTTAAAATGTAGTGTCAATTTGTAATCTACTATTATATTATTTTCTTCACAGTTTTAGTTTTCATCATTTTGAAAAAGTGAGGGGGACTTTTTGGAGATGTCCCCCTTCCAAAAAAGTGAGGAGGACGAGTCCCCCCGTCCCCCCATGATTTATGCCCATGCCCAGGACAGCAGTCAAGAATGGGGATGATGAGTTGACTTTGCCTCCCCCCCACCAAAAAACTGGCTACTCCCCTGCTTTGTTTTTACCCTGATAAAGTGCCATATTCTTAGACTGGGTAGAACCGCTCCAACTTTCAGTTACTCTATGATGGATTATGCTGGTGTTGGACATAATCTTGAGACGAGTTATGCCAAAGGGATCTCGCGGTACTCATTGATAACAAGCTAGCCTTTTGCTTTCATATCTCTGGTATTGTGGCTGAAGCTAATGGTCTTTTGGGTACAATCAGAAGAACTTTCTGATATTTGGATAGTTCATCTTTACTTTTGTTGTACAAGTCTACGGTGTGCGTCCTATTACTTAAGGTATGGTATTCTAGAGCCTTGTCTCCTTTCTATTGGAAAGGTATTGATGAAATTGAGTCAGTACAAAGACATGCAACTACCATAAACTGTTTCCTGGCCTTAGGCAAGTTTCAGACTATGCAAATAAGATTTTCTTTGTCCTACATCTGTGACGCTGCACTGGGACAAGATTTGCATGTAAATACTTGGGTGGTGAAACTGTAGCAAATACTACACTTTTTCATACGGCAGTGGATTCTAGCACTTGGGAGCACCCGTTTAAGCTTTTGAAACTGCATTGTAATAACAATGTAAGATTTTTTACTCAAATATTAACATTTGTAACTCACTCCCAGCACAAATCATTAAAGCACCATCTTTAAACGGATTTGTATCAAAGTTTGACAGAGTTTAGAAACGAAGGGAGTTTTACTTCAGTTGAAAGGCTGATAAGTAGCTAGGCTAAGTTACTGCTTGGTTATGAAATGGCTATTGGCCAACAACGTCCATTACCTGATGACGAAGATGCTGATGACAACGACGATGATGCTACAGGCGTTCTCATCATTATATACATATTCTGTACACTATACATTTATAAACTAACAAGGTACAACACTTCATTTGCAAGCAACTGCATCCATCGCTATTCACAGCACTAACATATTTAATCAATAAATGTTGGCCTATATCTACAAAGTGAACTTGCAAAGTGGATACCTTGCATTACGTGATTTGTGCGAGAGATCTGTATGGATAGCTACACAGGTAACAGTCATCAGAGGTCCTGTGTACAGAACAAGTCTAAATCAACACTTTGTTTACTTTGAGAGTAATGCAAACACGAAGGTACACTCAGGTGTGAAATCTCCACATTTGACAGGAAACATGCTGACCCACTGCAAGCTGTTGAATTTATACTTCCTCTCTGCATTCTGCAGAGCTAAGTTTAACAGAGCTCTGTACGCCTGTACTGTAAAAACATACTTATTTTCGGGTAGGCTATTATATAGTCTATTGGAATTCAATCGTCAGGTGAAACGCTTTCTGGCATGCAAGGTGTCCTTTTCCCACTTTATCAGTTTCAGTGGTGCACAAGCAAGTTCTTCTGAAAGGATAGTATTAGAGTGAACTGTAATAAGTTGCTACGTACTCAGTTATTGTTGCAAAATAAATTTCATACAAGCAATATTTAATGTTTGCTAAGAAATAACGAAAGGAAAACTGAGACGGCACATTGACAGGGAATTTTTTGATGAAAGGTAGGAACTTGATAAATGGTCCTACTTTTTGGCCATGCGATGTTTAAATTATAATTTTTTGCACAATCAAAAACCTGGCTTTTGTTGGAAGCTGTGCGCAGTTGGTGTGACCTGTGGTGCCATAATTTCCACTTTTGTATAGTTGCTAGCCATGCACACTCCTTATGAGTACTTGCAAATTCAAGCACCACACCTATAAAGCTATGATGTTGAATTATAAAATCCCAGTTCGATCGTATATGTGTTTCTTTGCTTTGGGTGGGTATTTTCAGCTTGAAAGGTGAATGCAAGAAAGAAGACTGCCCATATAATACAAAACAGAAAGTTACAGCTAATCCCCAATGGCATAAACTGCTGAACTTTCTGGGGCAGATCCAGGATTTCGAAAAAGGGAGCTATCTCCATGTGGACAAAGTTCTCATGCGTGAGCATGAAATGTACAAGGAGATCTAGAAAACATGTGAAAGTTAGACAATTAAATGGCATTTCACGGCACCTGGCAATCAAAATAAGCATGTCATATTCTTTAGCAGCTTATGGACCGTCTCAAAAACAAATAGAAAGAGGTGCCAAAAAGATGGAGAGTCTATTAGACCTCGAGCTCTCAAATAGTTTTTCTTTGCTCTCTCAAGATTCTGTTGAGCATAGCATACATGTCATGAGCCAAAATCCGGGAGTGCCACTGTCTGCTTCTAGTCCTAAAATTGATAAACGTAACGTTAGGCCTAAGCCAAAACCGTCATCAAATCCAAGGACCCTTTCCACGGAGCTGTCACGTAGACGGTTGCCCACTAATCTTAAAAAGCTTAAAATCATTAATGTAAACTGTCAAAGTATAAGAGCTAAGCTTCCGAGCTTTGAAGTCATGCTTGCCATGGAGGACCCCGATATTGTTATCGGTACGGAATCCTGGCTAGGTGAAGTGTTCCCTAATTCGTATAATGTTTTTTGGCGGGATCGCGAGGCCTCCAAGGGAGGGCGGGTAATTATTGCTGTAAAAAATACTTTTATTGTAACTTCTGAACCAAACCTCATTACTAATTGTGAAAGTACATGGATTTCATTGCACGTTAATGGGCTATCCCCAGTCTATATTGGGGCTTTTTACAGACCACAGTCAACAGATCGGGACTACCTGTTGCAACTTGATTTATCCCTATCAGGATTCCTAAAAATGCTGCCGTGTGGCTCTTACCCAGTGTGGATTGGGATACTATGTCATTTAAACCTGGTGGAAGCTATCCTGCCATCAGCAACCTTATGATCGACATCGCTAATGACTTCAATTTACACCAGATTGTCAAGGAGCCTACTCGTGAGTTTAACATCCTGGACCTCTGTTTTACAAATAGTCCAGCCCGGGTTGATTCCGTCCACGTTGATAGTGGCATTAGTGATCATGATGTAGTCATCGTAAATGCATAGTTTAAACCAAAGGTATTCAGACCACCTAAAAGAAAAGTGTTCTTGTACCACAAAGCTAATTTTTCAAATATTGATAATGATATGGAAGAGTTCAATAGCAAGCTAACTCCAAAATTAATCAGTTCTTCATCCATGGATGAACTATATGAGTTATTCATGACTGCTCTCTTTAACTCTATTGACAAGAATATTCCTGCAAAGTTAAGCTCAAGTCGTTTCTCCTATCCATAGGTTAACAGGTTAATTAAGAGGGACATTAGACGAAAACAGAGACTTTACAATAAGGTCAAGGAGTATGGTCAGTCCTCCCATAAATTTGAATTTAGGAAATTAAGGTGAAGTATTGACAGGAAAATCAGAATGTCTCATAATAGCTACTTTAGAGACATTATCGGGGGTAGCTTGAAATCAGATAATACTAAGCCTTTCTGGAATTTTATTAAATCTAAGAGGACTGATACTTCTGGTATCTCGCCGCTGCAGGTTCAAGGAAAACTCCTGTCCACTTCCAAAGATAAAGCCGAAGCCCTGAATAATCAGTTTTTTTCTGTATTCACAAAAGAAAATCTAAATAGTATGCCTGTTATCGATTCTAGTCCCATCCCTGTTATAGGGGACATTAAGATCTCAACCACCGGTGTCCTTAAATTGTTAACTGATCTTAAAGTGCACAAGGCTGCCGGGCCTGACAATGTTACTGCCAGAGTCTTAAAGTCCTGTGCCAACAGTATTGCCCCCATTTTTCAGAAGTTGTTCCAAAAGTCAGTGTCAAGTGGATATTTACCAGCAGCCTGGCTTGATGCTAATATAACCCCCATCTATAAGAAGGGTGAAAGATTGGACCCTGCGAATTACAGGCCTGTCTCGTTGACATCCATCCCTTGCAAGCTTTTAGAGCATATTATTTACCGTCATATTATGGATCACTTTGACAAATTTAATGTACTTGCTGATGTTCAACATGGTTTTCGTAAAGGGAGATCATGTGAAACTCAGCTTTCTGCCCTTGTTGACGATATAATGAAGATTTTAGATAACAGAAGCCAAGCTGACCTAATCATAATGGATTTTAGCAAGGCTTTTGATACAGTTCCCCATCAGCGACTTCTTAATAAACTCAAGCATGTTGGAATCTGAAATAACATCTTAAATTGGATTGATGAATTCCTAACTAACCGTTACCAGAGGGTGCTAATTGATGGAACGTCTTCAGACAAATCTAAAGTCATTTCTGGTGTCCCTCAGGGCACTGTCTTGGGACCCTTACTCTTTTTAGTCTATATTAACGACTTGCCGGCAAATATTCAATCAAGCGTCAGGTTATTTGCCGATGACTGTATCCTGTATCGTGAAATAAAAAACACAGAGGACACAAAAATTCTTCAACATGATGTTGACAACTTGTGTCAGTGGGAATCAATCTGGCAGATGGGGTTTAATAAATCTAAGTGTTTTACTATGAGAGTCTCCCATAAAGCAAATCCAAATCCATATTTTTACCAAATGGGTAATCATACTTTAGAGCAGGTTAATCACCACCCTTACCTAGGAGTGGAACTCTCTTCTAGTATGAACTGGAAAAGAATATTAACCAAATTGTATCCAAAGCAAACCGGACCTTAGGCCTATTGAGGCGAAACCTCTCGCACTGTGATAAAGATACTAAGACTGCAGCATACTTTGCTCTTGTTCGACCCATTCTTGATTATTGTAGTACGGTATGGGACCCCTATACCCAGTCCGAAAAGAATTCTATAGAAAATGTCCAGAGGCGTGCTGCCAGATTCATCTTTAACAACTACAGTCGCCAATCAAGTGTTTCTGAGATGATTAAAGATCTCAAATGGGACAGCCTTGAAACTCGACGATTTAGGGCTCATCTTGTTGTTATGTATAAAGAAACGCATGGATTACTTCCAAGTAATGTAAGAAATCATCTTATTGACCCTTCAAATCTAAATCGACGGACTACCCGTCATACTAGTGGAAGGTATCTATACCATTATCCCTCCACTCACAAGCTTTGCTATCAGAAATCTCTCTATCCAAGAGCTATCCCTAGCTGGAACCTATTACCGGAACAGGCTCGCTGTGCCCCATCAGTGGACAGCTTTAAAAACCAGCTCTTAGCCCTTGATCAAAATCGTTGTAGCTAGTTTACTCTATTCATCCGACTCCCTTAGCCCTAGTTCAACAGCACGGGATAGCCTTGTCTGGCGTTTGTGCTGCATTTGAAAGAAGAAGAAGAGGAACATCTTGAGCTGTAAAGCACTCTCTGGATCCTTGTCTGAGCCCTGTGTGCTTTTTTGATAGAGAAGTTTTTTGTAAGTTTAGTTTGTGGATCAGGTCAGTGCAGGGTCACTTATTGGTGAGAGTCAATATCTAGGTATGCACCAGATATCCAGTCCGGCCCAACTATCTGGCCGGATAATGAAAAATTATACGATTTTCATGCTTTAAATCTCTACATGCATTTAATTTGACCACTGAAAACGATTCTCACAACTCAAAGCATTTTAAAGCAGTACTTTTCATGTTAAGTAGGGGCAGTCATTTCTCTACTCTATGTATCAGCCTTTTAATCCGGCAAATAAACATATATGGTGTTATCCAAGTTGTTCCAGTTTTTATCCGAGTTACTCCAGTCTTAGTTTTGACGGGTTCTGTGGAAGGGACTTGGCATGGTGATGGACATGAGTGCTTGCAAAAGAAGTGACCTATCTTGAACTTAGTAGCCTAGTATTTATAGTGTATAAATTTAGTGCATGTAATATATAAAATGCTCATAACATTGTGCTCTATGCCAACCAGTGCCTACAGTGACGTAACCATGAATGGTTTAAAGGAATGTTCTTCCACGAAATATTTGCCAAGCACCTGCCACTGACTCATTCAAATCTAGCCTAACGTTAGTGTGATGGAATAACCTATGATAGGCAAACTAAACCTTGTGTCTAGGTCAAACTTCCTAATTTAAGCAGCAACCCTTCCATGCTGACCTGATTGTGATAGCCACCTTATGGATGTCAATGCACAATATGCAACAGCAAAAGAACAGAAGCTGAGCAGATGTCTTAACCTGCTTCAACAAAGTGGCCCTTGCATGCCAGGTTCTTGTTAACTGATACCGTTCGTACCAGTTCCACGAACTGAAGGTGTGATAACAGGCCTACTAACTTTACTGTAGTTTTACATTGAATTTCCACAAGAATAAAGAAGCGTAACGTTAGTAAACTTACAATATTTAACGACAGCAATATTCACAGGAGCACGACAGGTTACACTTTCTTTCCTCTTAGCTCTTTTAACGGACATTTTGTCTCCCTTTCACAGAAATGGCTTGTCTTTGGATGCAACCACTGTACTTTACAAATTTTAATCACGCAATCACAAGATTTGTGTTGGTCTGTCTTTCACCTTTCGCGTTGTGTTGAAGTTGTGATTAATTTTGTACTTCTCGTCTTGCCGCGCCTCCAACTAAATTGTACTTTTCTATTGGTTCAAAGGGGACACACCTACTTTAGATTACGGTAGCCTTAACGGTACTGTCTGTGTATGACTTTGTAGTTCACTGAATTTTATCATTCTGTTCTGATCTGATACCTGTGAGAAACAGTGTGAGTTCGTGGTTCGTCGACTCTTTCTGATGAGTTTCCAGAGGTTAACAATGCAGACAGTAGTGACGAGGAAGATGTCTCAAAGCAAAACCCACTAGCCACTGTGACTTCCACGAGCTCGGAGTAAATGGAGAATTGCAGTTTACGGGTAGATTTGTCCTCTAATTTAATCATTATACGTTGCGAACCTCAGTCAACATAAGCTTACGGGAATTTTCAGAAAATGGGAAATTCTTCTGGCAGACCCTTCATATTGAGGGCAGAGGGGAAAAATAACTGCAGATTTTCTTTCAACATTTTTCTTCTTTTCTCAGGAATACTGTGTTGTATTTTTCTCTCCATTAAAGTTGGCTAAATAAATTTGTTTCTCAAGTTATCCATGGAAATCCTTCCAATCGGGCAGTGGAGCATATTCTCCTCTGTCTTTATATAATCATGAAAGCATATGCGTACAAGGCGGGGGCTGCCGCCCCCCAGCCAAATAGTTTTGTGAAAATTCGTGCAGTATGCTGAGAATTTTTCGGGCACCTACTGAAAGAAAAATAATGCAGTGATGTAGATAAAGGTAATCAATAGATTAAAAACTTCCTTGGTAATTAAAACAAAGTTCTGATTTGAAGGCACCAGCACCTATATATTCGGTATTAATTCACCAGTGTGTTTTTAATGGTTAAACTTATATTATGATTATCAGTGGTGTATTTAGGGTGGCCATTTGGGTCATCCCCCTCCCCCTCACTGATGCTGATTTTTTTAGTACCTAAAGTACGTAAATTTTTAACACAAATTTTACTTCAAAGGTAGCATATGTGGCACCAGATTGCATACAAGGACACCTAATTTTTCAAAAATTTTCAAAGGGAAGGGGGACACTCCCTCCTCCAGGCAGGTGAACACACAACATAATGAATGACCCCCACCTCCATGAGTGGCTACGCCACTGATTATTATCATTTTTATTGTAACAACTTCCCCAAAAATTATAATCAATAAGGAAGGGTAGTAAACACGGCGAATGATTGTATGCAATTGGCATGCAGAGTGATAACCAATGCATGGCTATATAATGTGTAAATTACCATGTTAAACGCGCGTGGAGCGCGCGGAAAATTTTGGTTTTATTTTTCGGACAAGTCGTTACAGCCCTCCCCCTCCAATGAACTTGGGCTCCTACGTCCATTCATGGAAGCACTACCTCGGAGGTAGTACTTCCATGACACAATTGGGAGACTAGATGTCAGCAGTGGTGTAGCCATGATTTTTTGAGCAAGGGGGCACTGGGGGGTCACGAACCTTTCATGAGGTATTGGTCTCCTTAAAACTACTAAAAACCTCTTTCCCATTCTCTATTACACCAATTGCCTCAAGGATGGACGTTGCCATTGTCCAGATCATGACATGTGATACAGATTGTTGGAAAGGGATAATTAATTGGCTTGGCGATGGAAATAGCCTTGGGCGTTAGAAAGTGACATATAATCCTACCCCACGAAAGTCCAATTTTGGGGGGTCGGAAATCTAACATTTTTAACGGGTTCAATACGGCATGTTCAAGGGGGCACGATTTCTGAATTCTCTCCCTCTCTATAGGGCTTATATACAGAACTGTGCATTCCAAAATTTTCCACAGGGGGGCACCTGGGGTGGCTTGGTTTTGTCGCGGGGGCACGTTCCCCCTCATGCCACCCGTAGCTACGCCACTGGATGTAAGGTGGACAAAGGACAAAAATATGATATCGTCTTTTGATACTGCCTTATCGGTCAGTTGCTGCGATATTTTACAAGAACCGCCGTTTTTATGAGAGTACATTTCTTCCCAACTTATTCTGAAAAATTAATCAGCGCGTCCGCTTTCAGAGCGCGCAGGATAATACGGCTCATGATTATCACCAATGGATACAGAAGAAAATGTGTTATGAGCTTGCATCAAGATAACGCACGAAAAGCCAAGCTGGTCTATCCGTAAATAACGTTACAATGTGTGTTTAGGCCTACTTTTGTATGCAGATCTTCGAATGTCAATCTCGCAAGTAAAGGCGTTACTTTGATAGGCCTATTTGACTAACTTTCCCTAGCAATGTAGGTATACTAGTTCAGCATCTACCATTGTAATATCTTTTCACGTATGGACGTTTTATACTGCTTTTCTACAGCTACCTGTGCTGTTTATATCGTTCTCTGTGGTTCTCAGTCCCCTAATCACCAATCCCTTGTTCTGCCACTGTATGAGAGAGGGTGCGCCTTCATCCATTCGATCGGTTGTTGTAGTCATAGTTAGACCAGTATGAAAAAAATATGAAATTATGATTTCTGCATGGTCATTTCAGTGGACACCAGTTTCATTTAAAGATACTTTCAGGGCCCCTTTAATGTTCTTATGAGGGCGGGTGGGCAATCCTACCGTTATACAAGTTACTCCCACAGTGACATTTGTCCTTCATGAAAATATCCTAAGAAATTTATGGTAATGTATAGACCCACGGTCGGCAACCTCTTTGTACCACTGGGGCCCAATGATACTCCCGGGCCTTCAGGAACGACCTAACATGTCCCACAACTCAGCGGCGTAGGAAGATGTTTGACGCTGGGGGGGGGGGGCAGACCAGATGCGATTTCTCGACCTTGATACCCCTTCCCACACCAGAACATTATATTTGCTCATTATAATTTTTCCGATTTTAATTAAAGCGAAATAGAAATATTCAAAGAAAAAAAGAAACTACAACATCAACACCATGCAGCCGTGGTGTAGATAAGATATATTTGTTTGGGAGGCTCTGGTGGACTGAGTTATTGGGGGGAGGGGGGACTCCCGTTTACTATCTAAGCGGAGCGCCACCATAGGTTGGCGCGGAGCGTACCAAGAAAACTTGAGATTGAATACATCCCAGATCGCAGGAAATGGCACTTGCCAGGCTTGATAGCAGCCATTAAGATTTGCAATTTCTCTGAAAAAATGTAAAGCTTGATTTGATTTTATTCTAAAACACATTTCTGTGAGGATGGATTAGTTGAGCTGGCCGGACTTGGGGTCGGAGGATTGCAAGTTTGAATCCCATTTATTATCTAAGCGGAGCGTCACCATAGGTTTGCACTGTTGCATAGGTTTGCAAACCGAGAAAATTTGAGATTTTAATACTTCCCAGGTCGCCGGAAATGGCACTTGCCAGGCTTAATAGCAGCCATCAAGATGTGCAATTGTTGTGAAAATTTTTTTAAGATTGATTTGAATTTGTTCTAAAACACATCAAGTTTGTCACAATCTATCCGACTTTATTCAAAATTATTGAGAGTGGGGTTAGCCCATGGATTTCGGTGGATTGATTGGGCTGGAGATTTTCCACCTCCAGAGTCTACTATTATTAAGCTGGTGGCGCCAAGATTTGACCGACGGGAGCCACAGACCAGAATCCCCGACAGTCCCAATGATGTCGGGTATAAGTGGGATTTGACGAAAACCTCTGCACTAGACCATTTCATTCGGGGTATATATATATTGCATAAAATTTGTATATACTAGAGAAGCATAGTTCCGCGTTGATTAAATGTTTTTCCCGGAATCTAAGCCGTAAAATTGCAAAGCGCGCGAAGCGCGAAAATTTTTGGTAGGTTTTTTCACAAAAAACATATGTAAACAAAAAGAACAAAAAAAAAGAAAATCTGTAGGGGTCTAGACAGTATAGGAAATAATATGCAATGTATCGAAACTACCTTACCTATGCGATGAAATAGCCAAATATTGCTCCGTGAGTCCCTCACCTACTGACAGTACCGCTTGACACACAAGAGAACAGTTACTACGCTTTGCGATATGGGATGAAATTTGCGTGGGATGAAATTTACATAAACTGTGTACTTTTCCTACATGTTACTTGGTAAGGTGGAAAGGACTTGCGCTATCTAGCGATGTAGAATGGAACTATTGAAGAAAGTAGAGTAGCTCTTCTGCGCGCGTAGCGCGCCGAAAATTTTGCGTTCTTATTAGAGAAATTGTCCCCTTGCGAGCAAAAACGGGTAAAACGAAACTGTGAACTGTCGCAATATTGGGGGACCAAAATGACATTTGGCCCCCACAAATCATATTGGGGGGCCATGGCCCCCTTGGCCCCCCGGTTCCTACGCCATTGCAACTGATCCCTCCTCAAATAGCTTATGCCCGCATGACAGTAGAGGATCCCGGTTAGGAGCTTTCTTAATGCAGGAGTCTCCCCTCAGAAAATTAGCACATTAAGAAGCCCTTGAATGTGATTGAATTTTCAACATTTTCATCAGCAATAAATGCGACAAAAACGACTTGTATAGAGAATTCCTGATAAAAAAGCAATAGGGAACGCAATAAACAAGTCGTCGGCGAAAAGTAGGGGGGTAGAACTGTTTCAAATCCCACCCGCATCTATGCAAAACCTTCTCATATAGGGCAACGAATTTGCGCTAAATGTTGTCCCATACGCCTGTAGGCCTGAAATCAACATTTTCTGCTCGGGTGTGTACCGGGGCTGTCGCCTGTAGACTGTCCAACCAATACGACATAGCAAGCTGTGTCAAGTGGGAGGAATGTCAGAGTGCCCGAAAAAAAAACTACGTGCTTTGAGTTTGATTCGAATTCACACACTTGTGAAACACTAATGCCGGGAAGAGTAGGCAGGGGATTTCTTACTCGAATAACAACTAGGGTAACAACTCCCTGTCACCCGAGGACCCAAATCTATGTCAAGCAAGAATCTTGTCTTTAAAATTCTTGGCTTTATTTTCATAATCTCATTCTACTCTGTTACCATTATTTTGTCTTTCTACAGAATAGACTATAACTCTACTTACAATCTGAACCTGATCAACGTCCAGCAGTATAAGGCTATTCCCAAACATTGCTCAATAGGTACAGCACAGATTCAGACACTTTTGGAGTATTTACCAATCATGCGCACTACAATCTCGTAAAAACGACCAATCGAGCAATAGTCAAAGAAGGCAAGTTGACCAATCACCGAATAGAAATTGTAATCTGCGGGCAAATTCATTATATCGAGACTGAGCTCCTAAATAGGAAATGTAATGTTGATCATAAACCATCTTGATTGAACCATGGGGTTACTACCTCGGACTCCATGATTGAACGATGTAGACTAATAATGCTACCGGTTAGATCATGGATCAATTTTATCTGCCCGATTTAAAAAAAAACTGCAATATTTGATCAATTATGCAATATTTTGATTCTTGTGGTGTTGGATTTCCCTACATCTTACAATGCTCGTGTTTCCATAGGCTGATCGGTATAATTGACAGAAGGCTTGGCGAAATTTACGGTATGGTCCACTTGATTTAAGATGAAATAAACGTTATTCATCATTTCCGGATTTAAATTTTTCTTTCGATGTGTTTACTGATTTCCAGATTCTTTTCTGACCAAACAGTAAGCAGTTCGAAGATGCTTCCCTCAGTTTTGAGTAACAATTAAACTTCGCCAGATGTTCAATGCAGCTTTCCTTTAGGCTTTGCAGAAACGTGGTAAGCATACAACCGTTAGAAACTGTAATCCGGAAAAAAACATGAACTTATCAATACATCACAGGTAGACAAGGTGATTGAAGCAGAAACTTGTTAGCCAAGAATATTTGCCCGAAGTTTTCGGCCGAGAGGTGCTAATGATGCTTAATTAATTCAGCAGGGGCGGATCTAGGGTCTTTTCTGAGGGGGGTCCAACATAAAAAGGGCACATTCATTTTTTTAAAATTTTGGTTCCCATGAACGTCAGCGAATACACAACTTACCGCATATTGACAAAGATAGTTTTAAACCAAAAGACATGAAAAAACTGGAATCAAAACCTGGAATCTAAAAGGTGAAATTGCAAAGCGCGCGAAGCGCGCGAAAATTTTTTGGGTAAGCCTACACTTATAAGAATTTGTACTAAATTAAACCTTACATCTGTATATAGAACAATTGAGCGGACAGTTGGGCCCTATCGGGCATAACTTTATTGTACGAGTCGTACGTACGACAGACACAAGTGAGCGTTAACCAGGTTTAGCGAAATGCGATTCAATTCCCGACATTTACATAAATCCATGTATTCTACTTTTTAACTTGAAAAGGGGGAGAGGGTTTGTACCAAGTATAACTGAACTGAGGAAGAGTGGACAAAGGTACCGAAAGTTTTGGGTTTTATCCAGAAATTACCCTTATGAAAGCCAAAATAGGTAAACGGACCATGGGTGGCGGCAGAATTTTTCCAACAGGGGGCCGGGCCATGTCAATTTCGAGGGTATGATGAGAAGGGCAAATGTGGAAGCCTCATTATCCCATGTAATTGCAGGCATATTGGCGCCACCGCTATCTCGAACTGTTCAGGACATCCGATCCGACCATTTTGAGTGGACCTCCCGGTTGGCACGATGGCTTAATGATATTGTGGTGTATACAGTTAACAAGTTTACGTAATGTGGCGAGGTGACCGTTAGATTAGGGAATCTTTTGTTGAACTTCCGCCTGCGGGTTGTACGAGTACCGCAGGGAATCATGACAAAAGTTGTGTACCGATAAATGTCTTTGATTGACGTAGCTTTTGTTTGTGTTGTTTATTGGATGTCCAGGCGAAGACATTGTTGCAAAATGTTACGGTAGCTACAGGCAGCCAATCCCCTCTCACATCTTGTTTTCCAGTGAGCTATGATGCAAAATGAAAACAGGTGATATGATTTGCAACAAGTCGAAATTTCGAACAAAAGTATGTCAGATATAATTTTATGTTCAAGGCTGGATGAATACGAAAGTTGAAAATCAGAAAATAGGATTACGTTTGTATCTCAAATGAAGCTCCAGTGAAAGACTAGAGTAAACCATCTGGTACATAAAGTGTAACTGGGTCCGAGTCACCGAGGAGGGTAAGAGGGAAGGGACGATGCGGGCATGTTACTCTTCTAAGACAGTTGCCATGCCCCCATATCGTTATCTGGTAAGATGGTAACATAATGTTACTAACAGTTACGGAGATTCATTAAGTTTTGTTTTAATTACCTCCGTTCTTTCTGAAAAGTTCGAAAGAAGATTCGGTAAAACGGATACATTTGCCCCAAAATTGAAAGAAGATAAAAAATACATTTGATTCTTTGGTGTGTCTATTTTAGACTGTATGCATTTATTGTTATCCTAAAAGATTATAAAAATTATGTTTACCACAACCCCATACCCGTCCTAAGCTGTCCTTTCACATTCGATTTCAAAGATGATGTGACTTACATATTGACTAAAGTGTGCAAAAGATAGAGTGTGATTATACAGAGCGGGATACTTCTGCTCTGTGACGCAAGTCGAAGCCTTACGTAGGTTACCACAAGGAAGTCTATTTGAGTAATTTTCTACGGAAATTCAGCAATTTTCAAAAATTAGAACAAAAAAGAAGGCAAATTAAGCAGATTTTCGTATTTTATTTGGTATTGTTTGATATTTAACTTTTGCTATTTTTGAATAGCGTACCTGAATTTTCTTTGAATAATGATGAAAGATTGCATAATTACAAAAGATTATATAATTACAAAGATAATGCGGATGGACCTCCACGTGATAAGGGCGTCAATGTTACCTGTGTTCTTTACATTGAGGAAGAATCTTGGACGAAAAATTACCTGAAATCATATGCATGGATCATCGGGGGACGGTGAACACGCCCCCCCTCACTTTTTTGGAAGGGGGGACATCTCCAGTAAGTCCCCCACCGTCTTTCAAATATGATGAAAACTGAAACTGTGATCCATTTTAATATAACATAGATTACGAATTGACACTACATTTTAAAATCTAAATTGCGCCCATAAATGGCACCATTTGCCATAAAGACACCTTCTAATTTTCCTTCTTTTCAAAGGGGAGGGACACTCCTACCCTTAAACCCCTCCCCAGGAAGGTGATTCGCAAATGGTGAAAAGTCCCCCTTACCCCCACCTTTGGAGATGGATCCACGCCCTTGCTTGAAATGATACTAGATCAGCTTTAGCTACATAGTTTATTATCAAAAGTGGTAGGGCATGTATTGTCGCGTGCACTGCTAAATGTACCAACCCCGTGCCCAAGTTGTACCGGACTCTCAACCATAACTTTTACCTTAAATATGGTTGTTTTGAAGAAGCAAATTGTGTCATATCGTGCGACTGAAAATTCCTCCATGTGCGAAGGTGCCGAAAGATGAAAACGAAGAAGGGTCTATTTACTTGAAATTCCTCAACTTTGTAATTTAAACTATCATTGATGACAATTACAGCAGTCGTGACTACACAAAGTGTCCATTAATCACCTGGGGCTATTTCTTATCTGCAGACAATATAGATTATACGGTACTCTATGTTTCATTTTCTAAAATTTTTGGGTTCCTTTGTTTATAATATACCCATGTTCATAGCTTCATAAATTTCATACCAGTCAATCAGATAAACTGTTTTATTTATCCTACTCTGCAATTGCTCCAAGAGACGGTCTATCAACCTCTCAAAACACCCCTTAAGTCTTTTGTTCTCATCCAGCCTCTTATCCGATTACCGAGTCTAGTGACTAATATCATTACTGTCAGAATTGAGCCTGGATCTACACAGATCTATTCGACACTCTCAACTTTCAACCGCTACAGGCGCGATTTGCCACAGAACGTCCCAGTTGTGTCTTGTGCCGCCCTCACCACTCGCCCAATCATGATAAGCCCCATTACCTTATTGGGTATGGTATGTTCATAACTATAGTGGTCCCCGTGTTCCGCTACCAGTTGCACGAAAATAAAACGGAAATGACTTTGGTCGGTGTGTACTCTGGACCCACCACTGCGAGCACAAATTTGCCTGTATGTATATATAATATAATAACGGAATTTAATAGTGTTTGGCCTTTGTTTTGCGATTCTCAACTAAAAAAGTATCGTCTACTTTGCTGAAAAATTAAACCACCCTTTGGAATAATCCCTGTTTATTGTTCTGTTTTAGGGACACGAGCCCCATAGTAAACGTGTCGATTGATATGTCCTGCAATGAAAAATTGGATTTTAGACGAAAAATATGAGTGCCGTGTGACGACTTTCATTTTTGAATACAAGAATTTCTGGCAGAATGGATAAACGGTGTTTGCCCTTAGGCTTTTTTGTTGTATATTTGACTGGTTTAGCACACAAAGATTCTACATTAAAGTTTAAAACTCATCAAAAACTCTCAGGAGTTGTATAATGCTGACTACTTGTGAAAATGATTAAAGTTTTTAAGGTTGTCTGTACGGCAAATTCGGTGAGGTGGGAACGTTTATGAGCACATAAATTACCAGGTATGTAATATAATTAAAAAGAAGGAGGTCTTGAATCGCGGCATTTGAATTAAAGCCTGGGGGAAAGAGCAGTCACCTCCGATTTGTTTAGAAACATCAACCAAATCTTATAAATTTCCCCAAAGGCCTATTTCGTTGACAAAATATTTTTCATGATTTGCGAAACAAAATATTTCATATTTAAGGTAAAGTTATTATGCATTAAGTTAATAATTCAAGAAGAAAAACATATTCGTTTCGTTACATGACTTGAACATATAGTCACTCATGAATTAGGGTACCAGGTTGTATACACTAATTCAAAAAGGGGGCCGGCATTTTCCCTTAAATTGTTTTGTGTGTGTGTGTGTGTGTGTGTTCATATACCGCCATTTTTCTCCAGTGAACTCATCTGGTCACAAGCAAGCTCACTTGTGGTCCAATTTTAACTTCTATGAGTCAAAAACCAGAATCAAGTGGACCAAAGCCTAACGTCAAGTATACTGGACGTAAAACAGACCGATTGATTCAGTGATAGCATCTACAAAATTAACAGCAGTGAAATAGTTGATGTCCATACGTCATTAAAAAGGTCTGAGCACCATTTCTTTTTGTGAGTGGAACCGATTCTGTTTTCTTTGATAAAATGTTTCAGTGTGAAAATGTTTTCATGGGTGCTGTAACTAAAGAAAAGGTCGTACATCTACCATGCATCCAAATACATTTTCAAGGACGTTTTTTTTTTGGGGGGGGGGGGGAAGGGAGGATTCTGTCCAACGTGCATGGCCGTACCGGACTGTTTTTTTTTCAGGGAGGGCGGTGATTTTTGCCCGACTCCAGACTTAATTTAACTCTCCAATTTTCCGCCCGACTGAGACAAAATATCTGCCCGATTTAGTCATGTTTCTGACATTTGGGGGGGCGGCCGCCCCCAGCCCCCCGACCAGTGGCGTAGCTAGGTATTTTTCGTGGGGGGAAAAAGCAAAAAAGTTCCGACAGATTATTATCTTGATAGTTGTACGATTCGATTTTTTTTTTTCTTTCCGGGCAATTTCGGGACCGACTTCTGATTTTCACGTTGACATATCGATGTGTTATTCTGCTTAAAAACAAAAGAAGTGTTGTAAGTGTTTAAAATGAATTGTTTTTGTTTATTTCCGACAGAGACTAGAAATTTCCGACAGAGGCCTTCGGAGGCTTTGTGGGGGGGGGGGCGACCGCCCCGTCTCTAGCTTCGCCACTGCCCCCGACCCTTACGGCCATGCCAACGTGGATTTCTATGCGTAAAGGGAAGCATGCATGAACGCATCTCAAAATGTGAACACTGCATCAAGCTGGTGGCTAACTGCCCTGGTTTAGGCAGACCCTAAATCACTTACGTAGATCCATCAATAAGGTTGTGGTAAGCTGCGACAAACTTTAGAAACATATCTGGAGCAATTCAGAGTGCGCCCACCATAAGCTAACTCCTTCGATACCTCTATGGCAACTGGCCTGGTGTGTGTAAGAAAATTTAAACGATGTAAAGTGTGAACGTGGGATCGACAAGTTTATTTTTTCAGTTATTCTGGATCTCCGTTCATCTTATGGAATACGTGCAAATTACAAAATACCTATCCTCTCCCCCCCCCCCCCCCCACGAATTGTTGTTAATTTAGTTATCCGAGTCTGGCTACCTAATTAAGTGGTAACTAACGTCTTTTTAGCGCATTAATCAACAATTATTGGGCAAATAAAACTTTCAGTATTTTCAAATGAGTACCCAGTGCTGGTGAGATTTTTACCCACCTTTTTGCAGAGTGTACGGGCATGGGCAAAGTGTAAGAAAATAAACTATGAATTCAGTTTTATATAGTTTAGTATCAATTCTACAAATTCTGCCAGCCTTTTGTGCCCATATCAGGAAAAAGGTCACAAAAGTGGCAGTTTATGGTCCCGGAACACCCTTCTTAGACCATTTGCCATGTTCCCGGGGTTCCCTTTTCTCCGACAACAAACAATAAAGATATAGATCTGTGTTGAATTGCCAGTGGTGCTTCACCGAAGTCGAAAAATTAATTTGTCGAATCGGATTAACTTCGTACTTTCAATGTCTGTGTTTACACTATAAGTACGGGCAGACGGTTTAATTCAGGACTGTTTTTTCCATTGTCCATCAAGTCAGTGAGGTTGTAAAGCTATTGGCCAAGACAGAAATTACTGTTCCATCTTTCTCAAACGTGAATAGCCTATTCCAGAAATAATCTGGCCCACTGGACCTGCGTTTGAAACTTTTTACTGGCCTGGTGTAAAACTCATAGGTGCAGGAAGTGGTGGGGGGTGGCCGTCCGAAACAACTTTCACCCCCAGTCTCGAAAAGCTTTCTACGCCTATGGCAAAACTAACCGGTATCTGGCCTCCGGGTCCCAGACTAAATCGAACCACTCTGCGGTAAGTGTGGTGTGTCCGGGTTGCGGATCTCAGACTGTCAGAGAAGGAACAATGCACAGGCGCTCTAAGAAAAAGAGTACATGGGAAAGCGGACTTTGAATCGATTTTCGTTAGTTTTCTGACAATAACGACGGTCCACATTAGTTATTTTGTTAAGCGAGTTCACCTCTACTCGGTTGCAAGAGAAATTTGCTTACTCTTATGAACGGTTACAGGTAAGTCAGGAAAATAAGTATAGATAACTTGGAGTTAATATGTCCACATGTACAAAGAAGGGAGGAGATTTGTGTCGAACGTTATTTGAGGGGATCACGTAAAATGTTTCTGTACTTCCCGATAGTCCAGAGATAAGGTAATCAGCATATTTTTGCCGACAAATCGAGGTCTGCCCCCATAAGGATATTATAAAGAAAAAAATGTATATTTAATGTATAAATGTATACTCGGTTGTATAAATGTGTAAATGTATATTTAATATGGTTCTTATCTGATAAAACTTCTAATACGTTTAGAATCAGATAAAAAGCCCAACTCAAGGCATAGGAAAGTTCGGGGAGTCCCTCCTTCGTCATCCTCTCACTTAATTCCCTCTCTGTATGTATAGATGGAAAATGCATTAATAACATGTATAGTATGTAATAGTTGTGGGAGGAAACTTCATTCCCTAAAAGTGAAAAAAAAAACTGCAGACGATAGCAGAGAAGAGCGCAGGGACAATTTTGTGAATTAACAGATAATTGTCTCTCAAGATGCGGTGAAGTAAACGAAATTGAAAGTAAATTATTTTACTTCTCACTTTCTCAGTGAGGGTGGCAGAAAAAAAAATGAAAATAATATCTCACTTACCCCGTGTAAACATCCCACTCGACTGCCTTAGCTGGGAGTCTTGAGTCGTGGGAGTCTTTAGTGTGGCATCTATTTTAATTTAACATGTAGCTGAATGTGAAAGGAAACCACCAGAACGAATCCTGTGAGGGCTATTATATATATATATATATATATATATATATATATATATATATATATATATATATATATATATATATATATATATATATATATATATATATATATATATATATATATATGCGCAATTTGCTATGGATAGCAGAAAGTTGTGTTATTTTGTAAAGCTGTGTCTGAGTCTATAGGCACTTACGGCCAGAGGGGTGGGGGTTGGGGTGTCCTAGTTATCGCTGGTACCCCAGTAATGTCATTATCCTCAGCAAAAAGCGATAGGTGAGGATATACTCCAACCCCAGTAATTGTAGCCTGGCAACTTCACTGATCTGAGACCAGGAAATTAATGTCAAGTGCTTTGGACCACAATTAAACACATGAACAACTGTAAATCTTGTTATGTTATGTGTTTAGGGTTGGGACTGAACAGTGTTGTCCCCAAATATCAGTCGTTTGTCAGAAAAATAGTTTTTCTGCTCGAAAGTACCGTACAAGTACTTCTCGAACAGGAAGGGATGTGCATCCCTTTGCCCATATCTGAGACCCTTGATCACGTTTTGGTTCTTTCACATCTACATTCCTTTCTGATACTATACACTACCGGTATCCTTTTAGAAGACAAATTCTTACAAAAATGCTTTTTAAGCTACTAATTCCTTCTGCATCTCCTTTCGAATTTTATTATCCGACACTGTATGTACAGCTATAAAATGGAAAACACAGATTCGACCACAGTCAAACTAATTCTTTTTCAAATTAAAGTTTCTACTATGGGAAAAAATTATTTGTTCAAAGCCTTACATGAGTATCCTTCATCTCAGAACGATGGAAGAAATTGTTGTTAACTGTTTGGTGTTAAGAAAATATCTGTTTTGAGAATCATAGCCTTTTCGTAAATGCCGAGACTTTGGCAATGTAACATAATCATATCGTTATTTTAGTATTTGATCTCAGTATTTCTTTTTGATCGCAATAAAGATGAATTACAAGAAGCCAAGGGTGGCGACAGCGGGGGCAGGGGACCATGGTCCTCCCGTCGGGGAAGGCTAGCCCCCGTCTGGGAAATTTTCCAATTTCGTCGGGGAGCCTTAATCCGTAAGATAAAATATGTAATCCCAATGACCTTCAGTCGCCCCGACGATCTGCTTGATTTTGCTCATAGGAACAGCATATTCTTCAATAAAGACCCCAAAATTTCAATCTTCCTTAAAAAACCCAAATTTCTCAAATTTTCTTCCATAAAATCCAAATTTTGTAAACATTCTTCAATAAAACTCCCAAATTTTCAATTTTTTGTAAAAAAAGCCAAATATTTTTCGGCGCTTCGCCCGCCGACAGTTTGTGTTCCTCATCCTTTTGTCAACTCATCGCCTTTGTCAGAGCTCTGGGTTGCTGCCCCCTTCGGGGAGCTTAACCCCCCCTGTCGGGCATATTCTGGCGCCTGGATGAAACAAACGGCACATTGTCTCCTCAAGAAAGATTTTACGAGTGTATAAAATCCCCACTCCATGATTTCATACCCATGATTTTCTCTCTTGTATACGCAAATAAACGTTATGTCGATCTACTTATAATCTTTTCAATAAGTAAAGAGATGTTACAGAGGAGTTAAAAATCCAGAGAAACACGGGGAATAGACTTATTCTTTTTAAGTACCCCCAAAACGAAATTGATTTAACCAGTCATTGTGAAAGTGGTGGGAGGGTAGACGGAATCTTAGACGCCCCCATATAAACATATCCAGTCATACTTTCCAAGTATTTATTTCATTTTTAAATGCTGACGGAAGCAAGCTAGGAAAGTCGAACATTCTAAAACAAGCTAGTCAACAGGGGCACCAACAGGAGTCTTGCCAAATATTTGACCAGATTTAGTTCAAAAATTGACTAGCTTAGTTCAAGTCTGCTTGGGTTCATTTGTACCCACATATGGTCAAGTACTTAATAGGTTTCCGGTTATGCTCCTTCTGAAGTTGGCAAGTTTGAAGAAGACGTTTTCATGGTGTAGGATTTATTAAACTGACTTCAGTGCCGTAGCTACAGACTACGATTATAGTATTTAAGTGGGGTTGTTATTATTGGAAGAATGGGGAAAGAAGAGCTCTGTTACCGCTACAAGCTGAATTTATTGATAAACCCTCTATAAAAATTGACGGTCAAGTAGTAAAAATATCTAGGACACCAATCTGTAACATCATATCATGCATGATACTAAGTCTTGAGACTTCTACCCGTAAACTTTCCTCATGTCTCTAACCCTAACCTAACCTGGAAGACATGATATCAGTCATAACATGCATGTCTCGAGACACAAACGTGTACCTTACAAAACAAAACATAAGGATCTGGTGTCTAGGAACTGGGCGCCATGCATATGTAGTACATACCACGAGTCTGTCACTCTCATAGTTGTACCGCCTCCCGTGGGCTGGGGGCGTTGTAGAATATGCCCACGGTATTCCCCTCCTGTCGTAAGAGGCGACTAAAGGGGAGGACTTGCACCGTATTTGAACTGAACTAGAAACCGAACTTGAACTGTATTTGAAACCGTATCAAAACTTTACGTTTTCCTTGTCATGCCTGTTGACACTATATAACACATTCGTGTGTCGTTAAATCTCATCTAACTCATAGTTGTAGCTACACACCTACTACTCCTACTGGTTTACTAATTTCCAGGAGTCAAAACTCAAATCAATACTCGGACTCAGTCAGCATGGAGGTGAGTCTGCTTTTTCTTAATTTCGGACTTGGCTCGGATTCGGAGGTTATGGAATCGAGATTGGCTCGGGTTGGGCCAGTGTTGGCGCTGGGTCTCAGAATGTGGGATGAAATCCCCCCTCCAAAATATTTTAGGATGATTTTGGTTCAAAGGCAATCTCAATATAGCCTATATGAGTTGCAATGTAAAGTGTCACTTTTTCCAACAGGTTTCTCGATGCTGATTTATCAATAATCGATGAAGTAGATAAGCTTCACTCGGGCGAAGCAATCAGATATACAGAAAAACCTCGTTTACATGAAACCCTGTTTATCCAAACTTGATTCACGACTTTGCCAGACTAGTATGCAGCACAGTTAATTCGTTATACTAGAAGCTTTCAGTGCCTTCAAAGGCAAAAACTAAACGGAAATTGTAGTAGAAATGCACTTATTTTCTTCTCTTCTTCAGTCACAGTGAAACATGACGCTGCCAAAGATGACACCCACCAGTACAGAACTGAAAAAAACAACAAATACAGACAAAAAATTTCAAGGTTTTTGTCAAATCTGTAACAAAAATCCTAAGAGCCAGATTTAAAAGTCTTGTTTAACAAAAAATGTTTTGTTAAACTTTTACTTCGTAAGACATTCACGACCCTGTCCCATACATTTCAGTTTCAATTTCTTCCAAAACTTATCATTAAGTGTGTCTAAAAACGGCCAAAATTACAATTGAAAATGTCCAAATGTTCAGACCCCCTCCATACTTAGAAAGCTTCTACCACAAATGTCTGAATGAGCACGAACCTTAAGTGAATGTTCGCATCAATAATTTATGCAGTGCATGCTATTAGTTTAATAAACTGTAGGCGGGTTACAAGGAAACAGATACCTTAAATATTGCATATTGTTATCATTGAAAATAAATTAAGGATAAGTTCCTCAAAATTGTAATCTGATTACAAAATCTTTTGATGATTCAGGAAGTGCAAGAAAATGTTATGTATTTACAAGTGAAATAGCGTATCAATTGCATATTCGACTTGGGAGATACAAATTTTGTAAAAAAATGTTTATTGTGTTCAGAAATGTACTTACATGATAGGAAATCTGTGTGTTATCTGAGGAAACGCATTAGAAGATATAGCTTTATTTTCCTTCACAATGACGAAAAATATTCAAACCAAATTTTGAAGAAATTAACAAGCTGGTCAATTTTAGAGCATGAGAATAGAAATTTAAGGCATTTTACCCATTTTTACTTCATCACATACTGTGATCAACGAGAAAAAAGGCCGGCCTTTCATACCAAATAACTAATTTTCAAAACGGTACCAGCCTATGGTGGAATATAGCTACTGGGATGGAAAAGACATGTAATGAAAAGTAAGTTCTCTTTCTCTGTCACAGGACCCTCCAAAAGTGTCACCGGAATGCCTTAATAATTAAAAGTTATTTGAATACCCCAAACCGTGTATTCTATACATTGTGGCCTTCAATAATTAACCATTTTACATGAGTTATAGGCAGCTTCCTTTTAGCTATTGAACAAAATTATTTATGTAATCTTTGATGCACTTCTGTTGCTTTACATAATCAAGTTGATGTTTTTAAAAACGAAAATAATGACGCTTTACCACCACCATGGTCGATCAAATAGGCCTACATATGATAATCTAAGAAATATCCTAGAGTGTAACTTTCACAACAGACTCGGAGACTTGCATATGTAACTGTATATGTTTTATTCGTGATGTGGTCGTAAAACAGAAATCGTCTTATGGTCAATGTTTTACGGATTCTGATATAGGAATTGTGGCTAGGCTTTCTTTCCACGTTTTGAGTGCTTTTTACATTCAAGCACCCACTAGATAGATACATGAGCGGCTCGCCATAGGGACGCAAGCGACCCCCCAAAAATCACCTCCATACATCAAATAATGAGAGATTATTACGGTATTAAAAACGACAACATATCTTCCATTACACAATGTCATATATTATGTATGTTATTGGGCGTCACGAACACTGATCATTATATGGGTTACTATTGTTCGTGACGTTGTAACTTCACTTTACCCCCCCCCCCCCTCCCTCCTCAAAAAACAAAATTTCTCACACCCGCTTTTAGATAGATGTGACAATTACATTTCAATAGACCTATAAGTTGTTATGTCTTTCTTTGCAATTTTCGTCTTGTCCATAAGATTAAGGTATAAAGTTATCTTACCAGCTACTAATGTTCACATGTAGGCCTATGGACCTATAAAACACACTACGTTTTCTTAAACTTACCCCCGGATGAGTGATGCGTCAGGGACATGAAATTATTCCATCTGCACAGAAATTTGAGACGATAAGCATCAAGGCGAGAAAGTGTGAATGACTTACGAGACTACACAGTTTAACGGTTGACTGGGAAAGAAATCAGTTTGGTGTCTTGGGCACACGTGTTTTTCTTCTTTGAGTTAAGTTAATAAATTGAATGTCTCAAAAGAGAAGAACAGCAGTGACATGTAGTGGGAAAGATGCGAACATTAAACGACCTTCGGTAACATTTGATATCTCCAGAAGGAATCACAAACTGGAACATTTTAAATATTATTTAATTTCAGATGGAAGTACGCTTAGAACTGAAAGAGGTAAACGCATGGGAAGTTTTCACGAAACTCTTTCATACATATCAGGTGACTGTCACATGTGTCTAGAAAGGTTGGGATGACACGTCATCAAAGCATCCGGGGCTCTGTTATGACGAAGTTTTACAGTAAAATGTGACTAGCACGTTTGTTCAAACCTTAAAAAAGGGGGGGGGGGCTAATTCCGTGACGGCTAGGTTCGAAGCTACGAGCTTCAATTGTAGGAAGCCTCGATGGGGATAGGGGCAGCTTTGGAACCGTCTTAACAAATTTATGCCAAAAAGGTGGCGGGGCCTGAATCCGGAAAATCCCCTGTCTGGATCCGCGTCTGCTTACGCTGGTATAGGCCTTCGTCGCAAAGAGGGAATCACATACTGAACACAGGCCTATTTAACATTCATTGTTTAATGTGAAAGAAGTGACTGCAAGGCATGAATATGGACAGAAATGTGTCAACGTAACTGTTTTAACGTCAGGTGACTGCCACCAAATGCCTTAAAAGGGCTGGACTGACATTTCATCGAAGTGTATTGGCAAATTATATTTTTTTTTAGTAAACTGTGATCGACTTGCAGGATTAGTTTAAACTTGCCAGGTAATTTGGGTCTTGCGCATTACTATACATTGTTTTAGTTCAGTCCTTACACCGCTGCTTCTACACCATAAACGGTGCAAAACAGCCACTGAAATAATTCCAGATTTATAGATAATGAAGTGACATAGTACCAACACACTCGCTGATTCGGGCGATGAGGTTGAAGAGGGGCTGCTTCAAGAGGTTCAGTGAAAGTTACTAACAGGTTTTACGTCTCGTATGTATGATCATTTCTCGCCAGAAAAGGCCATTCTTCGATCACAGTAGCAATTCTGGTTAAAAGGTTTTTATAGCAGTCTTTGGATGTGTGCCATGGCTATCGTTAAAGTAAGACCATAGTTAAAGTGGCACACGGGTGACTACGTTACATTACAGTTAGTATGTAATGAGAGTAATGTTACAGTTACATGGATAATGCATTAGTTATACTGAAACCTAACAAACTTGGTAAAATAAACAATGAGTTTCAAACATCGATTTTAAAAAGCACCAAGTAAAACCTTATTGCAGATTTCTTTTCTGGAGTTAAAGAAAGTTATAAAGTGAAACACCTTGCATCGTGAAGGAACAAAGAAGGGGTTAGTATCCATTGATGATAACTGTTCCCTGCCATTAACTTGATGTACATGCGGCTACGCGTTTCGGAACGTGTCGGAATAGCCCCTCGAGCTCGGTCCGAACAAAGACGGCTAAAGGGAACAAAGAGGACACGCCAGCCCAACGGGACACTCCTCGGCAAAATACCTGCGGCCAGCCACCGGGAAACGTCCTCCTTGGCCTTGAGCTTATAAAACAGAAACAGCGGTTTAATCACTCGATCAGTTGAAGCGAACACGCCCACTGAACACTCCTCGGTTAAGAGCGCCTATCACCCAGACGCTGTAATTATAGTCGAACTTCGCTTCTTGTCAACGAGAGACGCAACGCGAGACGACCCCGGCGTGTGTTACGGCAGATTAGAAATAACGCGGACACTTGTTGGCGAACACATATTGTTTCTCAGGAAAAAAGGCGTAAGGAACTTCAAATAGAGAAGGACTTTCAGACAACGTTTATGTATTTCGGCAGAGTTTTTGTATTCTTCAGATATGAGTGTAGAATTATAAACTGTCAGCTTCGTTTCCAAAAAGTTCGTGCAATCGAGGCAAAAGGCAATCAATCGTATTTAGGCCTACGACTCTGGCTCCATCGAGGGTTTCGTATACTTTCAGAAAGGTCCTACAGGGTAACGAATTACTTTCACAATGCCTCGTTCCTTCCTTGTCAAACGCCCGTCACACCCAACAGATGTTTTACCACAGAAATCAAAGAAGTGGGACTGTTTTGCTGCAGATGAACGAGGTATGTTTAACTTTTTTTTTGTTTCTTCCAATTTTCTGTATTATAAGTCTCCTTTTTTCACGAAGTGAAGGCATAACCGTCCATGCAAATTCGCTAAAACATTTCCCCTCTTCTCGTCATGAATGGGTTACATCGTTTGATAATGAAAAATTGGAACTTCTTATGTAAATTTCGATTATCTACTTTTTTGTCCATTTTCAAACTTGTTTGCTATTCCTCAAGCAGTTATAAGAGTTTGTGTATACAACAGACGAATGACACATCGGGCGGAACTCCAAAGTGGCTTCACGGTATAGGAGCGGGCGCCTTTTCAAGCACATACAAACGGGCAGTTTATAAAGTATACATTACATGAAAAGTCTATTGGCGAACACTTGATTTGTCCCGGAAAGGGGGAGGAGGAGGTAGCAGAACGTTGAATAACATGACGATACGTTTGTATGGATGTCGTTTCACAGTTGAAACCTTGTACTGAATGATTCTTTAAATCCTGTTGACCATTTGACCACTTTGCTGCTTGACTTAGGCTGAACTAAGTTGAAATGCATTTCAAATTTTTATTCTTACAGTTTTTTCTTTATGGGGCAGGTGCATGTTTGAAACATTGTCAATAAAATAAAATGTTTTTATAGAAAAGAAAAGTATATACTGTACAAGCCAAACTTTCGTCAAGAAACGTGGGGGCAGGGAGGGGTTTCTCAAATGTCATATTCACGTGTAAAATTTAAAGCTAAGTGCTTCAATTTTGACCTTTTATATTGTACATTTTAGATTAAGAACAATGTAACAAAGCATCCGGGAACGTAACTTACCACAATGACCTTATTCACGCAATGCATATCCCGACCACGTAGATTATCTCGTACAGACTTAGCCACTGTCATGGGAGAGATACACAATATAAATAAGCATATACTATTCATTTGCATTATAAAATGTCCACTCGCCGATGAACTATCGATCAGCATTAAAATAATATGAAAGAACATAATTTCTGCATCGTAGTCTTTAAAGAACCGAGATCAGCATTTTTGTACAGTGCTTATTACAATGATGTCAGTTCGAAACAAGATCGCATTTTCGGTTATTTATGATGATTTTGCTTACTGAACTGTCAGACATCAAAATTAAAACTGAAAGTACCCTCTAAAGTCACTGTTTACTCGGAGAAATGCCCTGCATATTTGCAAAACAGCTTTACTATATTGAATTAGTTAATGTGAAACAAAAATGGTAGAACGCTTCTTTTCCCCAATCTTATGTCAAATGACGAATTTAGTTTTGTTTTGTCATGATTCACAGACACATGACTTCATAACAACCTGCTTTCCGACCACGCAGGCAACAATCATTTCCGTCACTTTGTAGAATTACATAAATGTTATACCAGAGTGACGCATTTAAAGTTTTGCTCAAATGGTGATAACAGAAATAACACACTGACAGAAATGTAAGCTGGTAATTTTGTAAGCAAAATAGTTGATTGTCAATTGGATAGGCTACGATAATGATCTTGGGTGCCATAGAAGTATTTACAAACATGTTTGTCCATACTTTTCCTGACAAATGTTGAAGCTTTTCATATGGGAAAAAGGTTTTCCATACAAATTGCCCATTAAATACTATCACAACTGGGATACATATATGGTTAAATGTTGTAAAAGTGTGAGCAAGTTCAATAGAGGAAGATTTTAAGCAAAATGTTACTTTTAATTTAAAAGAGGCACTAAAGCTAAGATTTATGGTGAAATTTCATTCACTTCCTCTTTGCGATTCTCGAGATATTTGCACATAGACGTAGGAAGCGGGGGCTGAGGGGCTAAAGATTCCCCAGTGAAAAATGTGGTGGGGCGGAATTATGCTTCCGCCCCCTCAATCCAAGGACGAAAATCCCTCATTCGTTTCCTTTGTAAGAAATGTCAAAAAATCGCAGTAATTTACCTGAAAATTTTTCCAGTATGTTGCACCAAAATGCATCTATAAAGACCCTCAAATTAATATTCAAAAAATTTTCCAAGGGGGGGGGGACACTCCCTCTCCCAGGACGACGATCCGAAACAACGTTCAGCCCCCAGTCTCGAACAGCTTCCTACGCCTATGTATTTGCAAATGAAGTGACTACTTTTTTGATCCAGTGTCAACATGAAGCAAGCAGACGTAATACCGTCCCCTAATACTGATGTACAAGGCTTTGTTTTCTCCGTTCTTAGTCTACTTTTTTTGACCATGAAATATAATATAGATATGGATATAGAGTATGAGAAGTTCGTAAAATTTCCACCCCTCTCAAGCATTTATTTTGCGAAACCATGATGTTATGGGGAAAAAATTGGTTGTTACGTTTAGATAATAATGTAATAGTATTGATTAATGTGAGGTTAAGTTAGGTTAGGTTAGGTTAGATGAGGTTTAACGTCCCAGTTTCCAACCAATTGGTTCAAGTCGAGACGACCACGGCCTTTTTTCCAGTTGTGGCTTAATGTGAGAATATGACGTCACCTTTGCTTGCTTCAAGTACATTTTAGGTTGCAAACGTGGTAACTTCATCAGGTAATATCTCTTGAATTACACATGGCAATTGGATGTAAATTTGAACAGAATTCTCGTAGGCCTATTTTGTTCCTATTTACATATCAAGCGTACATTTCAGCTAAAAGGATATACTTTTAAAACAACTTAGCCAAAATATTGTTGATTAGTCTAGTAGTGCATTAGTATGACTACAATCAGTCAAAGGTATTTCTCATACGAACAGAAAACATTTTGAATAGTTTTACCCAGGTCCGTAGCCAAGGAGGGGAGGGGGTAGGAGGGCGACGTCCCTCTTCTACAAAAACTTCTCGCCCCCTAGAAAATTAATTATTACTATTGGCTTATGCTTTTAGCATATCTCGTCCCCTTCAGTAACTTAACTGGCTACGGGCCTGGTCTTACCCTTAGAGTGCGCCCTTCGCACAGTTGTGTATTTTGGAAGATACACAAACACACAATAAGCAGATAAGTTGCATAGACTACAAGACTGTCCTTATACATCTGCGCTCGTCTCTTATCACATTGGCAGAACTGCTATGAAAAGGAACGAATACCCCCTTCTCCAATACTTACGCACCCCTCCACCTCTCTCCTCCGCCACTTACCCCATCGCTTTGCTAACTTCGCATAAGGCATCTTCAATCATCCCGTCCGAGTAAAAATATAAATATCTATTAAAAATATAGTACTTTCAACAAATCCACCTTATTGATTATAACTTATGACATCACATTGATGGCTATAATAATCTTTACTTTTTCACCCCGCTCCTTTGAACCCGTATCGGATCTGCTGTAAGAGGTTTGTCACGTGGTCAACATTGTCCTATACATTCGGTATAAACCATAAACACCTTCTGGAATAACAGCTTCGTCTTATATTAACATATTTTATAATTCTCTGGACATTTATATACACATACGTATACAAAGAACAGTAACTCCCAGTTGTTAGAGAAATGTTAGGGGGAAAAGGGGAACCAAGTGGAAGAGGTGTGCTTAAAAGTTTATTTTAACGTAAGCTTAACCTTATACGAATTATTTTTGAGTTCCACTAATTCTTTCCGAATTGCATCCCCTTTTATTTCATCGAAATGGTCTCGGGAATACCTTTCACGAGCGGGACTGGGGATGTTTGCCCTAAACACTTTCCCCAACTGGCAGACAATCGTAACATGAATTTTGCTTGCAAAGCGATAATTTTGCCCTGAAGACGATCATTGTTTTGCGCGGGGTAGTTGCGGCCGCGCCCCATAGCCCGTATTATACGCCTATGAAAAAAGAGAGGAAAGTTAATATTTTCAAACATTTTCAAAGATTTAGAAATTTCATTTATTAGTAAGAGTATGACATCGGTAAGTTTCCTTCCGTTCCGTGTCTCTCTTCAATTGCTTGCATATAACATACTGTAAAACACAAATAAAAACAGCCACGCATGTCTAAGCCTTATCTAAAGCCTGGAAGTAAATTTCCTTTGTTGGAAGAAACCCGCATGAAATAAATGAGTAAATGGGGTGCAACTGTGTCGTTAACGACTAGCTCATTATCTTTTAATTTAGCTTTGACGCAAACTCGATCCTTTGTTGTTTTACCCAACATTTTATCGAATTATGAATACAACTAATAATTTTCCGACGAAGTATATACTTTTCTTATTCCGAAGTAGAATTTACCCTATTTTTACATTTGGCAAAGAAAATATCAAAAACCAGCGTGAGAAATGAGCATTTCGACTTTTCCCTTCTAGCAGCATGAGATTGGGAACTCTTTCTCCCTTTATTTGTCCATATCCTGCTTGTCTAGAACCAGCTGATCGTGGCTGGCTTAAATGCCACCAAATTGGGTATAATTTTCCCTGCCAAATTTTTATAACGAGACGAAATTTGTCTTAATGAGACCAATGGGGAAAGGTAGGTCGTACCAGTGTGATATTTGAGTCGCTTTTTGAAGTGTCGAACTTCACAGAGGGGAGGCAAACTGTTGGAATTTTTTTAAGAAAGTTACTTTTCAATTGAGATGTAAGGGAACAAGGGAAAGTAACTCAGTAAGCGGAGGCCAGTAATTTGACAACTGCCCGACAAGTGGTTCACGGTCAAAGAGAGAAAGAGAAGTGGCTAGGTTTCATTTCGTGGAATGTTCTTTGCTTTTCGGTTTTTCATGGCTTAAGGATGTAGATCTACTCATGGTAGACTCTAAACTTAAGACCGTTTAAAGTAACAACAAGGGATAAGTAAAGATATGAAAAGTAGGACAGAGGTCATACAAAGGTGTATGAGGCAGGGTGAGGTGCAGTTCCCCCACCCACCCGCCCACCTCCATTTGGGCAGAACATTTGACACTTGCGGAAAAATTATATGCTTTTTCGGACAAGCATCAAACTTCGGGCGAAGATGTTCAGCCACCTAATTGAAAGTAGTCCCGTGGGTATAGGATGGGGGTCACATAACTGCAAACGGGAAGGAACGGGGTTCCGTCTGTTTTTCTAACTAGTTGTATAGAGTTACATTTGAATTAAGTGAGAAATATGACGTATAAAACGAATGTCACACTGAATTATCACAATCTAATTTTGTTTTTTTTTTTGAGTATCCAAACATTCCAACTTTGTCTTAAAGGGAGGATTCCCCATATAAATAGCTAGCGATTTAGGGATTCCGAGCCGCATCCCCACCCCTTTTCTACACCACTATCATCCCCATACCAGTAGATTTCTATCCACTGTAGTGCAGTATATATATATATATATATATATATATTTCTCGTTTTTTGCTTTATATATGTATATATATAGCCTGACGTATGTATTTTTCAGTACAACTGATGAAGAGCTGTGTATACACGACGCTCGAAATATTTATATTTTGTTAAGTGTTTACGTGTGGACTGATAAAGTTGGAAATAAAAGTATCATTTTTTCTCGTTTTTTTGCTTCATATATATATATATATATATATATATATATATATATATATATATATATATATATATATATATATATCACATAATTACAAACTTACGCTAATACAATCCATAACAAGTCTATACCACCACTTCTCGCTTCTCTGCACGTTAGTGTTTGAAACTGGAAGGCAACTGTCACAGGGTTGTAAACGTGAATTTTACTTCCCTTGAAGCCATGAAATTCAAGGAGAACTGATTTAAGAAAAATTAAAAATTTTTTGTTATGCTCAAAATGCATCAAGGTCTAAGGATTGCTCATTGCATTCTAAAAAGAGACAACTAATGACACAAAAAGACTGCCCATGCACAGATGTACTATCAATGCCGTGTTACATGACTGTTGGAGGGAACGTAAGTTTCATTCATAAAATTTTTCATGCCCTTATTACTTGTAACCGTCTTTCCCCTTTCATAAGCAGCTCAAAAGTCAAAACAATAAACCAAAGCACAATAAAATAAACATATAACACCCTTAGAGTTAAACAAACCTATATATAGGAGCGAATCTCCTCCTCATTGTCCAGTCGGATCAGCATAAAATTTCAAATTCGTGCATTATTTTTTCTGTAATTTTTTTCTTTTTTTGAACGATCAATATCATTGTAGTAGGATCTTTGACATCCCTTCATGGTTTACAGGCTACTCAAAATAGCTTTCTCTGCAGTAAACAAAATAGTTATAATGACTTCGTCCTGTCTTGTGGTTCTACAAATAACTGGGAGGAATATTTGGGATCTGAATGACACCCGGCCTTTTGATCCTTTGACTGTATATCAGAGCTGTTTGAAATTCCCCGTTGCATGAGTCACTGTCGTATTGGAGATGCTGTTTATTCTAATATTATCATGGAGTCTGCGGACAGGTACAGAGGTATATGAGAGTAATGAAATGACATGTGTATATGCCAGTATAACTGTCGTCTTGGTGTTGAGAAGCATAGTTACTGAGCAGGGACTATCACGAATCGACCCAACGGATCAAATTCAGTGGCGACTGGACCATCTAAAATGTGGGAGGGCCAACTGGACAATTATACATTTGAGAAAATACCCTTTCCCCATTGTCCTGCTCGTTCTTGCCGTCAATGGCCACAATGGAATTTTGTACCCAACTATATGCGGTACATATTCCAGTATATACCGCCCAGAATCAAAAATTATTAACTCGACCAAGATTTCCAGTAAGCCAAATGCATGGTTTGCAATGAATTTACCCAAGGGACGCATGCAACTCGCGGGGAGTAGTTTGCCCACTACAGAACGCAAGGAACATGGTACTTTCTCAAGCGATCTACTTTTGTGGTATCAGGAATTTGTTGGCAGGACAACACCTTGTCCCTTTCAAAAATAACTTGCACTCCTTAATGGCGTTTTTATTGATATCTCCTAGAAGTATTTTCAACCAACAAACCTCCAGTCATGGGTCATACGGTTAAATTTTGTACAGGCCTATTATACAGGCCGTTTTTGCCACAGTGTACACTGTGCATTTTAACTGAGGCTCTTGTACCGTCAATCAGAATGCTTAAAGCGTTTGCATCCATGAATACTGTTAAGTTGCCAAAGATGAGCAACGAAAAAATGGAAAATTAATTTCAAAACCAAACTATCGACTGACTACTTCTTAGATAACGCATTTATCCTTATGTACAAGCTTCTGCAATTGAAATGCACACTTTATCGGGCAGGCCTATATATTCAGCTTTTCGATGTACAGATCATGGGCGATTCCCCCAAATCATCAGGTTTTGCTTTCCATCGAAAGACCGAATATTAGGAAAGAATAATGGATTACAAAGATGTAAATACAAAAAGCTCTCATTTGAAATTTGATTTTGATTAAACCTGGGTTTACGTCAATCGCTATTTGCTTGCCCTTTAAAACTGATATTGCAGGCATTTGGGCATGAAAAAGGGTGTGAAAAACGTTAACTTAAATATTATATGCGATTTGTGTCATGGTCGAGGGAGAAGCACAGTCCTTTCCAAATGAAGAAGAAAGTTGCCCCCTTCGCAATAAAACTTGGCCTCGAAAAGAGAGGAATGGGCCTATCGGATCACTATTTAAAAAGGTTGTGTTTCATCCGTTTGTTTTAGTCGTAAGTGTATCCTTATTGTTAAGCCTGTAATGAAATGATTGAACGGGGTTACTTGCCAGGTCTATATTTGTAACACGGTATGGACTAGTTTGTCAAATTAAGGCTACTAGTCCCGTCAGACCGTATGCTTTCTTCTTCACACCATTTTCCTACTCTGTCAGCTTCCATCCACTCTCTTAATTGCTAAAGAAATCGAAACGGTTTCTCGATGGATCAAGTGAAGTTTACACAGATTTAAGCAGAGATAGTTAAGCGAACATAAGCGATAAACAATGATATACGGCCTTCGTCTAACACCGAACCACCGCAGGGATTACAATTGTGTCAGTCAAGGTTTGCCCATCCATCACACACTTGGGCTTTGTGACAGGCAGCACGCGCTTGACGGTGTAGGATTACACGAAGGCACGCGAACAATATCTGGGTTGCTTTATTAGACCATATTTGGTAAGGGGTTCGGTCGGGTTAGGCTACCTGTCACGTGCCCCTAGGCAACCGAGCGACTCCGTAGCGAGTTGTATGGTTACGAAACGAGAGGGTAGATCCGCTTCAGCATCAGGTAGGGGAAGTACGGTATACCAAATGGGTTAGCAAACAAAAAGCTGGGGTGTATCTTGACTTTTCGGATGCGGGTCGGGGATTTACAGATGTAGCTTTTCGGTGGTTTCGTCTGGAGATGGGGGTGTCGGTGCCATTGATTTAGAGTACTTGACCGAATCTGATGCCAGATGTTACTTGGTCGGAATAGACCATGAAATTTATTATTTATAGTTTACCAGCAGTCGCAAAACCAACTTACTGTTGTAAGCTGTGTAACATTAACCTTAACACAAGTACCTTGAGAGCTTTTACTAATAGCTTGGATAATGACCACAAAACGCCTATGAACTTGACATCTTCAGAATTGTGGGCTATACTGTAGGAGAACGACACTTATAAAGCCATAGGGGTCTGAGGCGGGGCTGGGGCTAGTGCTGCAGCCCACTCAACTCGGTTAAAATCGGCTACTTTAGGGCAAAACGTGTTAACGCAAAATTTGTCATTCCCCACTCCACAATTGAAGTGGTCCCATGCGCTCATGAATAAACACTTATGACCATGGGCGGCGATCCTGGGGGACGGGGGATATATCCCCCATGGAATTGGATGGGGGGATACTGTACACTATATCTCCCCCCCCCCCCATGGAATCAACTCGTCAGATTCGGAAATCATGTAAAAAATTTAAGTTAGTTAAGTTAGTTATTCCTTTTTTAGGAAATACTTCCGACAGTTGTCATAGTATCACGTTGCCAAGCCTGGAAAAGACCATTTCCGATGATCTCAGGGTGTTTTGGGCCAAAATTGTCTTTGTACGCCCTGCGCCAACTGATGGTGGCGCTCCGCTGGATAAGTGTCACTACTCCTACCACTTTCAAAGACGAATCGCCGTTCATGTCTATGCCCGATGGACAAGTTTAACGTTCCCTTTGTCGTTTGCTTATATCTTACCAGTAATAAAAGTCCATGGGTTCGAAGTAGACAATCCGCGACGGTTTCGATTCTCTGTACTAACTGTAGACTAAACAGCATACTCAGAGGGCCTGTGCTATTGACGCATATGGTTCATTCATGAAGTTGTCACGTTAGGCCTTTGAGAATGTTACCCCCACAAACATTTAGGTTACTCCAGTGTTGTTGACACTCTATAGGCCCTATACTAAGAATGCTAACAAAAAGACGTTAAAAGAAATGTAACGAATGGAAAGCCGAACATTCACCTCCTATTTGCCAATTGAGGAAAACTTTGACCACAACTTCAAAACGTTCCTAAGTGATACACCGTTCATTCATTCATGTGTTCTTAATTTGAAAGGAAGTGAACCAGTGGTAAACTTTGGAGAAAAATGCAGAGCCCCCCCCCCCCCCACCTACCCCAACCCTTGCAATCATCCACCTCCAAGATCCCAACCTGCTTCAGTACAAAAATAACTTGAAGTTCACCGAGAAACAACACTTCAGTCTGTAAATTAAAATCCTAGACCAAGCCGACATTTTCAAAGAGGTGTAGGCGTGGTGACTGAAATCTTTTAATTCCTATACGTGAGCCACGCGTTTAGTCGACTGTAAACAAAAACATCTAGGTATCATCCTTGAATTTGTCACGTGACCCGTTAAAAAAAACCAGAAGAAAAAATAGCAAGCCGTCTTCGCTCCATTTCCGGCTTTACTTTGATCTCACAGCTTTCATGGCAGAAGTCAAGTTTGACATTTAACGCGACGAGAGAATTCCGATACTTAAGTTTCTGCAGTAATCGACGAAGCCTAATTTACTGCACTATTCCCTTTTGTCCGTGTATTAATCTTGATCAAATTTTGAGTTACTCCTTTGGGACTTGAAAAGAACACTTCCTCTACGGTTGAAGCCAGAATGCCAAGAATCTCATCATATTCGTAGGTCGACATTCCTCTCTTCTCTATTAAACCGTAACATCTCAAATTTACAAGCAACGATAAAGAGAGAAACGACCCCAACCGGTAAGCTCTCGCCGGTCGACGAGGCCACCTCCTTATAAGGTAACGTGTCGCGTGCGCCGCGCGAGCCTGCCTTTACCAGGACTATAATGTACGGATTTTTCGACTGATACCACGTGGCGAAGATAATAAACTCTGTGGGAGGGCGGACCGCTATTGCATTATCACAGGGCTGACCCCAAACACAAAAACACGCTCTTCAGTGCCACGGGCACGAGACAGGTTCATCGGAAAATGTTTACCAATGTGGTGTTGACCTGTTGTATATACACACGCGCGCGAGCGTCTAGCACCTTCGCGGGACCTGTTGAGTTGCGGTTATTTTACGACCGTGACAGCTGCCCTGCCGAGGGACTTGTGGCTTTGTCGGAACGTTTCTATTTTACAGCTTTGATAGAAAATAAGCCGCTCTCTCCGTCAAATGGAAAGAAATATCGTAATGGTGATGTAATTTCCGGGTAACTGCGGTGAATGTGGTTCCTTTATCGTTGCCTCAATTCAGAAAGCTAACTTGCACGCTTTTGATTCAGTTTAATTGGTGCTAAATTATTTTATGGCCTGGACTTTCAGCCGTGCACGGCTATGACCCCTGCCCCCTGTCTTGGGTCATAGTCTAGAGTAATTATCTAACCATGGAAGTTCCGAGGTAGAACTGCCATGATCTAACAGGCTCTGGTCTTCACACTGAAAAAGTACGAGACAAAAAGAAATCTTGATTCTTCAATGAGGGATAAATAGAATTAACAAAAACCCGATCAGGGTCTTCAGAATTGAGGCCTTGGACCCGGGGATCATAATTCCAGTTTACCAGGTAATGTTTTACGAGAAGTTCTCATTGGCCTGCAGATGTCCTGGACCTTCAAATATGGCTCTGGCTCCCGCGCATCGGGTGTAAAAACTAGGTATGGAGCAACAGTCAATATTTTAATACCCCCTTAACTATTAAATAAACTGCAATGATTTGAATAATAAAAAAACCAAAGATAGTACCATTTTGCATCTGAACCACCGAAGATAACCCCCCTCCCCCGTGCATGGTGGGCCAGCAGCGTGTAATTTCGCCTAATATCTCCTAGATCGCCGGAATGACACTTCCTAGGAGGACGTCCCTAACAGACAACCTCACCCTATCCCTGTTTCAGACAGACTACCGTAGGCCTATAGCTTAAACGCATTTTGAACTATAGGCTATTAATATTTTGACTGACAACCTTTGAGGGGCGGGGGATCAAGCCCATTAGAACCCCCCTGTGTGTGTGCCACTGGAGGCACAGCTCTAAAAGGGCCTCGTATAAAGGGTGAAAAAATGAGTAAAAGCTTCGAAAGTTTCCGTTTATTTTAGTCCATTTTCGAGGGGTTTTATCATTATAAAGCCTGTCCAGGAGAAGAATGAATGATAGTCATATTAGGCGTCCCATGGATAATGCCACAAATAGTCTACCAAATAAGGAAAAAATAAAATATGGTATAGTGAGGGTAAGCGATGATTAACGAACAAAAATGTTCAATAAAGACATACAGATACAATTGCTAATCGAAATGACCAAATCGGACATACTCTTTAATATACGGTATTGAGGTTATGTTTACGCCGGCCCAGTAGAAGTCAGTCCTCTCTGGTGGAAGAAACTCGCCTCGGGAATCAAAATTCTTGGCTTTCAAATAGTCAATCATCTCTCTAATCGTTATTCCATACATCTTTAGGCGAAAACGTTCTTGTTGCCCTACTCATGACTACGGTTAATTACATTCACCGGGCACGGTATATGCAGTTATTGCAACTCTGAATTATCTTAGAGAGATTGGTCTTTGTGCAAGGCGCGAATTTAAGTTATAAAGATGAAAGTAGATACAATGTATATGTTGAGATATTCGTCGCTCCGTCCCCCCACCCGCGTTAACTTTTAACGGCTCTGTTTACATTTTCGTAAATTGCAATCATTAAGTTCTTCCTAAATACACTTGGCTATATAGTATTCCTGTTCGTGCGCGTACGTAGCCGTGTCGTCTTGTCGAAGGCGACCCGTGATGTAGTTACCGTACTCAACAAAGAGGTGCATCTAACTTATATTGTCTCCTCTGAATCTGCAGGTGGTCTAAGATCTCCGGGTAAATATTATAGGGACACAGGCCGTGGTCGAAGTAATGAGCTTACGAAATGATTGTATATCTATCGTAGTGTGTTAGTTCAGCTGTTTTAACGGCTGATCGCCCGCAAAATGTTTTCTTATCATAAGACACAACCTGAATACGTATCTGGAATTGGTGCACATAGAGAAAAAATAACATTTGTAAAAATTCAGGGCACAGAATTTGGGTGCAAGATGCAGGATGGAAGGATATAATCGTGGCATATCAAAAGGTATGAAAATAAATTAAGCGTTAAGCAAACACGTCTTGTAAGTTCTTGGAACTTTGCGGGTTTACCTTCGTGTTACATTTAAAGGTGCTAATGAAGACATAAAAGACCATAAAAGATTTCAAAAGGTCTCGAGATCACGTGCACATTCATAAAAGTTTACAAAAGACAAAGGGAAGTCACATGACAATTTAAAAGCCTTACATATTTCCATAGTGTGCGTAGACCTACTACTAAACTTGTGCTTGCCAACTTTTTGTATTTATTTGAATATGGTTAAAACTGTTACATAAAAATTGCTTGCAAGAAGAGGGTCAAAGCATTTCAAGGGGGTGCAGTGGCGTTGACAAGGGGGTAGGGACAAGTGCCCAAATGAGATTTTGGGTATTCAAACACATCATTTACATATCTAGTTAGACACGAGGACCTGATATTACATTATCAGTGAATCAGGGGGCTAAAACTGCACAAAATGCTCTCAGAACGACAAAATTGGGAGGGGAGTTTGACCCCTCTTTTTTGTTTCTTTTTTGTTTGTTTTTTGTTTTTCTTTTGTTTTGTTTTGAAGTTTGTGAAGCACTGCCTTACTGGGAAGTATAGTATTCCAGAGTTATCGTTTCAACATCAATTTTCAATAGCTATGGGAACACTGCGACCGCGAGTCCTCTTCATTCAATTCAGTTCCCACATTGACTATCTTTTAGCCCAACTGTATGTTCGGAAACTGTTAAGATTGTTATTTTTGTTGTCCTTTTTAACGCGCATCCATTTACACTACATGAACATAGTAAAATAGCGTATCTCATAGGCTAATGTCCGTTTATTTTAAGTACCGGTTCTTTGAAATTCTTTGAAATTTGCTCTCCTGAATCCTCGCCGTGACGGAGCCGAGCACCACACTAGGGATTATAAGTGGTAAAACCTCCATGAGGAATACTTGCACGAATACTTCATTTTCACTTTATACCAGAATTTGCCACAAGCTTTGCACGTGCACCAGCCTCCATTTTTCTCAGTTTATTGCTGAAGAACTGCAGGAAATATTTTTGTCATAATTGTAATTTTAATGAACTCACAATCCAATAAATCACATACAAGAGCCTCTTTCCCTAATTTTCCCGGCTAGACCACGGATCCGTAGATGCACCTTCGATGCTAAATGTGAGGGTTCCCCTCACTGGGCCGAAAACCTGGAGATAGTTAAGCTTAATTTAAATGGTCAAAATTTTGTACATACCCAGAGCCGTCTGGGGTTTTGACCCTGGACCCCCACTGGGGCGTTGTCCCTGGATCCCACAAGGTGGACACACTGTGGACCCTTCGACGCCAACACTCTAGAAGGGTGTGCCCCATCGACCCCCTGTGCCACTAACTTTGAAAAGTCTGACGACGCCACTGGGGTGGGGTGTATTTTGTGTTTTGCATCTGAAGGTGTGGGGGCTTTGTCTTCCTCCCCCTTGTCCCACATGAATGCTCTGCCTTCGGTCGTTTCGGCTCTGTCTCCTTTTGGTCATCACCGATGCCCTTAATTTGTACATTTTGACTTTGGATGACTCATTTGCTAGTTTATTATATGTATGATATAAAACATCGGCGGGGAGGGGATCGACGAAGGTTTTGCTATGTCTTATCAGTGCCCAATATAAGCTTGTTATGAATGCTCAAAATTGCTATATTACAGAAAAAAATAATTGAAAATAAACAATCAATTACTTTTTTTCAGGTGATTACGTCAACATCTTGACGACCAGCCAATCGGGACAATCCATGGCACCCAAAGCCCACAGTCATCATAACGACGAAGACCGTTACAATAAATACCCGTTCTCATCTTGGATTCAGAGGATGGATCCTACGTTTTCTAAAGTCGACAAGCACATTCAAACAGGATTTGGATTAGGTTTCTATCACTTCCCTATCATAGACCCAGAATCCGAACCGGGGATTCCCTTAGTGACCCTAACTAGGCCCTACTATGGCTCGGCTGGAACTGTGCCAGCGGAACAAGGTTTGCACCTTCTTTCTGATCTTGCGAGTAACGTCGGCATTGGTAACTCCAAATATGATGGCAAAATCAGAAGAATGGAATACTCATTGGGGTTAAAGGTCAAAAAGGAACCAGTGGAAGAAGCTCTAAATCTCAGCCGAAACGCATTTCCCAATGGGACAAGGGCCTCCAGTCCGGCGGAGGGGACCGTGCCATCTGGTGACGATTCCTCCCACACTCCGTCATCGCCAAGTAAAGCCTCTACTCCTGAGGTCGTTATGAGACAATATTTTGCAGAGCGCCCTCTCGATGACACAGTCTTCCATGCAACTGGTCCACTAAGTTCTGTCCAGGATTTTCAAAATGAATTTCTCGGCCAGGAAAGTGAAACAGGGTCCAAACAGAAAGGTCACATTTGTCCAGAGTGTGGTAAAAGGTACAGTACGTCCAGCAACCTAGCCCGGCACAGACAAACACACCGGAGTGTAACGGACCAGAAGGCAAAGAAGTGTCCGCATTGCGACAAGGTCTACGTGTCTATGCCAGCTCTTAGCATGCACATCAGGTAAGCGTTTCGTAATCTTTTAACCGTATTTTGATTCTAAAATGAAAAGAGCTGCGTTTCCAGGGTTTTAGACATTCGTTTCCAGCATTATACGTATAGATCCATCAGCTCACACGAAATGCTAAACTTGACCAGCATGCTAGTCTCTGAAATCCAAAAGGGAGGGATAGGAAAAAACTGAACAATTTAGTAGTGGCCCTAAACCCTTGCAAAGTTTCTGTCACATTTCAAACTAGTCCTAAATTAGATAAAACTCAACAATATGCTTGACTGTGTCTTTAAATTATTCACATTTTTAAGCTAAAAGATCACTATATTCAGCAAACCTTAATAAATGTTTGCCTTTTTTATTTCTACAGGACTCACAAACAAAACTGTAAGTGCAACATATGCGGAAAGTGCTTCAGCCGCCCTTGGTTACTGCAAGGACATATCAGAACCCACACAGGGGAAAAACCCTTCGCATGCCCCCAGTGTGGCAAAGCTTTCGCCGATAAGTCAAATCTTCGGGCCCACGTCCAGACGCATTCCACCGTCAAACCTTACGTCTGCAAGAAATGTAATAAAGCCTTTGCTTTGAAGAGTTACCTGTACAAGCACACCGAATCATCGTGCAATCGTGTTCGATAAACCGAGTATTAAAATGTGAAGATCTATGCAGAATGTGGCTACCCAGTAGTCGGTCCGTGAGCCAACTTTACGGTCAGATGGTATACGGTCCGAGAATTCCCTCTGTGAGAGGGCAGCAGTAGGTTTGTCAAGAAACGGCATACCGAAGCCTAGACAAGTCTTTGATATGTACACCACGTCTGTAAAGTGAAATCGGGAAGGCTTGTAGTAAGTCTAAAACGTCACATACTGATCTGTTTATTGAAGATACTCACTTCTCTGTATTTCTGCATTTTAGCTGCACTGATAAAAAAGACATTTAAACATTGCAAGTCTCGGTTATAGTCTAAACTTCAATGATTTAAAAAACCACAAACAATTGCTTTCATTGACAGATGCAATTTATCGTGAAACATGATCAATAGCTTCAACGCTACGCATGGTATTGTTATACGTTGCTGTATTTTGCCATGGCAACCTCCAGAAGAAAAAAAAACTTTCGTTACAACTGAACAAGAAAACACTGATACTTCAATGTTGAATAGTGGTCATCGTATTCAGTTCTTTCATCTCCTCATCAAAAATATAGTTTCTATTTGTTTAACACAGCTTTTATGAACAATGGATTGATCCATCGATGGATTGATTGTGTATCAATTTTTGACGACTCTAAAGACCGTAAACAGTAATTAGGCTATAAAGTATTCATGAGAAAGAAAAATTCATGTACTTATTCTATGCTCTTAAAATGCAGTTATGTTACTAGTGAGTTGTTCTACATGAAAGATTAAGTATTACGAAGATTATGTATTCAATCCCACCAACCATGGGCGTGGATAGGGGGCGAGAGGGGTGGCGAGGGGACGCGCCCCCTCACTTTTTGAAAGGGGTTCATCTCCAATAAGTCCCCCCACTTTTTTCAAAAATGATGAAAGCTAATACTGTGATGAATTATAATATAACATAACATAGATTACGAATCGACACTACATTTTAAAAGCTTAATTGCTCCCAAATATGGCACCATTTGCCATAAAGACACCTTGTAATTCCCTTTTTTCAAAGGGGAGGGGACACCTCTCCACTTAGACCCCTCTCCAGGACAGCGATTCGAAAATGGTGAAAAGTCTCCCCTTCCACCTTTGGAGATGGATCCACGCCCTTGCTACCAACAAGGTACAGTGTATAAAACTATGGTGGATTATCTTACCGAAAATATTATTAAACAAGAGGAGGTTTTCTTCATCACCCGTCAAGGTTATCCAAATGAGTCAATGACGTTTTATTCAATTGTGCTTTATTGTACAGTAATAATCTCATTTGAATTTGGGTATTTCGTCTGTTTTTCAAACCAATTAGTCATTCGTTCATGATGACGTACAAAACAAGAAATGTAAAAACAAAGAAAGGTAATATAATTAGAAGGTAGTTGAGAAGTTGAGGGACACCGGGCATGGTTCACAGATAATAAAAGCTAGCAGACAGACTCATGTCAAAAATCTAAGAATTTTAAAGAAATCGGATGGTATTACACACTGATCAATAAAACTAACAAGAAAGGAGTATAGGAAGTTTACAGAATGGCAGGAGAGTGATTTTTTTTCAAAATCTAGGGGTTTTAGTTGTAAAAGTTGCCTCCGAAAGTTCCGTCCACGATTGACCTGAAGTTCGAGTTGGATGAACAATGTAAAGCTTACATTTAATGATGTAGATATACTTTCATGGCCCATAATAGTATTGTTTGAAGAAAGATGTTACTGAGTACTGACAATGTCACTGCGAGAATCATCCAATGAAATTTGTTCTTATTGCTTTCTTAAACACAATGACGTGTTAGGGTTGTAATTAAGGAGATGAAAGTGGGCTCTCACAGGAAGCTTTACAACTCCCTTTTGTAAAAGTGCCGTCCAATTAACTTGCCTAATAACAATTTTGATCATCGGGTAACTAAAATTGTACATCCATAGGACCGATGAATCATCACTGAACTACGAGATATCACAAAGAAAAGTATATTCAATGAACTATGTTAACGATAACGACAAGAAATCGAATGACCTCTGGAAATGTTAAGTGATCTTCAACTCATCGCGACTAAACCGCCAAGTTCACCAACCATGTACTGTGCGGACAATGCATAGCAATGCTAAAAACATTTTTATGTACGTGGACTCTTCAAAGGTATCGTTCATTCAGTCAAAATTATTCTATTGTCTAAGGCGAAGTTAAATGTAGTTTTTGTAACATATTATGCAGTTTTTTTTACGAAAAAGTTCATGGGAAAGTGTTGGTAAGCTAGAACGGAACCACTTAAGGGTAAAAGTATCGTAACTAATATATGTACCATACCGGTAAGCGAAATTCATGCCATCGATATCCGCCTTGCATACAAATCAGGTGATATAGCTGATTACTTTTTGAGACTAGCAAGGAGGAAAGAAGAAGCAAGGGTGGTACTAAGTGGGGGAGCAGCGGGACCACCCCCAATTAAACGGAGACTGGCCTCCTCGTCGAAAAAATCTTACTTCGGGGGGAAGCTCTAAATGGTACGATAAAGTGTGTGATCCAAGAGATGGGCATTCACCCCGATGATGTATTTAATTTGCTCTTACGGAGGGAAAATTTTTCCGTAATAACCCCAAGTTTTCCAGTTGTCTCAAAAGGAACCCAAAATTTTCAAATTTTCTTCAATGAACAAGTTAAACTTTGAGCGTCCCTTCGCGCTCCGAAAATGTCTTGTTCGTCATTCGTTCGGCAACCCGTCGCAGTTGTCGGGGTTTCGAGTTACTACCACAACGACTGGAAACTTGGCCCCATCCCGTCGGGTAAATCCTAGCGCCACCCCTGAGAAGGATGTAAGAGAGGATTACCAGCCTAACCTGGAGAGGGAGAGGATTTTCAAGGTGGTTACATGTTAGGAGTTTAATAATCGAGATAGAGGTTATACCATGCATTCATTTATTAAAAACAAGTTTCAAGTCTGATGTAGGGCGAAATTGGAAGGAAAACTTCCATTTTGAAAACGTTTGACATTCGGTTACCACCTGACAAGATTATTCCATTTTCTGAAATCAAATAGCAAACGAACACTATTTTTGTACAAATGCACAAAAAGCAAAAAAAAAGTTGTCTATTTTTATTATATTCTTATTATTTATACTTCTTTTACGTTTCTTTTTAAAATTTTCTACGACAAGTGCACTTTTTAGCGTCTTCCATTTTTATTAGTGGCTTTTGAGAGAGATACGTACACAGGTAACTTTCATATGTAGAATCGACGATTTCAGGGTTACCCACAAATGCACACGCCTTCAGGCAAATGTTAGTCTTGTCAGTCGGAGATAATTCAGTGCAATCGTTTGTACCGTTTAACCTATAAGAATCGAAAAAAACTCCATGGTCGCACTATCCCTACCGTATTATGTATTCATTTACTGACAGTTTAGTATATGCTCAAATTTGACGAGAAATAATCAAAAGATGATATCTGTAATCTATTCAAATCGTTATTTGTTTTTTGTTACAATAACACGTATGACGATACTGGACACGATACCTCAAATACTTAAGGCGATAGTTATGTAGGGCAGTTCAACGTTAGGATGGTAATAACTCACTTCCAACTTACATTGTGGTAATTATAAATGTAGGCTTGCGCTAAGCATTGCGGATTTATGGTTCATATACATGGGAGCCATGTGTTGATTCCATGCAAAGAATGCCTAAAGTTAGGTGTTAAGCAATGAAATAGCCCTAAATGAATTTTTTAATGGTACCGTTACTTCGTTTTATGCTTAGTACCGATAGTCCACACGACACAAATTATTGAGTAGAAATCATTAAAGTATTAACCCCCCTAAGATATGCAAAAGTTTGGGGAACAAAAGCTACCTCTAATGGGTTGACACTAGAGCTAAGTCTATCTTTGCATGAAATCGGCACGTATGATTGGTGCTTATCAAAACTCGGCGCTAATTTAAGCGGTATGACATTCACGTGGGTTGCCGGCCCGGTGGGGTAGTTTTTTTTCCCAGGACGAGTCAGGGAAAATCTGGCCAATTGACCAATCAGCTTCTTGGAAATAGGCCACACCTCTAATTCCAAAATGACAGCTTTTCGACCCTTTTTTGTAATTCTGACGCCGGATTATAAAAGAACGGGCCAAATAACCGCTATGTACGTAACCCTAACCTTAAATCTACCCCTAACCTCCATTTTGAAACAAATTTAAAATTTTTTGAAAATTCGATTTGCCCACGTTCGTCCTGGGAAAAAAAATAATGCGACCCGGTGAAGATAGGCCTAATTGAAAAAGAGGGTGTTGTAGGATAACACTACGGCAACAGATGGCCGGACTACTGCAGTCTCCTTTACTTAAATTGTAGGGATGCTAAATATTTACATTGATTACACTTTGGTTATAAAGTGTATGGATAAGAACAATGAGTTCGTATTTAGAATGGTACAAGCTAACGGTAGTTAGCCAGGATTTCAAAAGGGAGAGGGGGAGAGGGCATAGGGTTTTACCTTAAGCAAAAGTGTACATAGTAATTTTAGCGGTATGCAAGTTCAACGACGAAACTGAATAACTACTTAAAGGACGCCATCCCCCGGCCACTTCATTTTTAAACATGATAATCAGATAATTCATGTGTGGGAACAGCATCTCCGCATCAGGTCATTGGACACGACGGGGAAGGGGTATTGGGCCCCTCCTTTACACAATGACTGCATAAGCAAAAGATGAGGTGCACTAGATATGTTCTTTTGTAATACCATAGCAACTGGAACAATGTACTTTTTACTGCAAAGAAGTTTGCAAAATAATTCCAAATAATAAAAGTTCTACCCACTTTGCCATTGAAGGCAAAGTCGATTTAAGAATTAATTTTAGTTTTGGCCTTCCTTACTCAGGTTACGTTCACAGCCTTGCGATCCTCGATATGAACTGCCTTTATAAAATTCGCCTTCCATCCTGATAAAAAGTCTTAAAGTGTCCATCAAAATATTATAATTGTATTTTTAAGTAGTTTTTAATATTTTTTTATATTTGTACGATTTTTCTCTTCGATATTCTCTTTGAAGTCACCATTCTTATTTTCATTTTTTATCTTTTTATATCTTCAGTGGCATTTGGGGACAAATGGAGATATAACAGTCTGTTACTTTGAACAAATTAAAGAGAAAATGAGGTTAGAGGATAGTGGAAAAGTAGAAAAAAACTATATAAAAAACGCAAACCTCGGGACTTGTGCAAGAAAACAAACATTATGATCCCGCGAGTGATATCTGCTGGGACATGGTGTCGTATAGCCGGGAATGTAATGCAATTCACTCGACATAATTTGTAGCTAGTTAATTCACTTACGTCTCTTCACGTTTTTTTTAATTACATTTTAGTTGTTAACTATTTTTATGTTTCGTTGTTTACTCTGCATGCGAATTAACTTGCTGTGTTTGTACACTAGAAAATACATGAAAAAGGAGAATAAATTTGATAAAACAATATCTTCTTTTATTGTATGTCTTTATCATTGTCGAAAACTGGAATTTTATGAGCCACGTAACTTCTGACTATGAATACGAAAAATAAGTGTGTACACTCTTTAATGCAAAAGAGTGAAATTCACTCCAAAAGAGGCTGTAGTTTGGGACCACTCCTAGTAAGAGTGAATTTCACTCGGGGTGGAGTGAAAATTCACTCGAAGCAGAGCGATATATCATTCCATGCGAGTGAAGTATCGCTCTATTTGAAGGGAATTTCACTCTTTTGCATTTAGAGTGTACTTTTGTAGTAGAAGTAATGGGTTAAGAGGAGGGAGGACCCGAGGTTATGGGTAGATGAAGAGAAACAGCAGGACAAGATTACAGTAGGCATGCACTGTGTCTGGGATGTACAAAGAAAATGAGGCCCGAAGAGAATGAAAACCTACGAAAACGCGGTTTGATAGTAAGGAAGAATTTAACTTTCAGGTATCTACAAACTTAGTCCTTATAAAACCTATAAGGCACACTTATAATCCTTGGCCTGAGGAGAAGGAAACAAATAAGACAACAAATATCGATCATATAATATCCCTTACAAGTTCAGCCTGTTTCGTTTCGGCATAGTTTTATAAAGGTCAGACCATCCATAATAGCTCCATGGACTCAGGAATTCGGGAAAGGATAAGACATGGGCGGCGATCCGGGTGGGGGCAGGGGGAACATGCCCCCATTATTTGAGAAATGGCACATTGACTTTGATTTTTCTCACAAGAAATTATTTGAAAATGGGGTCATGTCCCCTAATATTGAGAACAAATCGCCACCGTTGGAGAAGATAATGAACCCAATAGGGATTTCCATCACGTTCTAATGATAGTCCAAAGATATTCATACGAAAGGAAAGCAGCAATAGCTCATAAGCGATAGGGCCTACAGTGAACAGGCCCGTAGCAAGACGCGTTACTGAAGGGTACTGGCAGTAACCAGTGTTTTGCTGTCGCTAGCTTGTATTTGACTTTATCAACTTTGACTTTATTGTTAAGCGCAGGTCACACTAGACCGATTTCGGAAAGGATTACGGCCCGATTTTTGTAAGTTTTAGTTAAAATCTTCTCCATCCCTGGTCGGAAAGGGCCAAAAATTTGCCAACCAGTGTAAATATATGGTTTGCATCAGAAGGCTATCAAAATGAAATGTAAAATAATTATTTCGTGACGTCACATCGGCAGACAGCTTTTATCGGACACGCAAAAATCGGATTGATTTCCGAACAGATACCGCTCTGTTGAGCGGCATAAGTTATATAATGGTAGAACAGTTTATCGTTAGACAAACTAGGATCAGTTATAGATATAGCGTGACCATCCTTAGAACAAATTCTGAATAAAACTATTGGTCCAATGTAGAAAAATTCGGATCGGATTTCGGATTGAAAATCGCTGTAGTGTGACCCGCCCTTTATGTTGCGTTTGGGCCGGTCGCGATGGTGAGGGCAGGATGAGCTCCGTGTAAACAGGACAAACACACGCGCACACACACACACACACACACACACACAAGATGATGAAGATATTCAGTTTAATTGTTATTGCTTTTTTGAATCACTTTCCTTTTTAAATGAAGGAAAAGTATTTACATTGAGACCGATCTTCTCTGACTATTTTTGAATTAAAATGTGCAGTCAAAACCTTCACGGCACAGGCCGCGTAGGTCACCTCTAATTGCTTTCTGTAGTGTTCTTTCTCTGATCGTAAATATGCAAATGTGCCCACAAGCTTGCGGACAGACACGTGGCGGCTCTGGTGCTAACAGTGACTAATAGTAGGCTATGGGACATAATTTGTCAGCTCATGATTGGTCCATAGTTAACGTTCTCTGTGCGATATGAATATGAATAAGTGAGCTGGAAAGGCTGACGAATCAGAGTGGGATAAAGGATTGGAAAAACCACACCCATAAACTGAGCATGCTACAATCTTGGACAAAACTCGTTGGAACACACCCCTGCACCCCCGCACAATGTTGGAGATAAGAATGCCAACTTCGGGATGCACCGCTTTCGTTTGGACACAACATTGAACTGGAGGCGGGGGTTTGTAAATCGTGCACAACATTGACCTGGGGAATGGGGGTTTTGTAAATCGTGCACGACATCACAGTGTACATGGTACAACAGTGGGAGGTGTTCCAACAGTTTTGTCCAAGATTGTAGACGTCTGAGACTTGGCCCGAGAATTTCTTGAACGTCCGAAAGGAAGAGACCGGGGGATCTTGGGCGAATGGAGGAAGTAGGTTATAACTTGTAAACAACAATATGCAGATTCTCTTGATCAATACTAGGTCACCTTTTGCATTACATAGCAATATCACAGGTTGGAAATCTTTATGGCATGCGGTATGGTTTAAACCAGTTTACATATTTAGCAGCAGCCGTCCAGCAGGCTCTACGTGCCCCTCCTTCATTTCACTTTACATGTTGGGTTTTGAGGCATCCGTTTTTCAAATAAATTTTTTACATCTCTAATTGACAACTTTGCTTTTTGTCAGTTTTTTTTTTATTTTTTACTTACGGTTATTAACGTAGGAGATATTACCTGCAAGTAATGTTTTCTAATCCCACCTTTTCTAATTTTTTAAACCATCAGATTTCAAAATAATGAACGTTCAGATGCAACTCACAAGGCATAGGAAAGGCCATTTCCTGCAAAATGGGAGGCATTTTGGGGCAAAATTTTCTTGGTACGCTACGCGCCAACCAGTGGTGGCGTTCTGCTGAGATAGTGTCAAAATTTGTGAACCTTCACTCAGTATTGGCAGCCCTGGGGTTTCCCGCTAGATCGAAGGTTCACTATAGTTCAAAGGTTCTCTAGACCGAAGATCCGATGAACCAAAAAATATACTTCGTCTTAAGGGTAAATTAAGAATATGGGTTAGATACGAAACTAGGTTTAGAATTAGGATAAGCGTTCATGGGCGTCACCACACATTTTTAAAGGGGGGTCATATTTTGTGTGAAGGAGGAAGTTATTGCAGCGTTAGCGGCAATGTTCGCGCGTAACGCCAGCACTACGGCGTTGGGTCCAGGGGCCCGCTTAAGGGCCCCTGGTGGGGTCCAGGGGAAAGCCCCGGGAGCTCTGAGGAGTTAGACGTTTCAAATGCCTATAATGCGGTGAAATTATCGTCAATATTGCTAGTTTGACAATGCCAAAAATATGATTTCATATAAAAGCAAAACGTGAACCCATGGATGGAGATCAAAGAGAAAGCTTTTAAGTCTTAAAATGACAATGGCACCAGAACGGTTTTCTTTTAAAGTTAGAGGCCTATCATGGGAACCATGGGCTCGGTCAAGGGAACCAACTGGTAGGATCCAGAGCCAAAGGATTCCCTGGACAAAAACCCATGGAAGCTCGTGGAACATAATGAAATATTCAAGATTAAGGAGGTAAAAATAACTAACCTCAAAGAACAAATCGCAGCAAAGTTTCAAGCAAACTGAACTCTGCAATGCAAAGAAATTTAAGAAAATCGTTCACATCTGCAATAAACAGCGTCTCATAATTGCTTAAGTTATCAGGCTCTACAGAACAGAACAGTAAGTTTGTGCAAAATGTGATTTTTTCCAATTTACTTTGTTTTTTAATTTCAACCTTTCTACTTCAAGAACTAGAAAATACTGTACATGTCATTTATTCCATTAAATAGGTAACGGAAAATAGTAATTTGGGGGATTCGATCTGCAATTGCAATTGCAGCGAAGTTAACCACTCAACACATTAAAAGAAATTTATACTTTGCAATGGCAGAAGAAACCTATTTCGATTTTTGGTACATCCTTTAATCGTGTCTGTTCTGTAAAAAAAAGCTCAAAGGGGGGTCGTTTGCACACCCCGACCTCCCCTTGGTGACGCCCATGGCGTTAGTCTTGGAAAGGATAAGGGTTTGGATTAGGATTATGGAAAGCCATAAAGACTTAGGATTAAGTATAGCGTTAGGATCTTTGGTTTATTAAAGCTTCGATCTAGTGAGCCTTCAATTTAGTGAACAATGCCCAAAATATTAAAAATGTGAAGTCCACATACGTCCTACCTTAAAGTATACTGTATAAGAGGCTGTCTGATGTTGACCTTCAATGATTTCAGATGACCTTTGACCCTCACAAAAGTAATCACAGTTCTTCCCCTTTGTTTAAAGTATTTATGTACTAAGTAGTCCTATATGGAAAGTACATACTTCCTTCCTTGAAGTATAGTGTTTACAAGGTTTTCAGTGTTTAACCTCAAGTTTACCCAGATGACATTGACCTCACCTAAAACAACATGGTTCTTTCTCTCCATGTACCACATCTACATGCTAATTATGAAGAGTATCTGTACTATCTAACTACAGATATTATGTAAACAAGGTTTCCAGTTAGACCTCTGGTATCATCAGATGACCTTTGACCTCCACCAGAAACGATAGGGTTCTTCCTCTCAATATGGGGGCATCCACATACCAGCTTTCCCTTCTTGAGATATGTTCAATGAGCTATTATGCATCACAAACACACATATATACACATGCCATCAGTAATGTATAGGTTTCTCTCTCACCAAAACCAAAAAGGAGAAACTCTAACCAGCCACTGCAGTGGTTCTGAAGATACTTTACCATCCAGTCCTGCTTCCTTTCAGTCTGCTGGCTACGTATCTAATGATATACATGAAAATAATAACAAGACACAACATTGGTCTCACTCTGTTTCCTTCTATATTTCTTATTAGGAAAAGCAAAACTACAACACTGTTCAATAAGTCGCTTTGCTTTTGATTAACTTCCTAACTTTACTGCATATAAAGCTAAATAAATGTACAAAAATACTTCTTGATATACTTGCCTAGTTAAATAGGATTACCATTTCAGTCAATTGCACAAATTTTATCAACACATACTACAAAAACTTTTAACAACTAAAACTGGAACAGGCTGTCTTTAATACTGTATGGACAAGGATAGTAACTGATGCATTGCAAGGGTATGATAAAATGTTTGGCACAATATTGAACCTAAAATGTTTCACATACAAGCATTTCTCTACCACCATACATTCAATTATCCATTCATTTCGTTTCTCCACTACAATGGAAAATGTTACAAAATTAAGTGTCTTACTATTACAATGTCACCAATCATAGAAGTGGACTAAAGTGAGCTATAAAACCCTGTTGGGCTTAACATAGAAGGCAGAAAACTCCCTTAAAAAATTAGAGCAAATTAGAGTAAACATTAGAGTACCAAAAGAGAAGTCCTTATGGAAGCTGACTCTAAGTGTTGACTGGAATTTAGCACTTAAAGAGTCTGCACTTTTTCACTAGCATTTTGAAAATGACAGTATAAATACCTAATACTGAAAATCTTCACCTAAGTCAAGATGTACTGTTTATCAAAAGCTGATAAAACAACACAGCACAATCATTTTCAAAAAAAGTCAAAGGCAAACACGAGTACAAGGATGACTTATCTATAGTCTTAAGAGCACACTGGTTTTAATGCCTACTGGTCTTACAGTGAATAGTAGCAATGGCAATCCATTAGTCTTCAAGCAGCAGCCAATTGGTTATACAGCACACTGATCCTGAATACAGCCCTTGGTCCCACATCCCATTTATCTCACAATGCATATGTACATGCAAAATCGCATCAACTGTACAACCAATGGGCAGTTGGTCCAACTGGCTAAGGCTAAGTACTATTTACTGCAAGAGTAATGAGCTGTTGGACATTGGGCTGTCAGACCAACTGGCTTCTGATTGTAGGCCCAAACGGCTGTCACTTATTACTTTAGCCTGTAGTTTCAGGCTACTACAATGAAATCCCCAACGTTCTTCCAAATACAAAGCACATTTTAGATAATAAATAGGCAGCCTATGTTATGGACACAAAAGAAGAGTTTGATGCAAATAAGTCAAAATATAAAATAGTAAATGCAGTCCCCCAGTTTTATGTAAGCATACCCCCCTGTGGCAACTCATGTAATCCTCCTTTTAATAAAAGATTATTAGCTTTTGTTGCAGGATTGTTAAAAGGGAAAATGCAGTCACCCCAATCAGAGTGAGTACCCCTGGTCATTTCTCCTTGCTTTACCTATTGTTTGTAACAATTATGTTCGAAACGTCTTCAGAATTGCTTGTAATGCAATAACTGGAGACTTGCAAGAGCTTGCTGATTTTTCAATGAAAATTTTGGGGTGAATGCCTATTGCCTTTAAATTCCTGCATCACCTTGGTTATCTTAAATACACAATATGCTCAGAAACATCACGAAAGATACATGTGTCTGAAAGAAATTTGAAAGATTTAGCTGATGTTACACATTTAAGGTTGGAACTACTACTATTTCTGTCCTTTTACACAATTGCACTGAGTTGACCAGTTGTCTTGTGAAGTAAAAGCAAAAAAACAAAACAAAAACAAAAAAAAAAAAAAAAAAAAACCAAAGAAACAAACCAAAAAAACCCCAAAAGGCTTGCATAGAAAAATGCTTTCAATGGAAAAAATAGACAAGAAGTGGATTCATCCATGAAGCAAACTTGATAAAAATTTGCATCCTGTAAAGAAAACACTTGTCTAGAAGGTTTTGTTCTCATTTATTCTTTAGTCATGTATTGTAGCCATTTCTAAATGTACCCTGCACCCTCAAATGTAAATAGCACTTTTCTTTGGCCAATAGTAGTTTCAATGATTTATGTACAACACTACCAAAAGCCGACCTGCTTCCTTGCCAAGACCTCCAACAATGGTCAAACACCTACAGTGGAGTATTAAATACTACCAAGTTGGTTATTACATTTTCACAGAAACAATGTTTTGAATATGTAAACTCTGTGACTGTTTTTAGTAAGAAGCAGGATGAGAAAGCATGTAGTTTTTTTTTGCATATTAAATCCAAAACACATACTTGGCTATGTGAAAAAAGTGATAAGTAATACTTTGTTGTGTGTTCCCATACAAAAAAACTTAATAAAATAGTAAAGAAACTCTATGCTTTTTTATTTAAAACATCTTTACATGTTTCTGTCTCTTTGAGTTAATTTCTCTCCCCAATGCAGCTTACTCACATTTACCAAGGTCTTAATTGCAAAAGATCACTTACTTCCCTTTATGTTCATTCTGGTCAACAAAGGTTTCAACCTCACAATGAGAATACTCAAAAGAATACAAAAGAATGGTAAACAAAACATCCAAACCTAAAAATATGTAAACAATTTTCCTCAATTATTAAAACAAAACCCTTTTCATATATCTATGGCAGGCAGCTACCATCAACTTAAAACGCTGTACATCAGCATTTCATTACTGCTAAAGCCTCACTTTGTTTCTTGACAAATTATGTTTTACGAATTGACTTCACACCATTGGTTGTAGATGCCAGAATCTGAAACCTTGGTAAGTACAAAAAGGACTACAGTCACAAAAGTTATGAGGAACAGCTCTCAATGAAGGATAGTGTGGACATCACAAATCTTCTTCACAGCATATAGCAGTATTATGTTCATCTTGTAGACAAAAAGCTGCTTCCTTTCAATCTCCTTCATGGCAAATGCTAGCTTCATTTACGTCTTGTGTATCTTTCAGATGGCAGAAAATAGCTTTACGTGGACATCTTCTAGATGGCAAATACAGCTTTATTTAAATCTTGTGTTTCTTCTAGAAAACAGAAAATGGTTTCAAGCAGACCTTACAGATGAAAAATACTAGCTTCACTAAAATCTTTTTGTCTTTAAGACATCTTCTAGATGGCAAACACTAACCTCTTTAAAGTTTGTTATCTTTTAGACATCAAATATTAGGTATCTTTATACAGATATTTTTAATTGCAAAAGTAGCTTCTTTTAGATCTTGTGGATCTTCCAGAAATAAAAAGCTTTCTTTACAAAGTTATGTGAGATTAGAGTATACAGTAGAGATAAAAGAACAAGAAAAAATTTCTGGTAAATATTGCTATAAATAGTGCTGCTCTGCTGCTCTAATCTCAAAATGATCAGAACCCCCTTCCCCTTCCTCTTTACAAGAGAGGGGGTACACCACAAAAAAGGAAAGCCCACATTTTCATCTGCTCTATTCAATGACAAGTATTAAAAGTAGCTTTCTTCACAAACTTATGTGGGATAAGAGTATACAGTAGAGATAAAATGCTACAAATAGTGCTGCTCTAATGTCAAAATGTTAAGAGCCCCCCCCCCCCCCCTTTACAAGAGATGGATACAACACACAAAAGGAAAGCCAATGTTTTCATCAACTGTATTCAAGAACAAGTTCTAAAAGTAGCTTTCTTCACAAAATTTGTGGGAATAGAATAAAGTGTAGAGATAAAAGAACAAGACAAAAAGTTCTGGTAAAAATAACTACAAATAGTGCAGTGCTTCTCTAATGTCAAAATGTTTTTTTTTTTTTTTCCTCTGTCAAAATGTTGAGAACCCCCTTCTTCCCCTTTTTATTAGAGAAGTACACCAAATGTAACGAAAGCCCACGTTTTCATCAGCTCTATTCACTGACAAGAACAGGTGGTAAAAGACAGGTTGTTATGGCACAAACAAAGTTACAGTCATAGGTGAAATTGCCAAATGATTTGACTGAAAGCTGTCAAATGAGAACATGAAAACAACGAATATATAATTATGAAAGATGTAAAACTGAACAATATTTACACCCGTAAGCTGCTATTTCCTGTTTTTTTTTTTTGAGATAAAAATCAGTATGACAGTGTGTCGTTTACACCTATGCTATAAGCACCCTCATGCACTATAAATATTCTAAAAAAGATTCCAACTAAAAGTATAAAGGTGAAAAGTCCTAAAACTAATAATCTCTTAAATAAAAGAAAGAGGAAAGATTCTTTGGATGAAATGACCTCTACATCTTGATATTGAAGTGGGGATTGAGGCTCTGTGTCTGGGAGTCTGTGGTAGATTCCATTAGGCATGTCCTCACTACCACGCCCTTCATCCATCCAACCATCGCCTGGTATTTCCTGCATGGTATCTGTGGTGCCACTAACACAGGTGGCATCAGATGCAGGTTCATTTCCTTTTGTAGGAATTTCATTGTAATTGAAACTTGTCTCTTCTTCTTGTGTACACACTGCTACTAACATACCAGCTTTTTTTAGGGCCTGCCGGGAAACAAGACCAAATATTACTCGCTCTTACAATTCACGTAAACTAGACAAACTTATGGTAGGTGACAAATTTCTAAGGTTAAAATGACTTGAGTAAATGATGCCACTCAAGCCAGACTATAGTCTCAAATTTTGAGGCTGAAGTCTCAATTTTGAGACTTGAGTCTAATATACTCAAGGGATTTGACTAAACTGGAGTCCTTACTTGCAAATGACAGATGTGCAGCTAGCTTAATAAAGTAGAGCTTGAAAGACTAGCTGTGATTTGAGTCTTGAAACTTAGAAACTAGACTTGACTCAAGTCTTAGCCTACTGTGACTCATTTCCAACCAGAGTCCCCATGACCAAGTAGTCATTAATCGTGAACTTAAAAAGTAACTCGTTCTTCTTTCTTGTAAAACTGACTTGAAGTACCTGATAAGGGACTTGAACTGACCCAACTCTTACAATCAGAGACTTGAGGTGATTCGACTTGCATAATCTGGTGACTGCACCTAAATACACTGGAGGTGACTTGAACCTAAACAGAGACTCAAAATAACTCCACTCAAAATGCTAAAGATAGGACTTTATAAGGGTCTTTATAAAAGCTGTGACTTCACATGACTCAATTCTTATGGTGATTCAAAATGCCACAACAACACTGCAAACTGTACAAATTTCAAAGCAATAAGTAGTTTTCAATATCCACAAATGACTTAAAATTTGATTTCACAAAATTAAAATGCATGTTCCCATGGACCTTTGTTTAAAATGTATCTTTAGGTAAAGCTTCTTTGACAGATGAGCCTCAGCTGTTCATGGTTCAGGTGCATAAGTTTGAGGGTTTCAGACCACACTGACTCATTGAGACCAAAGGCCCAACAGAACGGCAAAGCCCTCCCTGCGGGGGTGGTGCCCAGAGGTCATAACGAGAACTGCAGGGCAAGGAGTCCTATCTGAATATTTTCCCATGAAACAAGTGATTTTTAGGCATCACATTTTAAGGCACTTGGGTCATGGGAGCTTTGAGGGATTCCCTTGCTCCCCCCTCACCCCTCCCCCCCCCTTGCCAGGCTAATAGATGCTTGCATGGTTGATAATAAAGGGTTAATCAACGCTGGACCGTGCATTAACTAGAGGATAATGCACCATCGGGGGTTAATGCAAGCGATGCACGAGGGCGCAGCCCGAGTGCATCTAGCGATAGCATTAACCCCCGGAGTGCATTATCCTCTATTTAATGCACGGTCCAGCGTTGATTAACCCTGTTCATTCATACACAAGAATTTGATGAAAAAATAGTAAAAAGAAAGAAAATTTGTGTTTGCAGATAACCACATTTTTATTGAAATCAAAACCCCGAGGAAAGATGAGACCTATTCACAACCTTTCAAAACAATAGGCCTATTCGTGCGCAGTTAATAAAGTAGCCTACTATTAAACAAAATGAATTCAATGAAATATTCATAAGTCATGAAATATAACAACGATGTGACTAAATTTGAGAAATGGTTTTCTTCTAGACTTCAACAGCCGAAAAGGACAAAAAATTAACAGTTGGTAAAGTAACTAGAGGTATTATGACTCCATGGTAACCCCTTAGCCACGAAATCTTGCATTTGTATCATGTACATTTGCACTGCACACAGAGCATATTGTACGTTGTGTACGCTGTGGGTGCACATGCTGTGTAAATAAACACATGCACGTACGACGTATAGGCTATACTGCAGTACGTAGTGACATATCCACCAGTATGCTTTAAGTAGCGCGGTCTTTTTAAAATTGCTCGTCATTTGTTCAAACCCTAATGGCCTTGTTCAGGTATTCTTGAGCTTTTAAGGTACTTCAAATGATGGAATTTGCCAAGGATTCAGCTACTGATTTTGGGAGATAAACAGTCACAGCATTTCAAACGTACATTTGGAGAAAAGTTTGGACATGTTAGAGATCTCAGCCCTAACAGCGGTAACGTTAGTAACGCTGATTTCGTTCGAGGATTCAGTGCTCGACAAGGAACTTTTGTGTAAGTTGTAACGTTACTTAGGCTTGGGCCTAGGTTATTTGACTTTGAATTATAACCGTTTATGGATCCTTTGCCTCTATAGGGTTTCACGTAAGATTTGGGAACAAAAGTGTTTCTTAGAAATGGAAGCGTTTTTGTAGGCCTTTTTGTGACTAGTGAGTAGTGTCACACCATAGGCCTAACGTTGGATGTATCATATCATGCTCAGCTAGGCCTATGTGTGTCAAGCCAGCTAGCCATATCTAAAGCTAGGTGATCTTATAAATACAGTGTATATAGTACGGTATTGTATTCATCCGCCGGTGATTTTATTCTTAATTTACCGTGGGTTATCCTAGGATAATGCACGGTCACCTGACCTTAATGAACCAATAGAAGTTGAGGATTTTAACTAAGTATGAATGAACAAAGTATCAGTAACAAGGATTAGATGTCAACTTACTCGTTTGGCTTCAAGGGGCCAATTCAAATTGCACACATAGACAGCAAACATAACACTCTGAGCAAAAAGAGCCCATGTCTGCCCCATCCAGTACCCTGCAGATTAAGAAAAAATGACTTCATAAAATGCTTTAAAGTAACACTATTTGAAAAACCTTGATTAGGAATAATAAAATGCTCACATTTTGCACCATGGCAACAGAGAAGTTATTTGATATCTCTCATGTGAAATCAGTCAGCACTGAGGCATTAGCTGGCAGTGTGAATCAATATCTTTGAAACAGCCAAAAAATTGCTAGGCTTCAAGACTGGGTATCAATCTGACATTTTTCAGCTTAGCTATGCAGTTAGAGTTAGATGAGGTTTATGGCTCAGTTTCTAACCATAGCTTAGCTATAGAATTCAAAACTCTGTGTTATCATGAACCAAACTTTTTCCCCACTAAATAGACATAGATAAACATTCAGGAATCACAGCGACAATCCACCTACGGTGCCAGTGCGACAGGAGTCATTTCATACACAACAAGTGAGACCCAATTTCTGAATTCTGGCAAAGACCATGGTCATCCAGCCATGGTCATCCAGCCATGGTCATCCAGCCATGGACCCCCCTCCCTATATTCAAGTATGCCCACCCACAGCTTATTATTGTACAGTTACCACAGACCTTAAAATGAATCCATGGCATTGCTCCTCAAAAGCTATATTGACTGATCAGATAAAGCCATTTTTCAAACCCCACTGTTCTATTGTCTAAGTGGGGTTTATTTTGTTACCAACCCATCACCAAAGGCAAATGCAAGGAGCTCTTAAATGCATTTCTGTAAAAAGATATTTGGGTCAAATTGATTTATCTTCAAGCTCACCACTTCACCTACACTACACACCCATAGGCAAAAGTGGGAAAGAAACAGCTATAAACCATTTTATGGAGGCCTAATTGTCATGAAAGCATAAGCCCAAATTCTCCCCTTATCCCCTCTCCCTTTCTTTCCCCCTCATCCTCCCTCCCGTCACCTCCCCACAAACCTGGTCAGCTGACAACAGGCCCACTCACCTTGTCCTTCAAGTGGAGTAAAGAACATTAGGGCTGCTGATACTGGTAATCCTAGGATATAGAAACCAATAAAGTTGATTACTGCCCCCAATATCTGGCGGCCTGTACCTCTCACAATTCCGCTGCAACAGCACTGTCAAAGAAGAGGATGCACTTGTTATAGATTCTGAATACCCAATGAACATATGAAGAGCAGTTTACCCTTTATTCCTAACCTAAAACCTTTCAAAAAGTCAGAAAAAGGCACATTACAAATTGCTTTCCTCTTCAAGTCTTGGTAGGAAAAGTTGGGACCATACAGAGTGCCCTTTGGTGAGGGCTCCCTTTCCCAAGGTGCTACCAACTTCTGTATTTACACAGATAGGTGAGATACAGATATGTCAACAGGAGGTATGGAAAACCAAACAAGGTTATTGTTTAAACCTAAACTATGGGATAGTAGCTGACAATCAATTACTGAGAATAAATTTTATGATGTATTTCAATTGACACATGCTTTTAAACTCCTTTTTTTCTGAAATATTGCCAGTTCATGATAGTCTTATTTAAACCTGCATGTAGAATTAGAGTCTGGTCATCAACTTTGCACAATAGATGATGATTTTCATTTTCATTTTGAAGACGCCCCCTGTGGGCTGGGGGTTGTAGAATATACCCACGGTATTTCCCGCCTGTCATAAGAGGCGACTAAAGGGAAGGACTTGCACTGTATGTGAAACTGTATTTAAACTTTACCTTTTTATCTAGTTGACACTGTATAACACATTGGTGTTGGTGTGTCAATAAATTTCATCGAACTAACTTCATTTTGTAGACAAATTTCCCCACTCCAACCAGCTGTCAGTAACCCTGAAAGGCAGCAGAGCTTATACTATACACAACTGAAATCCAGACAACTGTAAGATTGAAAATTTGTTTTTATGACCTTTTAAGTTGATACATACATAAGATAAGAGGTGACAGTATTTCAGATTTTGAAGACATCTCTGCAAAGCCTTCTGCAAATCACTAAGAAACAATATTAAGGGTACTTCTGGAAAACAAAGTTATTTATAAAATGATGTTTTCATTTCTTCGTGCATGGTACACTCACCGCTGTATTATCGAAGAAGACTAGGAGGGCAAACAGCATTATTACTGGTCCTACTTCATTTATGATGGTCCTGAAATGAAACCAATCAAGCATATCAGAACAACTCAGGGATAGCCATCACAATGAGTGGAATACGAAAGAATTCAACTAAATAATCAGACCATGGTTAGCAACCATTCCCAACTGATACTGTCTCCAATTCACTGAATATTCAAAAAGCAATAGTACACAGCTTGTGTTAAGTAACAAGTGCAATCTCAAGGTGTGAGAAGTATTTTGCTCTCCCCCATCCCCTCCCCTTCTCTTCCCCATGCCACTATTTAGCACACCCTTATGTTTAACAATTTCATTCTGGTTGAATTAATGGAAAAAGCAATACAACAGAAATTCACTTGTTAAACCCTCCTGAAGAAATCTGTTTATCCAAATACTGTTGACCTGATACTGAATATTCAATGAAAAGTCCCTTGTTGCACCGTCTCTTATGTACAAAAATTGCAACTCAGAGAATGTCAAAGGACAGACGCTTAAGAAGTGAAGCGACTCATGACCATGCCACCTACAGTACTTGCAGTGACAGTAGGGAGACAAATGCTGACATATATCATGTTATACAAAATATTTTTTCCCTATCCAAGGGCTCATTGAGAGTTACACAAATATTACAATAATTATTTCACACTGTAAGCAATGGAGTAGGAAAAACAAGCCAGTGAGCCACAACGGGAAAAAAGGCCATGGTCGTCTCAACTTGAACCAATTGGTTGAAAACTGGAACGTTAAACCTCATCTAACTAACTACCTATTTCACACCGTTCAAACATCAATTAAATTGTAAGCATATGAGCGGGTGAGCAAGGAGGATCAGTCTAAATGTAGTTAATACTTACTCATCTTTTGTGAAGATGTACCCTAAGTTATGTCTCAAAGATAAAAACAATATTGCTTCTAAAAATGCAAAAGCCCCTGAAAGAGAACAGATCAAAATTTAAGTCAAAACAGTCAAATAAAATCATAAAATCAAATTCTCCACAACAAAACAGCGATGAAAATAGTTTGACCAATCCCATAATGCAATTTGCCCTCCTGAAGAAGCAAGCTTATCCTATAACTCATCCTAAGTACTGCAAATTGTGGGTCACAGCAATACCTGAAGATATTCAAAGTGAAAGTAAGGAAGCTCACACTGACCATAACCTATAGTGTGGCCAAATGGATAAAAGCCATGGCATTTGAAACAATGATACACACTGCAGGATTGGAAGGTTGTTGGCGTTTAATTCATTTTGCCATCTAACATGACCTTGTCAATTGAAAAACTTCCAAATCTGAGTGAAACTATGAAATAAGCAGCCACATGACATGAAGCTGTCACTAAGTCCTAACAGGCTCCTCCCTCACTGATGGTCATTTTACACCTTTAATTAATTGCTTCATCATTGGACTTTACATGTGCACCTCTTACTGGTTAAACTGCCAAGAAAGAGGTCCACACCAATGCTAAACTTGTCTTTAGTTTTTTTTTTTTTTGTTTCATACAAAAGTAATGATGTTCAATTTTAATACACACTTTTTAGGGTGAAAATGACTGAACTGCAATCTGCACCCTCAAAACTGAAAAATTTCTGCTAAGTCTCTCTATGGCCAGCTTAGAGTGGGAACATTTTAGAAGCAGACTCACACTATGAGTAATCTGTGCGATGACCAAGTGGATGAGAGCAGTGGCATTTGAGGAAATGATGCATACCACATCACTTGGAAGGTTTGTGGTTTAATTGCCTACTATTTTATCAGCTAAAACTGAAAAGATTCTAAATTTAACTAAAAATGAATTGGCAGCAACCAACTTAAAGTTGTAATCAATAGGCCCTTCTGAACTTCTCCCACATTCCTGGTTGCTTAATGTTCTGAAATAATGCACTTTTCTACTGAATGATTCACCCTGCTGTCTCAGGCATGGTCAGTCATTGCACATATTTAAGTGTGAACACCGATACTTAGTCACAAATTTTTGACTAAAATTTTCTTTATAAAAGTGACACGCCCCTGAGTCCCAGAAGTAATGCACAGTTTGCATTTTTGACTCACATGTGGGTCACTAAAAGGTCTGAAAATGTTCATACATAAAAGTACTGAGTGTAGCAAGTGACTCACAATGACTCCTCAGGTTTAATAAGTAAGTGACTGACATCTGAGGACTAATTTCTTAGTTGCATTGGTAACTGACTATATTGGCACAGTAACTTTAATATATATGAGTCACACTGTCACTGTCAGTGAACCACTTTTGCCTGGGACTAGTGGGGTGAGTCACTTTAATAATTGATATTTAAGAGCATAAACTGCCTCAAGGCCTGAGATATACACACCTTCACAGTTTAAACTGCCAAGATACAACACAAAACCAAACTTAAACTCAAACTCATAATCTTCTTCTTCCGAACAAGAAAGTTAGAATGTATATTTCCACATTTTTTTAAGGTTTACAAAGGTTTAACTTGCAAACTGCAACGTTAAGAATGAAAATTTCTTGCTAAGATTTCTTCTTGGCCGGTCTTTAGTGGGAATTACATTTTTGGAAGCAGACTTGATAAAGTACCAATGAAGAAAGGAATATGATACAAATGATTGAGATACCAGCAAAAACTTTTTTTTTAAATTCAGACACATTCATTACTTTCCCATGAGATAAAAAGGAAAAGTGTAGACCACACATATTTTACATTCTTCAATATCCCTATTAAAAACAGCTCTGTATAAAAACTTCAGTAATTGGTAAAGTACAAGATTTTCAGTCCATACAGTTATCTAAAATGAAAGTAAACACTCTGCCACTCTAGAGATTGTAACAAAAAATTCCACACAGTCTTGAGAGCAATTACTACAAACTCTGATAAGAGAGTCCTTGACAATGTCTGGCTTTCACAATGGAAATCCAAACCATTCAAGTTTCAACAAGTACACCAGTGAAACTTGAAGGTAGTCCAGCCTGTGTCAGAAGCGGCTCAGTCCTGACGAAGTTAGAGCCACTTCTGACAAAGTCCTTTGAGGTCGTACTCATTGAAACTTCAGATAAACATGACAACCACTGTCTGGTAAACAGCAAACTAGTTTGACAATATCTTAAGTTTTCTATATTGCCATCTGTGATTGAATCAGCAGGTATGAAAAGATGAACAATTAGGATATAGCATATTTGGCATTTTAAAAATAAGGGCAACCATTTTGTGGAAAATGAGAAAAATAAACATAATTTCCAATTCAGTTAAAACAACAAACATAAACTTCTTGTTAACTTTGCTTGTTAACTTTGTCTTTCATAAAACTCTGTTGCAAATAATCCTCAGAAAAAAATAAAAAAACACACTTACAACAAACTAATAAAGCAGCAAGAGATGAAAGCCTTGCTTCTCTTGGCTTATTGGCACCAAGGTTGTTTCCAAGACGTATGGAAGCAGCAATGCTAATACCCAGAGGTACCTAAGAATTGAATAATTCATAGAACAGTCAATACCCACATTAATCTACCATTTTCCCATTAAACCTAAGTAGTGCATTTGTACTTTAAAACCTGCCTTTTCTACAGTTACAGAGGTGAAAAACCAGTACTTCCAGGTTGGATTTTTTCATGGTACCTTTGATAGGAATTCATAGACTCTTACATACAGATAAGGAAAAGTGACACCTACTGTGTAATTTTTGATACTCTGAAGAAGAAACCATCAAACATCTATTTTGGAAACGTCACATCACATCGACCTTTCTTTTGGCCTCTGAACAATTTATTTTGGTGTGCAGTTTGTTGTATGTAGATGGGATTTCTTCTTCTGGCATCAAAACTTTTACTTTCTACCCAATGAACTTTTTCATTCTTTATCATAAACATAATTTCTCTTGTACAACAGTTATCTCTTAACCTGACTGTAATCAGTTCTTTTGTAAATGAAGTTTACATTGCATGTGGAATAGTTTATTGCCTCACACCCCACTACCCCAACAGGTAAGAGGAAAACAGAGAGGGAGAAATATTTCTCACTTCACCACTGACACCTGCATTGGTTTGCTACTATGCTGCATGTGTATCTTAAATAGATTATTTCTTATGTTGGGAATTATCATGTAACATGCGTACCAATCATAACTATTGTTAAGCCATGCAACCTATTTGTAAACACTGTTTCTCATATGAATATAAATGAGATGAGAAATATATAATTAAAAACAAATTTGTTTTTTAGACTGGAAGATGAACTTCAAACCTATTGACTTGCAGCAGGAACCCCTAACGGACATAATTTTTGAGACAGAAGGGTAGCGTTCCTAACTTTGGATACATGCCAAATTGTGAGCCCTAGATGTCAGTTTATATCAGTAATAAATTTATGGAATAGTAAAATATGCAATAATATAAAAACAAACGATTGTTTTCATTTTGAACAAACAGTTCACCTTTACGTTATCATCATGCCTTAACTGAAACTATATACACTATGTTAATCCACTAACTGTTAATTTGAGAAACAAGGATTGGTACAAGCAAGGCTTGACATGACAAAGGTACACAGAGACCACATGGTTAACCGCTCCTCTGCTGCAAACAACTGTGACTTATCACCAAAATGTTAAATATGGTATTAAATATGCACCAAATTTCACCTCTGAACTGTGTCAACACTTTGTTTGTAAAAGGATTATGTCACTATACTGCACCATCTTGCAACTTTAACATATTTTTCCTTTCACTCATTTTGAGGAAGATATATTATGATTTTGTGGATATCTTGTTTTTGGAAACTTTCATATGATTTTATGAAATTGATGTAAGACTTGTGTTTTTTATGCTGATTTTTCTTTTGTACTTCTTTCTATAATTTTGTTCACCTTAACAACCATAGTATCTCAGATCATGTTACAGTACAGTTTTAATCATATTCTGCCACAACAGTCAGGACAAAGATTCTCTAACAAAGTGTAACATTTCATTTTAAAAAGTTTTGTTACCATTTTCATGATTTTTTTGCTTCGTATGAATTCTGACTGAAATGTCATGAACCTTACAGTTTCATTCCAATATGGGAGCCTTCAATTACAAGTCACTACCATTGGTACTAGCATTCCAAGTACATGTCACTCACCATGTAAGCCATTGAGATAAGATGGAGTGCTACTGACTGTACACCTATGGCTGTTTCACCAAGCAACCCTGTTAAGGAACAACATTTGCAGTATCTTTGTGAATGAGGATAGACAATGAAGAAAGGGAAGGATAGTTTGAAAGGGCATGTAATGACAAAAATACAAATAACACAGGAAAAATCTCATGACAAAGTGACAGTGGTAAAGGAAACTGAAACTTTAAATTTCCAGGTCTTCCACTTAGGACATATTCTTACAGAGCACCTGAGTGTAAATATATTAAGTTTAAAAGCTCTGATGATATCATGGCAGAGGCAAGGGACCTTAGACAATTTACAATTTTGCACTTACGTATGGTATACCTTACATGTGAGAATTTGCAATGTGCTTTAAATGTGCCATAGTCAGGTTAACTGTAAGAGGCATTCTTGATTGATCCTTACTAACCACACATGGAAGTCTTGAATATAATTCAAGATTGGTTTCAAATAGTTTTCAACCAATCAGAATGGAGGAAATTCAGAAAGCCCTTATTAATTTCCTACAATCTGATATCTCTTTAAAATCATTATTTTAGGAATGGAGTGTGAATTTCATTGAAGAGACTGGGTATTTTACATTTTTAAACTGTGACACAAGCCACCTACAAGCACACATGCAAATTGTTAATTTTTGAAGTAGACACTTCAAACGATGCTCAACTCACCAGCTAAGAATAATCCAACTTCAAAACTCCACCACTCAAAGCTGACCATCAAGGAACCAGCGATACCTAATTTATAAAACTTGCCCCAGCCTTCAAGACACTTCCAAGACCAACCTACAAGGATGAAATCAAAGGGGCAGAGTTAACTTGGTATTTTGAACATTTCTATTGCTTTGCAGACATATGCAGTGCTAATCTAGGAGCTTTTCATATGGGGGAGGGGGATGCTGGCCTCAGCCCCACCATGGTTGCAAAATGTTGGCATACCAAAAGCCTTGCTTGCAGAAAATTACACTCTTAAACACAACGTTACATGGATTATGTCTCTATGTTTTTAGCCAAACGTATGGTAGAGCAGGATGTCCAGTCAGGGTTCACTGGGTGGGGGTGGCCATTGCCACAAACCTTAAATCTGACCTCAGACATAAGCAGTACGTCCTGAACTTTTCAAAAGTTTAGCTTTGTCCTATTAAACTCATTCTGCTTTCTCTGTGAAAATTCACTTGTTGCTAAAGAAAATTTCAATTATTTGTTAGAGGAAAATGAAATTCCCACAAAATGTAAATCATTCATCAGAGGGAACTTTTTCAATGTTTGTCTTCAAAAAATCATGGACAATATGAAAGGATGCTCACATACTGGGGAGCTGTAAGGTGGTGAGAGGGCCACCAATAAAAGATACAAAAACATTGCCAGAAACTTATTCCCTGGTAGATGGAGCAGGCCTTGAGTTTTAGATTTTCCAGGTGTGCTACAAATCACAATCCTCAGGAAATTATGGAGGGTGGTAGGTGTGCTGTTTTATGAAACTAATAGGTTTACCTGAGTTCGCATTCTTTATCTAGGTGTGCAAAAAATTGCACTTCTCACAGTGATTTGTGGCGAGGATGGTGTGCGATTGCACTCACACACCTCAAAATTCAAGGCCGGATGGAGGTGTACACTACTGAGGCAAAATACATTACAAAAAAATCTCACTATCTCATGAGACCTGTCTCATTGTATATGAGCTGACTGCATCTGCCCATTAACAGTCAGTATGACAAGTATGCAGATCAAGCAGGTGGCCTTGAAGGGAACATGTGAAAATAGCCATGCTGCAGCTCCCTCAGCAAATCTGCTGCAGCTGCAGGAATTTCTGTTACTGTACCCACTACAACAGCAGCACTTACTTTACTCCTACTGTTGTAATGTGTGTACTAACAAAGCACAGCTGCAGCTCCCACAGGTTAGCTGAGGCAGCTGCAGTCTGATGTTTTGATAAGGTGCCTAAAAGAAAAGTATGAAGAAATTTTTAAGTAAGCAATGCTGACACTGATGAATTACTCTCTATGCTCCAGGTGCTTATACTTTTTCATAAATCTTTTACATGTTCACAACTTGTTCATATAAAATTTTAATTATGTTTGGCAGTTATGACGTAGATGTTCTGCAGAGCTTATATAAATTTCACGAGGTGTTTGCCGTTGCAAAGTTACACCAAACTACCACAAAAAAAAAACATTTACATCTCAAATGTTGAGCAATAGTGAATGATTACTCTGAATTTCAAGTTTTTGATTCTGCAATATGATGAACAACACAAATAGGTGCATATGCCTTTAAGACTGTTTTGGCTATTCTTGCAAACTTTGAATATTTTTTCATTAAATGAAAAACTGGGGCTTATCAGAAAATAGCACTTCAAAACTTACAGCACCCATATTTGGTGCTAAATATACTGCAAACTATCAAAGGCAAAAATAGTTTTCCTCATAAAATACCTTGAGGATTCCTAGAGAAGCAAACAAGATCAGGCAAGTCAGGTATATCTGCTCACTTCTAAGTTTACATCAATGTGCAGAACCATCAACTTAAAATTTAAAATAAGAATTTTATGATGCTCAACATTTTGATGTGCTTTCCAATGTGCTCCCCATCCCCTAACAAGCAAAGGATTACACCTTGAATGTGCACGAGGGACCCCTCCTTCCCCCGATGTCATGTCCCTCCACAAACAGACTATAATTATTGGACCACTATCAAGAGTCTGAGCTTTATTTAAAACCTTTTGGTGTTCAAATGTCAGTACTTGATCTTGCACTGCAGCTATATTGTGGAGTGTTAAAATGTCCTATTAAAGTGGAAGTACCTTAAGTCTACAATAGACGAAGGAAAAAGAATCTCATTTATCCAACTCCAACTTTCACTCCATTGCTGAAATATAAAATGTTGACATTTATTCCCTTTACATGAAATAGTCGATTGTACAAAAATTTGTGATGTCCTTCTTGTACAACTCACATTTCCTACTTTTTCCCCTTTTGAAGTTAATATATTTGTATGACCTTGAAAAATTTACTGTTTTCTTGCACAGTATGTTGTACAGAGACAGCTTGTATAGTCATGACACCCTATAAGAGAAAGACAGTGACCACAATTTGGCACAAGGTGCAGTGGCTTTTGAAAAAAAAAAAGAAAAACAAAGAAGGTAATTTGAGCATAGCAAGAATGACATTACAAATTATTGCAAAATCTATGATTTTATTAAAGTGAGTAAATAAGCTTCAACATTTCATATTTCAGCTCAGGAGTGTCTTGTGAAGGTAAGTAGTTGGACCATTTGGATTTGTTTTTCAATTTTTTTTTGTTGCATTTTGTTGAAAGTCCATTCCCTACTGAATCACATAAATGGGAACCCTGCTTTAAAGGATTTTATTTGAAAGAATTTATCAGTATTCAAATATGTTGGCATACTATACCTGACCATGTAGTCTTGTATATTCCCTTGAAGTAAATATATGCCAAAAGATGAAAGACCATAGCATACACTGCTACAAGTAAGGCAATTGGAGAACCTCTGTAGTAAAAAAATATTTGGGGTGCATTAATGGCAAAAATTAGGTTTTCAAGTGGACAGAAGAGAAAAATGAAGATTAAAAGTAGGATCACATTTGTCAATAAGGCAGGACAAAAGCAGCATTTTGAAAACCAAAAGTAGAGCTTCTGTAGGCTTCTAAGAGTAGTATTCATCACTATTTACCAGTTTTATCTTGACAGCATTGCATGACTCTTTGACCATTTGTCTTTTGTTTTGATAATGACATTTCACTTCTTTTCCAAAGTGTTAGCAAGTTACAAAAGAAGACTGAAGGAGTAATATAGCAGGATTTTCAAGAAAAGAACAGGATAAATAAAACCCTCGAGAAGTAGTCACTTGGATGCCTGCAAAACTTCTAAATAGGTGAAGAGTCCTCAAGTTCATTTAATGAGCAGCCATGTCCTATATGATGAAGAGGAAGAATCTTACCAAGGTCCCTGATCATGATGACCCCTTACAGTTACTATGCTATCAACAAAAGTGAGTTTGACAAGAATTACAATGCATTCTGGGAAGGAGTGCACTTTTACTGTCCCCAAAATAGTTGACCGTCTCTAGTAATGCTGTCTTACTGCCCCTACCCCCAATTCCCACCCCACAACTCCACATTTCATATTTCCCCCAATAAAAGTAAAGAAAAAGGGATTGCAAAGGTGCAAGTACTGGTAGGTGCTAAAATGTTGACATACCTGAATCCTAACCCAAATCCATAGATAAAGAGGAAGTGACAGCCCACGTTGATGACGTTAACACTTATTAAGATGATTACCACAGGTACCAGGATGGACTGGCACTGGAGGTATTTAACAAGGACCATGCAGAGAATCTCGGCCTGAAAAGTTAAAGGAAACAATAATTTCAACTATCCATATGCCAAAGGAGCCAGATGCTTTACAAACTGTGCTCCCACCTACTTTTGAGTACTTTGTTAAATTTGTGCAAGTTTTACTGAAATTTTACAACATGTGATACTTCCTGGCAGATCATAAATTATGTCTGTACCTATGAAAATTAGCCGAAGTTTATTTATGTATCTTTTTACTGAAAGTCATTACAATACTTTTTCCACAGTCCCCTTGACTCTTTAGTAAAGAGCCAAAGGATGAAAACCAACTGTTACCCCCAAAGGAGTTCTGGGGAAGTAGCTTCAAAGGGGCTCTTTCCCCTGAAGTGACACCAACACTTAAAGGCATTGTCTGGTGGCACTTTCTAGGGGTCTTATATGAAAGATAAAAAATTTGCATTACATGTCATTCAAACCCTATACCAAAACTCCATTCCTAACTCAAGATATCCCTTCCTAAAGATTGGTTACATTTAATAAGAAATACTGTACCTCCAGGTTTCCTCAAGGTCACAGAACATGGTCCAAAGTAAACAAATTGCCTCAGATTCCTTTTGTTATTTCTTATAATTGGATACCTTGTTTGTCCTTGAAATATGATACTGTTGGAATGTTTAGCTGTTTTCCATGTACATATAGAGTAAAACTGTTCCATACTTATGGTACAGCTAAACTATTTATGAAATATTAAAGAAATACAAAAGCTACATCTACTCAATTTGCCCAGATGACATCACAGATTTCCCATCATACACTGCAAAAGCTGAAAATGTAGCATTTTTTTAAAAATTTGTATCTTCCAAATGCACGATGCCCTTGAGATGGGGTTTTCACTGCCTAACAAAGAAAAATTTTCTGCTTTTTTTGAAAACATCAAATTTGGCCTCCAGAACATGCTTTTAACATGACCAGCCTTTCAGCCTTTCAGCCCTCACACCTCTAAACCAAGGGTCAGTCATGCATGGCCCCATTCTAGACTGACTTAAAAGAACAGATACTACACATGATATTAACCAAATGACAGAGAAGCCATTACAATAAATTTTGGACTAATAATTGGTATTCATTATCAGTACTGGCCAGTATTCATCATTTTGCACAATATCAGTATCAGCAAAATCTGTCTAAGATGCCTGTACTGCGTAGCTAATATTTTTTCACCTTGAAGGACACTTGCTTTGTTTTCTTCCTTTTCAGTTTACTCCCAGTATTTGCACTCTAATCACTTTCTGCATCTTGGCATTTCATCTGAACCACAAATGTCCTACAGACTAGACCTTTCGCCAAATTCAGCTGCAACTTCTACACCCTACACCCTGTAGTATAGTCAAGCTTTTCGCAAGCAAAACTGTGATATTACACAAAACAGAGCGCTATGCCATGCGTGTTGTCAACTACTACTGTACTATGAATGTATTTTACTGCTCCTATTTATAAATGTTTTCATTTATACTGGAATGAATAAATGAAACTATACTACTGCACAGTGTGGACATGATTCACTATGCCAGTTATCTTTCAGCACTAGCACTGCCTGCAACTTGTATGTATGGGGTTCTAAGTTGGAAACATTGGTATGACATGAATTTTATCAAAATATATCACATTTAGGCTGTAAGTGGTAAAAACTGAGAAGGACATGTGCCTTGATGCTACAGTTTGAGTCACTATCCTTTTCAAGTCATATTAAACAACAAATGCAGCCCTCTACTTGTCTAAAATATGCTCACACGATATGCATGGAGAGGACACACAGCTTACCATGGCCTAACCCTTGGTTTTTTGCACAGTAAAATCATTTCTAAAATATCGTTATTGGATAGGTATCTCCCGACATAGCGGAAATATTGGTACTGGTCACATGTGGGTGACAGGTGATATCGGTACAACAGTAATTACAATAAGGTTATTTTAACCTGCTCTCTAACCATACAGGGAATTTGAAGCATATACCAATAACTCTGGTACCAAAGAAGACTCTTTCATTGCTACTTAAAACATTGTGCAGCATATAGTAGACATGCCTGATCTTCCATGGTTCCTCACAAATATGATGTTTTGGTATCTAAAAAAATATCATTTATGCATTTAAGAATATTCAGTGTCTCCCTTCTAGTGTAAACTCTCTGCATTTATGAAAAGTCAATGTCTGTTAAGTGTCCTTTTATAGATTGCCTGAAGATGCTTTTCTTCTGCAATGAAATCCACACTTCTTAAGTTTTCCAAAATTCTAACTTATAAAAGAGGCAAATTAGGTTTACTTGATTATCGTATATCCTTCTTCTTAGAATACCAATAAAAAAACTAGGGGTAATAGATGTCCTACTTCAAAAAAGTTTATCTTTAACAAATAAATTTCAAACTCTAGTTACCCTGGAGAGGCAGCAGCCCCTGAGTCTTAAAGTTTAGCTTACCACCCAATGTGCAACATAAAATGATTATGTGTATTGTAAAATGTATTGCACATTCTTCATCTCTCTCCCCCTCCCCCTCTACCCCGTCCTCCTCCCTCTTCCCCGAGAAAAATCTGGTCCTACCACCACTTGAAAGAAACTAATTAAAATCAAAGACAATTATCACCCAGGATCCTCAGAAAGTCACAAAAACAGTATTCCACAGCTTTTCAAAGCTATTTCCAATATCCAATGGAAAATATTTTGACCTACAGTATCGAAAATTATTCATTACAGCCTCTTAATCAATCACCAGAACTTGGCAAGAGATATAACTATGCCATTTATAGCAATGCAACTCTCCATCTTGGGCCAACTTCAGTTCTCTCAAAATGGACAGTTTCAATCAAATTTCCTTCCTTTTCCCAGACTAGGTAAAGAGAAATTCATTTTTCCTGATTTCCGTGACTTGCTGTGAGCCCTCTCATTCTGTAGTTTTGGCAAACGAAAAATAAGCTATTGCTAATTAAACTTTATATGCAATCCACATGAATGGGTTTTATTAACCTTTCCCTCAACTTGAGAACATAACTTTTCTCTGATGATGAGCACAGAAACCTACCACTTAAGTAAGAAAAATGTGTTACAACCTATTTGGCAAACTGTTTCTGGTTTTTACTTCCCACAGAATTCACTACTGAGGCCCAAACTCAGAAAAAGCAGTGCTGCACAGTTAACCTTGTGTGATTGCCCCAGGCAAGTAACAAATTTGATTTTACAAAAAGAAGAGGCATATCACCAAGAAAGAGTCACAATATTGAAAAAACAGAATCAGAATTATTTCCTACAAAATACCATGTCATATCTTTAACATTGTCTCTAAAAATATGCATATCTTCTCACAGCTAGAATTTTCTGCAACTATGAGTCTTACAAATAGTCAGTGTCTCGCTTTATTTTCTGTCACTTTAGGATAAGTGAAAGTTTATCAGGTCTAATGAATTCCAGAAACTACCAACTAAGCAAGATGTTTTCAATGTCTTGTATGACCCTAAATAGTGGTGTGCAAAGAATTTCAGAAATTTCCAGGTAAAGGGAAGGGGGCACAGGTACAAGGTTTCCTTTCCTGTAACTGATCACCTTCACCCTAGATTCCTTCCAATTTTTCTCAAATCCCCTCCCCATTCCAAACTCCCACTTTATGTGTGCTACTGGTCCTGGCAGAAATCACAGCACATGTTAAATGATTTTACAGTCAGAATACTCACAGGAATACCAGGACTATACATTGTAAGGAACACTCCAGCATATGCTGATGTCTTGGCATCTTGACCAAGCAAGAGGAGAATGGTGTCGGCGTTTAAACATATGACGATACCAAGGACTACTACACTTAGTGCACACAGAACTGATCGTTGAAGCTCAATTCCTACCCTCTTTTTATTTTCACTGCCATATGTCTATGAACAAAAATGAAATCAGATAAAAGATAAAATTAGAACAGATACTTTTCGCAGAGATTCAAATCAGTATTGCATATCTCCCATATTACGGTGGGGAGTTGTAATACACATAATCCACTCAATGGATGCTCAAGGCAACCAGCACGAATCGTTCACCCCGTGATCATTATGAAAATCCTCCTCATCCTCCCAGCAGTTATGCAACCAAGGTGTTAGAAAGGCACTTATTGTTACATAGCTATCAACATCCCTATTCCATGCTTCTATACTGAGAACTAAACAATAAGGCAAAATATTTTGAAGTCTTTCATTATGACATCGAGATCTGAGATTATAATAGGTCTTCCTGCCAAAACAGAAATACTCTTAACACTGGTCACTTCAGTC